>CAWUFW010005720.1:0-1282477 GCA_963921515.1 Calotriton arnoldi
TGTGTACATTGCTTGTAGTTGTTGACATGTACTGTGTGATGGGTGTGTGACACACTCATTGAATGTGCTCCTGTTCTGTCTCCCACCCCTAGGTCCCTACAGGCTCCTCCGGTTCCATTGCCATGCCACGCATCAGGTGCCGTTCCGCTCAAGGTGGCCGTTGTATTCCGTACAATTAAAACACAGGGCACAGACAGCAGTTTGTGGAAGAGGTGCATTTATTTCAAACTGTGACATGTGATTGTGTGTAAGGTGATGACAAAAGTGGTGCGTGCAGTGACAATGAGCTGTCGGTCATGGCTGCGTGATGCTCAGGGTGTACCCACTGGTTCTATGTCCATAGTCCAACACACACATGCCATCCAGATGGCTGTGTGGAGTGGGATCGTAGTCCAAGTCAATGCAGTGGGTGGTCAAGGAAGGCTGGCTGGCTGCCTCACTTGTGTCTGGAGCGTGCGAAGTCCTCCCGGGAGATCTGTTTCCACTTCGGACGGCCCCTTCCACGTTTGCGAGGGGGTGCCTGCTTGCGACCTGCTGGTGGTTGAGGTGTGCTCACTGGCTGTGGACGCAGGGGAACTCAATCAATCAATCAATCACGGCATTTATAGAGCGCTACTCACCCGGGAGGGTCTCAAGGCGCTGGGGAGGGGGTAAGTTACTGCTCGAACAGCCAGGTCTTGAGCTGCTTCCTGAAGGAGAGATGGTCCTGGGTTCGCCGAAGGTGAGTTGGGAGGGAGTTCCAGGTCTTGGCTGCCAGGTAGGAGAAGGATCTTCCTCCGGCGGTGGTTCTGCGGATGCGTGGTACGGTGGCGGCGTGGCTGGTTGACCGTAGCTGGCGGGTGGGCGTGTAGAAGGTCATGCGGTTGTTGAGGTACTTTGGGCCCAGGTCGTGGAGGGCCTTGTGTGCGTGGGTGAGGAGTCTGAACGTGATTCTCTTGCTGACGGGGAGCCAGTGCAGGTCTTTCAGGTGTCCGGTGATGTGGCTGTGTCGGGGGATGTCCAGGATGAGTCGTGCGGAGGCGTTCTGGATGCGCTGGAGTCTTTTGAAGTTTGGCTGTGGTTCCGGCGTAGAGGGTGTTCCCATAGTCCAGTCGGCTGGTGACGAGTGCCTGGGTGACGGTCTTCCTGGTTTCAGTGGGGATCCATTTGAAGATCTTGCGGAGCATGCGCAGGAGTGTTGAAGCACGAGGATGAGACGGCATTGACTTGTCTGGTCATCGACAGGGAGGAGTCCAGGATGAAGCCCAGGTTGCGTGCGTGGTCCGTTGGCTTGGGCGCGGTGCCCAGGGCCGGGGGCCACCAGGAGTCGTCCCAGGCGGAGGGTGATGAGCCCAGGATGAGGACTTCCGTCTTGTCTGAGTTTAGTTTAAGGCGGCTGTTCCTCATCCAGTCGGCGACGTCTCTCATCCCGTCGTGTAGGTTTGCTCTGGCGGTGGTGGGGTCGTTGGTGAGGGAGAGGATCAGCTGGGTGTCGTCGGCATAGGAGATGATGTTGAGGTTGTGTTGGCGTGCGATGGCTGCGAGGGGCTCATGTAGACGTTGAAGAGCGTTGGACTGAGTGAAGATCCTTGTGGAACGCCGCAGATGACTTCAGTGGCCTCGGATCTGAACGGGGGAGGCGGACTCTCTGGGTTCTTCCGGCGAGGAACGAGATGATCCATTCCAGTGCTTTCTCTCGGATTCCGATGTTGCTGAGGCGCTTCACTAGGGTGCGGTGGCAGACGGTGTCGAACGCCGCGGAGAGGTCCAAGAGGATGAGGGCTGCTGTTTCCCCGTTGTCGGTTAGGGTTCTGATGTCGTCGGTGGCTGCGATGAGGGCGGTCTCGGTGCTGTGGTTGGCCCGAAACCCGGACTGCGAGGGTCGAGGGATCCATTCGTCTCGAGGAAGGCGGCAAGCTGTCCGTTGACGGTCTTCTCGATGACTTTGGCCGGAAACGGAAGGAGCGAGATGGGACGGTAGTTCTTGAGGTCGGTGGGGTCCGCCGTTGGTTTCTTCAGGAGGGCGGTAAGCTCGGCGTGCTTCCAGCTCTCCGGGAAGGTGGCAGTGTGGAAGGAGGAGTTGATGATGTCCCGGAGATGGGGTGCGATGGTGGCGTCGGCTTTGTTGAAGACGTGGTGTGGGCAGGGGTCGGTTGGTGATCCGGAGTGGATGGAGTTCATCGTGCGGGTGGTGTCTTCGGTGCTGATCGGGGTCCAGTTGCAGAGGGTGGTGGTGGCGGGCGTTGGTTCGGCGGTAGGGTGCGTGGTTTGTGCGTCGAAGCTGTTATGTATGTCGGTGATCTTGCGGTGGAAGAACGTGGCGAGTGAGTTGCAGAGGTCTTGCGAGGGGTGATGTCGTTGTTTCCGGCGCTGGGGTTGGAGAACTCTTTGACGATGCTGAAAAGTTCCTTGCTGTCGTGGGCGTTGTTGTCCAGTCGTTCTTTGAGTGCCGACTTCTTGGTGGCACGGATCAGCTGGTGGTGTTTGCGGGTGGCGTGCTTGAGGGCGGTCCTTTTGTCTGTGGTCTGGTCGAGTCGCCAGGTTCTCTCGAGAGTGCGGCAGTTCTTCTTGGATTCCTTGAGGTCGTTGGTGAACCAAGGGGTTTTCTTGCTTCCGGGTCTGCTGGGAGGGTTTTTAGTGGTGCGAGGTCGTCGGCGCAGGCGGTCAGCCACTTGGCGAGGTTGCTGGCTGCTTCGTTTGGGTCCGTTGTGTTGGTGGGTGTGTTCTGGCTGAGGGAGGCGGTGAGCTGCTCGGTGGTGATCTTGCTCCAGCTCCGGCGGGGAGCCTGTTGCGGGTGGTGGTGGGTCGCAGTCTTTCTGAAGCTGAAGTGGACGCAGCTGTGGTCGGTCCAGTGTAGTCCGGTGGCGTGGCTGAAGGAGATGTGCTTGCTGGAAGAGAAGACGGGGTCAAGCGTGTGGCCGGCGTAGTGGGTGGGCGTGTTCACCAGTTGCTTGAGTCCGAGGTTGGCGAGGTTGGCCAGCAGGGCGGTGGTGTTTCTGTCGTTGTTGTTCTCCAGGTGGAAGTTGAGGTCCCCTAGGAGGATGTAGTCAGCTGAGGGCATGGCGTGCGGGCTGATGAAGTCTGCGATGTCTTCGCTGAATAGTGTGCGTGGTCCCGGGGTCTGTAGATGAGGGTGCCTCGGAGGGTGGTCTTGGGGTCAGTGTGTATCTGGAAGTGTAGGTGTTCGGCGGCGGTGAAGGTCTCGTCGGAGTTAGTCGAGATGCGGATGGTGTTCTTGTGTACGATGGCGATGCCTCCTCCCGTCTGGTTGACGCGGTCCCTCCGGGTGATCTTGTATCCGTCCGGGATGGCTATGGCGATGTCGGGCGCTGAGGAGGCGTTCATCCAGGTTTCGGTGAGGAAGGCGATGTCCGGTGCTGTTGCGTCGAGCAGGTCCCAGAGTTCCACGGCGTGCCTGTGGACGGAGCGGGTGTTCAACAGGATGCATTTCAGGTTGTTGCTGCTGGTGCTCGACTTGGCGGAGGTGGTGCACATCCGGGGGCAGGTGAATCGGCAGGTTTGGCAGGTGAAGGGTCCGTGGGTGCGTCTCGGTGAGGCTCGGTAGCAGGCAGGGTTCCGGCCGGCATTGGAGTGCGGTGAGTGTGGCGGCGTCGTAGGTCCGTCGAGTAGTGTTGCATCGGTGGGATCCAGGGGTTCTGGCGCTGGGCGCGGTCCAGTCGCGGACGGGCACAGACGGGCTTGCCTTGGCGCGCCTTCGGCGCGCCAGCCGCAGCGCTGACCGCACAGCGGCTGCCATTTATGGGGAGGTGGGAGGGAGGAGCAGCTGGGAGGCGGGAGGCAGGGGCAGCGAATGGGCAGTCAGGGGCGGGGCCGCAGGGGAGCGCAGCGGCGGGAATGGCGAGAGGCAGCGGGGGCACAGAAAGGAAATGGGGAGAAAAACAGACAAAATCACGGGCACAACGTAAATGGGGCGGCGAGGGGCACAGAAGGAAAAAGGGGAGAAAAACAGACAAAATCACGGGTACAACGTAAATGGGGCAGCGAGGGGCACAGAAGGAAAAAGGGGAGAAAAACAGACAAAATCACGGGCACAACGTAAATGGGGCAGCGAGGGGCACAGAAGGAAAAGGGGAGAAAAACAGACAAAATCACGGGTACAACGTAAATGGGGCAGCGAGGGGCACAGAAGGAAAAAGGGGAGAAAAACAGACAAAATCACGGGTACAACGTAAATGGGGCAGCGAGGGGCACAGAAGGAAAAAGGGAGAAAAACAGACAAAATCACGGGTACAACGTAAATGGGGCAGCGAGGGGCACAGAAGGAAAAAGGGAGAAAAACAGACAAAATCACGGGCACAACGTAAATGGGGCAGCGAGGGGCACAGAAGGAAAAAGGGGATAAAAACAGACAAAATCACGGGCACAACGTAAATGGGGCAGCGAGGGCACAGAAGGAAAAAGGGGGAAGCAAGAAGTGCGGGCACCTGGGCCGCAGCTGAGGGGCGATCTTACCTGCAGAAGCAGCGGGCAGACAACACAGGCGGAGCTGTGTGGTGGGGGAGCGACCTACCTGGCTAGGTCAAGGGTACTGGACACTGCTGCTCGACCCTGCGCCCCGGCAGGTGGTGGCGGAGGGGAGCTGCTGTCCCTGGCTGTGACCTCACCGCCACCACCAGCTGGCCCATGAGGTCCACGAGTTGGCCCATACGGGCGTCCATGGACCTCAGCACCCCCAGCACCTCACGCGTGTCTGTAGCAGACCTGGCCCATTGTCCTTGGGCCTCTTCATAGGCCCCAAGGACCCTGGCAAAGTGAGGCAGGGCATGGTTCCCAGGGGAGGCTGGCGTTTCCCTGACCCTGCTCCTCCTACCAGTCCTGCTGCCACCGGCCTGCCCACTATCCACATTGCTCACCACGGTCCTCGCCCTGGCTCCCAGGGTGGATCCAGTCGGCCGGGCCACCACCTGCGCTGGTGCTGGGGCCAGCGAAGACATGGTAGCGGTTGCGGCAGTGGTAGAGGCCGCAATGACCGTGGGTGTGGCCGCAATGACCGTGGGTGTGGCCGCAATGACCGTGGGAGTGGCCGCAACGACAGTGGCTGCAGGGGGCTGTGAATGTACAACAGCCCTGGATGATGGGTTGGTGGGTAGGTGGGGGCCTGGGGAGCGGCTGGGCCCTGCCACACCAGATGGGCCTGCTGGGTGGTCCGTGTCCGAGGAGGAGGACAGATCCTCCACATCCGTGTGTCCTTGTTGGGGGCTTGCAGGCTGGCTGTGCTGGCTGCTGTCTCCATCCCCAGCATCCAGCGGTTCGTCACCTGTGGGGAGAATGAGATTTGTTAATGTGTTGCACCTGGCGAAATATGTATTTGTCGTCTGACATTCACAGTTCGTGCAATCTCGTACATGGGTTTCCCGGAGGCGTGTGTGTGGCTGTACCATTTGTAGTTGTGTGTGCTTGGCAATGGGACTGTGTGCTGTGCACATGTGGCATGGGACGGATTGGCCATGCCGATGGGTGTGTTGCTGTGCCCCTACTTATTGTGACTCTGGTGTATGTGGGCTCCTGGCCCATCCTGGGTCTGGTTTGTACTTTGCTTTTGGGGTTCAAATGGGACGCTTAGGAACGCATATGGCAACATGGGGGCCATGCCCCAGAAATCCATTTGGGATGGAATATGCTTTTGGGCTACATGCTGTGAGCCATGGGTGCCGAACGTGACATGTGTTGTGGCAGCATGACAGTGCATGGTCTGAGGTGTGTGCATGCCTGACGTACCCTGCATATTTGCTGTCTGTTGTGATTACTGGACATGGCATTGGACGCATCGTTATGAGTGTGTGATGGTTGTGTGCCACCCGACGTATTGCAGTTGTCCCATCTCCTTGGTGTGCGTGCTGCCCTGTGCCATGTGCATCACTGCAGTGCTGGGGGGGCCCATGTTGTGTGTTGTTGCTCACAGTGTGGCGTGCGCTTCATTGACTTCTGGCACATGGTTGGTCATGGGCATGTATCTTAGCGTGACTGCTGTATGTGTGGCAGCTGTTCGGATGACATGCCTTTCATGAGACTGGGGCTGACGGATGGGATGGATGGTATGTTGTATGTGCATGGTGTGTCTGTGTGTTTGATGGGTTCAGTGGTGTTCATGTGCATTTATGTTGTTCCGCTCTGTTGCGTCTAGTGTTGTCTGTCTTACATAGGCGTAGTTGTGGGGTGTGTAGTTGACAGGCAGTAGGGGCTACATGGACAGGACTTCAATGGTGTTTCGGTTGTGTGTGATGGGTTGCACAGTGGCTGCCGTGTGGTACTATATTCAGTGTGGCTTGTGCATGCAGACGTGGCTCCTTGGGTGTTGCTGTGTCTGTGATGGGTCATGTGGGGTGTGAGTCTGTGGTTCATGTCCGTGTGCACATTGTTCACTTGTTCGTGACAGTGGGCGGTGCTGCGTGTTCGTCTGCTACGTGACATTCCCATGTGTTGGTCGTGTTACGGTCCTCATGCCTCCAGTAATCCAGCCCTGTCCAGTTTCCCACCTGCAGGTTGTTCGTGTGTGCACTGTACTGGATGCCACATGGTTCTAAGCGGGGGTGCTCCATGTTGCAGGTCTGTGGGGGTGGGGGCGGTGTTGTGGGTCGTGGTGATGGCTGGACACCCACTGACACCGATTGTTGTGGACCGTGATGTCTACCTTTCGGCTGTCGGTGTGCACTGCGGTGGCTGACACGTGGCTGTAGGGTGTGGGGGATGCTCCTCCTTGCTGTGCTGTGGGACTAGGGGCCTGGTGTGTGTTGTACTTGAGCTGTCCACCCTCCCACCCACTGCACTTTGTGTTCCTGCCACTTACCTGTTACTTGTCGGTTAGAGCAGCTATGGCGGACACATGGGTGTGGTGGGTGCTCGTTGTGGCGCTTCTGGCATACTTGGGGACCTGTTGGTGGTTACGTGGCTGGCTGAGTGTACACATGCCCCCACGTATCTTACAGTTGTTAGGTTTGGGCTGTGTGTGGTGGTGTCTGTTGCATGTGTGTGTGATGTGTTGTGTATTGTGTGCTGGACATGGGGGTGTTCGTCCCTGGGAGCTGTGGCATGGTGGTAGTGCATGTGAGTACATAGCGGTGTGCTGGTATACATTAGTTTGTACTTACCAGCCTCCACTCCCCCTGCTAATCCGGTGAGGATCTCCGGATGTATGATGACTCGCACCTTCTCCTCCCACGCTTTGAAGGTCTTGAACAGCGCGGGATTCCCTCCGCCAGTGACGGCAGCCAGCTCTCTGTTTTTGCTCTCCTTCTTCTTGACCAGGCTTTTTACGTCATTCCACCGTTTGTTGATTTCTACTCTGTTCCTGGGCAGGGTCCCGACTGCATTGACCTGGTCTACGATCCGGTTCCACATTCTGTTTCTGGTGGCTAGTGGTGTGTGCTGGACCAGGTTCCCATAGATTTGTGGGTGCACCTTGATAATCTCGTCGACCATGACCGTCAGCTCAATGGGCGTGAACTTGGGCATTCTTTGTGGTGCCATGGTGTTTGTGGTGCTGGTGCGGTGTGTGTTGTGTAATGTGCAGGGGGTTTGTGGTGCCGGTGTTTGGTGGTGGTGGTGGTGGTTGTGATGTGTGCATTTCTGTGGTGTGCTGCTGTCCTTGCTGTGTCACTGTGTCCTCTCCTCTCTGGTTTGCAATGTTGCAAGGGGTTGTGGTCTGTGGGAGTGCTGCTTTTGTACTTACCTATGTGGGTGTGTCCTCATGGTCTGTTGTTTTCAGGTGTGTTGTGTCTGGTGTTCTGGCCTTTGTAGTTTTTGTTTGTCCAGGGGGTGTTTTCGGGATGTGTACTGTGCTTGTGTATTTGTGCGTGCCTTGCTGTGTGGACTTGTTGGCCATGTTGTGTGCGATTGTTTTTGTCAGCGGATGGTTTCTGTGCAGGGACGTGGCCGCCATGGCTTCTGCCGTGTCAATTTTTATCGGCGTTGTTTGCGCTGGCGGGCGGTATATTTGTAGTTTACCCGCGCTCATGGCGGTGCGATCGTAATTTCACGTGCGGTGTGTCGGCCGTGAGGGCGGGCGGTTTTGTGTTGTCGTGCGTGTTTCCGTCCGTGGCGGGCGGTTTGACTCCGACTCGGACGAGGGCGGGCGGTATCTTGTGTGATTTTCCGCCGATGGCGGTTTTCGGTTTGTGTCATCGTAATGGCGTGGTCGGTGTTCAGACGGTGTGTGCGGGCGGATTTTGCCGCTTTCATGCGTGGCGGATTTTTTACGCCGGGTATCGTAATGGGCCTTATAGTTGTTAAAAATATCGATTTTTTAATTAATGTTATGTATTTTAATATATATTTTAAATGTATGTGATGTATGTATTTTTGTACAAGAATTGTTTATATTTTTAATGTATGTATTACATTTTTAGTAGTTATTAATTTTTTTCATTTAAATTGTGTGTTTTTAGTTCCATAGCGGGTTGTGGCTTTATAGGGAATAGGGTGGGAAGTAATTTAATTATATTAAATGAATGGATTATTTTTTATTTATTAATATTTATTTAATTGAGATGGTATAGTGTTAAATGTTTAAAGTAATTTATTATTAATTAATTAATAATTGGCTGTTAATTAATAATAATTAATTAATTGGTAATTACTTATGGTAATTGTGTAATTAATTTTAGGTGTGTGTTTTGGGGTTTATAGGGGAAAAGGGTGCTAAGTAGTATATTTATTTTGTATTAATAATTATTTGTTAATTGATATTAATTACATTAATTAAAATCTTATTATGGCAATTGTGTAATTAATTTTAGATGTGTGTTGTGGTGTTTATAGGGGTAATGGGTGGAAAGTAATTTGTGTTTAATTAATTAATATATAGTTGTTAATTAATGTTAATTATTTGATATTTATTTTGGGTAATTGTTTTTTTGTGTGTTGTTTTTACTTTTAAAGGGGTAAAGGGTGGGTATTAAATAAATTGTAATTACTTTATAATTAGTTGTTAATAGTAAAAGTTTTTAATTTAAAAATAAGTTTTAATTGTGTTTTATGTTTTTATAGTTTAATTTAGGTGTCTGTTGTGGACATTATAGTGTTAAAGTGTGTGTAGTTAATTATTGTTTATTCGCTTTTTTATTAATAACATTTTTTTAATTGATTATTAATTATGTTAATTATGGAAGTAATTTTGTTTTAAAATGTTAAAGTGTGTTGTTATCGGTGTGGTGTTATAGGGCAGGAAATAAAATAAATACATTTATGTTTTAATTGATAATTGTGTTTGTAAATATTTCTAATTTAAAATAATAATTTTTTTAATGTATTTATTATTTTATTTTATATAATATTTGTAGGTATTTGTCATATGTAATGAATATTATAATATGTTTTCTTTTTATATTTTTAATATATTTGATTTTTAATTTTTAAAATATTTATTTATGTAAATTTATGTTTTATTTTTAATATATATTTTTTTAACTGTTGGAGTGTGAATAGTAATTTTTGCCTCTCCGCTATTCAACACTTTCCCTACTGTTGCACTCACTGCAGTGGGAATAGTAATTTTTGCCTCGCCGCTATCCAACACTTTACCTACTGTTGCACTCACTGGAGTGGGAATAGTAATTTTACCCCTCCGCTATCCAACACTTTCCCTACTGTTGCACTCACTGGAGTTAGAATAGTAACTTTAATTACTGCGCTATCCAACACTTACGCTACTTTTGCACTCACTGAAGTGGGAATAGTAATTTTTACCCCTCAGCTATACAACACTTTCCCTACTGTTGCACTCACTGGAGTGGGTATAGTAATTTTTACCTCTCCGCTATCCAACACTTTCCCTACTGTTGCACTCACTGGAGTGGGAATAGTCAATTTTACCCCTCCGCTCTCCAACACTTTCCCTACTGTTGCACTCACTGGAGTGGGAATAGTAGATATTACCCCTCCACTATCCAACACTTTCCCTACTGTTGCACTCACTGAAGTGGGAATAGTAATTTTTACCCCTCTGCTCTCCACCAATGTCCCTATTGTTGCACTCACTGGAGTGGGAATAGTTATTTTTACCCCTCCGCTATCCAACACTTTCCCTACTGTTGCACTGACTGTATTGTGAAATTTGAGTTTAAATATTTTTTAATAGTATAACGTTTTAATTTATTATAGATTTTTTTATATTATAAATTATTGATATATATATTTATTTTTTATATAATTTTAAACTTTTAACATAAGTTAAAAATAATAGTTTATTAATTGTTTTAAAGTAAATATATATGTATTAATAATTATGTTTGTGTTTATTTTGTTTATTAAGTTTATTTGTTGTATTTAATTAAAATGTATATTACATTTATTTTATTTTGTTAAAATGAATTTTAATATTGAATATATTTAATATATATTATTTTATTTTATAATGATATATAAGTCGATATTTTATACCTCTATATTTTTTACATCGATATGTTTTAGTCGATATTCTTGTACTTACCTGTTTAAGTATAGGAGTCGATATTTTTGTAGTCTATATTTTTCTCGATATTTTTACATCGATATTTATGGCATTGATGTTGTGTCAGTGAACCAGAGCAAAATGCGTCCTTGCATCAAAAAATGGCTCTAGGACACATTTCATGCTAAAATATAGTGCTCAATGACAGATTTGCATTTTGCCTATGTATGAGTAATTTGTTTAATTTTCATGTTACACAAATTTCACACACCCCTAGAGTGTATGCACATCACACAACAGTTGAAAAACTAGCTATTTCTAAGATAACTATGTCATCCCACAACTCTGGGATCAATCCTGGAATAATAATGACTCCTTCATGTACATCTGCAGCCTACAATCCAGTCAGGAGCAGCTCCTTCGCTAAGGCGGAGGAGCATCGCCCACTGCTCTCAGAGCAGGAAAAAGGAAAAATAATAACATTGTTATTTTAATTGCATTCTTCGTAGCTACAGGGCTGAGTTATGGTGGGGCGGGGCTGGTGTCACTGCCTGGGAGGAGGAGTGGTTTGTGCACATTAAGTGCACATGACGGTTTGGCCGGCTGTCTTGGGCCAGCCAAACAGTCATGCGCACTAGCATGTTCTCCACCGGGCTGTAATACACAGCCTGGGTGGAGAACATGCACAGGCTCCCTGTTCCCGTCAGAGCTCAGACCAATCACAACACTGCATTGCAGCATTTTGATTGGCTATGTGGAGCCTGTGTGCTTCCTCCTTCTGGGTTGAAGCAACGACTGAGGAGAGACGGCTGCCGGTGGCTGTGAGGAGGTAAGTGGTTTTATCTTTTATATTTTGTCGTCCCCGCCCTCCACCCTCCTTCCCTGCCATCAGCCACAGTCCACAGTTATGGAACAACCTGTTCAGCATACAACTTCCTATGTCTAGGTAAGTTGACCTATGTCCATCCTGGATATTACATAATATTATTAATTTATATTTAACATTCATAGTCCACACTAATACTAATACTATAACCTCAGTGGCTGGGCAGCCACTTGTAGTCCGTACAGGGTGCATAATAATTGCCTTACACTGCTTGACCCTCTTACACTTACATAAGGCAGAACTGCTATGGATCATGTCCATCATCCAGCACTTTACCAGTGCTCAGCAATAAACCACCTGTCACCAATTGAACAAGCCAGGAATATGTGAAGAGATGTACCACATACCGATGGTCAACAGAGGACTTTCATTTAGTCACCACTGCAGGCCTTAGCTGGCTACATACTACTGCTTCTTGACATCTCAAAATGACCATCAGATATGGGATGATAGCAACAAAGTCCGTCCTAGCAGACCTTCCCATCAATTCTCCCTATAGCCTATGCCTGGTGAGGACCATAAACTTTCAACAAAAGTTCTCATAATGGACAACCCAGTGCAGTAATCAGCCAACTGGACTATGATCATAAGAAATACAATAAAGGGGCCAGCAGAGCTGTTCAAGGCTTCCATATTACTTAATATCATAAGCTGTGCATCTATCTCTCACGCTTCTTCATCCACCACACTACTAAGCGCTACGTCCATAACACCATTACTGAGTCTGTGTGGTCATCACACATGACATGGAAACACTTCCCATACAGGATCAAAACAAAGGCAACAAACTTCCAACCACAGACCCTACATGGTGTAGCATTCTGCCCATGTAGGCAATAGCTCGCCTCAGCCTCCCACATAAGGGGAGCACTGTATAAATGTAAGAGCACAATACAGTTCATGTTCCTGTCTCTCACGCTATGTGCTGATGCACTACTAGTGGAAAGAAATTGAGGTTAATAGCTGAACGGATTGCAGAGAGACCTTTATAGGAGGCAATTATAGAGCTCGTGATCCAGAGGTATTTTAAGGCCCTTAGTAAGGTGGGAACTTGCAAACCTGGAATGAACTTCCAACTCCCTGCCAAGTCCGACAGGGAGAGAGCAGCGATGACGAGGTCGTCTTTCAAGAAGAATGGCACGTCCCTGGTGGGATAGGTGCCAGCCAGGGCAGCGTAAAGTCATCTGGCACCTGATTAATGAAATGAAAACACTCCAAACCGGCAATTAGGTAGCCGCAGCAGGTATGAATAATGTCTGCGGGTCCGTGAAAAGTGGCTGACATTCCTTAATTAGTTGGGAAAATACAGTGTTTGTTCCACTTGCTTCAGGTTAAGCTTTCAATCTTTCTATACATTCATTTCCACACAAGTATTTCAATTTGCAAGCCAGTCACAGCAGTGTGACGCCCAAGTGTGGTTTCGAAGACATCATATTGAGGTGTGAGGTTTTATCCGTGTGTTAGTGGTTGTGATGGCAACCCAATGCTTTATTCTCAGTACCTGAAACGCTACAATGATGTCACTGTTTAGAGTCTGGTGACCTTATGTTTGAAGGTCACGCGTCCCAGGGTGAGCCCTAGTAGCCATGAATGCTCATTTTACCGCTGATCTAGTAGATGGGGTAAAAGAGTGTGGTTCTCTCAGTCTTTTAGACCTCCTTGCTAAGCACCACCATCGCTACAGATCTTTTGGTCAGTAGGCAAAGAATGCATGGGTTTGGAGGCAAAAGTATTTTCCCGTGCCCCTGATGTTGCACTCGCGTCAAGTAGTATGAGAGAGACTTTCACTGGTTAGTTTCAGACCGAAGGATTGTCATCACCACCACCGCTCCAAACACCAAAGCCCAAACAAGTCCTGGAAGTGGATGAACTCACATTGTGGACTATGTGGCATAGACACACACATACACACATGGGGCACAAACAACTGCATGGAGTGCAGGTAAATGGTGCATAGCTTAACTTTACAAATCCATATAATCACTGCTGTGGTGTAAATAATTCTTTGTCAACCCTGTTGTTCGACTCTTAACAGCATTCAGATGAAACAGGTCTGTAGCTCTTGATAGCCTCATGTCTCAACCATGTACGCTAAGGTTCACAGTGCTAGTTGTTGTGCCCTATCACAATAGGTCAAACAGTGGTGCATACAGTGCAGTGTAACTGGAGAGACTCATCTGCCTGATTGTTTGATGATAAGGTGATGGCTGGTGTGTTCTGATACCTGTTCTCAAGTCTCAAGTCATTTCCCTTTTAGGGCTTCGCCTAGATTTGAAGATTCAGAAACAGCTTCCCTTTCCTCTGTTTCCCAAGTAACTACAGATTAACACTACTGCAATGCTACACTCCTTTAAGGCTTTTACTACTAGTGGGTGCAAATTGCACTCCTGCTTGGACAAATATGGTGATTCCTTTTAAGGGATTAGATCTAAGCCAGGCCTTTCAAGAAAATTCTAGGTCGTAAATATATAAACTGAAGATAAAAACACTTTCTGGGTCCTAGTGGCAACTTTACTTGTGGGTTACAGATAGTGGGGCAGCGGTTACCATTTGGGTTTCTGTTTTTAAATTGCAACAGGCCTCCCAGACATTCTCGACCACCGTCCACGAGGGTTCCTCTAAGGAACCTTTTCCTGTCTTGGGGAAAAAGAGCAGAATTGTGGCCTGGACAATGCAATCAATGAGGGTCTAATTTAAGGGTAAGTTCTACACCCAATGCCCCTTCCTATGGAAGCAAAAACATAACCCTGTCTAAGATCTGCTAAATGTGCATGAGTGTGTGATGGAGACAAGGCATCATGCTTGTGTTTGGCAGTGAAAGAAGGATGTTCGTGCAAGCAAGAGGAGAGTAAAGGATTAGTATGCACAGGCAAATGCATGCATCCAGGATCTAGAACAGCATTCTCTTTTCCATCAGGGCCACACCAACAGTGCTTCAATTTAGGAAAGAGTTGAAGATGTGCCATTTTAAAGAACACTACATCATAAAGCAGTATTAGTACATTTCGGCTTCCAGAAATCAGCTGCTGCTCCAATCACTTGTTGACTGTATCTTTGTCTTTGACAGTGTACGGAGCTTTCCTGACTTTCGGCTTTGTTTGTGCTGTAAAAGCACCACATACATACATACATGCATGGATGAATGGACATCATTACCTCCCTCCAGAAGGAATTCCAAAAGTGTGCATGGGCTGAGTGTGTTGTGAGCATTAGTGCCTGCAGGTGAGTGGATGGTTGTATGTCTGCAGCGGAGTGGCAAGCAAGGTAGATAGAATGCTCTATCAGGAGTCAGGGTGTGTCAGTGAGCTGGATCATAAAGAAAACTGCTGAGTTGCGCTAACCCGCATTTTATATTTGATCCTGCATTCTGAAGAAAGGTGGAATTCCTCCTGTGAAACAACAATCTCGGATGCCTTTGGACCCATACAGATGGGACAGGAGACCCATAGATCCAAGGACAGTATGGGAGTAAGCTTTCTCGAGACACTGCTTGGAAGTTTCCCATAGCACTCTCCTGGTCCTGAACTGTTTGTGCAGGTTAGGGTAAGATGCACTAACCTGGCATTCCAGATCCAACAAGAGTGATGGCAGTTTCCAGGTAGATTTGCAGGTGGCTCACCTTGATGAATGTGTGACAACAGGCTTCACGCACTCCGGCCGATCCATGTCGCTTGAAATTCACGTGAAATAAATACTAACAAAGAGGATGGTGAAAATTGTAAATTGCAACCCATTAAAAGACTTTCTACGCATGCTTTAGTGCTCATGCCCACACTACACTAGGTTGTTTCCTAGTACACTTGGTCCTGAAAAAAGCCACTGCGACTTTAAAGCACTCATATTTGGCTGAAACATGTCGACCCAACACCGGGATGTGTGAGACCATTATTTTCTCACCCTACATCCACTGCTTTTAATTGATCTACCCAAGGTATCCATTAATAAAGTTCTTGATTGGTACGGACAACCTTGAGGTACTTTTAAAATCCACTCACAAATTCACAATCACATAATAAAAATCCAGGACCGCTGTAATCAGGCGTCACAGCACACCTAGGATGCGCTATGCATCTTGGTGGGAACCCAATGATGAAGCATGCCACCAACTACCACGGTGTGGTGAGGGTTCTTTTAAAAACCCAATGGTTCCCCAGTGACATGAGTGAATGACATTCGTGACAACAGGGTCTAATGGTAGTCAGCTCGTTCTTGTTTGGTATTGATATTTTAAAGGGGAAGCGCAACAAGCCCATTTACATCTTCTCTCTCTCTTTTTTGATTATTCAATTTCCACACTTCGCCAAACCCACAGCCAATCCAACACTGCTACTGGAAAGATTTGTAATAAAGGGGCAAGAAATAGTAAAAGAGACACTGGTTATCATCATAAACCTGGTTGCACAAGAGGGCTTTGTTAGCTATAAAGCAATGAATATCTTTAGTACAAATATAGTTTAGACATTGTAGTTTTAACTTCCAATATTGTCTCACATGATCCCATCTTTTCAATGTACATATCCAAGGTTAGATGTGAGAGGATGCCTATACCCACTTGGAGTAGTCGTGGTGCCCCAGGCATGAAGCCTGAAGAGGAAGAATTGATGTAGAACCTTATCCTAGAGCAAAAAAAGGTTTACCTTATCTGAAAATGAGGGGTGAGGGAAGACCTCATATTCCCTGTGTTTGTACTTTCTGAGACCCAGCTGCTGTATTTCCATAATGATGAACTAATCTCCTCCTTGCACATTAGTAGTCAATCCATTAACCATCTTCTTATAGGGCACAGCTCAGTGTCAATATGAACATCATATGCGTACTACAAACTCTGTGGCTGACGCTATGAGGAAAATGCAGCTAAAAATTAAAATGTTTACCTGCTGTCAGTTCAAAATCCAGAAAACACTGAGGACTAACTAGGGGCAGGATTAATTAGTTTTCCCTCGTCGTCGTCTGTCGAAATCCCTTCCCCCACCCGGCTCCACCGCTCTTACCTGCACGGGCCGTGGCTGACTAGGGTCTGCCCACGGCTCAGGTTTGGTGGCCCTGTTGTGGTGACTTAGCACTGCTGTCAACGTGGTTGCCATTGTGAGATTTGACACCCAGACCCAGTTCACACTCATACCCAGGAGGAATTGGAGACTAGGAGCCTTGGGGAAGACCAGCAAGCCTCACAGATTGGGCAAGTGTTCAGAAATGGGTCCTGGTTCGTTCTTCAAAGAACCTCTTTTGGGTAGGGTTCCTGAGGGGTAATTCTCCATGGTGGCTTCCTCTCCCTCAGTGGCGTCACTATGGGGGTGCGGGGGTGCGGACCGCACCGGGTGACACCATCACATGAGCAGAGGCTCACGGTGTCACCCCATGTGATGGTGTCACCCGCCCCGGTGCGGTCCGCACCCCCCGCATCCCCGGGAGTTACCGCACTGGGTGACACCAACCCTAGTGACGCCACTGCTCTCCCTTCAGGCACTCCGAGCAAAACACTCTGTCAAAGGAAGACTTTCGGCCCTCCCATCCATCCACTTGGCCTGTCCAACTTACACTCTTCACACTGATACCCAGGCCTTTCCCAATTAGATCCTCGTTACAAGTAGAGTATGTTATTTATTTGGTGCAATAAGTAGCACCAATTACAGGTTTTTGCTTTAAAACTGGATATTTCCATTGTACCACATGTCCCAGAATTTCAGTGCCTTTTCTTCCTCTAAGTTATGGCAGGTTTAATCTACCGAAATTTAATGTGGATGCAGTTTTATTGCACCCAGTATGTACCTGGAATGAAAAGGCACAAAACTCATAATTTTGATATGTGTGGTAATAGGAGTTACTACATACATTGGAAATTATTGGTTCACTCGTAATGAGGGCCATAGTCTGCAAGGCAACATTACTGCTGCTGTGAGAACTTACAAGGTTGGCCATAACACTGTCACACGGGGAGCCAGCAGAAGCATGAATGTAGACCATTCATTTTCGTAACAATGGCAACCGGTCCAGTTATCGGGCGATTGCATTTCCCAATTAATTCTTTCTGCGGACGGGAACATGCCAAAGTCACAACTGCAGCAGAGTTGGAAACTTAAGCTCAAGAAAGGAGGGTAAAAATCAATTGGGTTAGTGCCACTGAATAAAAACTTATTTTACACAATGATTGCTACCATCATTTTCGGCATTTCATAGCATGGTAAATGACATGTGTTACTATTAATCAACTCCACAACATTCAGTTTGTTGTTCCTAAAAGGATGATAAGCAGAGTCAGCCCTGTTGAATTTCGAACCACTGACCTACGGGGTTAAAGACAGACCCTGTTATGCTGTACACACTAAGACGGTTTATAAACTGGCTGTTATCCTGACTGAGGATTGAGAGGCATTCCTTTCATTGCATTTGTGCGAAACTTTATGCAAATTAAAGGGACTAACAACTCAACTAGAGAAAATATCTTATGACATAGAGTTGCCTATAATGATGTATGACAGATCAGCATAAGGATAATGGAGGCCTTCTCAGCAATTGCTGAAATAATGTGATCCCATCTACATAATGTACATCTTAGTGAACTCCCTCCGGCGTGTTTTCATAGCCATATGTGTTTGCCATTTTTATGAATAAAAGTTACCTATGATGACCATATAAGCAGACTGCTGTCATTCCAGCAGCCTCTTTAGATGCTGCTCCCCTCCCCGACCACTGAAATCATGTGGCAGAGGAAGACCAAATTATGTGGCAGAGTTGACTAAATTATGCAGCAAGAAATGGCAAATTGTGTGCTATTTTGTGGCATATTTTGTGATTGTTTACCTCATCGTTTTGTCATTTTTACATGTAAATACAATCTGGGCAAAGGTGTCACTTCGTACGTATCAGTTTGACACCCAATTATCGTAATAAGCAGCAGACAGGTGACCAGTCAACCTTTGCGAATCGCTTTCCACTGCACTGCAACACGTGTAACCACTTTATTAGTAACTTTCAGTAGCGGCTCCTGGAGGGAGTGCTGCAGGGCGGTAGGGCGGTGGGGCGGGGGAGGGGCAGGGTGGGGGTAGTAAACTCCGGTTTACGGCCGAACTGAGTTAAGTGCATAAATAAATAAATAAAACGAATTACATTGCGCGCGCTGCATCGCAATCGGCGATGCAGCGCGCGCAATGTAATTCGTTGTATTTATTTGTTTATGCACTTAACTCAGTTCGGCCGTAAACCAAGTTTACTACACCCTACCCTGCCCCTCCTTCGCCCCGCTCCACCGCTCCACCGCCCCACAGCACTCCCTCCATGAGCCGCTACTGGTAACTTTTATCTGTTTGAGCTAAAAAAAAAAAAATGTTAGTATCTGCTAGTCATGCAGCAGATGATGGATTGCCTGGTAAATGCGGAAAATCCATAATTATGCAGAAAACGCAGCAGCAAACTTGCTTAAATCCAGCGGTCCTGCCTTAGATATAGTGAATTTCGTGAATCTACATTGTGACTTTCTTTGCAGTTCTACTGCATTGTGAAAAGCAAACAGTCTTAATCATTTATTGTGGAGGCCAATGACAGGACGTCCCCTGCCAGGTTGTAGGCAGATGGAAAGGGCGGGCCTTAGGCACCGTCTTAAATTCACCACCCCAAAAGGGCAGTGTTCACATATAACTGCCCAGCTTCAATGGTCGGATTTACTGTTGCCTCAGGAGTAGGCCAAAACGAATACACACATCTGACTGAATTGAATGTTGGATCTTAAGCCACAATTATAGATTCTAATGTAGAAGAACAGGCATTCAGAGTTCGGAATGACATTTGAACTAAATTGCAAAATATGATAAATAGGTTATAGGAATTTAAAAATTCAGAAACCTGTAGGCAAGAAAATGGGTGTCAACATTTTCATTGGTATATTAGAGCAGTTATAATTAAGCTCTCTTCTGAGTTCTGATTCCAACAAGCTCCCACCCACAGTAGCGGTCCGTGGTAGGAGTGCCGGCCGGGCGGTGACGTGTGGCGGAGGAGGGCAAGGTGGGGGGTAGTAAACCACGGATTACGGCCGAATACAGGTAAGTAAACATTTAAATAAATAAAACGAATTTCGTTGCGCGCACTGCATCGCATTCACAACGAAATTCGTTTTATTTATTTAAATGTTTACTTACCTGTATTCGGCCGTAATCCGTGGTTTACTACCCCACCCTGCCCTCCCCACCCACGTCACCGCCCGGCCGGCACTCCTACCACGGACCGCTACTGCCCACCCATGGTGTCATTACTTTTATGAGCAGCACTTTGGAGTTGGCAAGTATAACGGTGTACGGGCTGTGTACCTGTGCATTTTTTAAATTTCATTACCTTTTACTGGTTCGAGAATATAATATGTGAACGGCTTACACAATGTGCTGTGGAAAAACCAGAATATCATTGTGTAGACAGATTCATTGTAGTTTTGATGTTTTTTGCTTCTTTGCCTTTGAAGACCACACCCCAGACAAGGCATACACTATCAGAATTTCTAGATTCTGAGGACACAGAGGACAACATATCTGTATGTATATATGTTTGGTGTATTTCTATAGTGCGAACCTAGCCTAAGGCAGCAGAACACTGTACAGGGTCCACCCACTCCACTAAAGTGTGAAAGGGGCAGAGTACAAAAATTTACGCTTGCAAATCGCCTTGCAAAAATGCATTTTCAGTGAGAATTCCTGGCTAGTAATTACTAGGAGAGTATCTGTCCCATACTTGTAAGTGTGAAATATTATTTACGAGGGGCCTTGGTGAAAATGCTGTATACCTGAGAAATAATTATTAAGGATTACTTAGGTTGTGTGACATACTAAGATTTGCTGTGAGTGGCTACAGCCCTATGGGTACTTTCAGTCAGCAAAGGAGTGATGAACCATAATTTATTTATTTATTTATTTATAAAGTTTTATATAGCGCGAACATGACCCACGGGGTATCAGAGCGCTTTACAATATACAGTTATTAAACGTTAGATGGTTGAGGTAGTAAACATACATTCGGTATTCGCCGTTCAGTACAATAGAGCTAGAATGTAATATATGAATAGCATAGTTGACTAGTAGGTAATAAAGAATGATCTACGAGGAATCATTGACATGTAATGGCCACATAACACTTTAACGGAGCATTTTAAAACTGTAGCATATCTGATTTTAAATATAATCCAGAATCAAAGGTGGGTTGCAGTAGACAGGTCATCCAATTGTCTGACAGGGTACCTCTCTGAAAGTGGGACTCCTGCATGCACCGACTTTTCCATCTATTCTGCACTCCTTGTGCTGTCACGTGACGGTGTGACTGGTGAGCCCAGATTCTAATTGAACTGTTTCTGCCACTTGTGGGGAATATAGCTATGTATACATATGCACTGGGGCACTACAGCAGTACGGGCGGATGTCAGGATTTTCAGAAAAACATTTGTAGTAGAATCTTTACTGTGAAGACAACTTATAGTTCATTTGCATTCATTACAATACAAAGGAGGTTCCCCAGCTATGTTATTGGGAAACTTGGAAGAAATGTCTATCACAGAGGTGTGCCAACATTGAGCTGGGGCACGTACCTGCGTGGAGCACTAAAGTCAGTGCAACACGTTTGGAGCACCACTCCATACACAGGGACAACACAAAAATCTTGTTTTATAGGCCACTCTGCACACCCTCACACCCCCACAGCATATGGATCCGCCACTCAATGACGATACGTATAAGCAAAATGGGACTGTATCTCTTACACCTCTTGGCTTCACTCCTTGAGTAAGAGCAGCTAAGCCTTCACCACAGCAAAACTGGAGTATCCTCCAGTACTCCCACATGACACCAACACTCTAACCACACAACCCACACTGTAAACCGGAACTCAACCTACCAGGCACAATGAGCAGAGAATCACTTCGGGACCTCGTCCAGGGGCTACAGTACAATGTAGTACTGGCAGTTAAAGGGACCATTCTGGATTCCATATAGTGTCAGCAAGAGTACGGATGATTCTTTATAAGAGTTGGGTGTTCATGAGCCCACAACAGCACACACCTCACCAGTGGCGTCACTAGGGGTGCGGGGGTGCGGACCGCACCGGGTGACAGTCTCATTTGGGAAAGGTGTCACCCCATGTGATGGTGTCCCGGGTGACACCATCACATGGGGTGACACCTTTCCCAAATGAGACTATTTACTAAATAGTCTCATTTGGGAAAGGTGTCCGCACTGGGTGACACCAACCCTAGTGACGCCGCTGCACCTCACTTCAGATACCTCTCTGATATCATGGCACGATATACAATCATCAGAACACAACACTCACATCTAACCCAGCACAGATACATCACATAGTAGAGCAGGGTTCTCCAAAGTCTCTCCTGGAGGGCTGGATCCATGCCAGATCTGAAACATATCCCCATTTAGATAAATGCAGTTATCTTAAAATTCTGGTATGGATATGGCCCTCCAGGAACTTTGGAGAATCCTGTAGTAGAGCATCACCACGCGCACAACACGGTTCTGCAAGACACATGACACATGTAAGCGACATGTAACGCACGTGTAAAGCCTCATCCTTACGACCCATATTTCAGTCACGCACACCCCTGCATGCCACTTACTACACATCTCCACAAACCATATCAGACTCCGGTGTCTGACAGATATCATAGTACCATTCATACAGTCATCCCTGGACCACCAGTGCGCCTCAATGCTGCAACCAGAAACAGTTTGTGTCCCACATAAATGCCAAATAATAACAGTCCTAGGTGGCACACATACCACGCCATGTCTGAAAGGACACTTAAGCACGCTGGTTGAAGGACTGGTATTGAGTTCTTTGGGGCTGCGCCTAGGAGACTGGCAGGGGGCCATTTAGCGCAAATATTCTTAAATAATGGTGTCTTCGCAGCAGACTTGTATCTCCATTTCAGGCAAGTGGAATTCCATCAACCAAAGGGAAACCCGCTGTTTGCTCTATGGGACTTCAGAGGCTCCAAAGGCCTCTCGACAGCAAGCCTCTGCCTGTTGAACGCTCCCCCTAACCGCACTATCCATACAGAGATGAAGCGACGCCAGCAATAACAAAGGGACGCTAAGAGAGTATCAAACAATTTTGTGGTCAGACATCAATCTGCGGAGGGAATCCTGAAATACCCACAATTCACACAATACCTTCTCAGATTGTTTACCCTATGCCTTCTGACAAGCGTGTGTTCTTAGGCAACCGCAGATCTCGTCAAGCAGTAACGTCCTACAAAAATAAATAGAAATGCTAGTTTGGCGTGCAGTCTTTCATCTCACAGAGCACTGAATCCAACGACGGCACCTGGTAAAGTGTATTTCCGTGCCTGAAGAACGCAAAAAGCCTGACTTCTGTCACCACAGTCAGTGGCAATGCGAAAAAGACGGTGGCCTGTTAAGAACAATACACGTCCATACGAACAATACACGTCCATTAGCTCCTAAAACAAGGGGCTCACCTATCTGACTCTTGATCGCTGTTTCGTGTCTGACCTAGTACAGCATCCGCAATAATGCAGATAAACTAGAAAACAGTTGTGCGGCCACACCATCCGAATTACTGAACTCCCTACAATCAAGAATGCTGCTGGCCAGATTTTTCACCCCCAGCTTCAAACAAATATGCATTCCTAGGTGCATTCCTTAGACAAACAACACCAGATCTCCGCAAAAACTAAGGGGCATATTATCAAGGGCCGGCGATAAATATCGCAAAGCGCGCTTAGCGCATGCATATTTATTGCCGGCTATCTCTTGAATTTATCGCCCGGTTAGCGCGTTATTAACAACGCGCATCGCCAAGGCAATAAAAATGTCAGAGATAGCGTGGATATCGCCGTTTTCCATGGGAAAACGGCGATATCCTAGATGATAGGGCCTGTGGTCTTAGCCACAGAATCCACCCCCATGTTAAGTATGCCTTAGTCAGGAATTTAACAGACGTTAAATTCCTGCGTTAAAGCATACTTAACGCGATTAAAATAATCGCTTCCCTGCATTGTAAATATCGCGAAGCTGCCTTCGCGATATTTACCCATGTTGTTTCCACAGACACGCCTACTTTGCATCTCATTATCGATGCGAAGTCAGGCGTGCTGGAAACGGGAGCAAAATAAGCAAAACACGCGATAGCGTGTCTTTGCTGATAAGGCGATATAATTATCGCCGCTTTCGGCCGAAAACGGTCGCAAAAGCGGCGATAATTGTTTATCGCCGCCTTGTTAATATGCCCCTAATGTCCTACAGTAACACGTACAATTCATAGTTCGATGTGTGGCCTTTGATCCTACAGAATACTGTATTTGCTCAGGATTCGCCCATCTGCACCTGCTACAGTGTGAGCGGGGTGAACCTGAAACTAGCTTTTTCGCCAAGGTGGGGGTATCTCCTGGCCTTTGATCTCTTTCACGGCCAGGCCGCTTTTTGATAAAATGAGAGATCGTTTGTGCCACAGTGAATGAGCTGAATCATCCTCCCTCTCGAAAAATTGTAGTTGATAAATGCTCATGCTCCAAAGGTAAATAACTCTAGTGTAACATGTAGCTATAGAATCCATTCTCGCTAAGCATAGTGGTCCCTCCACTGATGCCTTCAACTTGGTCAATAGTTCTTTTAAAAAAATGTAATGTCAGTTACCAAAATAACTCTAAATTCTAGAGTTCAGTCCCACCATGTTCTTTGCTTTGACCTGAGCCTGAAGAACCTGAAATAAACCAACCAATCAGCTTGATGCTAGCGCAGCAAATATAAACAGCCAAACCACCGCCAATTGTATGTGCAAGCCCTAAAAGCCTCCACCTAAACCAGAGGGGATTTCAAGCCAGAACCATCCACTACCACTCATACTTACTGCTGCCACACAACTGCTCCTGTGAGAGGATTTTAAATCTTTCTATTTTTGTTAAAAAAGTCAATACAAGTACCCAACTCCAATCTACCCCACCCCACTCTAATACAGTCTACCCTACTCTACACCACTCTAATCTACCTCACTTCACTCCATCCCAGTCTACCCCACTCCATCCTAATCTACCCCACTACTCTCCAGTGCAGCACACTCCACTCCAATCTAGCCCAATATACCTCACTCCAATCTTGCTGTGATCGTTAAATGGTCAGCTCCCTCTCCTCTCTCATTACTACAATTGGCTACAAATTTTATCCCACGATACTCAACCCTAAGTGCAGTCAAAGCTGTTCTGAAGACTCTTAAACCAATATATTCCCATGTGGATCATACTGCAACACAGCTATTAAGGAGTCTGCACCCATATATGGTATGGTATAATATAATATAGCATGGTACAGTGAGTTATTGTATGGTACTGCGCGGGACAATGCAGTATGATGTGGTATGGTATGGTTAATGGTTCCGCACTCCACTCCATTCTAAGCTACCCTATGTATAACACAGCACTTAACTCTACTCCACTCTGCTCCACTCCGCCCCACTCCACTCCTCTCCACTTCAAATACCCCACTCCACTTCATTCTCTCCCACTCCACTCCAATCTCTACTCCACTCCAATCTACCCCACTCCATTCCAATCCACACCACTAGAATCTACCCCAATCTATCCAACTCCAATATACCACAATCTACCCCACTCCAGTCTACCTCACTTCACCCCAATCTACCCCACTCCACCCCAATCTAACCAACTCCATTTCACTCTACCCCAATCTACCCCACTTTGCTCCAATCTACCCCACTCCAAACCGATTTACTCCACTCCACTCCACTCCAATCTATCCCAATCTACTCCACTCCACTCTATTCCAATTTACCCGACTCCATTCTACCCAATTCTAGCCCTCTCCTCTCCAATCTACCCCACTCCACTCCAATATACTCCACCCCACTCTCCCCCAATCCACCCACTCCACTCCAATCTACCCCACTCCACTCTAATCTTCTCCACTCCAATCTACTCCACTCAATCTGAATCTACCCACCCCACCCAGTCTACACCACTTCCGCCCTCTCCAAATTACCCCACTCCAATCTACCACACTCACTCCAATCTACCCCACTCCACTACAACCTTCTCCACTCCAATCTACCCCACTCCACTTCAATCCACCCCACTCCACTCCAATCTACCCAACTCCAATCTACCCCACTCCAGTCTACACCAATCTACCCCACTCCACTCCAATCTACCCAACTCCAATCTACCCCACTCCAGTCTACACCAATCTGCCCCAACCTACCCCACTCCAATCTACCCCAATATACCCTACCCTACTCCAATAAACCCCAATCTATCCCACACCATTCCAATCTAACCACTTCACTCCAATCTACCTCACTCCACTCTACCCCAATCTAACCCACTCCACTCCAATCTACCCCACACCACTCCACTCCAATATACCCCAATCTACTCCACTCCAATATACCCACTCCATTCCAATCTACACCACTCCAACCCCAATCGACCCCACTGCAATCTACCCCACCCCACTATATCCATTCACCACACTCTATCCCACTCCAATTAACCCCTCTTAATCTACCCAAATCCATCCCTCTCCTCTCCAATCTACCCCACTCCACTCCAATATACTCCACCCCACTCTCCCCCAATCCACCCACTCCACTCCAATCTACCCCACTCCACTCTAATCTTCTCCACTCCAATCTACTCCACTCAATCTGAATCTACCCACCCCACCCAGTCTACACCACTTCCACCCTCTCCAAATTACCCCACTCCAATCTACCACACTCCACTCCAATCTACCCCACTCCACTACAACCTTCTCCACTCCAATCTACCCCACTCACTTCAATCTACCCCACTCCACTCCAATCTACCCAACTCCAATCTACCCCACTCCAGTCTACACCAATCTACCCCACTCCACTCCAATCTACCCAACTCCAATCTACCCCACTCCAGTCTACACCAATCTGCCCCAACCTACCCCACTCCAATCTACCCCAATATACCCTACCCTACTCCAATAAACCCCAATCTATCCCACACCATTCCAATCTAACCACTTCACTCCAATCTACCACAATATACCTCACTCCACTCTACCCCAATCTAACCCACTCCACTCCAATCTACCCCACACCACTCCACTCCAATATACCCCAATCTACTCCACTCCAATATACCCACTCCATTCCAATCTACACCACTCCAACCCCAATCGACCCCACTGCAATCTACCCCACCCCACTATATCCATTCACCACACTCTATCCCACTCCAATTAATCCCTCTTAATCTACCCAAATCTATCCCACTCCAATCTACCCCACTCCACTTCAATCTACCCCTCTCCACTCTACCCCACTCCACTCCAATCTATCACACTCCACTCCAATCTACCCCACTCCACTCCAATCTACCACACTCCACCCCAGTCTACCCCACTCTACTCCAATCTACCCCACTCCACTTCAATCTACCCCACTCCACTCCAATCTACCCAACTCCAATCTACCCCACTCCAGTCTACACCAATCTACCCCACTCCAATCTACCCAACTCCAATCTGCCCCACTCCAGTCTACACCAATCTACTCCAACCTACCCCACCCCAATCTACCCCAATATACCCTACCCCACTCCAATATACCCCAATCTATCCTACACCATTCCAATCTAACCACTTCACTCCAATCTACCCCAATATACCTCACTCCACTCTACCCCAATCTAACCCACTCCACTCCAATCTACCCCACACCACTTCACTCCAATATACCCCAATCTACTCCACTCCAATATACCCACTACATTCCAATCTACACCACTCCAATCCCAATTGACCCGACTGCAATCTACCCCACCCCACTATATCCATTCACCACACTCTATCCCACTCCAATTAACCCCTCTTAATCTACCCAAATCCATCCCACTCCACTCCAATCTACCCCACTCCACTTCAATCTACCCCTCTCCACTCTACCCCACTCCACTCCAATCTATCACACTCCACTCCAATCTACCCCACTCCACTCCAATCTACCACACTCCACCCCAGTCTACCCCACTCTACTCCAACCTACCCCACTCTACACCAACCTACCCGACTCCACTTCACTCCAGTCTAGCCCACTCCACTCCAATCTACCCCACCCCACTCCAATCCAATCTAGTCCACACTACCTCGCTCCAATCTACCTCACTTCATTCCACCCCAATCTACTCCACTTTAGCCTAATCTACCCCACTCCATTATAATGTACCCCACTCTACTCCAATGTAGCAAACCCAAACTAGCCCACTCCACTCCAGCCTAGGTCACTCTACTCCAATCCAGCACACTCCACTCCAATCTAGTCCACTCCACTCTACTCTAATCTACTCCAATCTACCCCACTTCAATTTACCCCATCTACCCCACTCCACTCTATTCTACCCCATTCCATTCTACCCCAATCTATGCCAATCGACCTCACTCCACACCACTCCACTCCAATGTACCCCACTCTAATCTATCCCAATCTACACCAAACTACTCCACTCCAATCTACCCCACTACAACGCACCCATTCCAATCCACCCCACCCCACTCCAATTTACCCCACTCACTCCACACTACCCCACTCCACTATAAATTACCCCAATCTACCCCACTCCAATCTACCATCTTCTCCACTCCACTCCAGCAGCCAAACTGCAGCCAATTGTATGTGCAAGCCCTAAAAGCCTCCACTTAAACCAGAGGTATTTTCAAACCAGTGTCATACACTACCACTCCTACTTACTGCTGCCACACAACTGCTAATTCTAAGCAAATATGGGAGGATTTTAAAATCTTTCTTCTTTAAAAAAGTCAATAAAAGTACAGTAATTCTTGCTGTGATGTCTAAATGGCCATCTCCCTCCACTCTCTCATTACTACAACTGGTTACAATTTGTATCCCACAATACTCAACCCTGAGTGCAGTCAAAGCTGTTCTGAAGACTCTTAAACCAAAATATTCCCCTGTGGATCATATTGCAACACAGCTATTAAGAAGTCTGCACCCAGTTATATTATGGGACAATATAGTATGGTACAGTACGTTATTTTATGGTATGGCATGGGATAGTACTGTATGATGTGGTACAGTATAGTTAATGGTTCGACACTCCACTCTATAACACAGTGCTCCACTCCACACCACTCCACTCCACTTCACTCCAATCCACACCATTCCACGTCATTCTCTCCCACTCCACTCCAGCCTCTACTCCACTCCAATCTACCATACCCCACTCCAATCTACATCACTAGAATCTACCCCAATCTACCTCACTCCAATGTACCACAATCTACCAAACTCCAATCTACCCCACTTATATACAGTCTATCCCACTGCAATTCACCCCAATCTACCCCACTCCACTCCTATAACTACAAAGTGGCTACAGATATATACGATATATATATATGTATATATATATATATATATATATATATATTTATATATATATATATATATATATATATATATATATATGATTGAACAAATGCCCGAAAGCTTGGAAGGTCACTCAGCAGGAAGCTAGCCATCCAGCTTTCACTTGCTGACTCCTTTCACCATTACGATTAAAATTCCGTTGCCTGACGCGTTTCGATGTTTGGCACATCATCATCAGAGGCTTATTACTAACAGCACAACAGGCGAGGCTCTCTTTTATTTCCGCATGCAAATTTTAATTGGTTTACATCCCTGAGTGGGCTCTGCACAATGCAAAGTTCGACATACTGCATGCTGGGAAACGTGGTCCCTCTTTGAGCAAATATCTTCCCTAAGTGGGTGTCTGTTGGCTGTTCTTTTTAAAAGCATTTTTCTTTCCTTAGTAGGATTCGTAAGGATGATTAGAGTCACTTTTCTCCGAGACTTCCTGTGCTGTACGGTTTAGGAATCTGTTCCGACCACAGCCTCTCTTGCACATTGAAGAGATGGTGCTCCTTCCCACGGCAGGGCAGCCGTGTGGAAAACATGATTGAACAAATGCCCGAAAGCTTGGAAGGTCACTCAGCAGGAAGCCAGCCATCCAGCTTTCACTTGCTGACTCCTTTCACCATTACGATTAAAATTCCGTTGCCTGACGCGTTTCGATGTTTGGCACATCATCATCAGAGGCTTATTACTAACAGCACAACAGGCAAGGCTCTCTTTTATTTCCGCATGCAAATTTTAATTGGTTTACATCCCTGAGTGGGCTCTGCACAATGCAAAGTTCGACATACTGCATGCTGGGAAACGTGGTCCCTCTTTGAGCAAATATCTTCCCTAAGTGGGTGTCTGTTGGCTGTTCTTTTTAAAAGCATTTTTCTTTCCTTAGTAGGATTCGTAAGGATGGTTAGAGTCACTTTTCTCCGAGACTTCCTGTGCTGTACGGTTTAGGAATCTGTTCCGACCACAGCCTCTCTTGCACATTGAAGAGATGGTGCTCCTTCCCACAGCAGGGCAGCCGTGTGGAAAACATGATTGAACAAATGCCCGAAAGCTTGGAAGGTCACTCAGCAGGAAGCCAGCCATCCAGCTTTCACTTGCTGACTCCTTTCACCATTACGATAAAAATTCCGTTGCCTGACGCGTTTCGATGTTTGGCACATCATCATCAGAGGCTTATTACTAACAGCACAACAGGCGAGGCTCTCTTTTATTTCCGCATGCAAATTTTAATTGGTTTACATCCCTGAGTGGGCTCTGCACAATGCAAAGTTCGACATACTGCATGCTGGGAAACGTGGTCCCTCTTTGAGCAAATATCTTCCCTAAGTGGGTGTCTGTTGGCTGTTCTTTTTAAAAGCATTTTTCTTTCCTTAGTAGGATTCGTATGGATGATTAGAGTCACTTTTCTCCGAGACTTCCTGTGCTGTACGGTTTAGGAATCTGTTCCGACCACAGCCTCTCTTGCACATTGAAGAGATGGTGCTCCTTCCCACGGCAGGGCAGCCGTGTGTAAAACATGATTGAACAAATGCCCGATGTGTGATCAAGGCCCTTGACGGGCTGGAAACGCGTCATAACTGTAGAGGTCGCAGAGCAAAAATAAAAAATCTTGCACCAATTTGTGGTCCGTGCTCCGTTTGTGGTGTAGATTCCATGGGGATTGACGGAGTTGCAGCTGATATATATATATATATATATATATATATATATATATATATATAAAGTCAAAGTAGTCTTTATTTCGATCATAAAAGACACGATATTATTAACAGTGTTACATAGAAAGAAAAAAAAAGCACTGATATATATATCCTTTCCGCAAAGTCCACCTTTACTGACTGCTGGGCGCTCTGGCTGGATTGCTTTAGTAAGTAAGGGTATAATATCTATTATAGTTTCATAACATAAAAACACAAAAATGCATATTCCCCATTATAGTGGCCGGGTGCCAGGGTTGAAATGGATAATACTGGAATAGGTTATGAATGCCAAGAACAGCTACAAAATAAGCAAGAGGGAATAGCTCAGTATGTTAAGATATGTGGAATGGAAATAGAGAACGAGGGTTCGAGCCCAGCCATTGACAGCAACTAATAAAAATTTCACTTAACTGCTAGAATTAATGTAGTTACCTAAATTATCGCATGAAACGTTATTTAAGAATATTAATTTGTTTTCCCTTTTAGTTGTGTAAATAGAACACTTTGAAATGGATGGAAGGATTGAATTTATAGACTAAGTAGTGCTGTAACGAGAATATATGTAAAAGTTATGCCATTTGGTCATTCTGTTGCCATAATGTAATTTTAATGTAAATATGGCTCCATGATTTAACGACAACATGGAAAGGCGCAACTACAAATACAATAATGCAACAGTTGGACTTAACAGGAAGTTTGGTCATGAAATATATTTCTTTAAATAGAACTGAAAGAGTATGGCGCCCTGTGTTGATCGATTGTTCCTCGTGAACAAGGTCTCGGCTGAGACCGAAACGCGTTGGGGTTGTGTGTTGGCAGCGTTTTGAAAATAAAAACACCCTGAAACCAGCGATGGTATGATGTGATGATTCATACTTATTTCCAACTTTAAAAGAGCTGTGAGTGCGGTGAGGAAATCCCTGTTCAAAGGGATATCGTGGCGATATATATATATATATCAAAGAAAAATGGGGGTCCCAAAACACGATTTTCCACCAATGCATTTTCCATAGACTTTTAAACAGACGTAGCGTCAAATTGGCTTAATGGATTTAAATGAAGTTTGGCAGGAATATAGATTATGGCGTGGAAAGGTTCCTCAAGCTATATTATTTATTCAGTGATATATTGGGCCACGGTATACCAGGGTACCTTTGTGGCACACCATGGTACTTGGCAATGACGAAACACAATATTATTTCTTAATCAAAGCCCTTGCTAAATAGAAAGGCAACTATATTGTTTGGACCACACTTTTTCTTTGTTCTGTGTTTTAATGTCAAATATAGCTTATTACTCTTTTTGTACTGTATAGGAGGATATGAGGCAGTTTAGCAAAATCTGTAGCATTAGGGAAAAGTATTTTCATTGATTTATATATTTTTTAATAGTTTATGATGTACCAAGGTACTTTCTTGAAAGTATAGAAAATACAGCAGTAGTTATTGTAATCTAAAAATACATATATATGATAAAATAAAATTAAGAGTTAAAAATTGGCCATTAGGAAACTACATCATACCAACAACTTAATTGTGAAAGGTGATTTATTGGCTAGATTCCAACTTGGGCAACTAATGTAGCACAATACTATCAAAACCCTAAATAAGTTTTAGAAATGCATTTGAAACACATTTCTGGTCACATGACAATGAAAGCAAATAGAAAACAACATAAGAAATCAAATTAAGAAGTAAATCATTATGTGATTATTTATTAACACAAAATGAGCTATAAACACTGCGCAATACTACTAAAAAGCAGCAACAATCATAGAGACGCTGCTGACTGTTCGAAGGAATAGAGTTCTATTTCTTCTTCAAAGATATAACTGAGAAATTGGAAATTATACCGCTTCACCATCATCTACATATTTCTACATAATACAGATACATTTCTATATGGATCTGTATGGCTGTTCTAGGAATAGTAGCTACCGAAACTCACCCGAGTTGCAACCTTTATGGTATAAACTACTCTTGGCAACATTAATGCTTACATTGTCTACATTCAAGCACCATTGTTACAAAATTTGAAATATTTTGATATCTACCAATACATGATTGCACATCTATTTCATATAACAATTTGATATCTAAAACTGTGCAAGACAACTTATGACCAAACTGTAAATTAGAATTTGTATAACACACCTTGGACAGAATGTAATGATACTACTCTTACTTTTAATCACAGACTGCCTAAAAATGTATAAGACAATTACCTTTTTATTTTACATCAAAAGTTATAAGTTATAATGTTACCATTGTTATAAAGCAAAAATAGTACTTATGAGTTGTAGTTACATAATTCAGGAGATATGTCATTATGTGCCTACTATGGGTGATGACATTTGTGAAAATCTGCACTAAGGGCCTCATTATGATGGCGGTTGGACGAGCATCCGACCGCCATCATAGCGGGATGGAGACCAGCCGACAAGTAGTCGGTGGCTCCACCTGCCATATTATGATGCGATCTCCATGTAGGAGGTCAGAAACATCCCTTTTTCCTTTGCGGCTTGTGCTGCGGTGCCAGAAAAGGGCGCAGCACAAGCCGCAATAGAAAAAGGGATGTATTTTAAACATCCATGCACTGTGTGCCAGGCACTAGGTGGTGCCTGGCACATGGCGCATGGATGTTTGGTGGGCACCACATGTGCCCCCCTGGCCAAATAGCGGAGGCCCATGGAGGACGGGGGCCTGTCTATGGGCCCCCAAAGTCCCCCTTTCCGACAGCCTTTCCATGGCGGTGGGACCGCCATGAAAAGGCTGTGGGAAATGGACATCATAATCCCTACACCCCCATTGTAGGGATTTCAGTCCGACTGCAGCCACGACAGGATCCGTGAGCCTGTAGGTGGTGGTGGTCTTTCCCCTGCTGCTGTTTCTCTGGCTGTCGAGCGGACCGCCACCAACGGCCTGCCGTTGGCGGTCCGCCTGACATCCTAATGAGGCCCTATGTATTGGTGTCTTCTATGCTTTCACAAACATCTAATTGTTTAGTTAAATATATTAACATTTGGGACCTCCACAGCATCCATGGTGTTTTTTTCAAAATTTGTATTGATTTGTTTTCCCCAGTGTTTCATGATGGCTAAGCTTCTTGAACTGTAAATTTTCAAAATGATGACATAGTAGTTTAACAGAAATTGTAGATTTGTCTGAAAACAGATAAAATGGAAAACAATGATGGATTGACTTTTTGTTATGTTCATTAATTCTACAATCAGATATCACTGTAGTAGTCCATTATTAACTTACAATCGACAATGAAGCCACCATAAGGCACATCTTTAACTTACATTGCACTTACCATTTATCTTTATATTAAATACAATTTATTATTTCTAATACCTGAAAAATATGTTTAATATTGGTAGAAGCTCTTTATCTTTTCAGACATTTGGATGCTTCTAAAAATATATTTTGCATATTTTTTTTTTTCTAGATATTTTCTACAAGGTCAACACGACCAACCACAACAATTGTCTCAAAAGAAAACAGTAGGTCAACAAAGGTAAAAAAACTAAGGGGCATATTAGCAAGACCCACGTTAAAATTATCGCCGTTTTAGCGGCAGGAAACTGCCGCTAAAGCGGCGATAATGAGCTTGCTAATATGCGTTATGGAATTCAATAGAAGCCCAGGTTAGATGTGCAGGACATCTAACCTGGGCTTCTATGGAATTTATATACGCATATTAGCAAGCCCATTATCGCCGTTTTAGCGGCAGTTTCCTGCCGCTAAAACGGCGATAATTTAACGTGGGTCTTGCTAATATGCCCCTAAGGCTGTTAGGGAGGACACTGGTGAGCCATGGAAAGCTTACGATGGATGGTCATATTTCTCTCTCCCCAAATAATGACAGTATGGCAGAGGAGACAGTATGTCGCTGTATTGCCACATTGCCACTTTGCTGTATTATATTGGGATTCTACCTCAAAAGATGTATTGGCACTGTGGTACCAGGAACAGGTACTGGTGGAGGGACAGATCCACCAGGTATTGGTGGAGATGTTGATGGAGAAGAAGAAGTAGAAGGCGCTACTGGAGGGACAGATGAAGTGGGTGATTGTGGAGGTATTAATGATCCAGATGAAGTTGAAGGTGTTACGTTAATTGAAGAAATGGCCACTATTGATCTTCCTGTTTCAGCCTCTTCTATCTCCTTCTGATGCCTTCTTTCCGTAACCGCCAACCTGGTGGAATGAATTGACTGCAGATGTTTTCTCATTCCCATATACATGCTTAGCATTTATGTTTTTTTCACAATTCAATGTATTTGTTTTCCCCCAGTGTTTCATGATGACTACTACCATTAGAGGTGGGCGGTAAACTCTGCTCCTCCGGCGGAGTTCACAGAGTTTTTGGCACTCTGCACTCCACTTGGAGGGCAGAGTTTGGCAAAAACTCCACCTACGCCACATAGCGAAGTTTACCGGCACTCACCCAACACTAAGATGCTTAGAAAAATCTAGAAAAGGCGTTCTTGGTGAATGCTCCAAAAACTACAAGTTTATGGGTGTAACCACACACAGATTGCATGTCCCTTGTTCCTCCTTTAACACTCACCATTGAAAGCCAACTTTTTCAAAGGCTTTCAGAATTGTGTTTGCAAGTGGTGACCACCCTATCCGCTACTTACACGGACCACCCGTGAACTCAGCCTCATACGAGCAGGCCATCGTTGCTCCTCTAACGGCTGTCATCTGTCCGCAATTTTAACACTTCCAGGTCAGGGTCACCCAACAACCAATCCAGGGCTGAACATAGTTTATGAAACTCGTTTGGGCATGGGAGATACTGCTACTGTGTAGAGTAGTAACCTAGAGTTGGAGCAGTGGAAGCTCCTTAGCCAATCGTGGTGAGCCACCGAAAATTCCGAAATGCTCATTGACTGTGGTGGATTCCACATGCGCCATTGACTGAGCCGTCCTTCTTGCTGTCAGTGGGTGTTGCAGCTTCTTTCGGAGCGGGCTGGGTTTGGTTGGAGTACAGGCTCCATGCCTCCATGGACCCCGGGAGGACATGAGAGCAGCTTCGGCAGGTAGGGTCAGATGTTAGTACATTTATTCCATTAAAGCGGTCTGCGTGACAAAACATGGGTTGTAATCCCTGCATCACATGAATTCAGCAGAAGCAAATGTCCATTATAGAACTAACTAGTGAACCACACAACATACTGGTTGAGTACTGTATGTGCAGAAATGGCCTGCAGCTCTCTACAGCTCGTTACTAAACAATAAAACAAATACTGAAAGTACACACAAGCATGTGTCCGAAATCAATGTACACGACGCACATTTTACTCATGGGATATACTGCACACCCTGAAGTGCCATGCTCCACTGCCGTTGGACCCACCGCGCAGAGCCTGTGAAAGCAGGCCACATCGCACTTCCTCACCCTCAGGGAGGGACAGGGTTATTGACTATGCTCCCGTTAATCCATGCGGCTGCTCATTGTGATTTGCGTATCCGCCCTGCACACTTAAATATTTGTGCCCGCTCGTATAATGCGCTGGGAAGGCTATCAGCAGACACACACCAGCTCTCCCATTCCACCTGGGACTGAGCAAGGAAAATCAACAGAGCACCAGCGGCAGAACAAGCACACAAAAGAATTAACATTAAAAAACAACTGCAACATGCATGGAGCAAAGCGAGGGCTATTGAGCTAAGGTAGTGGTTGAATCATAAAGGTACACTGCTAAGCAGCAATGGAATTTTCTTAAAGCAATGCATGAAATACGGTAATTTGCGTTTGTAAAGCTATGTCATTTTTGATTAAAGAATATGTTAGCCTTTTTCTGTCAGCTGCTGCAGTATTTAAGCGGGTTAACACATGAAGTCAGGCAGTAACGCCGCAGATTCACCATGATGTGAAATGCAATACCATCTTACCTGCTCACACGGGGATTGCAGAATCCCATCACAGGAAAGACTGGTGTTCCAGGTAGGGGTGGATGACAGGCGAGTGGAGCAACCCCGCCTGCTGACGGACTCCGCGGAATTCCACAGAGTTTTTATGCAACTCCGTGGAATTCCCTGTAGTGCAACTCCATAAGCTCTGCCCACCTCTAACTACCATATGATTACCATATGCTGTAAATGTGCTTAATGATGAGATATTAGTGGAAAATAAATGGTAGTTTTGTCTGAAAACACATAAAAAGGAAAACAATGATGGATTGACTTGGTGTTATGTTTATTAAATTCAATCAGATATAATTTTAGTAGTCTATTATTAACTTAACATTTACTATGAAGCCACATGTTTGAGTTGCCTTTACGCTTACCATTTATCTCTATATTAACTTCAATTTAGTATATCTGGTACCTGAAATAATATGGTTAATATTTGTAAATGCTCTTTATCTTTTGAGACATTTGGTTAACTCTGAAAATATTTCTTTTCTTCTTTTTGTTAAGATTTTTTAGGCAATGTCAACACAACCAACCAAAACAATAGTCTCAACAGGAAACAGGAGGAAAACATAGGCAAAAAATACTAAGGCTGTTGGAGAGGACACTGGTGAGCCATGACAAGCTCATGATGCATGGTCATATCTCTCTCTCCAGCAACAATGACAGTATGGCACAGGAGACAGAATGTTGCTGCACTGCCATATTGCTCTACTATGTTGTGAATCTGCTTCAAAAGATGCATTGGAACCATGGTACGAGGAGCAAGTACTGCTGGATGGACAGATGCAGCAGGTGGTGATGGAGGTTCTGATTAAGCAGAAGTGGAAGATGTTGTAGTAACCGAAGAAGTGGTAGCTGCTGATCTTCCTCTTTGGCCAAATCTGACTCCTGCTGATGCTTCATTTCTGCACGCCATCCTAGTGGAATCAATTGCCTGCAGGTGTTTTATTATTCCTGTGGTACTGAAGGAGTATTGTGTGATGTTCCCATGGGAAATAACTTTGTTACATAGGTTGTATGTAACAATATTGGAGTTAACTTTTTCCCTCTAGGTGGCAAAGAAAAGAATTCCCATACAATGGAGTCTTCCAATTTCTTTCTCTGTGCTACCTCTCCTTCCTCCTCTTGCAACAGTACAGGATCATCTTCTTCAGCCATTGTAGTTGTCCAAACCTTCCAAGGTGACTTTTGAAAAAAAGATTTTCCCTCTTCCAAAAAGCACAACTTTCTCCTTTCAAGATATCAAATTGAATGGGGATAAGTGGTATACACTTCCTGTTTCCTGCTATAGACAGAGGGGTCGATTCCGATTCGGGCCGGAAAAAGCACCGACTGACTCGGATCCGGAAATAATACCGACCGACACGTACCCGTGGCGCCCGACACGCCAAGTACGATGCAAGGCGTGAAAAATCCGACCGACACGTACCGAAACCAAGTCGACCGACGGAGCCGCACGGAAAACAGCAATCCGGCCGGAAAAACACGCGAATCCAACCGACCGACACGCACCCGGAACAAATCCGACCGAAACGTACACGCGAACTCCAAACCGCAAAGTACGATGAAAGGCGCGAAAACCACGAGCGAGTCGGACGGAGGCCAAGCCGTACGACCGACACGCATACAAAACCGAGCCGAAGCAACACAAAACACCGCGACCGACGCGTACGCAGCATAGAAAACTGCACAAACACAGCGTGAACGAAGCGGAGAACACCGTACGAGACAAATGCAGGGTCCGACTCGGTCACAAGAACGTTTCCAACATACACAAACAGCACAAAGGAAAAATAACCCAAAAAGGCCAAACAAGCAATTACCAAGCCAATAAATACTGGGGGGAGGGGACAGAGAACAAAGACACACCCACAACTCCACCTATATAAAGGACACAAATCACAACCATGAGCCTTTGCAAATGCCATTCCACTGCCAGCACCCAAGAGAAAGCAACCACACACCCACAGCTCATCCCTCACACAAGCCACACACCATCAGCACACCAACAAATACCTACCTCACATACACCCAGCAAAACACACACTCACACACCCTCACCTGCACACCAACACACACATCACTCACCATCACCACCCATCACCATGCCCCCAAGAAGAATCCCAAGTTCCTAGATAGTGAATTGGAAGTCATGGTAGACGAGATCCTCAGGGTAGAGCCACAGCTGTTTGGCACACTGGTCCAACAGACCCCCATCTCCCAGAAAACCAAGATGTGGGAGAGGATCATCAACAGGGTGAACGCACAATCACCATGTCGGCGCACAAAGACCGACATCCAGAACAGGTGGTATGACGTGCGCAGGAAGGTACGGGACCTGCTGAAGAAAGACTACATCAACAGCCAATACACCGGCAGTGGCCCTCCTGCCAAGCCAATATACCTCAGGCCCTGGGAGGAGAAGGTGCGGGCCATCCTTCCGCCAGTGAGCGTATATGGACTAGAGGACATCCCAGAGCCTGGTGAGTACACAACAAATGTACACAATATACTGCCACAAAACACACACATCACTGTCAAGGGGAGAGTCAAACCATGCACTCATAGCAATTACACAGCAACCAGAACAGAATCATCCCAAAATGTGTATGTCAGTCAGATAAACACAACACATGCCATCAAAAAAGTCACATCCAACTGTGCCAACACATGTACAAACACAACTACAACTCCAGCTAGGCAGTGGCACAAATAGAACTAACAAACACATCCAGACATGTAGCCACCACAACAACACCAACACACAGTGAAGACCACTCAAAGGAAGGAATTCTGTGTATGCTGGCCAAGTCAGTGTAGCCAATAGCATCATGGGAGTCGCAGTCACACATATTGCCCCCCACAACTGTCCCATCAACACCACCCTGAACCATGCTCACATCACAGGGAGTGGAGAAGGACTCACAAGATGGCTGACACTGGCAACTGCTGTGGGGAGCACAAGGCCCTGCTGCCAACTGTGCACCAACAAACAGCAGGACACCACTGACTGACATCCTGAGAGACAACTTACACTCCCTGCAATGCAAGCACGTTCCATGGTGGGATATCTGTCTAGCTGGGTGGGAAGGGGACTTGCAGCACTGACCATAGTCACAAGCACCTCCCCTCACACACACCCCAACACAAACTCCACAGAACCCACCTGGTAGAATGCAATGCCCCACATCCTAACACAAGATCCCACAAAGAACCACCACCCTGGGTTATGTTGTGTGAAGCACAGGGCCACTCTTGGGACTTTTAGCCAAACAACTGCCAGGACAACACTCCCAGCCATCCTGTCAGCACAGCCAGCCCACCCCACAGGGAAGCAGAGTCAAAGGAAGGAAGCATGGGCATGCTGGGAAGGGGGTGGAGGCAATAGCATGATGGGAGTCGTAGTCACTGATATTGGTCACCCCCACAACTGTCCCATCAACACCACCCTGAACCATGCTCACATCACAGGAAGTGGAGAAGGACTCACAAGATGGCTGACACTGGCTACTGCTGTGGGGAGCACAAGGCCCTGCAGGCAACTGTGCACCAACAAACAGCAGGACACCACTGACTGACATCCTGAGAGACAACTTACACTCCCTGCAATGCAAGCACGTTCCATGGTGGGATATCTGGCTAGCTGGGTGGAAAGGGGGACTTGCAGCACTGACCATAGTCACAAGCACCTCCCCTCACACACACACCAACACAAACTCCACAGAACCCACCTGGTAGAATGCAATGCCCCACATCCTAACACAAGATCCCACAAAGAACCACCACCCTGGGTTATGTTGTGTGAAGCACAGGGCCACTCTTGGGACTTTTAGCCAAACAACTGCCAGGACAACACTCCCAGCCATCCTGTTAGCACAGCCAGCCCACCCCACAGGGAAGCAGAGTCAAAAGGAAGGAAGCATGGGCATGCTGGGAAGGGGGTGGAGGCAATAGCATGATGGGAGTCGTAGTCACTGATATTGGTCACCCCCACAACTGTCCCATCAACACCACCCTGAACCATGCTCACATCACAGGAAGTGGAGAAGGACTCACAAGATGGCTGACACTGGCTACTGCTGTGGGGAGCACAAGGCCCTGCTGGCAACTGTGCACCAACAAACAGCAGGACACCACTGACTGACATCCTGAGAGACAACTTACACTCCCTGCAATGCAAGCACGTTCCATGGTGGGATATCTGGCTAGCTGGGTGGGAAGGAGGACTTGCAGCACTGACCATAGTCACAAGCACCTCCCCTCACACACACCCCAACACAAACTCCACAGAACCCACCTGGTAGAATGCAATGCCCCCATCCTAACACAAGATCCCACAAAGAACCACCACCCTGGGTTATGTTGTGTGAAGCACAGGGCCACTCTTGGGACTTCTAGCCAAATAACTGCCAGGACAACACTCCCAGCCATCCTGTCAGCACACCCAGCCCACCCCACAGGGAAGCAGAGTCAAAAGGAAGGAAGCATGGGCATGCTGGGAAGGGGGAGGAGGCAATAGCATGATGGGAGTCGTAGTCACAGCTCTACATCCCCCACCACATGGCCCAGCAAGCTCACACTCACGCATGCACATCCCACAGAGAGTGGAAAGGCCCATCAAAGATGTCTGACACTGTTGCTGTGTCGTGGGGAGCACAAGGGCATGCTGGGTACTGCACACCAACCAATAGCAGGACACCACTGTCAGCCATCTTGCCATTGCTCTCACACCCACACACACTGAACTCCCCACAAAAGCAAGTAAGTATGGGAATGCTGGGAAGTGGGGTGGAGGCAATAGCATGATGGGAGTCGTAGTCACAGACATAGCTCACCCCCACAACTGTCCCATCAACACCACCCTGAACCATGCTCACATCACAGGAAGTGGAGAAGGACTCACAAGATGGCTGACACTGGCTACTGCTGTGGGGAGCACAAGGCCCTGCTGGCAACTGTGCACCAACAAACAGCAGGACACCACTGACTGACATCCTGAGAGACAACTTACACTACCTGCAATGCAAGCACGTTCCATGGTGGGATATCTGGCTAGCTGGGTGGGAAGGAGGACTTGCAGCACTGACCATAGTCACAAGCACCTCCCTCACACCCCCTCAACACAAACTCCACAGAACCCACCTGGTAGAATGCAATGCCCCCATTCTAACACAAGATCCCACAAAGAACCACCACCCTGGGTTATGTTGTGTGAAGCACAGGGCCACTCTTGGGACTTCTAGCCAAACAACTGCCAGGACAACACTCCCAGCCATCCTGTCAGCACAGCCAGCCCACCCCACAGGGAAGCAGAGTCAAAAGGAAGGAAGCATGGGCATGCTGGGAAGGGGGTGGAGGCAATAGCATGATGGGAGTCGTAGTCACAGACATAGCTCACCCCCACAACTGTCCCATCAACACCACCCTGAACCATGCTCACATCACAGGGAGTGGAGAAGGACTCACAAGATGGCTGACACTGGCTACTGCTGTGGGGAGCACAAGGCCCTGCTGCCAACTGTGCACCAACAAACAGCAGGACACCACTGACTGACATCCTGAGAGACAACTTCCACTCCCTGCAACGCAAGCACGTTCCATGGTGGGATAACTGACTGGCTGGGTGGGTGGGAAGGAGGGCCTGCTGTCAAACAAACACAACCAATGCAGACCATGTTCACACCCCAGAAAATACATAAAAATGCCCAAATAATGCAGGACAATGTGCCACACCAATATCAACCCCTGACTGTGACGACTTAGGACAATGCAATGTACAGGCCCGCACCCAGAGGCACAGTCACAACTGTCATGTGTGTCAACCATTGATGCCTGCAGAAACATAACATACATTGTTTGTGTCTCCCAAAAACAGGTGATGATGGGGACACAGCAGCAGACGCTGAGGAGTCCCAGTCCCAGGCTCAAGAGGATGCCGAGCTCACTGGCGTCGTACAGCCTCTGTCCTCCTCGGACGATGAAGACCAACCTGGCACATCCGGTGCAAGTCAACATGCAGCACCAGCAGGACCACCAGCTGCAGCACCAGCAGGACCACCAGCTGCACCCCTGCACCCACCCCTCCAACGACTGTCACCACAAATACCATCCCTGCCGACATGGACAGAACAAGGAACAACACCAGCACAGGGACCCTGGACCAACCTGGGGCCATGGACACCACCACCACCACCAACCCCCAAGGTGGACCAGGGTTATCTGTGCGTGCCACTGCACACACTGCACATGTCAGCAGGGGTGGTGGGAGGGGTGGGAGACAGAGGTCGCTGCTTGCAGACGTTGCTGGTGTGCATGATGACCCACAACTGGTACGCATAGCTGATGCGTACCAGTCCAGCACCGGAGAGCTCAGCCAGGTAGTGGGGCTCCTCAGAGACATGAAACAGCAGCAGGCTGCCCATCATGCCCGCTTGGACTCCCACATGTCCCACGTGGAGTCACACATGTCCCGCGTGGACTCACACATGTCCCGCGTGGAGTCCAAGTGGGATGCACTGCATGAGATGACGGCGGTGCACAGGGACATTTTACAATGCCTCCGCCAGATGAACAGCAACCAGTCCACACCTCCCTGTGTGCCAACAATATCTGGTGCCGAACAAACTGCAACTGCCACAGGGAGGGAGGAGGACTCTGGCGGAGAGTCCCCTGCACCGCAGCAGCCTGTACTTGAGGGCCCCCCAAGAAGAGGGGTCGTCCGAGGAGGGAAAAGTGAGAGGCCGATGGCCAAGCGCAACTCCCAGGAAGCCTGAACCTGTTCTGGATGTTCGCCTTTGTGCACAGACTGTTCACCCTGTTGACGGCAACACTACTCCCACACATTGCATGGGGAGTACAAGTTGGACCAATGTGTCAGACAACTGTGGCCCCGATACTGGGGATCCTGTCTACCAGGACTTTCAATTCACCTAGGAACTTCGGATTGCAAGATTTATGTACAGCACTACCCATCCTATGCACTATTAACACAAATGTATCACAATAAACACACTAATACACCATACTTGCCTCTGTCGTGATTCCAACGTGGGTGCTGTTATGGGGATGATGAACTGCAAAATTACACTGTGTATGCGAACTGCAACAGCAAGGACAACACAGGCATGTGAGTACAGGCAACGTGACACACATGAGGGAGACACACCACCAGGGCTACACAACACATACACACCTAGGCCATCTGACTCATTGCCTACACTGATGTTGCCAGGGAAGACTGTGCAATGCACAGACACCACACCCATTCCCAGTTGTAGTCAAGTAGCCCACAGGTGCAGTAAGCAAATGGCAGTCAAATGTGTGCCCACAGACAACGCACATCACAAAGTGAAGCACAGGTTTATTACACAGTTGCAACATGTCGTAACCACTACAGATGCAAGGTAATCCCACCTGGCAGCGGGCACACAGTCAACAACTGTAGACGGAAGGAAGTCCATGGGTGTGGCGCACATCACCTGTAGGGACACAACAGCTACCAGCCTGGATGTGCAATCACGTCGTCGGTGGACACAGTTGACCAAACGAATCTGAAAGTACCCTGTGAAGGACAGAAATGACACACAGTCAAAAGCAATGGAGTACAGGACAGAACAGCAAAACTCATGCACAATACATGTTACAAGATACCCACCCAGAACCAAGTTAGCATGTCAACACTGTTGGGGAGTACAGCCCACCTGTTAGCACACATCGCAACACACATCCAGTCAAGTAGCCCATGGACACACTCCAACAGCACCAGAGCACCACCCACACATCATGCCAACTCACATCATTGACATGACACCTCAGGATACTCACATTCAGCTAAAGAAGTTGGTGATGAGCTGTGTGCGGACATCACCATCATCATCATCATCATCATCATCACTGGCATCGTGGTCCAGGCCAGGATCCTCCACAGGTGGCGGATGTTGGTCATTGTCATCCTGGATGAGAGGCAACTCCTTCCGCACTGCCAGGTTCTGGAGCATGCAGCAGACGATGATAATCTTGCACACTTTCGCAGGGGCATATGGGAGGGACCCTCCGGTCTTGTCCAGGCAGCGGAAGCGGCTCTTCAGGAGACCAAATGTCCGCTCAATCACTCTCCTGGTCCGACCATGTGCCTCATTGTAGCGCATCTGGGCTGGTGTCACAGGGTTCCTGAGGGGTGTCAGCAACCACGGCATGTTGGGGTATCCCGAGTCACCTACGGACAGACAAGTGCACATTAGCTGACTTGGAAAAGTGGGCGGAATACTACAGATCAGATCACACACAATGGCACAAAGTCAGTACACACCGACAAGCCAGGCACGCTGGTTCTGCATCTGTGCCATCATCCTGGGGATGCGACTACTCCTCATCACAAAGGCATCGTGTGCTGAACCAGGGAACCGGGCACACACGTGTGTGATGGTCATGTCTGCAAGACACACCACCAGTGCATTGACCGAGTGGTAGTGCTTGCGGTTCCTGTAGGCCTGCTCCTGGGCCTGTGGTGGTACCAAAGCCACATGTGTCCCATCAATGGAGCCAATGACATGCGGCATCCTCCCCAGGGCATAAAAGTCACTCTTCACGTCAGTGAGTCGTCGCAGTCTAGGGAAATAGATGTACCGGTTCAGGAATAGCAACATTGCCGCCAAAACATCGCGGAGCACACGGCTCAACATGGTCTGTGACATCCCACCAGCAGTCGCCACAGTATGTTGGAAGGTACCGGTGGCAAAGAAGTGTAGGGCTGCCATCACCTTCACCTTGGGGGTCAGCGCTGTAGGATACGGCCGGCCAGGCTGCAAATGTGGGGACAACTGCACTGCCAAATCCTCAATCAGCTGCCTGGTGAAGCGGTACCGTCGGATGCTGTCCCGTTCCACCATCGTTGCCAGGTCTGGGAATGGTCGATGGACAGCAGGAGCCCTGCAGTGCAGAGGAGAAGTAAGCAAGATTGTCAGTCACCCCACATATGCGGCATTGAACACACTCAAGATCCCAACATACATCATTATGAGGCACAACTACATGAAGTGTGCAGTTCCGGAAGGACATGTATGGTACATACATGGCCAACATCTGTCAACACGGTCCAACAGGTGGCATCAATTAGTCCCAGGTTGGCCCATTGGATATCATGAGGCCGTGTCACAGTTCCCATCTCCTGCTGCCGTGTCACAATAACCCCCACAGTGACATGTGAGGACAGATGTGCCCCAGGCACCACAGCTCAACGACAGGTACATTCCCAGGGACCCTGTATTGCCACATGGACACTGGCATTACATGGAGTATCATGTATACACCACAGCAAAACAACCATGACCCCCACAGGTAGTGGCCCCACTTGCCACGGCAGGACAGACATGGACGTCTGTGACACACACACGCACAACATCAAAGTCCATGCACACACTACGTGGATGTGGAGACTGTCTCCTATTGTGCACATGAAATCAGAGACATTGTAAACACTACATGCACAAAGACTGTGGAGGACCATCACTATTGTGCCACTGGGACACCCTGGCTCAAACATACCGTCCCACATGGGACTCACGGGGTATGTGACATGACATACACATACACCACCGTGAAATGTGACCATGGCACATGCACAGATATGAACAGTTGCACATCACAGTGGTCATGTACACGTAACACCCAGGATCCTGTCCCCATGAACACGTGCACAGCCTGGGGGTGGCTGCCCACAGGTGACACCCACAGGACAACATGTACACCAACATACACACAATAGGAAATGCAGCCTTACATGCCTTATGATAAAGTTTGGACAGGCTGTCGTGATGTAGGTGTGCCCCTCACTCCCTGGGAGCTATCTGTGGCTGGCATATGTCCATCTGAGACAGGCATGCTGACATATGCCAGTCACATGTACAGTGATGCGTTGTACTGCAATGGACCGATCGGTGCCTCCGGCCGGCCCATTGCATTCAATGTGTGCTGGTACGCGTTGTACCCCTGTACGCGTTGTACTGCAATGGACCGATCGGTGCCTCCGGCCGGCCCATTGCATTCAATGTGTGCGGGTACGCGTTGTACCCCTGTACGCGTTGTACTGCGATGGACCGATCGGTGCCTCCGGCCGGCCCATTGCATTCAATGTGTGCGGGTGCGCGTTGTACCCCTGTACGTGTTGAACTGCAATGGACCGATCGGTGCCTCCGGCCGGCCCATTGCATTCAATGTGTGCGGGTACGCGTTGTACCCCTGTACGTGTTGTACTGCGATGGACCGATCGGTGCCTCCGGCCGGCCCATTGCATTCAATGTGTGCGGGTACGCGTTGTACCCCTGTACGCGTTGTACCGCAATGGACCGATCGGTGCGCACCCATTGACAATGGGCTTGCCTGGCAACGGACGCGTTTCGAATTTCGAGCGAGTCGGTTGCTGGAAATTCAGTTGGTCACCCACAACAATGTTGCAAAATCATGTATGTCATGAAGTTGAAGATTTGAAGGATGCTGTGGGCGTGTTTTGGTGCTGCTATTTCATGGATTGGCCAGATTCAGAAGATGCAAACGACTTGGACCTATCACTTTGGACACAAGGGACAGTATCTGCCTCTCCAGCACATATATATTGCTGGCTGGTCCCCTGAGAGCTCACTTGCCTGCACTACATGCTCCAGGACGACATCTGCCACTGCACTGCTGCTGTCTCTGCCCCTCTGGACCCTGCAATGGCACGTACTGTGGAGAGAGCCCCAGCCTTCAGCCTTGAAGAGAACCAGGCCCTGCTGGACAGCCTACTTCCACAGTACAGCAAGCTGTATGGGACACCAGGGGAGCAGGTGAGTGTTCTGTGCACTGCCTTTCTGAATGTGCATTTTGTGTGACTAGCAAGGCTGAAAGTCTGCACGCCACTGGCTAGCAGGCTCACTGAGTAGTTGTCACCCCCATAGTGTGTAGTGACTTGCACTGGACAGGTATGGTGCAGTGACAGTGCATTTCAACATGGTTTTACTTCCCATGCAATGATACCATGTAGTGACGTCTGGCAAACTGTCCATGGGCAGCTTTGCACTGCCTGTGTACATCATGTGCCCCTGTGATTGAGACATGTATATACAACTGTGTCATGCACGGATATGTTGCATGTGTGGTAATGGCCTTTTCACTTTGTCATCCTGACAGGTTAATGCCCATCGGAAGCAGGAGATCTGGAAGGACATCGTCCGGGCCGTCCGGTCCGTGGGGGTCTACAAGCGCCGGATCCGCAACTGCCAGAAGAGGTGGCAGGACCTTCGGGGCTGGACCCGGAGGATTGCACGGGTCCAGCTGAAGCTGTCGCCTCCTTGCAGGAGGGGCGGAACACGGACCCTGACCCCCACATGCTCCAGATCCTGGCGGTGGTGTTTCCAGACCTGGATGGGCAGCTGAAGGCCAGACAGCAGCAAGGAGGGGGTGAGTCAAAGACTGCACTGTGAACTACTGCTTTGTGCCCTCCTCTGGCCTGGTTCAACTGCCACAGTGCAGCAGTCATGTTGTCCAGGAGCCATGTCCCTCTATTGTGCACTGCCCACTGCTCATCTGATACCCAGGTGTGGCCCTTACAGTCAGGGAATTGTGTCACTTGGGTCTGTGTCCTTGCAGTTTGCTTCACTAAAGGTGCGGGACAGCATCTGTTTCCCTAACTCTGTTGTGGGCATCATGGGTGGGTCCATTGTTCACACAACGCCTGTGTTTGGACATGTGATCTGCGTGTTGCTTTGATATGCGGTCCACTTGCTGAGCTGAGCCACCACATGTGCCTGGGGTATGTGGCACACGCCCATGCAGCGGGTGGGAACAATGTTTGTGCCCCAGGAGTGTGCAGATTACGTGTGTCACACATACATAGCCAGCTATCCACTGTCCAGGGCACATCCCTCATTCATGTGGAGCAGGACAGTCATGCCTACTCCAGGCCATGCAATGCACTCTGTACTCCCACTCCTGTGTATCAGCTGACACATTGTGCACAGTGATTTGACCCCTCAGGTGTCTGCCTCTGTGTCAGTGTGCTGTGGATTAGTTGCCAGGACTGCTGGGGTGTTTCTTGGTAGGGGCTCAGCATGCCCCTGGAGATGTGACCATAGGAGACGATACTTGTGTGTCACATAGGTGTTTGATCAGCTGCGCGTGCAGACTGGGGTATGCGAATGTGAAGTTCAGGCAGCTGTTCCCCATTCACAGCAAATTGTGAGGGGCTCAGGTTCAGAGGGTAGTGTCACAGGTCTCCCATATGTCCAATAGGTATGACCTGGACAGATGAGGGTTAAGATGATGTGTTGTGTGGGGGATGTACATGTGCACTTGTGCAGCTCCAGGACTTGCATTCCCCATGACCTACTATTGTGACACAGTGCATAGTGTTGTTGTCTGGCTGCCAAGTCATACATCACTGAGACAGTGATGTATGACTTAGCAGTCATGCCTCTGCCATGGCATGTGTCAACTTATTGGTGGTCCTGCAGGGGAGTGACATGTGCTACATGCACACCATTGTGGCAATGGCCTATCAGGACATGGGTGCATCATGGTGTCTGTCGCTGGTATGCATGACATGCATTTCCTATTTGACTCTGGGCATCCCTTTCATCCGGAAACCTGTACTGACTCAGTGGCAAGAGCTGTGATGTGTGCATGTCCACATGCCACACCATGTCCTCTGCACTGTCCAACTACTGTGTACTTGGTGCATGTGTCCACACTGGGGTGTTGCAATCCAACAGACACCAGACAGATGGGTGCAAGGCCATGTGGGATGTGAGTGCCATGCTTGGCATCAGACTGACAATTGGCTTCTCCTGTTCAGTTAGGGCACTTTTAGCAATGTACAACTAATGATGCCATGGCTTGCTCTGTAATGTGCTGTGCTCACAGTGGTGTGTGCGTTTGGTGCAGGTGACTGATGTCTGTCTGTTTCCCCATTGTTTGCAGATACATCCACGGCCACGGAAGGGGACAGCTCCACGGACCAGGAGGAGCCAGAGAGCCAGACTGGGTCAGCAGCCGAGGAGTGGTCGGAGGGACCCAGTGGCACGGAGGGCGAGGGGAGCCACACCGAGGAGTCCTCAGCACCATCCACCTCAGCTGAGGACCAGAGCAACTCGGAGGATGACTCCCTTGTGGAGGCGGGTGTCAGCAGCCACCACACCCCAGCTAGTGTTGCTGTCCCCGCCACCACCAGCACCACCACCGCCCTCCCATCGGCTCCCATTCCCCAGGTCCGTGGAGGCCCCCATGTTCGGGAGCGTGTCTCCTTTGGGCCAGGCACAGCACCCCATGCCCCTGTGTCCCCTGCTGCCCTGAGTGAGGAGTCTGTGTACCTCCTTCGCCAGCTCCATGTAGGGCAGACAGCCATGCTGAGTGTCCTCCATGCGCACACCGCACTGTTGACTCAGCTGGTGTCGTTCATGGAGGGCATCTCATCGGGCATGTCTGACCTACAGAGGGGCAATAGGTCCATGGACTCCTCCCTGACGGCAGCAGTGTCCCTCCTCAGACAGTCCCTCACCCCTCCTGCCTCTGCTCCATCCACACTCCCCAGCACCTTACCCGTCCCAAGCACACACACACCGGCACAGGCACACACCAGCACACACACGTCCAGCACACAGACACACACGCCACAAACAAAACGCACACGCACGCACAGTCAGGGGACTGAAACCAGACTCACAGGGGATGGGGCCCTGGTACACACACACGCATCCACGGGCACTGCGCAGTCCTCAGTTGCCTCTCCCTCCAAAGCACCCTCCCTTGCCTCACCTGCAACCCCAAAGACCCAGCGCCTCTTCCTCAGTGACCTCGGCCTCTTCCCCTCCGATCCAGCTGCCCCAGCATCCAGGGGAAGAGGAAGCCCCCACACGGAGCAGAGTGCCCCTCGCCCCCGGACACCCTCCCCCAGGCGCAGACAGACTGAGGCCCCCACCCGCAAGTCCCCCGGAGTGCTAAGAGCAAGACCCCGCCGCCGCCCTGCAGCTCAAGCACCAGGTCTCCTTCCTCCATCCCTCAGGCCCCCACTCCACAGGTGCCCCCACCACACCCTGCCCCAGGTTCCCCCACCCACAGATATACCATCCCCAAGAGGCTCCGGCCTTCTCCCCTGCCACTTGCTCTCCCGGCACCACACCCCCGCTGCGCTTGTCTGTGCCACTGATGTGGTGAGGGTGTCCTCCCCCTCTGTCCAGCCCACCTTGCCTGTTCCCCAATCTCCTCCCCTGGTGGTAGGCACTGCAGTGGAGTCCACTACCACCCTGTCTGACTTGGACACTGCAGTGGCGGACCTGTCCACTCCATCTGCAGGGTCCACTGCAGTCGTGCCGGCACCCACAACATCTGAGCCATGCCCCCCAGTTGTGCCGGCACACACCATGTCAGACACCTCCACTGCAGTTGTCAGTGGCTCTCCAGCACCCACCACCCCTTCCCTGCTTCCTCCTGGTGAGCCCTGATCCTGTCCCTGCGGTGCCTGGCCTACCCCCCGGTTGCCCTTCCTAGTGGATTGTCCCTGGTTTTGTGCAGGCATGTGTAGGGTGGCATCTGCCACTGTCACCCACTTGTGACTTTGTTGATGGACTGGCCATTGGCCTTTGTTTATGTTCTACCGGACTTCTACTTTTAATGCCACATATGCTGAATAAAGCAACTTTCTGTTCTCTAGTGCTTTTGCTTCTGATGTACATGATGTTGATGATGCTAACCATGCCCTTGCTGCAGTGATGGTGATATTTGGTCTCATGATAATGAAGTGTTACTGTGCAGGAACCCATGTGGTCCAGGGGGAATGTGTCCTATCCTGTGGTGTATCCATGTCATCCATAGCAGCATCTGAGGGTGTCATGTGTTCAGTATTTGGCAATGGGATTTCCTACTTAGATTGGCTATTTCACATCTGTGGCTTCCACCCCTGCACATCTGTTGTGCCTGCCATTGTTCAATTTGTCTACTTCCCTGACCGTGTGGCCATCTCCACTGGACATGCAGGTTTGGGCATCAATGGGGAAGGACTCATCTGTGTTGTCAGTGCAACATTGCTATACAAGTGTGTTGGATCTGTGCTGATGATTCCGTTGGCACTTCCATGACCAGGCTGATGTGACGGGAGCCCTCATTTGGTGCTAATTGTTGATTGTGTGACCAAGTGCTCAGCTGACATGGTGGGGCCCTACTGAGGCAACATATGGCACAGCTTTCCTCACACAGGAGTGGAGTCCCCTCATGGCAGTGTGTACTCCTGTGACATTGCCTGCGCCCAAGGTGTGTGTTGTATGTGCATGTCTGTGTGTTCACTTCCGTTTAGCTGTGCATGCTGTGATCCCTAGTGTTGTACCTGTTTGTGATGCTAGCTGAGTTGAGCTATGTTCCCCAAAGTCTTCTCCCTGGGTTCTCTGTGATGTGGGTGCATGGCACATTACTGGTCATCAGGGTGTCACCCATAGGTGTGCTTGCTGTCAGGGCTGAGTTGGTGTGCAGACGCAGATGGGTCACAGTCAGGTTTCCCCTTGGCACTTGTTGTTTGCCCCTGTCATGTGATTTCCAGTTTGTGTTATCTTTCAGTGATTGTGACACGTTGTGTGTGTGACTACTGGCACTCCTCAGGGTCCGGGCTGCAATGTTGGTTGTTGTCTATGTGTGTTCTTTGTGGGTGACCTTGGCTTCTTCATTGGTGTGTGACTGTGGCTGTGATCCCATTGGTTGGTGTGGTATTGCCGTCATGTCCATGTACAGCATAGTGTGCAGTGTGTCAGACATTCAGGAGTCTTGTTGAGTGTCCATGTGTGATGTGTTTCTGCACCTTGGTTCCCACCCACCACCCTGGAATAGTCATGGGTGCATGTGCAATGTCACCAGTGCATGTGTGCTTCACTGCTGCACATTGTTGGAGGTCGAGGGTGTGGTGTTGAGTGTGTGCAGATGAGAGTTGTTGCCCGGCTAGGCCCCTGCCTCCATGATGGCCTTGGCTTACTGGCCATGCTGTTTGATTTGTGCTTGTGTAGGTGTGATGGTAGTTAGTTGCTCAGTACACATGACTGTGGTTCACAGTGTGAACCACATTTAGCTTTGTCATCACAGTGGGATTGTAATGCAGCCCAGGGTCACCACATTGTGGGGGCCCTGGGGGTGGTGCTGTGGTGTGTCTGTGTCTTGCTGTGTCAGTTGCTGTCCCTACGTGCCTGTGTGACATGTGTGATTTGTGCTCCCTCTCATCTGACAATGCCTGCTTGCCCACAAAGGGGATTTGGATCCATGAGTTACCTTTGTGTGGCACTGTATGCACATCTGTATGATTGGTATTCAGGTCTCCGCATGGGTTGTGTGGTTGCCTGGGGACACTGGCACCCCCTCACCTGTTGTGTATGATGTGCAGTGTGGGTCTGCCTGTTTGTGTTTGTGCATCTGCACCACTGCATTGGCATATCTTGGGTGTGCCATTGGCTGTATGTAGTTTGGTGGGTTTCCCCTGCTGTCCCTGGGACTCCTAGGTCATCGGTCAGCACAATGATCATGGTTTGTGTGTCCCATTGCTGCCATGGTATGGTATCTGTTCACCTCACATCTGCAGTCTCCACAGGGTATCTGCATGTGTGTGCCCATTGGTGCAAATATGTGGGTCTGCATTCTGATGGTCACTTCTGTCATTGTGTCATTGATGATTGTTGACGGTGTCAGCCCCCATGGGTGTTGTTTGTCTGCACATGGCCAAAGGTATGTCTTATTTGCACTGCAGGATTTGGCTCCCCCAATTTATGTTGCAATGGGACACATACACTACTTTGCCACTGATGTGTTTGTTGTTCTGTGACCAGGAATCATCCATGCAGTTTGGCAGTTGCACCTCTTTCTTTGTCAACACTTACCTTTTGGTCACTGTGATGATGGGGGTTTGGACCCCATTGCCACAATGTTCGAAATGTGCTTCAGCTATGGACCCCACACTTACGTTTTGGTCACTGTGATGAGGGGGTTTGGACCCCATTGCCACAATGTTCAAAATGTGCTTCAGCTATGGACCCCACACTTACATTTTGGTCACTGTGATGAGGGGGTTTGGACCCCATTGCCACAATGTTCAAAATGTGCTTCAGCTATGGACCCCACACTTACATTTTGGTCACTGTGATGAGGGGGTTTGGACCCCATTGCCATAATGTTCAAAATGTGCTTCAGCTATGGACCCCACACTTACCTTTTGGTCACTGTGATGATGGGGGTTTGGACCACATTGCCACATTGTTCAAAGTGTGCTTCAGCTATGGACCCCACACTTACATTTTGGTCACTGTGATGAGGGGGTTTGGACCCCATTGCCACAATGTTCAAAATGTGCTTCAGCTATGGACCCCACACTTACATTTTGGTCACTGTGATGAGGGGGGTTTGGACCCCATTGCCACAATGTTCAAAATGTGCTTCAGCTATGGACCCCACACTTACATTTTGGTCACTGTGATGAGGGGGTTTGGACCCCATTGCCACAATGTTCAAAATGTGCTTCAGCTATGGACCCCACACTTACATTTTGGTCACTGTGATGAGGGGGTTTGGACCCCATTGCCACAATGTTCAAAATGTGCTTCAGCTATGGACCCCACACTTACCTTTTGGTCACTGTGATGATGGGGTTTGGACCCCATTGCCACATTGTTCAAAGTGTGCTTCAGCTATGGACACCACACTTACATTTTGGTCACTGTGATGAGGGGGTTTGGACCCCATTGCCACAATGTTCAAAATGTGCTTCAGCTATGGACCCCACACTTACATTTCGGTCACTGTGATGAGGGGGTTTGGACCCCATTGCCACAATGTTCAAAATGTGCTTCAGCTATGGACACCACACTTACCTTTTGGTCACTGTGATGATGGGGGTTTGGACCCCATTGCCACATTGTTCAAAGTGTGCTTCAGCTATGGACCCCACACTTACATTTTGGTCACTGTGATGATGGGGGTTTGGACCCCATTGCCACAATGGTCATGGCCTGCTTGCATTGTGGGTGCGACACACATATATGTGTGGCACATGTGCTAGGGGGTCACATTGTATGTTCAAAGTCATGTTCGGTGTTGTAGGCATTTGACACAGTCTACACACGCTTGTCATGGTGTTGGGGGGATGTCTTCTTCTTGCATTCCCTAGGTTGTGGTGTGCTGGTGGTGTCATGCATTGTCCATCCTATGAGTGGGGGTGGTAGTAGTGGTAGGCATCCAGCCCCCCTGGGTGAGGGTGGTAGTAGTGGTAGGCATCCAGCCCCCTGGCTAAGGGTGGTAGTAGTGGTAGGCATCCAGCCCCCCTGGGTGAGGGTGGTAGTAGTGGTAGGCATCCAGCCCCCTGGGTGAGGGTGGTAGTAGTGGTAGGCATCCTGCCCCCTGGCTAAGGGTGGTGGTAGGCATCCAGCCCCCCTGGCTAAGGGTGGTAGTAGTGGTAGGCATCCTGCCCCCCTGGGTAAGGGTGGTAGTAGTGGTAGGCATCCTGCCCCCCTGGGTAAGGGTGGTAGTAGTGGTAGGCATCCTGCCCCCTGGGTAAGGGTGGTAGTAGTGGTAGGCATCCTGCCCACCCTGGGTGAGGGTGGTAGTAGTGGTAGGCATCCAGCCCCCCTGGGTGAGGGTGGTAGTAGTGGTAGGCATCCTGCCCCCTGGCTAAGGGTGGTAGTAGTGGTAGGCATCCTGCCCCCCCTGGGTAAGGGTGGTAGTGGTGGTAGGCATCCAGCCCCCCCTGGCTAAGGGTGGTAGTAGTGGTAGGCATCCTGCCCACCCTGGGTGAGGGTGGTAGTAGTGGTAGGCATCCTGCCCCCCTGGGTGAGGGTGGTAGTGGTGGTAGGCATCCAGCCCCCCTGGCTAAGGGTGGTAGTAGTGGTAGGCATCCAGCCCCCCTGGGTGAGGGTGGTAGTAGTGGTAGGCATCCTGCCCCCCTGGGTGAGGGTGGTAGTAGTGGTAGGCATCCTGCCCCCCTGGCTAAGGGTGGTAGTAGTGGTAGGCATCCTGCCCCCCTGGGTAAGGGTGGTAGTGGTGGTAGGCATCCAGCCCCCCTGGCTAAGGGTGGTAGTAGTGGTAGGCATCCTGCCCCCCTGGGTAAGGGTGGTAGTAGTGGTAGGCATCCTGCCCACCCTGGGTGAGGGTGGTAGTAGTGGTAGGCATCCAGCCCCCTGGCTCAGGGTGGTAGTAGTGGTAGGCATCCTGCCCCCCTGGGTGAGGGTGGTAGTGGTGGTAGGCATCCAGCCCCCTGGCTAAGGGTGGTGGTAGGCATCCAGCCCCCCTGGGTGGGGGTGGTAGTAGTGGTAGGCATCCAGCCCCCCTGGGTAGGGGTGGTGGTGCGCATTCAGGCCCCTGTGTGCATATGTGGCATTGGTGATGGGCATCCCGCCCCTATGGTGCTGCTGTTGCTGGTGTAAGTATATTCTGCATCCCTCTGTGTGTGTGTGATGTGTCGTGTACGTGTTTTATGTGTTTTGTGGTTGGTGTCTGGCTTACCTTCTGCACCGTACGCGTCCGTGCCTGTTCCGGTAGTAAATGTAGAATATTGTTATGATCGGGACGAAGGGATTCATGGTTGGTTCGTGTCGTTCGTCCTTCTCGTTGCTTCGCGTCGTCCTCGTCGCTTCGCCTCGTCCCTCGTCGCTGCCATGTTCGTCTCGGAGCCGTGGATCGTGTTGTGGCGCGAATCGGAGCTTATGTGCGCCTCTCCCGGATGCTTTGACGTGCCGTGCGTAGCGACGGGTTCGGCGCGTACGGAAAGCGCATTGTACTCGTTCGGCCGGACGGAGCTGCATTTTCCCTTCCGTGCGACTCGATTCAGCGTTTCCGGATTCGCCTCGGTCGGGGAACAGGACCTGGTTTGGGTGAGTACGGCTCGGCCGGATTCTTTGCTGTTGTGCGCATCGTACTTACTCGTTCGGTGTGCTGTACGGATCGGTCGGGAAACAGGCTTTCGCATGGCTTTTTCCCGACCGAATGGTGTTGGGTACGCCTCCGACCGAGATCGGAATCGGCCCCAGAGTTGTAAGCCAATGAAAAGCTGTTTTACAAAAGCGAAAGGAGAGCAGTAGTATCTCAATACTACCATTTCACTACTGCACTATAGTTCACAAATACAAACATGTACCATTAAAAAACAACACAACTAGCCATGAAACCCTGAATCCATATTGTATATAAAAATTAATTATTTGGTGTAAATATAAATTTTAAGGAGGTACCTCATTACTATCAAGGAACAGCTATTGAAAGATAAACAATCACACAGATGGTGCTGATGTTCATAATGAAGTTTGACCTAGAGCCGTACCAAATCAAAAAGTTTAAAAGAATGAATACCGTTAGAAAGAACATTATATGATTAGAAACACATAAAAAAAAACAGACAAAATCAATGAAAAAACCCAAGGTTTAAGATTAGCTATAGTTAGTAAAACCTAATTGATTATTTCTATACAAAACCAACTTAAACTACATAAACCATATAAATTCAAATGTTATAGTTATAACTTAAAGTTATAACTTAATCACCAGCCAAAACTTACTGTAGCTTGCCTTGCACATCTCCATATACAGTGATGTGAACTCGCTATCCAGACTAAATTAACTGTAACTCACATCTTCCCCATGCACTGCTTAAACGCTTTCATATTACATCACTTGTAGCATCTTAAATAACAGCATTTATAACAACACTCATGTCATGTGAAATGACATAATTTATGAAAAGAGTGAGCATGGGAGAGGGCCGAGTTATAGTTATGTAACGTAACATTTAAAACTAAAACCAATACTGAAATTCACCAGTTATAGTCATAGCTTATAACTGTAACTTGTGTCCTAAAGTAAGTATAACTTGCGCCCCATCATGCACAGTGTTGTCATCAATGATGCCATTTCAGATGTTGCAGTCATGTCATGTTATCTATGATGTCATAGCACATATCATGAATGATGTAATATATAGGGTAATTAGCAGTGCATGGCGAGGCCGTGATTTATAGTTACTTTAGGGCACCAGCTCTAGTTACTAGAGATAACTATAACTGGTGAATTTCAGTGTTTTTTTAGTTTAGAGTGTTATGTTGTCACTGAAGTTTTCACACAGCTATAATGTTATTTTAACCTTTTTTCAGTAAATTTCCAAGATTTTTTTAATGTAATATAAAATATAATTGCAATTCCTAACTATAACGTCACTTTAACCTTTGTTTTTCAGTGAATTTCTAGTTTTTTAAGCGTTTAGTATTATTTTATTAAGATGTGTAAAGTCACCCCACGACACAGTGTTGGCTGCAGGCGTCCAACCCCTCATACACAAGCAACCCCATGCTGCGAACGGCCAAAGGCAAGTGCAGTGTGCAGTTGGTCTCACAGGTCCTGGCCGCACTCAGGCAAACTTACCGACTTTGTCAAAGAGTCACAACACCAAAATATAAAAAGTGAGCTTATTGGTTTTATCAAGGGGGAGCATTTCAATACATATAAAGCAAATCTATTATCTTTCTTAAAAAAGTCACTCACATTTTTAATCAAATGTATATTTCAGCATTTCACACAATACAATGTTTAATAATAGTGATTATTATAAAAAGGATTAATAATGTTTTAATAAAAAAAAATGTCTGTGGTCTTTCTTTTAACATCGTTTTTATTGTTGTGTTTTGTGGGCTGAAAAATGCTAAACGAAAGATTCAGAGACATATTGTTTTAAAAAAAAACTAGACCAACATGTCTCTTAAGGCCTGATTTAGAACTCGGCGGATGGGTTACTCCATCACAACGGTGACGGATACCCCGTCTGCCAAAATATAAATCTCATAGGACATAATGGGATTTATATTTCGGCAGACTGGATATCCGTCAGCGTTGTGATGGAATAACCAATTCGCTGAGATCGAAACCTGGCCCACAGTCCTTCTTTTAACATTTTTCAACCCATAAAATGCAATCATAAATACAACCACAAGATGGCCTTGCACTCCAGCTGAAGAGCATAGAGCTCTAGCTAGGGGTGCTTTAAACAATTATGGTAAGCTTTCTTCTGGTCATGGAGTTAATGACCCAGGAGACTTACTTTTTTAAATGTTACTGGGAGGCTGCTGCACCCTCTGCAGCCCCCACAACATTAAAGAAGGCTTGGTGGTTCCCCTATTGATTGTAGGGGCACCACCAAGCTCAAAAAGATAAACAAAAAAACCCTTGGAGGGCTTTATGGGTCGCTCCTTCAAGGAGCAGTGAATAATAAATGAGTGACTCCTGCTGCTTATGTATTATTCAACTTTGTGACCCAGCGCTCACTCAGGGCAACCTTTTTTATAATTATTGGGGAGGGGTTGTGCGCCCTCCTCCATGAGCCACTACCGGCCCCGGGGACCCCATCCCTTTTCATGCTTCTCCAGCAGCTATCTGGACCCCCTGTATGTCCAGGAATAGAGGGATCACAAGAGCTATGTAATAAGCACGCTGAATTCTTTCAGCATAAAACTGCAAATATCTATGCTGGATGCCCATAATACAGATGACGATAACGTGTTCAATACCTCTACAAAGCCATGGTGCATTATGAGCACTTGAATCTTGTAAACACTTACACGCACTAGCTGAATCTAAGCTGTGCAAAATTAGGTAGAAAAGTGATATGACAGCTACTAGCCACTATGTAAACTATAAAACAAACTAGTGCACTCATTGGATGATGTCATCAGTGATATCATCAATGATGACATTTGAGAAGTCATCAGTGATGTCATAAATGATGTCATAGAATATTTCATGAGTGATGTCGTGTGTGAGGTCATCCTATAAATATAGACACAATTGGTGTATAGTAGGGACTACTGATAGTACCTTCATTTGTAACCAGTGAGAACACAAATTAGTCACTGGGAAAAAATTAATCTGTAAAAAAATGAATTTAATATATTCTTAGATAAGACAAGTAGCAGCACTGGTGCCTTTAGTGCTGTTATCTGGTATCACATAAATATTGGGTTTCACTTACAGATATTTACACATAGACATATATACACATTAACACAAAATTAACAACACATTACAATTCAACACAACCAATTACTTTCATTGTGTGTTTGAAAACAAGCAATCCTGTGTATTACTATTTGACTTCAGTCTTCCATATGTTCTGAAAAAGTCTGTGGCTGTATTCAACAGGGTCAAGTAACAGTCTACATTATGGAGGTAGTTTTTATTGGATCAACATGTCTTGGGGACCTGTAGGTCCGTCTATTCTATATATATGTTGACGCAATTTTTCATTCATAGATGATTTTCAGTTTTCAGGCGACTCCGCTCCTTTATGCAGCTGTAGTGTAGAAAATGCACTAGACATTTACCCAACGAGGTAGCACTTAATAATTAGTCAGTAGAAAGTGCTCCAGTAGGATAGATATTTTCTGCAAAACTGTGGACTCTTCGTGGATAAAATGAGGTTCCATTCTGGCCCTGATGCTCCTTTCACAGAAATTAAACCTCAACAGGAAGCACTTAAAAATATAAACATAGCAGGTGCCCCAGTTGAAGCTCCACATCTGTGAAGGACAAATGATCCTAACTTCTTGGGCTTGGTGAAGGCAAAATAAGTGTGTTTTCTTGGCAATTACACCTTGAAAAACAATCTGAAATCCTTGATGCAGGTAAATGCATCGTTGATCTATCGGAGCGCAATCTCTTTTGTAGTGACGAGTGAGTTCTTTCTTGTCATCTCCTGAGCAGTGCAGAGTCCATGGTTCTCCCTTTAAATTACCACAAGTATGCAAAAGCGCTTACAAGCTCCGCCCATTTGGCCCCAAACTGTCCACCTTAGTAGTAGGCAAAATTCTTCCTGTCTTTTCCCAGGTTGATGGACATCTTGCCAAAGGCCGCCCTCCCGGGTTGCGGCCGACCCTGCGGCTTACCCCGTGGGGTGTGATTGACTCCATGTTGGGGGGTGGCTGTACACGGCAGCAGCTGGATTAACGTATGGTAATATAATCTTACGTTACTTTAAAAAAAAAAAAAATTCACTAAAAAAACAAAGGTTACAGCTATGTTATAGTTAGGAAACAAAATTTAAAAAGCCTTAGAAATTCACTGAAAAAACAAAGGTTATAGGGCCATTATAGTTAGGTTCACATTTTGCACAAACAAAAACATAGAAATTCAGCAGTTATTCTTATCATTATCTGAAGAAACTATAACTTGTGTCCTAAGGTAACTATAACTTGCGCCCTTGCCATGCACTGAGTATTACCTCACATATTACAGCACTCATGACATCTTCTATGACATCATTGATAATATCACTGCAACATTTGCAATCAAATTATTGATGGTAAAACTGTGCATGGCGGAGGCACGAGTTATAGTGCTCTTAGGGTGCCAGTTATAGTTTTCTTCAGATAACTCTAACTATAACTGCTGAATTTCTATGGTTTTGCGTGTGTAAAATGTGAAGCTAACAATCATGTCCCTGTAACCTTTGCTTTTTCAGTGAATATATATATATATATATATATATAGAATATGTGTGTGTATATGTATATATATATATAATTCACTGAAAAAACCATAGGTTTTAGGGACAGTTATAGTTAGTTGGACATTGCACTCGTACAAAACCCGTGAAATTCCCCCGTTATAGTTAGTTCAGGTAACTATAACTCGCGCCCCGCAATGCACTGCTGATGACGTCACATATTGCATCACTCATAACATGGTCAGTGACATCACTCGTGACATCACTGATGACATCTCAAATGACATCACTGATGACATCACTGATGACATCATCCATGTGATAATTTGATGCATCTTCTCACACCCTAATATAACTTTTGATACACCCACTGTAAATTACAGACTGCCATTGTCAAAACCATAGACACTCCAACACCAATTACTATATACACACTCACTGATTCTTAGGTCTACACACACACACATCTACTCACTCACCCGTACAGTCACTCATACTTATAGTCACTCAGTACAGGACTATTATATGCACTCATACACCTATATAAACACTCACACACCGCCACTCATCCATAGAGGTACTCACTCACCTAGTCAGTCATGCAAAAATTAAGCACACACCCATTTACTCACCTATACAGTTATACACACACCAACTCACTTGCTCATACAAATACTAGCATATTCTTCAGTGATGTCATCAGTGATGTCACTGACCATGTCATGAGTGATGTAATATGTGACGTCATCAGCAGTGCATTGCGGGGCGCGAGTTATAGTTACCTGAACTAACTATAACGGGGGAATTTCACGGGTTTTGTACGAGTGCAATGTCCAACTAACTATAACTGTCCCTAAAACCTATGGTTTTTTCAGTGAATTTCAAAGGTTTTTTAAATGCTAATTTCTAACTATAACGTGTCTGAAACCTATGGTTTTTCAGTGAATTTCAAAGGTTTTTAAATGCTAATTTCTAACTATGACGTGCCTGAAACCTATGGTTTTTTAAGTGAATTTCAAAGGTTTTTTAAATGCTAATTTCTAACAATAACATGCCCCGCCCCCTCCCTTCACCACTGTGGAAACGCGCCCCGTGGCGCGTTTTAAGTTGGGGGATTAAGTTCCCTTGAATCATGAGGGTCCCTGGGGTCCAACTAGCCCACCCTTTACCTCCAGTATGCGCCAGGGAGCTGCGTTGCAGAGAGGTGATCAGAGGCCACGCCCCTTTTACACCTCTCTGCAACGCAGCTCTGTGGCGCTTTCTGGACGTACCTGGTGGGCTAGTTGGCCCCAGGGACCCTCAGGATTGAAGGGATTTAATTCCCCATCTTAAAACGCGCCACGGGGCCTGTTTGCACACATGTCACCTGAAGCCCCGCCCCTGCCTTCACCACTGTGCAAACGCGCCCGTGGCGCGTTTTAAGTTCGGGATTAACTCCCTTGAATCCTGAGGGTCCCTGGAGTCCAAGTAGCCCACCATGTACCTCCAAAAGCGCCACAGAACTGCGTTGCAGAGAGGTGTATAAAGGGGCGTGGCCTGGACCACCTCTCTGCAACCCAGCCCTGTGGCGCTTACTGGAGGTACCTGGTGGGCTAGTTGGCCCCCAGGGACCCCCAGTCTTGAAGGGGAATTCATTTCCCAACTTAAAACGCACCACAGGGCCCGTTTGCAGAGTGTTGCTGGGAGGGCGGGGCCTCGGCACGATCGCGTGTTTTTTGTTTTTGGAAGGGGGCTGTGTGGCCCCCTTTCTTTTTACTTTTTGGGCCCTGGGGACCCCATCCCCCAGGGCCTGACCCCTTTTTAATGTAAAAAAAAAAATGAACGGGAAGGGGGCCGCGTGGGCCCCTGCCGTGGCCAATTCCGGCCCCGGGGACCCCATCCCCCGGGGCATGGCCAGATTTTCTTTTTTGTTTTATGGAGGGGGCTGCGTGGCCCCCTCCTGAGGCCTCTACTGGCCCCGGGGACCCCATCCCCCGGGGCCGGCCTTTATTTATTTTTTTTATTTATTTTTTTCATTTTGGGGAGGGGGCCACGTGGCCCCTCCCGGGCCACTTGTAGCCCCGGGGACCCCATCCCCCGGGGCTGGCCCTCTCTGTTGGGGACCGTGGGGGTCCCCAATCCCCCACGGTCCCGCCAGCTCCCCGCGTCCTGCGGGAGCCAGCATTGCTTTTCCACATGGGGAGCTGCTAACATGCAGCTCCCCGTGTGGAAAAGCAATTTGCTTTGAATTTTGGAAGAGAGAACAGGTTTCCCTGCTCTCTCTTCCAATATCCAAATCAGTTTGCTATGACAGGACGGGAGCCGCGAGGCTCCCGTCCTGTCATAGCAACTACAGTGTCCCGGGGGTAGGCACCCCGGGACACTGCAGGAGCCGGCCCTAGGGGTGGCGGTCCTCAGGGCCACCACAGGCTCCAGGAGGGGGCCGCGCGTCCCCCTCCCATCATTGGCAAAGCCCCGGGGAGGTGGTGGTCCCGGGGCTCGGGGTCCGTAACGGACCCCCATATTTAAAGATTTAGTGCCCCGGGAGGTGGTGGTCCCGGGGCGTGTGGGGCTGGAGCCCCCACACAACTAATAATTTTAAAAGAAGCCCCGGGGGTGGCGGTCCCGGGGCTGCGGGAGGGCCGAGAGCCCTCCCGCTCCATTTATTTTTAAAGCCCCGGGGGTGGCGGTCCCCGTGGCTTGGGGGCCTTAGAGGCCCCCACATAAAATATAAACCCACCCCCCGCATGCCCCCGGGACTTGGGCCACCCGGGGGCAAAATAGCATCGAAGCGCGGAGACCGCGCTTGATTTTTCTTATCGGCGGGATCCGCGCACCCTAAGCGCATCCCGCCGATTTAAAAAAAAGAAAATGCTTTTTTCTGCCCAGGGGTCCTTGTGGGACCCCTGAGCACACCTAGGGGTCAGGGTGTTTCTACCCTGCCCCCTTTGTACGTTTTGCGCACTTGTTTCTTCTGCCTCGGTTCTACCGAGGGACAAAATGGCTGCCAACACTTCCTGATTTGGAGTGTTGACAGCCAATTAGCATGCAGCTCGTGATCGGGACGGTGCGCGCAGGGTGCGCTCAGGGTGCGCGGATCCGACGCGGCCATAGATATATATGTGATTTTACTTGTGATTTTCTCAGGAACTACTGAACGGATTTACACCATTTAAGCAAAAGGCATGAGTCTGAACCAAGGGCTACCTCTTTGCCAAATTTGGTGTAATTCCGTTCAGCAGTTCGGGCTGTAGCCGCGATGAACGGTTCCTATGGAAAAATGAATGGGGAAAACACGTTTTGGGACCCCTTTTTTTCTCGGCCCCCGCTTGACGAATCACCCCGAGACTTTCAGGATAGGAGCGGACCGGAGCGCCCCAACAAGTTGGAAAATTTTGCGAAGATTCGTCAACCGTCGCCAACGTTATTTCAAATAGAATGTTGCGGATTTCCTATGGAAAATATGTCCTAACTATAACTATCTACTGGCGACCGCCAGTAGATAATATATATATATATATATATTTATATATATATATATATATATAGGCAAACACACAGTGACTCACTCGAGAAACACTCGGGAAACGTGTAAGGTCACCAACCTAAAATAAAAAGATATTGACAAGTTCAGGAGCTGGTACATAATTGGCAGCCTTTCTTTTAGCCTGACGCGTTTCAAAAATTTCTTCCTCAGAGGCTCAAGAAGGTAGGTGCTATTTCTCCTACCCCAGCAGCATTTATAACATGTCCCGCCCTTGAATAGGGCCATCGTCATTCTTTGGCATTCTGGGAGTTGGAGTACTAAATCTTTCAATGTTTTTGTGCACAATTACTGCTTGCGATAAAGCCCAGATTGGGCCCCAGCCACTGATCGAAGTCATAATTCTGCAACGTTTCCCCGCATATGCGGAGGGTGAATCACTCCACGCGGCCCCCTCTGGATACTGGGGTGGTGCCGGGAAACGTGCAAGGTCACCAACCTAAAATAAAAAGATATTGACAAGTTCAGGAGCTGGTACATGATTGGCAGCCTTTCTTTTAGCCTGACGCGTTTCAAAAATTTCTTCCTCAGAGGCTCAAGAAGGTAGGTGCTATTTCTCCTCCCCCAGCAGCATTTATAACATGTCCCGCCCTTGAATAGGTCCATCGTCATTCTTTGGCATTCTGGGAGTTGGAGTACTAAATCTTTCAATGTTTTTGTGCACAATTACTGCTTGCGATAAAGCCCAGATTGGGCCCCAGCCACTGATCGAAGTCATAATTCTGCAACGTTTCCCGCATATGCGGAGGGTGAATCACTCCACGCGGCCCCCTCTGGATACTGGGGTGGTGCATCCTCAGCGGCTGAGCGGCCGCTTATCAATGGCAAACACACGGTGACTCACTCGAGAAGCACTCGGAAACGTGTAAGGTCACCAACCTAAAATAAAAAGATATTGACAAGTTCAGGAGCTGGTACATGATTGGCAGCCTTTCTTTTAGCCTGGCGCGTTTCAAAAATTTCTTCCTCAGAGGCTGAAGAAGGTAGGTGCTATTTCTCCTCCCCCAGCAGCATTTATAACATGTCCCGCCCTTGAATAGGGCCATCGTCATTCTTTGGCATTCTGGGAGTTGGAGTACTAAATCTTTCAATGTTTTTGTGCACAATTACTGCTTGCGATAAAGCCCAAATTGGGCCCCAGCCACTGATCGAAGTCATAATTCTGCAACGTTTCCCCGCATATGCTGTGCGAGTGCTTCTCGAGTGAGTCACCGTGTGTTTGACATATATATATATATATATATACATATATATATATATATATATATTATATATATATATATATATTCCGCTTTCCGCCAGTCCTTCGGATTGATCCAAAAACCACGGACCACAAATAGAGTGTTCTTCAAATCTTTATTTGGATGCCGCCATTACGCGTTTCAACTCTCAAGGAGCCTTGATCACATGACAACGTTGCGGTATACTTTTTTCTTTTAAAGTGACAATGTGCATTACGTGAGTTTACAGAAAACGTCAGTCATGGCAATGGAAGAAATATTAGATTTGGTAGTTCATGCTTTCTCATGGTGAATTTGCTTGTTTAAAATGACTTAGTAAAATATTTTATAAACACGGTGACAATAGAATTAGCAGCGAGCGTTTTGCAGTTTTAAAAATAGCAAATCACATATAGTACAAAAGTAAAAAATAGGCACATAAATGTATAATATTTTTGTTCTTCATGCTAACATGCTTTTTCAGACAATGGATGACGTCTTACATATATTGTGCTTAATTGCTGACAAATAATTGTATCGCTTCGTCTTATAGTTGCTTTGTCCTCCTCTTAAATAAACACCTTTGTCATTGTACCAGTTTTTACATAAATGCAATTAATTATAAAGACCATGGCATGCTTATTTTATGTAAATCAAAGTTCTTATATATTACCAATTGTCATGACCCTTAAGAAGTGTTATTAGTGCTAAATGTGCGTGAGTAAAAAAGGTGTGCTGATATGTTGAATGCGGATGTGAGTGACTTAGTTTAAAGCTGTTTGTCATTGTCCGCTTATCAGCTAAATGGTGTTCGTTTCAACTCTTTAAAATTTAGACAATCTTGATTTCAATGTTAGAGTTTGTATCAGCTTTTTAAGCCTATTATGCTAGTTTAAATACCCTAGGAACTCTTATGTCCCGGTTTGCAAAGTAGTGGGTCTTGTTTATTAGATGTTGTGTTTTGTCAGAGTCAGTTGACTTTTCGTGGGTGAATTATATATTCCATAATTAGTATAGTTGCCCTACTAAGCTGTAGTTGATCTAAATAGTGGGTGTCTATTTTGTATATACAGACGTATTATATCAGATTCTATAAATATATAAATATATAAATATATATAAATACATAAATATATAAATAACTTAAAACATCTGATACAAAAGTTAAAAAGTTGTATTTCATAGTTTAGAATCTGTAGCAGCGGTGATATTCATTTTCTCTCTTTTGATGTTACTATGCCATAATCTAGATGCAGGTGTTTAAGTCATCTGTGATGTTAAGTCCTCCTGGCTGTTTCGAATCCATTTCTAGAATGTATCTAGTTTCTAACCTGCGTAATTTTTCCTCCCTGTTGCCTCCTCTTCTACTCGCGGGCACTAAATCTATGAGGAAAAATTTTAGGTCTTCGCTTTTGAGTTGTGCCAGTCCCTGAAGTGTCTTGCAACAGGGTATGTATTGTCCTGATTGTTGATTGCTCGCAAATGCTGTAAAATGCGCTTATGGGCTTGGAGTTTTGTGCTCCCAATGTATTGTAAGCCACACGGACATATCACGACATAAACTACAAATTCTGTTTTGCAGGTTAAAAGTTTCTGAATCTTGTGCTTCTTAGGACTAAAAGGGGTTATGTATGTTGTTGTGTTGACCCCATGTCGGCATGCTTTGCACTGCAGCTCTTATATATATATATACAAGAGCTGCAGTGCCGGTTGGAGAGATATATATATATATATATATATATATATATATATATATATATATATATTCAAACTGCAGCCGCTCCTTCCGGACCGCTGGGACCCATGGAGAGTGGCGCGCACACCGGCGGAGCACACCGGTAATCCAGTATCCTACAGTAGCAAAGTCAGCGCGCTCTCAGTAACACACACGACTCCGTATAGATGCCCAAACACCGTTTAATCCACAACGCGTTTCGGTTCCGTAGAACCTTGATCACGTGAATTTTACACCAAATCAGAGGGACTCAAATAGTTCATAGTATAAACAGTGAAAAAGGACAAGTGAGCAATAATAATAGCGGACATGTTGGAATGGCACATAAGTCCTGAGAAGTATACAAAACTGAATACAAGCAAAACACATGTTGAGTTAAAAATATACATATATATATCACATGTTAAATACTAATGCAACTTGCATAGTGTATGAGAAAACAATAGTCATTGTACCAGCACGAGCCCTGGGTATCAGTACCTGTTCTCAGCGCCAAGTAATGATCGGCGTCTAAACAAAACTTTATTGCTGCCCTAGTTGCAGACAAAAAGTAAAAATAAGTAAAAATAATGTTACTGCATATTAAATGAATGCTAATCCAAGTGGACAAAATCCTCCTTCTGACACAACTGCCCCATCAAAACTATCTGTGCCATGTAACAGTGCTAACTCGTAAATGCCAAAATTCATAGGCACATTATCATGGACAAGTGTCCTAGGCAGAGACAAAAGTCTGATCACATGACGGGCAAGTGCCCGAAAACTCCAGTTTAAATGTGCAAAACATGTCAAACACTCCAAACAAAAGTCCTACTGTACTTGGCGGTGGAGACAGAGCCCTGTCTCCATCTTTCCACTGCTCTTATGCCCATTAAAAGTCTCTCTTAAGTGCAGAAGTGCCTCGATAAAATGAGGGAAGAAAGGGTAGGCGGCCCGTGCAGGTGAATACGGGTGAGTGGGCCCCTTCCTTCTTCCTATCTGAAAACAAGAACAAAAAACACTGAATTAAAAAGAGTGTGGATACAAAATTCCACCTCCACATCATCATCTTACACAACAATAACTTCAAATTGCAAAATAGAATTACAGTTACATTGTTCATGGAGAAAAACTCTGAGGTAGAACTGTAAGGAAAAACATATATATTAGGGCAAACTATCATAAGCAGAATTCAGGCGCAATCCCCATACCCCCAAGAAAATTGATAAACAACACTACGAAAGGTTGAGGGAAGGGTGGGTGAGAAAAGGGAGTACAGAAGAAGGAAGGGGGAAGGGGGAAGAGAGGAAAAAAGAGAGAGAGGGGGAAGGAGGGAGAAAAATAGGACAGAAGGGGGGAAAGGGGGTAGGGTGGGTAAGGGACGTGAAGAGGGGAAAGAGAGGGGGAAAGAAGGGGGGAAGGGGAAAGGGAGGGGTAAGGGAAAGGGAACAAAGGTAGGGGGTATAATGTGGAGAATAGAGTATGGTGGGGTTGCTATCAGATCTCATGGAGTGTGGAGGACCTTACATGCACACTGATTAATCATTAATCCTTCAAATGTATAGCTAATTCTTCGTCCTGATTAAGTCCTCCAGGGTTCTTTGTTTGAAAATGAATAATCTGTTTGGACTCAATCTGCCTAAGTTTCAAGACCCTATTCCCTCCCCGGGGTCCTTTGCTCACCTGTTCTAGGATAAGAAAACTGAGACTGTTGGCATTGGAAAAGTGTCTGTCCTGAAAGTGACGTGCTACGGGATATTTCTGATCACAATGTATGATGGCTCTATAATGCTCCAATACACGTTTTTTGGCCATCAAAGTAGTAGACCCAATATACCATAATTTACAGGGACATTCGATGGCATAGTTGACAAAAGTAGTACTACATGTGAGGAATTGTGTTATTTCCTTCCTCACCCCATTGTATTCCACATGATTACAGAATTTGCTGTTTCTGCAGGCCTTACAGTGTCCGCAAGGAAAAAAACCCTGCAGGCCATGCAGATTCCTTTCGGGATAGATGGTGATGTCACTGTGCACTAATTGATCTCTCATGTTTTTGCCTCTCCTATAGGTTATATTGGGTCTATTTGGCAGAGTATGGCCAATGATGTTGTCAGTTTTGAGTATGTTCCAATTCTGTGTCAAAATGCGTGTAACATCTTTTGAATCAGATTGTAAATTATGGTATATTGGGTCTACTACTTTGATGGCCAAAACGTGTATTGGAGCATTATAGAGCCATCATACATTGTGATCAGAAATATCCCGTAGCACGTCACTTTCAGGATTAATGATTAATCAGTGTGCATGTAAGGTCCTCCACACTCCATGAGATCTGATAGCAACCCCACCATACTCTATTCTCCACATTATACCGCCTCCCTTTGTTCCCTTTCCCCTTACCCCTCCCTTTCCCCTTCCCCCCTTCTTTCCCCCCTCTCTTTCCCCCTCTTCACGTCCCTTACCCACCCTACCCCTTTTCCCCCTTCTGTCCTATTTTTCTCCCTCCTTCCCCCCTCTCTCTTTTTCTCTCTCTTCCCCCTTCCCCCTTCCTTCTTCTGTACTCCCTTTTCTCACCCACCCTTCCCTCAACCTTTCGTAGTGTTGTTTATCAATTTTCTTGGGGGTATGGGGATTGCGCCTGAATTCTGCTTATGATAGTTTGCCCTAATATATATGTTTTTCCTTACAGTTCTACCTCAGAGTTTTTCTCCATGAACAATGTAACTGTAATTCTATTTTGCAATTTGAAGTTATTGTTGTGTAAGATGATGATGTGGAGTTGGAATTTTGTATCCACACTCTTTTAATTCAGTGTTTTTTGTTCTTGTTTTCAGATAGGAAGAAGGAAGGGGCCCACTCACCCGTATTCACCTGCACGGGCCGCCTACCCTTTCTTCCCTCATTTTATCGAGGCACTTCTGCACTTAAGAGAGACTTTTAATGGGCATAAGAGCAGTGGAAAGATGGAGACAGGGCTCTGTCTCCACCGCCAAGTACAGTAGGACTTTTGTTTGGAGTGTTTGACATGTTTTGCACATTTAAACTGGAGTTTTCGGGCACTTGCCCGTCATGTGATCAGACTTTTGTCTCTGCCTAGGACACTTGTCCACGATAATGTGCCTATGAATTTTGGCATTTACGAGTTAGCACTGTTACATGGCACAGATAGTTTTGATGGGGCAGTTGTGTCAGAAGGAGGATTTTGTCCACTTGGATTAGCATTCATTTAATATGCAGTAACATTATTTTTACTTATTTTTACTTTTTGTCTGCAACTAGGGCAGCAATAAAGTTTTGTTTAGACGCCGATCATTACTTGGCGCTGAGAACAGGTACTGATACCCAGGGCTCGTGCTGGTACAATGACTATTGTTTTCTCATACACTATGCAAGTTGCATTAGTATTTAACATGTGATATATATATGTATATTTTTTAACTCAACATGTGTTTTGCTTGTATTCAGTTTTGTATACTTCTCAGGACTTATGTGCCATTCCAACATGTCCGCTATTATTATTGCTCACTTGTCCCTTTTCACTGTTTATACTATGAACTATTTGAGTCCCTCTGATTTGGTGTAAAATTCACGTGATCAAGGTTCTACGGAACCGAAACGCGTTGTGGATTAAACGGTGTTTGGGCATCTATACGGAGTCGTGTGTGTTACTGAGAGCGCGCTGACTTTGCTACTGTAGGATATATATATATATATATATGTATATATATATATATATATATATAAATACACACATATTCCACAAAACAGAAAAAATATTATCAATTAAATTCCAAAACATTAAATAAGTTACCAAACAAATAAAATGAAAATAAAAAAACATATTTACAAAAAATATTGTAAAAATGTAAAAACAAATAAAAATATGAACATAGACTATAAAATGTTTATTATAAACACATATTTTTAAAAAAATATTTAACCAATATTCGGAAATATATTGGAGTTTGGAAATATTAGATATACTATTCCCACTCCAGTTTATTCAACAGTAGAGAAAGTGTAGGACTTCGGAGGGTTAAACATATTACCGCTCTAAACAGTGCAACAGTAGGGAAAACATTGGACTTCAGAGGGGTTAGATGTACGATTCCCAATCCAGTCTGTGCAACAGTACAGAAAGTATTGGACTTTAGAGGGGTTACATTTACTATTCCCAATCCAGTTTGAGCAACAGTGGGGTAGCGTTGGACTTCGGACAGGTTAAATTTACTATACCCACTCCAGTCTGTGCAATAGTAGGGAAAGTGTTGGACTCCAGTCTAAGCAACAGTAGGTAAACTACTTTACTTCAAGCACATTACATACTTGAATAACCCTATTAAGTTAGAAAAAAGAATTCTAAATATAAACATTCTTACTTACTATAAAATATATAGAATTTTTTTGTAAAGCAATTATCCAATTTGGAAAATTCATAAACAATGTAATAATTAATTTTCAAATACAAAATAATACTTATTTACTTATTACTTAATTAACTTTCCACCCTATAGCCCTACAAACCTAGCAACCCACACCTAAAATCTAATAGAAATAAATAGGTGGAACACAATTTCGATAATTGATAAACAATTAAACAACAACTAATAACTAATTAATTATTACTTGATTAACATCCCACCCAGACAAATCCAGCAGCCCGCACCTAAAATATAACTAAATTATATAATTGTTACACAATTAACATGATTAATAATCAATTAAATAATTAACAATAAAGTAATCTGTTAATTAATTATTACCTAATTAACTTCCCATCCCATACCCCTACAAAAATAGTAACCCACACCTAAAGTATAAGTATTTATTTATTTGTGAGTTTTATATAACGCAAACGTGATCCAAAGGTATCAGAGGACTTCACAGAGAAAGCACAACAATAATAACATGAGGTACAAAGCGAGTGCATAGAGATAAATATAGTAATGGTAAAAATAAGCACTACAATAATAACATGAGGTACAAAAAGGGTACATGAAAAAATATATAGTAACAGTAAAAATACAAACGATGTACAACGGGATATGAAGCACAATAGCAGGGGTTACATACAATAAAAAATACACATCAACAATTGTATGAAAGAAGAGTAGGAAAGACAATAGGATACAGGAGAGCAGAAAGTCTGAGGTAGATAAGAAATTGAGTTGCAAGGGAGAGGAGAGTAGAAGCATACATTAGCCCGAAGTGGTGAAGGCACAGGGCATCTTAGCACTAGAGTTCAGGCAACTTAGTGTTGTATAATCTAGGCAATGAAATCAGTAACACGGGGTACAGAGAGAGAAAATAGAAGCATATAGACAGTACACCAGGGCTAGTGGGATATTTGGGCATATTAGCAGCAATACCCGAGTTACATGAAAGGGTAAGTAGCCGTACAAATCGACAGTAAAACAAGGAGGAGTACTATCAGCTGTGTATAAAAAGAGAACTGAGGTAGTTGAGGAGGGAGGAAGCATGGTGAGGGGACAAGAGGCCCAGTTACACCCAAGGTAGTGATGAGCAGAATACCAAAGAGGGTGAAATGAAACATAGGTCAAGGACTCGGACAGGTTTTGGAGGGACAGAAGGCAGCCGAAAAAATGGAGGGCACGGTCAGACAGGGAGTGGGGCGTGGCCAAGTCTTCAGAAGAGAGGAATTTGTTGGATAGGAATTCTTTTACTTCCTTCTTGAAGAGGGGTGTGAATGGGGTTCCACCTAATCTTGGTGGGGAGAGAGTTCCAGATATTGGGGGCCATTCCAGAAAAGGAAAGGTAATAGGTTTTCTTTTTCTTGAATTTTTGTGGCTAGAGCAATAAGGAACTTTTAATTCTGGAGGATCTGTGCCCACCTGAAAGGGTCAGTTTCTGGGCCAGGTAGGAAGGGGTATTGTGGTGCGGCGCTTTATGGGTCATGCAGGTGATTTTGAGATGAATCCTGGCCTCAGGTGGCAGCCAGTTTAGCACCCATAGGTCAGGGGTGATGTGATCACTTTTTAGAAACCGTGATGGGCCTAGCTGCTGAATTAAGAGTGGCCTTAAGAGGAGTACGTGAGGTTTCCGGGAGGCCCACAAGGGTAGAGCAACCATAGTCCAGTTTCAGAAGCACAAGTGCCTGATTCACAGTTATGTGATCAGCCATGGGAGGAAGGCTTTTAGTTTCCTAAGGATATGCAACTGATGGTTGGCTCCTCTGGTGGTGGCGGCGCTGATGTGTTTATGCATGGAGAGGTCTTTGTCTAGGGTGATACCTAGGGATTTGGCAGAGTTGGCGATGTGTGGGGTGCAGTTTAAGGCAGAGAGAAGGGGCAGCCATTCATTGACATTAGAGGTGGAAGTGGGTGGAGCAATCAGTAGGAATTCAGTTTTGAGGGCATTGAGTTTGAGGTAATTGTGGAACAGCCATTGTTGTGTTAATGTTAGGGTGTTGTTGAGGTTTGTGGATGTCCTCAACGGAGGTTGTTCTCAATTAGAGTTGAGTGTCATCAGCATACATGTGGTAGGAGAAGCGGGTGCACTTGAGGATATAGGTCAGGGGCTCCATGTAGAGGTTGAACAATGTCAGGGAGAGGATAGAACCCTGGGGGACGCCCAGCGATATTTGGGCCTACTCAGATAAGGTGTGATTAATTAGGAAGCTCTGCGGCCTGTTGTGTAGAAAGGAGGAGAACCAGTTTAGCACAGTGCCGGAGAGCCCCATCCATGTTTGAGAGTGTTGAGCAGGGTAGCATGGTTGATGGTGTAAAAGCTGTTGACAGATCCAAATGGACCGACCATCGCTGCATCCACTTCACCTTCCAGAAAGCCACCACGCACCACCGCACCCAACAGATGCCTCGCCGCTGCTGGAGCAAAGTCACCGAAGACCAGCTAACCACCACCCTAGCCCGGCGCCCTCCCGCCGACCCCACCGACACCGACACCCCCGCCCGCAACCTCAGACAGTGGATCGACTACTGCGCCAACACCCTCGCCCCGCTCAAGAAACCCTCCAACAGCCACACCAGCAAGAAAGCCAGCTGGTTCACTGAAGACCTCCGGGCCTCCAAGCAAACCTGCCGAAAGCTGGAGAAGAACTGGCACCGCGAACAAACACCGGACAGCTACACAGCCCACAAGAACGCCACCTGCAGACACCATCACCTCATCAGATCCGCCAAAAGGGCCTCCTTCAAAGACCGCCTAGACAACAACGCACACAACAGCAAAGAGCTCTTCAACATCGTGAAGGAACTCTCCAACCCCAGCTCCAACACCAACGACATCCCACCTTCGCAAGACCTGTGCAACTCGCTGGCCACCTTCTTCCATCGCAAGATCGCTGACATCCACGACAGCTTCAACACCACGATCGCCCCGACAACCACTGAGATCTCCGCCCCCACGACCAACATCCGCACCAACCGCCTGCTCTCCTGGACCAACATAAACGACGACGACACCATCAAGATCATGAACACCATCCACTCCGGATCTCCGTCAGACCCATGCCCACACCACATCTTCAACAAAGCCAGCACCGCCATCGCACCCCATCTCCGGAAAGCGATCAACATCTCCTTCGAGACAGCAACCTTCCCGGAAAGCTGGAAGCACGCCGAGATCAACGCCTTACTCAAGAAACCCAAGGCGGACCCCAAGGACCTCAAGAACTTCCGGCCCATCTCCCTGCTCCCGTTCCCGGCGAAGGTCATAGAGAAGACCGTCAACAAACAACTGACCCGCTACCTCGAGGAGAACAGCATCCTGGACCCGTCCCAGTCCGGGTTTCGCAGCAACCACAGCACCGAAACTGCCCTCATCGCCGCCACCGATGACATCAGGACCCTGCTAGACAACGGAGAGACCGCGGCCCTCATCCTCCTGGACCTGTCAGCCGCCTTCGACACGGTATGCCACCACGCACTACGCACACGCCTCCACGACGCCGGAATCCAAGAGAAGGCCCTGGACTGGACCACCTCATTCCTCTCCGGCAGAACACAGAGCATCCGCCTCCCCCTTCCGCTCCGAGGCCACCGAGATCATCTGCGGCGTACCCCAGGGCTCATCCCTCAGCCCAACGCTGTTCAACATCTACATGGCACCACTCGCCCACGTCGCCCGACTGCATGACCTCAACATCATCTCTTACGCCGATGACACCTAGCTGATTCTCTCCCTCACCAAAGACCCCCACACCGCCAAAACCAACCTCCACGAAGGAATGAAGGCCGTCGCCGAATGGATGAGGAACAGCTGACTGAAGCTGAACTCTGACAAGACGGAGGTCCTCATCCTCGGTTCCACCCCTCGGCCTGGGACGACTCCTGGTGGCCGACCGCATTGGGAACAGCTCCAACACCCACCGACCACGCACGCAACCTAGGAGTCATCCTCGACTCCACCCTCTCCATGACTAAGCAGGTCAACGCCGTCTCTTCCTCCTGCTTCAACACCCTCCGCATGCTCCGCAAGATCTACAAGTGGATCCCCACCGAAACGAGAAGAACGGTCACCCAGGCCCTCGTCAGCAGCAGGCTGGACTACGGAAATGCCCTCTACGCTGGAGCCTCGGCCAAACTCCTGAAGCGGCTGCAACGCATCCAGAACGCCTCTGCACGCCTGATCCTCGACATCCCTCGCCGCAGCCACATCACCCCTCACCTGAGATACCTGCACTGGCTCCCCGTCAACAAGAGGATAACCTTCAAGCTCCTCACCCACGCACACAAGGCTCTCCACAACACCGGACCTACGTACCTCAACAGACGACTCAGCCTCTACACCCCCGCCCGCCAGCTTCGCTCCGCCGACCTCGCCCTCGCCACAATCCCCCGCATCCAAAGAGCGACCTCCGGCGGCAGATCCTTCTCCCACCTCCCCGCCAAAACCTGGGACACCCTCCCCATCCACCTACGGCAGACCCAAGACCTGCTGACCTTCAGAAGACTCCTCAAGACCTGGCTCTTCGAGCAGTAGCAGCACCCCTCCCCCCACCCCCTCAGCGCCTTGAGACCCTCACGGGTATGTAGAGCGCTCTACAAATGCTACGATTGATTGATTGAATGGATCAAGAGGCAAGATTCATTCTGGTTGAGCGAGCGTAGGGCATCATTGGTAATATGGACCATGGCCGTTTCGGTGCTGTGGCCCGATCAGAAGCCAGATTGGCACTGGTAGGGGAGTTGGAATTGTTCAATGTGATTGAGGAACTGTAAGTGCACACATTTTTAAGGAGTTTGGCCAGAGTGGGAATGTTGGACATGGGGCAGTAGTTGTTTGGATCGGACTGGTCGGAGTTAGTTTTTTTAAGATGGATATAACCTGTCCAATTTTGAGGCAATTGGGTAGGTAGCCCTGGGAGAGAGAGAGGCATTGATTCTCTTAGTCCACAGTGGGAGTAAGAGGTGAATGGACTAATTTAGGAGTTTTCAGAGGGGGATCAATGAAGTGGTTGGAATATTTCAAGGTGGTCAGAAGATTCAGAGTGCCGCTCTCATCAAGGGTTATGAAGCTAGACCAGGAGGCACCATTTTTGGGTGAGAAGAATTGGTTATACAGGCGAGCGTCCATTTCCTTAGCAGGTGGGAAGCGGAGGGGCGGAGCTGTAGAAGACTGAGTGCGATCTGGATGTCGTTTGTGATTAACAACGTTTTCTCTGTGAAAAAGGAGGAAAAAGTTTCGCACTTAGGGGGTGCTTTGTTGTTTGAGGAAGCCGGATCGCTTTAGCAAGTGACTTGATTTCTAATGATTTCAAACAGTTTCTTACCTATATTTGTGGCAGTGTCAAGTTGCGTTTGAAGGAATGCTGCTTTGGAATTCATAATGTGTCTATTGTAGGCATGACGTCTTTGACGAAGGAGTATAAGGTTAGCCAAGGAAGGGTGTGTCTCCATGCTCTTTCAATAAGCCTAAGGAGCCGCCGTTCTTCGATAAGATCACTGTTGAATCATGGGTTGGATCGTTTGGACGGTATTCTTTTTAGTTGGTTAGGGGCTAAGGTATCCATGATGACATAGAGTTGAAGTAGTGATCAGTGAGCTCTTGGGCTTCTGTCAAGGTGGGAGCAGGGTTGCACTTAAAATTACAAACTATATTTGAAAACATTCACAATTATACAAACAATACTAACATTAAATTAATATATAAACTAAAATGCATTACATTTATTTAAAAACGATATTCTTTAAAACTATATTATTGACAAAGATATTTACAACAATATTCTCAACAACAATATTACTTACCTGAAAAACAAATATTCTTGCCAACAATATTTCTGCATCACAATATTTTTGCATCACAATATTTTTTTATATTTCTGTCTCTCAAGATTTACAACTCAATATTTCGTCCAAATACCGATGAATGATAGCCATTATAATATATGATTACAGGTAGCAATATAGCTCCTCACCCTTTCCTGTACTGCAACACCACAAATGCCCTTGATTTTCCTTATGTGTTGTAAGATATGATCAGATGGAACATTTAACATATAGAGTAGTTTTACTTTAAGATGCATTTGGATTCACCTTCATTATTTGTTTAAGTGGTGGTTTGCAAAGGCAGGTTCTCTCCATTTCCATATATGAAATTAGCATACCATTATAATCCCAGACCTGGGAACCTGTATGTTTGTTATTTCCACAGGCAAAATTGCACCATTGTGGAAGAGTGACTTCTATATAGGTATTCCAGTTGTTGGCCCATATCTCAAATCTTACTTTCATAACCTCTGTGTGTGTATCATACATCTTGGAATCCTCATTGAGGAGGACCTTTTTATGAAGCAAGTATCAAAGGGAACTAGCTATTGAATAGGAGCTCCTGATATGTGTATGTGTATGTAATGCAACACATATGTGTTTAGTCCCCCTACCTCTCTATCTCCATGGGGATATAATTAAACACTCTACTTAACTAGCGCGCTTTCTCTAGCATAACACAGCCGACTAAAACCTTTCTAAATTAATTATAAAGTTAAGCAACATTACATAGGGAATTACCCGATACCCCATTGAATTTACACATGATTCATTTTAACATTATTCACACGCAGCGTAAGCAAAAACACGTGCGCTTGCTTTCTTCACTGTTTACTCGCACAGGTGCAAGGCATGGAAACAGACCACTCGCACCTGGAGTTCGTTAGAGAAACCTGTTTTCAACGGCAGAAGCTGACAGGGTATTTAAACTCCCGCCTCGCCCCAGTCATTTACCGTCGGAGTTCCGATGCGGCCAGACTAGGTATGGAGACGGGCCTCTGATCTTGAAGAAGTAAGTGGGGCGTTCTTCCGGGGGTTCCAGCCTTCGAGGGACAAGGAGTCCCCTAGCCATACAGTGATTTACTACGTATGTGCCTTTACTCTTTACTCTTCTTTTCTTTTTCGTTTCCTAAAACACACAGAGTGTGACAATAGGTCGGGCCCCCACGGAACTCATGGGGCATTTCTCAGACAATCTCTGAGTGAGCATAATTTGTTTTTATCCTTTTATCTTTTTATTCACCACCATGCATTATCGTATATTGATTTTCACATGATAACGCATATATAAGAGGCGTATACATTGTTTTGATCTAATTACAATGCACAACAACGCCACGGTCCGTCCTCACCACGTATTTTATCTGATTAGAGCACGGACACCACGCTCCTGATTCACACTAATGGATGTGTCTAAACGATATCATCTTAATGTATCAATGTGTATGTTTGTCTGTCGCCTTTTTACCCCCACTACAGGTATGCGTCGCGAGAGGAAACTATCCTCTATCACATAACGCACCTTAGCGAGTGCGCCACATAGATGGTCTCTTACACATTTAGTTTTAGACCACCTTTTTAATCTCACACACATAAGGTCCTGAAGAAAGCCAGCCCAGCATTGAGAGACTGGCTGAAACATGTTGACGACATAGGATATCGGAGCCTAATTATCTCCAGAGATATCCACCTCTCCTTTTTAATCACTGCCGAGGGCCCACACATTAAAATAGTCTTCTTGTTACTTAACGGGACCCTACGGACAGCTTTTTAAATCACACCCATTTCACTTTCACTGCACACTCACTGCACAGAACCAGCTCCGCTGTATCCAGGCGTCGAAGCACACCCAAGGTACACTCGGTACCTTGGGTGGGACCCGATGATGAAGCATGTCACCAACTAGGTTGGTGAGTGAGGGTCTTCAAAAACACATATGTGTTGCATTACATACACATATCAGGAGCTCCTATTCAATAGCTAGTTCCCTTTGATACTTGCATTATACCCAGGGGAAGTGAACTGTCTTCTACCTTCCTCGCTCTTCATTTTTGATTGTGACCTTTCTATGAAGCCACAGAGAGGAGCAGTGATTTCCTCGTGCTGATTTCAACTCCCTAGAATTAAGAACATTAGGAAATACTTTACCTTTGAAGCCATCATCCAGATTAAAATGGCCCTAGTGATGTCCCGGATTGATTATGCAAACTCTCTCTATCTGGTTCTGCCAAAAGGACTGAATCAGAGGTTACAGATAGTTCAGAATCGGGCAGTTAGGTTGGTCTGGTGTCAGCCAAGATATTGCCATATTAAGCCTCTGATGGGAAAGTTACATTGGCTCCCACTTGCCCAGCGAACCATTTTTAAAACTAGTTGTATTATTTTTAAATCACTCTATGGAAAAAGTCCAACCTTTGTGTCCTCCAGTTCAGAGCTACATTCCCAAGCGCAATCTCAGATCGGCCCTCCATAACCTGTTGGCTGTTCCCAATTTTAAAAGCAAGAGATTTGGTGGTGCCAGATTTTTTGGGGACAGAAACCGGCTGTTACATACAGAAAAACCAAGTCTCTCAAAGACATGCTTGTCCCAAGCCATTTTCAAGTTAAACCCAAAACCAACTGGCTAACAGATCAACAAAAGGGGTTTAAAAAGTGCAATTCATGCAAGGCATGTAAAATCGGAAAAAATGCGAAGACAATTGAGGAAACTAATGGGAAAACAATGAATATTGATCAAAACATCACCTGTACCTCCCGTTTTGTAATCTACGTCATTGAGTGTGATTGTGGGATGAAATATATAGGGAGCACGACATGCATGCTTAAAAGCGTATACTGGAGCACATACGTGCAGTCAAGGATAAAGATATGACATACGCTACAGCTAAGCATATGAATCAATGCCAGAATGGAGACTGGAAAAAGATGTGCTATCTGTTGATGAACGTGGAGGAGATCGAACAAAACAACTACGTCAAACAGAATCTCGTTACATCATTAGATTAAGAACTAAGGCCCCAAGAGGCATTAATAATGATGAGGAACTTTTTGTACACTTGGAGTAAGAACCTTAATGATATGGACAATGTAATCACTGAATTGGGTACTATACCTCTGATACCACTATGCAAGATAGTTTACAATGATTGATACCATATCTAAAATATTGTACTGAAATACATAATATGGGACAGCAATAATATCATAGCTCAGAAACCAAATTAGTAAAGTGGTTCCTGTCCATTAGAGTACGAGACCCAGTAAATAGGAGTATAACACCTAAAATACACTGTGATATCACATGCTTGTAGTACTAACAGTACAATAAGTATACATTGTAAATTGCAAAACCTGGCATAAAATGCAAGCCCGTTTTTTTCAACAAATTAAAAAAAAAAAAAAAATGTTTAAAAATTGTTAATAAAGTTTTATATTGAAACACTACATTTCCCACAATGCCCCTTTAAGGCTAAAAGTGGGTATAAATAAGTGTAATAGATGAAGGACTCACTAACCGTGAGAAAAGCCGTGAGGGGGCTGAAACGCGTTGGTTGAGGAAGTTGCCAAGAATAAATTGTGCTTAAAAACTCAGTTCTGGAGTGCCGCGTTCTTTGTTGTGGAAAATTACTTTGGGCCAGGATCCGGCCCCCACGCAGAGCACCAGCTGTTGAGCGCGCTGAACGAAGGATCACATTGGAGGCAATATATATATATATATATATATATATATATATATATATATATATATATATATATATATATATATATATATATATATATATATATATATATAAAAAGCTCCTGTCTTCATAAGAAAACGCTGCACTCACGGGGTAAGTTCCACTCTTTAATCAGCGAGGACGCGTTTCGGCGTTCTGCCTTCTTCTGCTCACTTTAAATCAAACAGTAAACAGCATGTGCATGATTGTGCTTTTAAACTAGTAGATAGATTCCCATTGGGCGCAGCAGATAAAAGGAGGGAAGGGATAGGTCTATCCTGTACCAATCACATTCTCCCTCCGTTGTTATTACGGGAAACCTCTTGTGAAACGCTCCGGGAGTGAGAGTGTCAATACTCAAATAGTCTAGATAGACCTATCCCTTCCCTCCTTTTATCTGCTATGTGATTTTTGCCACATTATTGCCACATTATATCCCATCACGATTGACCATGGTTAATAGGTACATTACCTTTTATCATTCTGATGCTTATATGCGATGCCTGTTTTTTTATGTCTTAATTATTGACGGAATATTATGTGCATAACTGATTGGTGGGCACCTTATTAACGTCTCTGGAATCATGAAACATATGTAGTAATTCTTTTATGTCGATGAATTACGAGGCAGCATTTCGTTATGCATCTATTATCAATTATCACACTATTGTTTACCTGGTTTAATATGGCATATGGTGAATTTATCTGTGGCAATAACATTTTTTCCACGAACTTGTTACATACTGGGAAGCACTTTATGACTCGTGTTTTTAACGATTGATAGTATGTTTTCTCTTTCTATCAACCTGTGATTGTATTTCCATGGTCGAAGGAGCTCTTTCTTTAACTTGAAAAAGGCATCGCCGAAACGCGTTGTTTTGTGTGCACAATAAATTTGTGTACAGTCCTCTGGTGTGCCGCTTGGTTCTTGTGTGGATTTCCTGCACTGCCCCTTGGTTGAAAATAAATAAATATGTATATATATATATATATATATATATATATATATATATATATATATATATATATAACATGCATTATGTTATTACTCACCATGCACATCAAGTTGATCCTCTGTGTCAGCACTGTCCTGGCTCTCATCTCCAGCACCCAACTCTGTCTGTTGAAATGAGTGATGCTACCTGCTCCTCCATTGAGTTCAAGTCCTCATGGACTTCTGGTCCTCCTCTGGTCCTCATTGCAGCCTTCATGTTCCTGGACAGTTTCTCTTTTGTCCTGTGTTCCTAATCATGCCACCATTGCTTACATGCAACTACAGTCCTTCTGTTGGTGCCACGCATTTAATCTATCCACTATTGCTTGCCATAAAGCATGCCTCTTGGCTAATGGTAGTTTGGAGATCACAAACAAAAGTTTGCAATTTTTAATGACCTCTGTGATCAGAGTTTTGCTTTCGTCCTCAGTAAAAGTGACATTTCACTTCATTTTGTACTGCATGGCAGCTCCATCTTCTGGGCCGATCCCCTCCTGACTTGCTGACTCCCCCTCTATGCCTCAAAAATGGTGGTGTGGTAGAACACATAACTGTTTGGCGCTGCCTGGGTTTTTTAACTTTTGTGCCATGCATTGGACACCCTGTGACACACAGCTAACTTGCGGTTTGTAAAGGTGTCTTACTCTATGCAAGCAGCTTTGCGTTGTGCAGTTAGGGTTTGCGTTACAGCTCATTGGGCTGAACCTACCACCTTGCGTCAGACTGCATGACGCAGCTCTCGCCCTCGCATCATGGTGCACCGTATAGTAAATACGGTGCATCCATGGTGCACAAAGTTGTGTAATGAAGCGCAGTGCATTCTCACACAACGCTACGCAACACAGAACTGCGCACGTCTTAGTAAATCTGGCCTTACTCTTTAAAATTTATCATTTGCCACATTTTTCTCCAAACTTCCTCAGGAGTCTTGTGAAAGACTATCCCTCAGCAGCCTTGTACAAATGTCTTAGACTCCTATGCAGTTTGGGGGAAGGTTACTGGCCCAGTAAACCTAAAGTACATCTTTCCTGTACATTTTCAGAAACTCTTTAAAGGAGACACTCTTTCCCCTTATAAAGACGTCTCTAAATCCTTTGAGCCCATTTGATACGTTTGAAAAGAAGAGAGCATAGGCCCGTTAAATAGAAGCTTCACATCATCTTGTGCAAGTTTGGCAAATAGTCCATGGCATTGTGTATTTCAAAAGCATCACGGCCACTAAGGTTTTTAAATTGCCATGGAGGACAATCCCCAAACCCACTGTAAAGTTGTCCTCACATTATATCCAGTTCTCTCAATTGGTAAGACCCAAATGTTTGAAATTTAAAAATGCTCCACGAAGGGTCAGATTAGAACAAAGCCAGGGACCACAATAACAGTTTTTGACCCAGGACCCTTTCAGTAGGGAAGCAACAACAACAAACAGGAACTTAACTTGATAAATATAGTTTATTTGTTCATACAAAGAAATAGTACGAATTATTAGAACTGTATATCATTAGAAACAAGTTTCTCTATATAAACTTATTTTGTGTCTTATCGCAAAATATGTGAAGTACCTTTCACATGGGTGTGCGTGTGTGTGTGCGCGTGTGTGAATATTCACCTAAAAAAACACATTTCAGGTACAGTAATGGTTACAAATTGTGCCGAAGAACCACTGGAATTAGCACGTGATGCTTAGGAATACAAATCATGACTTGCAAAACAACCCTTGCAAAGCATAGTTCGCGCATCAATTGCAACATTGATGACCTCATTCTTAATAAAACAGATGCAATTATGAATTTGTAATTCATTTTTCAGGTGAGATATCATATCACATTACCCTTACCACTTTGACAGAGATGATTAGGAATGCTTTATGTGTTTGTTATTGATTGCTATAAATATCGTGAGACTTGTTGCCGGCTTCTGACACATTCATATATAACCACAATTAAACAACGATCTGCGGCTTCAGCTTTGGACCTATTTCTTTATAAATATCTGCTTTTATCGCATCCAACAAAACATTTGACAGATTCTGTTGATCGATAAAGGCAATAAATATCGTTTCAATATAAATAAGATATAACTATGGTGATAAGTCAGAAGGAGGCGGGTGAACTAAGCTAGGCTCACACTCAGGACAAGTAGCAGGGAAGTCAGGGCTAACCAAGTTTGTTGTTTCCTGCAATGGGATGATATTCACCGAAGCATTTGTCAATTATTTAGTCACATTCTGTAATCAAGGTGATATTGAGCTACCATAATCAATTTGCACTGAAGAACCCAATAAAACTCAGGGGCATATTTACTAGGGCATTGCGCCACCAAAACATCACTTTTTCCGACGTTCCGGTGGCGCAATGCCCTGCTCCATATTTAGAAGCGGCGTTAAGCCACTTTGCGTGGCGTAACGCCGCTTTGTAAATATTGTCCCCTTTCATGCTGGTATCTGCATGAAAGGGGCGTGCAATGGGTGTTGCTGTGGGCTTTGCACCTCAACACCCATTGCTTTTGACGCTGCCCCAGATTTACAAGGATCTGTAAATCTGAGGCAGAGCCAAAAACTAACGCCACTGAATAGCAGGCGTTAGAATGGGGAAACAAGGAGAAATACTTTTATTTCTCCTCCTTTTTGCTCTTTCTGTATGTGCTACATTCTGCAGCACACATAGAAAGATCAAATCGCCTTTAAAGATTGTGTATGTGCAGGAAGGGACACCTGGCACTATGGCACAAGGGTGTCTGTGTTGGCACTAGCGCAAGGATAAACACAGGGGTGTGCCATATTCTTGTTAATACAGCACATCCCTGCTTTTCTTAAATGACGCAGCATGGCGCTGCTAAATTGCTTGCTGCGCTGCTCCATTTCCTTGTAAATATACCCCTTACTCTTGCATTTTTGGTACGTTGCATACTGCTGTAAAATATGACTTCAATAATGGAGATATAGACATCAAATCCCCTTTTGTTGGGGCCTAGCACCCGTCAAGGAGACATTGGCCAATCAACAAAATAATGAACACTCGATTAGTTCGGGACAGGCAGGTTTCGATGAATGAGCCCAACAGACAAAGCAGCCAATGGACCGCTCTGTCTACTTGTAAATATCACAGCTCTACCTTTAGGCCTTTGGAGGAAATTAAAGGATGGTGGCAAAATAGATTTTTATGAATCTTTGAAAAGGTGTGCATCTTAGATCACATGGTAGCATTTATGTCTGTATTTATTTATTATTTCAATAAACCAACATTTACAAAATGTACTGTTCATGCTGCAGAATTATAGAGGAAACATAGAGAAGAAGCTATGGTGCAAGGATTTTCCACACCCAGATGTCTCTTTCGTTAATTTTTTCCCCATTTTTCTAGGGTAACAGGCATCAGCTGTGTATCCACTGGGTTCTTGGGTAATGCCTAATTTCACAATATTTAGCACTCTTTCAAAGCGATTGGAAAGAGAAAAACTGATGTGTTGCACAGGATATCTGTAGGGGCACGTCCCAGAAAATAAGCCAATTTGTGTTATAACTGAAAACAGCGTATGAAGAGGGAGACAAAAATATATTTGCAAGTATTTTCTTCTGTTTTTTGGTCCTTTATTGACAGAAACTCGGAATCGCTGTTATGGTAGTATACTTTTGTAAAAATAAATTAGCTCCATCATCAGGGAAATCTATCCAGCCTATCGGGAAATGGGCGATTTCCTGAAAGATCAATGTCCGTAAAAAGCTGTTAGTGTTGGAGCAAAGCCTGACATGTGACTGACTCTGCCTCAGCCATTCCATCCCAGCCTGGTGGGATGTCCCTAGTTCACCCCAGTGAATAGTTTGCCAATGGCAAAGAAAACAGTCTTCTCAAACAGAAGTTTATGTCTAGTCCGGCTCTATCTAGGCCCTCTGAATTTCATGAAAAAACTCTAATTCCGATGGCGGTCGGTCGGACCGCCGACCTCCATCGCATCGGGCAGGAGACCGTCTGGCAATGAGTCGGCGGTCCTACCCACCCTATTACGATGAGACTGCCAGCACGAGAGGTAGGAAAGTGCTTTTTGTTACTGCAGCTTGTACTGCAGCCCAGGAAAAGGGCCACAGCACAAACCGCAGTGGGAAAAAGCACTTTGTGCACACAGTCCATGGATGTGTGAGGGGGCACTACATGTGCCCCTAGGATCACTTAGCAGTGGCCCACAGGGACGGTGGCCCTGCTTGGGACCACCAAAGTCCGTTTCCGTCTGTCTTTTCATGGCGGTGGGACCGCCATGACAAGGCAGTCGGAAAGGGACAGCCTAATTCCTTCGGCGGTGCCTGGGCAGGCACTGCCTCCATTGTAGGGATAGGATTCAGACCGCCGCCCCGATGGGATCTTGGATCCTGTCGGAGGCAGCGGTCTTTCCCCCAACCTCTGCGGTCTGACCACATGCATCAAAATGTCTGTCGGGTGGACTGCCACCAAAGGCCTAACAGTGGCGGTCCACCTGATATCGTAATGAGGCCCTTATTTAGTGGAATAATACGCTATTGCTATCCAAGGACAAAGAAGAGGAGCTCGGGGATAGCTGCAGAGCAATTGTAATTTAAAGGAAACTATGGATGTTGGAAGATTTTAATTGCTTTGTATATTATTTTGGTCATCAATGCACATATCGTCAAGGAACAAGTGTAGTTCCTACTTTATGGTTGTAATATTCCTCTTAGCTTAGAATCTATTTTACTTAACAGAATTACACCAAATCCACACTTTCAGGTCTCCCAACTGTCCCAAAGCGGCAGCAACAGCAGCTAGGGAAAGCCTGACAAAGGCCTCCATAGGGGTGTGCAAAATGATTTAAACCTGCTTGGCTGGTGACATTTTGTGTACAAGAAGAGCATCTAGTCAATGGTGGGACTTAGAGTTGGCACACCCATATTTGTCCATTTACCAAATGTGCCTTGAGAATGAAATGCCACTGGTGACATTTTAGCTAAAACATGATTTTGAAACTGACAAGCTTTAACATCTGGACATCTTTATGCTGTTCAACTCAGAGGGCTGGCAAAACTCCACCCTTGGTCAGGAAAGTAGCTATGGCAAGTGTTTGGAGATTTGGCCCATAGAGGATTGGTGCTCCGCTAGTCTGTGCAGATTGCAACCCCTCTCACTGGCGCTGCTTGGAGCTGGTCAGCCCAGAGGAGGACCAGACTCTTCCCCTATATATAATGTCTTCATATTGTATAACTTTGCCAGTTTCAATCCCAGCCAAACCTGTGTCCTTTAAATTGGTAAAATTTCAGATGAAAGGGTCTGTAGAACTTCAGCAGTCTCTGTATCACTTGCTGGTCAATGTTTGGATGGGTTATATCCTTTAATGGAACAGACATTGGGGTTGTCTCCTCCCATCAATATCTGTTATACATGGGAAGTCCTTAGTCTTGTTGAAGAAGTGTTGGTCAGTAATAAGCCTCTCAAGGTCGAAGAAGTCCTGCACTGGCCTCCATGCCACTGACGGATCAGTGGCAAGCTGCTCCCCACTCACAAAGAGCATCTGGCTCATGGGGAAGTCCGCCAATTTTCCAGGTGTTTGGCATAGATACCAATGCTAATGGCACTCCACGAAGTGCCCATGAGGCCAATAGTCCTGATTTTGGCAACCTTGTTCTCAAAGATAGACATGATGACCCTTTGGACACAGTGTGGGTGTAGTCTGAAATTGCTTTTATCACTGGGTCCGTTAACACCACAATGAGCTTTATGTCTTTGGACATGGCAAAGATTTGGGCACTCCCATTGCTTACCATTAATTGGCTTAATTGTCACTCTCATTTGCTTGCTTCTTATTTATTAGGAGTGTGGCCTTTACTTCCTCTTCTTGTTTTTGTCCCACCCCTGGAGCATGGATGCATTACTATGTCCTTCTACTGCTCGCTTTTTCAGGAGCTATATTTATTTATTTTTGCTTAAGCACTCTATGAGAGTACATGCGTTTTCCTCTGTGTCCCCCGTATTGTTCTCTTCTTCATCGCTCACTGTGTTCCTCTCTTTCAACTATGTGCTTCTTCCCCACTACCCATGCAATGTTTTATTTCCCATGTGCTTTCTCCCCATGCTTTCTCACCACCAGCTCGATGTTATTTTCTTTCACTCATGTGACCCATAAACCTGGGCCTCCCATGTTACTTCCGCCCCTATGTAGCTCCCCTCACCTGCGCCCTGGTGTTGCTCCCTGCATGTGCCCCGTGTTGCTTCCTCCCACCCGCTTTTCCCCAAAAGCATGTTTGCTTTTTTTTTAGTTACTCAACCAACTAAGAAACTTCTTCTTTAAATCTTTGGTATTTGTATGGGCGAGCATGCGTGGTTCGCTCTCCTACAAAATGACATGGCTTTTTTAAAAACAAAAAGAAATCTTCAGCCATGCAGCACAGCATCGGGGATGCTTTACCACAGGCTAAAACCATTGGCAAAGCCAACAGTGTCCAAAAGCGAGACCTATTGCTTTTCTATTGCTTGCTAGAGTAAACATTTCTAATGTCAAATCTCCAACCCTCGGTGGGAGTGTGAAACCCCTAAGTGTATTTTTAGTGGAGGTGGGCACGGGGGAAAGGTCTCTCCCTCCATATGATGTTCTGGGTATGCATGTCAGCTTGTGGCCCATCGCCTAGCCTAAAGAGGTTTTGTCCTTCACCACTTGATAGCCACTTGAAAGCATTCAACGGCTTTCCCTAAGTAAATAAATAGTTCTCTGATCATTTCTGAAAATAAATACAATCCGGGGTAGGAGAAAATGGCCAACATAAGGTTCTGCGACACCTTCATGTCAGCACAAATTAGGCTGGCAGCTGGCCAAAGTAAACCAATCGTGGGATCTGTAATGCCATTTTGTGGCAGCCTTTTGTTCTGCATTCTTAATCCTTTGCCAGATCTCAAATCAAGTGGTAGATTCTGTTGAAAAGGGGGTGGACATTGGGATACGGGAGACACACTGCTGCCATTAATTGAAGAAAATGAGATCTCAAAGCTCAGTGAGGTTACAGGGTTGAGATATAAGATGCTTTAGAGCAAAACAGTAATCATCCGGCAAACATAGTACCTTCTCAGGTTTGATACCTACAGACGTGCCAGGCTTTTAAGATAAGAGAACTTTGCTGTTTCATTTATCTCAATGTAGGAATAGGCCTACAACTTCAAACAAGAAAAGTTAAGAGGGCAAAGAAGCCAGAAGGTGTCTCACATGAAATGTGGATACTTGACAGCGTGGACATAATTTTCCATACTCAAGACCAACAGAGATCTCATGTTGCTGCATATCAAGCACAACCATCTCATGCTGTCCTGGGTTTGTCTTTGGATAATTGTACTTGTAGTTACAAATCATACATAGCAATGGTTGATATTCCCATGCTCCTATAACATTAATTAATCATGACTGACCAATTGTAAGACTCGCTCCCAATGAGCGAAGCTTGAAGTGTCAGCTTAAGAGATATTAGGAAACAATTTAAGCATGCATCATATTCCAGCTATGTAGCAGACATAGCTCCTGTTGGCTTTCCTAGGAATGTGACTAGGCAGTGGTTGAAGCTGGGGTTCAGGGAATGATAATAAAGGTATGAAGATACATTCAGGCTTTGTTGCAAGAACACCTTACTTTAAAATACTATGAGCTTGAGCAGACAAATGGCTGAGGGCTGCATTATGAGACCCCACTCTCAGCCCCACACCACCACCTCTAAAAGGCAATATACCTAAATTTGTAGCCAGTGGCTGAAAAAAAGTGCGATATTCATTAAATATATACTTCTGCCTGGGTTTGTACTGGTCTATACAGAAATTGGGTTACTTCCCAACAGCCTTTTGTCGCAGAAAAGAGAATAAGGTTGGGATAAAGTCTCAGTGATAGCAGAAGTCAAGGTAACGCACCATGGGACCATTTAAGACCTTCACAGGAAGTGACATCACATGATCTTTGACGCTGATTACTTCACAAGTGATACAACAAGCATTTGCTCTTGATGATATCACATGAATGATATTTGGGCAAATATATCGAGTAAGAAATATTGAGCTACATAAATATCGAGTTTTAAATATTGGGACACATAAATATCATGATGCAGGAATATCATTCACAAGAATATTGATTTTTTAAGTAAGCAATATTGTATTCAAGAATATCTGTATTGTTAATATCATTTTCAATAATATAGTTGTTAAAAATATTGTTTTTAATTATCTTTATGTGTTTTAGTTCATATATTACTGTTATGTTAAATATTGTTTGTATAATTATTGACAATAATTTTAAATATAGTTTGTAATTTTAAGCGATTTATAATTATTAATTTAATTGTTGAGTAATTTTTGTGTCATAGCAGGCTGTGAGGTTTGTAGGGGTACAGGGTGGTAAGTTAATTAAGTATAATTAATTAATAATTAATTTTAAATTTATGATTAAATATTTCATTGACAACTAATTATGTAAATTGTATAATTATTATATTTTCTAGGTAATATATTAGGTGTGAGTTGTTGGGTTTGTAGTGATATAGGGCAAGAAGTTAATTAAGTAATGATTGATTCATAATTCATTCTTAATTTATTATAAATTATTTAATTGATTATTAATTATGTAAATTGTTTAATAATTATATTTTTTAAGCAATATATTAGGTGCGGGGTGTTGTGTTTGTAGGGGCATAGGGTGAGAAGTTATTTCAGTGATACTTAATTAACAATTAATTATTCATTTATTAATAATTATTGAATTGATCATTAAATATGTTAATTGTGTTATACTTCTTTATTTTAATTATATTTTCAGTGTGGGCTGTTAGGTTTGTGGGAGTATAGTGTGGGAACTTAATTAAATAATACATTAATTACAAAAATTAACTTAAAATTGTTTAACATTTTTAATAATCATGTAAATTGTTTTATTGTTTTGTGATTTTATATATATAATTTTTAGATTAAGAGTGTTGTATTTCTGGACAACTAAAAAGGTTTTAAAAATATGTTATGTATTTGAAGTGAAGTACTTTCCCTACTGCTGCACAGAGTGGAGTGGGACTAGCAAATATTACCCCTGGAGTCCAACACTTTCCATTCTGTTGCACAGACTGGAGTTTAGAAATAGTTAATTTAGCTCCTCCGAAGTCCAACGCTTTCCCTATTGGTGCACAGACTGCAGTTGGAATAATACATTTTACCTATTCGGACTGGAGTGGGAATAGTCAATTTAACCCCTGTGAAGTTCAACACTTTTCTTACTGTTACACAGACTGGAGTGGGAATAGTAAATTTAAACCCTCTGAAATCCAACGCTTTCCCTACTGTTGCACAGACTGGAGTTGGGATAGTAAATGCTACCTTTCTGAAGTCCAAAGCTTTACCTACTGTTGCACAGACCGGAGTGGGAATAGTAAATTTAACCCCTCCGAAGTCCAACGCTCTCCCTACTGTAACACAGACTGGAGTTGGAATAGTTAATTTTAGCCTTCCCAAGTCCAACTCTTTCCCTACTGTTGCACAGACTGGAGTTGGAATAGTAAATTTTACCTCTCCGAAGTCCACTGCTTTCCCTACTGTTGCACAGACTGGAGTGAGAATAGTCAATTTAACCCTCCGAAGTCCAACGCTCTCCTACTGTAACACAGACTGGAGTTGGAATAGTTAATTTTAGCCTTCCCAAGTCCAACTCTTTCCCTACTGTTGCACAGACTGGAGTTGGAATAGTAAATGTTACCTCTCCGAAGTCCACTGCTTTCCCTACTGTTGCACAGACTGGATTGGGAATAGTAAATGTAACCCCTCTGAAGTCCAATGCTTTCCCTACAGTTGCAATGACTGGAGTTGGAATAGTACATTTTACCTCTCTGAAGTTCAATGCTTTCCCTACTGTTGCACAGACTGGAGTGGCAGTAGCACTGCTTCGGAATGAGGATGGTGGGGCGGGGGGAATGGATAAAAAATTAACTTAACTTCCCTTCGCCGCAGTTTCCGCCGCACGCCTCTCCTCCGTCCTCTTCCTCTGACTGGCAGCCCCGGAAGCAGACTCTCCCAGCCAATAATGGCGCTGCATCGTGATTGGTCTGAGTGGCCTGTTTGCCCGCTGATGCAGTGCCTGGGAGCCTGCGCCTGTTCTCCATCGGGCTATGCAACACAGCCAGCTGGAGAACATGCTAAATGCGCATGTATGTTTGGCCTGCCCCAGAGGGTCGGCCAAACATTCATGCGCACTTAGGAGTGCAAACCACTCCTCTCTTTGCTTAGCCCCGCCCGACCTCGCTCCAGTTCTCGCACAGAAAAATAAAATCCTAATAGCATCTTGCTATTATCATTTTCTTTTTCTTTTTGCACTGCTCAAATAGCAGTGGGCAGATGCTCCGCCACCTTAGCGGAGGAGCCGCCACTGTGAACTCCAACTCTTTCCCTACTGTTGCACAGACTGGAGTAGGAATAGTAAAGTTACCCACTCTGAAGTCCAACGCTTTTTCTACTGTTGCACAGACTGGGAGAGGAATAGTACATTTTACCCCTTGGAATTCTAACTCTTTCCCTACTGTTGCACAGACTGGAGTGGGAAAAATAAATGTAACCCCTCTGAAGTCTAACATTTTCTCTACTGTTGCACAGATTGGAGTGGGAATAGTAAATTTTACCCCTCCGAAGTCTAACGCTTTTTCTACTGTTGCACAAACTGGAGTGGGAATAGTAAATTTTACTCCTCCAAAGTCCAATGCTTTCTCTACTGTTACACACGTTGGAGTGGGAATAGTGTATGTTTTATTTTCTGATTTAAATACTCATTTTTAAAATAGTTGAAATATATATATGAGTATCATTTGTTTGTTTGTTTAATTTTATATTCTTTGTTCAGATATGGATTAAAAATGTATAATTTTTTAATTTGATAGTTTTCTATATTTAATTAATTTGGTAATTTAGTTTAATCTTTTGCACTTGTGTTTTAATATATTTTATGTTTATTTAAATATATAAATATATATTTATATAGCTATGCTTTTAGTAATAGTAAATTAAAAAACAATCATTAAAATGTTTTATTATAAATTAAAACATATATGTTTATTATTAGTCACATTATATATATGTCTATATAAACATATATTCTACCAGCCAAAACACTCCTTCTGCTGCAATCCGATCACGTCCACCAGCGGGGTTGGTGCGGAGCAAAACGAGCGAAGGACCGTTTAAGGTATGTGAAGAATGCTGACGCGGCCGCGCCAGCAAAGAATGCCCGCACTTCAAGGGTACTTTCAAACACGTTTAATCATACATTAAAATTTCAAAAAGGTAGCGCCAGTCCTCATCTATATATCAGTGTGTTCACAATTGAAGGGTATCTGTGTGACTCTGAATGAGAAATCTATACCTAGAACGCTGATGGCTAATATGGCTGCATGTCACTGGACCATGCTGCTAAGATATTGAACAAGACTCTGGTGCTTGGCACTGGCCAACTACTTTTTTGAAATTTTAATGTATGTGATACAATTTAATTCACATTGATTTCTCCTCTATTCAAACCTCTAGTAACCCTGGAATGTGTTAGTGCATTCATGATGAAATACGAATTTTTCTTTGGTAAATTTGTATTTTCTTCTTCTGTTTATTTCAGTTCAATTGTTTTTTTATAATATTGAATTTGGTGTTGACAGTGAGTCTGTCTTCTGAAATCTCCATGTATGATTTTAATATATTGGGGAAGTCTGTCTACCATGTTCACACTAAGGGGCCGATTCCGATTCGGGCTGGAAATCTCTCCGACCGAGCCGGCCCCGGAGAGAATTCCGACCGAATCGGACTCCAGCAGTCCGACCGGACGAGTACGATGCATTCGCATGCTATTGGACTCGATTCGGTCGGACTCCACTGAAGTCAATGGGAGCCAGTCGTACGACGCGTACGCGGGCTCCCATTGACTCAATGGGTGCGAGGCAAACAAGGGCGCCCCTACAGTGGGTACGCGTCCATGCGCATCGCGGCGTACATGCACAGGTAGGGGAGATCCATGGGTCCCCCTGTGTGCGACTCGCGCGCCTACTCGCTCAGGGGGTCCGACGCGGACCCCCAAAGTCCGGCTCCGACAGCTCTTTTGAGCCGGATGGCGCGAGTCGGTCGGACTGCTTGCGGCGCGCATCGTACTTACCCGGCTGGGAAACGCTCCATAGCGCGGTGCGAGTCGTGTCCGTGCGAGTCGGTCGGAGCGTGTTGAAGCCGCGTACGAGTCGGTCGGGCGATTTCGCGGGAGCATACATCGTACTCGCTCGGCCGGACCCGCGTACGATTCGGTCGGGAAACAGGGCTCCGAATCGGATCCGGTAAATCCGAATCCGATTCGGAGCCCTACCGGCCGAGATCGGAATCGGCCCCTTAGTTGTATGTGTATATATATTTAAAGGCAATGGGGCACACTGGAAACAATATTGTGCTTTGAAAAAGGCCTTGGTGGTCGAAACGCGTTAGCTTGATTAAACATGTTTGAAAGTACCCTTGGAGTGCGGGCATTCTTTGCTGGCGCGGCCGCGTCAGCATTGTTCACAAATAAACATGTATATATATATATATATATATATATACATGTATATATATCAGCAACACTCCATTGAAACCTCAGTACCACGCGGAGAATGGAGCACGGACCACAGTTAGGTGCAGGAAAACAGTTCTTTATTGTTAGCTCAAGAAGCCTCGGCAGCCATGACGCGTTTCGTCCCAAGAAGGGTCTTGATCACATGACACGCTTGCCGGGAGGTAGGTCCTTTTAAATCATTTTTTTCTTTCACATTTTTTTACGTGATATTCTTAAAGTGCCAGATGCCTTAAGGTTTAAAAACATAGAAATAAAAAAGATTTCATGGTGTAAGTTAGAGCCGGTTTCTAGGTTTAGACAATACATGATTTAAAACTGGTGTGAATACCTTAACATATAGTAGCATGTTCAAAACCTGTACACCAATTTTCTAAAAACAATGCCATAAAATCCTTACAGTACTGTCGACAGTTAAAAAGCATTTTTTTAAAACATCGGTTTTCTTTAAAATAGATAAAGCCCATGATAAATATTAACTCATGCGGACATTCAGGTATAAATACCATTACATAACTGTGCAAATTTAACTTCTATGGTACTCATGAGATGTAGTCTGTGAATATACAAAGTACAGTACTTGATAATGTAAACAATTGTCATGTAAACCTTTAGGCTAAGAGAAAAGTGCTAGTGCAGAGTATATAAAGTGCTCAGTGCAATAAATTCATAATGTAAAATGAGTGTAAAACCTATCTATCCCGTGTAAATTAAAAAATAGGGGAATTTGGCTTTGGCGGTAGCTATAAAAACCATGTGGTTTGATGTTTGTTACAGTTAGATGATCTAAAAGGTGATGTTGATATTCAATGTTTTGACTAAATTCAAATTGAAAACCAATCATTTTATTAGACTTACAAGCACGTGTATAATTCTTCTGTAGCATTCAACCCGTTCGGATACTTGGAATCAAGGTTGAGAATATACCAAGTTTCTAACTGTCTAAGGGCTTTCTCCCTATCACCTCCTCTTTTATGGGGAGGGATGGAGTCAATCAGATAGTATTTTAGGTCTTTAGGGTCTGCATTATGGAATTCACCAAAGTGTCTGGCCACCGGGTAGGATGAGTCCTTGTTTTTGATTGCCCTTAGGTGCTGGAGTACCCTCTTGTGTCCTTGCAGTATAGTACTGCCTATGTAACGCAGGCCACAAGGGCACTCCAGCACATAAATCACAAAGTTAGATTTGCATGTGAGGGCTTTATTGATGGATCTTTCTCTTTCTTCAAAAGGGGTTTTGTAGGTAGTTGGACTGATTCCAAATTGACATGCTTTGCATGTCTTACATTTGAAGAACCTCTTTCTTTGAGATAGCCATGTTCCACTGGTTTGACCGCCAGGGTCATTTTGAACAAGGGCATCCCTCATCGAGGGTGCTCTGCTGTAGGTAATGGCTGGTCTTTTAGGAAGCTGATGACCTATTATAGGATCTCCTAATATTTAGGGGCCAATTTCTTTTGATTATATTTCTGATAGTTTTTTCTTGTTTACTGTACCCTAAAATAAACCTAAAAGTGTCAACATCTTGTTTTTTGTTTTTTGTCTTTTGTCTTGGCTTGCCTCTGTGTTTTTCCTGAGTAGGTTTTCCCTGGGGACATTGTTGCTACGTTTGATAGCTTCGTCAATACATTGGATTGTATAGCCTCTATCTAGGAATCTGCTCTTGCTTTTATTTTGTGCTTGTATGAGGTCTTCCTCGCAGCTGTAGATTCGTTTTAGGCGCAGCATTTCACCATATGGGATGCTTCGGATTAAGTGCCGGGGTGTGCACTCTCTGCATGCAATATTGCGTTGCCAGCTGTTAATTGTCTGTGAAGCTTGGTTTCTATTCTTCCTTCTTTAATAAAAACCTGTACATCTAAAAGTTCACACTCTCTGCGCTCACTGTTCCTGTGAACCTTAAGTTAAGTTGGTTAATGTTAAGACTGGCAATAAAATCATCAGCTTCCTCTTTGGTTCCCTGCCATATCAAAAAGAGATCATCAATGAATCTCCACCAAACTATGATGTTATTTCTCATGATTAGTGTGTGTTCTTTTAGTAGGACCAGCTCCTCCCACCAACCCATGTGCAAACAGGCATAGCTGGGGGAGAAGCTGGCCCCCATTGCCACGCCTCAAAGTTGCTGGTACAAGTTATTTTGAAACAGGAATATGTTGTTACAAAGGCAGAATTCAACCATATCTGTTAACATTGTGCTGTGTTGTGTAAAATCTGCCCCCTACGTGCTAGGTAGTACTTCATTGCTTTTAACCCATCATGATGATTTATAGATGTGTAAAGCGAGGTCACATCAAGAGTAATAATCAAATAATCATTTTGCCATGTAACATTCAGCATCTTGAAAAGGAAGTCCCCTGTGTCCTTGATATATGATGTGAGCTGTTGCACATGCTCTTGTAGATAAAAGTCTACATATCTTGATGTATTTTCGAGGAGGCTGTTTCGAGCTGATATGATAGGCCTTCCTGGTGGTTGTCTGGGTTATTGTGGACTTTGGGGATGAAGTATAAAATGGGGGTGACAGGATTGTCGTTTTTTATGTATTTGAATTCGTCCAATGTTAATAGGCCTGCATTTTTCCATGCTAAAAGTTTCATTTTGTAGTTGTCATAAACAGTTCTTAATGTTATTAGGTCACTGCGACGATAACATTCAGTGTCCTTCAATTGGCTCATTGCTTCCTTTGTATAGTCTTTTTTGTTCCACAGTACCAGATTGCCTCCTTTGTCAGCATTTCTTATCACAATATCTTGGTTTGCTCTGAGTTTGGACATTAGGGCATGATATTGTAGATCCTGTTTATTGGTTCTGCGTTTAATAGTGTTGTTTGTCTTGATATTCAGTTGTTTAAGGCTTGGTACAACCTGTTCGTGAAACATATCGATATTGTCTTTTAGCATGATCGGGTTGAACGTTGAGCGAGGTTTAAATGGAGTTGCCTCGACTGTTTTTTTTGTCATTTCGCTGTTATTTGTATCCCTGTCTATATCCTGGGTGGTATTCCTGTTTTCACTGAACAGGTCTTACATATCTTGCAGTAATGGCAGATCGGAAGCAGTTAGATTTAGTTGAGAGGATAAATTTGATTGTAATACCTGGATTCCAGAACTGTCCGAGAGAGGTGTGTGCCTCTCTTTCTCCCTTTCTCCTCTCACAGCCAGAAATACCAAAGGAACTCCAGAGGTCTGGCGTGAGGCAAGCGGGTCATACCCCAAAAGTGTCATCCACACAAACAGAAAACTCCATAGTGGGGGCCCCCAACCATTCAGGGCGGCCTCGGCTAACAACGGGAATGGAGAATCCCGTCAATTTAAACACAAGGAAAAAGTGGCAAAGCCCGGTTTTGAAATGTTTCCAGTTATTTATTGTCGAATCTGCCTACTCGTGCCCTGACGCATTTCGGCTGCTTAAGCCTTGATCACAGGTGAGTAACATTGCGACGTGAAAGCAAGTGCTCAATTTATAGAAGTCATGTGACAGTGAGTCGCAGCACTACATGTTCCAAGGTGCACCACTGTTGATCGCATTGTACAATTGCATGTGAGTATATATCTCAGCTGCATAGCGTCCATGATGCATTTGCATATTAAGAGTTTCCTCTCCGCCGGCGGTGTCATGGAGGTTTCTCCTCCATGAACACCATGCTGAGAGGAAACAAAGGGGCCCCACACGGCCCCTCCATGCCTCCTCTGCATGTGGATTATACATAGTATAAAATAGTAAATATAATCATTAAATATTGCTATAAGGTAAAATAAATAATGTTAAATATTTAAAAATCTATAAATATATACTCATGTAAAAACACACACACACACACACATATATATATATATATATATATATATATATATATATATATATATATATCCAACACTGTTTGCTTGTGATAAAGCCGCCGCTGCTCCAGATCAGAGGGCGCGTCGTCCTGCGGACCACCCAAGCACGGTCCGATACATATCAGCACACTTTCCCTCGCAAAACAAAGGATGACGACGCCGTGTCTTGACAAAATTACTGATTTAATTGTCAGCTGCCGGACGCGTTTCGCCTGTGCTGCAGGCTTGCTCACCAACAGATTCAATAAAGTTTTTAGCCATTTTAAATGTTCATTAAGTTCCGTGTCACGTGTGTAAACTACTGAAAAAGTGCAATGGAAGACAGACTGGTAGTTTTTACAATTAGACTACAATCTTTTACAAATTGCACACATTAAGAAAAATATACTTATATCCAAATGATCTGAATGATGTAATCTTTGCTTTGCATACGAGTCAATAAAACGATGTGGAAATAAAGCGCAACATTTCAATTTTGTGATACACTCAATATCGACAAAAAATAATAATAAATAAATGGATATGTGTCCTCAATTTTCAGCGAAGTGTGACAATACTGCAAGGAAATAAAATTGGGCTTTACACCTTGCAGACATGAAATTAATAGGTATATGCCTCCACATTTTCGAGCGAAACAGTAAACAATCTCAGTAGACATCCGCTGTTCCTACATGTCGGCCACGAATCTGCCGCTGTCACACAATTACAGAGATATACTCTCACAGTCAAGCTTAAAGTTAATTCAAAACAATCCATTGACATATTTTTCGGCATAAAACCACTGAAAATTATGGTGACAATGCGTGATTATTTCATTGTAATTCTCTTGGAAAATCTACCAATCAATAACTGTTCATGCATCCAATCTTCGGGAAACAACGGTATTGCATATCCACACACAATTATTTCAAGGTCAATTCATTCTGCTATGCATACAAATCACCTAAACGATTTCATAATGAATTATTCAGCAATTAGGCTGAGATCGTGTCTGCACATGATTATATAGCCAGTTTTGCCAAATATTATACTCGCTTACTGTAACCTTCATACCATCAACCGGTGGGATTTCATCCAATCATGAGTCATGTACTCATATATTGCACACTTATATCAGATACTGTACCTAAAATCAACCGGTGAGATTTCACCCAATCCTGAGTCATGTACTCTTATTGGAATATATTGCATGAATATACCCGATGCTATGTCTAAAATATTATGGCAAAGATCTCTACATTTAAGATGAACTACAACCCACTCCTGAGTCATGTACTCGTGTTGCGACAGCCTATGCTGATTATCTCCTCCCCTCCAAGATAAAGGAAAAAGTTGTTTAATGATGCTTTTGTTGTGTGAAAGTGAATGGGAAACCAACACCTATGTTTTACCTCAGTGAAATTTATCGTGAAAATGATTGAGAACAGATAGGAACTACCCGATCATACTCTGTAGATAACCGGGATGGTACTCCTACCAGAAATTGATTTATCTTATCTGCCTTGGCTATATCAACAGCCCCGAGTGAGGTAGGATAATACGGGATTAGCCTTCTGTTCTACTTAAAAACGTGTGATAATAAAGAAGAAAATGAGTTAAAATCATGATAATAATGAGGGAAAGGACTGTTACTGAGTAATGTAGAATCTGGATTCAGTGTCCTATGTGGGTTGCCAATTCTTCTCCACTATTGAGCCCATTGGGAGTTTTAGTATGGAGATCAATTATGTATCTGGACTCTACTATACGGAGCTGTTTCTCCCTGTCACCTCCTCGTATTTGTGGCAGGACCCTATCTATTCCATAGAATTGTAATAGATTGCTGTTACTGTGATGTTTGTCAGCGCAATGTCTCGCTACTGGGTAGCTGAAATCGTGGTTGGTCACTGCTCGAAAATGTTGCAGTATTCTTACTTTCAGTTGTAATTTTGTACTGCCGACGTACTGGAGGCCACATGGGCACTCCAGCACGTAGACTACAAAATCACTGGTACAATTGATGGATTTGCTAATAGTTTTTACCAGTCCTGAACCGGTAGTGTATGTTCAACGGCTCTTACTTTTCTTGCAAGCCTTGCAGGAATTGCAAATCGTGAAACCCTTTGTCGGTGTTAACCATTGGGTTTTACTAGTTTCTTGCGGGTAACTGTGGACCAGCCGGTCCTTCAGTGATCTATGGCGCCTGTAGGTAAACTTAGGTGATTTCCCTATATGTTTACCTATTATTGGATCTGCCAATAACAGGCTCCAGTGGGCTTTCATGACTTTTCTTAAGTTACTAGCACCTCTACTGTAAGTTGTAATCATTTTGGGTGCTTCATTTGCATTGTTCATAGAGCTAGGGTCTAGTCTTGATGACTGATTGAACAATAAGTCCCTCTGTGTTTTATCTTTTACTTTAGTTTTGGCTCTCTGTAGGACTTTCTTACTATACCCTCTCTGTTTGAACCTTTGTTCCATTTTCATTTGTTCCAGGGCAAAGGCTTCATTGGTGCTGTAGTTGCGGCGTGCCCGCAACATTTCCCCATAGGGGATACTGTGTACTAGGGGAGTGGGATGATTGCTGGTCGCGTGCAGAACAGTATTGCCTGCCGTATCTTTTCTAAATAGACTAGTTGTCATTTTACCCCCACTATTTGTATGCTCACATCCAAAAATTCACAGTAATTGCAGCTTATTTTGTGGGTAAATTTGAGATTTAAATCATTGTTGCCCAGTTCCTGAATAAATTCCAATGCTAATGACTGCGGCCCATCCCAGATCAGAAAAGATCATCAATATACCTTATCCAGATGGGTATATGATTGGTATATTTTTCTTTGGCTTCAGTCCAAACTATTTGTTCCTCCCACCAGCCTAGGAACAAGTTCGCTAGGCTGGGGGTGAAACATGTACCCATAGCGGTACCTGACTTCTGGCGGTACACTGCTTTTTCGAAGAGAAAGATATTCTGCTCCAGACAGTATAACATCATATCTCCCAGCATTTTGTTGTGCTCCCAAAAGGAAATATGTCTGCTTTTTAGGAAATACAGGCACGCTGCAACACCTTTCTTCTGTTCTATGCATGTATACAGGGAACATACATCCAGTGCTATCATCAGAAAGCAGTTTTCCCATTGTATATCATAAATTCGTCTCCAAAAATCTGAGCTATCTTTACAGTAGGACTGTAAATTAGTGACATATTGTGCAAAGTACAGATCAAGAAAGATAGATGTATTTTCAAGCAGCCCCCATTTGAGGAAACAATGGGGCGCCCTGGTGGATTCGTGGGATCTTTATGAATTTTTGGTAAAAGATATAAACGTGGAATGCGTGGATTATCCATTCTCAAAAATGTGTATTCATCTTCATCCAAAAGTCCCACTAGGCGCCAATTTCTTAAGTGGTCATGATAAATTCTTATGGTCAGCTTATATTGTTCCCAAGTAATCTCCTCATAGCACGATTGGTCGGCTAGTTGTCGTAAAGCCTCAGATATGTACGAAACAATGCCCATGATAACTATATTACCCCCTTGTCGGAGGGCTTGATGATGATATTGGAATCCATTTCCAAGTTTTTCAATGCCAGACGTTGATGTTTGGATAGATTATCCCAATTATTGTTGTCACTCCTGTGTCTCATTTTGGTCAATTCCTGTATCATGGCTGAGCTATATGCCTCTATATTGTCATGCGGTACATTGGGATTATACTTGGATTTCAGTTTGAGACCACTGTTGCTAGCTCGATTGGTAGTTATTCCTAAATGTTCCAAAATTGGATTGATATTGCTTTGTGAATGATCACCATTGCCTGTTTCCAAATCGTGTAGGTCGCAAATCAAGTCGACATCCCCTACTTGGAGGTCCCCGGGTTTAACAATTCACAGTGCATCCTGGGTGTCTGTTTAGAGCCAATGGCCATTTTGTACATCTTCATGAGTTTCAGTTTCCGAACATAAAGAAATGTCAATCCTTGTGTCAATGTAATTCATGTCATTAATGGGACAAAATGAGAGACCCAGATGCAACACAGATATTTCCATGGGCGTCAGTGTTCTTGATGATAGATTGATGATAGATTTGTTATTGGCAAGGTCCACGTTATCTGTTGACTTATATCGTGTTCTGCCACCCCTCCTCTTTCTTAATCGGAGTCTTTCTTTGTTTCTTTTGCTTTTCCTCTTTTTTGACCTCTGCCTCTTCCTCTGCCCCTTTTTGTGGTTTGTTTATTTGACCCTGTTCCTTTTTCTGCTTGAGCATTTGAAATTCGTGAAGGAATGTCAGGGGCGTATGCCTAAAGGGACACCTGAATTTTGTCCTTCGGAGTCAGAGCTGAGGTCTGAGCTTGATCCAGTTGAGAGGACCTCCTCTTGTCTTTGGTTTAGGGAAGATCTAAGATCCCTCTGTGCCCAATCAAACCGTTTCGCATACGTCAGTATGCGCCATTCTGCATGGTCTCTTTTGTCCCTCAGGAACTTCTGTTGTTTTTTTATTTTGATAGCTTCTTCGCATTCCTTGAGCTTATTCGGTAAGGACTTTGAGAACTCCACCACTGCTTTCTCAGGTTTGATTTTTTTCCAATTATGCTCTCAGTGCAGATAGCTCCTTTCTTGTAGTCTCCAAATCAATTTGTGCGTACTTAATCAATATTTCAAGCATCCCCTTGCAGGTCTTAGCCATATACGTTGCCCATTCCGTCAAGAGTTCAGGGTTGGGATTCTCGTATGTGGGTATAATTGAAATTCTAAGGCCCCTCGGTACTCGGCCTACTTCCACATAGTTGGTCAAAGATGTGACTTCCCACCAATTGTTTATTTCTCTCTTAGCCAGTTTTTCCAATAGAATTAGTGTTTGTTTGATTGAAGGCTCCATACCAGTTGTTCCCAAGGTACTAGTTGATATACTGGACTCTATATCCAGATCTTCATTGAATAATGATAACGCTGCAGCCTTTCTCTCATTTTCCCATTCGGTCATTATTTAGCAAAGGACTTGTCTCCCGACACATGCGGTTCGATTGAAGAGTAGCGACGGTTACACCTGTTCCATATGCATAACTGATGTGCGATGACGGTAATCGTCGGCAATAGTGAGCACGAACATGGAGTGGGCGCGGTACGGCATCGCGGTCCTCCGACTATGAGCCTGACCCACGACACCACCCCTGTTCAGCACTACGCCAGCTTACCGTATGATAGTTTCACCTCGCATATAGATCGGAGCCTGGAACGGCGGGAACTGCTGCAATTTTGACGAACTCCAAAGGAACGCTGTACTTAGCAGCTGCCCTTCATCTTAAATGTAGAGATCTTTGCCATAATATTTTAGAAATAGCACCGGGTATACTCATGCAATATATTCCAATAAGAGTACATGACTCAGGATTGGGTGAAATCTCACCGGTTGATTTTAGGTACAGTATCTGATATAAGTGTGCAATATATGAGTACATGACTCATGATTGGGTAAAATCCCACTGGTTGATGGTATGAAGGTTACAGTAACGAGTATAATATTTGGCAAGACTGGCTATATAATCATGTGCAGACACGATCTCAGCCTAACTGCTGAATAATTTATTATGAAATCGTTTAAGTGATTTGTATGCATAGCAGAATGAATTGACCTTGAAATAATTGTGTGTGGATATGCAATACCGTTATTTCCAGAAGATTGGATGCGTGATCAGTTATTGATTGGTAGATATTCCAAGAGAATTAAAATGAAATAATCACGCATTGCCACCATAATTTTCAATGGTTTTATGCCGAAAATATGTCAATGGATTGTTTTGAATTAACTTTATTGAGACTCAGTCGATGTACGTAATTGCGATACCTTACAATGTTTTAAATTCTGCTATTCGAATTTTGAAATGAACGTAATTTCAGATGATCATACCAATCAATTATATCTAACTTGATTTCTTTACAAAAACGATTTCTTGATGTTAAAAGCACACAGAGGCTTATCATGTGTAGTATTTCTTCTATATTTATGAACCATTCCCCTTATTTTGAAAGGAAATTGCTGGCACAAATCACTCGAAAAAGGCTATACGCCGAAACGCGTCACATTTGTGCACAATAAAGGTATTGTGCAGTCTCCTGGTGTGCCGCTTCCTTACTTCCCTCATTTTGGGGCATGTCGTTTTGGAAACTGTAAAGATATATATATATATATATATATATATATATATATATATATATATATATATATATATATATATATATATATATATATATATATATATATATATATATTGTATCCAGTATTCCTTCTCAGAAATGTTCCACACGCACTCACTGGTAAATATATGTTTGCAATTTCAATATTTATTCAGGCAACAGCATTTTCCGACAAATCCAAGTAACCCTACGCGTTTCTGTCTGTCCACAGACCTTGCTCACGGGTAGCAAAACGTTTCAGACATTGCTTCTATTTGAATATATCACATGATGTTACATCACATCCTGGTTTGATATCGTTTTGCATTCTGGTATTTGTAGTGCAGTGATTGTTGTGCAATAATATAAACAGTGACAATAGTGAATATAAAGTTTGTACTGTGGTTGTGCAATGTGATTTTTAAGTTCACCTTTCAATATACGAAAATTAGAAAACTAGAACAAAGGGGGTCTGTCAATTGTATATCCACATATTTCTTTACATTCAACCCTCCAATGGGTGATGATTTACTAATGCTCTTAAGTTGTGTGTTGCAGTGCAATAAAGATTGATCTTCCTCTTCTTTTGCAGTACATGCCATCTAGTGGGCCATCTTTGACAATTTTCAAACCATTAACAGGTTTCCCTGTTTTCCTTAGATTGCATATCGTCATACTTTCCTGTGCCATCCTCCCTCTAATGGGTCATGATGTTGATAATCTTAAATAATAAGTTGCAGTGCAATGGACATTGATTGTTCTATTTACAATACTTGCCCCTAGTGGGCCATCTTTCACAATTGTTAAAACCCTTGACAGATTTACCCGATATTATTTAGGTGAACATTAGTGTCTAATTTGTGACGGGTGTTTAAAAACATATATTTCATCAGTTACATTTCAAGATTCCACTCTTGTACTTTATATGTAACTACCAGATTCCTATATGGAAAAGAGATTGATTCAAAACTGTTACAGACTTGGGTAAACTATGCAATTGTGTGAGGTATCATATTGGTATTTGCATGATGTTAAGAAAGTTATTTAGGGCAATTAGTTTGTCCACTTCCTATAGGTGTGAGTACATCTCCTCGTCCTTGTTGAGACCATAGGGCGCTAGAGTTCTAAAAGACAGTATGTGACGCGATTCCTTCTGTCTCAGAGTCTTTTCTCGATTGCCACCTCTCACATGGCGATCGACCATCTCCATAGCATAAAACTTTAGTTTCTTCCAGTCACTTTCATGGCATTTTTCCATATGTTCTGAAACAGCATAACTCCGGTCCCGGTTTGCTGTTGCCCTCACATGTTCAAGGATGCGCTTTTTAATTCGTAAACCGTGCTTCCCACGTATTTGAGTTTGCACGGACACTCGATTATATAGATGACATATTGACTTTTACAGTTAATTAGCTGATTAATTTTCCACTTTCTTTGGTTTGCCATTGTGATTTCCTTCATGTTTTTCGCAATTTGACAGACTTTGCAAGTGGAACATCTGTAAAAGCCCTTCACATCTAGCCATGTCTTCAGTTTTTTTGTTTCAAAGTGACTGTGCACTAATTCATCTTTCAGGTTTTTTGCTCTCCTGTATGTCATTATTGGACGTTTCCCACAACTTTGGCCATAGTGGGATCTAAGCACAAGATATTCCAGTTTTTACGTAGAATTTTTTCAATGTGTTTTGATTCTGTTGAAAATGTTGTGATTAGTCGGATTACATCTTCTTCTTTGTCCTGCTGTGGCTTTTTATTCTTTATGATATCAATTCTTGGCTGTTTTTCAGTTCTATCCAGACAGTATGTTAAAACTTTTTTATTATATTTTCTTTTTCTGAATCTCATCATCGATTGTTTACTGTGTTTTTGCCATTCGTGTTCCTCTGAGCATATCTGTCGTATACTCAATAGTTCACCATATGGGATGTTTTTGACTAGCGTGGCTCGATGGAAACTCTCCGCATGTAATGTCGCATTACTTGCTGTGCTCTTGCGGTGCAATGTTGTATGTACCATGTTTTCCATAATATAGATCTCTGTGTCCAAGAATACCACTCGGTTGTCACTTATGTTGTACGTAAAATGCAGGTTGGTGTTGGTGTTATTTAAGATGTTGAAATATGAGTCGAAGTCTTCTTCAGACCCATCCCAGATTATGAGAAGATCATCTATGTATCTCATCCAAGATATTATTTTCTCCACATATTGATCATTATTCTAATTCCAAGCCACCTTTTGCTCCCACCAGCCCATTGTGAGACACGCATAACTAGGACTGAAAGAAAATCCCATCGCTGTTCCATCCTTTTGTAAATATATTTCATCTCCAAACATGAACACATTTTGGGTCAAACATAACTCAATCATTTCCATTATCATTGCGTTGTGATTTGCAAAGTGTATGTTCCGTTCCTTTAAGAAATACTTGCACGCTGCCATACCAATTGTATTATGGATGTTAGTGTATAACGAGATCACATCCATTGTAATTAACTTGTATGTTGGTTTCCAAGTAATTTCTTGAACAATTCTTAGTAGGTCATTAGTGTCTCATAGGTATGATGTCAGTTCCTTTACATGTGGAAACAGATAGCTATCTACAAAGTTTGCAATTGGCTCTAACAGTGACCCCTTTGCGGAAATGATTGGTCTCCGGGTGGTCTTGTGGGGTGTTTGTGTATCTTTGGGAGAATGTAAATTGTTGCAGTTATCGGATGTTCGGTCGTAAGATATTTTTTCTCCTCATGATCTATGAGTTTTTGGGGGTGCTAGAGGGCGCACGGCAAGATGGCCGCACCCTAGGGAGGCTCTGCCCGGCTGAGCCGCGATCCGACTAACATCCGCCTGAAAAACTTGCTATCTGGAGGCGATAAGGGGTGCTACCTGTGAGCGAGACTCCCCTGCTTCAACGGGTGTTCTCAAATTGCCTCTGCCTGCCGCAGACGCGGTGTACAGGCCATTTATATCCGCGGCCGCCCGGCCACAAAATGGCGGCGCCCGCGGGGCTATGAGTCCGGCGGCCTCTACTGTTTCCAGTGGGTGCTGGTGGCTTCCCGGAGACGGACGGCGGCTGTCTGGGAGGCATCGATCCTGCTGTTCCTGCTCTGGGCCCCGTGTCGCAGAGATCTCCGGCAGTGAGTGGCGGCGGGGACGGACGCCGGCCCCCGGGCCCCGGTGCTGGTAGCGGTGAGTGGTGCGTGGCCTGCGTTGGGCCTGTGCCTGTGGAGGTGGGTGTGGGCCTGGAGCGGACTGCGGGCGGTGCGCTGCTGCCGGGTGCTGGGGAGCGCGGGTGGCTGTGGCGACATTGCTGGGTCCTGGCTGTGCACCGCTGCAGCTCCGCACGCCTCAGTGTGGGGCGCATTGCTTGGAGGCCTGGAGTCGTCTCTGCTAGTTCTTTGGGCCTACGCTGACTATCGGCGCAAAGCAGAGCACGCACCACATCCCATCAGTTTTGCCCCCTGCTGTCGAGGCTCCTGTTCTGTGTATTGATGAGCTGCCTCCATTTCACTGCTGCCAGTATACCTCCCACACTTCTGTGCGCTGCCTGTCGTCGTTTCTCTGCGGTTTTACCGGATTGCTGCTCCATTGGTGAACTGGGTCCATTTTCCTCCTATGCGTGCCTGACCTTGCGGAACTCATTTGTCCCTCTACCACTGTGAATTGTGACCAGACACAGTGTTCGTTACTGGGCTCTGCCGAGGTTGAAATTTCGCTGGCCTGGTTTGGACCTGGTTGTGACTTCAGGCCCATATTTCTATATCACTGCGCAGGGTGGGCCCTCAATCGCCTGTGGCAGAGGTGGGTGTGCTTGGCGTGGCTTGGGGGCTCCTTGGGCCTACGAAACGACCTGCAGCACTTACTACCACTTTTACCCTGGGCCTACGGACCTTCTATTCTGGGATTCTCTCCTCTCTTGTTCTCTGCGACAGCTTGTCTCTCCTTGCTGGTATCATGGGCCGGACTGATAAGTCCCAACCTCGCCTCACTTTTGAGGCACGCAAGCCCTCCAAAACACCACAAAAGGCGGCTTCTGATTCCGAGGCGGATGCCCCAGATGGCGGACCCTCCACTATAGAAACAACGCTATTGGCTATGCAGCGTAGTCTCCACGCCATCGAGGGTACAATGGCGGCGGTGCACCAGCGGCTTGACCACATGTCATCCCAGCTTGAAAAACAGAACACTCGCATGTGTGAGGTGGAGCAAAGGGTATCTGCAGCTGAGGACGGTCTGAGTGACGTCACAGGGAAAACGTTAAATATGGAAAAGGTACTCTCCCTCATACAGGCCAAAAATGAGGATTTGGAGGCCCGCTCCAGACGCAACAATATTCGTATTACGGGGCTGCCGGAATCGACCAATGTAGGTAAAATGGAGACCTTTGTTGAAAACCTGATCAAGGACATCTTTGGTACTGAACAACTCTCCACCATGTTTATTATAGAGCGGGCCCATCGCTCCCTTGCAGCACGGCCGGTCCCTGGAGCCCCACCACGCCCTGTCATTGCGCGAGTACTAAACTATAGGGACCGCGACTCTATCCTGCGCATGGCCTGGGACAAGGGAACTCTCGACCATCAAGGCAACACACTCTCCTTCTTCCCAGACTTTACTGTTTCCGTGAAGGCGGCGCGGAGAGAATTCTGTGCTGTTAAAAATTCTTACAATCTGAGGGAGTCCCATACGCAATACTTTATCCCGCCCGTTTGAAAATAGGCCCCGATGGAGACTTTAAGATCTTCACTAATCCCAAGGCTGCCCTGGAGCATGCAAAACACCTAAAGAGACGGCGACGCGAATCCCAGACGCTATCCGAGACTGAAGACCAGTAAGACTGGATGAGACATTTTGCTCCTTTGGGATGTCATGTATCTGATTGGGCGACCTCCCCTGTTGCCACATGCAATGTTGTGATTTGTATACAGTATTAATCTCTCTCATTCACAGGTGGACATTTTTTGTTGATCTTTATCTCAGTATACCTAGCTGCCTCGGCACGTATTTGCAATGCTCTTAGATTAGGCGCAGGTGCTTGTTCTGCTCAGCCACCTCCTACTTGTTTGGAGGCTAGTAGCACTCTGACGCCCCCAATGGGAGTACCCCATCACTACTTTGTTTTCCTTGTTCTTAGTTGGGGTTGGGTGGAAGGGCACTGGGATGGCTTTGGCGAGTTTGGGACGCTGAAGTGGGAGGGGGTCGGGGGGTGGGAGGTGAGGGGGGGTTGCTTGGCACATGCAGTTTATGGGTGTGGTGTCTTCAATTTTTATTTGTATGTTTGGATATATGTCTTCCTTGCATTCCATTGTTAGGTATGTTCCCCGATTCATGCTCTCATGAGCGGTAAGGTGCGGTTCTTGACTTGAAATGTCCGGGGCTTGAACACCCCCAAAAAGATTTGTTCTGTTTTCGCTTATCTAGATAGGATGGACGTTCAGGTAGCCTATTTACAGGAAAAACATCTCACAAAACTGTCTGAAAAACACGTGGGTGGTCGGTGGGCGGGGGTATGTGTGGCTTCTTCCTTTTCCAGCTATGCACGTGGGGTGATGATTTTGGTCAAACGGGGGGTACCATTCTCTATTATTCGCACTGAAACGGATGACTCTGGCCGGCTTGTGTTGGTGCATGGGCTTTTGGGCGGCTCCAATGTGTTATTGGTGAATGTGTATAGACCAAATGTGGATGACCCGGCTTTTTCTCGGATGTATGGCGCCGCGTTACGAACTTCCCAGAGGTGGAGATAATCTGGGGTGGAGATTTTAATGTTTGTTTGGATGTTACTCTGGATCGCAAGGGTAGCGAGACACCAAGGCCTAAGCTTGCTTCCGAGATGCTATTGGGGCTGATGGATGCGGGACGTTTGAGGGATGTGTGGTGACTGCGACACCCTGGGGTATGTGAGAGTACCTTTGTTTCCTCTGTGCATGGGACCTGGTCTCGCTTGGATTTTTGGCTGACGACTGAGACTGTGTGTATTTGGGCAACTGAGGCGCGCCATATGGCCCGGACGCTCTCGGACCATTCTCCTGTGCTCCTAGAGTTACAGGTCCCTGCGTGCGAGAGGCCCACGTTCGCTTGGCGGCTGCAGCCATCTACCCTAACTGACTCTGTTTTCAAACATACGATTGGGGAAGCTATTCACAATTTCTTCAGGGAAAACGAAGGCTCCGTGGATAGCGCTGGCGTCCTCTGGGAGGCATTTAAAGTCACCATCAGGGGAGTGTGCATGAGTGCGCAGGCTGGCGTTTTGAGAGATCTCAGGCGCAGGATTCACAGACTGGCTACCGAAATCTCCACTCTAGAACGTGATTATGACGCGCACCCTTCCCCCGTGACGCTGTCCGCGATCCGTGAGCTGGTTACTGAACACAATGATACAGTAGATCAGGAGATGATCCACAAGTCCAGACGCAGTATAGCACGATATTACGGTGAAGGGGGAGACAGAGTCGCTCGCTCGCTCAGAAGCTTGCTGCCCCACGCAGCCAAGAGCGCATTACTGAAATACTCAATGAAACAGGGGAGGCGCAACATACCACTGCGGATATTAGTGAGACCATATTGAGTTTTTACGCTAGTCTTTATGACAATAGAACTGAGGTACAGCAAGATGCACTGCACTCCTACCTGGATGACGTTGCTCTCGGGTGGCTGTCCTCAGGCCATAGGGAATATCTTACGCAACCCTTCGATGTGGAGGACGTAAAGCTTGCCATTATGTCCCTTCCTACATGCAAGGCTGCGGGTCTTGATGGGCTCCCCAGCGAATTTTATAAGACATATGCGGACGATTTGGCCCCCAGGTTGCTGGTGGTCTACGCAGAAGCGTACGATACTGGCCGCCTCCCGCCCTCCTTAAGAGAAGCTCTCTTAGTTATGTTATTGAAGCCCGACAAGGTTGCTAATCGCTGTGATTCCTACAGGCCCCTCTCGATTATTAATATCGACGCCAAGATATTGGCTAAGATGATTGCCCTCCGTATACAGCCGCTGGTCCCGCTGCTGGTGCTAGCTGAGCAGTCAGGATTTGTACCCGCTCGTTCCACCACACACAACCTGCGCACGCTTTCGCTACTCTCCATTATTTTGACTCGGATTTTCAGGCGGTGGCTGTGTTACTTGACGCAGCGAAAGCCTTTGATTCCCTTCAATGGGCTTATATGTTTACAGTCCTTACTAGAATGGGCTTCCCTCCATTCTTCCTTCAGTGGATCAGGGTCCTCTACACTGAGCCGGTAGCCAGGGTTCGTGTCAATGGGTGGGTGTCTGCGACCTTTTCTATTCGCAGGGGAACAAGGCAGGGTTGCCCCCTCTCCCCAATGCTCTTTGCTTTAGCTCTGGAACCCCTCGCATGCAAATTGCGCCAGCTACATGCATCACCTGCATTGCGTTTTCGACAGCGCCTGCTTATTGTATCATTATACACAGACGATATGCTCTTATATGTCCGCGAGCCTGCTACCTACTTGCATGAGATGCTCCGTGAGTATGTCAAATTCGAGGGATTCTCGAGCCTGGGGATTAATTGGGCTAAGTCTATGGTATTTCCACTGACTTCTGGTACCTGCGAGTTTGAGCTAGATTTCCCATTGTCCTGGACCCGTGACCCAGTGAAATACCTAGGTGTCTGGTTACACAGGGACCCCGCGCAGGTTATTTCCATGAATTATGGTCGCACCATCTTACAACTTATAGATAAAGCTGAGCGCTGGGCCCGGCTGCCCCTGTCACTTGCGGATCGCATCGCAGTTGTGAAGATGACTATCTTACCTAAGCTGTTGTATCTTTTTGTTAATATTCCCATCCGCCTGAACATGTCGGTTTTTAAAGCGCTGCAGTCTGCTTTACTGTCGTTTGTTTGGGGGCAAGAAGCCTCTCTGTAGCTGGGATGTACTTACTCTTCCGTTTGATCTTGGTGGATTTGAAGCTCCAGATATGCGTCTCTACTATTTATGCACTCAGGCGCACTTTGCGCATTATTGGTTCTTCCCCAGAGGTTTCTGCCGCATACGGCGATAGAGGCGGATGCGGTTCTCCCCCGGCCGCTTGTGGCGGCTGCGCTGATGGGCGGCAGTGGTGGCCCCAGGGCAGAGATTAGCCCGGTGCTGTGTACAGCCTGGGCTTGGCGAACTCTCGCTAAACGGGCACAGCTTTCATATCTTTATGCCCCACGTCTGCCAATAGCAGCGCACCCAGACATTTCGGCGACACAGGAACGATCGGCTTTATGTGCGCTGCACTCTCCTGGCATACTGACACTGGGTGATTTGTATAAGCAGGGTCAATTTCGTTCGCTGACAGATGTGCAGGCAGGCCGGACTCATGGCCTGATGTTAAGTTTTACGTATGTGAGGGTGCGACAGGCGGTTAAAGAGCTATACCCTGACTACCCTGCTGAACCTCGCACGTTGCGAGCACTGCAGGCGGTGCTGGCTGGCGAGGAGCGCAAGGGGCTGATTACTAAATTATATGCTGCATCCCAGCGTGAAGTGGAGCCCGGGGAGCACCCCTCATATCTTAAATGGAATACTGCGTTGGGTTACACCCTACCGTTGGACCGCTGGCAATTTTGCTGCAAGCTAACTGGACGTTTAACTGCCAACTGTAACTTGCGCATTATTCATTTTAAATTCCTACATCAACTATACTACACCCCATTGCAACTATGGAAATTTGGCTTGCGTGATGCTGCTTGTTGTGTGCGGTGTGGACAGGTGGGCGCTGATTTCTTGCATCTGGCTTGGCAATGCGCAGGGGTAGCTGCCTTTTGGACTAAAGTTGTGGGTATACTGACGGATGTGGTGCTTGAACCTGTGCGGGGTGTGCCGGAAGTGTGTTTGCTGGGTGACGTCAAGTCCCTGAAGCCGTGTAACCGGCGACTGGTGGCAGTTGCGACTTTATTGGCCAAGCGAGCTGTGGCGCAGTGCTGGGGTGCCAAGGCACTCCCTACGATCCGTAGGTGGGTCCGGGATCTGACCTACTGCAGGGAACAGTTGGAGACCTATGCGGCAGAGTTGCCTGAGTCATCCCGGCCCAGGGACTTCTGGGCCCCGCTCACCATGTACCTAATGAGTCACCCTGATTTGTGATGTGCTCTATCCTCTTTTTATTCCTGTACCTGATCCCTCATTTGTTTTACATACACAGTTGCACCGCCTTGGGGACCTGCATGTATACTCTTCTGTTGAATTGCCGAATGTGTACCTATATATTATTTTAACTTTCATTGTCCATGAGACGCCACATCCTCGTAAGTGCCGAGGAGGGGGGAGAGTTGGTTGGGGCGGGTTGTTGGCTCCTTGAGCTTCATGTAATGTTGACTTCCCATATCATAGATGTGCTTTTCTCCTTCAAAACCTGCTTGTATTGATATACGCTTTGCTGATATTGATGGCTCCCTGTGTGGAGTGTCTATTGTACTTACAAGCTCTTAATAAACAGAATAAAAAAAAATAAAAAAATGATCTATGAGTTTTTTATCCAGCCAGCCTTGTAATTTCATATTAAGATCGTATTTGAATGATGCTGTTGGGTTTTCCTTCAGTCGCTCGTAATGTCTAGTGTCGCTCAACTGTGAGTGGACCTCCTCAACATAGAGATCCCTATCTTGGATGATAATGTTTACCCCTTTGTCAGCCATTTTTATTATAATTCCATCATCTGTTTTTAATGCCTTTAGGGCCTTTCGTTCTTCCATTGTTAGGTTGTATTTCTGGTTTTTGCTTTTGAGTTGGTAAAGGTCTTTTATTATTGCTTCCTGGAAGGTCTCTATTTTATTCCCAGTTGGTAACTGTGGGTAGTATTTAGATTTGGGTTTTTTCCCGCTGGTTCCTTCCCTAACTGCGAGCAGTATATTTCCAAATCATTCGGTGGTTCATTTACATCTTGGTCTAATTCCATCAATGTAACAAAATGTATAGCATCTCCCGCTCTTAGATCCATTGTGTGAGTTTCTTTATGTTTTTGATGTTCTGCCATGTCCGGGTTTTCCTTGAAAATCTTTGCGAGCTTTAATTTTCGAATATATTTGTATATATCTATTCTGGTTTGCGCCAGATCCATTTCATTGGTGGGACAAAAAGAGAGACCACGTTTGAGTATTTGAGTCTCTATTTCCGTTATTGTCCTTTTCGATAGGTTGATGACTTGCAGTTCTTGTGAGTTTTCTAGTTGTTCTTCTGTCTCATGCTTCTTGTCCACGTTCCTGTTTTTTTGGGGTCGGTTGTTGCGCTTGCCTCTTCTTGTTGGTTTGTTTTTGGACGGCCTCTTCCCCTGCCTCTTCTTCTGTTCGTTCCTGGTTGTGCCCCCATGCTCTTCTCCCAGTTTCGTTGCTGGAGGGCCAGCCTCATTTCCCCTAAAAATTGCATTTAGGACGTGCCCCTCCTTGTTCTCCTTCATTCTCGCTCGCATCTGTTGATGTTAAGGACGACAGGCTTCCGGATGCGTTCATTGCTAAATCAAGCTTGTCTTGTTGTTTTAAAAGATCAAACTTCCCTGCATATGTAAATATGCGCCCTTCTGAGTAGTCTTCCTTGTCTCTTTGAAATTTCATCTGCTTACGCAGTTGTACTACTTCCTCGTGTTTGTCTATTTGATGTTCCAGATCTTGTTTGAATTTCAAAAGTTCAGCATTCAGTTCAATTTTTTCCAACTCTTTCTCTAATTCTCTTAGTTGTGTTGTCGTTTTCTCCAGTGCGATCATGATATGTTTGATGAGGATTTCCATTAGACCCATTGATGATCTAAGGATGTGCTCACCCCATTCATGTAGCAAGTCATTACTTGTGTCTTGATGGTTAGGCATTAGGTTTATCCGTAGTCCCCTCGGTACTCTTTTAACTTCAAGATATTTTTTAGCGAGGTTACCTCCCACCATTTATTTATTTCTTTTTGGATAGTCTCTCCCAAAGTCTTAGTTTAGCCCTGATGTCGATATTCCGTGGAACGGATTGCATTCCATTTCCAGTATTTGGGGCACCCTGTTCTTCAAAGAATGATTCCAATATTTCATTTCTTTTGGCCTCTCTCTTGTCCATAGTTGAACTCGTCGGTGTTGCCATTATGCCACAATTCTTCTAGTCTTGTTCAGACTTTAATTTGGTGCTTTTATCATTTCCCAGTCTCCTTTTAAGTAACTATGCATAACTTGTTTCCTTACAGAACAGTCCGCGGCATATTGGTTGATGCCTCTTGTGTTTTACAATTGCGCGTTACACATACGGAGATCAACCGGCTTTCACAAATGATTTGCGATAACAAACAAGCAACTTTGTATCGCGCACTCACCTAATTGAAGGATTCAGTTTTCCCCGCCGCCCTCCGGCTTTTGGTTCGAGCGTCCTCCTCCTTTCGGCTTCCGCGCTGTACTTTTCAGTATCCGTTAGTATCGCCGGCGTTCACCAATGCCGAATTGAGATTTATTTCCACACAGATGGCTCTTTTCTCGGCATTCGGCGCTCTTAGATGGTGCGGACAGTGGAGACAGCAGAGACAGCCGTTATTATATTGTATCCAGTATTCCTTCTCAGAAATGTTCCACACGCACTCACTGGTAAATATATGTTTGCAATTTCAATATTTATTCAGGCAACAGCATTTTCCGACAAATCCAAGTAACCCTACGCGTTTCAGTCTGTCCACAGACCTTGCTCACGGGTAGCAAAACGTTTCAGACATTGCTTCTATTTGAATATATCACATGATGTTACATCACATCCTGGTTTGATATCGCTTTGCATTCTGGTATTTGTAGTGCAGTGATTGTTGTGCAATAATATAAACAGTGACAATAGTGAATATAAAGTTTGTACTGTGGTTGTGCAATGTGATTTTTAAGTTCACCTTTCAATATACGAAAATTAGAAAACTAGAACAAAGGGGAGTCTGTCAATTGTATATCCACATATTTCTTTACATTCAACCCTCCAATGGGTGATGATTTACTAATGCTCTTAAGTTGTGTGTTGCAGTGCAATAAAGATTGATCTTCCTCTTCTTTTGCAGTACATGCCATCTAGTGGGCCATCTTTGACAATTTTCAAACCATTAACAGGTTTCCCCTGTTTTTCTTAGATTGCATATCGTCATACTTTCCTGTGCCATCCTCCCTCTAATGGGTCATGATGTTGATAATCTTAAATAATAAGTTGCAGTGCAATGGACATTGATTGTTCTATTTACAATACTTGCCCCCTAGTGGGCCATCTTTCACAATTGTTAAAACCCTTGACAGATTTACCCGATATTATTTAGGTGAACATTAGTGTCTAATTTGTGACAGGTGTTTAAAAACATATATTTCATCAGTTACATTTCAAGATTCCACTCTTGTACTTTATATGTAACTACCAGATTCCTATATGGAAAAGAGATTGATTCAAAACTGTTACAGACTTGGGTAAACTATGCAATTGTGTGAGGTATCATATTGGTATTTGCATGATGTTAAGAAAGTTCTTTAGGGCAATTAGTTTGCCCACTCCCTATAGGTGTGAGTACATCTCCTCGTCCTTGTTGAGACCATAGGGCGCTAGAGTTCTAAAAGACAGTATGTGACGCGATTCCTTCTGTCTCAGAGTCTTTTCTCAATTGCCACCTCTCACATGGCGATCGACCATTTCCACAGCATAAAACTTTAGTTTCTGCAAGTCACTTTCATGGCATTTTTCCATTTGTTCTGCAACAGCATAACTCCGGTCCCGGTTTGCTGTTGCCCTCACATGTTCAAGGATGCGCTTTTTTAATTCGCAAACCGTGGTCCCCACGTATTTGAGTTTGCACGGACACTCGATTATATAGATGACATATTGACTTTTACAGTTAATTAGTTGATTAATTTTCCACTTTTTTGGTTTGCCATTGTGATTTCCTTCATGTTTTGCACAATTTGACAGACTTTGCAAGTGGAACATCTGTAAAAGCCCTTCACATCTAGCCATGTCTTCTGTTTTTTGTTTCAAAGTGACTGTGCACTAATTCATCTTTCAGGTTTTTGCTCTCCTGTATGTAATTTTTGGATGGTTTCCCACACCTTTGGCCATAGTGGGATCTAAGAACAAGATATTCCAGTTTTTACGTAGAATTTTTTCAATTTGTTTTGATTCTGTTGAAAATGTTGTGATTAGTCGGATTACATCTTCTTCTTTGTCCTGCTGCGGCTTTTTGTTCTTTATGATATCAATTCTTGGCTGTTTTTCAGTTCTATCCAGACAGGATGTTAAAACTTTTTTATTATATTTTCTTTTTCTGAATCTCATCATCGATTGTTTACTGTGTTTTTGCCATTCGTGTTCCTCCGAGCATATCCGTCGTACCCTCAATAGTTCACCATATGGGATGTTTTTGACTAGCGTGGCTCGATGGAAACTCTCCGCATGTAATGTCGCATTACTTGCTGTGCTCTTGCGGTGCAATGTTGTATGTACCATGTTTTCCATAATATAGATCTCCGTGTCCAAGAATACCACTCGGTTGTCACTTATGTTGTACGTGTTCAAGAAATTACTTGGGAACCAACATACAAGTTAATTACAATGGATGTGATCTCGTTATACACTAACATCCATAATTCAATTGGTATGGGAGCGTGCAAGTATTTCTTAAAGGAACGGAACATACACTTTGCAAATCACAATGCAATGATAATGGAAATGATTGAGTTATGTTTGACCCAAAATGTGTTCATGTTTGGAGATGAAATATATTTACAAAAGGATGGAACAGCGATGGGATTTTCTTTCAGTCCTAGTTATGCGTGTCTCACAATATGCTGGTGGGAGCAAAAGGTGGCTTGGAATTCGAACAATGATCAATATGTGGAGAAAATAATATCTTGGATGAGATACATAGATGATCTTCTCATAATCTGGGATGGGTCTGCAGAAGACTTCGACTCATATTTCAACATCTTAAATAACACTAACACCAACCTGCATTTTACGTACAACATAAGTGACAACCGAGTGGTATTCTTGGACACGGAGATCTATATTATGGAAAACATGGTACATACAACATTGCACCACAAGAGCACAGCAAGTAATGCGACATTACATGCGGAGAGTTTCCATCGAGCCACGCTAGTCAAAAACATCCCATATGGTGAACTATTGAGGATACGACGGATATGCTCGGGGAACACGAATGGCAAAATCACAGTAAACAATAAATGATGAGATTCAGAAAAAGAAAATATAATATAAAAGTTTTAACATCCTGTCTGGATAGAACTGAAAAACAGCCAAGAATTGATATCATAAAGAACAAAAAGCCGCAGCAGGACAAACAAGAAGATGTAATCCGACTAATCACAACATTTTCAACAGAATCAAAACAAATTGAAAAAATTCTACGTAAAAACTGGAATATCTTGTGCTTAGATCCCACTATGGCCAAAGTTGTGGGAAACCATCCAAAAATTACATACAGGAGAGCAAAAAACCTGAAAATGAATTAGTGCACAGTCACTTTGAAACAAAAAAACAGAAGACATGGCTAGATGTGAAGGGCTTTTACAGATGTTCCACTTGCAAAGTCTGTCAAATTGCGCATAACATGAAGGAAATCACAATGGCAAACCAAAAAAAGTGGAAAATGACTCAACTAATTAACTGTAAAAGTCAATATGTCATCTATATAATCGAGTGTTCGTGCAAACTCAAATACGTGGGGAGCACGGTTTGCGAATTAAAAAGTGCATCCTTGAACATGTGAGGGCAACAGCAAACCGGGACCGGAGTTATGCTGTTGCAGAACATATGGAAAAATGCCATGAAAGTGACTGGAAGAAACTAAAGTTTTATGCTGTGGAGATGGTCGATCGCCATGTGAGAGGTGGCAATCGAGAAAAGACTCTGAGAGAGAAGGAATTGCGTCACATACTGTCTTTTAGAACTCTAGCGCCCTATGGTCTCAACAAGGATGAGGAGATGTACTCACACCTATAGGGAGTGGACAAACTAATTGCCCTAAAGAACTTTCTTAACATCATGCAAATACCAATGTGATACCTCACACAATTGCATAGTTTACCCAAGTCTGTAACAGTTTTGAATCAATCTCTTTTCCATATAGGAATCTGGTAGTTACATATAAAGTACAAGAGTGGAATCTTGAAATGTAACTGATGAAATATATGTTTTTAAACACCTGTCACAAATTAGACACCAATGTTCACCTAAATAATATCGGGTAAATCTGTCAAGGGTTTTAACAATTGTGAAAGATGGCCCACTAGGGGCAAGTATTGTAAATAGAACAATCAATGTCCATTGCACTGCAACTTATTATTTAAGATTATCAAAGCAATTTTAATTATAGTAGAACGAGAGTGGATATATTCAGCTACATATGGAAGCTCAAACTCAATAAATTCTTTACAATCAAAGAAGGAAACAATCAACAGAAAAACAGTGAAAGGAATGTGACTAGTGAGAACAGAACTGATATTAATCTCCAAGTGTCTGATGCAGGCATGTTACTCACACTCCATGAATTAAGCAGAGACACGACCGATGGGTAAGATAGTAATATGATTCAAGGCTCAACACAGGAGAGACTGGACACATTAAATATAATCCAGCCATGTGCAGGAATGAGTCCGTTCAGGAGCAAATCCACCTTTTACCCAATGATGCCGAAGGACGCGATTGACATTTTCCATGAAAGAGTCACGGAAGACTTAAAGCAGCTATATTATAAAGTCAATCATGGAAACAAAGAAGGAAATTCTGGGACCAAGAATATGTCAATCTGATTTAAAAACTAAAAAACAACCAAGAAATAATAATCAATAAATCCGACAAAGGTGGTAATCTGGTAATCTGGCCCCATAAAGACTATATCCAAGAAGCATTGCGTCAATTTCATGTCAGATTACAAGAAAGCTAAAGATGCTCTAAAGAAAACTCTACTGTCATACAAGAGACAGGGTCTAATATCCAACCAGGAATATCAGTTCATGCACAAAGAATTTTCTGTGATCCCCACGATGTATCTAATTCCAAATATACACAAGAAAACAACACCTATACCAGGCAGACCAATCATTTCTGCAATAGGGGGCATGAGTGAGAACATAAGTCGTTATGTGGATTTTTCCTACAGAATCATGTCCAGAAACTCCCCACATATGTGAAAGACACAGCTGACTTTCTCAATAAACTGAATCAAGTACATTGGAAAGAGGGATATCTTTTGATTACATTGGACATAGAATCACTCTATACGAGTATTGACCATCATGTAGAATTGTCTGCTGTCAAGCATTATTTGGATACTAAACCACTAAATTGTCACAGTCATAACATCATGTTACTCGAGTTGATAAAGTGGTGTCTCTTTAATAATTTCTTCATGTTTGGAAAGGATTTGTATAAACAATGTAGAGGAGTTGCCATAGGAGCCTGTTTCTCCCCCAGCTATGCTTGCTTGCATGTTGGCTGGTGGGAGGAACAGGCCCTTAAGGGAACTTATGAAAATGTTTTCAACACCTATGTAGCGCATTGGTTCCGCTATATAGACAACGTCTTTATAGTGTGGAAGGTGGATCAAACAAGTGCAGAAATGTTCATAGCAGATATTAACACCAATGATGCAAATCTAAAATTTACGTCGTATATGAGCCATCAAAGGGTTGATTTCTTAGATACTACCGTTTATGTAGCAGAAGGAAAATTGGAAACAACACTACATAGAAAACCCACATCCGGCAACTCTACTCTACATGCCATGAGCTCACATCCTAAGCACCTTATTACAAGCATACCATATGGCGAGCTACTTAGATTAAAAAGGATCTGCAGCACAGATGAAGAACTGGCAAAGTGCACACTAGCATCTCTAGAAAGATTTAGACAGAGAGGATATAGTGAGAGAATTCTAATTGAAGCTAGCAAGAAAGCAGCATTAAGATCTAGGGAATCCCTACTTAATAAAACTAATAGCACTCAGGCAGATGTTCTAGCCACAACAAGTGAGGCCCCTACACCTAGACTTATTACAACTTACAGTCGACAACAGAGGCAAGTAAGGGCAATAGTAAATAAAAACTGGCCCATTTTGTTTACGGACGGAGTTCTGGCACCTAATTTGCCAACTGTGCCAACACTCACTTTTAGACGTGCCAAGTCTATGAAAACTGAGTTGGTTAAAAGTAGCCCAGAAAATGTTTCTAGCACTACATGGTTAAAACCAAGACAAGGGTTTTTAAATGCTCATCATGTAGGGCCTGCAAATTCAGGGAAAATACAACTCACTACACGATACCATTCAGTCCGAAAAAAGAGAAATAAAGGGCCACTACACTTGCCGCACTGAGTTTGCGGTGTATGTCCTCACATGCACATGTGTTCTTAATTACATCGGAAGCACCAAACTACAGGTGCATGCACGCATTTTACAACATTTGCGTGCTATAGTAAACAATGACGTCAATTACCCCGTAGAGCGGCATTTTAAGACAGTGCATGACAATAACCTCAACTGTCTTAAGTATTATGTGGTTGACGCTATTCCTGCGCCCCGACACGAGGGCAACAGAGAGCTCATGCTTAGGCAACTGGAAACACGTATGATTATGGAATTCGATAGCAAGGCCCCTACTGGGTTAAACACCACAGAGGACCTCCACAATTTTTTGTGAAATAATTTTTTGTAAAATAACTTTTTGTAATACAATTTTTTGTAAAATAAGATCTATTAGGTAGTTAATAGGATAGTAAGATGAAAATTATAGCCTCGCAAAAACAATATGTTTACATCACCATCTATTGATCATATTTAAACTTTTTGACTATAAAAAATGATGAAATCCCCCAAAAAATGAAATGTTTTTTAGATGTGTTTTTTAGCTATATTTATTGTACATATTTATGGTATTACTATGGTATTTTATATAGCACTTTATTATTGCACTATTTGCACTTAGTTATTAGACACTTAGGGGCCCATTAGGATGTCGGGCGGAAGCACTACCGCCGTGCTGGCGGATGCAAAAACCACCAGTCACCGCCTGCACGCAGCAGTCCACACGCCCGCCCGATTACGATGCGAAAAGTCAGCCAAACACCGCCGGCAAGCCAGCGACACCGTCCGCCATCAAAGTGCGCCCGTACACGTAGCGGCGCAGCACAATTGACACACACCGTCCGGCGAAACACGTACCGCCCAGCGTACAAATTACGATGCCGCACACAAACTGAACCCACGGCTAAGAGACACCGTACGTCAAACCGAAGCGGTAACACGAACGCCGAGCACGGACACCGAAGAAGCGGCACCCCGAGCATGAATCCAGCACTGCAGGCCCTCCCTATGCTCTATCTGATGCACCACCAAGGACGCAACGTACCGCGAAGACGCAGGTAGGCACACATACAACAAGTGCACGCAAACAGCGCACACAGTGCAAGGGCGGAAAAAGCGGACAACCCCCACCCCCGCGTGTACACGACACATCTACCATAGCATCCACATATGACACACAGGCCAAATTGTAACATCTCGTAACACATGTGTACACACCACCTGGGACTAGGAACCAACCACCCCGTCACGGCCCCAAAGCGGCGATGACGCTGCCACACATGCGCACAACGCAGAGGCCAACCGCAGCGCCATGCATGCGTCGCACACACCAGGGACACAACCAAGCAGCACACACACCAGCCCCACCCCGAACGCACATGACACGTGACAGGCCTGCCACAGACATGTCCCCAACGCCCAATTCACGGACAACACCCAACGTCACACAACCGACGCACACATGTCAGTGAAGTCACGCAACAGCAGGACACACCCCAGTGCAACAAACATGGCGAAGCACACAGCGGCGGCAACACCAACTAGGAGAAGCAGGGCCCCTTCGGGAAGAGGAACGCCAGTACCACACTGAAACACCCATACCACCCTGCACATATGAACAAGACATACAAAACGGAACACCAAAGAGCCCGGGGACCGACAACAGGTGGCCCAAGAATAACACTCACACACAAGGCCCAACGCAGAGCGGAAAGGCAGCCTGCCGCCCACACAAGGGAGAGCAGACAGCACTGAATGACCTTCCATTCCAACTCCGAAACCACAGCCCTACGAAAGAAGCCGGTGAATACAGCCATTGTCCAATAAAAGACCAACACAGGCATGCAGAGGAGACCGACCACAGGGCAGATAGCGCATATCACAGAAGAACACAACGGACGGGAAAGAATAAAGAAAACACTCCCCCATGTCGGCCCCATGCAAGTTAATTGGAAGGAGTCACACATCACTGACCTTGAACTGTCTGAGAAGCATGTGGGATGAGGGCCCGTGTCCTCCGCACAAGCCAACAGAACACAAGTCCTGTCTCCCTACGACTACACAGAGCTCACAGCAACCTCGGAGCGTGCACATTGCAGACTGCACACACAGCCGGAGCACGCCACCACAACGCACCGCTGCAAAATGGCAACCGCAACACACCTACCCAACTACGCCGGACAGGTCAAGCTGTACAAAACCAACCTGATACATATATTGGGATGCGAACTCCTGTCCCTGCTGAACGTAAGTTACCGACTGACTTACCGCATCACATTGTTCAGCTGCGTCATACCCGTCTTCTACTGTCGGAGGTGTCCCTACCAGCATCCCGTGGAGATGTGTCTCTCCAACCCGGCATGTCTAAAGGCGGACCTGCTAGCACTATTCCTCCCTCTGGACGCACACGACAGGGCCTGCTCTGCCTATGGGGGCATGGCGTATGTGGCCAACATCGCACCCGCACTGAAATGGGACCACTGTGCCTCCACACGACGGATCATCGAGCACAGCTACATCGAATGTCACCCAGCATGCCCCATCATGGTCCTCCAAGGGACAACTTACGAACAACACCTTGACAGCCACCATCCGCTACATTGGCTGGCAAACATAAACACCACCAATGACATGGAAGCCCTGCTGGGCGGCATCGCATACCTGACAACCTGTAAATTCGTCGGACCCCAACGCAGGTTCCCCGATTGACCTATGATGTCCAACCCCGCACCCATGCTTAGCTTCCGCACGGATCTGGCCAGTCACCACCACAACAGCCATACCAAACGACCGGCAACAATTACCACACCATCAACGACATCGCCATGACATCGGATATGACCGGGACATGCACACTGTTCCCCATCACATCCAGGAACACCGCATGCATCGTGGGAGGCAGTGGCATGGGGTCTGTGTATCGCACCCACATGGACGGAACTGCACGAACAACCAGGACACGACATGGATCCAGCGCCCATGGACACACACACCGCTCAGTGGACATGAATAGGTCACCTGGAGTCTGTGGGTGCTGCACCCCTCCCACCCCCGCCCGGGAATCCCATACCAGGACCTTTGCACGGACGACAAGTGCAAACAACAACAACACGACCCCAGTGACTGTGACATGTCCAGTAACCACCACATTGCAACAACAAGTGGCACGCCGCTGCATGCACGCAAGCACATGCCCTGATGTCATCTCACATGCACACGTGCATGAGGAACAACCGCAGCAAACCTGTCACATGGAACTGAGATGGACTGTGCCCATGATGCCAAGCGGTCTGGTAGGCTACTTGTATACCGTCTGTGTCAAAGTCCGCAGCTCCGCAGCTATACGTAAATGTACATTAGCACAGCCTTGGCCAAGCAGATGTAACTCTGAAGCCCACATCCCACATGCAACAGCCAATCACATGTAACCCCACACCCTATCCCATTTGTAATCATGCTCAGTATATCCTCAACATGTATTCCGCTGCCAGTAGTGTCCACTATACTGCATCACAGAGGACAGAAGACTCAATATAATGTTTGAAACCAAAACTGTCTCCGCTGACTCATTTCACAAGTACGAATGAGAGAGGATGAGAGTATGTGAAGTACACGGCAGTCGTGACATGACCATGTAGTCCACTGGTATTGGATGTCAACGCAAATGAGTAGCACTACTGTGGAAGACACACATGTGTCGTGTGAAGTCGTATGGACGCAGTGCTCAGGTTGGTGGGTGCGACGGGTAGATGCGCACATGCCAAGTTGGAGCACGCCGTGTTGGGAGGGGTCATGAACAGTACACCACCGCTTCTCTGGGCATTGTGAGAGGACACCTGTCAGGGGAAGTGAACACGTGTGTGCACAGCAGCCGGGCACACGAACAATGCGGAACCAGGCGCACACGTCAGCCCACCCTCCGTGGACTAGCTGGATCCTGTTGTGCGCCCGCCATGCCCCTTGACAAGGCACACACAGCCCCAGTCGACCAGGTGTAACCCCAACATAGTCAATCCGCACAGGCGATACAGGGCACGGGATGGCAGTGGAGCATGGTGTGTGAGAGGTCTCCTCGCGCTCCTCCTGGTCATATCACGCAGGCAATAGAACCTCAACGTGTAGCATGGCACAAGTCAAATGGAAGTGTAGGGGGACGCACCTCAGCACGAGCAGCACTGACGTCACGGGAGGTGGCTCGCACCATCCCATCCATTGCCCATTATACCAACCACGCCACATGCCATTGCGACTAAGTGCAAGCGCGTGCGCCACCACCCCGAGCCCTCCCCAGAGAGGCCAAAGAGTGAATGTGTGGGCCATCAGTCACAGACGGACGCGGCCTGGCCGCAAGGGCAGCCACTGCCACTGGGTGTCGCAGGTGGCGGATCCGGAAGGCGAAGACTGTGATGCATAGTCCATGCAGGCCGGGTCTCCATTTGGGGCACCACGCAGGTGGACGGCGTCCCGCCACACATCATACCCTGAGACAGCCCACTCGTGCAATTGGACCCACACATACACTCCTTGCCCTCTCTGGTGCGAGCTTGGGGCTGCCTGTGCAAGCGCTAGCCTCGCAGGTGCACATGCATATTGGGGGAGCGAGGGAGGACATGAGGGCTGGGGCGAAGATGACTGTATCACTGTCAGTGAGTACAAGGGATGACCCAGATGTGGAAAGGAAGAGACGTGTCCCGTGTGTACTGCAACTAGTCGCCAATCCAACTACCCCCATGTCCGGAATGTAAGCCCGCACCTAGGCCCGCCCATCCGCCACATCGAATATACCACCAGCACAACAACCTTCCCATTCGAAACACTGACTGGGGGTGGCGACCAGTGAACAAACATGTGTAGCCTACCCACGCGTACATGTGGGCCCTCCATGATCCATGTCACCTGCGGCAAAGTCATGACATGCGCAATGAGGGAAGTGAGGTGAGCTGTCCGCCCCACGCACAGAAGGTGCATCAGCTCCACAGACCCAGCAGTGAGTCCAGCAGGGGTCACATGTGCAGGGGCAGCTGTGCCTGGTGTGAAGGCACATGCACATGGACAGCACATCGACCAATGTGTATCTGCCCACATCTACAGTCCATCATCATGCGGACATAGGAATTGTACACAGGGCAACACATCTTAGTGGGTGCACCCACCGTGACCAACAATGCGCAATCATCGACGTACCCGCCCTGTGCATGGCCCCCCACCCAACGGAGGCACATCCAGTGCCACCATCCCACACACACAAGCCTTCCACGGAACATGCTGTGTCCAATGGTCAGTACAGAGTCAGTGCCCATCTGGTGGATCCTGAACAGGAGACACATGCACACACATGATAGCTCCCACTATGTACGTCTGCCACCTGGCACGTGCAATGTAACCTCTCACCTGTGACGTGTGACTGCAAGCACACAGCCGTCTTGGCATGGGGCTGTCAATGTGGACACCTGTCAATGTTTCGGGAGGTGTGATCCGTACAGTGCTGTACATAGGGTGCAGTGCTGACACCTACTACTGTCTCATATCCCCTCGTGCCACAGGTCCCACTTGTTTTGGCCGCTCAGCCTGTGCCCACATCGTCGTCGTCGTGTGCCATACTCATCCAGCCTCGGAAGCAGTGCCATGCTCAGCAGACATTCATGTTGCCGTGGCGTTGCCGCTTGACGAATATGCAGTCAGTCCCCATCAGCACGCCCCGCAAGTCATTGGGGCCTAGATCCCCATGTGCATGACCATGGCAGTGGTTTGCATCACTAGCCATTGCCATTGGTGGGAGACCTGTGTAAGTGTATTGTGGCCGTGCCGTCCCTGCTTGACAGCTGGGCTGTGACTCATGTGCTTGCTCAGTCATGTCAGTGATGTGAATGCGAAATTGCTATGTGTTGTGTTGCTCTGACATGTGTCCACTGCCATCTTCCCTAGGCGGAGACCGAACATTGACCGCCCATACCAATTGCTGGCGGACATGGAGGATACTGAGGTCATAAGGAAGTTTCGGCTGGACAGGCCAACCCTGCATCGACTGTGTGCCATGTTGGAACCCCATCTCCGTCCCCGCAGGGTGTATCCGACAGCATTCACCCCCACGGCTAAGGTGATGGCCGCCATGCATTTCTTCGCCACTGGGTCATTCCAGCACACAGTGGGCAGTGGAGGAGGGATGTCCCAGCCCATGTTCAGCAAGGTGCTGAGGGATGTACTGGCAGCCATGATGCTGTACCGAAACAAGTACATCAGATTCCCCAGGGCTCGTGAATTGGCGGCAGTGAAGGGTGCATTCTATGCCCTTGGCAGGATCCCACACGTCGTTGGTGCCATTGATTGCACACATGTTGGCCTTGTTCCACCACAGGCCACTGAGCACCTGTACCGCAACAGGAAGCACACGCACTCCCTGAATGTGCAAGTGGTGTGCCTTGCGGACATGGTGATAACCCACGTGTGTGCAAAGTTCCCAGGCTCGGCCCATGACGCACACGTAATACGCAACAGCATCTTGCCACGACTGATGTCCAATCTGCAACAGGATCGTGGCTGTATTGTCGGTGAGTATGTGGAGTGGTGTAGCGTGCTGGTTGTGCGATGCTGTCCCCTGTCCAGTTGGAATAGCAACGGTTCTCTGTGTCCCTCACACCCAGGTGACTCTGCGTACCCGAATGGGGCATGGCTGCTCAGTCCATTGAGGAATCCTCGCACCCCAGCAGACGATCGCTACAATGAGGCACATGGGAGGACCAGACGTGTGGTCGAGCGTACCTTTGGCCTCCTCAAGTCCAGGTTCAGGTGCCTGGACCGCACCGAGGAGTGCGCTGGCGTACTCCCCACAGAAGGTGTGCCAGATAGTGGTGGCGTGCTGCATGCTGCACAATCTGGCCATTCGGAAGCAGATCCCCCTCATTGTGGATGACGGAGATCAACCAGGGCCCCAGCCCGCAGACCAGGACAGCTCGAGTGAGGAGGACAGCGGAGAGGAGGAAGCTGGGAATGTGCGCCAGCAGCTCATCGCCCGCTACTTCACTTGACGGTGAGTGTCCATGTACGACGGCTGATGTGTCTGTATTTGTGCAGGTGTGTGTGTGCTGTGTCAGGGTGGCCTTTTGTTCACTGCGTGCTGTGTGTCAACGCTCCATGCCCAGGTTAGTATGCCACTGATGGTGGCTGTGGCATTGTGCCCTATTGCTCTGTGCGATGTGTGTACATTGCTTGTAGTTGTTGACATGTACTGTGTGATGGGTGTGTGACACACTCATTGAATGTGCTCCTGTTCTGTCTCCCACCCCTAGGTCCCTACAGGCCCTCCGGTTCCATTGCCATGCCACGCATCAGGTGCCGTTCCGCTCAAGGTGGCCGTTGTATTCCGTACAATTAAAACACAGGGCACAGACAGCAGTTTGTGGAAGAGGTGCATTTATTTCAAACTGTGACATGTGATTGTGTGTAAGGTGATGACAAAAGTGGTGCGTGCAGTGACAATGAGCTGTCGGTCATGGCTGCGTGATGCTCAGGGTGTACCCACTGGTTCTATGTCCATAGTCCAACACACACATGCCATCCAGATGGCTGTGTGGAGTGGGATCGTAGTCCAAGTCAATGCAGTGGGTGGTCAAGGAAGGCTGGCTGGCTGCCTCACTTGCGTCTGGAGCGTGCAAAGTCCTCCCGGGAGATCTGTTTCCACTTCGGACGGCCCCTTCCACGTTTGCGAGGGGGTGCCTGCTTGCGACATGCTGGTGGTTGAGGTGTGCTCACTGGCTGTGGACGCAGGGGAACTGGACACTGCTGCTCGAGCCTGCGCCCCGGCAGGTGGTGGCGGAGGGGAGCTGCTGTCCCTGGCTGTGACCTCACCGCCACCACCAGCTGGCCCATGAGGTCCACGAGTTGGCCCATACGGGCGTCCATGGACCTCAGCACCCCCAGCACCTCACGCGTGTCTGTAGCTGACCTGGCCCATTGTCCTTGGGCCTCTTCATAGGCCCCAAGGACTCTGGCCATTTGAGGCAGGGCATGGCTCCCAGGGAGGCTGGCGTTTCCCTGACCCTGCTCCTCCTACCAGTCCTGCTGCCACCGGCCTGCCCACTAGCCACATTGCTCACCACGGTCCTCGCCCTGGATCCCAGGGTGGATCCAGTCATCCGGGCCACCACCTGCGCTGGGGCTGGGGCCAGCGAAGACGTGGTGGCGGTTGCGGCAGTGGTAGTGGCCGCAATGACCGTGGGTGTGGCCGCAATGACCGTGGGTGTGGCCGCAATGCCCGTGGGTGTGGCCGCAATGACCGTGGGTGTGGCCGCAACGACAGTGGCAGCAGGGGGCTGGGAATGTTCAGCAGCCCTGGATGATGGGTTGGTGGGTAGGAGGGGTCCTGGGGAGCGGCTGGGCCCTGCCACACTAGATGGGCCTGCTTGGTGGTCCGTGTCCGAAGAGGAGGACAGATCCTCCACATCCGTGTGTCCTCGTTGGGGGCTTGTAGGCTGGCTGTGCTGGCTGCTGTCTCCATCCCCAGCATCCAGCAGTTCGTCACCTGTGGAGAGAATGAGATTTGTTATTGTGTTGCACCTGGCGAAGTCTGTATTGGTTGTCTGACATTCTCCGTTCGTGCACTCTCGTGCACGTGTGTCCCGGAGGCGGGTGTGTGGCTGTACAATCTGTTGTTGTGTGTGCTTGGCAATGGGACTGTGTGCTGTGCACATGTGGCATGGGACGGATTGGCTATGCCGATGGGTGTGTTGCTGTGCTCCTACTTATTGTGACTCTGGTGTATGCGGGCTCCAGGCCCATCCTGGGTCTGGTTTGTACTTTGCTTTTGGGGTGCATATGGAACGCTTAGGAACGCATATGGCAACATGGGGGTCATGCCCCAGAAACGCATTTGGGATGGAATATGCTTTTGGGCTACATGCTGTGAGCCATGGGTGCCGAACGTGGCATGTGTTGTGGCAGCATGACAGTGCATGGTCTGAGGTGTGTGCATGCCTGACATACCCTGCACATTTGCTGTCTGTTGTGATTACTGGACATGGCATTGGACGCATCGTTATGAGTGTGTGATGGTTGTGTGCCACCCGACGTATTGCAGTTGTCCCATCTCCTTGGTGTGCGTGCTGCCCTGTGCCATGTGCATCACTGCAGTGCTCGGGGGGGTGTGGCCCATGTTGTGTGTTGTTGCTCACAGTGTGGCGTGCGCTTCATTGACTTCTGGCACATGGTTGGTCATGGGCATGTATCTTAGCGTGACTGCTGTATGTGTGGCAGCTGTGCGGATGGCATGCCTTTCATGAGACTGGGGCTGATGGATGGGATGGATGGTATGTTGTATGTGCATGGTGTGTCTGTGTGTTTGATGGGTTCAGTGGTGTTCGTGTGCATTTATGTTGTTCCGCTCTGTTGCGTCTAGTGTTGTTTGTCTTACATAGGCGTAGTTGTGGGGTGTGTGGTTGACAGGCAGTAGGGGCTACATGGACAGGACTTCAATGGTGTTTCGGTTGTGTGTGATGGGTTGCACAGTGGCTGCCGTGTGGTACTATATTCAGTGTGGCTTGTGCATGCAGACGTGGCTCCTTGGGTGTTGCTGTGTCTGTGATGGGTCATGTGGGGTGTGAGTCTGTGGTTCATGTCCGTGTGCACATTGTTCACTCGTTCGTGACAGTGGGCGGTGCTGCGTGTTCGTCTGCTACGTAACATGTCCCATGTGTTGGTCGTGTTACGGTCCTCATGCCTCCAGTAATCCAGCCCTGTCCAGTTTCCCACCTGCAGGTTGTTCGTGCGTGCACTGTACTGGATGCCACATGGTTCTCAGCGGGGGTGCTCCATGTTGCAGGTCTGTGGGGGTGGGGGCGGTGTTGTGGGTCGTGGTGATGGCTGGACACCCACTGACACCGATTGTTGTGGACCGTGATGTCTACCTTTCGGCTGTCGGTGTGCACTGCGGTGGCTGACACGTGGGTGTGGGGTGTGGGGGATGCTCCTCCTTGCTGTGCTGTGGGACTAGGGGCCTGGTGTGTGTTGTACTTGAGCTGTCCACCCTCCCACCCACTGCACTTTGTGTTCCTGCCACTTACCTGTTACTTGTCGGTTAGTGCAGCTATGGCGGACACATGGGTGTGGTGGGTGCTCGTTGTGGCGCTTCTGGCATACTTGGGGACCTGTTGGTGGTTACGTGGCTGGCTGAGTGTACACATGCCCCCACGTATCTTACAGTTGTTAGGTTTGGGCTGTGTGTGGTGGTGTCTGTTGCATGTGTGTGTGATGTGTTGTGTATTGTGTGCTGGACATGGGGGTGTTTGTCCCTGGGAGCTGTGGCATGGTGGTAGTGCATGTGAGTACATAGCGGTGTGCTGGTATACATTAGTTTGTACTTACCAGCCTCCACTCCCCTGAAACTCCGGCGAGGATCTCCGGATGTATAATGACTCGCACCTTCTCCTCCCACGCTTTGAAGGTCTTGAAGAGCGCGGGATTCCCTCCGCCAGTGACGGCAGCCAGCTCTCTGTTCTTGCTCTCCTTCTTCTTGACCAGGCTCTTGACGTCATTCCACCGTTTGTTGATTTCAACTCTGTTCCTGGGCAGGGTCCCGACTGCATTGACCTGGTCTACGATCCGGTTCCACATTCTGTTTCTGGTGGCTAGTGGTGTGTGCTGGACCAGGTTCCCATAGATTTGTGGGTGCACCTTGATAATCTCGTCGACCATGACCGTCAGCTCAATGGGCGTGAACTTGGGCATTCTTTGTGGTGCCATGGTGTTTGTGGTGCTGGTGCGGTGTGTGTTGTGTAATGTGCCGGGGGTTTGTGGTGCCGGTGTTTGGTGGTGGTGGTGGTGGTGGTGGTGGTTGTGATGTGTGCGTTTCTGTGGTGTGCTGCTGTCCTTGCTGTGTCACTGTGTCCTCTCCTCTCCTCTCTAGTTTGCAATGTTGCAAGGGGTTGTGGTCTGTGGGAGTGCTGCTTTTGTACTTACCTATGTGGGTGTGTCCTCATGGTCTGTTGTTTTCAGGTGTGTTGTGTCTGGTGTTCTGGCCTTTGTATTTTTTGTTTGTCCGGGGGGTGTTTTCGGGATGTGTACTGTGCTTGTGTATTTGTGCGTGCCTTGCTGTGTGGACTTGTTGGCCATGTTGTGTGCGATTGTTTTTGTCAGCGGATGGTTTCTGTGCAGGGACGTGGGCGCCATGGCTTCTGCCGTGTCAATTCTCATCGGCGTTGTTTGCGCTGGCGGGCGGTATATTTGTGGTTTACCCGCGCTCATGGCGGTGCGATCGTAATTTCACGTGCGGTGTGTCGGCCGTGAGGGCGGGCGGTTTTGTGTTGTCGTGCGTGTTTCCGTCCGTGGCGGGCGGTTTGACTCCGACTCGGACAAGGGCGGGCGGTATCTTGTGTGGTTTTTCCGCCGATGGCGGTTTTCGGTTTGTGAATTCGTAATGGCGTGGTCGGTGTTCAGACGGTGTGTGCGGGCGGATTTTTGCCGCTTTCATGCCTGCCGGATTTTTTCACGCCCGGTATCGTAATGGACCCCTTAGCACTTTAATTGCAACGTTTGCACATAGATCGTGGGCATTAGTCACTTTATAGAGACTGGGGAAATATCAGTATCATGCATTTGATAGACCTTTAAAGAACAGATTATTTTGAGCAATCAGTGAACCGGAACATAAAGTATATCTCCCAATGTTGCATTGATACAATTAGGTTATCAGATTAAGATGATTTCCAATACAGCTTCATTAAGGGAGTTTTTAGTTTCTTTTATGACGGTCTTTTATCATGATATGAAGAACGTCATTGTTGGGATATTTAAGCATTCATGATGGTATACACGCGTGCTCCGAAATGTTTTATATGCTCAATATTTCAAATGACATTGATTTTATCTGGTCTTACCTGATATTTATTATATTGCCAGCTGGCACCATATGTAATATTAGGCATTGTAAATGTGACGCTGTGGCCCACTGATAAGACAAACGTAATGTCAAAGTCTGTTGTTTATGTCTATGGGGGATCACATGATACACTAGGGTGGTATTTAAATATTCACTGCAACGCATTTCCGCAAGTGATCAAGGCTGCTTTGGCGGCCGAAACACGTAATGACTGGCTCCATGTGAGAAATAAACATTGATTTCGCCTACCTGCAGAGGAGTTCGTGCTTTCTTCATCGCCATGCGGAGGTTGGGGACGGCAAATTTATCGAGTTGAATATATATATATATATATATATATATATATATATATATATATATATATATATATATATATATGTGTGTGTGTTTTTAAATGAGTATATATTTATATATTTTTTAAATATTTAACAGTATTTATTTTACATTATAGCAATGTTTAATGATTATATTTACTATTTTATACTATTTATAATCCACATGCGGAGGAAGCACAGAGGGGCCCTGCAGGGCCCCCTTTGTTTCCTCTCAGCATGGTGTTCATGGAGGAGAAACCTCCATGACACCGCCGGCGGAGAGGAAACTCTTAATATGCTTGGCAGGACCGCGGCAGTCCCGCCAAGCATATTGGTTTCCTGACTGCCGGAACACTACCAAGGAACGGCAGTGCCCTGGCTGCTGTGGCGGGGCTGTGGTCGTCCGACCGCCTGATTTGTAATAGGGCGGTCGAGACACTGCCGTGCCCCAGAGTCTGGTGGTGTGTGGACTGCCAGACTCGTAATCGGGCCCTAATTGTCACAGAATGCCTGACCGTCTGTTCTTTCATGGTCTCTACAGGAGAGAGAAGAGCCTAAAGGCTTCCTTTATTCCATTACTGAGTGCTGGGACTGAGGAGATGGCTCACTTGAAAGCTGAACATCTCAGGAACAAGAGGAGTCCAAAAGTTTCTAACAGTGACCTCCGGAGACCCCAAACAAGACTATCCTGCCATCGGGCAGCTTCCTTCTCTCTCTTGTGTATGCTGGGACTCAATATATGCCACAAATCTCAGAAGCACGTGAAACCATGGGGAGACCAGGTGCGACCTTTAGAATCCCCAGACAGGTATGCATGATGTCACCTGGCTTACAGATAGGACTCTGCCGGCCAGGAGGACCGGTGTGGCTTTAGCAACACACTAGGCAGAGCCACTTACTGGCTATTAGGAAAACTCCTGTGTTCCGTTGAAAGCTGGTGCTTCTGTCGGGCGCTCCAGTCCACATACATACACTCTTTCTATCTGTTATGCAGGAATATTCCCTTTGGAGTGGCGTTTTGGCGCTTGATAATGGGTAGTATGACAATGTAATGAATTCTTTTAGTTTTAAGAATGGTGATGTGTGTGCATGGGTCACCTTTAAAGTTTTTTTTTTACAAATGGAGGGCAAGTAGCCTAATGGGCTGAAGATTATGCAGTTTTCAGAGCATAAGTCAAAGTGTGGACATGTGTGGAAGCCAGATGGACGAAGGCACATCACACAGACTCAAGGCACTAATCGCTGAATGCATGACTGAACCAATGTTCCTCTTCAATGGTGCATATTTTCAAAGTCAGATGCTGTTAGGTTTTACTATTTTCATTTAAACGTGTTTATTCTAAGGGTTAGTTAGCAGGTTCCAGTATTAGTGCATTAGAGTAGTGACAGGAGAGGACAGAGATGTAGGCGTGGGTATGTTGTGTGCAGACATAACTGAAGACTGTTAACAGAGTGAAACAAAGGGGTTTTCACAGTTCTTCTGAGGTAGACTGCAGCCGGTATTGCTGTAATGAGGGAGAGGTGGTCAGCAGGGCGGTCCCTTCACAGCCCACCCAGACCTGTGCAAGCTTCAGGGAAACATCAATTCAATACAGGACACCTATAAAAATGCCAGACGGTGCCTGGGACCCCTTCCACTGATATAAACAGCGTCCTCAGCAGCCCACCGTAGCAACCCTTGTGTTTGGAAGTTTTAATGAGGGTTTTCGGCTGACAATAACCAGTGAGCACCAGGAGTAACAGGTCTCCCATAGCAGGGACCAGCCAGGCTTAGTAAAAGCGCTTTTCACCATAAACCCTTCTTCCATGAGCAGCTTTTTGAATGCCCCTCTGGTCCATGCAAGTCCTCCACCCCTGCACCCAGTCCTACCTTCCCTTACTGTCACAGGACTCGTCTGTCTCTGTAGACGGCCATTCTTTTACCCAGAATCCTTTGCTTCCTCGAGTCGACCTCCTCAAAGTGTCTGAGCATATTCGCGGATATTCGAGGTACTAGTCTTGGCAGTTCGTCCAGCCCCATACGAGTCTATTAAGAGGCAGTACATAGGCCTCGTCATTAGGAAGGCTTCATTTAGTCTCTATAACATAGGTAATCATATTACACAATACTTTTTTTTTTATATGTTGTGATTGGCTTTCATTTTATTTAGAACTAGTGTAGTGCTAAAGCACGTGAGCATGCGTGCCAGTTATTTGTACTCAGCATGATGATGAGGTAACTAAGGACAGGAGAAATGAGAGATGGGCCCTTGATGTCTTGAACAAAAGCTAAACTGAAGGTGAAAGTACTTACATAATACATCCGCATCCAAACCATTTCATCTCCCAGCATGCACGGCAAGACACAAGCATACCCTGCACTGCAGAGGCTTCTGGGAAACGTGAGAGAATAGAATGAGGGCCCAAATGTATCCAAGAAAAGGAGCTGCTAAAAGCAATAGCACGAAATATTAGGAGGCTAAATACAAACAAGTAAACAGAACGGTTTTTTTCTACACGTATTTTATTGTTGAGGGGGTGATTTCAAGCTCTTGATAAGTGGCCAATATTTATTGTAACCCTTTTTTAGCTGAACCCCGTTTCTCTTACTGTACCATGTCACAGTGCCACATAACAGTCTTGAAAAAGCAAGGGTGCTAAATAAGCTCTTCGACAACTAACTTTATAAACAAGCTTTGCTCCTCGGCAAATATGTTGGAGGCAGAGATTTCTGAAGGTCCGGCATGTGATTTCTGCAAGTCCTGCATGTATCAAACGAAGAGCAGACAAGCCGAAAGAGAGCACCTGCCTACCAAGAATTTAGCAATGAATACATTATTATGGCTGGGATAGGAAGAAAAGTCCCCTTAATTATTGGAATTGCCCGCACAACAGATGTACACCCATATGGGTTTATATGGAAAATCGAGGAGGTAGTTGCATATGTGCACTAGGGGTCAAATCTGACATAACACATATCTTTTTGGGCTAATTGCTATTTTGGAGAGAACGGAAATAGATCTTAAGGTTTTTACCTTTTGGTTGCCCCTGACAGTGCTTGTGTGTTGTGCTGGTGAGTTTTCTTGCTAAAAAAAAAAATCTTTAAATGGGCTTACTGCTCGCCCATTACATACTATTTGTTGGCTTCCATGTCACTCTGATTTCCTTGCTTTCCATTGGTTACTGCATGCAATTTCCTGTTGGTTTCCTGTCTCCCTTCGTGTGTTTGTGTTTTCTCTGGAGCATGGACCTCTTCCTTTTGGAGTGTTTATCCAGTCATTTCATTGCTGGAGTGACTTTTTTTTCTTTGTAAACAAGCACTTTCTACTAATGCATGTTTTTTCGTAGCTTTGCTTCTTTATCCCACTGTATTTACGCTTAAATTGCACTTTTTATCTGTACTTCTTTGTATTTTTTATGATCCGTGCCTATTTTACGCACTTTTGTTGCGAGCACCACTGTATTTATGCTTTATTGCCACATTTTTGTGGGCTGTGCTTTTTCTTCCTATGTTTTATTATTTATGCCTAATTGACTTTTGGATGACTCCTCGTGGTCATACATACATACATCATGAATCACAAAGAGAGGGACTAGGAGCCAGATAAAGATCCAGTACCCGTGCTCCTCACAATAATTGACACGTCTAATCAGTGTGGGTACTTGTTCCTATGCAAAGAGGGTATAGAAAAAGTTAAAGAAAAGGAGTGGTTGGAATATATGGTTCCAGGGGGAGCTTCCTTATTTGGAAGTGCTGCCCTCACACACCCATGTGGGTGTCATGCTTCATCATCGGGCGTTTTGCTCCTCGTGGGGCCGGCGCTGCAATGCCCCATGGGCCCCGCGAGAGGGCTCTTTGTCAGAGATCTTTTTTTGTATCAGCCGTGACGGTGCATGCAGGTGTGTGGGGTATAATGTGTAAGGTGGAGAATGTGATCTTAAAATTACCTAAAGGAGATCAAATTTTATTCAGAGATCCTTCGGTAAGGTTCAAAACTAAGATGCGGTAGTGTGTGCAAGGGTATGATACGTCACTACTCAGTGAGTGTGTTGTAGTGAACTATCGTGGTTTCACTATGCACAGTAGCGCGGGCTGCTGTGCAACATGGCTTAAAAGGAAAAAAATGCTACGATGCAATCAACACTAGTCGCATCATAGCACTTTTTTTTTTACTTGTACACCAACTCAAGCTGCTGTGCAATATGTAAAAACACCATTGACAAAGCCAATAGATCTTGCATTGGCGAAACCTATTGGCTTTGCCAATGCTTATTAAATATAGGGAGTAATTGCTCAGTTAGAGGTAGCGGGGCATATTTATTAAACAGTTGCGTCACCTTTGCACCACACAATGGGGCGCAAGAGCGCTGCAACTCTTAATCAAGATTTATAAAGCCACACAAGGCCACCTTAGTGCAAGGGTGCCTGCGTTGACGCCAGGCAGCATATTGTGCGCAAGTGCAGGGAAAAGACAGGAATGTGCCATATTATGTTAAATACAGCACATTCCTGCCATTTCCCTATCACACAGTGCTGCACAGCAAAGTGACTTGCTGCGCTGCGTGATTTTTTCTTAAATATGCCGCTAAATCTTTTGATGATGGGGTAGCTATAGCTCGCTATTTAAATTGAGACAAAAAATATGTTTTCCAATTAATTAATCGCTATAATAGCAGTTCTAATTCTTACTCCGGTTTTTGAGAATTGTAGTTTATTTTTATGAGATACTGTTCCGAAATCATGATGTTAGAGTCGGATAAAGCATTTATTTAAAGATGATACAGAAGAACAAAATTGTTCATTTATTTCTATGACACATTGCTTTGGAAATTATGCAATAAATGATAAAATTAAAAAAGCGAAAACACTTGGGCACACTGCCCGAGGGACATTTCAAGTCAAGCAAGTGCTAATAGAAATCTGGTATTCGTAATAATGGATAGGAGTTAGTTGCAGGCTAATAAAAGGTGATTAGGGCTGGGGCAGCGTAGGTCACATGACGAATTACAACTGACCGTGACCCTAGTCTCACCAGCCTTTCAGACGCATGGGACATCCGCTAATTGGGAAGAAATCACTGTATCTGGAGCTCCTTTTTTAGAAATCAAGCAGCCAACTACGTAACGATGACAAGCCCTCTATTTAAAAATAAGTGCAGTACGCTCTGTTTCTTTGTAGAGGGGAGGGGAGGTTATCCGACTTACGCTTCCACCCAAACACAGTTTCCATCCTGTCCTCCTGTTGTGGCTTTTCCCGGAGCAGGGCGAACTGTCAGTGACTTGAAAGGGCCCTACAGGACCCCGTGGCGTCCTTTGAACTGCGAGGCCTACCTGCATTGTCGACCCCACGCCCTGAGCAGCTGCTCTTGTGGTCTAGTTTCTCCAACGTGACTTCAAACAGCGTTTGTGGGTTTTCCCTTTGACAAATAGACTTAAGAAGTGCCTTCTGAGTCGATCTAAAAAGTGCCACCTGCACTAGCAGGCCTGAGAAGTCGGCTCATGTAGGCCTCAGTCATAAGAAGGCCTCTAAATCTTCAGTCAGATGCAGGCAGACCTTACCTGGCCTTCTGTAAGGTACAATCTGAAGTGGCCTCAGTTAGATGCAGAACTCAAGCAGGACTCAAGTCTGCCTCAGTCAGAGTCAAGAATTAGAACATGAGAGCTCAGGTAGGGCTCATCAGTGCACCCCTCAAGAAATACCAGTAAACAGCATGATGTTTTATCATTTCACCTCACATTGAACATTGCCGTCTAGCAGCAAGTGCAAAAAAAGCTATCCAAGAGCTTTAAGTGCAAAAACACTGCATTTCATGTGTGACCTGTAAACTATGCACCAGACAAGGAGGTATGGTTGACTGCAGAAGCCGACAGTGAAGGCGCTGACTTTTCGATTATTTTGAGCTGTGCTCATTGGACTTGCTTTATCAGAGCTCATTGTACCAGAGTTTAAACCTAAGTAAATACCCGCATGTTCCCTCGGCCAGTCGTTCGGCACCACCATAAAACAAGGGAAAGAAAGTTTGTGCCCGCTACGTTCCCTTTGAGGGACAATGCCACACATCTTTGGTGAAATCGTGGGCTATTTTATGGACACGTCCCTCAACAGAAAGATATTGAAACAAACATTAGATGCACATTAAGAAACATCCTATAAAGGTAACTTTGAGAGGATAAACAATCTGACTAGGTTAATAGTATAGGTTTGTTTGAAGTAGTGTATAACATTATCAAACCGGTGTCGTCAATGCACTAGTTTGCTACAGATCCCAATTAAGTATACACAGTAATTCAACACTGAAGGAGAGAAGTGAGTATGAAAGCAACTACAATCCTAACGTTTTAATGGTAAACAGTCATAATATCGAGTTTTAAATATCGAATTGCCAAAATATCGAGTTTTTAATATAGAATGGACAGAATATCGAATTGACAAAATATAGTGGTGCAGAATATCGAAAATCAGGTAAGAAATATCGATTGTCATAATATAGAAGTAAGTAATATCGAAAGTCATAATATAGTTGTAAAAAATATCGATTTTTTTTATAGTGTTTTAAGTGTTAGTATATGTGTTAAAAGTATGCATTATTTTTATGTATGTTTGAATTTTTTTAAAGTAATGAATTTTATGTTATTTAATTTTTGCGTAATTTAATTCCGTAGCGGGTTGTGGGTTTATAGGGGAATAGGGTGGGAAGTAATTTAATTATAGTAAATTAAATAATATTTTTTAGTAATTATTAATTATTTTTAATTTAATTTTGAGTTTTACTTCTGTAGCGGGTTGTGGGTTTATAGGGGGATAGGGTGGGAAGTAATTTAATTGTTATTAAGTAATTATTTATTTTTATTTATTGGTATTGATAATTAATTTATTGTTAATTAATTATTAATTGGTAATTAATTTTTATTAATTGGTAATTCATTTTTAATAATTGATTAATTGATAATTTTATTAATTGTATTAATTTAATATTTCGAGTGGGTTGTGGGTTTATAGGGGAATAGGGTGGGAAGTAATTTAATTGTAATTAAGTAATTATTGAAAATATTTTTGTGTATTGATAATTAATTTACTGTTAATTAATTATTAATTGGTAATTTTTTTATTAATCATTTTTGGTATTGAAAATTAATTTGTTGTTAATAAATTATTAATAGGTAATTAATTTTTAATAAATAATATTTATTGGTATTTATAATTAATTAGTTATAAAATATTTTGTAATTGGTAAATAATTTTAATAAATATTTTATTGGTATTGATAATTTGTTTATTTTTATTTAAATATTAAATCATTACTTTCCCTACTGTTGCACTCACTGGAGTGGGAATAGTAATTTTTACCCCTACGCTATCTAACGCTTTCCCTACTGTTGCACTCTCTGGAGTGGGAATAGTAATTTTTACCCCTACGCTATCCAACGCTTTCCCTACTGTTGCACTCAGTGGAGTGGGAATAGTAATTTTTACCCTCCCGCTATCCAACGCTTTCCCTACTGTTGCACTCACTGGAGTGGGAATAGTAATTTTAACCCCTACGCTATCCAATGCTTTCCCTACTGTTGCACTCACTGGAGTGGGAATAGTAATTTTTACCCCTACGCTATCCAACGCTTTCCCTACTGTTGCACTCACTGGAGTGGGAATAGTCATTTTTACCCTCCCGCTATCCAACGCTTTCCCTACTGTTGCACTCACTGGAGTGGGAATAGTAATTGTTACCCTCCCGCTATCCAACGCTTTCCCTACTGTTGCACTCACTGGAGTGGGAATAGAAATTTTTACCCTCCCGCTATCCAACGCTTTCCCTACTGTTGCACTCACTGGAGTGGGAATTTTTAATTTTTACCCCTACGCTATCCAACGCTTTCCCTACTGTTGCACTCACTGGAGTGGGAATAGTAATTTTTACCCCTACGCTATCCAGCGCTTTCCCTACTGTTGCACTCTCTGGGTTGGGAATAGTAATTTTTACCCCTACGCTATCCAACGCTTTCTCTACTGTTGCACTATGTGGAGTAAGTATATATATTAATTTAATTGTATACGTTTAATTTATTTTAACATTTAATGTATTAGTTAATATTTTTAAATATCTTTTAATATTTTTAACTATATTTCTTTGAATTATATGTATTATTTACTTAATTTTACATTATTATTAAAACATTTAAAAAAACGATATTTTTAACTTCGATATTTTTGACAACTATATTTTTTTTCCGAAAGTTTTGTACTTACCTTTATGTAGATTGGACTTCGATATTTTTGACTTCTATATTTCTGTGTCGATATTTTTGTAGGTCGATTTTCTGTCCGTCGATATTCTGTCATACATTCGTTTTAATACGCGGAATTGTGTCCGTACGCCCTGGGCTTCCAAACTGACCTCACTAGATATAGAGGTTTCAAGAAAACCTTTACATGAGTATCAAGAGCTTCCCGACAAGCATTAAAGCAGTGAGTTTTAGAAAAATAAGCACTGGCAAAGCCAATAGGTTTCGCCTATGCAAGAGCTATTGGCTTTGCCAATATGTTTTAGCCATGTTGCACACCAGTTTGGCTGCTGTTCAACATGGCTAAAAGTTAGTGGAGTAAAGGAGAGTAGCGTGGAGTGGAGTGTCATGAAGTGGAGTATCGTGGAGTAGAGTGGAATGTTATAGAGTGGCTAAGAGAGTCGTGGAGTGGTGTAGAGTAGAGTTAAATGGCATGGAGTGGAGTGTGATGAAGTGGCATAGAGCTGTGTTGAGTGGTGTGTAGTGTCATGGATGGAGAAGAATGTTGTAGAATAGAAGGGCTTAGAGTGGAGTAGAATTAAGCAGAGCAGAGTGTTGTAGAGTGGAGTGGCATAGAGTGTCGGGAGTGGTGTAGAACAAAGTGGAGTGGCATAGAAGGTGTTGTGTAGAGTGGAGTAGAGTGTTGTAGAGTAGAGTGGCATAGAGTGGAGTCGATTCTTGTAGAGTGGTGTGGTATATAGTGGGGTAGTGCAGGGGAGTGGGATGGCATACAGTGGAGTAGAGTTTGTAGAGTGGAGTGGCATAGAGCGTCATAGAGTCCTGTGGCATAGAGTGGAGTAGTGGAGTGGAGCAGAGTTGACTAGTGTGTCGCAGACTAGAATGTAGAAAAGTGACACAGAGTGGCATAGAGGGAGTTGCATAGAGGGTTGTAGAGTGGAGTAGTGTCATAGAATGGCACAGAGTGTTGTAGAGTGGCGTGCCATAAAGTGAAGTAGAGTTTAACAGAGAAGAGTGTCATAGAGTGTAGTGTCGTAGAGTGGACTGTCATAGAGTGGAGTGTCCTAGAGTGGAGTAGAGTGGCTTTGAGTGAAGTGGCATAAAGTACAGTGGTACAGAGTAGATTGGCATAGAGTGCAGTGGCGTAGAGTGCATCGGTTTTGAGCAAAGTGCTGTAGACTGTATTGGCGTAGAGTGCAGTGACGGACAGTAGAGTGGTGTGGGGTAGAGTGGAGTGGTGCAGGGTAGAGTGGAGTGGTGCAGGGTAGAGTGCAGATGTGTAGAGGAGAGTAGCATAGAATGCACTGGTGTAGAATAGAGTGGTATAGAGTGCCGTGGCGTGCAGTGGTGCAAAATAGTTTAGAGTGGCGTACAATGTAGTGGTGTATAGTGTAGTGGCGTAGAGAGCATTCGTGTAGGTTGCAGTAGAGCGGCGTAGATTTGAGTGGTGAGGAGTGGATTGCAGTGGCATGGAGTGCAGTGGTGCAGAGTAGAGTGGCATTGAGCTCAGTGGTGGAGAGTGCAGTCTTGCAGAGTAGAGTGTCATAGAGTGCAGTATCGCAGAGTGCAGTGTCGTAGAGCGCAGTGGCATAGAGTGCTGTGGCATAAAGGTCAGTGGCAGAGTGTGCAGTGTTGTAGAGCAGACTGTCATAGATTGCAATAATGTATAGTAGAGTGGTGTAGAGTGCATTTGCGTGGAGTGCAGTGGTGTAGAGTAGAGTGGTGTAGAGTAGAGTGCTGCAGAGTAGAGTGGCATAGAGAGCAGGGGCAAAGAGTATAATGGAGTAGTGCAGTAGCATAGAGTGTCGCAGAGTAGAGTATACTAGTGGCATAGAGTGCAGTGGTGCAGATTAGATTGGCGTAGAGTGCATTGGTTTTGAGTAAAGTGGTGTAGAGTGTATTAGCATAGAGTGCAGTGGTTAGAGTAGTGTGCAGTGGCATAAAGTATGTGGTGCAGAGTAGAGTAGGGCAGAATAAAGTTCCATGATGCAGAGTGCCGTGGCAATGAATGTAGTGGTGCCGAGTGCAGTGGCATAAAGTAGATTGTTTCACAGTAGAGTGGCGTAGTGCACGGTAGAGTATAGTGGCATAGAGTAGAGTGCAGAGGTGCAGAGTAAGTTAGAGTGGCATAGAGTGGACTGGCTTAGAGTGCACTGGTGTAGAGTGGAGTGGCACAGAGTAGAGTGCATTGCCGCAGACTGCAGTGGCATAGAGTGCAGTGTTGCAAAGTAGAGTGGCATACAGTGGAGTGGTGCAGATGGAGTGGTATAGAGTACAGTGGCGAAGAGTGCAGTTGTGCATAGTAGAGTAGTGTGGGGTAGAGTGCATTGGCATAGAGTAGAGTGCTGTAGATTAGAGAGTCGTATAGTGGAATGGTGCAGAGTAGAGTGCAGTGACGCTGTGTGGTGTGGCATGCAGTGGTGTAGAGTAGAGTGGAGTTTGGTAAAGTGGAGTATGAATGCTGCGATAGCCTACTGCCATTACAGACAACACATCTTCAATTGAAATGACCATTACATTTGCACAGACATACAGTTTTACTTTAAATATTGTTGTGTGCTAGAAAAAAATATCATTGTTCAGCCTTCCGTCCGGCACACCCCCAGTTGCCAGCATTATTGTCACATAAATCCTCTCATATTGAAGTCAGAGAAAGAAAAGAAAACACCAAGCTTCCTGGAAGACAGAACCTGACGTTGACCTCTGTCTTTGACTGCACAGCAAATGTGACAAGATAAGAACAAGATTTAAAGACCTGTTTACAGAAATACACTATTGTCGGAAGAATACAGAAAATAAGGTTTGGGCAAGGGAAGGGATGGACTCAAGCTGGCTAGACAAAAATAAAGAAAGCAACCAAATAGAAAGCAAGTAAATGTGAGTTATAAACCACAAAGCTAATGGTAAGCAATGGGCGGAATGCATCCTAAGGGAAGATTTCAGAATGTCCCCAAGATGTCATTAGCAAACGAGACAGCTGTGCTGTCTCGGAGACTTCAACCTAAAAATGATGGAAATGGGATAATGCCTTTCTTTAGAGCTTTGCTGTGATGTCTTCCATTATTTTTCACATTTTTAGAGTGATGGGTTTTGGGTAGTTACTATTTGCAGGTTTTTATTTCTCCCTGCTTCATTCTCTTCTCCTAGCGGTGATTTGTGAAAGGAGGCAGTAACATTGTTTTCTCTCCTAATTCACATCTGTAATACAAGGGCAGCTCCCGCCTCTATCATCCCACTCGTTTTACAATGCTTCTCACTCCCGCGGAATCAAGTGCACTTCTTCAGTGCTCAGATACTTGGGAAACAGATTTAAAATATTTTACGGAAAGCACATTTCAGAACACTAACAGGATTTCATTTCTAAACACGAACTCCCATTTGCATCCACATTGAAATTAGCACATCAATGGAAGTTTGGAGCATCTGTGGTTTACATATTTTTAGTCTGAGGAACAGTGTTTAATTTGAACCGGTGGTTTCCGGTGCTCGGCACCGGCACTTCATTGTCAACACCGGTGCTTTTGACAGTCTGCCCCAAGGTGGCGCTGTCTGGCTAATTTAGAGATGACCACACCAACAGTCAATTATTAATTCAATATACATTAAATTAAAAATGACTATTACCTGCTGCAAAAGCCATTCTTGTCGTTTTGGGGGACTGGAATAGCCTGAATTGTCTCACGTGTATGAGTGTGATGGTTAGTAGTTGTGTTGTTGCTATCATTGGCAGCATGGCAGGGGCAATATGTGGAGAAAGCTGCAGTGGACTCCTGCCGAGAGCCCTGGCACTTATTTTTTTTTTTTACAAATTAAGCACTGCTGAGTAATCTTTGGTCCCTGTGATCAAAACTTCAAAGTGCTGCAGTTTTAGGCAATGTTTTAATTTTGAGACATATCCTCTTAAAGCTGTTCTGTTCAGAATTATTTATACTATCATGAAATGTTCTGCTCATGTGCAGAGAGAGGTTACTCACTCCATGCCTGTAATGTCTCCTCCCCTCTTGACTGAGAGTACAGGTCTCCTCTGTACAGAGGATGCCCACAGAAGACAAGACAAGTTGTACAGCAGCAGCACACGTTAATGCGCCTGCTGCTGGACTTCAGGTGAGAACTTCACAGGACTGCAGAACGCTTACTTTGTTTGCATTACGCACTGTACTGTGGGTTCAGAGCAGGAGTGACATACATGGGTTTCTCGTAGTGTAGAACATTTCTGGTTGTATTGGATACCCAGAGACCTCATACCAGCATCCCTGGACTCCTCATATCATCACAGCATAGAAAGAAAGGTCTGAGCAGCATAGTTCAGTGATTGGAGATACATGGAGCCCACACACCAACATGGCGTCAGCGTTGTAGGTGGATCTGTCCTGTTTTCTCTTCTACCCTCAAGCCTCTTAGGGCAGGTGCCTTGAGGATGGTCGAGGGTAGATCAGAGGCGGAACCTGCAGCTGAGAAGCATCTGTCTCCCCTGCATTTACAGATAAACTTGGGACCAATAGGAAGTTGGCACAGTGGGATCCGAACCTACATGGAGCTGGGCCCTCTTTACCTGTATCTGAGGCAGAGTTTGAATGTACAGGGAACTAGAAAAGGTTCAGAGACGTGGTATGGCTGACTGTGTATTTGTAGACCGAATATGAGGTAAACTGCAGCGTTTGGTGCTGTTTGTATTTTTTTAATATAATGTGATGCCCATAACAGGGCGTGGGGGAATCAAAACCATTCCCCCACCCCACACTATCTCCACAAATCACCTATCTCAGCCACACTTAAATTCAGAATTTCTATTTTTTTTCAACCACGTAAGTGAAAAATGTATTTGTTAAAATGCCATTAGGTAGAACTACATTCCCACTATCAGATTAACTTTTTTACCACACCCCAATTTTATGACCACCCCAATATTTACCTCTGTCGGATCAGCTCCTGCACCCTTGATCTTGCAATAAGAGTCACCACCCTCTTAGACATTATGCTCAACAATTAGCAGAGTAATTAAATAGTGACTGCGACCACTCGATAACTGAGTTCTACATCAATGAAAAGTTGGAGGGTTTTATTACAAAATCTCAAAATAGGCAATACAGAGAATCACAGTGTCATGAAGGCTCAGATACAGCCATAGTCTGAAAATCAAAATTATTATGAGTCCCAATAAGCAACAGAAATCATAAATGGAATGGATAGCCTTCCTAAAGGAAAAAGGAAAGTCAATCAAAATAATTGGACAGAGTCTTGTGAGGAAAATAACAAGTCTCTGACTCACCCCCAAAACTAAGGGTTCATATACATATTTTATGACTTTCATGAGCTAATAATCAAAAATTGCAAATTCAGCATTGCATGGCTATTGACACATGTTGAGCAAATCAGAACAATGATCCTCACAACAAAATTATAACACTAACCCATTTGTAATGTAAAGGAAAACTTCCATGAGCTTCCTCAGCAACAACACGATCCGGAGAAATACAACACAATATGAAACCTTTTCAAACAAAGACTTATTCATCACTGTTCCAACAAGTCTACATCATAACTTTGAGTGGAAGTGGCTTTCAGAATGTTACATTAGGTGCACACAAAAAAGTTTCATTCACAATACATGCTCTCTAGGAAAATAACCAATAGTATCACATTATCCTGTGCTCTGTGAAGACTGTGGGGACAGAAAACACACAGGTGGACATTGATTGGGAGGGGCAATGAGCAGGAGCAAGATGAACAGAACACTAAGCATCCATTTTAATAAAATGGCGTCACTGCAGAAATGTGGTGTAACTAAACTACATTAATAAACATACCTCTAAACCGCTAAGTAAAAGTGTTTCAGGTACAACATTAATAATTCATCGGTTACAATTATATTAATCATAATGATCATTATATTCAAAAATAACTTTTCCCTTAAAATTGCACACTTAGAAAAAAACTTTGACACTAGCTTTTATATTATAGTGTGAAAAGGAATATAGAATATTTCGGATTACTAGATCGATACATTCAATGTGTAGAATTAATATGGAAAATAGGATAATCTTTGACTCTTTGGGTCCATGGATGTTATTCGTTTATTACTCCTTCGCCAGTGCTCCTCATTCCAGTCTCTACACACTGAGGTAGCCCTGCCTCCAGTCAGCCACTTTGACAAGCACTTGTACCATATGTATTGTTTTTTGTACTTTTTCCATGTTAACAGAACAGTGTAAGAGTTCCCTTCTCCCCCATGGTGACCAGCTGGGTTTTCTGTCATCAGGATGGCTCGGTGGGAGATTTTTGGGTAAGTCAAGATTAAAGTGAAAGTTAAAGGTGAAATATATTTACCTGTGACATCACGGACATGCTAAGCCGACAGCATATGATGGGGTGGTGGTGCGGGCCTGCTCCTTCCTCGTGTGCAAGTCTGGGGTGGGAAGCAGTACGGCACCTTCTAACCACAATCTTGTAGTTGGCCTGGATACTGGGCATTCTCGGTTTAGAGTGCTCAAAGAACATGTGTTTCCTGGAATAGGTAGGCATAGAGTGATTTTTAGCAACAACTTTCATCTCACGAGATGAGATTCCCGTAACATTGTAGCCACTATGGAGTCTGCCAAATGTGCTGAAAAATTTAAACACACAGAGTGAGGAGGCTGAGTTGGAAGAAATGATAACTACTTCTTAGAATAAGTTAGAGGAGCGTCGCCCCACTGCTTTCTCGCAGTGCGAGAAGCAGTAACATAAATTGGTATAAGTACCATTTTATGTTACTGCTTCTCACACTGCAAGAAAGCAGAAGGGTTTGGTTGGGGGCAGGCAGGTGGGCGGTCCTGCAACAGGGCAGGGGAGAAGTGGCTAGCCCAATGTTGCGGGCCCTGACTGTTTGGTCGGCCCTCTGGGGCCGACCAAACCAGTCATGCGCACTCTGCCATTTTCTCCATGTAGGCTGCATGCACTTAGGCTGTTCTAGGGGAGGATGCACTGGACATCCAATCGGCACGGGCGTTATCGACTCTTAAATCCTATTCTAAGCATTGGTTACATTTTAAGAACTGATGTGAAAGTAAAGGCTTAGAAGCAAATTCTTGCGATCAGTTCCAGATCTTGGAGTTTCTGAGAAATGGGTTCTTACTGAGATTCGCCCCGTCCACCTTATCGGCTCACTGGGCCTCAATTAGAGCCTGTTAGAACTGGGGTTTCTGGTTGGCAGAGGTATGCACCCAGTCCAAGCATGAACCACCACTCTAGTCAGGGTAAGCTAGATGCACACTAAAAGATAACCTGTGCTCACTCTCTGGTAACTTGGTAACTTGGCAACTTGTCACCTTGGCACAGAGCAGTCAGGCTTATCTAAAGAGGCAATGTATAAAGTATTTGTGCAACACACACACCCAGTAACACAATGAAAACACCACAAAAATGCTCCACACAGGTTCAGAAAAACAGAGAATCATTTTATGAATAAAACAAGACCAAAATGAGAAAAATCTAATAAGTTGAACGGGAGTTATGAATTTTTAAAGAATAAACCAGAAATAGTGCTTAGAAGTCAATAGTTCTAAGGGGTTACTTGAGGTTGCACTGGACGGGGGTAAATCCAAAGTTCAGGCTTACGGCGATGGAGGGCAGGCCGGCTTCAGGTCTCAGACAGGTCCCACTGATGAATTACCGTGGATGGAGCAAGCGTCGAAGACTCAATGCGAGGAGACAAGGGTGTGCCACGTCATCGTCAATCCCATGGATGGAGGCGAAGCATCGGCGCCGCTCCTCGCAGTCGATGAAAGCTTCACGTCGAATCCCTTTACGATTCTTGCACTGCATTGATTTCGAGCTGTGCTATATGTCAGCATCGAGCCGTGCAGTCCATCGAGGTGATGCCGTTGATCGGCTCCTAAGTCGGCGTTGAAGGGCGATGTGTGTGTTCTGATCGACGCAAAGTTGTCCCTGCATCGATTTTGGTGCAAAAACAGCTGCATAACCCACTTCTGAGGCCCAGGACTAGATTGCCACCTCAGGCAAGGGAGGACTCACAGATGGCAGAGTCCAGCAGCAGAGTTGTAGGAAGTCTCTGATGGCCATGAGACTTCAGAAAACAGGAGGCAAGCCAGCAGGCCCTTGCAGTCACTCTGGCTTCAATTGAGATGGGTCCAGTACTTGTCCTCAGCAGGGCAGGAATCATCAGGCAGCAGGGCAGCTCAGCAAAGCAGAGAAGCAGCTCCTTCAGAACAGTCAGTCAAGCAGAGTGGCAATCCTTATTTATTTTTTTTATTTATAAAGTTTTATAAAGTGCGAACATGACCAAGATGTTGGTGTCAGAGTGCTGTACAACCTAATAAATAGCATCAAATATACAAGGAGCAAAATATAGAATATACAGCATGAAAAGATAATACAAAGAGACATAGTGAAAACACCAGCAAAAAAATCAAATTGGCATGGAATCAAATTGGCATCCTTGTAGCACATCAGTCTTTACTCCTGACAGAGTTCTTCACAGGTTCAGTGGTGTACTGTTTTGGTAGGGTCAGAGCCCCAGTACTTATACCCAAATGTGCTTTGAAGTGGTAGTGACTTCAACGCAAGCCCTTGAAGTGCACAGCTCCCCTTTCATCCCAGCACTGTGTGCCAGGCCGTCTTTGGGGGGTAATCAGCCCTTTGTGTGGGACACTGCCTCTTCAGATGTGTCAGCTCCCTCTCTCTCTTTCTGCCCAGGAAGAGCTAACAGACTGTAGACAAATGCAGATGAGTCTTCTGTCACACCCACCTTTTCTGTGGTTGTGGTTGTCTAGAGAAAATGCACAAAGTGCAGCTGTCACCCACCCCAGATGTGCATTGGAAACAGGCTGCAGGCACACAGAGCTAAGTTAAGAGCAATCAAATGTCCACTTTCTGAAAGTGTAATTTCCAAAATAGTAATGTTAAATCCAACTTTACCACTAAAGAGGATTTATCATTACCATTCCAAAAATATGAAACATGATACAGCCACTCCTTTCTAATAAGGAATTACAGCTTACGTGTGTTTTAAGGAACTCCCAATGCTAGCCTATGAGAGGAGTATGCCTCACAGTAGTGAAAAACCAATTTAGCTGTTTGTCACTACCAGGACATGTAAAACATAAAAGTACATGTCCGACTTTTTAGATACACAGCACTCTGCCCTTAGGACTACCTAGGGCCTAACTTAGGGGTGACTTATGTTTAACCCCTTCGGTGCTCATGACGGCCCCCGGCCATCATGAGTCACGGTGGGCGTGTGCGCACGACGGCCGGGGGCCGTCCGAACCACGCCCAAGAATGGAATGTCCAGCACCGTGGCGGAATTCGCGCCACAGCCAAGGTGATAATAAAAGGGGAGTTTAAAGCTTAGCAAGTGATTTTAAATACCAAATCGAGGTGGCAGTAAATTGCATACACAGGCCTTGCAACGGCAGGCCTGAGACTAACCCTGGGCGTAGTGGGCGTAGCGGGGCTACGCGGAGGTCCACGGAGTTGCAAACAAACTCCGTGGAACTCCGCTACGCTACGCCGCCCGCCTCCACCCCCCTATTAAGAAGTAAGTTAACATTAATTAAAAATAAACTTAAAACCACTTACCTCTGTACTGCGGCGTCCCCGGGCTGCCCTCCTCCTCTTCCACGCCGTACCGGTAATGCTTGAGAAAACGGCACATGCGCGCGCGCCCGCGCATGCGCATTTCTTGCGACCAACTCCGCTCCGCTGCGGAGTGTGCAGAGATTTGCCTTCTCCACGTTCTCCGCGGAACGCAGAGAAGGCAAATCTCCGCACACTCCGCGGGCGGAGCGGAGGTCCCCACCCGGGGTTACCTGAGACAGGTTTGAAAGGCTACTTGTGAGGGTGGCACAACCAGTGCTGTAGGCCCATTAGTAGCATTTACATTTCAGGCCCTGGGTATATCACTTTACAAGGGACTTATATGTAAACTAAATATGGCAATCATGTAGACACTGATTTCACCATGTTTAGAGTAGAAGGACATGCACGTTTAGCACTGGTTAGCAGTGGTAAAGTGCCCAGAGTCCTAAAACCAACAAAAAGTAGGTCAGCAAAAGCAAAACATTTGGGGTGGCCCTTCAGAGAGGGCCATTTTCCAACAGAGCATTTAAGAATCCTGTCTCCTATATATTTAAAGTAGTTTCTCTGACCTCCAGGCTTATGAAAAGCTTGAGACTAAGAAAACAGATAATTCCAACTCCAGTAGCAAAACTGGGACTTGACAGTAGTCTTGAAAAGTTTAAATGACACCCCCTTTAAGTCATTGGAAGCAGCAGATCATTCCTGGATAACTTCCAAAGTGGCTTTTCTGATCGCAATAACATCAACCAGAAGACTAGGAGACCCGGGCTCACTAGTAATAAAATACCCTTACCTTAAATACCTCCCAGATTGGGTAGTGCTCAGACCAGACCCCAAGTTTAGAACAAAGCTCGGGAAAAAGTTTCATTTATTATGAGAGATCATTCTATTGCTTTCTACTGATACAACTAATGCACTCCCAGTCAAATTAGACATTAAGACAGCATTAAATATATGTATATATATACATCCTGGGCTCAAGTTGCAGGGGTTTCCTTACAGATGTGTAGGGCAGCAATGTGGCACACAACAAGTACCTTTGTCTCACATTATTTGTTGGATGTTAGTAAGAATGAATTCATTAATTTTGCTTCTGGTATTTTAAAAAGTGCAGTTAAGTAATTGTATGTGATTACCAATATAATGCCCAATAAAATATGCAGCATATAGGTGTTGTTTGTGCCTGTTATTAGCTTTCGTATGTCCTTGGAGTGTAATGACTAGGACGAGGAAAACTCTTGAAGGGGTAATGAGTCCATTACTTACAAATAAACTTAATTAGCATGAGTTGAAGTGCTCCTCATTCCATTCCAAGACCCTTCCTCCCCCTCCCAAGATAATGTAGCACCTGCAATATAAATAGCTTGTTAAATTGCAAGTCGCCAAGGGGGGGAGATTGGGTGTTTTCCACTGTGCTGTCAACATGGTAAAAGGACTAAAAACAATTTGGTAAAAGTGATAGTCAAAGGGGCTGTCTGAGGGGTGGGGTGACCATGATTAGGATGAGGAGTACATTGACTAAAGATAATGTAGTTATCAAGAAGTAATGGACTTATTATTCCCTATTAGTATAATAAAAAGTGGAATGGGACCTTGGCTGGGAATTTAGGTACGTAAATAAAACTACCTTTAAATGTATTTTGTTTGTATGTGTGCCCGTGAGCGTGTGTTTTTGTGAAAGGGAGTGCTTATGAGTGAACATGTGTGCCTGCATGTGTGAGCATGTGTGTGTGTGAGAGATAGTGAAAATGAATAGGAGAGTGACAGGTAGAGAGTGGGAATAAGTGAGGCTGAGAGGAAGATTTTGATTCTGAGTGAGTGAGACTGACTGAGAATGAGTGAGTGAGAGTACGAGTGACTGCAAGTGAATGAGAATGATGTGAGGGAGTGTTAGAGAGTGAGAACAGTGTGAGCAAGAATGAGCATGATTGAGAATTAGTGAGAGGGTGTGAGTGTAGCTTTGAGTGAGATTAATTGTGAATGAGGCTACGGTCAAGTAAGTGTCAGTGAGAAAGTATGGGTGAGCGAGAGTAAGGGTGAATGTGTGCATGAGTGTGAATGTATGAGTGACAATGAGTGAGTGAGAGTGAGTGAGAATAAGCATGACTGAGTGACTGAGAAAAACAGTGAGTGCAAGTGAGTGGCGGGAGACAGTATGAGTGAGTCAGATTAAGTGCGAGTGCAAATGTGCATAAATGAGTGAGAGAAAAAATGCAAGAGTCTGACTGAGAATTAATAAGAGCAAATGAAAATGAGTGAGTGATAATGTTTGAGTGAACGTAAGTGAGTGAGAGTGTGGTGTTATGCTTTGATTTTGCAATTAGCCCTGGCATACCACAGGTAATTCTTGGTTTATAGGAGCACTCATGGCAAATGCTCATGCATTGGATGCAAGTATTAGCATAACAGACAACTGTGACAAAATACCAGCACTAGCATACTAAAGGTAATAATTGGCATACGGGATACCCAGGGCAAATTCTGCCATTGGCTCACTGAACTTAATCTTGTCATAAGGCATATGTGGTTTATGGGAGAAAGCAAACCCTAAAATATGCTAGCCCTGACATACTAGAGGTAAACTGACATCATCAAAATTACTCGTGGTGTATGGGCAGCACTAATGCCAAAATGCTGGCATATTGCATTTAATTGTTTTCCTAAGAGGGCAACCATGGCATATGACTTTGGCACAGTGGAGCAAAATTGTGAGGAAAATGGGGTCAACTCCTCGGAAGTGTCAGTTTTCACTGGATTGGCTCACCATGAAATGACTTGAATGTTTAATGAATGTCCTTTCAGAGCAACTGGCTTTTGAGCTATTTATATGAAACATTTAATTTAAAATATAATTATTTGACCCCGTTTTTTCTAAAGATTTTTGGTGGGGGAGAATTCCCCCCTCCGTATCCCCCTTAGAAGAAGTCCGACTGATTTGCTTTTTTCGCTCACTGCAATGAATGGCAGGTATTACCCTCCACCACCTTCAAAGATCACCAGACACTCCTGCAAGAACAGAGGAAAACCCGTGTCTTGATGAGTACTGTTTACTTTCTGCAGCTCCCAATGGGACCGGGATATGATGCTTTCGGGTTTGTAAGGGGAATAAATTCAGCAGCGCAATGCGCACTTTTTTGATTAAATACAAAAACGAACAACAACAAACACGTTTTAAGTAAGTTGTTGCCATGTTCCATTATGGTGAATGCATGAAAGATTAAGTAGTTTAATAAAATCTTCAGCTCTGTGCTTCACACAAGTGAACGAACGTGCTTTGCAAATTATATTAAACCAAAATCTTTTAAAACTAAGGGATAATTTTTGGCTAGTAAGATAGCTCATATTCATAATATGGCCTGTATCAATAATACATGTAAACAACTACTATTTTTTAATCTATTTTTGGATCTTGTATGAATTATCAATACACTTCTCGTTGGGGTATGCAGTTGCACTAGAGGAACTATTTAGGACAGTTTGTGGAATAAACAATGTAGGTTCACAGGGCCCGTCTGTGTTTTGTTCTGAACAAAAAATGGGCAACCCAATAGACCCTTGGAGGCTTGGGATCCTTCTGTGTTTTGTGGCACTATATTTTCAGACTTACACATTATTTTTTATGTAATAAAATGAAACCTTTGTAATGTTCCTTAATACAAGTGGTATCTGAAATATACATTTTTTTCTGTTTTGCTTTGTTATATTACAGAGTAGAGAGAGTCTGGGGCAGTGGACCAAATCAAGAATGTGAAGCGAGGAGATGGGAAATGGACTAAAACGAGACAAGCTCTGCAGGTCAAATGTAATGTACAAAGATGACAGGCACCAAACCTACCCCACGGCACTAGGATTCAGGAACCTGGGTTTCTTTGGAATTATGCAGTAAGTTAAAAGTGTAAACTGTATGCAGCACCTGAGCCTGGATGCGGAAGTACATAAGGATGCAGAGCAAGTATAAAGAGGGGGCACGACGTGACCGGGCAGAGAAGGACTTAGGGATGCTAAAGAAGTATAAAGTGAGGGCACTACGTGACCAGGCAGGGGCAGTACATAGGTGTGCCAAGGAAGTATAACGCAAGGGAACCACGTGACCCGGCAGGGGAAGAACTTGGGGTGCATAGGAAATATAATGTGACTTGAGGAAACCAGGGGTGCTAGTTCAAGGGTGTGGAATTAGGGAGGAAGTGACAGAGCAAATTGAAGCCATCACTACATTTCCCCCTCTTTACTTTCCCTCACATGAACGAGGAAATAAGTGGCTGGTAGTCGGTGTCATTTTGTACAGTTATATGGTTTCGTTTGTTTCAGTATATTTTTCTGCAGGCTTGGTTGTGGGGTTGCTGAAAGAAATCAGAAATGAAGACTAGTGACATGGTGAAGTAGATGTTTTCACTGTTCAACGACACAGTCGTAGGTTACTGTACAGTGCAGTAATGAGATCTATCTATCTATCTATCTATCTATCTATCTATCTATCTATCTATCTATCTATCTATCTATCTATCTGTCTGTCTGTCTGTCTGTCTGTCAGTTTTGAATGGTTTTATTGGCCATTTTCAGAAAAGTCGAGCATTCGTTGGCAAGCCAGTGCAGTTGGATTATGCCTTTGCATCAGAGGGCAACAGTACTGCAAAGCTGCATGACATTCACTGCAACGGCAACATGATCAATAAGATATTAAAATCTGAGCTAGTTCGGTTTTATGAGCTGCTGCTGGTGTTTACGGTACAGTCAGGAGGGCAGTGCCTGCCATTACAAGTGGAGAGGTCAGGGGCGTGCGTGACCCGTATGTGTCGAAGTGGTGCCAAAGGAGGATTCTTAACTATGAAATAACAAAGACACACTATTCTCAGCCCTGGAATGACTCTGATTTGCGCAAACTGGAGCCCTAGCCCTAAAAATACCCACCAAAAGCTGGCAGCGCGGGTGCAGGCTGGTTGGTTTGCATTCCTGGCGGCGCAGAGGCCTGTTTGCTGTTATTTGCCACAGGATGGCTCCAGCCAGCCCTCTGAAGAGAAAGTGGCACATGTCCTCCATGTCAGTCGCGGCTTTTCACCCACAGTCGCCAGCCAGAATGCAGGCCAGGTCACCGGAGGAGAAAGGTCACGAACATCTGACAGGCCTTGATGGCTCTTTCCAACAAAGTTGGTGGTCTCTGCCCACTGTACAGTGGGCCGGTGGTCAGATGCACCCAGACACGGATGGAATACGGCTCCTAAGCAAGAACGGGCAGCCATTCCACCCAGTGGTTACTAGGCCACAAACTAGATTTATTTAAACAATGTCTGGTTCAGTACTCTCAGGTCAGACGCCCTAGTGGCGCTCAAACATTCTAAGTTTTTCTCCAGTAGCCTTCTGCCGTGGTGAAAACCCCACCCATGAGGCCTAATGCTGAGCTGCGCACAAAGTCGTAATCACTTGGCGACGATTAAGGTAGTAGTGCGATTTGCACTCACTCCTGAGTTCTCTGTTGCCCCCATTCATACTCCTAACTTGTGGTCATGCATACTGATTGGGGTTGTGCTTACTTACCAGAGGTGTCCTTACTGCTTGTGGTCATGCCCAATAGTTAAGGCCGCGCTCACCTATGGGAGGCGGTTTCAGTGAAGATGCAAAAGGAATTCGGTGGCAGCACCCACACTTTAATGAACCTGAAATTCAGATTGGACTTTAATTTGCCGATCGTGGAATCCCAGAACAATTGTTCAATTCAGTTGAGATAAAACATACGCCTTGCCCACAGTGTGTGTGATTGTTTAATAAAACAAGCACTCAAGCCCACTGCAGATATGCATTTCTGACAACCTTGCCTGCAACTGGAGGGGACAGAAACAAGCTATAGTAGTAGCTTGCTTTACTAGCCACTCAGTACTAACCGGTCAGGCTTGCTAAGACCGAAGAGATCTGCTACACATTGCTGGTCACTGGAGGACTCTAACATAGTCCACCTTGCAGGTCCCGAATAGTCACCTACTCTGTGCACTAACAATGATATAATGAAAAAGGATGAATATAACTCAGTGCAAACACACTGTGTCTGGGAAGCTCAGGGACTCTCTGCTCACGTGCTTTACACCGGTTACCTCCCCCTGATCCATAGATATGAGTGAATGACCTCTTAACACAATCATAAATCCAACTGAGGACAGGAAACGAAACTTACAAATACAATAAAGGGACCTGCAGAGCTAACCAGAGCTGCCACAGCACTACAAATGATAAAATACGTATATCTCACACTTGCTCGTCTCTCACATGGTCTAACACGATAACTGCACTTTGGTAGTCACCACGCACCACATGGAAACACTTCCCGAAAGGCTCAAAGCAAGCCCAGCACTCTTCCAGCCACACACTCTACGTGCTGTCGTGTTCTATCTGTGTGGGCAAGCGCTTTAGCGTCCCCCATAGTGGTAGTAAGTGCTATACATATGCTACAATACAATCATAGTACTATTTTGGCATGACTGTACAGTGATTCTGGGATGCAGCAGTACTGTGCACTGAGATCCAGGAACCTACCTGACTGTATCTTTTTTTGCTTACTGCACTGCCATGTCATATTCTAGCATACGTGTTGCCGTGCAGTATTCATGCAAAAAGAACAATTGATGGACAGAATGCTGAATAATTTCATACATTCACCCCAGTACAGAGATCTGGGCCTAAATCCATAATTTTTTTGCTCCCCATGCCATTCCAATTTGGACCCAGTCATATGCAAATCAGTTTTGACCCTGTTCCCATGGGAACAGTCCAGCCCGAACTGCCTGGCCAGGTCCTCCCTGGACTGGAAACAAGCATCCCAGGGCTGGTTTGGGGGGAATCACCCCTCATCAGCCAGGCTAGCTTAACTCCAGTGCTATGGAGAGCACAGGACCCACGTCTGGGCATACCCGTTCCACTCAGGGTGACAAATGCAAACAGAACAATTGATGGACAGAATGCTGAACAATGTAATACATTCACCCCAGTACAGAGATCTGGGCCTAAATCCATATTTTTTTTGCTCCCCATGCCATTCCAGTTTCGACCCAGCCATATGCAAATCAGTCTTGACCCTGTTCCCCAGGGGAACAGTCCAGCCCGAACTGCCAGGTCCTCCCTGGACTGGAAACAAGCATCCTAGGACCGGATTCGGGGTATCACCACTAATCAGCCAGGCTAGCTTGACTCCAGTGGCATGGAGAGCACGGGACTCACGTCTGGGCATATCCGTCCCACTCAGGATGACAAATGCAAAAAGAACAATTGATGGACAGAATGCTGAACAATGTCATACATTCACCCCAGTACAGAGATCTGGGCCTAAATCCATCGTTTTTTTGCTCCCCATGCCATTCCAGTTTGGACCCAGCCATTTGCAAATCAGTCTTGACCCTGTTCCCCATGGGAACAGTCCAGCCCGAACTGCCAGGCCACGGTCTCCCTGGACTGGAAACAAGCATCCTAGGAACGGTTTTGGGGTATCACCCCATATCAGCCACGCTAGCTTGATTCCAGCTGCATGGAGAGCACGGGACCCAAGCCTGGGCATACCCGTCCCACTCGGGGTGACAGAGGCAAAAAGAACAATTGATGAACAGAATGCTGAACAATGCCATACATTCACCCAGTACAGAGACCTGGGCCTAAATCCATAATTCTTTTCCTGCCCTTAGTGCTCTGGTTATACCCAGACGTGGGTCCCGGGCTCACTGTGCCACTGGATTCAAGCTAGCCTGGATGATGAGGGGTGATGCCCCGAAAATGGTCACTGGATGCTTGTTTCCGGTCTAGGGATGACCTGGCTTGGTAGTTCGGGCTGGACTGTTCCCATGAGAAACAGGGTCAAGACTGATTTGCATATGGCTGGGTCTAAAGTGGGGTGGCATGGTGAGCAAAAGAATGATGGATTTAACCCCAATCTCTTGACTGGGGGTGAATGTTTGATTTGCTCTGCATTCCGTCCATCATCTGTGTGTCTTTTGCTTTCTCGCCCTAAGTGCATCGGGTATACCCAGACGTGGGTCCCGTGCTCACTGTCCACTGGATTCAAGCTAGTCTGGCTGATGAGAGGGGATGCCCCGAAACTGGTCCGAGGATGCATGTTTCCGGTCCAGGGATGACCTGGCTTGGCAGTTTGGGCTGGACTGTTCCCATGAGGAACAGGGTCAAGACTGATTTGCATATGGCTGGGTCTAATCTGGGGTGGCATGTTGAGCAAAAGAACAATGGATTTAACTCAGATCTCTTGACTGGGGGTGAATGTTTGATTTGCTCTGCATTCCGTCCATTATCTGTGTGTCTTTTGCTTTCTCACCCTAAGTGCGCCACATATTCCCAGACGTGGTTCCCGGGCTCACTGTGCCACTGGATTCAAGCTAGCCCTTCTCTTGCTTTCTTCCTTGCCTAATGCTATCAAGCCCTTTCACCTCACCAACCTCCGTCCTGCCTCAGATGCCTGACCTTAATATGGCGGATCTACCTGCAATCGACCACCACCAAATTGGCCTCCACCCACCCCCTTCTCGCTCCACCGGACTGCAGCAAAGAGAGAAGCCCCTCCAACCACACCGGACTACATGGACTGGCTCACCGAGCTTACACCAGCGAGGCTAGGGATGCTCTCCCACCATCCTCCCCCACTCGGCTCACCCATCATGACACTGAATATGTGACTCATCTATTTTCTTTAAATGTTTTACTAGTAACTGATGTAACTTTTTAACTGATGCTAATTTTGTAACATTTTGGAACCTCATGTACAGCGCTCTGATACCTTCGGGTCTAGCCAGCGCTATATAAAACTCATAACCCTGGCTGATGAGGGGTGATACTCCTAAACCGGTCCCAGGATGCTTGTTTCCCGTCCAGGGATGACCTGCCTTGGCAGTTTCAACTGAACTGTTCCCATGAGGAACAGGGTCAAGACTGATTTGCATGTGGTTGGGTCTAAACTGCAGTGGCATGGTGAGCAAAAGAACAATGGATTTAACCCAGATCTCTTGACTAGGGGTGAATGTTTGATTTGCTCTGCATTCCGTCCATCATCTGTGTATCTGTTGTTTTCTCACCCTAAGTGCTCCGGGTATACCCAGACGTAGGTCCCAGGCTGAGTGTGCCACTGGATTCAAGCTAGCCTGGCTGATGAGGGGTGATGCCCCGAAACCAGTCCCAGGATGCTTGTTTACAGTCTAGGAATGACCTGGCTTGGCAGTTCGGGCTGGACTGTTCCCATGAGGAACAGGGTCAACACTGATTTGCATATGGCTCGGTCTAAACTGGGGTGGCCTGGTGAGAAAATAACAATGGATTTAACCCAGATCTCTTGACTGGGGGTGAATGTTTAATTTGCTCTGCATTCTGTCCATCATCTGTGTGTCTTTCGCTTTCTTGCCCTAAGTGTGCCGGGTATACCCAGATGTGTGTCCCGGGCTCACTGTGCCACTGCATTCAAGCTAGCCTGGCTGATGAGGGATGATGCCCCAAAACCGGTCCCAGGATGCTTGTTTCCGGTCCAGGGATGACATGGCTTGGCAGTTCGGGCTGGACTGTTCCCATGAGGAAGAGGGTCAAGACTGATTTGTATAGGGCTGGGTCTAAACTGGGGTGGCATGGTGAACTAAAGAACAATGGATTTAACTCAGATGTCTTGACTGGGGGTGAATGTTTGATTTGCTCTGCATTCCATCCATCATCTGTGTGTCTTTTGCTGTGCAGTGTTCAGGCACATCTCTTGAGGCACATGCCTTTACCAGGCTCTTCCAATCCACGTTAGCTAGCTGATCAGATAGGAGCACGGGTGAGAAAAGCCTTCAAGCACCATGTGTGCCAAGGTCATGTCTTCTAACCTCCGAAATAACAACGTAGGGCCGGCAGTGCAGGGTTGCAGTGTGTGTATAAGGGTAACAATGAGAATGTGCCCACAGTAACTTTTTTGAGAGAGTATGAGATCGAGTGTGGGCCTCATTTATGAAAAGTGTTGCATTGCGCAGGAAATCAGCGAGGCAACACTTTTCACAGCGCCATCCTTGCGACACCATGGATGCGCCGTATTTACTGTATGGCGCTCCTTGTCGTAAGGATTTACAGATACGTGAGTGTTCCTGACGTATCTATAGGCGCAAAATTGGTGCATTGCTGGAGTGTGTATGAAAACAGACGCAACTCCAGCAATGTGTCTTTTCACATGGGGCAAGACCCTTGTGAAAGGCCGTGCATCACTCCTTACGCCTGCTTCAAGGTGGCATAAGGATTTGACGTAGTGACGCCCTCGAAGTGGCGCAGTGAAATCTCATTGATTTCACTGCCTCACTTCTACGTATCTTTCCTGCCTTGGAACGCCCATCCTGCATACATTATACCTGACGCAGGGATAATGTAGCGCAGGGGTTTACAAAGTGATGCATATGCATAGATGCATCACTTTGTAAATATGGTGCAGTGTGGCGCATGTTTTACGACGCTGCATCACAGAAAGTGATGCAACGTCGGTGTAAGGGCCTCATAAATAAGGCCCTGTGTGTGTAATGCTGCATCGAGGTGGATTGGTAATAATATCCAGCAACATGATAAGGGGACGTTTGTACTGCTCTGTGAGGCCCCCAATAGTTTTTAGCTGTCTCCTCTTACTAAAAATATATATTTTTGTTTTTGTACACATCAGGTCCGTGTGTGCACCATTCTCCTAATTAAAGATGGCCACAAGGCCTGCTTGTCTGGTGATCGTTAGTGTACAAGTGCCTTTGCTGAGGATACATAGCTCTTATAAATCAAAAATGCTCTTAATTCTCACACTTGTGAATGAGGTTTGAGAAACCAAGGCTTTCTGTGCAGCACTGTGGTTTCCAAAAGGATGTTGGAGCTGTAATTACAAGTCATTTTTAATGGGGAGATTGGATGTGAAATGAAAATAGATTTAAGAGAAATAATGAAGTAGAAGGGGGACTCTAAGCAGAGTGAGAAATAAAAGCATTCAGATACAATAATCATACTTTTTAAATATCACTAAATAGGTTATGTGAATCTATAAACAGCCTGTAATTCGCACATCACTAATTTCATTGGCATTTCATAATTAAAATAGCTTAACATTTTCCCAATCCCACACTTGGTCAGTACCTCTGTGTGCCACATCAATCCCAAACCACATGGCCAGAGATTTTGGGTTGCTTTCGTGGCAGCCTTAAAGCTTCTATGGCATGCCGCAGAGCATCAACCCATCACAGGAAGACCTAGTGAGAGCCACAATCTGCAATTGCCAAAAAGCATGACTTCCTTATAACCGATGGTCAACAAATGTGAGTTGAAGCTTCTCGACAGATGAGGAGGTGGCTACCATCTAAATGCTTGTCAGCCAAAGACATTGTAAGAAATTGGTTTGTTGGTTGAGGGGGTGAAGTCCTACTGAAGCAACAGCCACAATCCTTGCCAAGTTGAACCACAAAAAGTCACTGAATTAGCCTGTGCTTAACGCTCTAGTAGTTTGGCACAAAGCAGTCAGGCTTAATTTAGAGGTAATGTGTAAGGTATGTATGCAGCACTTAAACAGTAAAAACGTGAAAACACAACACAAGAAAAATCCGACATCAATTTAGATAAATAGCATAAATGTAAAAAAATTATTTGACACCAAAACGACAACAATCCAATCAGAGGAACTGGAGATATGCAATTTTAAATATTTTAGATCAAAGTAGCGCCAAAAGGCACAAAGCACCATCTGAGGGTATATAGCCACGCTAGATCAGTACAAAATCAAAAACACACCTAAAGCAAGTCAAACCTATTGGCTTTGCCAATGCTTGTTTAGAGTTGCGGAGATGGGATACGCCATCACAAATGTGGTGGATTTCCCGTCCACCATACTATAAGTGCCATCAGCTGTAATGCACTTCTACTATGGCGAATGGGATATTCGCCATGCTCGCAATGTAGTATCCTGTCACCCAAACTCTAAATAAAGTTCAGTTAGTTTTTGCAGCTTTTCTGTCAAACCATGATATTCATGTCACTTTTCGTTTGTTTTTGTCAATAGAGTCAGTAAGGTGGCCCAATGAGACCTCCCTGATGTCAAATACCTTCCCAGTACTTTTGAATGCCCAATACCAAAAACCATTTCAAATAAATAATAAGACAAGCATTGGTAAACCAATAGGTCTCGCCTGTAAGACCTATCAGCTTTGCCAATGGCTTTTCCAGATGCAGTACATCTTTGGGGGGGCAGGTAAAAAAGTGAAAAAGTAATGTTTTTTCCTGGTGCTTTACAACATCAGTAAAACAATATAGAAAGAAAGGTGTGGTGATGCAAATGGTTGCGTTATTTCCCTGGTGCGAACATGAATTACAATGGGTGTTTGGAAAAAATATTGAATAAAGAATATCGTGATACATAAATATTGTGACAAGAATATTGTGATGGCAAAAATAACGTCAACAGGAATATTAAAGGTAAGACTATGGTTTTAAGTGTTGTTTTAATATTTTTATGAACATATTGTATATAATATCATTTTTATGGGTTAATTTATAAGTATTTTCTTATAATGTATTTTATTTTATTTTTATATTCATTTTTGTATGAGTATGTTTTAAAACCTTTTAGTTATTGGTACAAATTTACAATTTTTTTTCAATTAATGTATATATAATTATGTTATAGAAGCAAGATGCTGGGTTTTTAGGGATAAAAGGTGGGCGATTATTAAAATTGTTAATTAATTATTTGCTTGTAAGTTAATTTTTATAAAATATGTTGATAAATTATTTACATGTATCATTAGTTTTTATTTTCTCTAATTTCTTGAAAAATATTTACTTTTGCGTGTTATTTTGTGCAAATGTAATTTAATACATTTTAAAAATTTGTAAGATCATTTGTACATTTAAAAAAAGTTTAAATTGACAATTTGTAAAACAAAATTACTTTTAGCATAAAAATGCATTTTGATTTGTAAACATATGTTTGCATTTACATGTCTAAGTCATATGTTTTATTTATTAAAAATGAATCACAATATTTAATTGTTTTGTTTCACTTTAGAAAGCAATATTAAGTTAATTTTATTACAATAATTTGTGTGTAAAATATTTATGAATTGTGTATCAAAATTAATTTTTATAATATATTTATACAGTTGTTTTTTCTGTTTAATGTTTATGTTGTAAAAATGATTAACATCATTAAAATAAATCTTTAAAATCTAAATAATTTTGAATTTTATAATGTATTATATATGTTTTAACAATAGATTATTTTATTCTTACTTAGATAACATTTGTTTTTAATTGTTATAAATTAGGTAGCTGTGACTATAATTTACATATTTATGTGTGTGATTGTAAAGGATTATATGTTATATATCTATTTAATTTTTTACATGGTGTAATAATATATATAATATTAAATAAGGTTTTCAAACAGAATATTTATAGTCTTATTTTGATTTCATGTAATATTTATTTAATTATTTAGTTATAATATTAAATGTAATGTGTAATTAATTTAATCTTATAAATACTTATCTAATATAATAATGTTTAATGCTAAATATCTAGGAAATATTTATTAGGTAAGGGCATGTTGTAAGTAATTTTTCAAATTATTTGAAAACAAATGTTTTAAGATGCTTTACTATGGAGTATGATTAGTAAATGTAACCTCTTTAATGCCCAACAACTTCCCAAAAATGGTTTACATTGTAGTGGAAATAGTAAATGTAATACCTTTAGGGTCCAACACCTTCCCCAAAATGGTTTAGATTGGAGTGGGAATAGTAAATGTAGCTCCTTTAGTGTTCAACACGTTCCCCATATGGTTTAAATTGGCGTTGGAATAGCAAATGTAACCCCTTTAGTGCCCAAAACCTTCCTTAAAATTGTTTTGACTGGAGTAGGAATTTTAAATGTAACTTCTTTAGTTTCCAACACCTTTTCCAAAATGGTATTGATGGCAGTGGGGATAGTAAATGTAACTACTTTAGTGTCCAAGACTTTCCACAAAATGGTTTAAATAGGAGTAGGTTTTGCAATTCTCACGTACATAATTAATATTTTATTTTATAATAATAAAGTTAGATAACACAGTTTGCAATTTTTATTCATATTTCTGTAATATTTATTTAATATATATATATATGCATACCGTTTTTATTACAAATATATTTTTACACATAAGTAATTCAAAGTCATATTTAAATAATATTTTATTACAGTTTTAATAATAAATAAATCATGTAAATAATATTTAAACAGTGTAGTACAGTTCTACATTTTTTAGTTTTCTTCCTATTGTGGAATATTTATTTTTTGTTCATTAATTCAGCTGTTTCACATACATATATAGACAATTTTACATACTTTTTAAAGTATAATTTAAATAATACTATATTTTTTAGAGTACTATTTATTTTATACTTTAAATAATTGTTTCATATTTTCATATCACCTTTTGGCATGTTTTACAATATTTAAATGTTGTGTGAACATTTTTAATTGAATCCCCATTGTTTCATTTAACAGCCATTTTTTTCTTTACCACCAGCTTAACGTTTGTGGTCCATTTGTCTCATATTTGGTTTGTTTTCCAGGAATCAAGTTGCGGGAAGGTGTTGCTGCTTGTCAGAGCAGGTTTTTAAGGCTTTTTATAGGGTTTTGAGTGGGGGGAGGTATGGGGTACTACTAAATAGTAGTTAGAGTGTTGTTTTGTGGTTTTTGGAAGTTTTTGTTAGTAGTTTTGGTAAATTTGTTTGCTACTGTTTTGTTTTATCCTTAGGTAGAGTTTGTTAGTAATGTATCATTATTATATGTAATATGTTATTTTATGTGCTTTTTATCTATTAAGGGGCCGATTCCGATCTCGGTCGGAGGCGCACCCAATACTATTCGGTCGGGAAAAAAGCCATGCGAAAGCCTGTTTCCCGACCGATCCGTACAGCACACCGAACGAGCAAGTACGATGCGCACAACAGCAAAAAATCCGGCCGAGCCGTACTCACCCAAACCAGGTCCTGTTCTCCGACCGAGGCGAATCCGGAAATGCCGAATCGAGTCGCACGGAAGGAAAAATGCAGCTCCGTCCGGCCGGACAAGTACGATGCGCTTTCCGTGCGCGCCCGAACCCGTCGCTACGCACGGCACGTCAAAGCATCCGGGAGAGGCGCACATAAGCTCCGATTCGCGCCACAACACGATCCACGGCTCCGAGACGAACACGGCAGCGACGAGGACGACGCGGAGCGACGAGGACGAGGGCGAGCGGCGAGGACGAGGCGGAGCGACGAGGACGACGCGAAGCAACGAGAAGGACAAACGACACGAACCAACCATGAATCCCTTCGTCCCGATCATACCAATATTCTACATTTACTACCGGAACAGGCACGGACGCGTACGGCGCAGAAGGTAAGTCAGACACCAACCACAAAACACATACAACACGTACACGACACATCACACACACACAGAGGGATGCAGAATATACTTACACCAGCAACAGCAGCACCATAGGGGCGGGATGCCCATCACCAATGACACATATGCACACAGGGGCCTGAATGCGCACCACCACCCTCACCCAGGGGGGGCTGGATGCCTACCACCACCCTTAGCCAGGGGGGCTGGATGCCTACCACTACTACCACCCTCACCCAGGGGGGGCTGGATGCCTACCACTACTACCACCCTCACCCAGGGGGGCAGGATGCCCACCACTACTACCACCCTCACCCAGGGGGGGCAGGATGCCTACCACTACTACCACCCTTAGCCAGGGGGGCAGGATGCTTACCACTACTACCACCCTCACCCAGGGGGGACAGGATGCCTACCACTACTACCACCCTTAGCCAGGGGGGGCAGGATGCCTACCACTACTACCACCCTTACCCAGGGGGGCAGGATGCCTACCACTACTACCACCCTTAGCCAGGGGGCAGGATGCCCACCACTACTACCACCCTCACCCAGGGGGGCAGGATGCCTACCACTACTACCACCCTCACCCAGGGGGCAGGATGCCCACCACTACTACCACCCTCACCCAGGGGGGACAGGATGCCTACCACTACTACCACCCTTAGCCAGGGGGGGCAGGATGCCTACCACTACTACCACCCTTACCCAGGGGGGGCAGGATGCCTACCACTACTACCACCCTTAGCCAGGGGGCAGGATGCCTACCACTACTACCACCCTTACCCAGGGGGGCAGGATGCCTACACTACTACCACCCTCACCCAGGGGGGCAGGATGCCTACCACTACTACCACCCTTAGCCAGGGGGCAGGATGCCCACCACTACTACCACCCTCACCCAGGGGGGCAGGATGCCTACCACTACTACCACCCTTAGCCAGGGGGGCAGGATGCCCACCACTACTACCACCCTCACCCAGGGGGGCAGGATGCCTACCACTACTACCACCCTTAGCCAGGGGGCAGGATGCCTACCACTACTACCACCCCCACTCATAGGATGGACAATGCATGACACAACCAGCACACCACAACCTAGGGAATGCAAGAAGAAGACATCCCCCAACACCATGACAAGCGTGTGTAGACTGTGTCAAATGCCTACAACACCGAACATGACTTTGAACATACAATGTGACCCCCTAGCACATGTGCCACACATATATGTGTGTGGCACCCACAATGCAAGCAGGCCATGACCATTGTGGCAATGGGGTCCAAACCCCCATCATCACAGTGACCAAAAGGTAAGTGTGGGGTCCATAGCTGAAGCACATTTTGAACATTGTGGCAATGGGGTCCAAACCCCCATCATCACAGTGACCAAAATGTAAGTGTGGGGTCCATAGCTGAAGCACATTTTGAACATTGTGGCAATGGGGTCCAAACCCCCATCATCACAGTGACCAAAATGTAAGTGTGGGGTCCATAGCTGAAGCACATTTTGAACATTGTGGCAATGGGGTCCAAACCCCCATCATCACAGTGACCAAAATGTAAGTGTGAGGTCCATAGCTGAAGCACATTTTGAACATTGTGGCAATGGGGTCCAAACCCCCATCATCACAGTGACCAAAATGTAAGTGTGGGGTCCATAGCTGAAGCACATTTTGAACATTGTGGCAATGGGGTCCAAACCCCCATCAACACAGTGACCAAAATGTAAGTGTGGGGTCCATAGCTGAAGCACATTTCGAACATTGTGGCAATGGGGTCCAAACCCCCATCATCACAGTGACCAAAATGTAAGTGTGGGGTCCATAGCTGAAGCACATTTTGAACATTGTGGCAATGGGGTCCAAACCCCCATCATCACAGTGACCAAAAGGCAAGTGTTGACAAAGTAAGAGGTGCAACTGCCAAACTGCATGGATGATTCCTGGTCACAGAACAACAAACACATCAGTGGCAAAGTAGTGTATGTGTCCCATTGCAACATAAATTGGGGAGCCAAATCCTGCAGTGCAAATAAGACATACCTTTGGCCATGTGCAGACAAACAACACCCATGGGGGCTGACACCGTCAACAATCATCAATGACACAATGACAGAAGTGACCATCCGAATGCAGACCCACATATTTGCACCAATGGGCACACACATGCAGATACCCTGTGGAGACTGCAGATGTGAGGCGAACAGATACCATACCATGGCAGCAATGGGACACACAATCAACAATTAGCAACAAGTGAGGGCTCCCGTCCCATCAGCCTGGTCATGGAAGTGCCAACGGAATCATCAGCACAGATCCAACACACTTGTATAGCAATGTTGCACTGACAACACAGATGAGTCCTTCCCCATTGATGCCCAAACCCGCATGTTCACTGGAGATGGCCACACGGTCAGGGAAGTAGACGAATAGAACAATGGCAGGCACAACAGATGTGCAGGGGTGGAAGCCACAGATGTGAAGTTGCCAATCTAAGTAGGAAATCTCATTGCCAAATACTGAACACATGACACCCTCAGATGCTGCTATGGATGACATGGATACACCACAGGATAGGACACATAACCCCTGGACCACATGGGTTCCTGCACAGTAACACTTCATTATCATGAGACCAAATATCACCATCACTGCAGCAAGGGCATTCTTAGCATCATCAACATCATGTACATCAGAAGCAAAAGCATTAGAGAACAGAAAGTTGCTTTATTCAGCATATGTGGCATTAAAAGTAGAAGTCCGGTAGAACATAAACAAAGGCCAATGGCCAGTCCATCAACAAAGTCACAAGTGGGTGACAGTGGCAGATGCCACCCTACACATGCCTGCACAAAACCAGGGACAATCCACTAGGAGGGGCAACCGGGGGGTAGGCCAGGCACCGCAGGGACAGGATCAGGGCTCACCAGGAGGAAGCAGGGAAGGGGTGGTGGGTGCTGGAGAGCCACTGACAACTGCAGTGGAGGTGTCTGACATGGTGTGTGCCGGCACAACTGGGGGCATGGCTCAGATGTTGTGGGTGCCGGCACGACTGCAGTGGACCCTGCAGATGGAGTGGACAGGTCCGCCACTGCAGTGCCCAAGTCAGACAGGGTGGTAGTGGACTCCACTGCAGTGCCTACCACCAGGGGAGGAGAATGGGGAACAGGCAAGGTGGGCTGGACAGAGGGGAGGACACCCTCACCACATCAGTGGCACAGACAAGCGCAGCGGGGGGTGTGGTGCCGGGAGAGCAAGTGGCAGGGGAGAAGGCCGGAGCCTCTTGGGGATGGTATATCTGTGGGTGGGGGAACCTGGGGCAGGGTGTGGCGGGGGCACCTGTGGAGTGGGGGCCTGAGGGATGGAGGAAGGTGACCTGGTGCTTGAGCTGCAGGGCGGCGGCGGGGTCTTGCTCTTACCACTCCGGGGGACTTGCGGGTGGGGGCCTCAGTCTGTCTGCGCCTGGGGGAGGGTGTCCGGGGGAGAGGGGCACTCTGCTCTGTGTGGGGGGCTTCCTCTTCCCCCTGGATGCTGGGGCAGCTGGATCGGAGGGGAAGAGGCCGAGGTCACTGAGGAAGAGGCGCTGGGTCTTTGGGGTTGCAGGTGAGGCAAGGGAGGGTGCTTTGGAGGGAGAGGCAACTGAGGACTGCGCAGTGCCCGTGGATGCGTGTGTGTGTACCAGGGCCCCATCCCCTGTGAGTCTGGTTTCAGTCCCCTGACTGTGCGTGCGTGTGCGTTTAGTTTGTGGCGTGTGTGTCTGTGTGCTGGATGTGTGTGTGCTGGTGTGTGCCTGTGCCGGTGTGTGTGTGCTTGGGACGAGCAAGGTGCTGGGGAGTGTGGATGGAGCAGAGGCAGGAGGGGTGAGGGACTGTCTGAGGAGGGACACTGCTGCCGTCAGGGAGGAGTCCATGGACCTGTTGCCCCTCTGTAGGTCAGACATGCCCGATGAGATGCCCTCCATGAACGACACCAGCTGAGTCAACAGTGCGGTGTGCGCATGGAGGACACTCAGCATGGCTGTCTGCCCTACATGGAGCTGGCGAAGGAGGTACACAGACTCCTCACTCAGGGCAGCAGGGGACACAGGGGCAGGGGGTGCGGTGCCTGGGCCAAAGGAGACACGCTCCCGAACATGGGAGCCTCCACGGACCTTGGGAATGGGAGCCGATGGGAGGGCGGTGGTGGTGCTGGTGGTGGCGGGGACAGCAACACTAGCTGGGGTGTGGTGGCTGCTGACACCCGCCTCCACAAGGGAGTCATCCTCCGAGTTGCTCTGGTCCTCAGCTGAGGTGGATGGTGCTGAGGATTCCTCGGTGTGGCTCCCCTCGCCCTCCGTGCCACTGGGTCCCTCCGACCACTCCTCGGCTGCTGACCCAGTCTGGCTCTCTGGCTCCTCCTGGTCCGTGGAGCTGTCCCCTTCCGTGGCCGTGGATGTATCTGCAAACAATGGGGAAACAGACAGACATCAGTCACCTGCACAAAACGCACACACCACTGTGAGCACAGCACATCACAGAGCAAGCCCTGGCATCATTAGTTGTACATTGCTAAAAGTGCCCTAACTGAACAGGAGAAGCCAATTGTCAGTCTGATGCCAAGCATGGCCCTCACATCCCACATGGCCTTGCACCCATCTGTCTGGTGTCTGTTGGATTGCAACACCCCAGTGTGGACACATGCACCAAGTACACAGTAGTTGGACAGTGCAGAGGACACGGTGTGGACACATCACAGCTCTTGCCACTGAGTCAGTACAGGTTTCCGGATGAAAGGGATGCCCAGAGTCAAATAGGAAATGCATGTGATGCATACCAGCGACAGACACCATGATGCACCCATGTCCTGATAGCCAGCGCCACTATGGTGTGCATGTAGCACATGTCACTCCCCTGCAGGACCACAAATAAGTTGACACATGCCATGGCAGAGGCATGACTGTTAAGTCATACATCACTGTCTCAGTGATGTATGACTTGGCAGCCAGACAACAACACTATGCACTGTGTCACAATAGTAGGTCATGGGGAATGCAAGTCCTGGAGCTGCACAAGTGCACATGTACATCCCCCACACAACACATCATCTCAACCCTCATCTGTCCAGGTCACACCTATTGGACATATGGGAGACCTGTGACACTACCCTCTGAACCTGAGCCCCTCACAATTTGCTTTGAATGGGGAACAGCTGCCTGAACATCACATTCGCATACCCCAGTCTGCACGGGCAGCTGATCAAACACCTATGTGACACACAAGTATCGTCTCCTATGGTCACATCTCCAGGGGCATGCTGAGCCCCTACCAAGAAACACCCCAGCAGTCCTGGCAACTAATCCACAGCACACTGACACAGAGGCAGACACCGGAGGGGTCAAATCACTGTGCACAATGTGTCAGCTGATACACGGGAGTGGGAGTACAGAGTGCATTGCATGGCCTGGAGTAGGCATGACTGTCCTGCTCCACATGAATGAGGGATGTGCCCTGGACAGTGGATAGCTGGCTATGTATGTGTGACACACGTAATCTGCACAATCCTGGGGCACAAACATTGTTCCCACCCGCTGCATGGGCGTGTGCCACATACCTCAGGCACATGTGGTGGCTCAGCTCAGCAAGTGGACCGCATATCAAAGCAACACGCAGATCACATGTCCAAACCCAGGCATTGTGTGAACAATGGACCCACCCATGATGCCCACAACAGAGTTAGGGAAACAGATGCTGTCCCCCACCTTTAGTGAAGCAAACTGCAAGGACACAGTCCCAAGTGACACAATTCCCTGACTGTAAGGGCCACACCTGGGTATCAGATGAGCAGTGGGCAGTGCACAATAGAGGGACATGGCTCCTGGACAACATGACTGCTGCACTGTGGCAGTTGAACCAGGCCAGAGGAGGGCACAAAGCATGTAATACAGAGTTCACAGTGCAGTCTTTGACTCACCCCCTCCTTGCTGCTGTCTGGCCTTCAGCTGCCCATCCAGGTCTGGAAACACCACCGCCAGGATCTGGAGCATGTGGGGGTCAGGGTCCGTGTTCCGCCCCTCCTGCGAGGAGGCGACAGCTTCAGCTGGACCCGTGCAATCCTCCGGGTCCAGCCCCGAAGGTCCTGCCACCTCTTCTGGCAGTTGCGGATCCGGCGCTTGTAGACCCCCACGGACCGGACAGCCCGGACGATGTCCTTCCAGATTTCCTGCTTCCGATGGGCATTAACCTGTCAGGATGACAAAGTGAAAAGGCCATTACCACACATGCAACATATCCGTGCATGACACAGTTGTATATACATGTCTCAATCACAGGGGCACATGATGTACACAGGCAGTGCAAAGCTGTCCATGGACAGTTTGCCAGACGTCACTACATGGTATCATTGCATGGGAAGTAAAACCATGTTCAAATGCACTGTCACTGCACCATACCTGCCCAGTCCAGGTCACTACACACTATGGGGGGTGACAACTACTCAGTGAGCCTGCTAGCCAGTGGCGTGCAGACTCTCAGCCTTGCTAGTCAGACAAAATGCACATTCAGAAAGGCAGTGCACAGAACACTCACCTGCTCCCCTGGTGTCCCATACAGCTTGCTGTACTGTGGAAGTAGGCTGTCCAGCAGGGCCTGGTTCTCTTCAAGGCTGAAGGCTGGGGCTCTCTCCACAGTACGTGCCATTGCAGGGTCCAGAGGGGCAGAGACAGCAGCAGTGCAGTGGCAGATGTCGTCTTGGAGCATGTAGTGCAGGCAAGTGGGCTCTCAGGGGAACAGCCAGCAATATATATGTGCTGGAGAGGCAGATACTGTCCCTTGTGTCCAAAGTGATAGGTCCAAGTCGTTTGCATCTTCTGAATCTGGCCAATCCATGGAATAGCAGCACCAAAACACGCCCACAGCATCCTTCAAATCTTCAACTTCATGACATACATGATTTTGCAACATTGTTGTGGGTGACCAACTGATTTTCCAGCAACCGACTCGTTCGAAATTCGAAACGCGTCCGTTGCCAGGCAAGCCCATTGTCAATGGGTGCGCACCGATCGGTCCATTGCGGTACAACGCGCACAGGGGTACAACGCGTACCCGCACACATTGAAAGCAATGGGCCGGCCGGAGGCACCGATCGGTCCATTGCTGTTCAACGCGCACAGGGGTACAACGCGTACCCGCACACACTGAAAGCAATGGGCCGGCCGGAGGCACCGATCGGTCCATTGCAGTTCAACGCGCACAGGGGTACAACGCGTACCCGCACACATTGAAAGCAATGGGCCGGCCGGAGGCACCGATCGGTCCATTGCTGTTCAACGCGCACAGGGGTACAACGCGTACCGCACACATTGAAAGCAATGGGCCGGCCGGAGGCACCGATCGGTCCATTGCTGTTCAATGCGCACAGGGGTACTAACGCGTACCCGCACACATTGAAAGCAATGGGCCGGCCGGAGGCACCGATCGGTCCATTGCAGTTCAACGCGCACAGGGGTATAACGCGTACCCGCGCACATTGAAAGCAATGGGCCGGCCGGAGGCACCGATCGGTCCATTGCTGTTCAACGCGCACAGGGGTACAACGCGTACCCGCACACATTGAAAACAATGGGCCGGCCGGAGGCACCGATCGGTCCATTGCTGTTCAACGCGCACAGGGGTACAACGCGTATCCGCACACATTGAAAGCAATGGGCCGGCCGGAGGCACCGATCGGTCCATTGCTGTTCAATGCGCACAGAGGTACAACGCGTACCGCGCACATTGAAAGCAATGGGCCGGCCGGAGGCACCGATCGGTCCATTGCAGTTCAACGCGCACAGGGGTACAACGCGTACCCGCACACATTGAAAGCAATGGGCCGGGCCGGAGGCACCGATCGGTCCATTGCTGTTCAACGCGCACAGGGGTACAACGCGTACCCGCACACATTGAAAGCAATGGGCCGGCCGGAGGCACCGATCGGTCCATTGCTGTTCAACACGCACAGGGGTACAACGCGTACCCGCACACATTGAAAGCAATGGGCCGGCCGGAGGCACCGATAGGTCCATTGCTGTTCAACGCGCACAGGGGTACAACGCGTACCCGCACACATTGAAAGCAATGGGCCGGCCGGAGGCACCGATCGGTCCATTGCTGTTCAACGCATCACTGTACATGTGACTGGCATATGTCAGCATGCCTGTCTCAGATGGACATATGCCAGCCACAGATAGCTCCCAGGGAGTGAGGGGCACACCTACATCACGACAGCCTGTCCAAACTTTATCATAAGGCATGTAAGGCTGCATTTCCTATTGTGTGTATGTTGGTGTACATGTTGTCCTGTGGGTGTCACCTGTGGGCAGCCACCCCCAGGCTGTGCACGTGTTCATGGGGACAGGATCCTGGGTGTTACGTGTACGTGACCACTGTGATGTGCAACTGTTCATATCTGTGCATGTGCCGTGGTCACATTTCACAGTGGTGTATGTGTATGTCATGTCACATACCCCGTGAGTCCCATGTGGGACGGTATGTTTGAGCCAGGGTGTCCCAGTGGCACAATAGTGATGGTCCTCCACAGTCTTTGTGCATGTGGTGTTTACAATGTCTCTGATTTCATGTGCACAATGGGAGACAGTCTCCACATCCACGTTGTGTGTGCATGGACTCTGATGTTGTGCGTGTGTGTCACAGACGTCCATGTCTGTCCTGCCGTGGCAAGTGGGGCCACTACCTGTGGGGGTCATGGTTGTTTTGCTGTGGTGTATACATGATACTCCATGTAATGCCAGTGTCCATGTGGCATTACAGGGTCCCTGGGAATGTACCTGTCGTTGAGCTGTGGTGCCTGGGGCACATCTGTCCTCACATGTCCCTGTGGGGGGTTATTGTGACACGGCAGCAGGAGATGGGAACTGTGACACGGCCTCATGATATCCAATGGGCCAACCTGGGACTAATTGATGCCACCTGTTGGACCGTGTTGACAGATGTTGGCCATGTATGTACCATACATGTCCTTCCGGTACTGCACACTTCATGTAGTTGTGCCTCATAATGATGTATGTTGGGATCTTGAGTGTGTTCAATGCCGCATATGTGGGGTGACTGACAATCTTGCTTACTTCTCCTCTGCACTGCAGGGCTCCTGCTGTCCATCGGCCATTCCCAGACCTGGCAACGATGGTGGAACGGGACAGCATCCGACGGTACCGCTTCACCAGGCAGCTGATTGAGGATTTGGCAGTGCAGTTGTCCCCACATTTGCAGCCTGGCCGGCCGTATCCTACAGCGCTGACCCCCAAGGTGAAGGTGATGGCAGCCCTACACTTCTTTGCCACTGGTACCTTCCAACATACTGTGGCGACTGCTGGTGGGATGTCACAGACCATGTTCAGCCGTGTGCTCCGCGATGTTTTGGCGGCAATGTTGCTCTTCCTGAACCGGTACATCTATTTCCCTAGACTGCGACGACTCACTGACGTGAAGAGTGACTTTTATGCCCTGGGGAGGATGCCGCATGTAATTGGCTCCATTGATGGGACACATGTGGCTTTGGTACCACCACAGGCCCAGGAGCAGGCCTACAGGAACCGCAAGCACTACCACTCGGTCAATGCACTGGTGGTGTGTCTTGCAGACATGACCATCACACACGTGTGTGCCCGTTTCCCTGGTTCAGCACACGATGCCTTTGTGATGAGGAGTAGTCGCATCCCCAGGATGATGACACAGATGCAGAACCAGCGTGCCTGGCTTGTCGGTGTGTACTGACTTTGTGCCATTGTGTGTGATCTGATCTGTAGTATTCCGCCCACTGTTCCAAGTCAGCTAATGTGCACTTGTCTGTCCGTAGGTGACTCGGGATACCCCAACATGCCGTGGTTGCTGACACCCCTCAGGAACCCTGTGACACCTGCCCAGATGCGCTACAATGAGGCACATGGTCGGACCAGGAGAGTGATTGAGCGGACCTTTGGTCTCCTGAAGAGCCGCTTCCGCTGCCTGGACAAGACCGGAGGGTCCCTCCCATATGCCCCTGCGAAAGTGTGCAAGATTATCATCGTCTGCTGCATGCTCCACAACCTGGCAGTGCGGAAGGAGTTGCCTCTCATCCAGGATGACAATGACCAACATCCGCCACCTGTGGAGGATCCTGGCCTGGACCACGATGCCAGTGACGATGATGATGATGATGATGGTGATGGTGATGTCCGCACACAGCTCATCACCAACTTCTTTAGCTGAATGTGAGTATCCTGAGGTGTCATGTCAATGATGTGAGTTGGCATGATGTGTGGGTGGTGCTCTGGTGCTGTGGGAGTGTGTCCATGGGCCACTTGACTGGATGTGTGTTGCGATGTGTGGTGACAGGTGGGCTGTACTCCCCAACAGTATTGACATGCTAACTTGGTTCTGGGTGGGTATCTTGTAACATGTATTGTGCATGTGTTTTGCTGTTCTGTCCTGTACTCCATTGCTTTTGACTGTGTGTCATTTCTGTCCTTCACAGGGTACTTTCAGATTCGTTTGGTCAACTGTGTCCACCGACGACGTGATTGCACATCCAGGCTGGTACCTGTTGTGTCCCTACAGGTGATGTGCGCCACACCCATGGACTTCCTTCCGTCTACAGTTGTTGACTGTGTGCCCGCTGCCAGGTGGGGTTACCTTGCATCTGTAGTGGTTACGGCATGTTGCAACTGTGTAATAAACCTGTGCTTCACTTTGTGATGTGCGTTGTCTGTGGTCACATATTTGACTGCCATTTGCTTACTGCACCTGTGGGCTACTTGACTACAACTGGGAATGGGTGTGGTGTCTGTGCATTGCACCGTCTTCCCTGGCAACATCAGTGTAGGCAATGAGTCAGATGGCCTAGGTGTGTATGTGTCGTGTAGCCCTGGTGGTGTGTCTCCCTCATGTGTGTCACGTTTCCTGTACTCACATGCCTGTGTTGTCCTTGCTGTTGCAGTTCGCATACACAGTGTAATTTTGCAGTTCATCATCCCCATAACAGCACCCACGTTGGAATCACGACAGAGGCAAGTATGGTGTATTAGTGTGTTTATTGTGATACATTTGTGTTAATAGTGCATAGGATGGGTTGTGCTGTACATGAATCTTGCAATCCCAAGTTCCTAGCTGAATTGAAAGTCCGGGTAGACAGGATCCCCAGTATCGGGGCCACAGTTGTCTGACACATTGGTCCAACTTGTACTCCCCATGCAATGTGTGGGAGTAGTGTTGCCGTCAACAGGGTGAACAGTCTGTGCACAAAGGCGAACATCCAGAACAGGTTCAGGCTTCCTGGGAGTTGCGCTTGGCCATCGGCCTCTCACTTTTCCCTCCTCGGACGACCCCTCTTCTTGGGGGGGGGCCCTCAAGTGCAGGCTGCTGCGGTGCAGGGGACTCTCCGCCAGAGTCCTCCTCCCTCCCTGTGGCAGTTGCAGTTTGTTCGGCACCAGATGTTGTTGGCACACAGGGAGGTGTGGACTGGTTGCTGTTCATCTGGCGGAGGCATTGTAAAATGTCCCTGTGCACCGCCGTCATCTCATGCAGTGCATCCCACTTGGACTCCACGCGGGACATGTGTGAGTCCACACAGGACATGTGTGACTCCACGTGGGACATGTGGGAGTCCAAGCGGGCATGATGGGCAGCCTGCTGCTGTTTAATGTCTCTGAGGAGCCCCACTACCTGGCTGAGCTCTCCGGTGCTGGACTGGTACGCATCAGCTATGCGTACCAGTTGTGGGTCATCATGCACACCAGCAACGTCTGCAAGCAGCGACCTCTGTCTCCCCACCTCCCACCACCCCTGCTGACATGTGCAGTGTGTGCAGTGGCACGCACAGATAACCCTGGTCCACCTTGGGGGTTGGTGGTGGTGTTCATGGCCCCAGGTTGGTCCAGGGTCACTGTGCTGGTGTTGCTCCTTATTCTGTCCATGTCGGCAGGGATGGTATTCGTGGTGACAGTCGTTGTAGGGGTGGGTGCAGGGGTGCAGCTGGTGGTCCTGCTGGTGCTGCAGCTGGTGGTCCTGCTGGTGCTGCATGTTGACTTGCACCGGATGTGCCAGGTTGTTCTTCATCGTCCGAGGAGGACAGAGGCTGTACGACGCCAGTGAGCTCGGCATCCTCTTGAGCCTGGGACTGGGACTCCTCAGCGTCTGCTGCTGTGTCCCCATCATCACCTGTTTTTGGGAGACACAAACAATGTATGTCATGTTTCTGCAGGCATCAATGGTTGACACACATGACAGTTGTGACTGTGCCTCTGGGTGCGGGCCTGTACATTGCATTGTCCTGAGTCGTCACAGTCAGGGGTTGATATTGGTGTGGCACATTGTCCTGCATTATTTGGGCATTTCTATGTATTTTCTGGGGTGTGAACATGGTCTGCATTGGTTGTGTTTGGTTGGCAGCCGGCCCTCCTTCCCACCCACCCAGCCAGTCAGTTATCCCACCATGGAACGTGCTTGCGTTGCAGGGAGTGTAAGTTGTCTCTCAGGATGTCAGTCAGTGGTGTCCTGCTGTTTGTTGGTGCACAGTTGGCAGCAGGGCCTTGTGCTCCCCACAGCAGTAGCCAGTGTCTGCCATCTTGTGAGTCCTTCTCCACTCCCTGTGATGTGAGCATGGTTCAGGGTGGTGTTGATGGGACAGTTGTGGGGGTGACCAATATCAGTGACTACGACTCCCATCATGCTATTGCCTCCACCCCCTTCCCAGCATGCCCATGCTTCCTTCCTTTTGACTCTGCTTCCCTGTGGGGTGGGCTGGCTGTGCTGACAGGATGGCTGGGAGTGTTGTCCTGGCAGTTGTTTGGCTAAGAGTCCCAAGAGTGTCCCTGTGCTTCACACAACATAACCCAGGGTGGTGGTTCTTTGTGGGATCTTGTGTTAGGATGGAGGGCATTGCATTCTACCAGGTGGGTACTGTGGAGTTTGTGTTGGGGGGGTGTGAGGGGAGGTGCTTGTGACTATAGTCAGTGCTGCAAGTCCCCCTTCCCACCCAGCCAGCCAGATATCCCACCATGGAACGTGCTTGCATTGCAGGGAGTGTAAGTTGTCTCTCAGGATGTCAGTCAGTGGTGTCCTGCTGTTTGTTGGTGCACATTTGCCAGCAGGGCCTTGTGCTCCCCACAGCAGTAGCCAGTGTCAGCCATCTTGTGAGTCCTTCTCCACTCCCTGTGATGTGAGCATGGTTCAGGGTGGTGTTGATGGGACAGTTGTGGGGGTGAGCTATGTCTGTGACTACGACTCCCATCATGCTATTGCCTCCACCCCCTTCCCAGCATGCCCATGCTTCCTTCCTTTGATTCTGCTTCCCTGTGGGGTGGGCTGGCTGTGCTGACAGGATGGCTGGGAGTGTTGTCCTGGCAGTTGTTTGGCTAAGAGTCCCAAGAGTGTCCCTGTGCTTCACACAACATAACCCAGGGTGGTGGTTCTTTGTGGGATCTTGTGTTAGGATGGGGGGCATTGCATTCTACCAGGTGGCTTCTGTGGAGTTTGTGTTGGGGTGTGTGTGAGGGGAGGTGCTTGTGACTATGGTCAGTGCTGCAAGTCCCCCTTCCCACCCAGCTAGCCAGATATCCCACCATGGAACGTGCTTGCATTGCAGGGAGTGTAAGTTGTCTCTCAGGATGTCAGTCAGTGGTGTCCTGCTGTTTGTTGGTGCACAGTTGCCAGCAGGGCCTTGTGCTCCCCACAGCAGTAGCCAGTGTCAGCCATCTTGTGAGTCCTCCACTTCCTGTGATGTGAGCATGGTTCAGGGTGGTGTTGATGGGACAGTTGTGGGGGTGACCAATATCAGTGACTATGACTCCCATCATGCTATTGCCTCCACCCCCTTCCCAGCATGCCCATGCTTCCTTCCTTTTGACTCTGCTTCCCTGTGGGGTGGGCTGGCTGTGCTGACAGGATGGCTGGGAGTGTTGTCCTGGCAGTTGTTTGGCTAAGAGTCCCAAGAGTGTCCCTGTGCTTCACACAACATAACCCAGGGTGGTGGTTCTTTGTGGGATCTTGTGTTAGGATGGAGGGCATTGCATTCTACCAGGTGGGTACTGTGGAGTTTGTGTTGGGGGGGGTGTGAGGGGAGGTGCTTGTGACTATAGTCAGTGCTGCAAGTCCCCCTTCCCACCCAGCCAGCCAGATATCCCACCATGGAACGTGCTTGCATTGCAGGGAGTGTAAGTTGTCTCTCAGGATGTCAGTCAGTGGTGTCCTGCTGTTTGTTGGTGCACATTTGCCAGCAGGGCCTTGTGCTCCCCACAGCAGTAGCCAGTGTCAGCCATCTTGTGAGTCCTTCTCCACTCCCTGTGATGTGAGCATGGTTCAGGGTGGTGTTGATGGGACAGTTGTGGGGGTGAGCTATGTCTGTGACTACGACTCCCATCATGCTATTGCCTCCACCCCCTTCCCAGCATGCCCATGCTTCCTTCCTTTGATTCTGCTTCCCTGTGGGGTGGGCTGGCTGTGCTGACAGGATGGCTGGGAGTGTTGTCCTGGCAGTTGTTTGGCTAAGAGTCCCAAGAGTGTCCCTGTGCTTCACACAACATAACCCAGGGTGGTGGTTCTTTGTGGGATCTTGTGTTAGGATGGGGGGCATTGCATTCTACCAGGTGGCTTCTGTGGAGTTTGTGTTGGGGTGTGTGTGAGGGGAGGTGCTTGTGACTATGGTCAGTGCTGCAAGTCCCCCTTCCCACCCAGCCAGCCAGATATCCCACCATGGAACGTGCTTGCATTGCAGGGAGTGTAAGTTGTCTCTCAGGATGTCAGTCAGTGGTGTCCTGCTGTTTGTTGGTGCACATTTGCCAGCAGGGCCTTGTGCTCCCCACAGCAGTAGCCAGTGTCAGCCATCTTGTGAGTCCTTCTCCACTCCCTGTGATGTGAGCATGGTTCAGGGTGGTGTTGATGGGACAGTTGTGGGGGTGAGCTATGTCTGTGACTACGACTCCCATCATGCTATTGCCTCCACCCCCTTCCCAGCATGCCCATGCTTCCTTCCTTTTGACTCTGCTTCCCTGTGGGGTGGGCTGGCTGTGCTGACAGGATGGCTGGGAGTGTTGTCCTGGCAGTTGTTTGGCTAAAAGTCCCAAGAGTGTCCCTGTGCTTCACACAACATAACCCAGGGTGGTGGTTCTTTGTGGGATCTTGTGTTAGGATGGGGGCATTGCATTCTACCAGGTGGGTTCTGTGGAGTTTGTGTTGGGGTGTGTGTGAGGGGAGGTGCTTGTGACTGTGGTCAGTGCTGCAAGTCCTCCTTCCCACCCAGCTAGCCAGATATCCCACCATGGAGCGTGCTTGCATTGCAGGCAGTGGGAGTTGTCTCTCAGGATGTCATTCAGTGGTGTTGTGCTGTTTGTTGGTGCACAGTTGCCAGCAGGGCCTTGTGCTCCCCACAGCAGTTGCCAGTGTCAGCCATCTTGTGAGTCCTTCTCCACTCCCTGTGATGTGCGCATGGTTCATGGTGGTGTTGATGGGACAGTTGTGGGGGGGCAATATGTGTGACTGCGACTCCCATGATGCTATTGGCTACACTGACTTGGCCAGCATACACAGAATTCCTTCCTTTGAGTGTTCTTCACTGTGTGTTGGTGTTGTTGTGGTGGCTACATGTCTGGATGTGTTTGTTAGTTCTATTTGTGCCACTGCCTAGCTGTAGTTGTAGTTGTTTGTACATGTGATGGCACAGTTGGATGTGACTTTTTTGATGGCATGTGTTGTGTTTATCTGACTGACATACACATTTTGGGATGATTCTGTTCTGGTTGCTGTGTAATTGCTATGAGTGCATGGTTTGACTCTCCCCTTGACAGTGATGTGTGTGTGTTTTGTGGCAGTATATTGTGTACATTTGTTGTGTACTCACCAGGCTCTGGGATGTCCTCTAGTCCATATACGCTCACTGGCGGAAGGATGGCCCGCACCTTCTCCTCCCAGGGCCTGAGGTATATTGGCTTGGCAGGAGGGCCACTGCCGGTGTGTTGGCTGTTGATGTAGTCTTGCTTCAGCATTTTCCGTACCCTCCTGCGCACGTCATACCACCTGTTCTGGATGTCGGTCTTTGTGCGCCGACATGGTGATTGGGCGTTCACCCTGTTGATGATCCTCTCCCACATCTTGGTTTTCTGCGACATGGGGGTCTGTTGGACCAATGTGCCAAACAGCTGTGGCTCCACCCTGAGGATCTCGTCTACCATGACTTCCAATTCACTATCTAGGAACTTGGGATTCTTCTTGGGGGGCATGGTGATGGGTGGTGATGGTGGGTGATGTGTGTGTTGGTGTGCAGGTGAGGGTGTGTGAGTGTGTGTTTTGCTGGGTGTATGTGAGGTAGGTATTTGTTGGTGTGCTGATGGTGTGTGGCTTGTGTGAGGGATGAGCTGTGGGTGTGTGGTTGCTTTCTCTTGGGTGCTGGCAGTGGAATGGCATTTGCAAAGGCTCATGGTAGTGATTTGTGTCCTTTATATAGGTGGAGTTGTGGGTGTGTCTTTGTTCTCTGTCCCCACCCCCCAGTATTTATTGGCTTGGTAATTGCTTGTTTGGCCTTTTTTTGGGTGATTTTTCCTTTGTGCTGTTTGTGTATGTTGGAAACGTTCTTGTGACCGAGTCGGACCCTGCATTGGTCTCGTACGGTGTTCTCCGCTTCGTTCACGCTGTGTTTGTGCAGTTTTCTGTGCTGCGTACGCGGTCGGTCGCGGTGTATTGTGTTGCTTCGGCTCGGTTTTGTATGCGTGTCGGTCGTACGGCTTGGCCTCCGTCCGACTCGCCGTGGTTTTCGCGCCTTGCATCGTACTTTGCGGTTTGGAGTTCGCGTGTACGTTTCGGTCGGATTTGTTCCGGGTGCGTGTCGGTCGGTTGGATTCGCGTGTTTTTCCGGCCGGATTGCTGCTTTCCGTGCGGCTCGGTCGGTCGACTTTGTTTCGGTACGTGTCGGTCGGATTTTTCGCGCCTTGCATCGTACTTGGCGTGTCGTGCGCCACGGGTACGTGTCGGTCGGTATTTTTTCCGGATCCGAGTCGGTCGGTGCTTTTTCCGGCCCGAATCGGAATCGACCCCTAAGTGTGATGTTTATGTTACATTTGAAGATACTGTTTTTTTGTGGGAGAGTATTTTTTTTTATTATAGAGGTTTACTGATCAGAAGGCATTGTATAGACTTTGAATTTTATGTTATTTTTTTTAAACAAAATCATTTGGTTTTCTAGTAACCAATATATATATTTTTTTTTTATTTTTCAAAAACCTTTATTAAGCAAAAAGGCACATGGCACATTACAGCTTGACATCACAGCATTAATGCAGTATCTTCTACATTTCCAGTAGTGTCACATGCTGCAGGGAAAGAAAGGCAGGAAAATACACAGATACAGTCCATCAGCAATTGAATAGTAATCAATGCACAGCAGAAGAGGCACAATCAATCCTGCCCAGGGGGGAGATGTGGGTCAACATCCTCAATCTGGGCATTTCGCACGGCAGCATTGGGGGAGGTTGCTGCTGGGCTATCTGGGGCGGCCAAACGTTGGAGATAGGAAACAAGCAGGGCCCAAATATCTGGGGGTCTGCTGGGTGCAGGCATCAAATCCCAAAACTCGCCAAGGAGTGTCTGGCAGTGGGCTGCGTCGCTAGGCCAATTTTTAACCATGGGAGCTAGTGTACGACCCCAATGCATGGCCACCCTGTGCTTAGCGAGCACCAACAGCATCGCAATCAGCTTGCGGTTGATATCGGACACATGCTTGATGCAGTCCAGGAGACACAGCAGTGGGTCCGGGGTGACACGCTCAAGTGTAATGTCCTGATAGCGGTGCACACCCCCTGCCAGAACAGTGCCACCCCGGGACACACCCAAGCCAGGTGTGCGAAGTCCACCCCTGGAGGCGCGCAGCGCACACATCTGTCATTATCAATTAAGCCCATTTTGTGTAGGGAGACAGGGGTGCGGTAGAGCTTATGTAGATACTTAAAATGAATGAGCCTCAGATGGTAATTAGGGGAGAGGCGCTTTGTCTTTGCAGCAATAAAGCAATTGCTCAGGAGAGAGGTCCCTTCCCAAGTCCTCACTCCACGCAGTGCGGGCGCGCTCAGTGTTGATGAAGGAGGCGGCCAAGGTGAGAGCGTATAATCTAGTGACCAACTTCCGCGGGGAGCTGGATGAGTGTACAAACTGAAGGGCAGCGTTAGCTTGGGGGGCCTGCGGGAACGCGGGGTTAGCTTCCCTACTCGTCGCCCTAATCTGATAGTACAGCAGCTTGTCGAGAGGGGTCGCGCTGTCAGAGAGAGAGAAGAATGTATTGTCGGGATAAATGTCTGCTGCAGTGTTGAGGCCCAGTTGAGCAGCACGACGAGCCATGCCTGCTGTCTGCAATGGGGGAAACGCAGGATTGCCAGCGAGTCTCAGGGAGGGTGCGTTCAATATGATGGCGCCGGTATATTTGCGCAGTCCGTCCCAGGCCCATCGCAAGCATTCAACCGTATCTATCTCATCCCGGGGGGGCTTGGGTGGAAGGAATAGGGCAGTTTGAAGTGGCCATGGGGCAGCAAGGTCAGTCTCGACCGCAGTGTGGGGCTGAAATGGTGTGGGGTGCAGCCAGAAATGGAGAAAGCTGGCTTGGGCGCATAACGCATAAAGCTTAAAATCTGGAGCTCCCATAGTGCCACGGGCTAGAGGTAGAGTAAGTATATCATAAGCGATTCTGGGTTGATGTCCAGCCCATATCAGAGCGATGATGCTGGAGCGGAGCTTGCGAAAAAAGTGCGATGTGAGGGGGATGGGGATATTTAAAAAGAGATATAAAAATTTGGGAAGTACGACCATCTTGTCGATGGCGATGCGCCCGGCCAACGATAGAGGGAGTTTTTGCCACGTGTGGATCTTAGCCTCTAGCCCGTCCATTGCCCGACCAAAATTAGACCTCCAGAGTTCGTCCACGTCCCTACTTAACCAGACGCCAAGGTACCTAGTAGGACCAGATGCCCAGACAAAGGGATAATTAGGAGTGAATGGCTTCGTAGCATCTGTTAGAGGGAAAAGCACTGATTTGCTCCAGTTGACCTGGATTCCAGAGAGGCACCCAAACCGCACAATCTCCCTAGTCATGGGAGCTAGGTTTTCTTGGGGATCACGGACGTACAAAGTGACATCGTCCGCGTACATGGATGTGACGAGGGCGCGCGCCAAGAAGCCAATGCCCCGCTGAGTGTGATGTTGGCGCAGGCGTGCCGCGAGGGGCTCCATGGCAATGGCAAAGAGCATAGGGGAAAGGGGACACCCTTGTCTGGTACCTCTCGAGATGGTAATAGGGTCGGTGACCTGCCCATTCACCCTGATGCGAGTTGTGGGAAGCGTGTATAGTAGCTGTATTTTGCGTACGAAATCTGGACTGAATCCCAGACGAGGGAGAACGTAAAAGAGGAAGGACCACTCCAAGGTGTCAAAGGCCTTGGTGGCATCCAGTAAGGCCGCCACAGCCGGTAGGGAGGGGTTGATTTGATGGAGAACCGAAAAGATAGTTAGCAAATTGTGAGAGGTGGCGCGCCCCGGAATGAACACAGATTGATCCGGGAGAGCAATGAGGGACATGAGGGGGAGGAGGCGAGTGGCAAGTAATTTGGCATAGATTTTATTGTCGGTATTGATGAGGGATAGGGGACGGTATGAATCACAGCAGTCCGGGGGTTTGTCAGGCTTCAAGAGGAGGGTGAGCAGAGCCTCACGTAAAGATGGCGGGAAGCTGCCACGTGCCAGAGAGTCAATGTACATGGCGGCTAAGTGGGGAACGAGAACAGGTGCGTATTGTTTATAGAAAGCAGGGGTGAGACCATCGGACCCGGGAGCCTTGTCACCCGGGAGGCCTGCGATAACGGTGGAAATTTCCTCTTGAGTGAATGGCTCATCAAGATAGTCCTGGTGATTGTTACTGAGCCAAAGGAGCTCGATGGTATCAAAGTATTGGTCCATGACCTCCCGGGGGGCCGCCTCGCCAGCAGAATATAGCTGGGAGTAGAAAGTGGAGATTCTGGCAATGATCTCTGTAGGAGAGGTTGTTCTGCCAGCGGATTCATAACTCAGCGCCGTTATGTAGGAGGAGGCGTGCGGTTGTCTGAGGAGGTTCGCGAGAGTCTTTCCAGGCCTTTCACCCTCGCCATAGGGTCGTGCGCACACCTCCCGACCCAGAAACGAGATCTCCCTGTCAGCCTCCTTCTGGAATTCAGAAAGCTTGGCTCTGATCAGCGCAAGCGTGGCGGGGCATGGATCCCAAGATTGCTGAAGATCTAGGGTTTTAATCTCGTTTTCCAAACGTTCGAGAGTGCCCCGGATAGACCTAAGCACCCCAGACTGCTTGGCGATTCACTCCCCCCGAATAACAGCCTTAAATCCCTCCCAGAGGGTGGAGGGCGAATCCACCGAGCCAACATTGAGTTCAAAGTAGGTGATTATCGCACTGCGAATCTCCTCGCGGAAAGCGGCGTCCCGAAGGGCATTGGGGGTCAGACGCCAGGCAAACGCGCAACACAGTGTGAGCAGGAGCTGCAGGCGCAAGCGCACAGGGGCATGGTCAGAGAAGGTGCGGGCCATGTGATCCACCGAAGTGGTCCAGGAGGATATGTTGCGCGTGGTAATCCACAGATCTAGGCAAGACCATGAGCCCTGCGAGCCCGAGACACAGGTGCCCTCGTGCCTGTGGGGATGTGCGTGCCGCCATGCATCCAGCAAAAAGTTGTCCGATGTAATGGAATGGAGCAGAGATGTGGCGTGAGGGTGCTGGGTGCGGCCACCCGAGCGGTCAAGTGCCGGCATTGGAGCAATATTAAAGTCTCCTCCCCAGAGCACGGGATGAGGTCCAAGGGAGGAGATGAGCTTCCAAATGCGTGTGAAGAAGTCAGGATCGTCGGAGTTAGGGCCATATATTGCTGCTAGAATCAGTGGCTGGTTATACAGAGTGCCAGCGAGGAGCACATATCTTCCCTTGGTATCAATGAGAGATTGGGTGGTTTGCCAGGGGAGACCCCTACGGAAGAGAATAGAAATGCCACGGGAATAGTTAGAATAGAAGGAGGAATAAGAGTCGCCCCAGTGCCGCGACTGCAGCCTAGAGGCGGTGGCCGGAAGGAGGTGCGTCTCCTGGAGGAAACAAACATCCGCCTGGTGCCTGATGAGCTGCGTGTGCATGAGGCGTGCCTTGCGATGGTCACTGAGGCCTCTAATGTTCCATGTATAAAATGTGGTGTCTGTCATGAGGAAGTGCAGAGTGAGTCAATGATGGAAAGCCCATGCAGTGCAGTGACGCGGACCGCAAATGGTGCTGCGATGAGCAATGTGTTACATGATGCGAGACATGATCGCGTGCCAAAAACGAAATAAAACAGAGATAACAGCAGACTCTTGAGGGAGGCACCGACTCCTTAGGGGAGAACTCACCCCTCCCACCACCCACTCCAACCCCCCAATGAGGATGAGAAACAACCCCCCCCCACCCAGGGAACCCAAACTTGGAGAAAGAAATTTACAGGCAGGAACGGGAATTATCCCAAGGGGGCATGGTTCCGCCCGGCATACACCCCTGTCGAAGAGACAGGGTGGCCAAGCCACAGCATTGTGCGGATCTAGATCATGCAAAGAACCTTCATACGTGGAGGTGACCTTCCCCGGAAGAAACATTAGCATGAGTCCCAATAATTGGTCCCACTGCAACACCAAGCACCAGGCAAATCTTCAGGAGGAACTAAGGGGCAGTGCCCCGCGCCCAAGACGGACCGTGTCACCCCATGAGTGGGACACAGTAGGAAGCCAGAGACATCGTAACAACAGAACATGCGTCAATCAGGGCAAAGCATGGCAAAATAATGAATGGAGCCCAGCATTTCAAATTAGTCATTGTCACTTAACTGTCCAAGTTCAGCGTTAACAAGGCTTTTAGTTGCAGTACGCTTTTTTGATTCTAACTTTTTGGCAAAAGATAGCGCGGCTTTTGGGTCTCCGAAGAACTGCACCTGGGAACCACTCAGGACCTTAAGCTTGGCAGGGGAGATCAAGGCATATTGAACCTCAAGCTTTTGAAGGATTCTTTTAGCAGGGAGGAATTCTCGCCTGGCTGCCTGTACTGCCAGGGTGAAATCTGGATAGAATGATAGGAGATTCCCCTGATGCCGCACCTCGCCCATCTCCTGCGCCGCTCGCAGAACAGCGTCGCGGTCGTGGTAGTTCAACAACTTGGCGACAATCGGGTGGGCCGTAGCCCCCGGGGGGGACGCGGTCCAAGGGACCTATGGGCCCGTTCCACAATAAATACAGAGGAGAGCACATTACCAAAGAGGTCCCACAAGAGTGTCTCAACATAGTCCTCCATCCTTGCAATATTTGTGGACTCGGGCAGACCAGTAATACGAATGTTGCCCCTCCTCGAGCGCGCCTGCAAGTCCTCATTTTTCGCCTTGATCAGGTCCAGCACCTTGTCCATCCTAAGCAGCTGTTGCTTGTCAGTTGCTACAGAGTCTTCCACCCCTGACATTCGTGCCTCTAGCTGTGTTATCTGAGTGTCGTGTGTGTCCACTCTGGCTTTTACCTGGTCTAGGAGTGCAGTTAGGCTTTCGAGTTTAGAGTCAATCATGCCAAGGCTGGATTTGACGTCTAGCAGGAGTGCTTTTAGATTGTCGTCTCTTGCCTAGGTGGTTTCAGTTTGAGTGGATTGGTCCTCCGCATCATGCGCAGGCTCATCCTGTCTGGTCTGGCGCCTATGTTCAAAAGAGATCTTGGACTGTTTTGGGTCTGTCTTGCCCATGTTGCTGGCCAAGCGGGACCAGTACCGGTGCAGGGGTAAAAAATGCCCAATGCCTCAGAGGCAGTAGAGCCCAGCAGGTGCACGCAAATGACAGAGCGCAAGCCCCGAGGTGTCGTAACACCAGCACAAACTTCGGAGGGCAGGAGCCTCTGTCCCAATGGCCGATGGGCCCGCAAGTGGAGCGGGCCGTGGTTTCAAAGTCAGGCCTCGCAGAGCAGAACACAGTCAGGGAGTATATACTGCCCGTAGGGAGCAGCTTCGTGATGGCAGCAGATAGAATGTGGCAGGTGTTGGCACAGCCCTCAAGCAGGCGTTGCCCAGGCAGACCCAGGAGCAAGGATCACAGGCTATGTGGCAGCCAAAGCCAGCCAGGCTGCCTGCAGTCAACCAGGCATTCCCAGCAGGAGATGCGATGCAGGGAAATCAACGCAGCGGGCGCCAGATAGGCCACAGGGCTTTTGAGCCAGGTGCGGGGCCTTTGCAGCAATCTGCGCAGGGAAGAGAGGCCCAGGCTTCCATGGTGGCCCTGCGTACACTTTGAGGGCTGGCGGTGGGCTCAAATGAGTGGTAGACTCAAGCGGGCACCGCACTCCACAGCGGGGTGCACTGCAAGCGGGGAAACCAGGGAGGCGCAGTGCCCCCGTCGCAGGGCCCGCAGACACGCAAGCACTCAGAGGGAGAGCTCCCTCCCCACACCGAGCCGCGTCTGTCAAATGCCTGAGGTACGACGCCCGCACCTCCGTCCCGCCCGCGGCTCCCCCGCCGCAATAAGTAGCGCCTCTCACCTGGGCCCAGCGAGCTCTGGGGAAGCCAGTCGGAGCCCTGCATGTCCTTAGGGCTGCCGCTCACAGGTGTCACCGCAGCTGCAGCGGAGGCGCGTCCCGCCGGAACGCCTCCCGAAGGTAGGTGCAGTTGTGCGGCCGCTTACAGTGTTCACGCCGCAAGGCTGCCCGACCCGCTGCTTTCTCCTAGGCAGCGGGGGCCGCCATGTTGGATCTTCGTCCCCGCGGCCTCCGACATAGATAACTCCACTACTGTGCAATGGCGGGCAAAACGGGGCCGCCGTTCGGCTCTCCGGGGAGCCGGCAAGCCCACGCAGTGATGAAGGGGGTCTAAGACGCCCCTGGTCCGCAGGATTATGGTGGATATTCGGCTTGGCCGGCAGAGCCCACTTAAAGTGCGGCCATTTTGCAGCCGGCTAAGCCACGACCCCTAGTAACCAATATTTTTAATTTTAATTTCCTTTGATTTTTCAAGTTTCCTGGAGTATTTCTTTTTTTAACAATTTTTCTGTCTTTTTCTGGTTTATTAAGGCTTTGGATTGCTTCAATGGATTTCTATTGGACCTGTTTTATTTTTCAATGTTTTGTGCTTTCAAAAAAAATATTTTTCTCTTTTTGGTGTATTATACTTTTGACTACATGGATACGAAGGAAGAGCTGCATCTACAGAACAGAAAGTTATATTCAAGTTATTTTTTTTCTGGTGGGAAATGCTATATTTTTTTATGAATGCATATTGCATGTGATTAGCACTGTTTATATTGAATTTGATGTGTTATAGCCAATTGTTTTTATTTGATTTAAAAAAAGTGAAGAATGGTTGGTGACTCTTATTTTTTAACTAATTAATGTACATATTAATTGTATTTATCAGTCTTATTTGCAATTTTAGTTGTATATTTTTTGACAGATGTATACAAATAGTTTGTTTAATATTTAGTTAAAAATATTTTAGTTATGCTGGTTTGAGACGCTCTTTTGGTTTATTAGGTGATGCGTAGCAAATTTATTTTTTATAAGGTGTTTTTGACTGTTGATTCTAAGTAGTGCACTCCTTTGTTGTTAATACAAAGTTTGCCTATACATTGTAGCATGTCATACATTCTTTTGGCTTGTTTGCTAAGTTTAGCTTTCATTTGGGTTACTGATTTTTACATTCGTAGTTGTTGGTAACCTTGCTCTTTAGGAGGGATTCTGTAAATTTGCTTGGGTTCTGCCTAGCATGGTTTGGAAGGCATTATGCCATCGTTCTACTGTGCTTTTGTTTTGGCTTCTTGAGCCATGGTGCTTCATAGACATTCCACCATGGTATTTGGAATTTGGGTTGCCGTCTGTGTCAAGAGTCTGCCAACCCTGGTGTCTTCAAAACAGTCCATTAGGGTACTTAGGGGGTTATTATGTTGACGGACTGAGCGCCACTGCCAGCCGTGCGGTGGCGCTCTGTCCGTCACCAAACGTGGAGTGACCGCCCGCCAGGTTATGATGGCGGGCGGAGCCACACTGCAACCGTGGCGGACGGAAAGACCGTCCATCACGGCCCCCACAGGCAATCGGACCGATTGCCTGGCGGAGCGACCTGCAGGCATAAAATGGTGACGTTGCCGAGCAGGCACCGTCCACCATATCATGATGCAGCCTTTGAGCCAGACTTTCCATGACGGCGAAACCGTCATGAAAAGGCTGGCGGAGGTTCTGTTTGGGGGCCCGTTGCGGGGCCCCAAAGTGTTGGGGGGGTGTAGGTGCATGGGGGGGTACCCATGGTACCCCCCTACATTTCAGTGCACCAAGTGGCAGGCACCGTGTGTTGTCTGCCACGTAGTGCACTGAAATGCAGAACCTGCATTTTTGACATCGCGGCGGGTGCTGCTATCAGCAGCACCCGCTGCAATGTTAAATATGCAAGATGCGACCGCCATGGTGACGGTCGCATCCTAATGTGGTGTGCGGAACCGCCGCATGTATTGCGGACGGTCCCGGTCACCACCACGATGGCTGACGGACTCCAGTCCGTCCGTCATCGTAATGAGCCCCTTAGTTTGTGTTTTTTTAACCTTCTTCAAATAGGTTGTGGTGGTTAGCTATCTCTGTGATAGGGAATAGGCTAGTGCAATCATTTTTTTAATTTCAAAGGCAAATTGGTTGCATATTCTAGTGAAGATTTGTGGAGGTGTCTCCAAATGCTTTAGTTAAAATTGTACTAACAACCTTGTATGGCTGTGTGTGGGTAAAGTTTCATAGTAGGTTGGCTCATGGCTTGTTCAAAATCTATTATTATTATTTTATGTGGGGAGTAATTGTTTGTTTGAATTTTAATATGGTTTAGTAGTTCGTAATAAGTGCTACTTTGCTTATTAGGTAGTAGGGCTTGTATGAATGGTATGTTAGTGTTTTGATATTCACCATGTACGGTGCATATGTGAGGGAATATTTTGGGGCACATTGTGAATGTCCCACCCATCATCCATTTTTGACATTGGATTAGTTTAATAGGTTATCTACTGTAGAAAATATTAAGATGCATTTTTCATTGTTCAGATTATCATGTAAGAGGAAGGGTTCCTCATTATGTGGGGTGATTAAGGGCCTTATTATGACTTTGGCGGGCTTCCAATGGGACCGCCACTGCGGCAGTCCCAGGGAGACCAGCAAGGCTGTGGTGAGCCTGCCCGCCAGATTATGAGTGTAATCCAGCACAGACGGACGGTGCTGCTGGGGTCTCATGGCAGCATCAGCCGGGGCCATATTAGGGCCCCTTTACCTGCATGTCCGCCACCCTTTTCATGGCGGGATCCCCATCATGAAAAGGGCAGTGGATATGCAGGTCAGAATATGCTTGGCTGTGCCGACATCGGCACCACTAGGGTATTCAGGCCGTTGTCAGACTGCCGCCACAGCAGGATCCTTGATCCTGGCAGAGGCGGCAAGCTTGTGGCGGTCCCACCCCCACCCTCCTAATATAGCAGTCAGACCGCCAAAGTGGTGGTGGTCGGACTGCCACCGCGAGTATGCCGGTCCTGAGGATCGTCGTACTCGTAATAAGACCCTTAGGCCCAAATTACGAGTTTTCGTCGGAGCAGACCACTGGGACGAAACTCGTGCTGCCTGTCCGCCCTACACAGTAGTCATCCAGGCAGGCGGTGTGGTTGTCCCATGGTGGTGCCTCTGTTAAAGGCAGTGCCGCCATTAAAAGAGGCACCACAATGGGACCCCACTACGAGGTTCCTGCACAGAAAGGACTCATAAGTCCATGCCGTGCAGGAACCTATGTGCATGCACACAGGGGGTCACATATTGTACGCCCCTGTGTGCATCCACATATGCATGAGGAACAGGGGGGCCCTGTAGGCACCCCTTTGTTTCCTCTTCGTCAGGCTTTTCATGATGGTGGAACCGCCATGAAAAGCCTGGCAAAGAGGAAACTAGTAATATGCATGGCGTGACCGTAGCGATCCTGCCATGCATATTGCGGCCTCTCACCGCCGCTCCTACGCCAGGGAATTGTGGTTCCCTGGCAGAGCAGGCAGTCACCAGGCGGTCCGGCTGCCCGACTCGTAATCGGGCGGTCGGACGGCCAGTGCGGCGTTGGCTGGATCCACCAACGCCGCGCCACCAAGTGCCTGGCGGTCCTCAGACCACCAGACTCATAATTAAGGCCTTAGTGTTCAGGAATTTGCCTATCTTGGTATCTTCTGGGGCTAGAGGGGTATCACTGGTGGCTCTTTTAATTCGTGCTGTTAAGTGTTTTAAGGTGTGACTTGGTTGTTGCTGGCCTGTGATGAGTTCAGGGACTTTAGGGAGTATATCTTTTAGTATTTTAGTTGTGGGCTCTTTGGAGCTAGTGCTTGCCTCTCATAAATCTCGTAATACATGCCTTACTTCAATTTCAGTGACATTTGGTGAGTGGTTGTCTTACCTTACATTAGTAACAACGTCACCTTTTGTTGTGACCCTTCCGTAGCAAGCATTAGAGTAATATTTAGCACATTTCCAATTGATAGCTTCCGTGCTTGTACTACCTTGGGTGTATGTGTAGCCCATGTGAGAAAGTAATTGTTTCACTTTCTGTGATATGATGTATCTTGCTCGTCCTGTCATCATGTCTGAACATTGTGTAATAATACAAATAGTTAATATTTAAAATGTATAATACATTTATGATTGACATACAAAATGATGGTACCCATTTCCTATTTTTTACCTACATTTGTGTTCTTGCTGGAAATTGCAGTCTTTATTTTCAGGTTTTCGGTTGGGGTATTGTAATGTGCAGAGAGGCTGAAACATGTCGACCTAATGTTTTAATTTTGGATATGGCTGATCAATTTATTCAGTCATAGCGTCCATTACACACTTTTTAACCTAGTCTTACTACCCTACTATTAAATTTTTTTTAGGAGTAGTAAAGATTATTTTAACATCACTTTTTGCACCATCACTTGCACTCAACACTCAAAAATCCTGCTCCGCTGTAATCAGGCGTTGAAGCACACTGGAGAGGCATTCGGCCTCTCTGGTGGGGGTCCTATGATGAAGCATGTCACCAACTAGGTGGGTGAGTGAGGACCCTTTATAAAAACATGAGTGATCCCTGTTTATAGCCCTTGATACCTTGGCCTCACTCTTTGGTTGTTTATTATGTATTGTAATGTGCGTCAGGTGGCTCCTTTTCTGTTTAGAAAAAAAATTATTTAGTTTTATTTTAAAAGTTTGTTTGTAGGTAGTGGGGGTTGAGGGAGTTTCACTTTATTTTTACCATATAGGGCACGATTATGATGTAGTCCGGAAAGCAGTCCGAACAAGAACACAGGCTCCCATTGAGAAAAGGGGTGGTTGGGGAAAACCTTGCACCCTGTGGCAGGCACCCCTGCCACACTGTGCATGCAGGTAAAGAGGGACCCATGGGTAACCCCAAGGGCCCGATTCGGAGGGCCCCAGGGGCCTGCAACGGGCCCCCAAAGTCAGATTCCCACAGCCGATTTGTGTCGGCACAACCGAATCGGAAAGGCTGTCCAAATCTGACATCCTAATCGCTCGCATGGAAACGCGGTCCGTAGACCGCTACGATTCGTAGACCGCTACGATTCGTCTCTGAATGACTCGGTTACTCCCAATGCCTTTAGGAACCGAGTCGGACAGTTCAAACGCTTTCAGGACATCATGATCGGTCGTCTGGAAATGTGTCCAAGTCAGTCTGAAACAAGGCTTTCGAATCGGCTTCGACCGCATCGGATGCCATACGGATCCTTTCGGACGGCATCGTAATCGACCCATTAGGGTCAGTTGATGATTAGTAATATTTTAAATTAACTTATTTGCTGTGTGCCGTTTTCGAGATATGTGATTGAAGTCGTTCTTTGGTAGATTAGTAGTTTCTCAATGTTGTAGCAATTTTTTGTAGTTTCTAAAGTTAAAGACATAAAAGTGATGGAGTGTTTTGTTAGTTATTTGTTATTTTACCCATTTAAAAGTAATTAAATTAAAGTTAGCAGGAATAAATAATTTACTTACTTTGGAAGGTAGTTTTCTGGTTTTGCTTGGAAAATCCGTCAGAGTATTGTCTGTCAGCTTTTGCAGTTTTTGAATTAGTAAGAAGTCACATTTTGAGTGCCTTTCATATTGTTAGTTTAATCGATTGTATAATTGTATTTTTTATTTTGCTTTACGGTTTATTTTGATTGGTTAGTGTTCTTTTAGTGTGAATTTTTTTCCAGTTATTTCCTTTTATGGTGAATGCTAATTAGTGTTTATTTTTTAACATTGAATATATATATATCTATTTTGTTATTTTAATTTTGGATATATTATTGATGTATATATTTATAATTATTTTTGATTCATGTTTAAATGTTAGTAATTGTTGTAAATATTTTTTTTACTAATATTTTTATGTATTGAAGTGTACAATATTTGGGGGTTGATTACATTTATTTTAGTAATATAAAATTGTTATAAAGGTATTAGAATATTTATATATTTTTTAATCTTTATTTGTAATTTTTGTTTAACCCAAAATGGTGTTATTTTTATGTTTTATATTATTGGCAATATTAATATAGTTGATATTGTGACTTCCAATATTTTTGACTATTTACGTGTTATTTAAAGTTTACCATTTTTTTGTTATCGATATAAGTGAAAATAGATATTTTTCACAGCAATATTTTGGTTATCCAGATTTGTGTTTTTATTAGTTAAGGCAATATTTTTGTTAAGAATATTTATTTTTCGATTTTTTTTGTGAATCGATATTATTAGCATCAATATTATGTAAGTGATCCTCACAATGGATGCGTGACCTAGCGGAATCTTGTGGAAGCCATTTTCTTTATTGATCCAAGAAGGTAGACACCATTTGGATGAGTAAAATAAACAAGCATTTGCAATGCAATAGGTCTCGCATTTGCGAAATTTTAAGCTATTGGCATTGTAAATGACAATGCTTTTTATTTATTTGTTTTCAAAACCAACACATAGATAAAAGGTTTGTCATTTACAATGCCAGTAGCTCAAAGTCTCGCAAATGCGAGACCTATTGCATTGCAAATGCTTGTTTAAGTTAACCAGTGCCATCAGATGTCTACATTGCCTTCCAATGTAGACATCTTGTAAGAAAGATCTTTGTTGGAAAGTTTAAATGCGGGTGGCCTTGGAAAAAAACAAAAATGGAGTAAATACAACTTTTGATGCAGCCATTTCACTTAAAACAGGCATGTTCTCACTATGGGCAATTCTGCCAGTTTCCCTTTACACCCATCAAAAACAAAACCCTTCCATGCACAGACATTACAACTGTACAAAATCTGATTTATGGACCATCTTGCCACCAAGCTGCTGACATCTCACTGGACGACTGCAAAAAGAACAATTGATGGACAAAATGTTGAACAATGTCAAACATTCATCCCAGTACAGAGATCTGGGCCTAAATCCATCATTTTTTTGCCCCCCATGCCATTCCAGGACAACACCATCTCAAACACTGGATCCAACTCAAGTAACACCGAAGAGTCATGGAGTAAATTAGATCATACTAAACAGATAAAAATGTTACTTCTCACTGATAACCAAGTTAAAATCATGTTGTCTCCTATGTATATCTAATCCTTAATAGATGTCACCTCATTGTTTAGTGTATCGATCCAGGCTATAACCCTATTCTGACTTCATTTCCAACATCTTTTCTCCTCTTTTAAGCGTGTTATTACTCGAATAGCTTTTGGGTTTTTCCTGTTATATGATATTCGTAGTTCCCAATATAATGACTCAAAGTATTTTAGCTCAAGTATTTGCAAATAGGAGACATTGTTAATGCACATTATCAACAATGCAGTATTGTTCTCCTAAAAATTATTATGTTGATGTAGATTACACTTATTAACCAAATATAATGTTCCACTGTCTCTTTGTTTTTATTTTGACTTACATTCTCTTGGTTTATTGAAAATAATAAAAATTACATTCAACAAAAAAAAAAATCAATTACCCATCAAACTTTTCGACAATAAAAAGATAAACACAAGCAAAACGCACAATTGACAACTCCAAACGCCCGGGCAATTTATACATCCGTCCCACCACCCAAAAATACACAAATGGGCAATCTGAATCAACTTGTTTTAATAAAGAAAATAAATAATGCGCCCTACCTGCAGACATGCACACACACACACGTTATTAAAGGTTAGAATCCAGGTGGCCTCTTTGTACAAAAACACAAAAACCTTAGACCCTCGCCACAAATTATTCACAAACGGCACCCCAAAATTAGCACATGCTGTCAAAATACAGGCCTTCCTTTTAATCATCTCCCTGCTCAGACACTTCTATAATCGCACACAGAGTGGACAAGCCATGCAGAAGATAAAAGGCCCCAACCACCAACCTCAGGCTGCAGGACACAGAGAAACCAGTGACTATTCCAGCTGGGAGAATGAAAACAACGCACACCGTAAAAATAAACATCACATGCCCGCCGGGCGTAAACACGTACCTGTTCACAGCTTCCAAAATCAGTATGGAAGCTTGGCTGGGCTCTGCCAACGGAGGTCTATCCACACTCCCACGCATGGAGTCAACTCCGCTGAGAGACGGCCAGCGACTGAAGGTGCAAACCTCAAAGCCGGCAGGAAAGCGTGGAGGTTTGGGTGACAGACGCTGTCGGCCTACCAGGAGAATGGTGTACAACACGGCAGCATCACGCATCTGAGGTTAACGAGTGCAACGTCACCGACAGCTCCTGTGAGGGGAGCGGGGCATCACAGATGCTCTCGTGACAGGAGAGAAACACTGCTTCTAATCACAGCGTGAACCCGCCAGCTCAATGCAAATAAGGCGTAAAAATAAATAAATAAACGGAGCGCGGTGTCCCTAAAGCGGGCGCAGCGCTCCGAATAAAAGTAAAAATAAATAAATAAACGGAGCGCGGCCGCCATGTTAAGTCTGCAGTGGTCTGGCGCATTAAAAAATATATATATTTAAAGTTAAATCACGACGTCGCAGCACTTATAAAAAAAAAACACAACATTTGTTCCGGAACGCGGCTTAAGCATTTGCAAAGCCGAATGAAAAAAAAAAATACAACATTTGTTCGGGCACGCGGCTTAAGCATTTGCAAAGCCGAATGAAAAAAAAATAGTGCTTACCCACTAATAGAAGGAAACAGTATAACGCCACAAGTTAAAGATCCAGTCCGGGTGGGCGGGGCAAAAAGGAGACAGGGCGGTAACAAAAAAACCTCATTTTCAATCGGAGGCCAGCGTTTTGCATAAATGATGACGCCAGCCAATGGGAATGATGGGCGGGGCTTCAAGTCCCCTTCTGAAATCGTATCGATGACAATAAGCCTCGCAGAGCGAGGAGCGCATGCGCGCTAGGTCTGCGAGACCTAATGACAATAAGCCTCGCAGAGCGAGGAGCGCATGCGCGCTCCAGCGCTAGGTCTGCGAGACCTAAAAAGGGAATGTTTTGCGTCAAAGTGCAAAATTTAAAAAAGAACCCTGGGGCTGGAGGGGCAAAGGAGGAGTTCATGGGAGGAGCATCTGATGAGGGGCGGAGGGGAAAGCAGTACATGAGGGAGAAAACAAACACAGGGGTGGAGAAGAGAGCAATGCATAGGGAGAAGCATGCAGTAGAGTGGGGGGGGAGTAGAAAGTAGAGAACATGGAGCACAGAGGTAGAGGAAGTAACACTGCCCCCTGTTCTTTTTTTCTCCCCTCCCTTCCCTTCTTCCTCTACTGGGGTCCTGATCCCCTATGTTTGATTATGCAACTGTAACTAATGTAACCATGCAAATCTGTTATCTTTGTTATTCCCTACTGCGGAAACCTGAGCAACATGGCTGATGCCCGGTGGAGCTGCTAGACAGCTATAGAGGAGATCGGCCCTGGTTCACCCCCTTGACCATCACCTACCCAGCCGAACATTAGGCATAGTTCTCCTTGTCTCCCCTTTTTGTCTCCCTCCGCCCCCTCCCTCCGACGAACTACTGATAACTTTGTTCTTTTTCCTGTGTTCTTACTATGCTCTTGTAACGGATGTAATTTGTAACTTTTAATGCAACGATCCTCATGTAAAGCGCTCCGATACCTCCGGGTCTAGCCAGCGCTATATAAAACTCTTAAAAAAAACACTTGAAAGATTGAAGCGTACACAAGTGTGATAGCAACATGGGGATCTAAGGAAGAAGCACATGATGTAGAGAACAACATGTAGCGTGGGGCTGTGGGAGAAGCACATGAGAGAGAAACACAGAGCATGGCAGGTATTTGGGAGGGGCAAACATATGAGAAAACAATATACTCTTATACTATTAAGCATCAGCAAAAGCCCCTCCCCATAACAAGGAATGACATCACGCATGAGCTAGTATGTATCAGTGTAATACAGTGGCCCAAATTGATGTTGTGCACGCATGCATGAGTCACTACGCATAGATGCGTATACAGTTTTAAGCACAGCCACTTTGTGTTTTTTGGGGGGGGGGTTACAGTTACAACATGGGAGACATCAATCTTGGAGCAGTAAATAACAAAATAATTTGAACATGTGAGAAACAGCATTTTGATAAAGAAGCGGTCTGGCAGCAAAATAGAGGTGCCTGGACCTCCAATTAATTTTTTCAACAATTTGAACACTGCAAAGGAAAGGATGGGAGAGGAGTGGGTGGAAAGAACGTAAAAACGGGCAGAGCAATAGAAGAGTTTGAGGAGGGCAGAGATGAGAAAAATAAATAAAAGAAAAGCAAACGGTAAGCTCTGAAGGAGGGAGGAACATGGAGCGTACAGTGGTTAGGAGGTTGGAATTTGAGGAGGAAGCAGCCCACTAGGGAGAGAGCAAGAAAAGAGATGCCTTTTCAATGAATGCTGACAGAAAAAGAAAAAAGTAATTTCCTGAATGTGGGCAGTGGAAGGACACAACTCATAGAATATGAATACAGTATAATCAGAACACAGTAAAGAAGAAATGCTCGAGAGGCAGGACAAACGAAGAATTGTGAGGAAAGCCATGAAATAAGAAGCAGGGACATGAGATAATCAATTAAGCCAGTCAATCAGGAGCATAGGGCTCACTCAAACCCTGCTATATTTACATATTTCAATGTAAAGTGACACTAGTTCTTTGACAAGATCTACAAAAGACAGATTTAGTGACAGTTTCTGAAATATGCAAACAGTTTAATAGTGTCTGTATCCTAAAGCAAGGACATTATTTCACTATCAATTGTCCATTTCATACTCTAGATTCTAGAACCTTTTTAGGTCTCGCCTACGCAGCGCGCATGCGCTGCCATGCGCTGCATAGGAGGAGACCTTTAGGAATCGATTTGCTTTTTCTGCCAAAAACGTGCACGCTTTGCATTGCTTTCAATGGCAACGCGTGCACATTTGGCGATTCCCTTGCGGGAGCAAGCTTTGGCAACATCTGTTTGTAATTAACTTTCAAACAGATGGTGCCCCTGCTCGCTCCCGCAAGGCAAACGCTGTGTGTGCTCTCGGCCGCACTCCCCCCACCCCTCCCACTGTGGTCCGTGTCACTTAGCTCGTGCTTCAAAAGCTTATGCTTTTGCCAGCTAGCTCGTTAGCAGATTTCCTATCGCTGCTTTTAAAATCCCCGTATTTTTTTTCTAGCTCCTTTTGCGGCGAACCAACAAGCTCACTCGAAATGCCCAGAACGTGTACTTGTTGCTGGGAAGACATCTTGGCGGGTAAACGCGACTGAAGCTGTGATGTGTGCATGCCTGGATATCTCTTTGCCAGTTAGACGTTTCATCCATAAAGGTTCAGAATATTAATGCTCTATTGAGTCCGTGTGCAAGATGAGTGCGTATCTTCAGATGTCGCCTCGGGCACAAACAGCCAGCATTGCCGAGCCGCTGACAGACTGCAGACTTTCTGCCCTGAAACCTCCCTCCGGCTCTAGGATCGACACATTCCACCCCTAAACCCATAGTTGCGTATTTCCCCTCCTTCCCAATGACCCCCCCCCAAATCACACACTGCTCTACACCACAGTACGAGGTCACGCCTACACGCTTCCACATCATGCCTCCCAGGGCGTCTGAAGCGCTTCGATGCCATCAAACAAGCGCTGCTCTGACTGCACTCCCGTTACTTACAGCAGTACAAAATGCAGCCTTTCTGTGGCACGCGCTTTAATTATCACTCAACAAGAAATGCACGGGCTGAGTGAGCCACGTTGACATGCAAGGGAGTTTGTTTACAGCTGCAGAGAGGAGCGCGGTGGAGAGGGGGGCTTGGGAGCGCCTGTCAGACTGCGCCAGGTTTGCGCTTGCATCTTGAAGGGGCTCGCCCCCCCTCCTGCTTTCTCTCTTTCTACTCTTTCTTTCTCTCTCCCCCGTGCTCTTTCTCTCTCTGCTCGTTCTTGCTCGCTCTCTTGCTGCTCTTGCTCGCTCTTTCTCTCTCTTTCTCTATCTTTTTCTCTATCTTTATCTCTCGCTCTTTTTCTTTCTCTCTCTCGCTCTCTCGCTCTCCCTTTCGCTCTCTGCTCTCCCTTTCACGTCCGCTCTCTGCTCTCCCTTTCCTGTCCGCTCTCTGCTCTCCCTTTCCCGTCTGCTCTCCCTTCCCCATCCGTTCTCTGCTCTAGTGTAAAACAGCATAGCACACGTCATGTGTCTCACTCGGCGGAGGTTTAAAATCCAGCGAGTGGGGCCCCGCCTAAGAAGACATGCAACAAGGCTTTGCACAGCTGCCAACAGGTTTGCAACTGGAATCCTGAAGCAGCAATACCAGCAGATTTTGTTTGAACCCTACTGAAAGGGCTGGGGTGGTACGGAGGCCGGCGAGGGACAGCAGACCCCCGCCCCTGCAGTCACAGTCTAAATTCGAAGCCTGTGATACACGAGGCTTTAATGCGGAGTTAATGCCCTACTCTGACTCTTTCATGAGAGGCTGGACGTGGGGCGGGATGAGAAGGCCAGAAAGGGAGACACTGACACACCTCGCACCTTCAACCGTGGGGCAGTGAGGCGCACTAAGTATAACCGAGGCACTCAGTTATGGGGTCTTTCTCGATATCGCTCGTCTACCCCCCCATCCGTTCCATCTTTTCTTTCTCACTCTGTCAGTCTCTCTCTCCCCTTCTTTCCCGCTTTCTCCAGTGTCCACCTAATGAGTCTCTCACTCGCCCTCCCCCCTCTTCAGCCCAGCGTCCACCCTCTGTCTTCTCCTCTCATGTTCACCCCTCCTCACCCCCATCTCCACTCCGTCTGTCTGCTTCTCGCTCGTCGACTCTCTTCCTTTCACGCTCTCTCACTCTCATCCTCCTCTTCCTCCCGGTCTCTCCACTTCCCTCCTCACCGCCCTCTCCCCACCCATCCCCGCCAGCTCTTTCTTCCTCCATGAACAGTAAAAATGTGCCAGCGAAAAATACCGGAATAGAAAAAACGAGGGAAATTCTCAAAATAACTCTATAGATAGGGAAGAAAATTAAAATTACATTACGTTATTCTTTAGAAATATTGCGGGGGCCGCAGCTCCCACCAGGGCGCGTTCTCCCTCTCTCTCTCTCGCTCTCTCCTCTCGCTTTCTCTCTCTCTTTCTCTCTGTCTCTCCCGGCTCTCTCTCTCTCGCTCTCTCTCTCCCCCTCTCTCGCTCTCTCTCTCCCCCTCTCTCTCTTTCTCACTCTTTCCCTTTCTCTCTCTCTCCCTCCCTCCCTCTTTCTCTCCCTCTCTCTCTCTCTTTATCTCTCCTCACTCTCTTTCTGTCCCTCCCGCTCTCTCTTTCTCTCTCTCCCCCTCTCTCGCTCTCTCTCTCCCCCTCTCTCTCTTTCTCACTCTTTCCCTTTCTCTCTCTCTCTCTCTCTTTCTCTCCCTCCCTCTCTCTCATTATCTCTCCTCCCTCTCTTTCTGTCTCTCTCCTCTCTCTTTCTCTCTCTCTCTCTCTGTCTCTCCCGCTCTCTCTCTCTTTCCCTCCCTCCCTCTTTCTCTCTTTCCCCCCTCTCTCTCTTTACCTCTCCTCTCTCTCTCTCCCCCCTTTTTCTCTCTCTCTCTCACTCTCTCTCTTTCTCTCTCTTTCTCTCTCTCCCTCTCTCTCTCTCCCTCTTTCTCTCTCCCTCTCCCTCCCTCCCTCCCTCCCTCCTCTCTCTCTCTCTCTATCTCTCCTCCCTCTCTCACTCTCACTCTCCACTCTCTCCTTTCTCTCTCCCTCTGTTTATCGTCCTCCCCCTCTTTCTTGCCCCCTCCCCCCGCCTCGGGATGTCTTTATGTCTCTTTTAATCTTTCCATCGCTTTTCTCGATTCTGTTCAATGCTGCTTTATTGATTTGTTTTTTAGCTAAATCCACTTGAATTATGCGGCAAAGGACAAAATTATATGGCGGGGTTGACTTGCTACATCAGAAGGAGGGAGAACAGCAATCTGGTCACCCAACATTGAGACTACAAAGACCTTTAAGAATCGCGTTCCCATACAAAGATGTCTGCTATCTTTTGATAGAGCATTTATCCAGACAACATGCTACGTATAATGTTGTTGTTTGTCTTTTGATTTCCGTGGCACTGTCATTAATCGTTGCTCTACAAATGTAGCTTTGCTTGTAAACCTGCGGTAAATGTAACAATCAGCGCGTTTAACGTTGACAAGGCAGTATCCTCACTGTGCGATGAAAAGATAATAAGGGTCTCTGTTTCCCTTTTGATTTGAAGCATGACTTCTTCTTCCCGCAGGCAGACCAATCAGATGGGCAGCCTGTCTCCACCAATGAGAGCAAGGATTGCAGCTGACACAGCGTGCCCCCCGCCCCCCATTGCATATCAGGATGCAATAACAGAAACAGCAAAATACAAGTCCGGTGGCACACTATGCCAAGCACACATTTTTCGCTTACGTGTTTTTAAGCCACGCCCTTAATTACATTGGCCACGCCCCTTTGAGAGCCCCCCAGTTTTTTCATCCCACTTAATAGGTCTCGCTTTGGGACCTTATTAGTATTTAGTTATGCAGCACAATATCCCAACATCAACTGTTGCATGGCTAAACACTTATAAGGTCCCAAAGGCGAGACCTATTGGCTATGCCAATGCTTGTTTCCATTGGTGCTGCTCTTTTCCTTTCCCTGCATGCAACTTGTATGGCCACTCAGTTATGCACCACTGTGAACACCTCCAGGAAGACCATAGAAACTAAGTAGGACTGAATTGCACACTGTTCTGAATGCTGGGGAGAAGGAATTGAATGACAGTCCAGACAAAATTATCTAATTTTGATAGAGATCTGCTGCTACTGTAGCAGGAATTTGGCAGAGTGTACATTGGGGTGGAAGTGATTTTTAATGTTACAAGTATATTTGCAAGGGTAATCTCAAAACAAATTCTTCGGATTTAACTCTAACCGTTTTTACATTGTAACATCTAAATATTTTTGTATACATGTGAAGCCAAAAAGTTCAGCTGTTCAATGTTGCAACAAGTCTCTAATCTTACTGTCCTGTCTGAAAATGTTCTGAGCATAAGGGTATTACATGAAGGCAAGCAGAAAAACATATTCTGTTACAAATTACTAGATCTAGTTAGACAGGTTTTGAACAAAAATAGAGATCACAAAAAAGGAAAGGGTGGAATGACGGGGGCGTGGCCTGGTGGTCCGACATGGCGGATGCGCCTTAGAGTAGCTCCCGTAGCCCGCCGAAATCCTCCATAAATCCTGCCACATCGATGTTACTGCAGTTACACTGACCCTCTGCAGAGCTCAGAGAGACCTCGGAGCGCCCGTGACGCCTCCTTCAAGCACCGACTGATGCCTCTGAGCCGCCGTAGCTGTGAACGGATTGGGGCCCGAGGCGCCGGCCTGGACGAGTCCAGCTTCCGGTGCAGCGGGCCTGATGTTTGTGGACTGCGGCACGGCCTGAAGTTTTGCTGAAGTCGCCTCCTGGATGGCCGCCCGTGGGTGGTCTCCCCGGGGGCTGTGCTTGGTGGCGTGGCCCGGAATACCTCCCCCCTATTGCCGGGGCCTGGACCTTGCCTCAGAGACTTCCATGGGCTGTGACGTGGATGCGGCCTAGTGGACTTAGTCCTGGCTGGAGATCTCCGGCAGAGCTGCACCGCCACTAAATATTCTGCCCGGGCGTAGCCGTGGTCACCTGATTGCCCAGGAAATACCCCGCAGTCATATGCTCCCGCCACTGGGCTTGCTGACTCTGTGGTTGGGTCGGACCGCGGTGCCCCCCCCCCCTTTCCTGGAGTCCGTTCACCTGAGCGGCGGTAGAGCGGGACCGAGTGGCCTGATCTGTGACGGGCCTACCTGTGCGACTGGAGCACTGCAGCCGGAGTTGCGGCGCGGCCCTGGAGTGCGGTGAGTCTCCCCCTCTCCTGCTGTGCGGTCGCGCTGGATGTGAGGCCACGGAGGGGATTACCTGCAGCCGACGCCCGGACTTTGGCGGCCGACTCAGGCCGCGGCGTGATGGTGGCCTAGCGGGCCTAGCGGATACACATTGACCTGGCCGTGCTGCCATTCTTCCTGCCTCCCACTCGGGCCGTGGTCGCCTTGGTGCCATGGACGCGCGCCTGGTGGGGCTGGGTACCCCGGAGCTCGGCGGTCACACCAGACCACGATACCCACTGAGCCTGATCCTTGTGTGGCCTCGGGGCGAGACCGTGTGGCCCGGCCTGCGGCGTGCGGTCCCAGCCGGGGAGGTGGTGCTGGTGAGACCAGAGGAGCCTGACTCTGACCCGGGAGCGGCGACCCACTGGTGAGTGTGCTGAGCCCCTGGCTGTTCCTTCTCGCCGCCGCTTCCGGTTGGGGGGCCTGGTGCACCTCCCCTCCTCCTGTGGTGCCCCGGGGGCCACTGCGCGCACACAGAGTGGGCTGCCCTATTGGCCTTGTGACGCTGCAGCCTAGCCCCCAACTGCGATTCTCTGCCCGATCATGAGGGACGCTGGAACATACCATAACTAGTGGCGACAACACCAACTGCAGCTGGGGTGTAGGGGGCCGGAGACACCCATTAGGGGGGGTGGGGGATCCTCACTTGCGGAGGCAGCCAGGCTAGGACCTGGTGCAGCTTGTGGGTGTGGTACCCTATCCCGGATGCCGCCCTTGGGTACACAGTGGCGAGATTTGGTGTGCCGGCCGCTCGTCGGTGGCTTCCCGGCCTTGGGCCTGCCAGAGACATTTACCCTGCGGCGCTTCCCCTCAGACCTGGACAAAATGGCTAAAGATAAACCTTTGGGCCACATCCAAACAATCCACGATGGACAAATACACTGGCGCTGGGATCCAACTATCTGCCCCCGAGAATGTGGCGACTACTATAACCGATAATGCTGCGCTGCTGGCGGCTATCACTCAGTCCAGAGACGCGCTGGAAGCTAAAATCAGTGCGGTCAGATTGGACGTTATGCTCCTTCGGCAGGATCTTCGCAACGCGGTGCAGAGGATTACCGAAACTGAATCGTGGATCTCTACGACGGAAGATGCAGTGACCGCCCTTCAAAAGAAGAGGCCTGGCTTGGAGTCGCTGACGTGCGGCCTGGCAGCGAGAGTGGAAGGCGCGGAAGGCCGCGCTCAAAGGAATAACCTCCGATTTGTGGGGTTTCCTGAGGGCTGCGAGAACAATAATACTGTCGATTTCCTTAGCAAATGGCTCGCGGAGTGGCTCCCAGCCGACTCCTTGTCTACATGCTTCATAATCGAACGGGCACATCGCGCCCTGCTGCAGAAACCGCCGCCTGGGGCACGTCCCCGTCCAATTATTGCCCGATTCCTTAACTATAAGGACCGAGACGTGATTGTCCAACACGCAAGGCAGAAGGGGGTCCTTACCTACGCCTCTCAACCCATCATGATTTTCCCAGACAACACCAAAGTGGTCCAACAGCACCGACAATCATTTGCTGAGGCAAAGGTCCGTCTGCAGCGCCTGAAAATTCAATATTCCCTACTATTTCCAGCCCGCCTGCGTGTCTCCTACAAATCACTGACTTACTTCTTTGAGTCACCTAAAGAGGTGATCAGCTGGACAGACGAATCAGTGAAACTGAAGCCCCATGCTCTCTCTGGAGTGGACTCAGACACCTCATCTGGAGGTCCCGGCCGGGACCTTCCCAGGATCAGTGGGAAACAACAATGCCGGTCACGCTCTGAGAGAAGGTCCCAAACTCGCAGTAACTCTCGCAGACGTGTAATGGAGGGTCAACAAACTCCTACATCTTCCTACCTTATGCTGGCAGAACCGTTTATAAGATACACCAACCTCGATGGCTGATAAAACCTGGGCTACACTTACTTGTACATTTCAGTGGTTCCGAAGACGCTTAATGTACAAGAAATGTTCATTGGGGATCCATTGGCTGGGAGTGGATCTCACCCGTTGGGGGCGGGACGCTCACCATGCCGCGACAGATGCTTCAAAACTGTTGAGGTTTTGGGGGGGAAGGGGGTGGGGGTTTCATGGGAAGTTTATGTTGTTTTTCAGTATCACAATCTTCAATCTCCTGTATAGGGTCCGATCGTATCACGCTAACCACATACTAGCCTCCCTACACGTCAGGTACCCGACGTGACAGAAACCCAGGCGCGGCGATTGAATATTATTAGCTGGAATGTCCGTGGCCTGCTGGACAAGATTAAAAGGGGGGCCATACTCCTCCAGGCCAAGCGCTACAACACAGATATCCTAATGCTACAGGAAACTCACTTGTTGGGCAACAAGACACCATGTCTCGCACGCTTTTGCTTTGTCCAGACCTTTCATTCTGGCTTCACTAGGGGTTCTCGGGGAGTAGAGGGACTGATCCATCGCAAGGTGCCATTTGTTCATGATAGGACCTGGTTAGACCTTCAGGGCAGATATACTGTGGTGACGGGCACATTATATGGTGAGCGCCTTACTCTAGTTTGTGTGTATGCCCCCCCACCCTTGGCGTGGAACTTGGTGGAGCGCTTGACGTCCCTTTGGGCGGAGATTCCGCAGGGCCTGGTGATAGCAGGGGGATACTGGAATGACGTAATGTGTCCTTTGACGGATAGATGGCGTGGTACGGGATTGCGGGCTGACGTGCGCGAGTCAAAACTCCAAACGCTGACCCAGGATGGGTCGATACCTGGCGGAAATTACACCCGACCAAGAAAGGATACACATATTTCTCGAGTACTCATGACTCGTTCTCTCGCCTTGATTATATATTCATTTCTGCTCCCCATATCCACAAAATTGAGACAGTAGAGATCTTGCCCGGGGCTTGTTGATCATTCTCCAGTTGCATTACTGTTGCACCTGGGCCCCAGGCGCTCCCCGCCCCGCTGGCGGCTCTCATCGTGGCTCCTGCAGGACGAACAGTACCATCAGCAGATGTATACCGCCATTATTGAATACTTTTCCCACAACATTGGCACAGTCGACTCCCCCGGGATCCTTTGGGAAGCCATGAAGCCAACACTAAGGTGGGTGGACATTGCCTTCTGCACTGCACGACGTAAGCAACGCCGGGAAAAATGGATCCGCACTGAGAGGAGAGAGGAGTTGGCCTAACGGCTAGGGCGGTCGACGTCAAATCTGGGGAACCGGATTCGAGTCTCGGCAAGGTCGTGCAACATCCTGTGATTCTGGGCAAATCACTTAATCTCCCTGTGCCTAACAAAAATGAATGTATCCTCATGTAACACAACTGGTGCTCGTGTAAAGCGCTCTGATACCCGATACCTTCGGGTCAAGTTCGGCTATATAAAACTCCATAAAAAAAAAAAGAAAACTGAGGCCCAGATCATCGACCTAGAGCGAAGGAGTAGAGATGCAGATGGTGGTGCGATTCGTCGTCAACTCTCCATGACACAACAGCTATACGCTAGCGACCTGTTGGACGAAGCCAAAACGTATTGGCTTGCTAAGCGTAGCCGGATATATCAGTGGGGGGACAAATCCAGTGCCCTTCTGCACCGTCTATGCCAGCAGACGCTCTGACCCATGACTCTCCTCGAAGTTCTTGGCCCAGCGGGCGAGGTACTTACGGACCCTGCACGAATCGCTACCAGCTTTGCTGACTACTTCGTAGATTTATGTTGAGGTGAAACTTCTAGCTAAAATCATTGCGAAACGCATTGTCCTGCATATAACAGCATTAGTTCATCCAGACCAGGCCGGCTTTATGCCCGGTCGTGCCACCTGACATAATATCTGTCGTGCACATAGCGCCATTGCTTCTGTGGATCGGCTGGATGAGCCAGCTGCGCTCTGTCTCACAGATATCGACAGGGCCTTTGATTCCCTTAGCTGGACCTACCTCTTTGCACTACTGAGCCGCCTTAATATTGGCCCCCGACTTATTAAATACGTCCGCCTCCTATACACAGACATTACCGCGTCGGTGCGGGTCGCCGATTCGATCTCGCGGTCATTCCCCATTGGAAGGGGTACCAGACAGGGATGCCCTCTGTCTCCCTACCTTTTTGCACTCGCCATGGAACCACTCGCGGCGTGGGTGAGAATAGATGCTCAAGTATCTGGCTTCGAGTGGTCGTGGGAGGTCTCCGATCGTATAGCGCTATACGCGGATGACGTATTATTCTTTTTAACGCGCCCAAATAGATCCGGCCCACGTCTACTTCGGATAATGCAAATCTTTGGCGAAACTCCGGCCTCTATATGAACGCCCGCAAATCGTTTCTGTGGCCTCTGCGGGGGGGAGATCGGCTCGGGGCTTGGACACGCGAGGTGACAGTGGTGCCGGACGGATTTAAGTATCTTGGGGTCTTCCTGTCGGCATCTCAATCTGCCTTCTGGAATAAGAATTTGGCCCCTTTATTGACCCAAGTTAAAGAACAGGTGCGCTCCTGGTCACACTTGCCTTTATCACTCTTCGGCAGATCGGCCATTTTTAAGATGGTCTTGCTGCCTCGCCTCCTTTATCAACTTCAAAACCATCCCTACCCAATATTGCATACATGGTTTAGGCAGTTGAATGCGATCCTTAGTCACTTCCTTTGGGGTGGAGGCTCCGCGCGTGTCGCACTAAGAACGTGCTTCCAGTCCGCATACTGGGGGGGTCTTGTGACTGCAACGTCCAGATGTACCATGCTGCGTCCCACCTCCTCATCTTAAATGACTGGTGGTATGGCGATAGACATGACCCTGCCTATGCCGTCGAGCGCTGGTTAATGGATACTAAATCACTACACACAATTCTGTACTCTAGTGCGACACTCAAATCGCTGCCGCCCGCAACTAGGACGGTCTTTGTGATATGGCGACAGGCGCTGTGCAGGATGGGATGGTGGGGCAGACCTACAAAAGAGACTCCTCTCTGGCGCAATGGCCTCCTACCACAATTGTCCAAATTGCAGGGTTTCATGGGCTGGGATGCCATCGGTATCTCAACGATTGCGGCAGTCCTCCACGGTCAGGTCCTGAAATCCTTCCAGGAGCTACAATCCGAATTCCACATGCCCAATCGCAATTCCACAGATATCTGCAATTCCGTCACACATTCTCCCACTATTTAACATGACAAGACAATATTCCTGACTTCAACCCCATTGAGGCCAAGGTGTTCCTGGGAGAAATGGGTGCGCACAAAATTACAGCATTATATCGCACATTGGTCACCAACATCCACACCACACTTAACAAGACTAGAGACGCCTGGCAGAAAGATTTAGGTCCACTTGATGAGGACGACTGGGTTGAGGCTCTTGAGTCCCCATGCGGCGTGGCCATTGCTGCGCGCCTTCGCCTTATACAATTTAAATACCTCCATCGGGTATACTTCACTCACTATAGGATTTGGCGCACCGGGATGATTGCATCCCCCCTGTGTCTGCGCTGCGGACTGGCCGAGGGCACTCTCCTTCACACAGTATGGGAATGTACTGTTTTATCAAGGTTTTGGTGTGGGGTGCTGACCTGTCTCTCTGAGGTGTTGGGGTGGGACATTCCACGGTCACCGCGTTTGGCTATGCTTCATATTACAGAGGGAATTGGTGGTAATAGGTACAAACGACATCTGTTATACCTGGGTCTTACGCTGGCTAAGTGAGACATTGTTATGGCTTGGAAAGCGACTTCCCTGCCATCTGTGGGGGCCTGGAAACGGGGCCTCGACTTTTCCATGGGGTTAGAACTAAAAAAATGTAAAGCTCGGGATGCCCCCAGAAACACCCGAAGATATGGAAGCGGTGGGCGGATTATCGGGGTCTGTATCTTGAACCTGTCCCCCCTACACTACACAATGAAGATCTGCCATAAAGATTTAATGCTGGGTACCAATACCGATAATAATTATGCCTGTATCCAATTATTACGATTGGAGATTTTGTACGATAACATGTATACAGACTTCGTGACACTGATGTTTCTTGCTTCAAATGTTTGTTTGCGCTTAATTCAGATTTTTGCATATTCCTAATTGCGACAACTGTGTATTGTAAAAGCTGACATTTTTACCATTGCCATGATACTCATACAATGTGCTACCCGGGTGTTGCCAGGGCTCTTGCGTCTGTCAACAATAAAATCTGTTGTGAAAAAAAAAAAGGGTGGAATGACTTACAATGTGTTTTCAAAGCTGTCCCATTGTCAGACTGATGGCATCACACAATACTTCAGACATCGTCCTGTATGGTTTGTGGATTTGAAATAATTCAACAGGCTACGCCAGTGGACAATTTTCTATTCACCTTAATTGGATTACCCTCTTGTAGACTTCCCATTACCAGCATTTTTAAATCAAGAGGTTGAAAGGTATACATTATTCAATATTCTGCAATGCCTTAAAATAAAATCTTTAATGAATTTCTAGAAATAAACACGCACAGCACATAGAATTAGGGGTTCATTTATGTGCAAGTGACGCAGTGCGCAAGTCACCTTGCTGCACTGCACTGTGTGACAGGGAAAGGGCAGGAATGCGCCATATTTAAATTAATATGAAGCATTTGTGTCCTTTCTCTTGCGCTGGTGCCCTTTTGGAGGCCTAGCACCAACACAGACACCCCTTGCACCATGCAAGTGTGCCTGTGTTGCAAGCAGAATGTTTTTGTGCAGGAAGGGGCACCTTCTTGCAAAAAAACAATCCTGGGAGGCATATTCGTCAGATGTGCTGAAGAATGCAGCACACATAGAAAGAGGAAGAAACTAGGAGAAATAGAAATATTTCTCCTCATTACGCTTCCCCTGGTAAAGTGTAAGATTTTGAGGCATCCCCAAGGCTACAAGTTCAGTAAATCTGTGGATGCATCAAAGTGGGAACACACACGCAATGCCCATGGAACGCCTTCCTAGACTTTTGAAGCCACTCAGAGGAACGCAAAGTGGCTTTGCGTGGCTTAAAAATCTGATTTAGAGGTTTGCATCACCCATGTACCACGTTGTGTGGTACAAACATGATGCAACCCTCTCATAAATATGACCCCTTAGTATATACCAGTGTATTTCAACTATTTAACATGGTAATGTGCCCAGATATCCTCTGGTAGTTAATGTATTATCAACAGCAACTTTGGGCTTTTTTTTAGAACAAGCTTTGGCTTTAAGCCATAGCCTACTTCCAAACATACTTCTTCAGTCCACATCAGGTGTGTCCAGCCTTTTCCTTGTTTAACATGGAGTACTTTTTCCACCCCATACTTTGATGATTTGTCAACTGTGCCACATATCATTTTGAAAATGCACAATTACACTTGTCTCCAGGGTTTACTCTATTTCCATACTATCGATCCACACATGTACACTCAGTAAATATATGTTCTACATTACTATGGTATTATCTCTAATATCATCAGTGATATCATCCATGATGTCATTTGAGATGTCATCAATGATGCCATTTAACATGGCACACATTATAGTTAGCTAAGTAAACTATAAATAGTGAATTTCAGATGTGTTTTAGTTTTCAAAAATTTGTATTCACCTTATTTCAACACCTAACTATAAAGCCACCTTAACCTTTGTTTTGTTCAATAAATATGTATCTATATTTCTACCAAAATGTTACTATTTTAAAATTGGGGGCTGTTAATTGACTGAGAAGATGGGTAAGCTGAATATACAGATGTGGATTGGGGCGCTGTACTTATGCAGACGCCCCTCTCTCTATTTTAAGCCTCTTTAAAAGTACATTGGGGCTTCTTATGATGTCGGGCGGAATCACTTCCGCCCGACACCTACTCGGTCATGGGACTGACCGGCACCTGGTCAGTGGTCCCAACTGCCTCATTAGGATGTGACCGAACACTGTTTGGTCGCATTCCTATATTCCACTATGGGAGCATTGCATTACAGCCATAAACCGGCTGTAAAGCATGCTCTCATAGTGAAATGGGGGGTGCGGTTCCTCCCTGCACCCCATGGCAGGCACCTCAAGGTGCCTGCCACAAGGTGCAGGGATCAACGGGGGGCACCAAAGGTGCCCCCTCAGCCTCCAACCAGTGGCCGTGCACCAAAGGTGGTCCGGCTGTGGGCCCCCAAACATGCTTTCCGACATGGTTTCCATGTCAGACAGACCGGCATGGAAACCATGTTGGAAACCATGGTCGTAATCTCAAGGGCGGAAAGAGCTGCCCTTGAGATTCCAGGCCGGATTCTGACTGGTGGACGGGCTCTCCGTGCCCGTCGGAAACCAGTCGGAATGACCGGCTGGTTTACTTTCCGACTGCCTATATCTTAATTAGGCGGTCGTGAAGTAAACCGACCGGCCCATTATGATGCGGCCCTAAAGGCTCTGACCTTCTTTAAGGGCCGTATCGTAATCAGCCTCTATATGACTCAAATTACTAAAAACCCACATTTCCCCTCACATTTTTGACCCTCTGTTTCCATGCCTGTATTAACATCTCAGTGCTCATTGACTTCTGCCTGCTCTTCAGGAAAGGCCTTAAATAGAGTGTAGGAGTTTCCCACTTAGAGGTGGTTTATCTCATACTGGTGACATAAGCATGGCTCTATGGTTAAATGCCATTATGACCTTCTCAGGAATGTGTGTAGTGTATTTTAGTAAACTACAGAGAGGTCTGCATAGGGCCTGACAGAAGGTATCTTTACAATGGCATTTAACAGTTCTTTGGGTTAGTTATCCCAATCCTGTACATTAGGAATGGGATACCAAAGAATCTGGCGGTTTCTAATAATGCTCTCTGACAGACAGGCACACAGGTGCCATTCTCTTGACGAAGGTTTATAATACGCGCACACCAGATGCTGTGAAATCCCAGCTTCGGTGCAGCACCAAAATCTAAATATTGAGGGCTGCAAGTGTTGTACAACAAAACACACTCACAGTTTGTATTCAACCACAAGCGGGCATTTCCCAACCTCTGTCCTAGTTCCTCCCTTCTGTGTCAAGTGCAAGTTTCTCAGGAAACTGGAAGTTGTAGAATGGCATAGAATAGAGTAGAGTGGAGTGGCAAAGAGCAGAGTCACATAGATTAAAGTGGCATAAAGTAGATTGACATGGAGTGGAGTCTTGTAGAGTGGAATGCCTTAGAGTGGAGGGGTATAGAGTGGAGTGGGATGGAGTAGAGTAGAATAGAGTAGAATAGAGTAGAGTGGAGTGGTGTGGAGTGATGTTGAGTGGAGAGCCATAGAGTAGAGTGGAGTGGCATTGAGTGGAGTGGAACAGAAAGGGGTGGATTGGAGTAGAGTGGCATGGAGTGATATAGAGTAGAGTGGCATAAAGTAGAGTGGTGTAAAGTAGAGTGGTGTGGAGTGGAGTAGAGTAAAGTGGTGTGGATTAGAGTGGTGTAGAGTGAAGTGGCGTATAGTGCTGTGGAGTAGCATTGTGTGGAGCAGAATGGCATGGCATAGGGCAGAATGGTGTAGAGTAGAGGCCCAGAGAGTGGCTTAGAGTGGAGTAGAGTGGTGTAGAGTGGAATAAAGTGGTTTCGAGTGGAGTAGAGTGGTGTAGAGTGGAATGGAGTGGCATAGAGTGGAGTGGCACACAGTGATGTAGGATATAGTGGTATAGAGTGGCGTAGAGTGTTGCAGAGTAGATTGACATAGAGTAGAGTGGCATAGAGTGCCAAAGAGTGGAACTGTGTGCAGTGGAGTGGTGTAGAGGAGACTGGATTGGCATAGAGTAGAGTGGTGTGGAGTAGAGTGTAGTGGCATAGAGCACAGTGCCATAGAGTAGAGAGTAAAATGGCATTGAGTGGAGAGGAGTGGCGTAGAGTAGAGTGGAGTGGCATAGAGTAGAGTGGAGTGGGATAGAGTAGAGTGGAGTCGCATAGAGTGGCATGGAGTAGAGTACTGTAGAGTGAAGTAGAGTGGCAAAGAGTGGAGCAGGCGTAGAGTTCAGTGGTGTAGAGTAGTACAGTTGTTGGTAAAGGTAACTAAAGTGCGATAGAGATGTCAGATAGGATGAATGAAACATAATTAAGAATCTGTATGCCTGTGTTAAAAGTAGGAGAGTACATTGCATGTCCAGGAATAATACAGAAATGCTTATTAAAAAATAGTGCATTGCAAAAAGAAGAGGAAGAACAAAGAAGAGGAAGGACACAACCACTTGGTCTATGCTCTAGAGAGCAGCTAAAACAAGAACAAAAGGGGAGCTCAGCTCTGGAAAGATTGCAAAGGAGAGTGACAAAGAAATCAACTAATGGTATGCTGTAGATGTAAACAATACATCTTGCAGCACAGCACATGCACTGTGTAGGTGAGACCCAAGAAAGCAGGTCACTCAATGCATGATCCCTCTTATGGAGGGGGACTGTTCTGAGTAGTGCTGGCCACAGGCAGTGCTGGAGCTGGACGCACAGTTGAACATTCAGCTGATGAGTATGGTGGTGCTGGTGCTGCCAGCCCCTGAGTACACAATGCAGGTGCAGAGGCCAGAGCTGCTAGTGCTAGCGGCAGAGCCGAGGCTCGCTGCCCCGTCTGTAACGTGTCTCCAGGCGGCCTAGCATTGAGGATATTCCAGTATGGGATGATTGAATGGTGTCACGCAGGATGTGTGCTCATTAAGTCCAGGCTTGGAGACAAGTGCCCAACAGTCCCATTTATTAATTCCTGTCGGCGGCGCCCGGCTTCCAGGGGCATGCTCTGTCATGACGTTTGCAAGTACATCTCTGTCCAACTCAAAGAAAGGTGCAACTTGATTTTATACATTTTTCGATATTGTTTTCAGCAAAAGTAGTCTGAGTCTCAGGGCGGGTTCAGGGGTTTGCCACATATCGTCTACTACACTTTGGAGTACAGTCACACAAGGCATGACAGAGGCATGGTTGTTGTAGATGGGTCTTCCACTAAGCCTTTGGTCTGAGGGGTCATCCAAATCAAAGGGCTCTCCAGTGTCACTGTCCTCTTCTCGCTATCGGTCCGGTGGTGGGAGGCGGGGGGAGGGTGGGGAGGTGCAAGGGAGAAGGTGGGGGCATTATAGGCAGGAGGGGTGCCATGGCCCCCTCTGGCTTGTTGTTTGTTTACCCATGTGTGCTGCTGATGCCTGGGTTGGTGGGGCGGTGAAGCTGTTTATAGAGAAAATGTATTTAAGACTGAGATATAAACATTTTTTCTGTGCCAAAGCAGACTAGGCCAAGCCCCCTCCATTTTACAAATAAAAATACTTGCATTTCAAAATATGAATGTATTGCAAATCACTCTGTTTTAGTTTTCTTTTTGCCGGTGACTTTTATTTTATGGCGTCATCTCAGCCCTGGCAATGTCTTGATCCAGGCAGGGGAGGTGCTCACAGTCAAGGGCAAGAGTGCAGCAGGTGCAGTGCCTCTGTGGCTCAGGCACCTGCTGATTCTGCGACTTTGGTTATCAAGATCCACTGCAGCAGAGAAATGAACTGGAACTCTCAGGTTAGGAGTGGGGCAAATGTCACATATTCAAGTAATATAATGCAAAGTGGCAGTGCTATGGGCAGAATAGTGAAAAGTGTTCCGGTTGTGGTGGTTTGATAGTGTTGTGGGGCAAGCTTTGTCTTTTTGTGGAGCTCCTAACATCTGGGGGGTTGGGCAGAGGCCATCTGACCAGAGGCCTCTAGAAATGCAGGGGGAGCACAAAGGTCTACAAATAAAACTGTTGGTGCCACCTACATTTGGCACCCAGGAAGAGAGTGCTGTGAAACTTTGGGATGAACCTCAAACTCGCACGTTTCAAGAGTCCTCATCCATTCCCTCCTCTGAAGGTGCTGGATACTAAACCCGGTCCGTGGCTGGTAGTTGTTGTCTTGATTTTTTTGTTGGTTAACCACACAGTGGATATCAAAACCCAGGCATGATGAACTACTCAGACCAGGATCTAAGAATCTTTGGATCTTTTTAACAGGGAGCATCAATGTAAGCTTGTCTCACTCAGAAAATGCCCATTGCACCCCGAAATGTGAGATTTTCTCACACAGGCAGGTCTGCAACATGCATAACTGATAGATTCTGTCACTCAGCTGTGGTCAGATAAACGCAATACAGAATAGATAATGTACATAGAAAAGTGCAAGCTTCCCTCGCTCTGAATAAATCCATGAGATCCAGCAATGTATGCTGGCCTCACTTATAACAAGTCAAAGACACAGACGTGCTAAGTCGCTTACTCAGAATTTGTTCAGGGCATACAATGGTGGATGCTCCCCTCATTTAGAATAGGTTCTGCACATGAAAAAGTGCAAACTTTCCACGCCCAGAGCATGTCCAGAATATACAGAAGTGCAAGCTTCCTTTACTCAGAACGGGTCTTGCAAATGTTCCTTGAACCTGAAAATGCTCATGAAATGCATGAATGCATCACACTTGCAGACGTGCAAGCTTCCCTTTCTCAGAACGTGTCAAAGACACGCAGACGTTAAAGATTCTGACACTCCAACCAGGTCTAACACATGAAGTGCAAGCATTCCACACTCAGACCAGGTATACACATACAGAAGCGAAAGCTTCACTCACTAAGAACAGGTCTAGCACATGCACAGGTGCAAGCTTCCCTCACTTGGAACATGTCCATGAGATGCTGAATTGCAATGATCCCTCACACAGAATAGGACACACATGTAGAAGTGCAGGTCCTGCTTATTCGAAGGTTCAAGCTTCTCACACTCAGAACATGTTCAGGGCATGCAGAAGTGCAAGCCTCCATCACTAAGAACAGGTTTAACACATTCAGAAGTGCACACTTGCACACACAGGTATACGATGCATATATGCATGCCTCCTTCACTTACAAAAGGTACCACACATGCATATATATTTCTATAGCACAAATCCAGCCAAAAGGCAGTGGAGCTCTGTAAATGGTCAAAGAGAAGCATAACGTCAACAAGTAAGAGGAGCTGGTGCTCGGTTGAGGACAGTTATTGCATTGTGATGATTTAATGTTCTTTAAAAATGTGAGTCTTCAACTCTTTTCAAAATTGGGGCAGCGTTGGTGATGTCCTGATTAATACAGGGATGTTGTTTCAGATCTATGGTAAAGGTCTGCTTCTTGTTTTTTTCTTTTTTTACTCTTCTTAGTCTGCAGTCTATTGGTGTTCTGGCTGTGGATGAGCCGAGATCCACTAGAGGCTCACTGCTTGTCTGCAAGATAAGTGGTGGTGCTGGTTGTGATGGCTTTGTAAATGAGGCAGTTGGTTTTGAAGATGGTGCGGGGCAGCAACGGGAGCCAAAGGAGTTCCATCAGAATGCAGGTGATTTCATCATATTTCTTCAGGCTGTAGATGAAACATGCTGCATCATTTAGGATGCCTTAAGAGGGTGCCAGTGTGGCATCTGTGAGGCCATGGAGTAGAGCATTACCACCATTCATATACAAGAGTATGAGGGCATGAACAGCAGCTCTGAAGTCGCTGTCTGATAGAAAGTATTTGACTTTTTTTAGAAAAAAGCTGGTACCAGGCCATCTTTTTTTGGTAATGTGTTCTTTCAGAGTGAGGTTGGTGTCCAAGGTGAATCCGAGCGGATTGGCATTCAGTGAATGATGGAATTCAAATCCATCGAGGTTCATGGCATTGAGCCAGGTTTGTGCTGTATCTTGTTCAGTCGCGGCTCCTGGAGGGAGTGCTGCGGGGCGGTGGGGCGGGGCGGGGGAGGGGCAGGGTGGGGGTAGTAACTCCGGCATACGGCCGAACGGAGTTAAGTACATAAATAATAAAACGAATTACATTGCGCTCGCCACATCGCCATTTGGTGTTGCAGCGCGCGCAATCTAATTCGTTTTATTTATTAATGTATTTAACTCCGTTCGGCCGTATGCCAGTGTTTACTAGACCCCACCCTGCCCCTCCTCCGCCCCTCCCCACCGCCCCACAGCACTCCCTCCAGGAGCCGCGACTGATCTTGTTTATTGTTCTTGGCAAATGACAGGACGACTATCTTGGTTGGGTTGAGCTTCAGGTGGGCGGTGGACTTCCAAGTCTGGATGATGTGCAAGGAGTGTTTGAGGAGTTGTATGTCTGAGACAGAATAGACTTTCAAGTAGACGTGTTTTATAAGCATAATGGTGAACCTTGATGCTGTTATCTGTGAGTAGAGCACCAAGCGGCTCCATGTAAAGGGTTGAGGATAAAATGAGATTGTATGGAGCCGTGGGGGACTCCATAGATGAGCAGGATCTTTTTTTACCTGTAAATGCAGATGGGTTGTGTATGCTTCTCTCAGAAAAATAAAAGAGACCAGTGAACTACAAAATACAACATATCTCATCAGAGTGCAGATTTGCTTTTGTTTAACTCAGACTGAGAGGTGATATTTTTGAGAGAAGGCGTATTAGCTGTTTATTTGAAAATAGCAATGGTGAAAAACAAACTTCGTAAGGAACAAGTTGTAATGTTTTTATCTTTGCGACGATGGGGCCTCCTGGGTGGTATGCCAACACCTTTGTTTCCCCATATGGGCACAGCATTGTTATATGACAGGACGGGCTTTCGCCGTCCATTTCCCCAGTTCCTGTCCTTTTCTATCCCCACCTGGGCACTGGTCTGACCTGGCCCTCCCCTGTTTATGCCACTATGATTTGAGGCACATCTGGTGTTTGCATAATAGATACTTTATAGACACACCTGAAAATATTTGCATAAGTGCTTATTCCATGGATTGAATTGAAAATTTAGTTTGTGGCACATTCTGTAAGGGGAGCAGTGGAGGTCATAATGGGATGGAAAAAGTGAAGGTGTTGGGATGTGGGGCACCCAGTGCAAGTTACTGATTTCAAGGTCTCTCCAATCCCATGTGGCTCAGTTTGCTCATGAGAAAGTATACCTATAAATTTAAGTGACACATATAAGATTCAATCCCATAATCAATCCATGAAAGGGGGGAAGGGGTGGAGAAAAGATACTTAGGATTGGACCTCTGAATCTGATGATTGGAGCACAAGCAGCAATGACTTGGAAGCTGGCAGTTGAAGCTGCTCCCAAGGACATAAAGCAAGGTAATAGAACACCTGGATTGTTTTATGGCCCACCAAATTCCTGGTGGCCTCCAAATCCACCCCTTTTTAACCACGTATGGATTTTCAAGGCAAAGGCAGGTTACAGGGCAGAGGAAGAAAGACCACACACATCCTTTGGAGCCCTCCAACATCACCACATAAGATGAACAGCATGATGAGAGGGTAACAGCAAAAGAGTACCAGCAAAGGGATGAGCTCATAGTGAATTTGAGCAGTCGGAGCCTCACTCATAAAGAGAAACAGTTGTTAAACAAGGATTTAAGGTTTGACCCCCACCTTCAAGGGGGATGGCTTTATGATTCATAAAGAACTGGCATATTTCTTCCTTCAAATTTGCCTCCAGTACTTCTTCAGTGAGTCTGAGACAACTATGAGTGAACGCATAGATGAGAACATGGATTTGAAAAAGAAATCTTTCAATCTACTGGCACATCTCTTACCCCCAGAGATCTTGATGTTTGAAAAGACATTTTGCGAGATTTCAAAAATCTAAAATTTGGTGTTTCAGAACCTTTTTTCAGCCTTTCTATGTCTGAGATGGACATTGCTAGACACCTGGGCACTGATCCCAAAATTATTATCAAGCCTGCAGACAAAGGAGGAGCAACAGGGATTTTGGACACTGCAACATACAGAGAAGAATGTCACAGACAGTTGAGTGATGCACATTACTATCGTCCTCTGCAATGAGATCCTACTAATCTGCTCCAATTATGGATAAAACATATTAAGGAGGAAGCAAAGGAGGCAGAGTTACTCACCCAGAAAGAAGCTGCTTTTTTGATAACAGACAAACCCATTACTCTGTAGTTTCATATACTACCCAAAATTCATAAGCCGTAACACCCACCACCTGGTAGGCCTATAGTTTCCAGCCCTGGATCCCCTTTAAAACAATTGTCACAATTTGCAGAATGTGTTTTTGAGACCTCTAGTGAGCACTGTGCCAGCTTATCTTCAAGACACAAAAGATACCCTGAATCATTTTGAAGGTAAATCCTTTGATGTTACTACAGATTTTCTGATCTCTTTTAATATGGTGTCTCTCTACATCAGCATTCCCCAGGTTGAAACTCTGGAAACTGTATTGTCCTTGTTGCTGAACAGTCCCTATGACTACATCACACCAGTCTACTTCATTATGGAATGTGCTAAATTAGCCATGAAGGGGAACTTTTTTCATTTTGAGAAATGTCTCTGCTTACAAGTGTCTGGAACATCTATGGCAGCACCTTTGTTCCAAGCTTGGCAAATTTTACATACACAGCTTTGAAAACACCCATATCTTTTCAGATACGAATCATTCAAGATCCATCTAAGATTATGGAAACAGTATACTAACAATATACTGGCAATCTGGATGGAATATGTTCACACCATTCTTGAGTTTGATACTTGGCTCAATTCTAGAGATCAATTTTTGAGATTTACCCGTGAATTCAGTAGAGAAAGACTACCTTTCCTGGACCTCCTTATATATCCTTTGAATGGAGCATTGGGGACTAAGCTTTACAGAAAGCCTGTGGATCGAAATTCTTTATTTTCTGACAGAAGTTTTCATCATAAAGTACTAGGACACAACCTTCCCGTAGGCCAATTTCTCTGCATTTAATGAACTTGCACACAGTTTAACAACATAGTTGGTTCAGAGAAATTACCCCAGGGACTTGGTATGGTGAGCAGCCAAATGAGCATAACAACCATTCCACTCTCTTGAGACGAGTCCTAAACTTACAATGGACAGACTAGTCTGCATGAGCACTTTCTGTAGCTTATCCCCCACTATATTAAACAGGTGGTTCCAAGAATTGGCATATCTTGAATATAGGAAAACTATCATTACAACAGCCATTGTTTCCTTTTAAATGGAGACAGAATTTGAAGGAAAATCAGTGCATACAAATCCCTTGTCCCCACGTGCCCAGTTACAGGAGACGTTGTGGGCATTACCTCCGATGAAGGGACATTTCCCATGCGGAGCATGTGGAGTCTGTCATCATATCACACACAAAACACACCTTGAGTTGGGTTAACCACTCCCTGGGAATTAAGTCATCATACCAATTGTAATAGTGACAAGCTTATTTACATGATTATGTGTCCCTGTGGCCTTATCTTTATAGGTGAGACAACAAAAAAGATCAGAACACGAATCTTAGAACATCGCAGCACCATTACGTGCAAACGCACTGATACCAAACTAGCTGCACACTGCTTACAAATTGGTCACATTAAGGATGACTTGACTTGGACTGTACTAGACAAACCTAACATACCAGTAAATATCCGGAATGGTACACAATTATTGTTTGAGAAAGAACAATGTTGGGTATTTAGAGTGAAGTGCTGTATATATGGGCTGAATGATGACATCCCATGGACGAACCTTCGATGATTTACTTTATTAATTAGCAAACTTTCACCACTCAGTTAGCTGTAATCATATAGAGAATACAGGAACCCCTCTGTTTTGGAAATAAATCCCCATCTGCTTGGTGAATATTTGTTTTTTAACAGAAATGCTGTAGGACAGATCCAACTGCAAATTCTGATTGACAATAGATATGTACAAATAGCCTGTTGCCACAGATTGGACAGTATTGACATGTATCGTTGTTCCTGCAGAGTGCTAGAGAACCGTGACTACAATTTCCATATGCCCCACTGACTGCTGACGCTTGGATGTGAAAGTATGGCGTCGCCGCGTTACTGTGCTGATGATGAAGAGGCAGGAATGGCCACTCACTTGTGTCCTTGCTGCCGGCAAAGAACAGTGCACCAGGTGCTGAAAGTTAGTGAGTGCTATGATCCATTTCCCCATTCGTTTCTGAGTTTTGTCAGGTGTCAGCCAGAATAAGTATTCTGGTGCCACTTGCAGACTAAGCATATGCTTTTTCACATGAGCCTTTTTAATTTCCCTATACTTCTGGACCAAGGGAAGGTTTTCCGAACCGTTCTGTTTACAATAACTGTGGACAGCTAGTGGCTTTTCACCGCATCTACCAGCTAGTTCCTGCAAGTCTTCTATTTAGGTAGTAGTGTTGCCCATCTCCCTGGACCAGCTGTCCCAAATCCACATTCCTAAAACTATACAAAATGAGGAGGCAACAGCAAACAAAGATACAATAGTCTTTAATTCCAAAGAACAAGGAAATCCAGATTTCTTTATATTGTTATGTTCTTTACTCTTCTTCCAATGAACAGCATAAAAATCAGCAAGACAGCCAACATGTTTTGCTCATGTATTATGAGCTTCATCAGGGCTGCAATTTTCAATGAAGATTTATATACAATTAGAAACATTGAATTTATTTGACAAAATAAATTAAAAATAAGTAACAGCCTATTGTGACAAATGTATTTAACTCATCCCATCAAAATGGATGGAAAAAGCTTCCTTATAGAACCTAAACTATACAAAGTAAATATATTACATTTGGGTCAAAACATTTTGGGGTATATTCACAAGAACGTGTGATAACTACCGCAAGAGTAGCGTAATGCAACTTTCAATATTGCAGCCTAGCGCGGGAAAACAACCCCGTGTCAACGTGGAATTCACAACAAGGCGGTAGCATGGGATAGTCTGCCTAAACCGCGGACAATGTCCGCGATACAACCACCATGATGGAGATAAAAACACAAACCACAACACCAAAAAACACGCAATGGGCCAAAGCGCGATGAGGAAATCAGCGACAAGCAGCGCCAGGCCTGCAACAAACACCTGGCAGGCGTAAAAAATCACCATAAAAGTAGAAAATACACCCACACACAAACTGACCAACACCCAAGCACCATGGAGGCATCCGGAGCAGGCGCAGAGGACGAGCGCAACCCCACAAGTACCCCGGACGACCAGCCTGGGACCTCGGGGACAGGGAAGGGCAAGGACAAGAAGACCAGGAAGACCAAGTTCAGTCCGCAGGCGAACAGGATCATAGTCACGGAGGTGATGGAACACCATCAACAACTCTTCGTCACCTCCAATGTGTCATTGGGCACCAAAAATGGAACATGGCGGGATATCGTCGACAAGGTGAATGCCATCGGAGAGCACAAGCGGACAATGGACGAGGTCAAGAGGCGATGGAATGACATCAAGCGGAAGACCAAGGAGAAACTCAACGCCAACCAGAAGGCAGCAATGCAGACCGGAGGTGGGGGCCCAGCGCCACAGCTGGAGCTGGATGACATGGAGGACCTGGTGTCGACAGTCATCAGTATGGATACTGTGGCCGGAGTCGGGGGACCGGACACTGCTCGACAGGACACAACACAACCGCAACAGGGTGAGTGACCACCAGGTACTGGGGGGACGGGGGGAGATGGCCACAATGGCACACATGCACAAGCAAGCAGGGCACAGTGCACACCCACAATGACCCTGGGTCCTCGCCCAGACCCACAGACTGTCACAATGTACAATGCCATGCTGTCTGAATGTCAACCTGTACCATGCGACTACATACATGTGGACACATTGTAATACACCATCTCCCCTTCACATCGCAGGGGCACCGTCAACACCTCCTGCAGAGCAGTCACAGCCACTCTTCACTGATGACGAGGAGGAGGACAACACCAGCATCGACACCCAAACCATCCAAGACATCATTGACCTCATCTGCCAGCAACCTCCAGGATCAGGGCAGCCCAGCTACATCGATGAGACCCCACCCAAACCACCCAAACCACCCAGCAGGAGGCACCCACAGCCCCGGCACTCTCCCAAGACCCCCAGGAACAACAAATGGCCTTCCAACGCCGTGTGCTGGAGGGCCAGAGGGAGACGGCCGAGCAGGTGCGGGTGGGGTTTGACCTCATGGCTACCAAATTGGACGCCATCCTTGGGTGTCTATGTCCGCCCCATGGTCTCTAACAAGCCCTGACTGACATCGCTGGAGTCATGACGCGGAGGGAGGAATACCTGTCCGCTCAGAGTGGCCTCAGCGATGCCAGCCGTGAGCTGGCACACATGCGGAGGCTCATGGAGGACATGGTGCGGATGGAGGCGGAAAGGATGGCAGCCACCGCTGCACATCAGCGAAATGTAGCTGGGATCTACCAGGCCCTGCATGTCTTCATCATGGCATTGCTGCCACAAGGCGTGGCGATGATGAATGCTGCTGCCCCCACACCATCCACATCTCCGCCCCTGGTGTGCCAGTGCCTCCCAGTGCGGCAGGCGTATCCACTCAGGCACCTGATGTGTCACTGCCACACAGTGCGGCCGACAATCCTCCTCCGGCCCCTGATGTGTCAGTGGCACACAGTGCCGCAGCAGGTACTGCAACACCCACAGGTGGGGCAGAGCACACATCCGGGGACGAGGACGTGGATGGGATTGAGATCAGAAGGAGGTACTAGCATTCATGTCCGCCACCTTGCCTGTTTCTGCTTGGTACCGCACATGGCCTCAAGACCTACCACTGACCCCCGATAACCTCCGATGCACTCACCTTAGACAGCGACATGGACTGCCACATCCTGTTTGACGACCATTGACACGGCGGACAGACTGCGGACTGTACCCTTCCCCTTCCGCAGTACAGGTCATCCCCAGATGTACACTGGCTGGCCCTCCATGGGCCCATATTGTGTAGTGTGCTCGGCATTGCCCTGTACCGCTCCAGCTGTATGACAGCACTGGATGTGCAAATAAACATCCAGTGACGCACTGCTGTGTAATGTCTTACGTCATTCATGTATGGATGTGTGGATGAATGTGGGGACAGTGCCTTCCCTTGCGTCAATGATGTCCATCCTGTGGGATGTCAGTCAGAGGGTGCCACATTGCATTTTGTGTACCGGGTCCCGTGAACACTACAACAGGGACACACGCATCAGTCACTTCCTTGTCCGGACATGGACTGGACCACGCCCAGATCCCACGAGTCATTGTTGCAAGCCCTGTGCTGGTCCGGCGTACGGCAGGCCAGACCACTCCGCTTACGCCCGAGGGGGGGCCCTCATTGCTAGCCGTCGCAGCCGTACTCGCTGGTGGTGTGCAGGTCACTGGTCTAGTTGTCAGCATGTCACAGCCACTCCCTGAGGGCAGGTTTTCACACACACCACATCCATCCGGCACAGGCGTCACAGGCCATGTGACTCTGCCAATATAAGGGGCCGACGACGTCACATTCCCCTCTTCCGGTGGTGACTGGATGACGGACGCTCCACGGTTTGCACTCATATAGGGCCCATGAGTTGTTGCGCACAGGGTTAGTGGCATCCGAGGCCTTGAGTACGGCACGGGCCTACCACCACGTGGTGCAGACTGGGGTTGCACAGGGTTAGTGGCATCCGAGGCCTTGCGGATGGCACAGGCACCCCGCCACGGGATGGTGACTTTGGGTGCACTGAGTCAGTGGCACCTTGAGCTGCTGAGCGGGTGTGCAGCCTGCGATGATGCCCCGTCCCGGCGGTCCGGACAGCTCAGGCTTTGTGTGCCCTGCTGGACCGCAGTGTAGGCCAGAGCCAACGGGCAGTGCGGGCCTACCGCCCCGTGGCATCGCTTCCGGGATCCCAGAGTTGGTGGCACCCATTGGGCTGAGTGGGTGTGCAGCCTGCGATGGTGCCAGGTGCACTGGTATGTCCTCTGCCATGGAGTAATCAAGACCCAGCACCAAACGTGAGACCTGGTGGCCTGCGGAGCGGGGCTGCATGATGTGGAGGGTGCCATGTCCGCGGGCCCCGGGCTTGTGGCTTGCAGCGGCACGTGGTGGGACCTCCTGTCTACCCGCCAGTGGTGGAAGGTGAGCATTGAGGCCTGGGTGTGCATGGGCGGGCATGCTCCGATGGGCGGCGTGAGGGGTGGGGTGCCTCTGCCTGGGTGTGCATGGGCGGGCAGGCGATGTTGTCTTGTGCAAGTGTGTGTACTGTGCCAGTCATGTATCTGGGCTCTGTTTCAGCTGACGGCTCTGACTCTGATGTGTGACCTGGTGTCCTGCTATGCATACCGGCACGTGGTTGGGGACACACCGGTGGCAGCAGGTGAGCAGTTTGGCCTGGGTGCGCAGGGGTGGCACGTTCTCTCTCTCTCTCTCCCTCTCTTCCTCTCTCTCTCCTCTTCTCCCTATCTTCCTCTCTTCCTCTCTCTCTCCTCTTCTCTCTTCCTCTCTTCTCTCTCTCTCTCTCTCCCTCCCTCTCTTCCTCTCTCTCTCCTTCGCTCTCTCTCTGTCCTCTGATGTGCGCAGGACACACCTTCTCATCATGTTTTTTGTCTTACGAGCTGTGACCTACGTATTGTCCCGAGGGGAGCGGCCATGTGTCTTCATTTCATTTTGTTGTTCATTTTAATAAAGTTTCATTTGTTGCTTCGAAAGTGAATGTGTGCTGCTCATTTCTGTGACGACACATGCATGTCACCAGTTGTGATTGTGCGGCATCAAGCGGAATATTTTGTACGTGTTTAGGTGTGGCTGATGTGGCATGTCTTTGGTCGGGGGGGTGCCAGGGAGGGGTGGTCCTGGGGGTGGTGGTGGTGGGTGTTGTGGCCCTCTTGGGTGTCCGGCCGCATGATGGGTGGCTCCATGGCATCTGTTGCCCTTGGGTTGTGGCCCGGGGCTGTGCTCCCTTTTGTGGTGCTGGCTGCAGTCTGACTTTACACCAGGTCAGAGCAGGTGTAGATTTCCTGGTGCTGACGCACCTTATCGCCTGTTTTGTGTTTTTATCGCCGATGTGGCTGGTCGTTGTGAATGTTGAGGTGTGATGTTGTCGCGCCTTTTGGCACGGGAACGCCCACTCTGCATCTCATTAGCGATAGTTGCGCGGGTCATCTGTGGTGATGTTTTTTGCGGCTGCTATCGCGGGTAAACTGGTGCTTTGGGCTGTTAACACTGGCTTGTGAATGGGGGGGTAAATTTATCACGACTTTGGCTGCGATAAAGTGCCGTTAATGCTTGTGAATATGCCCCTTTATGTATTACAAACATGTGGCTCACTCCAAACCCAATAATAATTTTTGTCCATTTGTTATAATTTTATTTAAACCCACTTTTCAAATGTGATCGAAAACAGCAAGCACATTGCAATTCATTGTAAAATTGAATGATACATTTGAGAATGAGAACATATTGGCTGTAGAATCAGGCCGAAAGCTCATCTCCCGTATCTACACCATAACACAAAGGGACTTTCCCGTAATTGTTCCAACGTCTCGAAGGGCCTGGGAGGAGGACCTTGGGGAGAGCATTACTGATGAGCAGTGGGAATTTGGGTGTAGACAGTTAGAGCGACTGTCTCCCAACTATCGCCTCCGGCTCATACATTTCAAGTATCTCCACCGCCTCTACCGCAATCCCACACAACTCTATAAGATGGGGCTGCGTTCAGATGACAATTGCTGGCGGTGTGGGTCCCCCCAAGCAACATTCTTGCATTTGGCCTGGCAATGCAGACCCATAGCAAATTACTGGCTGAAAGTATTACTTCACATCAAAAATATAACCGGACAAGAGCTTCCTTGCTCCCCACTAGTAGCGCTGCTGGGTATAGTTTCAAGTGTGCCGCCGAAGTCTAGGAAGCTACAGATAATGCTACTATTATTAGCCAAGAGACAAGTGGCCTTACACTGGGGCGGGGTTTCCCCCCCATCTACAAAGGAGTGGGTCAGAGACGTGGCTTACTGTAGGTCACAGCTCGCATGTTACTGGGAACTCTTACCCACACGGTCCCGCCCGAGAGACATTTGGGATCCATTTGTTAGCTGGCTCGGTTCTGCTGCTGCAGATGACCCGTGATGTAATTGTTATGTGGATGGGATCCCCGCTAGGCATGGGGGCAGTGACTGTGAGTCATAAAGTTGTAATTGATCTATGCAACTGTAGAGATTTCTTGGTCAAATGATCATGGAACAATTGTTTAACAAAATTCTACCTATGTTGATGTAATGCTTGTATTTCAACGCTGGATTGCTGTATCTCTGTGCTCCGACTGGGCCGGCTGGCCCTGACAGTTTGTATTGTACTGCACTGTAAGTTGTGTTTTTTTTCTTCTTTTCTCTTTTTTGTATTTGCACGAAATGGCAATAAAAATAATTTAAAAAAAATTAAAATGATACATTTGAGAAGATACATATTTATCACACTTTTCATTCTCGCCTGCTAATGTGAAATATATATCCTCCCATTAAATCCTTAATGTTCCCGAAGGTGCACGTTTGACTAGTACTTTGTATGATTATAAATAGAGTCCAGACAACAAACCAAATATTAAGGCAGCCATGGGTGAAACCCCTAATAATTTTAATGGCAATTCCCAAAGAACAAATCACATCTAATCATTAGAAATTACCTACAATATATTCATCATTATAAATACCTTGCGTAATATGAATGGAATCCAAAAGATGGATGCTCTCTGTAAGCAGCTGATCGATACAAATGTTTTGACACAATGCAATTCAATTTAAAACTGCGTGCACCATTACTTGTGATGGCAGACCAACGTACTCATGCATAGTAAGTAGTATCTCGAGGAGCATTATACTAGTTTGGTTTGACATTTTTGTTAATTTTAATCATTAACAATCTGTCCACATTTTGAAGAGAGAGACTGGTCCTTCTACCTGTGACAGCTGCCCCAGCCACACTTAACACATGCTCCAAATACACACTGGATACAACACATACTTTATTTTCAGCCTGCTGAGTTCTGGTCAGTGTTCCTTCTTCCCATGCCAATAGGTCAATGGGTCATAATTCAGATACACCTCTGTTGGGCCATCCAGATAGCCTGAGACCATCTTCTCAATTGTCATTGGTGCTGACATATGCTGTTCCTATGTTGCCTGTACCAGTGCACTTTGCATAAGTCCTGAACTTGAAGCTGGATGTTTAGTAACCGGCTATGGTGTTGGTTGCTGCTGCAGAGACTGAGAGCCAACACCACTGACATCTATGGAGGTTGAAGCAAGTAATTCAGTTCAGCCCTGGTCTCAAATTTACAGTTGTTCTTCTTCTAGATCACCCATTTTCCTGTGGCTCCATGTCTTGTAAATTGAGACATCCAATTCTAATAAAGGAATGAAAGTGGCAAGCACTTTTTTGTGCCATCTATTCAGTATTGTGGCACAGATGTAATCTTTGGGGGACACAATTTCATTTTGCAGCCTTTAATTAGTGTTCAAGAGAAGCTTTTTACCAAAGCAGTAGCTCCTTCATTGATATTCCTAAATGTTTGTTTCACCTTTTACAAATGTTCCCAAGTAGATGCAACAACAGGCTCTTTGTACTCTCCTCCTTTCTGACTTCCCATATCATAATCTCAAAAGAGAGTAGCATTATATCAGGCATCCCACCAGCCCCCATTTGTCCACCTCCATTGCTCCAGCTTTGGCAGTTGCATCCCCTCTACTTTGAATTACATAATAATTGACAGACTTGTACTGCTCAAACAGGCATTGCAGCACGTAGTAGGTTAAGTATCAGCATGTTGACACCTCATGTGCTATGGCTTTTACTTACTTTGTTAGCACACTGAATGATCCTTCCCAGCTTGCAGGCTTTGAATGTATGACTAAAAGGAGTGCACATTTTTCAGCAGGAAACCAGTATATTGTTGACTATGTCTTCCTTTTTGGGGAAATCCTCCACAATTAAGTTTATGTGCTAAACACAGGTCTCTGAAGTAGCTCCGTCAGCTATGGCTTTGACAATATAACTGCCATTGACAGTGCAACGATTCCAATGCTGAGATATCTAGGTTGAATCCATTCATAGACTTTAATGTTAAATACGTCCAAGATGTTGGTAGCTGTATGTGATTTTCCCATACTGAACATCATAACTGTTACATGACGCTGAATGCCCAGAAAAGCCTCATTAGCAGTGAAACCAGCAGCTAGCCATTGCTTCACTCCATTGAAGGTGATCCAGTATGCAGTAATGCACATGTAATCTGTTGCTTGACAACTGGTCCACATATCCATCATAAGGTGTACGGGCTGAACAGAGCTCTCCTTAGTAGCATCACCAACCAATTGCAGCACTTGATGGTGCAGCACTGGTACAGCAACAGTGTTGCTTGGAACCTTCCATTTTGGGCATAGGATGTCCACAAGTTTAAGAAGCCCTTCTCCTTCCATGAAAGAAATTGGGAGGTGGTCAAGCACTAACCTTTTTGCATGCTTCCCATTATATAAATGGACTTTCTCTTGGATTTGGTGGTACAGCGACTCCTTGTTGAATGCAGGCTTGATATTTGGTTGTTGTAACTGTTTTATTTGTGATACCTCCTCCAGTAGTGGCCTACAGGGGGCAGGTAGGGTGCTTGGATGCTTTTTGAGTGAGAATATCCCTCTGTCCCTTGTTCCAATCAGAAGTTGCTGCAGATCATGACTAAACACTACGTGCGACAGTCACAGGGCTGCCTCGAATCACGTTGACATCCTCTTCTACATCCTCACCACCTCCTCCTTATATCAGTTGAACTTCTCCAAGCCTGAAGAGCTTGTTCAGGTGGATCTTGGAGGTTGTGGTGACCTTTCTCAAGGATGGTCTGTAAGTGCAGCCGGTGCAGTGTTTGCTGCAGGTTTTTGTGTTCTTAAAAAGTTGGAAGCAGGTGGTGCTGGTATAACTACATGACTAAGAGCAGGCTCAATAGAGGTAAGCTATACTTTCTCTGTGCCCTTCTCCACACTAAAAGTAACTGATTCAACATCACCTTCTTCACTTCTAAAGTTTTTGGGACCCATCTTTTTTCCCTCGTGTCACATGGAGGGTCTCGGTTTGGTTCCAGTCCATATTTAAATCATCAGAAATGTGGCTTGTAGATGATAGAAGAGTGCTGTTTCTTTTACTTGCCAGAGATCATGAAGCTGATGTGTTCAGTGGAAGAGCAGTCATAGTACCATCCTCCTCCATGGCAATCTCACCATCCTGCTCCCACTTCCAGAAGATTGTGTGTTGCAGGCTGTGGGTCCTGTTATTAATTTTCATGTGAAGATTTGGTTCACAGGTAGGACATTTCGATTTTCGATTCATGCCTGCCTTCATGGCTGCAGTCACTGCAGTGCAGAGAGACATGGACTTTGGTTTTGGTGGTGGTGTTGTTGATCTAGGTGTGATCTCCTCTCCTCTTCTTCCAGCCCAGAGGAGGATTCACCAAGTATGTTCGTTTCTGGTAAAATGAGAAGTGCCTGTTGCCAGTGGTGGCACTAGCAACAGACTTTTTATTTTTCTCCTCACAGGCTACTTTTTGCCAGAAACCTCCTTCTTTGGGGGTCATCTTCTTTACTTTTTATGTGTGTTAGTACTTAGCACAAGCAGAAGCATTTAACAGAGGACTCTGGTGTCGCTGTTAGCTAATTCCAAAATATCTTTCCATCTCAGTATTGTGTGTGACATGATGTCTCATGTACTTTCCAGGCAAAAAGAAAAATGAAGCAGAAAGTCAGTGACACTTAGGCAATCTGGCCAATGCAATACAACTCATCAGCATCAATACTTAACAGTAGCATACCCATGCATAAACAAATTATTTTGTGCTATTCATTACATAGGAAAAGCTTACTTGGTGCTTCTCCAGTGCCCATGGAGACCTGATGGGAGGCAGAAGAAGGGCAAACAAAAATCGAATACATGAATTAAATCATTGTTGGTGTCCCTCCACGGCCCATGGAACACTAGGGGAGATGGGGTATAAGCAAAAATTGAATAAATGTATAAAATAATTGTTGGTGTCCCTCCAGGGACAACAGGGACCTCATGGGAGGTGGGGGCAGACAAAAATCAAACAAATCAATAAAACCATTTATGATCTCCTACAGGGCCCATGGCACCCTATGGTAGGGGGGTTGGTAACAGACAAAATCGAATAAAGGAATAAAATAATTACTGGTGATCCTCTGGGGGCCATAGAGACCCCATAGATAGTGGGAGCAGGACAACAATTGAATAATTTATTAAAATATTTATGGGTGCCTGGCCAGGGCCCATGGGGGACCCTGTGTGTGGCAGGGGGAGCATGAACGAATTGAATAAATGAATTAATTAATTACTGGTGCCCCTCATGGGGAACCTATAGGAGGTGGGGGGGAATCTAACAAATTAATTAAATAATTGCTGGTGGCTCTCAAGGGCTTATGGCGATGGCACAGCAGGTTGGGTAGGCAAACATTGAATACATGAATTAAACATTTGCTGGTACACTTCCAGAGCCTTTGGGGGTGGTAGGGGGAGGGCAACAGGCAAAAAGTGAATAAATTAATCCAAAACAACACTGTATAACAATCACCCACAAGCAAAAATAAATATATTACAAAAATAAAGAAAACAAAAATGTCATGGGCTTCGTCTGTCACTGTTCCTAGCAAATGGCTTTAAAAAGTGGAATAAAAGGATTGAAACATACACTGGCAGCACAAAATGGTGGTGACTAGTTCATCCAGCACAAGGCAAGCAAATGAGAAACCATGGAAAACAAAGACAAAATTGCCACTCCACACACGGTCACTGGCTCCACAAAATGGTAGTTTGTTGCTGCATTGCCAGCATAGAAGGAGGCATAGATAAAATGGCTGAAACATGCATATGCACTGGCTAGACAAAATGGCCACCGCCTCATGGCTAGCTAAGAAGGAAACATGGAGAATAAAGAACATGGTTGCCCTTTCCTGCCTGGAGGACCCCTCTCCCTTGCCCTAAAAAATCTTGTAGCATTGTAGGGAAAGGATTGTACAGATATATATTATTTACCTAAAATGTGGAGCAAAAATAGAAGTGCCCGTGCTTAGTCAAAAAGCAAACATTTTGCAAAGTACTACATAGAACTTACTTGATTTTTCCCAAAAAGTAAAAATTCCTGGGTTGTGGGCGAAACAGATATTGCAAACAAAATGAGAGTGATGCTTTCCTTCCAAAATCCAAATCCAAAATAACCAAGGGTTGAACAAAGCAGAGGGATGAGTCTTCGGAACAAGAAGAGGAAGTTACTACTGCATGTACAATAGTCTCCCAGTCTCTATGGCACTTGCTTTCTGCTAACAAAATGAATTAAAAGCTTTCGTGCTCGCTCAGAAAATTATCCCAAAAGTATGTTTGGGTACAATTTCAACTCAAAAATTTAATTTTGAGTTGATTTTCCAGTCGTTTGTGTGAAAAGAACTGCTGCTCGTGTTCATATTTGTAGTTATGCATTCAAAAATAATCTGAATCATCCGCTTCTGTAAAAAATCAACCTGAAGTGTTTGTTGACTACCACTTCTAAAGGAACTGGTGCTCACATTGGGAAGATGCCGCTCACAATGGTGCTGATCGTGTTGGCTCGCTGTTTCTCATGTTACAATTTCCCCTGGAGTGGGAGTTTTGTTATGTGACATGGTGTAATCCTAGTAATTACTCATAAATTGTGTTATGTGAAATTACCAAAATGATGCCAGTTACGTCAGTTATGCCAACTATGCCGGCATAATTGAAGTTTTGCCCAGGCCCAATCCGCATCATTAAGATCCGTAGATTAACAATTCTGATTAGTTTTAAGTCAGTTGAGAACCCCACTTAATTTGTGGACCTATCAAATTTGGATTGGTCAGGAGTGTTGGAGATTTTTGGAGGATGTTAGGGGTGCAGAATGCGCAGCATTTCCAGGTGCCACCCATTGTTCAGAAGGAGAATAACAAGAACAGGAACAGCCACCAAAAAGAGCATCATCTCTCTTCCTTCTTAGGAGCCTGCCCCTCACCAAACTGCCTTACCTCCTCCTACTCATAGCCTATCTGCTCATGCACTCCTTTTGTTAAAAATATTTTATTGAGTTTATAATAAGGCGATAGACCAAACAAAAAAGAGCACCGATTAAGTACATTAAACTTGCAATATTACATTTTAAGAAAATTGTATTTATACAATGAGAATTGCAGTGTAATAGGAACTAAAAATTAAAAATAAAAGGGGGGGTCAATAACTATTGGTAACAAGTATTACATAACGGAGCTACATATTAAAATCTAACAAGCTGTATTTAATATATAATATAAAACAGTTAATAGTATAATGCTGTGTACTTATCAATTGGTTTCCAAAACGATTGGTAAGTGGATGTATTATGAACAACACCCAACATAGTCAAATCAGCTCCCTTTCTATTTGAAATTATCCATGACCACCATGCATGTACTGATAATAATGGAGCGTCTTTCCAATTGGTAGTAATTGATTTTAGAGCAGCAGATATTAAGAAGTCAAAGAGCTTGTTATCTACATCTAACAGTTTTATTGAGAGTAGTACCATTTACAAATCAACATATTATATGAAGGTTTATCTGACAAATGATTTTTTTTTATAACATCCCAAACCTCATTCCAAAACTTAAAGACATTTCATTCGAAAAACATATGTTTAAGTGAACCTGGAGCCAAATTACAGTGCCAACAATTGGGAGGGTTTAGTAGTTTTGCCGTAAACATTTTTAAAGGAGTCCATAAACAATTAAATAATATGAAAGAATTAGTTTGAGATAAGAACACTGGTAACCATCCAGAGATACTATTCATCCAAATTTTCTTCCATAAGTCTTTAGAAAAAAAGATTGAGTTCATTATTCCAAAAAAAAGAGATAAAATGAATGTTATTCTTATTAAAAGTATTCAATTTTTTGTGATAAATTGACACAGCATGAGATGAAGAAGCAATTGCTTGAATATCCGTTTCCAAATCAGATATATTTTCCATTGGAAAATTGCAAGGAAATGAATCAAGGATAGAATTACATAAAAATTTGTATTTAAGAATATCCGAAGGGGGCAGGAGAAACTTTTGCTGCATGATGCATATCTCTTAAGTAAAAGATACCTGCATTTATCCAAGACTGTCAAAATTGAATGTTTGATTAAGCTTTATAATAGGACTAAACCATAAGGATATATTTAAGGTGTGAGAAATAGGTGTTTGAAAGAGAGAATCTAAATCCTGTAATATTAATTTTGAAGATTTCAATATTGCAGATCTTCGTTGTAAAGAATTAGAAGCAGACGCAGTAAAGTAAGTAACAGAAATGGTGATATCAAACTTTTTTCAATGAGAAGCCATGAGGATGTATTATTAAAATCTGTGTTGGTAAACCAAAAGGCACTTTGTTTTAAAATAAATGATTTATGATAGTTAAAAAGTCTGGCAAACCAAAACCACCATTACATTTTGCAATTTTCAATTTTTTGTAACTCATACATGGCGCTTTATTATTCCAAATAAATTAAGTTATTAGAGTGTCTAAAGATTTATAGAACTTAAGTGGAAGTTTGGTAGGTATCATAGATAATAAATAAAATATTTTTGGAGCAATAACCATTTTAATAGAATCGGCTTTCCCCCACCATGATAAGTGTAAAACAGACGACTTATGAATTTTGTCTTTAATAGTATTAAGAATATACTCACCGTTCAATGTAATCGATTGTTTAATGGTATGAGAGAATAAGATACCACGATATTTAAGTTTTTTTTTTTAACCATATTATTTCATTGTTTGGAAGCATATAGTGCACATTTAAGGGAAAAAATTCTGTCTTATTTGTGTTTAAAGTGTAACCTGAAATTTGAGAATATGACTGAACCATCTTTAATAGGGGTAGAATAGAGGAATCTGGATTACTAATATATAATAATACATCATCAGGATAAGCTGAAGTGTTTATAGCAACCTAATTGATAGTAATACCTTTTATTTCTTTGAAGTGTCTGATGGAAATGAGTAAAGGTTGAATGGCGAGGCGAAAAAGTAAAGGTGATTAGGGACAACCTTGATGGGTACCTCTAAAAAGGAAAAATGTATTAGAGGCTTGACCATTAATAAAAAGTGTAGCAACTGAGCCAGAATAAAGAGCTGATATCACACAAATAAAGGAATTGCCAAAATTAAAAGCAGATAAAGTACTAAATATTTATTTATTTATTTACCGAATTTGTACAGCGCATAGCTGCCCCAGCGACGGGGCGTCCCAGCGCTACCAGGTAAACTTTCATGAAGCAGAGAAGGAAAAAAGACCCTGAGGCTACCCCGGAAAGAGCCAGGTCTAAATAGATACTGCCAATGTACTTTGTCAAATGCTTTTAAAGCATCTAATGCAAGGACACCAGCAGGAAGGGGTAAAGATGAAACAGCTTTAATTGCATGAAATAATAATTTAGCATTATTCACAAAATGTCTATTTTTCATGAAACCAGTTTGATCAATGTGAACAATAGTGTCAAACACTGAAGTCAATCTGGTCGCAAGAATTTTCACATAAAGTTTACAGTCTTGATTAATTAAGGAAATAGGGTGGTAATTTGATACAATAGTGGGGTCTTTATTAGTTTTTGGAAGAACTATAATCAAAGCTTTAGTAAATGATCCTAAAGTGGATCCTGATATACTAAAGTGAGTGAATAATTTAAGTAAATGAGGCATCAGATAAGGAGAAAATTATTTTAAAATTCAGCAGGTATGCCATTCGGTCTAGGTGATTTACCCGGTTTAAGAGATTTAATAGCAGAATTAAGTTCTTCTAATGAAATCGGCACATCCAATTTTTCCTCAACTGTTTGGGTAATTTTAGGTAGGCCATAGGATTGCAAAAAATTATCAATACTAAACTTATCTATATGTGAGGGATTATTGTATAGATTTGAATAGTAGATTAAAAATTCATTAACAATTTCTTTGTGCGATAATGCCAATTTACCATTTAAGCCATGAATTGCATTATTTGGATTTAATCTTTTTAATACATAAATAATTTGCCAAAAGTCACCCAGATCTATTGCCTTGAAATTAAATTTAGCCTTATTATTCAAAATTTGTATGCCAGATCTTCTACTTAACAAAGAGTTTAACTCATAACTGAGTTTCTGTAATTGCATTTTGTATTTATTATCAATAGACGAAATAAAAAGCCGTTCATATTTTGCTATCTGTTTATCAAATTCTTTATGTTCAGTGTAAAAAACTTTGTTATCCTGTGCCATAATTGATATTGTTATTCCTCAGATATAAGCCTTAAATGCATCCCAACGATTTACAAGTTAAGTAGATCCTTCTGGATTGAAAGAGAAATAATCATGTAATGCTGACAAAAGTTTGGATTTATTATTGTCATTAAGAGCAATATTTGTATTCATATGCCAGCGAGAGAGGGGTTGTTGAGTTGCGCTAAGTTGTACAACAACTGAAATAAGTGCATGGTCAGAAATATCAATATTGTGAATTGTAGGATCAGAAAATGAATGAATTAGTGAATGGGAAATTAACAAATAATCAATGCAAGAATAAAAAATTGTGTGGGTTAGAGAAAAAAGTAAACTGTTTCTCTTTTGGGTGATGTAGACGCCAAATATCCACCAATTTGGGTGATTTAAAAAGATTTTAAAATAAAATAAGCCTTAGGGGGGCAATATGAGTAATTTCTAGACTTTAAGTTGATATCTTCAATAACATTCCTTAACTGAAGTTTTTTATTGCTAGATATATATCAGAAGCTGAGGTACTCCTGTAGGATTTTTAAAGAGTTTTCTGCATGAAAATGGCTTTGCAGAGTATGGTAAGCACTTAAGGATCCAAAATTAATTTACAGTCGAAGATATACACATTGACTTGTTCTCTCTCTCATTCTCTTCATGGAAAAATGCCCAATGCAATGCACATGTTTTTGCAGAGAAAACATTTTGTCTTAGCTTTCTACAGCTCATGGGCATTCCTTTTTGACCGATATTTGAAATTTTGAAAATAACCAGAAAATTTTCGATCAGAGAGAATGTGTGAAAATGAATCAGACTTTACCAAGGTGTAAGATAGTAACTCTGTAGACACTGCCCGAGTTCCTCTTAAATTATAATATCAGCTCAGCTGAGTTTGCAAGCTGGTAAGAGTAGTGGGCATCTACACAGGAAATCTCGACAGGGAAGCAGCCTAACCCTTTGGCCAACCACACCCTGACATCTTTCCCATGGAACTGTTTTCAGAAAACACATTTGAGCTGTTACTCTTACAAACACATTGTGTGAATGGGTGTAGATCACTTTGGCATCAGGAAACAAAGGATTCTAAAATATGGAGACGTGTAAGGGGAACAGAGACCTCGCTGTTGCTGATGACAGATGTGCACAGGGAGATGGAGACCCTTCACATTTCACACACCTTACTTTATCGATATTATGGAATGTTGAAAATAAATAACAGTGCACTTTGATATTTTTTCTCATTATTTTCGGGACTGGCCTAACAAACATTACAATGATTGTTTACTATTGTTTCCTCAGATTTCACTTCATTTGCAAAAGGATTTTGAAAATATTCCTGCAGATTTTCATTTATTACTCTTCAGGACAGCAAACTCACCATGAAATACCAGATCAACGCTGTCTCCTCCACCTGCTTCCACACCCTCTGCATGCTCCGAAAGATCTTCAGATGGCTCCCCATCAACACCAGGAAAACCGTTACTCAAGTCCCAGTCACCAGCCGGCTGGATTACGGAAACACACTCTAAAGAGGAATCACCACACAACTCCTGAAGAGATGCCAGATGATAGACTCATCCACGATCTCCCCAAACTGACCCATATCACCCCCCACCTCAGGAACCTCCACTGGCTCCCTATTCAGAAGGGTCGCCAATTCAAGATACTGATACACGCCTACAAGGTCCTGCATGACTAAGGACCAGCATACATCATCCACCGCCTGAATTTCCACCGATTCACCAGACACCTGCACTCTGCCTCCCGCTCTCTCGCCTGAATTCCCTATATCTGCCAAGGCTACAGTGGAGGACGCTCCTCCTACCTCACCGCCTAGTCCTGGAATGATCTTTACCTCCACCTGCGAACCTCAGCCTCTCTCCTAGAATTTAGAAAGGGACTCAAGACCTGGCTTTTCAACTGAGCTCAGCAAGAACCTAGTGCCTGGATACCCTCACTGGTGATTGTCCTGGCTCCTCAAATCCAGACTGATTGATTGATTGATGGAACTGCCTCTCCTCATCAGCTTTTACACCCATCGGGAGCCGTTACACTTGCAGTCGGACCACTGTCTATGAGGATGGTATGGATGGGAAAAGAATCAACTATTTGGCAGATGCAGGCAGTCGCGGCCCGTGCAGGTAAGCGCAGTGGGGTAGTTGGGCGGGCCAGGGGTGGGGTGGGCTGGGGTGAGGATGTGACAAATGACAGAATAGGGTAAATAAAATAAATAAATAAATAGAACCACTTACCTTGTGCTCGCCGTATCGCCGGGTTGGCGACGCGGCGAGTGCAAGGTAAGTTGTTTTATTTATTTTATTTTCCCTATTCCATCGTTTGTCACTTCCACCGCTCCGCCCCACCTCACCGCCCCACCATGCTTACCTGCACGGGCCACCACTGGATGCAGGTCTGGCGCAATTGACTCTACACAGCCCTTTCACACAAATAGTGCTCTATAAAACCTATAAATAAAGGTCTGTTTCGATGTCTATTGATCTCTTAGTAGGCCATTCTGACTTCTCCCAGTCAGCTGAGATAAAAATCTTCAAAAACGTAATTGTCTTTCCTCCGCTCACCTCGAGCTGTAAAACTTTGAAAGCTCTATTACGTGTATTATGTATTCCTGTGTGTAGATGATTGGCAAATTACAGCCAAGTGTGGGATATACCTCTCATTCACAGAGCGCTAGGCTTGGCTGCAGCGGCCTGCGTGTCTGAGTGCCTCTTTGAAAGAATGCTATTTATGTTTTTTACGACGGATGAGACAATACCTCAAGTCTAGAAGCTGTTTTACTAGGGTAGCCAGAGGGCTGACAGCCACTGCTGGGCCAGACCGATCCTGTTCAATATGTCACATACCTTCCGAAATCCTCCGTGATCTGTAATCCTGTTTGTAAAAAAAAAAACTCTTGCATTAAACAGCATGCCATCTTTCTCTTCATTTTCTTAACTCTTCTCTGCTGCCAGTAATTCATTGTCTGTCTTTTCCTGTCTATTTCTATAATTTGCCATCTCTGTTGTATCATAATCCCTCGCACCTCCCCAGAGCTTTGAGGCAAGCACTTTACAAGCAACTAACATGATGTAACAGGACATATAACTTGTTTGTCCCCACCCTTTCCTTTCAATCATGTTTCATAATGTGTCTCCTCTCCTTTCATTCTCTCCTCCTTATATTCCTCTAGACACACACACATATGCTCGCACGTGCGCACATTCACACACTCACACACACACTCACTCATCCTCTCTCCAGCTCACCACCTCTGTCTCTCTTTCTGACAATATTCAGGACCTGATTCACAAAGGTAAACGTACTCATTTGTGTAAGTTACATTTGTTTTGGAATTTACAAATCTGCATTTTAATAGTAAGTTTACGAGTGCGGAGACTCCGCATTTGGGGCAGAGAAGTCCGCACATAAAAAGATGAGCCCTCACTATCTTTTTATTGTGTAGTTCTCTGCCCCCACACTCCCCAAGAACTCAGGGACTGCACACCCTTCTTGGCCTCAGGGCTCCACCACCCTTGTTATAGCCTATTACTCACTACTTCTGCATTAAATAATGGAACATCAAAAGCTGGAAAGGGACCTTTGGTGGCAGCTAAGTAAAAATGCTTTTAAATGTATGTGATATGTAAGTGTACAGATGAGAATGTTTATGTGAGAGAGAACGTGTATGTGTGAGCTTGTGCCAGTATGTGTGAGCATGCGTGTGTGTGTGTGAGTGAGTAAGACAGAGTGATGTAGTAAGTGAGAATGAGTGAGGCTGAGTGTCAGTAAGTGAGCATGAGTGAGTTAGACTGAGTGAGAATGAGTGAGCAGGAGTGACAATGACTGGGTGCGAGCGAGTGAGATCGAATTAGAATGACTGTGACGGAGCATTTGTGAGAATGAGCACGAGTGAGAATGAGTGACAATGATTGTTACTGTGAGTGAGATTGAGTGAGTCAGAGTGAGTGAGAAAAAGTGGGAATGAGTCAGTGAGGAGAAGAGTGAGTGCAAGTGAATGAGAAAGTATGAGGGAGTAAGAGGAAGGGTTAAGGGGAGTGAGAGAAAGTGAATGCAAATATATAGCTCTGACTGAATGAGTCAGACCGAGTGAAGATAATTTGAGCCTGATTGAGAAAAAGTGCAAATCAGTTTGAGAGGGTAAGAGTGTGTCAGACTAAGACTGAGTGAGTGCGAATGAGTAAGAATTAGTGAAAGTAAGAGTGAGTGCAAGAGAGTGAGAATGAATGAATGAGGGCGTGAGAACGAGTGTGAGTGAGTGAATGTAAGAGACTGTGTGTGAGAATGTGGTATTACACTTGCAAGTCTGTAGTTAGCCCTGGGGTGTGTTGAAGATAATTCTTCACTTGTAGAGACACCCAAGGTGACATGTTGGTGCACTGGGGGCAATCCATAGCATGATAGACAGATGTAACTAAATACTGGTTCTGGCATACTAGTGAAAACACTTGGAAAATTGGACACCCATGCCAAAATTCTGATGCTAGCATTATGGAGATAATTCTTAGGATTGGTGTAGCAGTGAAAAAAAGCTAGCAGTAGCAAACTGGAGTTAATTCTTGGCATAAGTGAGAACAACAGTCAAATATTTGAGGGTGACAATCATGACAAAATGCTGGCCCTCACATAGTTGAGGAAATTTTTGACATGGGTGATCCATGATATATGGATAAAATTAATGCCAAAATCCTGTCACTGGTATATTGCATGAACTTATTGGCCTGAAAAGGCATCCAGGGCATACACTGGGCAGGGCTTTAAGAGTGATAAAAAAAAAGTAGGGGGTCTCAAAATGTGGCCTGTCCAAAGAGGCGTGACCAGGAGTCATTTACAGGGAGTATGGCCTAAATCAAGTGAGTCTAGAATCCTGTATCTCTGAAAATTCTAAAAGTTGTGTTTGCTGTTGCTACTGGTGCAGTATGCGTTTTTTGCCGTTTTTCGGTTTGGTAAATTAAGGGTATAAATATAAGCCCAGAAAGGGCCCATTTCATTTGCCCTTTTTAATAACTGCCAGTGCTCAGAGCCGACAGGACAAAGGCCCACTTAAAGCCCTGATCATGGGCACCCATGACAAAGTGTTGGCCTAGACACATAGAAGTCATTTTTAACATATGGAGCACACATCTTACATTCTGAAAAAAGGAGGTCATCTCCTGGCGACAGTCAGGTTTCATTGGCTTGGCACACCATGAAAGGACTTCAGTATATGATTAGTGCCCTTTCAGAGCATATGTCTTTTGAGCATATTTAGGTGTTAATTGTACTATAAAATTTTACTATTTGAACCCATATTTTTCAAACTTTTCTCAGGTGAGGAATTCCCCAAACCCTCCTTAGAAGAAGATCAAATCAAATCAAATCAATAGTCATTTGTAAAGCATGCAGCTACCTCAACAGAGGTGTCCTGGCACTAAGAGCAGACTAAAGAAAAAGACCAGCCAATAATGCTACCCCTGGCTAAAGAGCCAAGTTTTAAGACCTTCCTAAACTCCTGTTCTGTCTCTATCTGGTGCAGATGGATTGGCAATGCGTTCCACAGTTTAACAGTCCTTAAAGAGAAGGACCTGCCACCTTGTCTAGTCTTGGCATAGCATGGGACGCGGAGGAGTCACAGGTGATTGGATCTCAGGGTCCGCTCCTGTCGATATGGGCTGAGCCTCTGCTTGAGGTAGCATGGGCCCATGCCACTTGCTGCTCTAAAGGCAAAAGTCAGAGCCTTAAACTCTATCCTCCTGCCCACCGGGAGCCAGTGTAACTGTCTCAGGCGAGGGGAGATATGATGCCGGAAGGGTACCAAACGAATTGGCCTCGCCACCACTTTCTGAACCATTTGCAGTCTGTGAATCAGGTAAGCTGGCACCCCCAGTTATAGGCTGTTGGCATAATCCAGCTGGGTGGTCACCAGAGCATGGTCCTTGATCCTATGGCTCTCCTCTGGCAGAAAATGTATGATTTTTCCCGATAGTTTTCAACTCTGCAAAACAAGATGAAGAGATCCGCCGGACTTGTGCCATAAAAGAGATATCTGTATCCAACCTAATTCCAAGATTTCTTGATTAGTCTGTTGGGATAGGTGGTAGGCCCAGCTCTACGGGCCACCAAAGACATGAAGAGGGGGGGGCTGCCTGACTAAAAAACAAGACCTCAGTCTTATCTGCATTTAATTTTAGACAATTCCTGTTCATCCAGTTTGAAATATCTTTCAGGCATTCCTTAAGTTTATGGAAGGCAGCAATGGATTGTTCTTTAAATGAAAACACCAACTGAGTTTCATCCGCATAGGAAACCACCATCACCCCCCACGATGCAATAAGGGAAGCCAATGGGGCAAGGTAAAGGTTAAAAAGCAGCGGGCTCAGAGCTGAGCCCTGAGGCACTCCGCACAATAGTGCTTTTAATGAGAATGAGAAAGGATGAGAAAAATCTGTTGGGAACGGTCTTCAAGGTAGGACAGGATCCAGGAGAGTGCTGCCCCCTGAATGCCAAGATGACTTAATCTTTCCAGCAGGATCCGGTGTGTGACAGCATTGATCCTGCTGACAAGTCTAAAAGAACTATCATGGCAGATGCGCTGCCGTCCACAGTCACTCTCACTGATTCGGCAACTTCTACTAATGCGGTCTCCGTGCTGTAACCAGACCGGAAGCCTGATTGAGAGTCGTGTAGGAGGCCATTAGCTTCTACAAAGTCGGCTATCTGTCGCTGAGCCAGTATCTCTAAAATTTTTGTGGGTGCACCCAGCAGGGAAATAGGTCTAAAATTGCTGAGCACGTCTGGGTCAGCATCTGATTTCTTCAGCAATGATAAAAAAAACGCCTGTTTCCAAATGGCTGGAAAAATGCCAGTTTTCAGAGAGGAGTTCCAGATTTGATTCAATATAGGATTTAGCAAGGAGACTATGATTCTATAAAACTGAGAGGGGCAAGGGTCTCCTGGAGTGCCAGACCTGCATTTCAGGAGTTCAGCCAATGACTCCTCAGCTGTTATTGGAAAAAATTCCGAGAAGGAAATAAAGGTGTTGGAGGGAGATAGGTGTTGATTGGCAGTGTCCCCTGCCACCACCGGAAACAAGGAATAAAGATTTTGAATTTTATCTTCGAAGAAATCTGACAGGCTAGTGTCTATCACTGCCGGCTTGGTGAAGGATTTTACAATCTTAAAAATGTCCTTAGCGGAGTATGCAGAACTCTCTATGCATCTAACAAAATGTTCCCTCATGTCAGACCACATCAATTTGTGGAATTTTTTCAAGGCCTCCTTATAGGCGATTATTGTTGCAGGATTGTAGGACTTCCACACCCTCCGCCTCCTTCGTAAGACCTTCAAATGGATCCCCCTCGAACACAGAAAGACCGTCACTCACGCCCTGGTCACCAGCAGACTCGACTACGGCAACGCACTCTACGCCGGAATACGCCGGAATAAACAAAAAACTCACCCGTAAGCTACAGAACATCCAGAATGCCGCCGCAAGACTGGTCCTCAACCTGCCAAAACACTGCCACATCTCCCAGCACCTGCGCACACTCCACTGGCTCCCCGTCGAGGCGAGAATCACCTTCAAGATACTCACCCACGCACACAAGGCCCTCCACGGCACCGGACCAGCATACCTGAACAGCCGACTCAAATTCCACGCACCCCAAAGGACCCTACGATCAGCCCAGCTCTCCTACGCTGTGGTCCCCCGCACCAGAAAGACCAGATCGGGAGGCCGCTCCTTTTCCTTCCTCGAGGCCAAAGCATGAAACGCCCTTCCGCTCCACCTCAGACAGACAACATCGCTCCCCATCTTCGCAAGAAACCTCAAAACCTGGCTCTTCGACAGACCCCCTCCTTGATGGAATGGAACCTGCACCCCCCCCTACCCCTAGCGCCTTGAAACCCTTACGGGTGAGTAGTCGCGTTTTAACAAACCCCTGATTGACTGATTGATCTCCAGCAACGCTCTAACCTCTTGCAGCGGCTCTTTTCCACTCTGAGTTCGGTCGAGAACCAAGGGGCCAAAGGTGTGGCTCTGGGAGTTGTAACTGACCTTAGAGGGGCAACTATATTTAAGGCAGTCGTGATCCATGAGTTAAAACTGGAAGAGTCACTATTGGGATTGCCTGACAGCCATGGCACAGCTGCTTGAAGGACAGCTTTGCCTCAAAACTAAAACTAAAAGTGAAAGGGACAAGGAAGTGGTCCATCCATAAAATACGAAGAGGTTCCTCCGCTCTCAGATTTTGAATGTTTGAGAAAATTAAATCTAGCATGTGGCCCGCACTATGGGTAGGTGAGTTTACAAACTGAGTGAGGTTAAAACCATTTAGTGTTGATATTAAATGGGAAGCCTGGGGGCAACTTGGATCATATACATGCAGGTGGAGAAGATGGGCTCACTTGGTTCCTCACTCGCTACAATTTAGGGAAATTAATACCCTCCACCACCTTCTAATATTATTAGACGCCACTGCAAGAACAGATGGTAAACAGTGTCTTGATAAGCACTGTTCATTTTCTTCAGCTTTCACTGTGACCTGGATATTACGCATTGGGTTTTGTAAAGTAAATAATTTTAGCAGTGCAATGTTCACTCTTTTGATTAAATTAAAAAAATAAAGAAAAAACAAGCATATTTTTAAACACATTTTCATGGTGTTTTCTTATTGTGAATACATGAGAAATGGTGTGTTGAATAAAACATTCAGCTGTGTGCTTTGCACAGATGACGGTGCCTTGCAAATGAGCATAAATCACAATGTATTACAATAAGGAATATTGTATTCCAACAAGAATGTTCCTATTCAATATATATGGTCTTTATCCATTAATAGATGTGGACATACCTACTATTGTTTTTTAAAAATCTTTTTTTACTGTCCATATGATTTATCGTTATATTTCTCATTGCGGTGCACACTTTAAGAACATTAAATCATGACAGTTTGTAGTATAAATAATTTAGGTTCTCAGTACTGTTCTGTGGCAGGCCACCATCTTCACAGGAACAGTTAATTCTTCATGCAAGACACAGAGAAATGAGCACTGTGTGTGAAGAACCTCGGTTCTTCCATACGCTCGCGCTACTCATCACTCGGGGTCGCAGCCCTCCAGCTTTGCCTTGTGTCCTCGCGTTGGTCTGATCTTGCACGGCCAGGCCTGGCCTACCATTGATCATCCACCGTCAGGCCTTTCCTTTCTCTGGTTCTTTTATGCCTCTTGCTGGTGCAAGTCGATAAGCACCAAATAGAGATATTTAGGAACTTCCATCTTAAAACATCGTTCTGCTCCCCTTGCAAAGTCACCAATTTTATGCGCATTAAACAAGAAAAGGCAGTACGAAAAGCAAAGGAGTGAGAGCAAGAAAAGGACAAAGAAAGAGAGAAGTGAACGAGCTGGCAATGCAACACAATGGAAAATGAGAGGAAAATAAAGAAAGGATATTCAAAGAAGTTGCAGGAAAAAAGCTATGCAAGAAAAGGGGGCTAAAAAGGAAAGAAATGGGAAAATAGCTAAAAAAAGATGAAAACAGCAAAAACACACAGAAAGGGTGAGAGATGAAAGGTAGTAGGGACAGAACTAGACCGGTGACACGGGTAATCATGGAGTAAAAGCAACATGTTGAAAAGAAAGAAATCAACAGAAAAGACATGACTAAGGCAAAAGAGATGAGAGGAGGTACTTCAGACTAAAAGAAACACGAGTGAGAAAACGATAGAAAATAGAAAATAAAAAAGAGGACAACAATCAAACTTATATGGAATAAGTTAAAATGTTAATAATATGCTACCTGAAAATACAGAGGGGCAGATTTACAAGCCCCTTGCATCATTTTTGCGCCAATATTGCGTCACTTTTTGTGACGCAGTGGCGGTGTAAAAATGCGGCCCATTTACAACGTGACGCATCTAGGGAGATGCGTCACGTTGTAAAGCCCTGCGTCACATTATACCTGCGTAAGGTATATTGGGGCAGATTTACGTTTCCTGGCGCATCCCTGCAAATCAGCAGAGATGCGCCAGAAAAGATGCGTCACGCAAGTTTACCCTTGCGCCACCACAGATGCGCCGCATTTACAATGCGGCGCATCGTGGCGCAAGGATAAACAGATGCGTGACGCATCCCCCGTCGGAAGGGTGGCGCAGTGCTGAAGTTGTGTCGCGGGCGCGACGCAACTCCAGCACTGTGCCAACTTGCCCCATCTGTAACATGGTGCGTCACACCTTATGCCTGCTTCAAGCAGGCGCAAGGTTTTGACGAACCAGCGTCGGAAAAGTGACTGAGTGGAATCTTGTAGATTCCACTCAGGCACTTCTCCGAGGCTTGACTGCGCCGGAACGCCCCCCCCCAGCGCCGGAACGCCCACATGAAACCTGACGCAGGTTTCATGTGGTGCAGGGCTTTACAACGTGACGCATCTCCCTAGATGCGTCACGTTGTAAATCCCCCGCAGCATGGCGCTAGCTTTACGCCGCCGCTGCGTCACAGAAGTGACGCAACGGCGGCGCAAAAGTGGCGCAAGTGGCTCGTAAATCTGCCCCAATGTATGCAGGGTGGGCATTCCCGCACAAAAAAGCCTCGTAGAAGTGACGCAGTGAAATCTACAAGATTTCACTGCGCCACTTCTAGGACGCCACTGCGTCAAAACCTTACGCAGTGACGCAGCACAATGAGGATAGGCTTCCCCATGTATTGCTGATGTTGCGTCGTGCTTGCGACACGACTCCAGCAATACGTGACTTTTGCGCCAACAGATGCGTCAGAATTTCTGACGCATCTGTCAATCCTTGCGCCATCGTGCGCCGTATTGTAAATACGGCGCATCCATGGTGGCGCAAGGGTTTCTCAGGGTGGCGCAGGTAAAGTGACGCATCTCTACAGATGCGTCACTTTCTTGTAAATCTGCCCCAGAGCCTTTAACAGTGGTCTGTTTGCAATCTCCAAGTCACTGGTTTCAATCGTTGTGAGATAGTGCAGTGGTTAATCTACCAACTGTAGAGATCTAGGGGTAGCCTGCCTGTACAGGTTCTAATTTCATTCAGAAAAGTTGGCGGGTTTATGCACCTAATGGAGATATTTGAAATGAACAGTCTGGTCACAGACTCCATTCGTAGTGAGTTAGATCAGTGCATTAAGGCGCCTACTACAAAGATGCATGTGCTTTCACAGGTTCCACTCATAGCGAGGGAGCTCCCTGCTAGCAGGATAGTCAGAGGTCTACTGCAGCAGAGTCCTAGGGTTATAAAAAAGAAACCTACAAAGCAAACTGGACAAAATGTACATAGTAATAGTTCAAGCTTTGTAGACAATGAGCAAATATGAGTACTGCTTCGAAACTACAGAGGTGGGGAAAATAGGCATCACTGTTTCATCGTGGAAACTGAACAGCACTGCAGAAAGTGGAAAAATATGCAAATTACTGATAACCAGTAATAATCACTACAACAGATCTGTTCCTTAGGGGTGCGTCCGATCTTTCCTTCCAGTTTTTATACGGACTTGTGTCGACAAGTTAGGTTTCATTTTAGCACACAAATGGTGACAGGAATAAACTTTCTTAAATCAAGGTATGCCATGAAAAGATTCTGCACACACAGTGGCATGACAATAGGGCCATTAATATTTCCTTTGCCTCCAAATCGTTTTCTTTCCTTATGTCTTCTCTGTATATTTGGACTTTCTCGGATTACTTTCCGCAGACCTTCAACATTCACAAGGTGGACGAACTCCACAGCATGGATGTTTTCGATTTTGAAAGTTGGATGAGAATGAAGCAACTTGTTTAAAACTCACTTCAAAATTTGAAGTAAGGCACATAGAACAAGCATCTGCAATGTAATAGGTCTCGCATTACTAAAGTTTGAGCTATTGGCATTGCATTATTATTTGCAACGCCAATAGGTTAAACTTTCAGTAATGCGAGACCTATTGCATTGCAAATACTTGTTTTCTTTTTGGTGAGAGTCTGAGAGTCCAGAACATTCTGAATAGCTTCTGTATCAACCTCCCAGCTAGTGCAAATGAAGACATCCCTCCAGCGTGAAGAAAAATGTATTCTTCCAGTCACTACAATCAGGAAATACCTCGAGGCCTCGTGGGAGAAACTTCGAATTCAGGGACTGCCAGTCGTCTCGATTAACCTCATAACTCTCAAACAGCTGTGGCACTGTGCACTTGGTAAACATTTGTCACATCTTCCATAAACTACAGATTTTTTTAAATAGCATTTTAGCGTGATGGAATTCTTGTATGAGACCTGCAGGTCTTACCAAAGATTTGTGAGCAATCACAAATAAAAACGAAGACACTGCTAAGCATGCAAAAGTGACAGTACATAGCAGCCTCAGCTCGCGCCCTCAGTGTATCTCTGTCTGTAGTGCCAAAAAACGCCTAGTCTGACGTATGGTCAGTGTTACCAGATTTTGAGACCCGTCTGAAGCCCAAAGCTGTCCAAGTATAAGCCCAAATTCAGCCCAACACAGAGCAGTATCAGCCCAAAAACCAGCCCAAAGTTGCAACTCTCAAGTTATGCACAAATAGCGTTCGGAAAACATTTTAAGGATAAGTCTAAAGTATATTCAGTATACATATAGTTAGAGAAGGTACAATAGACTCCAATGAATGTCTGCAATCATGCACAAAATCTATTAACAACACTAATTTTGAAGACCAATGCCCACTGTCACCTTTTAATTGGCACTTCTGCAATCACAAATCCACACTCAACCTGGCATTAATGAATCTACAAGAGCAGATTATAATCAGTCTAAATTAATTCTAAGAACTGGAACATCAAAGCTATTTCAGCAGTGTGGCTCCAAATAAATAACACAGAATGGATCTTGCAGAAGTAACACCACACAATGCATAAATGCCAGTAGACCTGATTGAGACGGGAGACCCCCAATTTTTTAAGACAAAATTTGGTTTATTTTGGCTCTCTTCCGCCTGAAATTACCTCCCTATCATTTAAAAAAAAAAATCTTCCACTTTACTCTTCTAAAATGTTGGCATGCATGACAATGATATATGTTTTATGACACAACCCTTGTGTTAAAATAATTCCTGTAGGACTTGTCTTGCAAGCTTTCCATTATATCTATTTACATGAAGATATTTGAACAAAAAGCTTCTTTTTAGAAGGCATTCATGACAGTGTGGGACAACAATACAAATAAACATTGTTGCAGACTACTAACTATTGTGCTTAAATATGAAGTGACGGGGTAAAAACCTAAAGACTAGAAGGAGAAAAGTCTTGTTTAACAGCTGCGAGGGTCACTACAGTAAGATGACGGGCTCACATTAAATGTCAGAAAGAGGCCAGAAAAGAGACAGTCACTTGCTCTGACCAATTCCCTTCTCTGCTCTTCACTCCAGAGTCCTTCACCATGACCACATAATCAGGTATCTGACTGGACCGGCTGTCTCGGTGCTACCTGATGATGACGTCACCGTCAGGCTGCCAGTCAGAGCGCGGTGCGGGGAATGATCACACTTATGAATGATACACTTGTTGCACTGGTCTGCAGTTGAGTGTGAGCCTGTCAACACTGCCTTAATTCACAGTGGGATCCCCAAAGTCTGTGGGAGCACAGCGCGTGCAATGCACACCCCGGGTGGCGCGCTGCCAGCTGCTGACTTGAACTGCTTTCAATCAGTGACAGAGACACAACAGAAATGCGTGACAATGCATTTCAGTGTAGTAATGCGGAGTACCACACTGAAATGCGTTAGTCTCACGCCTGATGCGTGGTACTTGGCAGGACTGTGGTGTTACTGCAGATACACGATTCTAAACAAACAAAACTACATAAATGCATGATACATAAAATAAAATATTCTAGGAAACATAGCGCATAACAATTGTAACTAAATGTAAACAATGCTGAAACCAAATTAAATTCCTATTGGAAACAGGAACAGAGCGAGTGAAGGGTCGTGCGCTGGTGTTACGCCCAGAAATCAATGCAAAAAATAGTGCCTGAAACTAAAGTAAATGTCCAGACGTGAAATTAGATATACAAGAGGGCCAGTAGCATGGGAGGGAACAACTAAGCAGAAGGAGAGACAAATGGTAAGGATTGACCTCTGAAAAACAAGGCATTTTGAAAGGCACTGGAAGGAACCAATGAGAAGTGATGGAAGTGCTGAAAGCCCCCAGAGCAGATAGTCCATGTCTTGAGAGACAGCGCATGCGCTGCCTACGCTCGACCTAAAAATGGAAACAGCACCAATCGTGAAACCAAGAACCACTCACTTATGAAGCAACTTAATGCATTTGGGTGTGTTAACTGATGGAAAGGGGAATTTCCATTGCTTGTACTTGGAACCACAGCAACCTTACTCAGCCTCAGAGCCACATGAGACTTAGTACATAACTTTGGGAACCTGGAACAAAATTCTGGGAAATGGAAATTCTCTGAAGATGCTAAAAATGTCTGATCATGGAAAGCACAACTTTAAAATGTCTCATGTGAGAGCATTAGCCTAAGGGATTAATTTCAAGAAGAGGGTAACTTCCTCCACAACTGACCAGCCACCACATTCTCCCCACCTGAAAGGGGAAACTTTCAAGATATTTTTTTTGTATTTGCCCATACCCAGAGGTGGCAATCAATGCTTCTCAAGTTCTTTGAATTCATGCCCCTCTTGCCAGTTAATACGTTGCTGGGGAGCCACCTTTCGGGATAAACAAGGAATCGAAGACTACAGATCTTTCAGAATCGCAGTCATTTCCCTCCAATTAGAAGACTTTCCAAAGCTCAATTGACTGCTAGTTCTGCATCATCTGAGAACACAGTGCAGCTTCCCATCCATACTCACTGGCATCCATGGTTAGCATAACTCAAGGGAGATGATCCAATGGGACTCCTTAATTGAGTGGTCTGGGACCAGGCACCACGGTAGAGCATTCCTCATAGAGTCCAGGCCCAGAAAAACAGCCTTGAAGCTTTGCACATTCAGGTGATACATATCCAGATGATCAAGCTGTCTGCCACAAGGTCCCAGGACAGGAGGGGCTGTGAGGTTACCCTCTACCTTGAGTTACTGTCCTACTGAAGACATCTGGTGAACCGTGAGAGCTGCTAAGCTGGACTACCAGGCAGATTCCCTTCTTCTGAAGAGTGACCTCTCTTGAAGATGGAGCATGTAGCACCAGCCATCTCAGCAGGCGTGAAGGGGACGATAGAGAATCAATCCAGGTGCAGCAGCACCGCTACAGGCATCGAGATGTTTGTGAAAACCTGAGGAAAGATATAATCAAACTGATCAGAAAACTAAAGCTTAATAGCGCCATTTCTTATAGCTTTTTAAAGCTTTACCATTGTAAAATGGTATTTAGTTAGCCAGCAGTCCACCTATTGAGGCTTTACAGACCCTTCAAAAGTCTCCCCTTGCCACCTTGTCCAGGAATACGAATGTATAAGACAGCTGTGCCAACTCATGTGACAGGAATTATGCTTTGATTGGTAAATCCATTGAGGAAGGGCTATTCCCTGTTCTATCGATTGAGAAGGGAGTGGTATTTAGTTCTGTGGCCTGAGAAAGCGGGAAGAACTCAAAGTCATCTCCATATACATTTACTGTTCATAACGATAAACACACTTTGTTTTGTAAACTCGTAGGTTTGCTTGCCTTTCCCATTGACTCGTCTCACGTCTCCTAGTTAGGCCCTGGTGGATGCAACTGTCTTTCGCCTCAAGACACCATGCTTTTTACTTTATTTTATGGATTTTATATCAACTTTGCAAGCACGTTTTAGTGCCTCAGTTAAAAACAGAGGAACTTTACTCTGGCTAAGCCTACTGTACTGTGTTTACAACTTTTGCTGGATAGTCATACTTGATTATTTGTTGCTGGTTTTTAAGTGGTGCTGTGAAATTGAGACTGTTGATTGACTCTTTAACTGTTTTGTAATCTTTTACATACTGATGAATTGTATTTTGATGTACTCTTTTATGATGTTTGTTCGACAAAATCCAACAAAGATTATTTGATTTGAATTATCCATTTTTCCAATGGAGTCTACACCCAAGCGTCGTATGATTGTTTACTGTCCAGCCAGGGCCTTGCGCAGCATAGTTAGGAGATCTGTTTCCTATTTTGTGCTGGTAAACTAGTTTTGAGTCATCCAGGCCCTAATGTCAGATGACCTCTTGGCTTCCTTTAGAAAATGACGAAAGGAGGACCCATGCAAAGGCTGTCTGGACACTAGACTCTTGGTCGAGAACATTGCATCCTTTGCTCTACTTTTCAGAGCACCAACATGTTTCATCTCTTTAAATATTTTGTTTTCCTATCACCCTCAGGTCTTCAAGCAGGCCTGCTCCTGGAAAGGGAATCTAAAACACTGCATACTATGCACTAAATATTTGCACAAGGCGTGAAGATGGAAGTTCTGTGTGGCCGCAATACAGGCTCCTACTGCGAAGGCTGATACCCAAACTCTATCAGTTGCCATACTGGAGGGATGTTTTGCCTATTTCTGAATACCCTAATAAGCGGGAGGGGCTGTTTGAGGTAAACCATCTACCCTATTTAGAGTGGGCAATTGGATGGCACTTTATTTTTCCTGTCCATCACCGCCAGCTTTAGTCTGGGGGCGAGGGACATTAAAAAAAAGAAAAATTACCCCCACACCATGTGAGTAAACTCCCATGTTCTGGGGGGAATTAGTTTTAAATGTTTCAAGAGTTTGTTTTAAAAAAATAAAAAAGTTTGGGACAATTTGACAACCTGCTGCCATTGTTTAGCGGAGCCATCTTCAAACTTTTCCAACATTGACAGTAACAGCTGTCAAGAGGCTTGCACCATCTCTAAATCTGGCATGTAGAGTAAAGTCACAGTTGAAAATATTAAGTCCTCCGCCACGTTGTCTACTTTTACTCTGTCTGCCTTACCCTAAAGACAAGCCCCTCTGCCCCCTACTTTACTGCTTGAAACAAGGCACTTGTGCTCTTCAAGAGAGACTGAGCCCTCTAGCGCCACATTTACTGCCTTAATGGGCAGTTTTATCCCAAAGTTGCAAAGTTCCTGTTCCACTTTTCTGTCCACCAGGGGCTATATTATACACAGTGCCCTGGGGGTGCAGCAGGTGTGTGCACCCGCTTTGTGTGCCCCTGGGGCACTGTGGGATTATAGAAGGGGCTGCAGATGCTTGTGTATCTCCTTCTGTAATACTGATAGCGCTGGTGCTCATGTTACCCCAGGACTATCTTGAGAGGGCAATCCCTAATTTGCATGGGGCATAATCCCTAGCAAATGAGCTAATCTGTTTGCCTCTGTGCCCGTGTCCTATTACGGATTCAGGCGCAGAGGCAATCAGGCCCTTAGGACGTGCTCTGACAGTGCGCCACAAAATGGTGGCACATTGTTAGTACCGGGCAGTCCTCTCAAGGTCATTCCTCTTCAGGCAGGTGCAGTAACTCACAGCACTGGCATGTAGGGGAATCTTGGTCCCCTTTTGGCAGTGCTGCCTGCACAGAAAAAGATGGACTGGCTGCTTCAAGCAGTCACTCCATCTTTCACTAATGCGCTGCGGCAGCGCAAGTTTGTGGCTGCTATAAGCCCAGAACATGAATTGTAATTAAGCTCAGTGTCCCTGTTTGCACCTGGTTCACCTGTTCAAAGGCGTGCTGTGGCACAAACAGTGACAGTGCACCCGTTAAATAATACAGGCCCAGGCACTTGAATGTGGAAACATCGGTCAGTTTTTTGGGTCTTCAGACAAGGCGTAGAGCAAAGTCAGTCTATGCATGTCAGTCGTGCTGTCTTTTAAATATTTTTAGATGAACCTGTGCATTATTATTTTCTTTAGATCTTTCCTCTTTGATTGATGTGGGCATAGAAAGCCCCTTCTGCATAGGTAATTGAAATTTCCAAATCAGAATTTCTGATAAGGGCCCTGGATTTCTGTGTCTGGACACATTACCATCTCACTTATATCTGTGCACATTGGCCCAGGCCCTTCCTCTGGATAAACATGGCCCTGTGATCTTTGTCCACCATCTTCCCTTCCTCTTCTGTGATGATGCATGATGCTTAAAAGAAGATGAGTCCTATTCTTCTTCGTACCCATGCTTTTGTTTTTACCGCCCCCACAATTTCTTGCACCCTTTTCTCAGAAAAAGGTGAACACGAGCCCCTTTTCTTGTGTTTCCAACTGTATTTCTTTGAAGGAATTAAATTGTATTTATATGATTCCGAAATGCTTGCACTCTGCTGCTTGTTTTCAATGTTCTGAGCTACTCATTGCTGCAGCGTTTACAGTTTTCTAAACAACAAAGTAAGCTGGACTTTCCAGCCTTTTAACTATGCTTCTGGAGTGCCATGAATGTGCTATCTTCTTCAAAATAACCCTCAAATACAATCTGGCTCAAAGGACACTTCTGCCAATCTATGATTAAACCCCCTTGTGTCTGCTGTGTGTGTCGAAAGCTTTGTCCTCTTTCCTCCACCACCCCTTACTGGAACTGTCTGTCCACTTATCCCTCAAGAATTACCATTAAGAAGCCCAGGCAGTTTTCTTCTAAATATGCATGCCAACCAACACCTCCCACTCACCGTGTAGGGACACCTTCAAGGGTGGAAGATTGAATTTACCAGCCTTGCTGGCCCTGGTCTGTCTCTCCAGATTTAGGATATCTGCCACTAGTATTGTGGATATTTGTTATGTTATGTGCATTTGTAAAGCGCACTATCACCCACTAGGGTATCCTAGCGCTGCACAGGTGTGTGCCTAGCCCTGCCTTTGGTAGGTTGGTTAATTGAAAACAGATTCAAGTAATGAAAAGAGAGGTAGCTCTGAAGTACATCAACCCTCCTGTTTTTATTTTTTCTGTCCAAAAGACGAGGCATCCCTTTTTTTTAGCTCTCACCTGCGAGAGATATTGTATACAAAAAGGGGTTTGCAGCCTGCCCAATGCTTAATGTTTGTTGGCTTCATTGTCACTTTTATTTGCAGTTTTCGAATCGGCCAGCTCATGCTGGCTTCATTTCTTCTTCTTTCAGCTGGAGCATGGACCAAGTACTGATTGCTTCAGCTTGATTGCTGTCCTTCCACTGATGGCACTGTGCTTAAGGCACTACTTTTATTGTTTTCCTTCCCTGTCATCCTTGTTGAAGCTCTTTTCTCCTTTGAAATGGATGTTTAGTGTGACAACAGATGTTATCAGCTTTTATTGTGACAACAGATGTTAATCTGTGTCCAAATGTATTTAAACTAAGACATGGACATGGGCACAATTGCTTTCTTTATGTGATAGGAATTTTGGCCAAATGTCATATTTTTTTTCTTTTTCACGCTTGGGGAGATTAACTGGTTTGCTCAAAATCAAAGGGGTGTTGTGCTGAGACTTAATAAGCATTGATGAAGCCAATAGGTCTCACCTCTGAAACTATTGGTCATTGCCGACTTTGGTAATGATTTGCAGCCATGCCATGAAGAGCAGCATGGCTGCTGTACAGCATGACTAAAAATAATAATAGGAAAGGATTATGATGCATCCAGCGCTAATGCAATTATTTTAAAAAAGCACTTTAACCCTGGCTGTGTCATAGCACTTTTTAAAATTAGTTTTAGTCACACTGCAAAGCGTCCGTTCTGCTGTACAGCATGGCATAAAACACTGCCAAAGGTAACAGCTTTCATAGGCGAGACTTACTGTCTTTGCCAGTGCTGGTTTACTTAGAACTCTCACTCACACACCACTGCATTGCATGCTTCATCATCAAGTTCAGTAAATACAAGTAGTATCAGGGGACCTGAAACTATTTTATTATTTTTAAAAACTGCATTCCACAAAATATAAATCAAAGAGCTCCCATTCCCATCTGTGAAAGGATAACGGTTGAGCTCGTCCGACGGGTGTACTAAATGTCCGGACGTGAACTTGAGGATAAAGCTTGCAACACAGTGGTATGTGGATGAGAGTTCTAAGTAAAAAACAAGGGATACGTCCCCGTTTGGACTGAAAAAATAAAAAAGAGGAGGGCTGATGTACTTCGGAGGTACCTCTCTTATTTATTTGACTCTATGAGTAGTCTCAGGAAGATGAGATGACCCTCCAAAAAACCTCCCACTCCTTCTTCATTTTATATGGTTAATTAAAAAGCCAGATCTACAGCTTCTTGCGGAATTTAAGAAGAGAGGATGTGGAGTGGGAGCAACGTAAGAGAATGTTTGTCTTCCTGATCTGTTTCTGTGTATGAGTGGGATGTGTGTGAGTAGGAGTCCTGCAGAGGTGGCTGGGTAGTTGGTGGAAGGGGAAGCACCTGTTCAGTTAGATGGGACCTAAGTTGTGTAGTGCCTTGAATGTGTATGTGAGGTGTCAGAAATTAGCACGTCAATGCAGCTCCATGAGATGTGTGGTATGAAGTGAGTTCGGTGTGGGAGGTTAAGGATAAGTTTGACCTCCAAATTTTAAAAACTTTGTAGTTCCAGTGATCCTAGTGTAGAGGGTGTTCCTGAAGTCCAACTTGCTGTTAACTAGGGCGTGAATGACAGTTTTGCTAGTGTTGCTTGGGAGCCATTTGAAGATTTTCCTCAGTATCTTCAGTGTGTGGAAGCAAGATGCAGTGTCGGCGTTGACTTTTGCGGTCAAGTCCAGTTTGCTGTCAATGATTAATCCGAGGTTCCAGGTGTGGGTGTTGGGTGTGGGTCTGAGTTCCACCGGCCACCAGTTGGAGTCCCATGTTGAGATGTTCTTGCCAAAGATCACTACTTCTGTCTTGTCGGTGTTGAGTTTGAGACAGTTGGCTATCATTCAGTTAGTGATTTCGATCATGCAGGCAGTGAACTTGTTTCTTGTGTTAGAGGTCTTGTCCGAGAGGGAGCGTATGAGTTGCACAATGTCGGCAAAGGAGAGGATGTTGATGTTGTATGCTCAGATTAAATTGGCTAGAGGGATCATGTATGTGTTGAAGAGGGCAGGGCTGAGTGATGAACCTTGAAGCACTCTGCAGATGAGTCTGCAGAGTTCCAAGTAATAAGGTGCCAGGCTGACAGTTTGTGTTCTAGAAAGAAGTAGATCAATGAAGTGCAGGCACCTAATGAGGATGGGGTATGAGACCATGTCAAATATTTCAGACCGGTTCAGGAGAAACAGAGCTGCCATGTCTTCTCTCTCAAGGATCATGCGGATGTCATCTGTGGCGGAGATGAGTGCTGTTTCTGTATTGTGGTTTCCCCTGAATCCAGAGTGCATGGCGTTGAGGAGTTGGTGGTTACAGAGGAGGTCAGTGAGGCGTCAATTGATTAGTTTCTCTAAGACCTTTGCTGGGTATGGTAGGAGGGGGATGGGTCTATAGTTGGAAAGCATGGCTGTGTCAGCATATTGTTTCTTGCAACTTTATGGTGCTGGGAAGCAGAGGGCAAGTAAGGTAATTTTATTTACAGCTTCTAAGATCTCATCTGAGGTGAGTTACTCCTCGACAGAAAGGACTTTGTTGAGGAAGTGGGACATGGAGCTAATAAGATCTATAGGACTAGTAAACAATACAGGATGTTTTTTTGTTAGCAAATTCAAACATACCAAGACAGATAGTAGCAGTGCATGTGAACTTATTGTAGATTTCTCATAATATGTCTTAACTTAATTTACTTCTTGAAAAGGCAGGAACACAAACGTGAGGTAAGTGGTTTACTATGGTAAAGACATGTTAGAACGGAAGCTATGCTGGTATGAAAGTAAATACTGAGTCAATACCTCAACATTTCAATACATCTAATTAAAGTAAATCCTTGGGTCTCATATGTGTTCATCTAAATTGGTCTCTATACTTAGAATTCTAGGCTTATATGGTTTGAATGAGGCAGTGTGATACTCACCTAGATTACACTCACTTGGCCAACAGATGGAATAATATGGTATGCTGCATTATGGTTTTTGCAGGTCTGCTGTACAAATTGGCCAGCTTTATTAACATACATTGTTAGACATTGTTTAGACATGGTTTACATGAAAGACCAGGCACTATCGTGTTTTTGATCACATATGTGACTGAGTGTTACAACAAATTTACACTAGGCTAGCCAGGGTCATCTCCAAAACCGAACACTAAGCCACATCACTTCCATCCCCCTATGTATTCTTTCACTTCCAATTCAAGCACCGATCATCATACTTCTCACCGACTCCAGATGCAGGTTTGCGTGGCTTCATTAATTGTGGTTGATCAGATATGCCACATCTACCACCACAGTCACTGTGTGCCAGGGCAACTGACAACGCAGAATTAGAATAGCCACTGTTGAACAATAACAAAAAAGAGTGGAGAGAAGGCTTGACAAATCCACTGAGGAGTACAATCTTAGATTTAGCTTCTGCATAAGGTTGCGCTTTTATTCCAAAGGCAGCATTTCATAATAAAGATGTGTTAACTACTTTTCCTGGACAGTAATATTGTGGTCATAACAGAGATTTGTATAATGCTCCCTTGCAATTTTGTCCTTTACATTTATTCTCATATCTCAAAAATTCCTTCAGGGACAGCAATCTGTCTTCTGTTAGGGTAGGGTCATCAGTACTGAGGGTGTGGTAAATATTTGTGTGTATATGTTTGGTGTTTGTGTGTTATGTTAGTTACTGTGGTTTGGTTAGTTTCACTGTCGATTTTTAACAATACGAAATGTGACATTTGATGGATTGGTATGTGCATTGCACGGATTGATGTATGTAGATTGTCTGGGATGAAGTGCCCCTCTAAATCAGACTAGCTGCAAGTGTTGGTTGGGTTTTGGTTTAGTGTATTATATGTTGTCTTGGAATGGTATATTGTTTTATGAAAAAAGGAGTGCTTTAGAACTCAGTGAGGTCCAACTCTGTGGTGCACATCAAATGGTGCCATGGACTCTATTTATTGGATGCCATCTAGGGGTCACCAGTGGTCAGAGCTGTGACCCCTGGTTTGCTCCATCCAACCCTTGGCATTGCCTTTGCAACCCCTTAACTTGAGGCAAACTCAGCTCCAAGAGCACAGGGATGGCTAGCCCTTATGACTGTTGTCGCTCCATCCTGCTTGCTTGCTGCCTATTTTTAGGTCTTTTGATTTTAGTACAATTGAACACACACGGAAGCACACACACACACAGACACACACACACAAGCACACACACACACAACACACACAAAGCATATGTATATACATATATATATGTACATGTATAAAAAATATATATATGTTTGTATGTGTATATATATATATATATATATGCATATATATATATATATAAATATGTATATAAATATATATATATATATATACACACACCAGCCCTCTCATATCGATGGTGTAGCACCAGGAACACGGAGGACAGCCTGGGCACAGTTTCAATCAGCGCGGTTTATTATTATTCCCGCAACAAAAAAAGAAAACGCCAAATGCGTTTCGAAGCACAAGCTTCTTGGTCACGGGTCAAATGCGTTTACACAACAAATCACCTATATACATATGTGACCTTACCACCGACATAAAGGTAGGACTATACAGAAGACGTTGGAAAAATACCCTTCACTTGGTGGCCGTCTTTAAATGTATGCATAGTTGTTGTTATAGCCCATTTCATTTCAAAACCTGAACCTCAGGTTATAACGATGATTTACAATGGGGGATATTCTCAAGAACGTGCGATAATCATCGCCAAAATAGGTTAACGCAATTTTTCATATCGCGGGAAAATAACTCCGTGTTAACGTCGTATTCTCAACACGGCGGTAACATGCGATAGTTTCCCGATAACGCGTCAAATGTCCGCGATAAAATTACCGGGACGGCGATAAAAATCTAAACCCGAACATGAAAAAAGTTGCGATGGGCCCAACTGCGATAAAAAATTCAGCGATAAGCAGCGCCAGGCCTGCAAGTCCCACAAGTCAGGCGGGAAAGACCACTATAAAAGCGGCAACAAAAAACACAAACAAAACACAAACAACTGCGAAGCACCATGGAGGTAGCCGGAGCAAGTACAGAGGACAACCAGAACCTCACAAGCCCCACGGAGGACCAGCCTGGGATCTCGGGGTCAGGGAAGGGCAAGGAGAAGAAGAAGAGGAACCTGCGTTTCAGTACGCAGGAAAACCAGATCCTCATTACGGAGGTGATAGAACACCACCACCAAATGTTCATCACCTCCACTGTGTCATTGGCAACTAAAAATACAATATGGCAGTCCATCTTGGCCAAGGTGAATGCAGTTGGAGTGAAGAGAAGGGAAATGGACGACTGCAAGAAGTGCTGGACTGATGTGAAGCGCAAAACTAAGCTGAAACTCGCAGCCAACCTGAAAGCAGCAATGCAGACTGGAGGTGGGAGTCCAGCGACACACCAGGAGCTGGATGAGATGGAGGAAATGGTGACCCGAGTCATCATTGGGAGACGGTGGCAGGAGTTGGGGGACCGGACACTGCACAACATGACCTGAGCCAACAGCAACAGGGTGAGTAACGACCACGGACTGGGGGGACGGGGGGAGATGGGCGCAATGGCACACATGCACAATTATGTATAGCACATCTGCGGACAAACCATGCCCAAGAGTCACAACTCCGACCAAGAGCCCAATTTACCCAAGTCTGCAATATCTCAGTACTGTATAAGCACAGAAGTGAAAGGCACACCGCCTGAAAGGGATTAGGGCCAGCCAAATCAGAGCTGAAGGGGCAACACACCCACAATGCAGCACACACACATAAGAATCAGAGCACCTCAACATTGACAACAATGTGGTACAAACTGCAACACTTTCACAACAGAACAGAGGACACAACTGCTGCCGCTTGTGTGTAGAAAATGGCCATTCGCATTTGGCATAGCAGGAAACTGTGAGATGATAATGTACAAGTACAACCTCACATCCCTGATGGTGTAGAAATGTCAACTGTCCCGCATCAAACAGGCATCTCCTCACAAACAGTCACAATGTACATTGTCATGCAGTCTGTTAGTAAACTTGTACAATGCGTGAACATACATGTGAATACAATGTCAATCTGCATCTCCCCTTCACATTGCAGAGGGAGAATCAACACCTCCTGCAGAGCAGACCCAACAACTCAGCACTGATGATGAAGAGGACCTCCCCAACATCGACACCGACGCCCTCCAACAGCTCATGGACAGCTTCGGCACCCCACCTCCAGGAGCAGGGCAGCCCAGCTGCAATCGAGGAGACCCCACCCCCTGCACAGACCACACAGCAGGAAGCACCCACCACCACAGCTGTCTCCCAGGACCCCCACGACCAACACATGGCATTCCAACGCTGTGTGTTAGGGTGCCAGGAGAAGATGGCTGATCAGCTGCGGGTGGGGTTCGACCTCATGGCAGCCAAACTAGATGCCATACGTGGGTGTCTAAGTCCCATCAGGGACGACTTACAGTCCCTAACGGACACCCACTGTCCACTCCATGCTCTCCAACAATCCATGGCTGACATCGCTGGAGTCATGACTCTGAGCCAAGAACAACTGTCTAGTCAGAGTGGCTCCAGCGATGTCAGCCGGGAGTTGGGACACATAAGGAGAATGATGGAGAGCTTGGAGCGGATGCAGGCGGAAAGAATGTTTGCCACGGCTGCACACCAGCAAGATGTATCTGTGATCTTCCATGCCCTGCAGATCCTCGTCATGGCATTGCCGCCACAAGGCCTGGCGCGGATGAATGCTGCTGCTACTACTCTATCCACATCTCCGCCCCCTGAAGTGTCAGTGCCACACAGTGTGGCAGACATTCCACCTCCGGACCCTGATGTGTCAGTGCCACACTGTGATGCAGACTAAACACCACCACCCACATGTGAGGCACCTGACACATCAGAGGACGAAGATGATGATGAATCTGGCTTTGTGGTAAGAATGAAGTGGTAGCATTCATCTCCGCCATATGGCCTGTTTCAGCTTGGTTCTGCCCTCTGCATCATGCCCTGGAATAACACCTTCCACTGTCCCCCGATACACTCAGCGACACTCACCTTGGACCTCGACATGGACTGCCATATTTTGTTTGGTTACCAATGACACAGCAATCACACTGCGGACTGAAGTCTTCCTCTTCCGATGAACTTGTCAATCCCTAAAGGACTCTGGCTGGCCCTCCATGGGGCAACAATGTAAAGTGGGGTTTGCATGGCCCTGTACTGGTCCAGCTTCAACACTCCACTGAATGCGAATAAAACATTCTAATTCACACAGATGTGTCATGGCTATGATCAATCAAGTATGAAAATATGGATGAATGTAGGGACAGTGATTCCACAAAAAGGTACTCCCTGGGTAATGCTATCAATGCGCATGTATGGCCGTGACCCAGATAGGCAGTGAGACACACATTGTCATTCAAATCAACACTCATCACAGTTGAATACAAGTGAAGGTGCGTAGACTTTATTAGCATATGCGTGTCAGTACGGGCAAGATAAGTGCCACAACATGCAGACCAATGCAGCAGTATGTCAGAATGAGGAACGTTGCCAAGCGCCGCTGTCCACTCCGGGGGAGTGCCTCACCTTTCACAGGTGTGTGTTAACCTGCATTGTTGTCCGCTCATGTATTCGGAGTCCAGGCGAATGCAGCCATGTCCACTGTTGTCGTGGGATATGTGACCAGATCTCCAAGATGCAACAAGGTGTTGGGACATGTGCAATGGGTTCCAATCTGTTGTGGCTGTAGGTACGTAGTTACTCGTCCATGAAAGCGATTGCAGCTTCGTAGGCTATCATTTCCAACATGAGGTCGTTGTCGACTTCATCAAACAGGATGGCGAGGCAATCCATTAGCAGGTCCAGACAGATGTGCTGTGTCCACCCCCTTTCACCAATTAGCACTACAGCCCAATAGGGGAGCGGTTCAATGTGGTCACTGCACACGAGGAGTTGTGCAATCTCCCAGGTCCAGCTGCCAGCATGTATGCCAAGTATCAAGGCATCCCATAAATGGGTATCACGGTGACACTCCTGGTCGTGGGCCAACAGGGGGCGCACACACATGTCAAAATCCAGTTCAGCTACCGACCTGCTGGATAGGCAGACATCCATGGACCACTCGAATATGCACGATCGACAATGCAACACAGGCTGAACGCAGGTGACGTTGCCAAGGCGGAAGCTTAGCCAGTAACTGATCCGCAGCACTGCCAATGGCAGTGCCCCCAGTAAATGCAGCATACGTGCACGGTACAGTTCCACGTGACAGGGGTTGTGCATGTGTCCGGGATGTTCTGCCATTGCGTTAGTGGCTCTGGTTGAAGCGGCACTGTTCTGACCTGCGCCAGTTCTGTGGATGAAATGCCACAGCTCGGATCAATGAGTTGTTTTAGTGTGCAACGGTTGTACGCCTGGGATGGTGTGGGAGTAAGTGTGAAGGCCATTACATGCAAGATAACTTCGAGCAAGGAGTCTGTGTGTGGGGTGTGTATACGTTGGTCTTTCATCGGGCTGTGCGTAGTGTGGGAGTCGTCATTAGCTGCTATAGTATCTGTCAGGGGGTGCCGGGCACATGCAATTCCGAGGTCGGAGGTGCAGATGTGCTTCCGCCTGATAGTTCAGACAAAGGAGCTTCCATCCCTAATGTTAGTTTGTCATCTGCTTGCATTCAGGAAATGTGATGTGGCTTGTTGGGGGTGGGGTGGGATGTGTGCGACTTTGGGATTCATGGGTCTTGCATGTGGCAAATGAGCGGCATCACTGTGTGTTACGTTGCCTCACAGCTGCTCCTCCCTCCCCCCAAGCCTATTTACTTGTGTGCGCTGCGCGGTTGCATCACTTGCACTCCTACGGCACACCATTGTCATGCCTGTCTGCGCATGTCCACAAGCCTGACAACGACACTGTGATGTTGGCCGTTGAAGGTGGGTGGCCACGTGAGTGTGGGCCTATGGTAAGGATAGGGCGGACACAGATGTAGAGTTCATGCCTGGCTGAACTCGCGCTACGATTAAGGCTAGGCCTTTGGCTCATGCTGCGGCAATACATATACACACAACACTTGGCATGTATGAGCCAAGACCCCGAGCGGTCTTGCGCTCCTTCATTTCTCCGTTCGTGCGAGCCCGCCCTCCGGGTGCATGCTACATTGCAACATTGTCGATTGCGGGCTGGGTGGCGCCGACACTAAAACAGAGACACACGCATTAGTTGCTTCCTTGTCCAGGCCAGAACTGAACCATGCCCAGAGCCCCGGGCAAATTCTTCACACCCCTACGCTGGACTGGCGTACGCCGGCCCAGCCCACTCCGCTTACGCTTACAGGGGGGGATGACAAAGCTACGTGTCCAAGGTCTTACCCACTGCCTGAGGTGACATGGTTGCGTCCGCTGTCCACAGCACAATGTAATGTGGTAGGGCCCAGGGCCATCATGCATACATAATGACCACACGGACACACTTAGATAGATAGTGGAACTGGCTACGGGCATGTGCGCCCGGCCTCATTTTATTACCAGGGTCACATGTCCAGTGACGCCTGTGCTGGATGGGTGTGGGGTGAGTGTAAGCCAGCCCTCAGGGAGTGGTTGGTGCTGGCAACAACTAGAACAGTGATCATCGGATCACACACACAAGACTCAATCATAAAGGGTCCATGACTTGTGGTGCACTGAGGTAGGGGCACCAGCTCTGACATCACACATACAAGACTCAATCATAAAGGGTCCATGACTTGTGGTGCACTGAGTTAGTGGCACCTGAAGAGCTGAGCAGGGTATCAAGCTGATGATGGCATCCAAGTCAGGTGTGAGCTACTTTGATAGGCTGGCTGTAAGACTCCTCCAACTCTGGCAGTTGTTGGTTGGAGGTGGTCCTGGCGGTGGTGGCAGGTGTGCAGCCAGCGATGATGGCGTGTCCTTGCAGGTCAGGATTGGATTTGATATGTGTGAGCCCTGCTGACTGCAGTGTAGGCCGGAGGCAGCGGTCAGCAAGGGCCCACAGCCACATGGCGTTGACTTGAGCCGCATAGAGTTAGTGGCACCTGAAGCGCTCAGCGGGTGCGCAGCCAGCGATGATGGCGTATCCTTGCAGGTCAGGATTGGATTTGATATGTGTGAGCCCTGCTGACCGCAGTGTAGGCCGGAGGCAGCGGTCAGCAAGGGCCCACAGCCACGTGGCGTTGACTTGAGCTGCACAGAGTTAGTGGCACCTGAAGCGCTCAGCGGGTGCGCAGCCTGCGATGATGCGTCGTCCGGGCGGGCCGCACTGGAAGCAATGTCTGTTGCCTACTGTACTGCGGCATCAATAAATCAAGACTCAATTTGAATTGGGGGACCTGCTGACCGCAGTGTAGGCCAAAGGGAGTAGTCAGCACACACATAACTCTGCGGTGCTGTGCCGCTGGGTGCGCTGGGGGCCTGAGTCGCGGAAGCCAGCGATCGGCTGAGGAGGCTGGCTGTCACGGCAGTGGACTCGTGGCAGGGTGAGGGGCACCACCCTGGCAGACGCATTGGCCATCCCGGAAGTGAACCACGCCCAGAGCCCCGGCCTATTTATTCACACCCCTACGCTGGACTGGCGTACGCCGGACAAACTCACTTCGCTTACGCTTACAGGGGGGGACGACACAGCTACATGACCGAGGTCTTCCCCACTGCCTGAGGTAACATGGTTGCGTCCACTGTCCACAACACTACAAACACCAGCAGTATATGTCCACATGGATATGTCTGTGCTCTGCATACTGAAGTCTGTCCAGCACATCATCGCTACACTTGGCATTGTGTACATTCTTATTCATGGGTGACTTGTCTCCTTCACACATACTTGGTTTCCACCTCTCCCCACATTCTGCAATTGTGTGGCTGAGGGGCCATGCCGTTTTCGGAAGGTCAGCTGTCTTGTTCTGTGCTGCCTGGGCGGTAGTCCGGGGGGGGCCTGGGGGGTGGGCCTGGGGGTGGCGGCGGTGGGTGTTGTGGACCTCTTGGGTCTCCGAGCTGCATGATCAGTAGCTCCATGACATGTGTTGGTCTTCAGATGTGGCTCTGGGCTGGGCTCCCTTTCATACTGCAGGTTGTCATCCTGCTTAACACCAGTAAAAGGCAGGTGTTAAATCCCTGCTGCTAACGCGCCTTATCGCCTGTTTTTGGATCGCATCGCATCGCAGATCTGGCTATCGCTGGAAAACTGGCGATATCGGCAGTTTGCACCAGCTTGGGAATTGGGCGATAAATCTATCGCCACTTTTGCGGCGCTAACGTGCCGATAAATCGGCGATGAGTCCTTGAGAATATGCCCCAATGTCTTGTAATAATAAAATAAGTAAATGTGTAAACAATTTTTAAGGTCAATCAACGTTTTCGAAAAAAATTACAATTTTTTTTTATCCAATAGTCATAGTCCAATTCCGCCACAGTGGGCTCTCAACCAAACAATACTTCTTGTTTGTCATAGCGAGATTCAATTCGAATCCAAATTCACAAATGTCACCATTCACAAAGTATATATATATATATTCCTGTAATTCCTTCGCGTCTTCTTTCCCAGCGTAAGTCACGGCACCACAGCAGGGTATTTATTCAAAATTATTTTATTGTCCACACCATTGTGAAAAGTGAGCAAAACAGGAAGGTCTACGCGTTTCGGCTCCGATAGCCTTCTACCGGACCATCTATATATATATATATATATATATATGCAAAAAAGAAGAAGAGAACTCTGGGTAGTTCCCAAGTTTAGGTGGAAGGCAGCTTCTGTATAGAGCACCCTCAACACCAGCGACACTCTAGATTTGCTCACCTCAAATGTCTGCTTTTCTATCAAAGTTTTTAAGCATAAGATTAGCACAGTGCTATCCACACCGAGATAGAAAGGGACAGTGGGGCATATTCACAAGGACTTATTGCCGAGTTATCGGCACTTTAGCGCAGCAAAAGTGGCGATAAAATTATCGTGCAGACAATGTCCTGAAGCACACCCTTATTTTACTCAATTAAGGTTCCTGTTTCTTTTTATCAAGTTTAGCGTGCAGCACTCGTTAGTGCCCCGATATAATTATCGCCCCATTCCCAAGCAGGTGCTAACTGCCTACATCACCACATTACCCGCGAAAGCTGCCGCAAAAAACATTGCCACGGTTGACACCGCCAACTAACGCTAATGAGATGCAGAATAGGCGTGTCCGTACAAAAACACACGAAAAGACAACACCGCGCGTTTATCTACGGACAGCCAGATCTGCGATGCGAGGCAAAAACAGGCGATAAGCCGCTGTAGCAGCAGGGATTTAACACCTGCTTTCTGCTGGTGCTAAGCAGGACGACTACCTGCACCACAAAAGGGAGCCCAGCCCACAGCAACACCTGAAGGACAACAGATGCCATGGAGCCACTGCCCATGCAGCTCGGAGACCCCTGAGGCTCACAACACCAAGCGCCACCACCCCCCGGACCACCCTACACCCTGCCCCCCCCGGCCTACCCACCCCGGACAAAGATGTGCCACAGCAACTCTCTGAAATCACGAGAAAAATAAGAGCCTGATGTCGCACAAATACAACAACAAACCTACATGTGTGGTCAGAAGAAGGAGAAACAAACATACAACTAAGAAATCACACAACAGAACTTTATTAATACACAACACAAAACAACAATTCTGAAGAGTCCATGCGGATCCACGCCGGACAATCTGGAAGTCACAGCCTGCAAGTAAAAATCAGAAATAAGAAGGTGTGTCATGCGCTCATCAAAGGACAGAGAGAGAGAGAAAGAAAGAAAGTGAGCGAGAGAAAGAAAGGGAGAGAGAGAAAGAAAGGGAGAGAGAGAGAAAGAAAGAGAGAGAGAGAGAGAAAGAAAGGGAGAGACAGAAATAAAGGGAGAGAGAGAAAGAAAGGGAGAGAGAGAAAGAAAGGGAGAGAGAGAGAGAAATAAAGAGAGAGACAGAAAGAAAGGGAGAGAGAGACAGAAAGAAAGGGAGAGAGAGAGAGAAAGAAAGAGAGAGAAAGAAAGGGAGAGAGAGAAAGAAAGGGAGAGAGAGAAAGAAAGGGAGAGAGGGAGAGAGACCGCTGCCCATGCGCACCCCGGCCCCACTGCTCACCTTCCGCCACCGATGTGTCTCCAACCACGTGCCGGTGCACGCTCCGAGCCCGGGACACGCGACCTTGGCAGCCTCCACATCACGCGGACCCACCCCGCGGCCCACTAGGTCACACACCTGAATCTGGGCCTTGAGTTCGGAATGGGAGAGTCCATTACAGTGCACACGTCATCATCACAGGCTGCACACCCGCTCAGCTCCATAGGTGCCACCAACTCTGTGAACCTTGAGGCAATGCCATGTGGCGGTAGGTCCGCGTCGCATGGAGGCTCCGCCCAACACTGCAGTCCAGACCGAACTGCCAGGCCAGGTCCTCCCTGGACCGGAAACAAGCATCCTGGGACCGGTTTCAGGGTATGTCACCCTTCTTCAGCCAGGCTAGCCTGAATCCAGTGGCACAGTTAGCAAGGGACCCACGTCTGGGCATACCCATCCCACTTAGGGCGAAAAGTGTTACAGCAAACAAATGATGGACGGAAACTGGGGTGGCATGGTGAGCAAAAGAATGATGGATTTAACCCAGATCTCTTGACTGGGGGTGAATGTTTTGATTTGTTCTGCATTCCGTCCATCAATTGTGTGTCTTTTGCTTCCTCGCCCTAAGTGCGCCGCGTATGCCCAGACGTGGGTCCCGGGCTCACTGTGCCACTGGAATCAAGCTATCCTGGCTGAAGAGGGGTGAAACCCCGAAACCGGTCCTAGAATGCTTGTTTCCGGTCCAGGGAGGACCTGGCTTGGCAGTTCGGGCTGGACTGTTCCCATGAGGCACAGGGTCAAGACTGATTTGCATATGGCCAGGTCTAAACTGGGGTGGCATGGTGAGCAAAAGAATGATGGATTTAACCCAGATCTCTTGACTGAGGGTGAATGTTTTGATTTGTTCTGCATTCCATCCATCAATTGTGTGTCTTTTGCTTCCTCGCCCTAAGTGCACCGGGTATGCCCAGACGTGGGTCCCGGGCTCACTGTGCCACTGGAATCAAGCTATCGTGGCTGAAGAGGGGTGAAACCCCGAAACCGGTCCTAGGATGCTTGTTTCCGGTCCAGAGAGGACCTGGCTTGGCAGTTCGGGCTGGACTGTTCCCATGAGGTACAGGGTCAAGACTGATTTGCATATGGCCAGGTCTAAACTGGGGTGGCATGGTGAGCAAAAGAATGATGGATTTAACCCAGATCTCTTGACTGGGGGTGAATGTTTTGATTTGTTCTGCATTCCGTCCATCAATTGTGTGTCTTTTGCTTCCTCGCCCTAAGTGCGCCGGGTATGCCCAGACGTGGGTCCCGGGCTCACTGTGCCACTGGAATCAAGCTATCCTGGCTGAAGAGGGGTGAAACCCCGAAACCGGTCCTAGGATGCTTGTTTCCGGTCCAGGGAGGACCTGGCTTGGCAGTTTGTGCTGGACTGTTCCCATGAGGCACAGGGTCAAGACTGTTTTGCATATGGCCAGGTCTAAACTGGGGTGGCATGGTGAGCAAAGGAATGATGGATTTAACCCAGATCTCTTGACTGGGGGTGAATGTTTTGATTTGTTCTGCATTCCGTCCATCAATTGTGTGACTTTTGCTTCTTGTCCCTTGCAGGCAGTGTGCAATTGACTTCTGTGTCCATGCAGTGTTGAGACGTTACCAGTCTTGGGTGGATGTGTGTCTTGGTGGGAGTGGGGACTGTGGGGCATGGTTTGTCCGCAGCTGTGTTGTTGACGTCAGGGGTTGATTGTGCAGGTGGATGTGTCAGAGTGTGTTATGTTATGTTATATAAATTTATAACGCGCACGGCTACTCCAAGGAGTGTCCTGGCGCGAGCAAAGGGGGGGATCATCTGCAACAGCTAATTAAAAAAGATACGTTTTAGCAATCTTTAAAGGTCAAGGGATCTTTAGTGTCACGAAGCGCAAACGGCAGGGCATTCCAGGCCTGGGCGGCCTTGACAGCAATAGAGCCACCGCCCAGCCGGTGCCGACAAAAGCGAGGCACCTTAGCCAAGAGGAGCGAAGCGCTCTTGTCGGGACATAAAAGGAGAAGCGCTTCCGAAGGTAGGCTGGACCCAGACCATGAAGGGCCCGGTGGGCAATCACTAGAGATTTAAACTTAACCCGGGCCGCCATAGACACGCACACTGCTTCTTAGGGGGATCTCCAACAGGAGCCGGGCTGCCGCGTTTTGCACCACCTGCAATTTATTCAGAGAGTAGGCTGGGATGCCCACGTATAAGGCATTAGCATAGTCTAAGCGAGAGAGAGGATGAGAGAGAGGACCACTGTTTCTTTTGCCGGTCTTGGGAGCAGAGGAAGAAACCTCCTCAAGATTTTCAAAAGACCGAAACAGTTTCCCGAAAGTCTCTTCACCTGAGTGAAAAAGGATAAGTTATCCTCAAACCAAACAACTAGATTCTTCACCGGAGACCCCGTGGAAAAAGGAGGGGGGAACTCCGGCGGCCAAATAGAATCCCTGAAACCCGGAGGAAAGTTACCATACAAGAGGATTTCAGACTTATCCTCATTGCACTTAAGTTGGGCATCCGCAAGCCACCTAAAAACCGAAGACAGACATGACTGAACAAAAGTAATTGAGTCCTCATCTTTCCTCCAGGTGAAGAGGAGTTGGGTATCATCCGCATAGGCGATCACCTTAGCTCCCAAGGCCTCGGCCAAAGTGACCAGCGGAGTGACATAGATGTTGAACAAGAGGGGGCTAAGGGACAATCCTTGTGGGACCCCAGTGGCAACGGGTAAAGGGGCAGACGCGGCCGGAGGTAGCCAGACCTGTTGTGTGCGACCTTCCAAGAAGGACCTGATCCAGCCCCAGGCAGCCCCTGATACCCCAATCTCTGAAAGACGGTCTAGCAACAGGGAGTGTGGGACAGTATGAAATGCTGCAGACAGGTCGAGCAGCACCAAGGCTGCTCTCCCGCCGGCGTCCAAACACTCCCGAATAGCCTCAGAGATTTCCACCAGGGCGGATTCAGTACTGTAGGTGGAACGAAACCCAGATTGTGCAGGATGTAGAACGTCAGCCTTCTCAACAAACTCAGTCAGTTGTCTGGTAACCACCTTCTCACAGACTTTGGCAAGACAAGGCAACAGCAAGATGGGGCGATAGTTTCCAGGCGTCAGAGCATCAAGGGACGGCTTTTTGAGCAAAGGGAGAATTTTTGCTTGCTTTTAACCGTCCGGCACTAAGGCCTCATGAAGAGAATAGTTTATGATGGTGTTCACCTCGGGATTAATGATCTCTCCAACTGCTGCCATCAACCTGGCAGCACAGGGATCGACCGGGGAGCCAGACTTCAGACCCTTTAACATTTTAAGGGAACTGGGTAGGTCCACAGGAGAGAAGGCACAAAAAGAATGACTTGAAGAAGCAGATCCTGAAACAGGGACCCGTGATCCAGATGGTGGCTCCATGCAGGGCATAAATTCTGCTTGAATCAAGCAGATTTTGTCCATAAAGAAAGTGGACAGGGTGTCGCACCATGCGTTAGAGGCGGGGAGAGTACATGCCTGTGCAGCAGGTGTCATGAAGCTCTGCACAATTGAGAAGATTTCTTTAGAGTTATTTTGTGCCTGCTTAATACGTGCAGCTTAATGGCAGCTCTTTGCTAGAGTAATAGCCGCATAGTAAGTTTTTTGTTTCCTTTACGGATGTGGTCCACACTCAGCCACCTCAGTGTCGTTGCGTGCACCATGTCATGGTAATCAGACTGCAGGCATGGTATTCGTCATGCAGTGTCACTTACGTTGTCAGTGTGGCTCATGGAGCAGCAGCTTGGCTGGGTTCAGCACATGTGCATCGCTTGTATGTGAGCTGTGTGATGTGTGGGGTGGGCCCACTCTGAGCAGATGGTCGAGGGTGACGTACTTGGTGTTCCTATGTGTGCTGCAGTATGGCAAGGGGATCAGGGACATGATCCGTAGTCATTGTGGGTGTGCAGTGGGGTCTGCTTATTTGTGCATGTGTGCCATTGTGCCCATCTCCCCCCGTCCCCCCAGTCCCTGGTCGCTACTCGCCCTGTTGCTGTTGTGTCCAGTCCTGTAGAGCAGTGTCCGGGCCCCCAACTCCTGCCACCGTATCCACACTGATGACTGTCGACACCATCTCCTCCATCTCGTCCAGCTCCTCCTGCGGCGCCGGACTCCCACCTCCAGTCTGAATTGCTGCTTTGAGGTTGTTGGCGAGTTTGCTCTTGGTTTTGCGCTTGATGTCAGTCCATCGCCTCTTGGCCTCGTCCATTGACCTCCTCTGCACTCCGACAGCATTCACCTTGTCCAAGATGGACTGCCATATTCCATTTCTTGTGCCCAGTGACACGGTGGAGGTGATGAACAGTTGTTGATGGTGTCCTATCACCTCCGTGACCAGGATCTGATTTTCCTGAGGACTGAACCACAGCTTCCTCTTCTTCTTGTCCTTCCCTGTCCCCGAGGGCCCTGGCTGGGGCTCCGGGGGGCTTCTGGGGTTCCGATCATCCCCTGTGCCTGCTCCGCCTGACTCCATCATGCTTCGCTGTTGGTGTTTTTTTGTTTGGTGTCTTTTTTAACTGTTTTTGTGGTGATTTTTCCCACCTGACGTGTGTGTATTGCAGGCCTTGCGCGCCTTATCGCGGATTGTCTCTTCACGATTGGGCCCATCGCAACTTTTTTCGCGTTCAGCTTTGGATTTTTATCGCCGTCGCGCTAGTTGTTTCGCGGACATTTTCCGCGTTCATGTGCGAATATCGCACGGTATCTCCGTGTTGGGAATGCAACGTTGACACGGCCTTATTTTCACGCGATGGGCTGCGATGTGAGAAGTTGCGGTAAGCTATTTTGGCAATGTTTATCGCACGTTCTTGTGAATATACCCCAAAGTCTTTTGCCATTTCTACAGCAAAGTCTTTAAGCATAGGAATAGCACAGTGCTATCCATGCCAAGCTGTTAAATGACAAAAGCCATTTACCACTCCAGGCACAGTATTACAGCTTTGGATTGGCAAAATACCATCCAAGCCAACCTGAAATGAATAAAAGCAACCCCGACACGTGTTTTGCTTTCATTACAGCTCTTCAGAGAGGTTTAGCTTTGTCCAGACACAAGGGAGCACCCAGTATAAGTCAAAAGAATACACTTGCAGTCATAGAGTGACGCATAAATTATGCAAAAAAGAAGAAGAGAACTCTGAGTAGTTCCCAAGTTTAGGTGGAGGGCAGCTTCTGTATAGAGCACCCTCAACACCAGCGACACTCTAGATTTGCTCACCTCAAATGTCTGCTTTTCTATCAAAGTTTTTAAGCATAGGATTAGCACAGTGCTATCCACGCCGAGATAGAAAGGGACCGAGGAGCAGATTTACAATGAAAGTGACTCAGTGGTTCCGCACGCCATTTGGCTGCGCAGCACTGAGTCAGTTTCAAAGCACAGGGATGCGACATATTTACAATAATATGTCGCATCTCTGTGCTTTCCCCTGCACGGACGCACAAACTGCAGCCATGCACCGGCGCAGGCACCCTTGCACCATGGTGCAAGGATGCCTGTGTTGTGGGGAGATTGTTTTTGTGCAGGAAGAGGCACCTTCCTGCACAAAAACAATCACTACAGGCATTTTCCTCTTTCAATGCGTGCTGTAGAATGCAGCAAGCATTGAAAGAGGAAAAAACGAGGAGAAATGAAAACATTTCTCCTCGTTTCCCTTCCCTACGCCTCCCCCAGGGAGGTGTAGCATTCACACGCATTTCCAGATTTACGATTCCTCGTAAATCTGGAAATGTGTCTCGTTCCATGGAACGACCCTTTCACGCAAAGTGCTGTGCGTAAAGGGGCCATATTTACAAGGACAGAAAAAGCCACGCAGGGTGGCTTTTCCTGTCCTTGTAAATATGGAGCAGTAAGATACGCCACCAGTACGTCACATAAAGTGACATACTGGTGGCGCAGGGGGCTTGTAAATCTGCCCCAAAGTCTTTTGCCATTTCTACAGCAAAGTCTTTAAGCATAGGAATAGCGCAGTGCTATCCATGCTGAGCTGTTAAATGACAAAAGCCATTTACCACTCCAGGCACAGTATTACAGCTTTGGATTGGCAAAATACCATCCAAGCCAACCTGAAATGAATAAAAGCAACCCCTGACAGGTGCTTCGCTGTCATTACAGCTCTTCAGAGAGGTTTAACTTTGTCCAGACACATGGGAGCGCCCAGTATAAATCAAAGAATACCCCTGCAGGCATAGAGTGAGGTATAAATTATGCAAAAAAGAAGAAGAGAACTCTGGGTAGTTCCCAAGTTTAGGTGGAAGGCAGCTTCTGTATAGAGCACACTCAACACCACCGACACTCTAGATTTGCTCACCTCAAATGTCTTCTTTTCTATCAAAGTTTTTAAGCATAGGATTAGCACAGTGCTATCCACGCCGAGATAGAAAGGGACCGAGGAGCAGATTTACAATGAAAGTGACTCAGTGGTTCCGCACGCCATTTGGCTGCGCAGCACTGAGTCAGTTTCAAAGCACAGGGATGCGACATATTTACAATAATGTGTCGCATCTCTGTGCTTTCCCCTGCACGGACGCACAAACTGCAGCCATGCACCGGCGCAGGCACCCTTGCACCATGGTGCAAGGATGCCTGTGTTGTGGGAGATTGTTTTTGTGCAGGAAGAGGCACCTTCCTGCACAAAAACAATCACTACAGGCATTTTTCCTCTTTCAATGCGTGCTGTAGAATGCAGCAAGCATTGAAAGAGGAAAACGAGGAGAAATGAAAACATTTCTCCTCGTTTCCTTCCCTACGCCTCCCCAGGGAGGTGTAGCATTCACACGCATTTCCAGATTTACGATTCCTCGTAAATCTGGAAATGTGTCTCGTTCCATGGAACGACCCTTTCACGCAAAGTGCTGTGCGTAAGGGGCCATATTTACAAGGACAGAAAAAGCCACGCAGGGTGGCTTTTCCTGTCCTTGTAAATATGGAGCAGTAAGATACGCCACCAGTACGTCACATAAAGTGACATACTGGTGGCGCAGGGGGCTTGTAAATCTGCCCCAAAGTCTTTTGCCATTTCTACAGCAAAGTCTTTAAGCATAGGAATAGCGCAGTGCTATCCATGCTGAGCTGTTAAATGACAAAAGCCATTTACCACTCCAGGCACAGTATTACAGCTTTGGATTGGCAAAATACCATCCAAGCCAACCTGAAATGAATAAAAGCAACCCCTGACAGGTGCTTCGCTGTCATTACAGCTCTTCAGAGAGGTTTAACTTTGTCCAGACACATGGGAGCGCCCAGTATAAATCAAAGAATACCCCTGCAGGCATAGAGTGAGGTATAAATTATGCAAAAGAAGAAGAGAACTCTGGGTAGTTCCCAAGTTTAGGTGGAAGGCAGCTTCTGTATAGAGCACACTCAACACCACCGACACTCTAGATTTGCTCACCTCAAATGTCTTCTTTTCTATCAAAGTTTTTAAGCATAGGATTAGCACAGTGCTATCCACGCCGAGATAGAAAGGGACAAAGTCTTTTGCCATATCTATAGCAAAGTCTTTAAGCATAGGAATAGCACAGTGCTATCCATGCCGAGCTATTAAATGACAAAAGCCATTTACCACTCCAGGCACAGTATTACAGCTTTGGATTGGAAAAATACCATCCAAGCCAACCTGAAATGAATAAAAGCAACCCCTGACACGTGCTTCACTGTCATTACAGCTCTTCAGAGAGGTTTAGCTTTGTCCAGACACAAGGGAGCACCCAGTATAAATCAAAAGAATATCCTTGCAGGCATAGAGTGAGGCATAAATTATGCAAAAAAGAAGAAGAGAACTCTGGGTAGTTCCCAAGTTTAGGTGGAAGGCAGCTTCTGTAGAGAGCACCCTCAACACCAGCGACACTCTGGATTTGCTCACCTCAAATGTCTGCTTTTCTATCAAAGTTTTTAAGCATAGGATTAGCACAGTGCTATCCACGCAGAGATAGAAAGCGACAAAGTCTTTAAGCATAGGAATAGCACAGTGCTATCCATGCCGAGCTGTTAAATGACAAAAGCCATTTACCACTCCAGGCACAGTATTACAGCTTTGGATTGGAAAAATACCATCCAAGCCAACCTGAAATGAATAAAAGCAACCCCTGACACGTGTTTCGCTGTCATTACTGCTCTTCAGAGATGTTTAGCTTTGTCCAGACACAAGGGAGCACCCAGTATAAGTCAAAAGAATACCCTTGCAGGCATAGAGTGATGCATAAATTATGCAAAAAACAAGAAGAGAACTCTGGGTAGTTCCCAAGTTTAGGTGGAAGGCAGCTTCTGTATAGAGCACCCTCAACACCAGTGACACTCTAGATTTCCTCACCTCAAATGTCTGCTTTTCTATCAAAGGTTTTAAGCATAGGATTAGCACAGTGCTATCCATGCCGAGATAGAAAGGGACAAAGTCTTTAAGCATAGGAATAGCACAGTGCTATCCATGCCGAGCTGTTAAATGACAAAAGCCATTTACCACTCCAGGCACAGTATTACAGCTTTGGATTGGAAAAATACCATCCAAGCCAACCTGAAATGAATAAAAGCAACCCTAGACACGTGTTTCGCTGTCATTACTGCTCTTCAGAGATGTTTAGCTTTGTCCAGACACAAGGGAGCACCCAGTATAAGTCAAAAGAATACCCTTGCAAGCATAGAGTGATGCATAAATTATGCAAAAAAGAAGAAGAGAACTCTGGGTAGTTCCCAAGTTTAGGTGGAAGGCAGCTTCTGTATAGAGCACCCTCAACACCAGTGACACTCTAGATTTCCTCACCTCAAATGTCTGCTTTTCTATCAAAGTTTTTAAGCATAGGATTAGCACAGTGCTATCCACGCCGAGTTAGAAAGGGACAAAGGGGCATATTCTCAAGGACTTATCGGCACTTTTGCACCGCAAAAGTGGCGATAGATTTTCCGCTCTATTCTCAAGCTGGTGCAAACTGCCGATTTCGCCAGTTTACCTGCGATAGCTGCCGCAAAAAACATCGCCACAGATGAGAGCGACAACTAACGCTAATGATATGCAGAGTAGGCGTTCCCGTGCAAAAACACACGAAAACACCACTTTGCGATATTCTCAACGACCAGCCAGATCGGCGAAGCGATCCAAAAACAGGCGATCAGGCGCGTTAGCAGCAGGGATCTAACGCCTGCCTATTTCTGGTGCTAAGCAGGACGACAACCTGCAGTAGAAAGGGAGCCCAGCCCAGAGCCACATCTGGAGACCAACAGATGCCATGGAGCCAATGATCATGCAGCTTGGAGACCCAAGAGGGCCACAACACCCACTGCCACCACCCCCAGGACCCCCCCCCCCGGACCACCCCTCCCGGACGACTACCTAGGCAGCGCAGAAGAAGACAGCAGACGTTCCTAAAACGCACCAGCCTCAGACACTCAACGCCAGAGGATGCCATTGCCCACTACAGGCTCAAAAGGACAACCATCTTCCGCATCCTGACCCACATTGCCCACAGGCTGACGGTACCAACACAGCGGAGAACCAACATCCCTCCGCAGACAAAGCTGCTGGCTGTGCTGCACCTGTTGGCCTCTGGTACCTTCCAACCAACAACTGCCAGAGTCGGAGGAGTCTCACAGCCAGCCCTATCAAACTTCATCACACCTGTCTTGGATGCATGTCCACAAAAGCAACGGCGGGCCCCTGTATCCGCACCACACGCTAGTTCCAATTCATAGTGTTCCTGCGCAACAAACTCCAACGCCAGCCGTTGCTTGACGCCTCTGTGCTCCAGATCCAAGATTGTAGTTACTGAAATGGGGGTGCGCCAGGTCATGAAGTCCAGTAGTCAACAGTAGTGTAAAAACAGTTCTTTATTACAAATACATAAATCAACAATACGAAAAGCCCAGCCAATGCGTTCCATTCCCAACGGGGAACTTCATCAGGGCAACGTGTGGATTCAATTAACTGCATATGCTGCGGGAACTCCCCAATACAATTCCATATTCCGAAAGTCAGTATTCAGAAACCTGTTGGATAAATGGTGACAATGGTCAAGCGTCCGTATAGTCACAAACGTAATCTGGCACAGTGTATTGCACTTGGACAAACCGGAATGCTAACAGGTATGATAAATCCTGCACAAAAAGACCGTAACAGAAGTTGGTGTGGTCGTAACCTTCGTAGGAAAGAAAAGGAAGGTTACGACCACACAAACTTCTGTTACGGTCTTATTATGCAGGATTTATCGTACCTGTAAGCATCACGGTTTGTATCAGCTTGATACCCCTGCACCTTCACTTCCCCCACACTGCGCAGGAACAGCTGGAGACCAAGCAAGGGAACTATGCCATAGCTGGCTTCCCGCACGTGTTGGGGGCAATTGACTGCACACATGTACTACTTGTGCCCCCTGCCGACACTGCACACAATAACCGCAACAGAAACCACACGCATTCCATCAATGTGCAGGCAAAAGTGGACCACCGGGGCCTGTTCACGAATGTCGTCGCAAACTTCCCAGGCAGTGTGGAAGACCTTGGACATGTAGCTTTGTCGTCCCCCCCTGTAAGCGTGAGCGGAGTGTCCTTGGCCAGCGTATGTCGTGAATAAATAGCCCGGGGCTCTGGGCATGGGTCAGTTCCGGGATGGCCACCAAAGTAACTACTGCGTGTGTCTCTGTGTCCGCCATATCCTGTCCATAGGCCTACACACTCGTGGCCGACCACCTTCAATGGCCAGATTTACACTGGAGACGAGGTGGCTACATCTCAAGCCAACCTGCGCACATCTCGTCATCGCATGCAGGGTTGTGTCTGCCAAGTCGGTGCCCCACACCCAACCACGAGGCCGCCGCCGTGACCGGTGGTGCCTGTACGATCCAGTGCGCCTCCTGCACCCCAGCCCTGGTCCCCAGACCGGTCCGCCGCCCAGCGATGACTGGCCGCCCCTGCGCACCCAGGCCTCAATGCTCACCTGCCGCCACCGGCGTGTCTCCAAGAGGGCCCACCACGTGCCGGTGCAACCTCCTCAGCCGATAGCTGGATTCCGCGCCACAGGCCCCCAGCGCACCCTGCGGCACTGCACCGCGGAGTCATGTGTGTGCTGACTGCTGCCTTCGGCATACACTGTGGTCCAGCAGGGCTCTCAATTCAAATCGAATCTTGATTGGCAGGACGGCGTATCGAGGTCTACGCATCACCACAGGCTGCACACCCGCTCAGCTCTTCAGGTGCCCCTACCTCAGTGCACCGCAAGTCACCGTCCCGTCGCGGTAGGCCCGTGTCGGCCGCAGTTCATCGGGTGCCACCAACTCTGTGCACCGCAAGTCATCGTCCCGTGGCGGTAGGCCCGTGCCGGCCGCAGTGCATTGGGTGCCACTAACCCAGTGCGCCACAAGTCATGGACCCTTTATGATTGAGTCTCGTGGTGTGGACGCCATCATGTCACCTCCGGCAGTGGGGAATGTGATGTGGTAGGCCCCTTTTATTGGCAGGGTCACATGTCCTGTGACGCCTGTGCTGGATGGGTGTGGTGTGGGTGTAAACCAGCCCACAGGAGTGGCTGTGGCATGCTGACAACTAGACCAGTGATCAGCAGATCACTACAGGGAAGACCTGGGACATGTAGCTTTGTCGTCCCCCCCTGTAAGGGTAAGCGGAGTGGGCTGGGCTGGCGTATGCCAGTCCAGCATAGGGGTGTGAACAATGAGCCCTGGGCTCTGGGCGTGGGTCAGTTCTGGGCTGGACAAGAAAGTAACTAATGCGTGTGTCTCTGTTGTAGTGTCGGCGCCACCTGGACCGCAATCGGCAATGTTGCACCCTGTGACTCAAGTCCCATAACATGAGCAACATGGACGTAAGGAGGAATCACTATTTCTACATTCATCCATACTTTCATACTTGAATGATCATAGACATGACACATCTGTGTGAATTTGAATGTTTTATTCACATTCAGTGGAGTGTTGAAGCTGGAGCAGTACAGGGCCATGCAAACCCCACTTTACATTGTTGCCCCGTGGAGGGCCAGCCAGGGTCCTTCAGAGAATGACAAGTTCATCGGAAGAGGAAGAGTTCAGTCCGCAGTCTCAATGCTGTGTCATTGGTAACCAAACAGAATATGGCAGTCCATGTCGAGGTCCAAGGTGAGTGTCGCAGAGTGTATCGGGGGACAGTGGAAGGTGATGATGCAGAGGGCAGAACCAAGCAGAAACAGGCCATATGGCGGAGATGAATGCTACCGCTTCCTTCTTACCACTAAGGCAGAATCATCCGCATCTTCGTCCTCTGATGTTTCATGTGCTTCACATGTGGGTGGTGGTGTTTTGTCTGCATCACTGTGTGGCACTGGCACATCAGGGGCCGGAGGTGGAATGTCTGCCGCACTGTGTGGCAGTGACACATCAGGGGCCGGAGGTGGATTGTCTGCCGCACTGTGAGGCACTGACACATCAGGGGGCGGAGATGTGGATGTAGAAGCAGCAGCAGCATTCATCGGCGCCTGGCCTTGTGGCAGCAATGCCATGATGAGGGTCTGCAGGGCATGGAAGATCCCAGCTACATCTCGCTGGTGTGCAGCCGTGGCAGCCAATTTTTCCGCCTGCATCCTCTCCCTGTTCTCCATGATCCTCCGCATGTGTCCCAACTCCCGGCTGACATCGCTGGAGTCACTCTGACTAGACAGTTGTCCTTGTCTCAGAGTCAGGATTCCAGCGATGTCAGCCATGGATCGTTGCAGAGCATGGAGCGGACTGTGGGTGTCCGTTAGGGACTGTAAGTGGTCCCTGATGGGACTTAGACACCCACGTATAGCATCTAATTTGGCTGCCATGAGGTCGAACCCCACCCGCACCTGATCAGCCATCTTCTCCTGGCCCCCTAACACACGGCGTTGGAAGGCCATGTGTTGTTCGTGGGGTTCCTGGGAGGCAGTCGGGGTGGTGGGTGCTTCCTGCTGTGTGGTCTGTACAGGGGTGAGGTCTCCTCGATGCAGCTGGGCTGCCCTGCTCTTGGAGGTGAGGTGCCAAAGCTGTCCATGAGCTCTTGGAGGGCGTCGGTGTCGAAGGTGGGGAGGTCCTCTTCATCATCAGTGTAGAGATGTTCGGTCTGCTCTGCAGGAGGTGTTGATTCTCCCTCTGCAATTTGAAGGGGAGATGCAGTTTAACATTGTGTTCACATGTATGTTGACGCATTGTACAAGTTTACATACAGACTGCATGACAATGTACATTGTGACTGTTTGGGAGGAGCTGCCTATTTGATGCGGGACAGTGGACATTTCGAGAACATCACGGATGTGTGTTTGTACTTGTACATTATCATCTCACATTTTCCTGCTATGCCAAATGTGATTGGCCAGTTTCTACACACAAACGGCACCAGTTGTGTCCTCTGTTCTGGTGTGAACATGTTGCAGTTTGTACCACATGGTTGTCAATGTTGATGTGCTCTGTATGTTATGTGTGTGTGCTGCATTTTGGGAGAGTCGCCCCTGCAGCTCTGATTTTGCTGCCCCTTATCCCTTTCAGGCGGTGTGCCTTTGACTTCTGTGCTTATACAGTGCTGAGATGTTGCATACTTGGGTAAATTGGGCTCTTGGTGGGAGTTGTGACTCTGGGGCATGGTTTGTCCGCAGATGTGTTGTTGACGTCAGGGGTTGTTTGTGCACGTGGATGTGTCAGAGTGTGACCTGCTCCTTTACGGATGTGGTCCACAATCAGCCACCTCAGTGTTGTGGCGTGCAACATGTCATTATATATTGACTGCAGCCATGCTATTCGTCATGCAGTGTCACTTGCATTGTCAGTGTGGCTCACAGACACGCCGCTTTGCTGGGTTTGGCACATATGCATGGGTTGGTTGTGAGATTGGTGATGTGTGGGAAGGGCCCCCTCTGGGCACATAGTCGACGGGGGCCTACTTGCTGTTTCTAGGTGTGCTGCAGTGTGCCAAGGGGATCAGGGACATGATCCAGAGTCATTGTGGGTGTGCACTGTGCTATACTTAATTGTGCATGTGTGCCATTGTGCCCATCTCCCCCCGTACCCCCAGTCCCTGGTCGTTACTCACCCTGTTGCTGTTGTGTCAGGTCATGTTGAGCAGTGTCCGGTCCCCCAACTCCTGCCACCGTCTCTACACTGATGACTGTGGACACCATTTCCTCCATCTCATCCAGCTCCTCCTGTGGCGCTGGACTCCCACCTCCAGTCTGCATTGCTGCCTTCTGGTTGTTGATGAGTTTTTGCTTGGTTTTGCGCTTCACATCATTCCAGCGCCTCTTGAGCTCTTCCATTGTCCTCCTCAGCACTCCGACTGCATTCACCTTGTCCACGATGGACTGCCATATTGCATTTTTTGTTGCCAATGACACAGTGGAGGTGATGAACAGTTGTTGATGGTGTTCTATCACCTCCGTTATCAGGATCCTGTTTTCCTGCGGACTGAACCGCGTCTCCCTCTTCTTCTCCTTGCCCTTCCCTGACCCCGAGGTCCCAGGCTGGTCCTCCGTGGGGCTTGTGGGGTTCTGGTTGTCCTCTGTACTTGCTCCGGCTACCTCCATTGTGCTTCGCAGTTGTTTTGGTTTTGTTTGTGTTTTTTTTTTCCTGCTTTCATGGTGATTTTTCCACCCTGACGTGTGTGAATTGCAGGCCTGGCGCAGCTTATCGCTGATTTAATTATCGCGGTTGGGCCCATCGCCACTTTTCTCACGTTCGGCTTTGGATTTTTATCGCTGTCCCGGTAATTTTATCGCAGACATTTGATTCGTTATCGGGAAACTATCGCATGTTACCGCCGTGTTGAAAATAAGAAGTTAACAAGGCGTTATTTTCCCGCGATAGACGGCGATGTGAAAAATTGCGTTAACCTATTTTGCCGATGATTATCGCACGTTCTTGAGAATATCCCCCAAAGTCTTTTGCCATTTCTACAGCAAAGGGGTCGATTCCGATCTCGGCCGGAAGCGCACCTAACACTAGTCGTCTGGAAAAAAACCAAGCCAAACGCGTGTTTCCCGACCGATTCGAACATTCGTCCGAACGAGCAAGTACGATGCACATAACTGCCCAGATCCCGACCCAGCCGTACGTACCCATTCCAGCTCCTGTTCCCCGCCCGAGCCGGATCCGTAAACGCCGAATCGAGTCGCACGGAAGCAAATATACAGCACCTTCCGGCCGGACTAGTACGATGCGCCTTCCGTATGCGCCGTACGTCAGAGCATCCGGGAGAGCTGCACATAAGCTCCGATTCGCGCCACAAGATGATCCACGGCTATGAGACGAACAAGCCAGCGACGAGTACGAGTCGAAGCAACGAGAAAGACAAACGAGACGAACCAACCATGAATCCCATCGCGCAGGTCCTACCAATACTCTACATCTATTACCGGAACTGGTACGGACGCGTACGGCGCAGACGGTAAGTCAAACACCCACAACACAAACAAGCGACACGTACCCGACATATGTCACACACACATAGGGATGCAGAAATGACGTACACTAGCAACAGCAGAACCATAGGGGCGGGATGGCTATCACCAATGCCATACACACCCATAGGGGCCTGGATGCCTACCACTACTACCATCCCCACTCATAGGGGGATGGATGCCTACCACCAACACCACCCCTACTCATGGGGGGCTGGATGCCTACCACCACCACCACCCCTACTCATGGGTGCTGGATGCCTACCACTACCACCACCCCTACTCAGGGGGGCCTGGATGCCTGTCACTACCACCATCCCCACTCATAGGGGGATGGATGCCTACCACCAACACCACCCCTACTCATGGGGGGCTGGATGCCTACCACTACCACCACCCCTACTCAGGGGGGGCTGGATGCCTACCACTACCACCACCCCTACTCAGGGGGGCCTGGATGCCTGTCACTACCACCACCCCTACTCAGGGGGGCCTGTATGCCTGTCACTACCACCACCCCTACTCAGGGGGGCCTGGATGCCTGTCACTACCACCATCCCCACTCATAGGGGGATGGATGCCTACCACCAACACCACCCCTACTCATGGTGGGCTGGATGCCTACCACTACCACCACCCCTACTCAGGGGGGCTGTATGCCTACCACTACCACCACCCCTACTCATGGGTGCTGGATGCCTACCACTACCACCACCCCTACTCAGGGGGGCCTGGATGCCTGTCACTACCACCACCCCTACTCAGGGGGGGCTGGATGCCTGTCACTACCACCACCCCTACTCCGGGGGGGGCTGGATGCCTACCACTACCACCACCCCTACTCATGGGTGATGGATGCCTACCACTACCACCACCCCTACTCATGGGTGCTGGATGCCTACCACTACCACCACCCCTACTCATGGGTGCTGGATGTCTACCACTACCACCACCCCTACTCATGGGTGCTGGATGCCTGTCACTACCACCACCCCTACTCAGAGGGGCCTGGATGCCTGTCACTACCACCACCCCTACTCAGGGGGGCCTGGATGCCTGTCACTACCACCATCCCCACTCATAGGGGGATGGATGCCTACCACTACCACCACCCCTACTCATAGGATGGGTAATGCATGACACAACCAGCATACTCCAACATAAGGAATGTCAGAAAAAGACATCCCCCCAACACCATGACAAGCATGTGTAGTCTGTGTCAAATGCCTACAACACTGAACATGACATTGAACATACAATGTGACCCCCTATCACATGTGTCACACATAAATGTGTGTGGCCTCCACAATGCAAGCAGACCATGACCACTGTGGCAATGGGGTCTAACCCCCCATCATCACAGTGACCAAAAGGTAAGTGTGGGGTCCATAGCTGAAGCACATTTTGAACATTGTGGCAATGGGGTCTAAACCCCCATCATCACAGTGACCAAAATGTAAGTGTGGGGTCCATAGCTGAAGCACATTTTGAACATTGTGGCAATGGGGTCTAAACCCCCATCATCACAGTGACCAAAAGGTAAGTGTGGTGTCCATAGCTGAAGCACATTTTGAACATTGTGGCAATGGGGTCCAAACCCCCATCATCACAGTGACCAAAAGGTAAGTGTGGGGTCCATAGCTGAAGCACATTTTGAACATTGTGGCAATGGGGTCCAAACCCCCATCATCACAGTGACCAATATGTAAGTGTGGGGTCCATAGCTGAAGCACATTTTGAACATTGTGGCAATGGGGTCTAAACCCCCATCATCACAGTGACCAAAAGGTAAGTGTGGGGTCCATAGCTGAAGCACATTTTGAACAATTTGGCAATGGGGTCTAAACCCCCATCATCACAGTGACCAAAATATAAGTGTTGTCTTGGAAAAAGCTGCAAATGCCAAACAGCATGGATGATTCCTGGTCACAGAACAACAAACACATCAGTGGCAAAGTAGTGCTTGTGTCCCATAGCAACATAGATTGGGTGAGGCAAACAGTGCAGTGCAAATAAGACATACCTTTGGCCATGTGCAGATAAACATCACCCATGGGGGCTGACATTGTCAACATTCATCAATGACACAATGACAGAAGTGACCATCATAATGCAGACCCACATATCTGCACCAATGGACACACAAATGTAGATATCCTGTGGAGACTGTAGATGTGAGGTGAACAAATACCATACCATGGCAGCAATGGGACATACAAACCATGATCATTGTGCTGACTGATGACCTAGGAGTCCCAGGGACAGCAGGGGAAATCCACCAAACAACATACAGCCAATGGCACACTAAAGATATGCCAATGCAGTGGTGCAGATGCACAAACACAAACAGGCAGCCTCACACTGCATATCAAACACAACAGGTGATGGGGGGGGGGCGGGGTGCCAGTGTCCCCAGGCAACCACACAACACATGAGGAGGCCTGAATCCCAATTACACAGATGTGTATACAGTGCCACACAAAAGTAACTCATGGATCGGATTCCCCTATGTGGGCAATCAGGCATTGTTAGATGAGAGGGAGCCCAAATTACACATGTCACACAAGCTTGTAGGAACAGCAACTAACACAGCAAGAGACAGACCCACCACAGCACTACCCCCAGGGACCCCACATTGTGGTGACACTGGCCTGCATGATAATCCCACTGTGATGACAAAGCTAGATGTCGTTCACACTGTGAACCACAGTCATGTGTCCTGAGCAACAAACTACCATCACACCTACACAAGCACAAATCAATCAGCACGGCCTGTCAGCCAAGGCCAATATGGAGGTAGGGGTCTAGCCGTGCAACAACTCTCATTTGCACACACTCAACACCACACACCTTGATCTCCACCAATGTGCAGCAGTGAAGCTCACATGGACTGGTGACATTGCACATGCACCCATGACAATCCCAGGGGTGGTGGTGGGAACTAAGGTGCAGAAACCCATCACACATGGCCAGTCAACAAGACTCGTGAATGTCTGACACACTGCACAGTACGCCGTACATGGGCATGACGTCAAATCCACCCCAATCAATGGGATCCCGGCCACAGTCATACACCAATGAAGAAGCCAAGGTCACCCACAAAGAACACACATAGACAACTTCCAACATTGCAGCTCTGACCCTGAGCAGTGGCAGCAGTCACACACACAACGTGTCACAATCACTGAAAGCTACCACAAACTGTAAATTACATGACTTGTGTAACCAACAAGTGCCAAGGGGAATCCTGACTGTGTCCCATCTGCATTTGCCCACATCCCCAGACCTGACAACAAAGACAACTAGGGATGACAACCTGATGAACATTAGTTTGCCATGCACCCACATCCCGGAGAAACCAGGTCCAAGATGCTGGATGAACACAGGACAACTCAGCAAGCATCACAAACATGAACATCCCTAGGGACACAGCCTGTGTAGGAAAAGGGAAGGGAACACACACAGACATGCTCACACAACACACAACACGGGCCCAGCCAATGTCACGGGATTACACACTGCCATGAGGGCACTCCACTCCTGTGGAAGGTCGGCTGTGCCAAACCTTCTCTGTGCACCACTCAGACATGTCAGCAGAACACTCGGTCAGTGAGTCAACGACTACAACACACTGAAGGCTCTGCTCACATCAGCCTGGGTACGGGAGTGTCACGTCAGTCATCTGCATACACCCAAAACATGTGTCAAGCAAGTTGCACTGTATACACAGATGAGTCCTTCAACATTGATGTGCTAAACTGCATGTCCAGTGGAGATGGGCACACAGTCAGGGAAACAGAAACATTGAAGAGTGGTAAGCCCACCAGATGTGCATCAGTGTAAGCCAAAGATGTTAATTTACAAATGCAAAACGTACATCCCTGTGTCAAATGCAGAACATTACACCCTCAGACTGCAGCAAAGGATGCAATAGATCCAGACTACATTAGGACACATATCCCATGGACCACATGGAGTCCATCACAGCAACACTTCATTTATATGATCTGAACACTATTACAACTGCAAATGCATGATGATACTCATCTACATCATGTACATCCAAAGAAAAACAACAAGTAAACAAAAAGAGGCTTTATTCAGCAAATGTCAAACTAAAAATTCAAGTCCAAAAGAAACTAAGGCCAATGGCCAGTCCAAATACACAGTCCCAACAGGGTGATATGTGACAACTTGTCACCCATTGATTGCCTGCACTGGTACTGACAGGGGACATCCCCCTCGGAGGGGCATACAAGGGCCAAGCCAGGCACCGCAGGGACAGGATCAGGGGATGCCAGAAGGAGGCAGTGAAGGGGTGGTGGGTGCAGGAGTGTCACCAGCAACTGCAGTGGAGGTGTCTGACTCAGTGGGAGCCGGCACCACTGTAGGGCACAAGTCAGATGGTGTGGGTGCTGCAACCACTGCAGTGGGCCGGTCAGATGGAGTGGACTGGGTCCCCACTGCAGTGCCCGAGTCAGACGGGGTGGTTGTGGACTCCACTGCAGTGCATGACTCCAAGGGAGTGGAAGGGGGGCAGATGAGGTGGGCAGGACAGAGGGGGGGACCCGGTCTCCACACCAGTGGCACAAACAGGCAGAGCGTCTGGTTTGGGGGTGGAAGAGCAAGTGATAGGGGGAGGGCCTAAGCAGTTTGGGGATGCGGTATCAGTGTGTGGGGGAACCTGGGGCAGGGTGTGGTGGTGGAACCTGTGGAGTGGTGGGCTGGGGGATGGAGGAGAGAGACTGTGTGGTGGAGCTGCGTGGTGGTGGTGGTGGGGTCTTGCCCTTCCTGGTCCGGGGGGACTTTCTAATGGGGTCCTCAGCCTGCCTGTGCCTGGGGGAGGGTGTCCGGGCATGAGGGGCACTCCCCTCTGTGTGTGGTGGTCGCCTCTTCCACCTGGACTTCGTGTCAGGTGTATCTGTGGGGAAGAGGCCAAGCTCACAGAGGAAGAGCTTCTGGGAGGGGGGGTTGCAGGTGAGGCAAGGGAAGGGGTTTTGGAGGGAGAGGCATCTGAGGACTGCGCAGTGCTCGTGGATGCGTGTGTGTGTGTCTCGGCCCCATCCCCTGTGGGTGAGATATCAGTCCCCTGACTGTGCGTGCGTGTGTGTCTGGATTTTGGCATGTGTGTCTGTGTGCTGCTTGTGTCTGTGCTGGTGCGTGCCGGTGTGTGTGTGCTTGGGACAGGTAGGGTGCTGGGGATTGTGGATGGGGCAGAGGTAGGAGGGGTGAGGGACTGTTGCAGGAGGTACACTGCTGCCGTCAGTGAGGAGGCCATGGTCTGATTGGTCCGATGTAGGGCAGACATGCCAGATGACATGCCCTCCATGAATGACACCAGTTGTGTCAAAAGACCCGTGTGTGCATTGATGTCTGCCCTACATGGATCTGTTTAAGCAAGTACACAGACTCCACACTCAGGGCAGCAGGGGGGACAGAGGCAGGGGGTGCGGTGCCTGGCATGAAGGAGACACGCTCCCCCAGACTTGCTTGACGTCGCCTCTGGTCTGCTGACACCCGCCTCCACAAGGGAGTCCTCACTGGAAGTGCTGTTTTCCCCAGCCGAGGTGGTCGTAGCTGAGGTCTCCTCAGTGTGGCTCCCCTCACCCTCCGTGCCACTGGGTCCCTCGGTCTCCCCTGCAGTGGACCCAGTCTGGCTCTGCCGCTCCTCTTGGTCCGTGGAGCTGTCTCCTCCTGTGGCCGTGGATGTATCTGCAAACAATCAGGATAAACAGAGCAACATTAGTCACCTGTACTGACCACACACACCACAGTAAGTACAGCACATCACAGAGCAAGCCCTGCCATCATTTGCTAGACATTGCAATAAGTGCTGACACTGATTTGAAGAAGCCCATTGTCTGCCTGACAGTCAGTCATGCCACACATATCCTACCTGTCCATGCACCCATCTGTCTGCTGCCTGTTGTATGCGACCAATCATATGTGCACACATGCACCACATACACAGTTGTTGGACATCCAAGAGAACATATGGAAATGTGTCACTCCAAACACATGCCATCTCCTGCCACTGACTCAGTACATTTGTCAGGAGAAGTGATGGGCAAAGTCTCTGTTGATAGGCGGCTTTTGGTTCCATCACCAGACACAATGATGTCCTCATGTCCTGATAGACAATGCAACAATGGTGTGCATGCAGGACATGTCACACCACTGCTGGATCACCCTTTGCAATTGGAATGTCATGGCACAGGCCTGTCTGGCAAGTCAGTCATAACTGTCTCCTGTCACAGGGGCAGTGCATACACACAACACCAGTCTGCACTGTGTCACAATCATGGAAGTTCCTGAAAAGTAAGCCCTGTAGCTGACAGGTGCACATGTGCACCCCTGGCCACCCACATCATGAGGACTGAGATGATCCCACGTCAATCAAATGAGACATTTGAGTGACTGCAAACCCAAATCCATACACATGGGCACTTCAACGTTTGATGAGAATGAACCAAAGCTGCCTGCACCCCAATGTTTCATACAAAATTGTGCACAGTCAAGGGATCAGAGACCTATGCATTGACCTATGTGCAGATCCCATAGTCATAACTCTGATGGCTGGCCACCCCAAATTGTGAAACACTCCAGGAGTCCAAATAGCAAGGCCACACCACGGTGACACAGAGGCATACACCTGAGTGCCCTCTTCACAATGCCCAATATGTATGCTGACACACGGGAGTGGGAGAACAGAGTGCCTTCGATGTCCGGAGTAGGCATTACAGTCCTGGTCCATGTGCAACATGGTATTACCCTGAACACTAGGCAGGTGGCTATGCATGTGTCACACACATGATGTACATACCACTGAGGCTCCTACCTTGGTCTCTGCAGCAGCATGGGTGTGTGGCACATACCCCAGACATGTGGTGAGTCAGAGCAGCAATTGGAACACATGTTAAAGCCATACCCAGAGTACATGTCAGATCACAGGCATTGTGAGCAATTGTACCACGCATGCAGCCCACCACAAAGTTCCTGTAACTGATGCTGTCCCCAACTTGAACCACAGGTAACTGCAAGTACACAGTACCCAAGTGACCTAAGTCACAGACTGTAAGGGCCACACCTGTGTATCAGATGAGGAGGTGGCATACCACAAGTGAGGGACATGAGTCCAGGACGACATGACAGTTGTTCTGTGGAAGTGGAACCAGGCTAAAGGAGTGCATAGAGCATGTCAGTCAAAGTACACAGTTGAGGCTAGCACTTACCCCCTCCTTGCTGCTGTCTGGCCTTCAGCTGCCCATCCAGGTCAGGGAAGACCACCGCCAGGATCCGGAGCATGTGGGGGTCAGGGTCCGGTGTCCACCCCTCCTGCGAGGAGGCGACAGCTTCAGCTGGACCCTTGCGATCCTCTGGGTCCAGCCCCGAAGGTCCTGCCACCTCTTCTGGCAGTTGCGGATCCTGCGCCTGTAGACCCCCACCGATCGTACTGCCCGGACGATGGTCAGCCAGATGTCCTGCTTCTGGTGGGCATCAACCTGTGAGGATGACAAAGTGAAAAGGCCATTACTACACATGCAACATTTCCATGCATCACACAGTTGGATATACATGTCTCAATCACAGGGGCATATGATGTACACAGGCAGGGCAACTATGGCTATGGACAGTTTGCCAGCAGTTACCACATGGTATCATTGCCTGGGAAGTCAAACCTTGTTGGAATGCACTGTTACTGCACTATACCTGTTCAGTGCATGTAACTACACACTTTGGGGGCTGACAACTACTCAGTGAGCATGCTAGCCAGTGGTGTGCACACTGTAAGTCTTGCTAGTCAGACAACATGCACAATTAGTAAGGCAGTGGACAGCACACTCACCTGCTCCCCTGGTTTCCCATACAGCTTGCTGTACTGTGGAAGGAGGCTGTCCAGCAGGGCCTGGTTCTCCTCAGTGCTGAAGGCTGGGGCTCTCTCCACAGTACGTGCCATTGCAGTAGCCAGAGGATGCAGAGACAGCAGCAGTGGTGGTGGTGGCAGATGTCGTCCTGGAGCATGTAGTGCAAGCAAGTGAGCTCTCAGGGGAACAGCCAGCATTATATGTGTGCTGCAGAGGCAGATACTGTCCCATGTGTCCAAAGTGATAGGTCCAAGTCGTTTGCATCTTCTGAATCTGGCCAATCCATGGAATTGCACCACTTATACACGCCCACAGCATCCTTCAAAAGTTCAACTTCATGACACCCATGAATTTGCAACATTGTTGTGGGTGGCCAACTGAATTCACTGCATCAGACTCGTTAAAGCTTCGAAACGCGTCCGTTACCATGTCAGGCCATAGCCAATGCGTGCGCACCGATCGGACCATTGCTGTACAACGCGTATTTCGAAAAACAACACGCATCCATCCACATCATATGCAATGGCCAATGCGTGCGCACCGATCGGTCCATTGCTGTACAACGCGTATTTCCGTCCACATCATATGCAATGGCCAATGCTTGCGCACCGATCGGTCCATTGCTGTACAACGCGTATTTCGAAAAACAACACGCATCCGTCCACATCATATGCAATGGCCAATGCGTGCGCACCGATCGGTCCATTGCTGTACAATGCGTATTTCCGTCCACAGCATATGCAATGGCCAATGCGTGCGCACCGATCGGTCCATTGCTGTACAACGCGTATTTAAAAAAACAACACGCATCCGTCCACATCATATGCAATGGCCAATGCGTGCGCACCGATCGGTCCATTGCTGTACAACGCGTATTTCCGTCCACATCATATGCAATGGCCAATGCTTGTGCACCGATCGGTCCATTGCTGTACAACGCGTATATCGGATGACAACACACATCCGTCCACATCATATGCAATGGCCAATGCGTGCGCACCGATCGGTCCATTGCTGTACAACGCATCCCTGTACAAATCACTCGCATATGTCACCATGGTTGTCACTGGTGAAAGTATGCCAGCCACAATTACTTGCCAGGGACTCAGGGGCACTCCTACAACACCACAGCCTGTCCACACTGTATCCTAAGGCATGTAAGGCTGCATTACCTGTGTGTGTATGGGGGTCAACATGTGGTTTTTTGGTGGCACTTGGGGGCAGCCACTCCCAGGCTGTGCACGTGTTCATGGGGACAGAATCCTTTGTGTGTTGTGCACATGACCACTGTGATGTGCAACTGTTCAGTTCAGGGCATGTGGCATGGTCACATTTCCAGGTTGTGTATGTGTATGTCATGTCACATACACCCTGAGTCCCATGTGGGAAGGTATGTACATCACAGGGTGACCCATTGCCACAATAGTGATGGCCCTCCACAGTCTGTGTGCATGTTGTGTTTCAGATGTCTCTGATTCAATGTGCACAATGGGAGACAGTCTCCACATCCACGTTGTTTGTGCATCTACTTTGATGTTGTGCGTGTGTGTGTCACAGACGTCCATGTCTGTCCTGCAGAGGCAACAGGGGCCACTACCTGTGGGAGTCATGGTTGTTTTGCTGACGTGTACATGATACGCCATGTCATGCCACTGTCCATGTGGCAATACAGGGTCCCTGGGAATCTACCTGTCAATGAGCTGTGATGCCTGTGGCACATCTGTCCTCACTTGTCACTATGGTGTGTGTTTGGAACGTGACAGCAGTACATGGGTACTGTGACACAGCCTAATGATTTCCCATAGCACGACCTGGAACTTGTTGTCAACACATGTTGAACTGTGATGTTAGATGTTGGCCATGTAGGTGCCATATATGTCCATACAGAACGGCACACACATCAAGTACTTGTGTCTTGTAATGATGTATCATGTGATATTGAGTATGGTCAATGCCACATATGTGGGGTGACTGACAATATTTCTTTGTTCACCTATGCACTGCAGGGCACCAGCTGTCCATAGACCATTCCCTGACCTTGCAACCATGGTGGAACATGACTGCATCCGACGGTACCGCTTCAACAGGCCGCTGACTGAGGAATTGACGGTGCGGTTGGCCCCACATTTGCAACCTGGCCGGACATACCCTACAGCGCTGACCCCCAAGGTGAAGGTGATGGCAGCCCTACACTTCTTTGCCACCGGTACCTTTCAACACACTGTGGCGTCTGCTGGTGGGATGTCACAGACCATGTTCAGCCGTGTGCTACGCGATGTTTTGGAGGCAATGTTAACATACTTGAACCAGTACATCTATTTCCCTAAACGTCAACAACTCACTGACGTCAAGAGTGACTTCTATGCCCTGGGGAGGATGCCACATGTCATTGGCTCCATTGATGGGACACATGTGGCTTTGGTACCACCACAGGCACATGAGCAGGCATACAGGAACAGGAAACATTACCATTCTATCAATGCTCTGGTGGTATGTCTTGCAGAATGAGCATCTCACATGTGTGTGCACGTTTCCCCGGTTCTGCACACGATGCCTACGTGATGAGGAGTAGTCGCATCCCGAGGATGATGTCACAGATGCAGAACCAGCGTGCCTGGCTTGTCGGTGTGTACTGACTTTTTACCATTGTGTGTGTTCAGCAATGTTGTATTCCACCCTCTTTACCCAACTCAGCTAATGTGCAATTGTCTGTATGTAGGTGACTCCGGATACCCCAACATGCCGTGGTTGCTGACACCCCTCAGGAACCCTGTGACACCAGCCCAGATGCGCTACAATGAGGCACATGGTCGGACCAGGAGAGTGATCGAGCGGACATTTGGTCTCCTGAAGAGCCGGTTTCGCTGCCTGGACAAGACAGGAGGGGCCCTCCCATATGCCCCAGCAAAGGTTTGCAAGATTGTCATCGTCTGCTGCATGCTACACAACCTGGCAGAGTGAAAGGAGTTGCCTCTCATCCTGGATGACGATGACCAACATCCGCCACCTGTGGAGGATCCTGGCCTGGGCCACGATGCCAGTGATGATGATGATGATGAAGGTGATGTCCGCACACAGCTCATCGCAAACTTCTTCAGCTGAATGTGAGTATCCAGAGATGTCATGTCAATGATTTGAGTTTGCATGATATTTGTTGGTGGTGCTCTGTTGCTGTTTGAGTGTGGCCCTGTGCTACTTGACTGGATGCGTGCAGCGATGTGTCCTTACAGGTAGTCTGTACTCCCCAACAGTGTTGACATGCTAACTTGGTTTTGTGTAGGTATCTTGTGACCTGTATTGGGCATGAATATTGCAGTTCTGTCCTGTTCTTCAGTGCTTTTGACTGTGTGCCATGTCTGTCCTTCACAGGGTGCTTTCAGAGTTGTTTGGTCAACTCGGATCCACCGACACCATGATTCAACTTCCAGGGTGGAAGCAGTCGTTTCCCTACAGGTGATGTGCCCCACACCCCTGGACTTTATTTCTTCTACACTTGTTGACTGTGTGGCCACTGCCACGTGGGATTACCTTGCATCTGTAGTGGAAACAACATGTTGCAAATGTGTAATAAACCTGTGCTTCACTTTGGGATGTGCGTTGTCTGTGGTCACACATCTGACTGACATTTGCTTACTGCACCTGTGGGCTAGTTAACACAGTCTGTGCATTCCACTGTATTTCCTGGCAACATCAGTGTAGGCGATGAGTCAGATGGACCTGGTGTGTATGTGTTGTGTTGCCCTAGTGGTGTTTCTCCCTCATATGTGTCACGTCTCCATGACTCACATGACGGTGTTGAACTTGCTGTAGCAGTTAGCATGCACAGTGTCATTTAGCAGATCATCATCTCCATGACAAAAACAACGTTGGAATCACAACAGAGGCAAGTATGGTGTATTAGTGAGTTTATTTACATACATGTGTGAGGATAGTGCACAGGATGGTGGGTGCTGTACATTGGGATTGGAATCCAAAGTTCCCAGATGAGTTGGAAGTGTTGGTAGCAGAAATGTCCTGAGTAAAGTCCACAGTCATCTGATGCATTAGTCCAACTTAAACTCCCCATGTCAGGTGGGAGAGTTGTGTTGCATTCGACAGGGTGAACAGTTTGCACACTAAGGAGAATATCCTGAACAGGTGTTGGGTTCTTGGGGGATGTACATGGCCATCGGCCTCTCAGTTGTCCTTCCTCGGACGGCCCCTCTTCTTTCTGGGGGGACCCTCACGTGCAGGCCGCTGCGGTGCAGAGGACTCTCCACCAGAGTCATCCTCCCTCCCTGTGGCAGTTTCAGTTGTTGCAGCACCAGATGTTGTGGGCACACAGGGAGGTGTGGCCATGTTGGTGCTAATCTGGCGGAGGCATGTCAATATGTCCCTCTGCACCGCTGTCAGTTCTTCCAATGTGTCCCACTTGGACTCCATGCCAGACATGTGTGTCTCCACACAGTCCAAGCGGGCATGATGGGCAGCCTGCTGCTGTTGAATGTCCTTGAGGATCCCCACTACCTGGCTGACCTCTCCGGTGCTATTCTGGTACGCATCAGCAATGCGTACCAGTTGTGGGTCATCATGCAGTCCAGACCCCTCTGCAAACAGCGACCTCTGCCTACCACCCCTCCCACCACCCCTGGCGACACGTGCGGGACCTGCGGTGGCACGCACAGGTGACCCTTGGCCCCCTTGGGGGTTGGTACTGGGGTTGTTGTCCGTAGCTTCACGGTGGGCTGGGGTCCCTGTGCTGTTGTCATGGAGTGTCCTTGGTCTGTCCGTGTCGGCGGGGGTGGTCTGTGTGTCGGCAGATGTTGGAGGAATGGGTGCAGGGGGTGCAGATGGTGGTCCTGCTGGTGCTGCATGATGACTCACACCGGAGGTGCCAGGTTGGTCTTCGCCTTCCGAGGAGGGCAGAGGCTGTTCCACACCAGAGAGCTCATGGGCCACCGGAGCCTGGGACAGGGACTCCTCCTCATCTGCTGCTGTGTCCCCATCATCACCTGTTTTTGGAAGAGACACACAATGTATGTTATGTTTCTGCAGGCATCAATGGTTCATACACATGGCAGTTGTGACTGTACCTCTGGATGCGGCCCTGTACATTGCATTGTCCTAAGTTGTCACAATCAGAGGTTGATATTGGTGTGGCTCATTGTCCTGCCAACCTGATGCTTTGCAATGTGGATGTTGAGGTGTGTGCATGACCTGCATTGGTGGTATTTGGTTGACATCCGGACCTCCTTCTCCCCCCAGCCCAGTTATCCCACCATGGTGGGTGCAGGTTAACTCTCAGGATGTCAGTCAGTGGTGTCCTGCTGTTGGTTGGTGCCCAGTTCCCAGCAGGGCCTGGTACTCCCCACAACAGAGGACCATTGTCAGACATCTTTGAAGTGGCTTTTCACTCCCTGTGAGGTGTGCATGCTTGAGTGTGAGCTTGCTGGGCCATGTGGATGGGGGATGTTGAGCTGTGACTACCACTCCCATCATGCTATTGCCTACACCCCCCTTCCCAGCATGCCCATACTTCCTTCCTTTTGAGTGGACTTCACTGTGTGTGAGTGTGACAGCAATGGCAAGATGGCTGACAGTCTGGTCCTGTTGTTTGTTGGTGCCCAGTTCCCAGCAGGGCCTTGTGCCCCCCACAGCAGTACCCAGTGTCAGCCATCTTGTCAGTTCTTTTCCACTCCCTGTGATGTAAGCATGGTTCAGAGTGGTGTTGATGGGCCAATTGTGAGGGTGACCAATATCTGTGACTACAACTCCCATCATGCCATTGCCTACACCCCCCCTTCCCAGCATGCCCAGACTTCCTTCCTTTTGACTCTGCTTCCCTGTGGGGTAGTGTGCCTGTGCTGACAGGATGGCTGACAGTGTTGTCCTGGCGTTTGTTTGGCTACAAGTCCCAAGAGTGTCCCTGTGCTTCACACAGCATAACCCAGGGTAGTGGTTCTTTGTGGGATTTTAATTAGAGTGTGAGGCATTGCATTCTCCCAGGTGAGTTGTGTGGAGTTTGTGTTAAGGGGGTGTGTGAGGAAAGCTGCTTGTGACTATGGTCAGAGCGGTCAGTCCTCCTTCCCACCCAGCCAGATATCCCACCATGGAACATGCTTCCATTGCAGGGAGTGCAAGTTGTCTTTCAGGATGTCAGTCAGTGTTGTCCTGCTGTTGGTTGGTGCCCAGTTCCCAGCAGGGCCTGGTACTCCCCACAACAGAGGATCATTGTCAGACATCTTTGAAGTGGCTTTTCACTCCCTGTGAGGTGTGCATGCTTGAGTGTGAGCTTGCTGGGCCATGTGGGTGGGGGATGTTGAGTTGTGACTACAACTCCCATCATGCTATTGCCTACACCCCCCTTCCCACCATGCCCATACTTCCTTCCTTTTGAGTCGACTTCACTGTGTGTGAGTGTGACAGCAATGACAAGATGTCAGTCAGTGGTGTCCTGCTGTTGGTTGGTGCACAGTTCCCAGCAGGGCCTTGTGCTCCCCACAGCAGTACCCAGTGTCAGCCATCTTGTCATTTCTTTTCCACTCCCTGTGATGTGAGCATGGTTCAGAGTGGTGTTGATGGGCCAATTGTGAGGTTGACCAATATCTGTGACTACAACTCCCATCATGCCATTGCCTACACCCCCCCCTTCCCAGCATGCCCATACTTCCTTCCTTTTGACTCTGCTTCCCTGTGGGGTAGTGTGCCTGTGCTGACAGGATGGCTGACAGTGTTGTCCTGGCGTTTGTTTGGCTACAAGTCCCAAGAGTGTCCCTGTGCTTCACACAGCATAACCCAGGGTGGTGGTTCTTTGTGGGATATTTAATTAGAGTATTAGGCATTGCATTCTCCCAGGTGAGTTGTGTGGAGTTTGTGTTAAGGGGGTGTGTGAGGAAAGCTGCTTGTGACTATGGTCAGAGCTGTCAGTCCACCTTCCCACCCAGCCAGATATCCCACCATGGAACATGCTTCCATTGCAGGGAGTGCAAGTTGTCTTTCAGGATGTCAGTCAGTGTTGTCCTGCTGTTGGTTGGTGCCCAGTTCCCAGCAGGGTCTGGTACTCCCCACAACAGAGGATCATTGTCAGACATCTTTGAAGTGGCTTTTCACTCCCTGTGAGGTGTGCATGCTTGAGTGTGAGCTTGCTGGGCCATGTGGGTGGGGGATGTTGAGCTGTGACTACCACTCCCATCATGCTATTGCCTACACCCCCCTTCCCAGCATGCCCATACTTCCTTCCTTTTGAGTCGACTTCACTGTGTGTGAGTGTGACAGCAATGGCAAGATGTCAGTCAGTGGTGTCCTGCTGTTGGTTGGTGCACAGTTTCTCAGCAGGGCCTTGTGCTCCCCACAGCAGTACCCAGTGTCAGCCATCTTGTCATTTCTTTTCCACTCCCTGTGATGTGAGCATGGTTCAGAGTGGTGTTGATGGGCCAATTGTGAGGTTGACCAATATCTGTGACTACAACTCCCATCATGCCATTGCCTACACCCCCCTTCCCAGCATGCCCATACTTCCTTCCTTTTGACTCTGCTTCCCTGTGGGGTAGTGTGCCTGTGCTGACAGGATGGCTGACAGTGTTGTCCTGGCGTTTGTTTGGCTACAAGTCCCAAGAGTGTCCCTGTGCTTCACACAGCATAACCCAGGGTGGTGGTTCTTTGTGGGATATTTAATTAGAGTGTGAGGTATTGCATTCTCCCAGGTGAGTTGTGTGGAGTTTGTGTTAAGGGGGTGTGTGAGAAAAGCTGCTTGTGACTATGGTCAGAGCTGTCAGTCCTCCTTCCCACCCAGCCAGATATCCCACCATGGAACGGGCTTCCATTGCAGGGAGTGCAAGTTGTCTTTCAGGATGTCAGTCAGTGTTGTCCTGCTGTTGGTTGGTGCCCAGTTCCCAGCAGGGCCTGGTACTCCCCACAACAGAGGACCATTGTCAGACATCTTTGAAGTGGCTTTTCACTCCCTGTGAGGTGTGTATGCTTGAGTGTGAGCTTGCTGGGCCATGTGGGTGGGGGATGTTGAGCTGTGACTACCACTCCCATCATGCTATTGCCTACACCCCCCTTCCCAGCATGCCCATACTTCCTTCCTTTTGAGTCGATGTCACTGTGTGTGAGTGTGACAGCAATGGCAAGATGTCAGTCAGTGGTGTCCTGCTGTTGGTTGGTGCACAGTTCCCAGCAGGGCCTTGTGCTCCCCACAGCAGTACCCAGTGTCAGCCATCTTGTCATTTCTTTTCCACTCCCTGTGATGTAAGCATGGCTCAGAGTGGTGTTGATGGGCCAATTGTGAGGGTGACCAATATCTGTGCCTACACCCCCCCTTCCCAGCATGCCCATACTTCCTTCCTTTTGACTCTGCTTCCCTGTGGGGTAGTGTGCCTGTGCTGACAGGATGGCTGACAGTGTTGTCCTGGCGTTTGTTTGGCTACAAGTCCCAAGAGTGTCCCTGTGCTTCACACAGCATAACCCAGGGTGGTGGTTCTTTGTGGGATATTTAATTAGAGTGTGAGGCATTGCATTCTCCCAGGTGAGCTGTGTGGAGTTTGTGTTAAGGGGGTGTGTGAGGAAAGCTGCTTGTGACTATGGTCAGAGCTGTCAGTCCTCCTTCCCACCCAGCCAGATATCCCACCATGGAACATGCTTCCATTGCAGGGAGTGCAAGTTGTCTTTCAGGATGTCAGTCAGTGTTGTCCTGCTGTTGGTGGGTGCCCAGTTCCCAGCAGGGCCTGGTACTCCCCACAACAGAGGATCATTGTCAGACATCTTTGAAGTGGCTTTTCACTCCCTGTGAGGTGTGCATGCTTGAGTGTGAGCTTGCTGGGCCATGTGGGTGGGGGATGTTGAGCTGTGACTACCACTCCCATCATGCTATTGCCTACACCCCCCTTCCCAGCATGCCCATACTTCCTTCCTTTTGAGTCGACTTCACTGTGTGTGAGTGTGACAGCAATGGCAAGATGTCAGTCAGTGGTGTCCTGCTGTTGGTTGGTGCACAGTTCCCAGCAGGGCCTTGTGCTCCCTACAGCAGTACCCAGTGTCAGCCATCTTGTCATTTCTTTTCCACTCCCTGTGATGTGAGCATGGTTCAGAGTGGTGTTGATGGGCCAATTGTGAGGTTGACCAATATCTGTGACTACAACTCCCATCATGCCATTGCCTACACCCCCCCTTCCCAGCATGCCCATACTTCCTTCCTTTTGACTCTGCTTCCCTGTGGGGTAGTGTGCCTGTGCTGACAGGGTGGCTGACAGTGTTGTCCTGGCGTTTGTTTGGCTACAAGTCCCAAGAGTGTCCCTGTGCTTCACACAGCATAACCCAGGGTGGTGGTTCTTTGTGGGATATTTAATTAGAGTGTGAGGCATTGCATTCTCCCAGGTGAGTTGTGTGGAGTTTGTGTTAAGGGTGTGTGTGAGAAAAGCTGCTTGTGACTATGGTCAGAGCTGTCAGTCCTCCTTCCCACCCAGCCAGATATCCCACCATGGAACGTGCTTCCATTGCAGGGAGTGCAAGTTGTCTTTCAGGATGTCAGTCAGTGTTGTCCTGCTGTTGGTTGGTGCCCAGTTCCCAGCAGGGCCTGGTACTCCCCACAACAGAGGACCATTGTCAGACATCTTTGAAGTGGCTTTTCACTCCCTGTGAGGTGTGCATGCTTGAGTGTGAGCTTGCTGGGCCATGTGGATGGGGGATGTTGAGCTGTGACTACCACTCCCATCATGCTATTGCCTACACCCCCCTTCCCAGCATGCCCATACTTCCTTCCTTTTGAGTCGACTTCACTGTGTGTGAGTGTGACAGCAATGGCAAGATGTCAGTCAGTGGTGTCCTGCTGTTGGTTGGTGCACAGTTCCCAGCAGGGCCTTGTGCTCCCCACAGCAGTACCCAGTGTCAGCCATCTTGTCATTTCTTTTCCACTCCCTGTGATGTAAGCATGGTTCAGAGTGGTGTTGATGGGCCAATTGTGAGGGTGACCAATATCTGTGACTACAACTCCCATCATGCCATTGCCTACACTCCCCCCCTTCCCAGCATGCCCATACTTCCTTCCTTTTGACTCTGCTTCCCTGTGGGGTAGTGTGCCTGTGCTGACAGGATGGCTGACAGTGTTGTCTTGGCGTTTGTTTGGCTACAAGTCCCAAGAGTGTCCCTGTGCTTCACACAGCAGAACCCAGGGTGGTGGTTCTTTGTGGGATATTTAATTAGAGTGTGAGGCATTGCATTCTCCCAGGTGAGTTGTGTGGAGTTTATGTTAAGGGGGGGGGGGTGAGAAAAGCTGCTTGTGACTATGGTCAGAGCTGTCAGTCCTCCTTCCCACCCAGCCAGATATCCCACCATGGAACATGCTTCCATTGCAGGGAGTGCAAGTTGTCTTTCAGGATGTCAGTCAGTGTTGTCCTGCTGTTGGTTGGTGCACAGTTCCCAGCAGGGCCTTGTGCTCCCCACAGCAGTACCCAGTGTCAGCCATCTTGTCCTTTCTTTTCCACTCCCTGTGATGTAAGCATGGTTCAGAGTGGTGTTGATGGGCCAATTGTGAGGGTGACCAATATCTGTGACTACAACTCCCATCATGCCATTGCCTACACCCCCCCTTCCCAGCATGCCCATACTTCCTTCCTTTTGACTCTGCTTCCCTGTGGGGTAGTGTGCCTGTGCTGACAGGATGGCTGACAGTGTTGTCCTGGCGTTTGTTTGGCTACAAGTCCCAAGAGTGTCCCTGTGCTTCACACAGCATAACCCAGGGTGGTGGTTCTTTGTGGGATATTTAATTAGAGTATTAGGCATTGCATTCTCCCAGGTGAGTTGTGTGGAGTTTGTGTAAAGGGGGTGTGTGAGGAAAGCTGCTTGTGACTATGGTCAGAGCTGTCAGTCCACCTTCCCACCCAGCCAGATATCCCACCATGGAACATGCTTCCATTGCAGGGAGTGCAAGTTGTCTTTCAGGATGTCAGTCAGTGTTGTCCTGCTGTTGGTTGGTGCCCAGTTCCCAGCAGGGCCTGGTACTCCCCACAACAGAGGACCATTGTCAGACATCTTTGAAGTGGCTTTTCACTCCCTGTGAGGTGTGTATGCTTGAGTGTGAGCTTGCTGGGCCATGTGGGTGGGGGATGTTGAGCTGTGACTACCACTCCCATCATGCTATTGCCTACACCCCCCTTCCCAGCATGCCCATACTTCCTTCCTTTTGAGTCGACTTCACTGTGTGTGAGTGTGACAGCAATGGCAAGATGTCAGTCAGTGGTGTCCTGCTGTTGGTTGGTGCACGGTTCCCAGCAGGGCCTTGTGCTCCCTACAGCAGTACCCAGTGTCAGCCATCTTGTCATTTCTTTTCCACTCCCTGTGATGTGAGCATGGTTCAGAGTGGTGTTGATGGGCCAATTGTGAGGTTGACCAATATCTGTGACTACAACTCCCATCATGCCATTGCCTACACCCCCTTCCCAGCATGCCCATACTTCCTTCCTTTTAACTCTGCTTCCCTGTGGGGTAGTGTGCCTGTGCTGACAGGATGGCTGACAGTGTTGTCCTGGCGTTTGTTTGGCTACAAGTCCCAAGAGTGTCCATGTGCTTCACACAGCATAACCCAGGGTGGTGGTTCTTTGTGGGATATTTAATTAGAGTGTGAGGCATTGCATTCTCCCAGGTGAGTTGTGTGGAGTTTGTGTTAAGGGTGTGTGTGAGAAAAGCTGCTTGTGACTATGGTCAGAGCTGTCAGTCCTCCTTCCCACCCAGCCAGATATCCCACCATGGAACGTGCTTCCATTGCAGGGAGTGCAAGTTGTCTTTCAGGATGTCAGTCAGTGTTGTCCTGCTGTTGGTTGGTGCCCAGTTCCCAGCAGGGCCTGGTACTCCCCACAACAGAGGACCATTGTCAGACATGTTTGAAGTGGCTTTTCACTCCCTGTGAGGTGTGCATGCTTGAGTGTGAGCTTGCTGGGCCATGTGGGTGGGGGATGTTGAGCTGTGACTACCACTCCCATCATGCTATTGCCTACACCCCCCTTCCCAGCATGCCCATACTTCCTTCCTTTTGAGTCGACTTCACTGTGTGTGAGTGTGACAGCAATGGCAAGATGTCAGTCAGTGGTGTCCTGCTGTTGGTTGGTGCACAGTTCCCAGCAGGGCCTTGTGCTCCCCACAGCAGTACCCAGTGTCAGCCATCTTGTCATTTCTTTTCCACTCCCTGTGATGTAAGCATGGTTCAGAGTGGTGTTGATGGGCCAATTGTGAGGGTGACCAATATCTGTGACTACAACTCCCATCATGCCATTGCCTACACCCCCTTCCCAGCATGCCCATACTTCCTTCCTTTTGACTCTGCTTCCCTGTGGGGTAGTGTGCCTGTGCTGACAGGATGGCTGACAGTGTTGTCTTGGCGTTTGTTTGGCTACAAGTCCCAAGAGTGTCCCTGTGCTTCACACAGCAGAACCCAGGGTGGTGGTTCTTTGTGGGATATTTAATTAGAGTGTGAGGCATTGCATTCTCCCAGGTGAGTTGTGTGGAGTTTATGTTAAGGGGGGGTGTGAGAAAAGCTGCTTGTGACTATGGTCAGAGCTGTCAGTCCTCCTTCCCACCCAGCCAGATATCCCACCATGGAACGTGCTTCCATTGCAGGGAGTTCAAGTTGTCTTTCAGGATGTCAGTCAGTGGTGTCCTGCTGTTGGTTGGTGCACAGTTCCCAGCAAGGCCTTGTGCTCCCAACAGCAGTACCCAGTGTCAGCCATCTTGTCAGTTCTTTTCAACTCCCTGTGATGTGAGCATGGTTCAGAGTGGTGTTGATGGGCCAATTGTGAGGGTGACCAATATCTGTGACTACAACTCCCATCATGCCATTGCCTACACCCCCCCTTCCCAGCATGCCCATACTTCCTTCCTTTTGACTCTGCTTCCCTGTGGGGTAGTGTGCCTGTGCTGACAGGATGGCTGACAGAGTTGTCCTGGCGTTTGTTTGGCTACAAGTCCCAAGAGTTTCCCTGTGCTTCACACAGCATAACCCAGGGTGGTGGTTCTTTGTGGGATATTTAATTAGAGTGTGAGGCATTGCATTCTCCCAGGTGAGTTGTGTGGAGTTTGTGTTAAGGGGGTGTGTGAGAAAAGCTGCTTGTGACTATAGTCAGAGCTGTCAGTCCTCCTTCGCACGCAGCCAGATATCCCACCATGGAACGTGCTCTCATTGCAGGGAGTGCAAGTTGTCTTTCAGGATGTCAGTCAATGTTGTCCTGCTGTTGGTTGGTGCCCAGTTCCCAGCAGGGCCTGGTACTCCCCATACTGAGTAGCGCGCTGCTGCTGTTTTTATCGCTTTTACCTGGTTTTAAACTGTAACCTTTTACTTTCTGCTCTTTTGCACTGTGCTTAAAAAACTGTGTCACGATACCTGATCAGCTGGTAGTAGCACGCTGATCTCTTTAGTCCTGCCCCGGTCCACCCCGGCTGTGTGCCGTTTGTGTGGAGGGCGTGGCCTAGTAATTCACTTCCGGGGAAAGGCTGAGGAGGAGTCTTCCTTGCCCGGTACCTACTTAAAGTGGATGTGCTGGCGACCGCGCAGCGACACTCAGAGTAAGGATACTGAGTAGCGCGCTGCTGCTGTTTTTATCGCTTTTACCTGGTTTTAAACTGTAACCTTTTACTTTCTGCTCTTTTGCACTGTGCTTAAAAACTGTGTCACGATACCTGATCAGCTGGTAGTAGCACGCTGATCTCTTTAGTCCTGCCCCGGTCCACCCCGGATGTGTGCCGTTTGTGTGGAGGGCGTGGCCTAGTAATTCACTTCCGGGGGAAAGGCTGAGGAGGAGTCTTCCTTGCCCGGTACCTACTTAGAGCGGATGTGCTGGCGACCGCGCAGAGACACTCAGAGTAAGGATACTGAGTAGCGCGCTGCTGCTGTTTTTATCGCTTTTACCTGGTTTTAAACTGTAACCTTTTACTTTCTGCTCTTTTGCACTGTGCTTAAAAAACTGTGTCACGATACCTGATCAGCTGGTAGTAGCACGCTGATCTCTTTAGTCCTGCCCCGGTCCACCCCGGCTGTGTGCCGTTTGTGTGGAGGGCGTGGCCTAGTAATTCACTTCCGGGGAAAAGGCTGAGGAGGAGTCTTCCTTGCCCGGTACCTACTTAGAGCGGATGTGCTGGCGACCGCGCAGAGACACTCAGAGTAAGGATACTGAGTAGCGCGCTGCTGCTGTTTTTATCGCTTTTACCTGGTTTTAAACTGTAACCTTTTACTTTCTGCTCTTTTGCACTGTGCTTAAAAACTGTGTCACGATACCTGATCAGCTGGTAGTAGCACGCTGATCTCTTTAGTCCTGCCCCGGTCCACCCCGGCTGTGTTCCGTTTGTGTGGAGGGCGTGGCCTAGTAATTCACTTCCGGGGGAAAGGCTGAGGAGGAGTCTTTCTTGCCCGGTACCTACTTAGAGCGGATGTGCTGGCGACCGCGCGCAGCGGGCGCGCCTAAGGCAAGCCCGTCTGCGCCTGTCCACACCTGTCCGTCGCCTCTCGCCAGGAATGCTGGCCAAAGCATCTTGGGTCGCCATACTTATTCTAGGGCGGAGCTATTGGCCGCTAACTCCCTGGGTAAAGTTTGCAGCGGGCCTCGGCTGGGTCCCTTGGAAGGGCCTTTCTGTTGTCATGGTTGCAGGTATGTCTCCTGTATGCCGCCGCATCCTTCATCTCCTCCTCCCCAGACTAGACCGCCAGTGAGAATTCTCTAGTTGAATGTGCGGTCTTTGGCCAAACACTATCTTGAAATTCATGATTTGGTCCTTGAGGAAGCTCCGGATGTGTTTTTTATCACGGAGACCTGGCTCAATGTAGACATGGTAGCCGAACCCAACCTAGCACTGCCTCCTGGCTACACCATCCTTACTATCAACCGTGAGTCTCGAGGGGGTGGGATTGCGGTCATTTTTAAATCGTGTTACTCTTGCAGCTTTGTCAAAGAAGCTATGGAGGGCTGCGAATGTGCACGATTCAGTATCACTCTCAGTGCCCATCTGACCATCTCCGGGCTACTAGTATATCGCCCTCCGGGGCCAGCTACGTATTTCAAATCTGCCCTCCTAGAATCTACCTATGCGCTTGCAATGGGCACAGCCAATTTTACCATCTTAGGGGACCTCAATTTGCTTTTTGACCAGACGCAAGACGCCGCAGTTATCAGCGTGCTGGCGGACCTGGAAGCCTGCCAACTCTACCAATTGGTCCCTGGCCCCACTCATTTAGCGGGTCACTTGTTGGACCCTATTTTTTCTAATATTCCATTTGCCACGGTAGAGATTCCTAAACCTGTGGGATGGTCCGACCATTGTTTGATAACCATGCTTTTTCCGGCACCTGAACCCCTTGTTAGGGACACACATCCCCCCGTCTTCAGGCGCCCTTGGCGTAAACTGAGGTTGGAGGATTTTCATGCGCTTCTCACTGCGAATTTTCCAGCACCTCAGAACGATGCCGATGGGGCTTACAGTGATTTCTGTAATTGGATTGTCCAATCTTTGGACTCCATCATCCCAGCTAAATGGATGAAAGGCCGCTCTGCGGACCCTAGCCCATGGTACAATGACACACTGGCCTCTCTGCGGAAAGCATGTAAGAAACTAGAGCGCTTGTGGAGGAAAGACTACGACACTATAACAAAAAAAACCTATTTGGCTGCGATTAAAAACTACCATAGAAATGTCTGCATCGCCCGGGCTGCCTACTATGCTAACGAAATACAATTAAGTCCTAACCCGTCTAAATGTATTTTTAAAATTCTGAAAGATCTGAGAGTAAGAAATAAACCCCAGGCCTCTGCGATCATTTCTGAGCAACAATGTGAAGACCTGGCGCTGTTTTTTGTTAGCAAGGTGGATACTATCTATCGTTCTTTTCCACAAAAGCCGTCTTCTACGGCCACTTGCTGCGGACCCTCCCCTTTGCATTCTCTGACAGCTATCCCCAGTATCTCACAGGAAGAGCTTACTCTTTTGAGTAAGAAAGTTAAATCTGGCTCTTCGGCCGATCCTCTAAGACCTGCCCAGTTTAGGGATTCACTGTCTCTTTATTTTGACACCTCTGTGCCAGATTATTAACACCTCATTTACCACTGCTGTGGTTCCTGTGCTCTGGAAACAGGCTAGCGTCTCTCCCATCCTTAAAAAGCCCTCGTTGGACCCAGCAAAGCTGGAAAATTTCCGGCCAATCTCCCTCCTGCCATGGGTGGCTAAGATTGCTGAGGCCCATGTTAATAACATCCTTACTAAATTTCTCAATACTAATAACATTCTGGACCCTTCGCAAAATGGTTTCCGTGCTGGTCACAGCACAGAGACAGCTCTGCTGGCAATGACTGTTCACCTACGGACCATCCTGGACTCTGGTCATACTGCGGCTCTGATTTTACTTGACCTCAGTGCCGCGTTTGACACGATTTCACACGCGATTCTGCTACAACGTCTGGAGGCTGCTGGGGTAGTGGGCCTCGCACTCGAATGGCTTAAGTCATTCCTGAGCGATAGATCCTTCCGCGTATCAGCCCCCCCGTTCCACTCCCAGCCCCATTCCATTGGGAAAGGGGTACCCCAGGGCTCTGCTCTGAGCCCCGTACTGTTCAATTTATATGTCTAGCCTCTTGCTACGGTGGCCAAGAAGATGGGCCTCACTATGGTCTCATATGCTGATGATACGCAGCTAGTGGTGGCCCTATCTGATGGTTCCCCTCTGGACGCCCTCAGGTTTAGGAGCGGCCTGGCCGCCGTGGCAGAGTGGATGAACTCTAATTGCCTTCAGTTGAACGCCACTAAAACGGAGGTATTGTTGGTAGGGAAGGACAGGAACCTCTGGAATGAGCAGTGGTGGCCAAGTGTGCTTGGAGACACCCCCACCCCCAAGTTGGCGGTTAAGAACTTAGGGGTCTGGATGGATTCCACCCTCAGCTTCCAAGAACATAATAAAAAAGTCGCGGGCACTTGTTTTGGTCTCTTGCGGGGTCTCAAGCCGCTGCTGAGGTTTTTCAACCCGCTTACTCGCCAGCTGATTGTCCAGTCTGCTATTCTATCCAGACTGGACTACGCTAATTCGCTCCTCTTAGGAGCCAATCAGGCTGAGGTAATGCGACTACAGCGTGTGCAGAATGCGGCTGCCAGAGCCCTCTTAGGGCTCCCACGTCACTGTTCCGCCACTGACGCCGTTCGGCGGCTTCACTGGCTTCCGGTGGCCAAACGGATCCAATTTAAGGCACTTTGCCTATCCTTTAAGATCCTGAAACTTGCCTCACCCTGCCTCCTTGCCAATATGTTAACCCCCTACAAACCCACGCGCGAGCTGCGTTCCTCGGGGCAGTATTTAGTCACTGTCCCCCGGGTGAAGCGTGTACGGGCCGGTGGTCGATCTTTCCACTAGACGGCCGCTAAGCTATGGAATTCTCTGCCCCCTCAGATCCGCTGCCTAAATCACTTGTTGGCTTTCAGGAAAGCTATTAAAACCTTCCTCTTTCCACTAGCTTAGGCCGCCTACTCTCTTCTTCTGTTGCCTACCAGTCTCTCCTTTACCCTGCTACTCTCTGTGGCTGGCAGCGCCGGGACGCCTCTTCGCTGGGGCAGCTGCGCGCTTTATAAATCTGGCTAACAATAACAATAACAATAACAGAGGACCATTGTCAGACATCTTTGAAGTGGCTTTTCACTCCCTGTGAGGTGTGCATGCTTGAGTGTGAGCTTGCTGGGCCATGTGGGTGGGGGATGTTGAGCTGTGACTACCACTCCCATCATGCTACTGCCTACACCCCCCTTCCCAGCATGCCCATACTTCCTTCCTTTTGAGTCGACTTCACTGTGTGTGAGTGTGACAGTAATGGCAAGATGGCTGACAGTGGTGTCCTGCTGTTGGTTGGTGCACAGTTCCCAGCAGGGCCTTGTGCTCCCCACAGCAGTACCCAGTGTCAGCCATCTTGTCAGTTCTTTTTCACTCCCTGTGATGTGAGCATGGTTCAGAGTGGTGTTGATGGGCCAATTGTGAGGGTGACTGATATCTGTGACTACAACTCCCATCATGCTATTGGCTACACTGACTTCACCAGCATACACAGAATTCCTTCCTTTCAGTGAGCTTCCCTGTGAGGTGGTGTTCTAGTGGTGGCAAAATGTCTGACAGTGTTTGTTGGTTAGATTTGTGCCACTGCCTTGCTCTATTTGTTGTTAGGTTTGTACATGTCATGACACAGTTACATATCACTATGAGATGGCAGGTATTGCGTTTGTCTGACTAACATACACATCTTGGGATGATTATGTTTTGGTTGCTGTGGATTTGCTAAGGGTGCATGGTTTGACTATCCCCTTGACAGTGATGTGTGTGTATTGTCACACAATATTGGGTATATTGGTTGTGTACTCACCAGGCTCTGGGATGTTTGATAGTCCATATACGCTCACTGGTGGTAGGATGGCCCGCACCTTCTCCTCCCAGGGCCTGAGGTATACTGGTTTGGCAGGAGGGCTACTGCCGGTGCGATGACTCAAGGCGTAATCCTTCTTTAGTAGGTCCTTGACCCTCCTGCGCACATCATACCACCTGTTCTGGATGTCTTCCTTTGTGCGCAAACATGGTGATTGTGCGTTCACCCTGTCGACGATCCTTTCCCACATCTTGGTTTTCTGTGACATGGGTGTCTGTTGGACCAATGTACCAAACAACTGTGGCTCTACCCTGAGGATCTCATCTACCAGGACTTCCAATTCACTGTCTAGGAACTTTGGATTCTTCTTTGGGGGCATGGTGAGCGGTGGTGGTGGGTGTTGATGTGTGTGTGAGTGTGCAAGTGAGGGTGGGTGGGTGTAGGTTTTGCTGAGTGTATGTGAGGGTGCTATTTGGGAGGTGCTAATGGTGTGTGGCTTGTGTGATGGATGAGTTGTGAGTGTGTCTGTGGTTGCTGTCTGATGGTGTTCTGTGCTGGCAGGTCAGTTGAATTTGCAAAGGGTCATGGTAGTGATTTGTGGCCTTTATATGGGTGGGGTTGTGGGTGTGTCTTTGTTCCATGTTTTTTCACCCCTGTATTTATTGACTTTGTCATTGCTTGTTTGGCCCTTTTTTTTGTATTTTTCCTTTGTGGGTTTTGGGCATGTAGGAGACGTTCTTCTGACCGAGTAGGACGCTGAAGTTGGCTCGTGCAGGCTTCTCCGAGTCTTTCAAGCTGTGTTTCTGCTGGGTTTCATGTGCGTCGTACGCGTCGGTCGCGGAGTATTGGGTTGCTTCGGATCGGTTTTCTATGCGTGTCGGTCGTGCGGCTTGGGCTCCGTGCGACTCGGTCTGGTTTTCCACGCATTGCATCGTACTGCGCGGGTCGGAGTTCGCGGGTACGTTTCTGTCGGGTTCATTCCTGGTGCGTGTCGGTCGGTTCGATTCGCGTGGTTTTCCGGCCGGATAGCTGTTTACCGTGCGGTTCGGTCGTTCGGCTTGTGTTCCGTGCGAGTCGGTCGTGATTCACATGCATTGCATCGTACTACGCGGATCGGGCAGCGCCGGTACGTGTCGGTCGGACAATATTCCCGTACCGAGTCGGTCGGTACGTTTTCCGGCCCGAATCGGAATCGGCCCCAATGTCTTTAAGCATAGGAATAGCACAGTGCTACCCATGCTGAGCTGTTAAATGACAAAAGCCATTTACCACTCCAGGCACAGTATTATAGCTTTGGATTGGCAAAATACTATCCAAGCCAACCTGAAATGAATAAAAGCAACACCTGACACGTGTTTCGTTGTCATTACAGCTTTTCAGAGAGGTTTAGCTTTGTCCAGACACAAGGGAGCACCCAGTATAAGTCAAAAGAATACACTTGCAGGCATAGAGTGACGCATAAATTATGCAAAAAAGAAGAAGATAACTCTGGGTAGTAACCCAAGAGGTGTCTCCATGCCAATTATGTAACTTATTGAGCTCAAGTATGTCTCCCCAGTGTTATCATTAGTTTTTCACGCGGCATGTTTTCGTTTTTTAGTTTGATAGTACTACCTGAGGGGGTTTGCGCTAAACACTCGTTTTTTTTAAAATCGGTACAACAATATTACATGTTCCAACAAGAGAAGGAGATCCATTCCCTGTGTATAAGTCAATTTTGCACATATTGTATATATGGTGAAGTGGTCAGATGATGCAATATGCTTGTAATGGGTACATCTTAATGCACTATGCATTTTTATGTTTTCAATTGTAGTACTTTCCACTGGCCACACCTGATGTATTGCAAGTGAATGTATTTCCCTATATTTACATAGTTTGTGACTTCACAATGTGTGACAATGGAATTTTGTCTATGTCTATAAATTTTTTCTATGTTCATGAGTGGGACAGGGTATAAATGTTTTAATGAAAATGGCGCTTACCAGATTGAGAAAGGCTGCTGTGTCAGCCGAAATGCGTCTCTCCAGTCGCTGGGTCGGTGGAGGCCCTATGAAATAAAGAAGCCTTAACCCAGCAGCCCTCGTGTGCGTGCTCTCTTCCTTGTGGAGTAGGGGTTGTTTGGATATATATATACATATGTATATACACACACACACACATATATATATATATATTTTATTTCACAGTAGCAGTCGCCAGTGTGTAGTTATAGTTAGAACCGCGCTGCCGTAGGAAATAGATTTTTTGGTTTGCTGATAACTTTGACGCAGTTTAACGAATCTTCATGAAACCTTCCAGAAAAAAAGGCTAAGCCAGCTCAGCTCCTTCCTAGACAGTTTCGAGGTGATCTGTCAAGCTGGGTATGTGAAAAGGGGGTTTAACAAAATTTGTTTTCCCCAAGCAATAGGAAAATTAAACAGTAATTCTGAAAAACGGCTGAACGGAACTACACCAAATTTGGCAGAAAGCTAGATCTTTACCCAGAAAGTGTGCTTTTTATGATTCTGTGTAAATCTGTTCAGTAGTTTTTCAGAAAATAAGGGTCAAAATGTATGTACATATAGGTATGCGGTAGTTCAGCAGGACCAACAGATCTAAAGATAAGATCTGATTTGCTGCCGTCAACATCAGCAAAGATGTTGCAGCAGCCATTTTAGGACTTGGGGACTAAATCCACTGTCCTGAAATAAAAATTAAAAAAAGTTATAGGCAGGGATGGTAGGGAGACCCTTTTCCCTAGGGCTTATGAGGAGGGGTCCCAGAGGGAACCCTCCTGGGGACAAAAACAGATTTTTATTGGGTGCATGGATCTGTGACAAAATAAAAATAAAAAGGGTGGGCTCACTCCCTTTTTAATTCATGTCCCGCCGGGGTGAGTAGGGCCCAAAGGTTCGGCACATAGTTAATTTTTTTAAGTAAAGTGGAAGGGGGTGTGTGTCCACCTCTGTGAGCTATTCATTGGCCCCGGGGTTCCCATCCACCGGGTCCGCTGCAATAATGTGGGGAGGGGGCGATGTGCCCCCTAGACGAGCTGATGTCATCAGCAGAGACCCCATACCCGGAGTTTCACAGTATTTTGTTGGAGTAGAGGGGCCCCATGCCCCCTCCCTGAGCTGATTTAAGCTCCAGAGACCCCATCCGCCAGGATCTTCTATATTTTACTTTTGAGGGGGTGGTATCCCCTCCCCAAGCTATGGTATAGCCCTGGGACTCCACTTCCTGAGGACAGCTGACTGTTGGTGTCCCAGCGACCCCATTCCCCAGGACACTGTTCCCTGCCCGCAAGAACACGAGCAGAGAAGTCTTCAGTGCTCCCACCCAGCTGGAGCAAAAAGGCTCCAACTGGGTGGGAGCACAAATGTTTCTCCCTGCATGGGCTCTCACATGAAGGGAAACACAGAATTCCTCCCTTTGGCGAAAGAAAGAAAAGCTGCTCCCGTCAGGAGGGAGCCCGCCACCTTAGATGGGTGCTGGCAGGGAAGCTGGCAGGGCTATCAGAAGGTTTGCCAACAAAAGCCAGTGATCGGTGTTTAAACTCAACCTAACTAAGAAATCCTACATTAATCTTTTCTCTGCCTAATTAAGGATTGTTTTCCTACATATACAGACTGGAATATATGTCGCGTCTTACTTGTGGTATTCTCCAGTAGAATCAAGGTGACTGGTTATTTTTTTATCTGAGCTATATAGCCCCACCATATACGTATGCAATAGAGTGGTTGCTTCATTCTCCGAGTAATGTGGTATCCTCTTGCAGGTGAAGGAGAGAAGACTTGCCTCTCTGCAGAAATGATGCTGTGTCTTCCTTCAGTTCCTGCAGATGAGATCTAAAGCAGTCACCTTTTCCCATTTCTTTACTTGCTAAAGGTGAGGGTAGGTTGGCTTCGCTCTGCTCTGCGTGACGCTGTGTCTTCCAACAAATGATCATGGAATATTTGTTTCTTTTAATGGAAAATGCTTGTTTACCACCCTGCACTAGGGTGCGATGCAGCGCGCGCAACGGAATTCGTTTTATTTATTTATATGTTTACTTACCTCTATTCGGCCGTATTCCGTAGTTTACTACCCTCCACCCTGCCCCTCCTCCGCCCCACGTCACCACCCGGCAGCCCTCCCACCACGGGCCGCTACTGCTGATTTTGTTGGAGTGAGAATAAGTGAGTGTGCGTGAGAATGAGTGACTGATATTAAGAGTGAGTGCATACAAGTGTGAGTGAGAAAGTATGACTGAGTAAAACTGAGTGTGAATGAGTGCAAGAGAATGAATGAGTGAGTGCAAGTTAGTGAGAGTAGGAATGAGGCTAAGCGAGTGTGAGTGATTGAATGTGAGCGTGACTGAGTATGTATTGTTATGCTTCAAAGTCTGCAGTTAGCCCTTGCATACTCCACATAAATCTTGACTTATAGACGCAGCCATGGCAAAATGCAGGCACACTAGAAACATTTCTTAGCATGACAGGCAGCTGTGACAAAATGCTGGCACTAGCATGCTAGAGGTAATACTTGGTCTATGGAATGGACATGGCAAAATGCTGGCCCTGGCATACTGGAGGTAATTCTTGGCATAGGGGCACACATGGAAAAATGTTGGCACTGGCACATTGGAGGTAAGTCTTGGCATGGATTGGACAATTGTGACATATGGGATGGGGGCAACTATGACAAAATGCTGGCTCTGACCTACTAGATATCATTATTGACATAGGGTCACAGAAGGCATATGGATTGCCAAACGTTTGGCGCTGGCATATTGCATGCAATTTTTGGTATGAAGTGACACCCAAATGCCATTTGTAAAATGGAAATAACTTTTGACATAGGGGTACCCATAGCACACTTTGAAGAAAATGAGGTCACTCTAGGGAGACTCAGGTTTCATTGGCTTGGCACACCAGTAAAAGACTTGAATATTAAAAGAGTGCCCTTTCATAGTCTATGGCTTTTGAGCAAATTTATGTGAAAATTGTGTGTTATAATGCACTATTTTACCCAATTTTGTTTTTTTAAAAACAACTTTTTGGGGAGGAGCGGGTGGCGAATAACCACCCCTCACTCCACCCCTCCCCCCCCCACACTGTGGCTAGAAGAAGTTGGGATTGCTTGCTTCGCTCACTCAATACAATTCAGGGAAAGTAGTACCCTCCACCACTTTCAAAGATCATTAGCATTTGCTGCAAGAACAGAAGATAAACAGTGTCTTGATGAGCACTGTTTACTTTCTATAACTTCCACTGTGACCCGAGCATTATGCTTTCAGCTTTGTAAACTAAATGGATTCAGTACTGCAATGCACACTCTTCTGATTAGATCAAATTAATTTAAAAATATCACACATTTTTAAATAAGTTGTTGCTATGTTTCATTATTGAGAATACATTAACAAACATTTGCAATGCAATAGGTCTTGCAATTGCGAGATTTTGAGCTATTAGCATTGTAAATGGCAATGCCTTTTATTTATGTGTTTAAAAAATCTGCAATCATAAAAGGCATGGTCACTTACAATACCAATAGTTCAAAGTTTGGAAATGCGGGACCTATTGCATTACAGAGAGCACGGTGTCCCTGAAGTGGGCGCCGCGCTCAGCATTAAAGTTTTTTTTAAAAAAAGCTGAAACAGAAAGCGCAGTGTCCCTGAAGTGGGCGTGGGGCTCAGCTATAAAGTTAAACAAAAAACGAAAACAGAAAACGCAGTGTCCCTAAAGTGGGCGTCGCGCTGAGCATTAAATAAAAAAAAATAAAAAGCTGAAAAAAAGCGTGGTGTCCCTGAAGCGGGCGCCGCGCTCAGCTTAAAAGTTTAAAAAACAAGAATTAGCCACCATTGTCCTGTGAGTGCTGTGTGGGGGGAGGGGGCAGCCACTTTTAAAGTTAAAGCGTGCTTAGCGCTCCATACAAGAAGTGGCCGCCATTGTCCCGCGAGTGCTGTGTGGGGGCAGCCACTATAAAAGTTAAAGCGCTCAGAGCGCTCTATACAAGAAGCGCCCGCCATTGTCCCGCGAATCCTGTGTGGGAGTGCTGCAAATACAAGAAGCAGCCGCCATTGTCCCGCATTATTCATTAAACAAAATAGTGCTCACTGACTTATAAAGCAGACCGTGTAACAAGACAAGTAAAAGGTCCAGTGTTATGGAGGTTACAAATACAGACAAGGCGGTACCAAGGAGGGACTACTAAACCTATTCACAAATGAAAAGCAACGATTTTGCAAGGACAGTAACAGGAGCCAATTAAAAAGATGGGCGGGAAATGGGGTGGAGCGTGTATGCCATACCTCAATATGGCATGCCTCACAGAGCAGCGCATGCACTGCCCAGGCTTAACCTAAAAAATAACAGCATTTTTATTGATGGTAGCAAAAATGGAAGCTTTTAACTCCAAGATGCATGATTAAAGAATCAACCAACTAAAGAAATCGTGAGACCGCAGGAAAAATTCCAGATATGCAGTGAAATCTATTAATCAGACGGAAAAGAGATTGGAGATTGTGAGTATGACTGCTATGCTAAGAGTTTTGGGAATTCTCAAAATAGAAGAGAGGAGGAACTGAGAGGCTACTTGGAACAAAAGCTATTCTTTATTTTATACCACGGAGAAGACCCCTTAAAGGTGAAGCGAACAGAGTGGTAATGTTGCCAAATAAAGGGAGAAATGGGGGTAAGAGACAAGAAGGAACAGAGCTTAAAACCCTTCGTTATTCAACACTCAGAGGGGATATTTTAAAAACAACATACAATTAAAAAGATGAGTGGAGTTGAGCTGGATAGAAAGTCCCACTGTTTCCCGATCAGAGCCCTGAAATGGCGCAGACGAGGAAAGAGTTCAAGGCTCTGAACACAGATTTGAGAACGATGAAGGGGCAGGCAACAGACAGCCAGCAAGGATATTGGCCAGAAAAAAACTATAATTTTTCTCAACCTGAATTGGCAAGGAATTGGCTCAGAAGAGAGAAGTGAGACACTCACAGATATGAACATTCCTGGCCTTGGTAACACCTACATTAAAGTCTCTATGCCTATTGGGTGAGCCTGTTGTCAAGCCATGTGTATATGTTGTGATTGGCCACCACTTGTTCCAAACTCAATAGATTTGTTATAACAACTAAACTGTACTATTGGAGACAAACAGTGAGTTACAGTTGAATGTTTTTTGTGCCTTGTTTAATAAAAAAAAATGTAACCTTAAGAGCCAACACAGAGACTATGTAAAATCATTAAACTGGATCTCCAGCTGTGGGTGAAGATAGACCTCGGTGTTTGTACCAGGATGAAGTACTATAAATAGTAATTGTTCCTAAAAAATATATACATTAAAAAATGACTGAAGCACACAGCTCTTGTGTGTATAGGAAACGGATAGCTGAATGCAAAATGTGACTGTATAAATCAAAGATTCCATTTCACAAGAGTAGAATTTGGCTATCTAACATACAAAAGTATGCTTTAACCTTTAAAATTCCATTTTAGATGGTATCAGACTTACACAGTTTGCATTTAAAGGAGGTACGAAGATAAAATAAAGTGACTTTTAGGTTGAACGTAAGATAGTGCAACTTAGAGAAATAGTAGTTAAAATAAAAATGATGGAGCTCAAAAAATTAAAAAACATATTCTCTACTAAAGTTGGAACTACACAATTATTTGGCTTTGAATCGGTGCCACCAAAAAATCAGACCTCTGATTTAAGAACAACTTGATTGGAATTCCACACCTCTATTTATGTCTAAGAACACTACAGGATTTGAGGGAGAACTAGACCTCAAACATATACATGCAAACAACAGCAGCTAATCTTAAATACCTAAATAAGACTAAACTGAATTTGGAGATTGAGTTAAATATGCTGTGGATATCTGATTATTAAACCAAAACCACAGCTGGGGGGGGTGGAGAAATTATGTTCATTTTCAGACACAGGACTTCACTTACAGTTCGGGGTGAAATGAACATCTTCCATTTCGAGTACAGAGTAGAATCCACGCACAGAATGTCCTTTAACATAGCGTTAGTATTGAGGAGGAAGATCAGCCTGTGAGAAGGAAACCTACATTATGGCAGGAACTAAGAAGCTACGAGGTTTGCGGAAAGGGGAATGTTAAAGAATAATTCTGCCCATCATGCTCCAGAAGTACAGAAAACGGTTAACTGAGATGGAAGAACTTCAGCTTTGTGAGGGAAAAATTCACCCACAGGCAATAAACAAGATCATCATTAAACAACATCATCACAGATGCAGTTTTACCATTTGAAATGGATTCCCAAATTGCCCTTCAGGCAAACCGCAAAGTGCGTATGCAAGACACTGGCTTCCAACACCGGCATGCAAGCGCCTGACTACCTTGCACTAGCTGCAGACACTCCCAGCAGGAGACTCTTGAAAACACACAGGACTACAACTCCCAACATCCTCTACAACAACCGCACTCGCAACAACCAGGAGACACGCTGCACCAGGTACCTAGCCGGCCGCAGTCCCTGTATGCAACCAAGGTGACAGGCCAGAATGACGAAAAACAAGAGCAGCATTTTGGTCTGAACAGCAGTAACAACATCAGTGTGGCATTACTAGGGCACACGCGCCCGCTGGCTGTGTCACCGGGAGTGTTCAGTTGGTGAACGTGGCTTAATGAAAATGTGCAGGGCACGCAAAGAGCAGAGACAACACCAGGTACTCTACTGGGGGTACCCACGAGGTCCTGGCCTTTTATTGACTCCCATCTACACGTCATGACCGATACCACAGGAGCCATGCATGACGGGGTCATCTGTTTTCTACCCTCCCTCATTTTACACAATGGGATGTCCCACTCCCATCCCAACACAAGCATTTGCAATGCAATAGGTCTGGAATTTATGCGAGTTTAAGCTATTGGCATTGTAAATGACAATGCCTTTTTATTTATGTTTTAAAAACAAAAATAAAAGGCATTGTTATTTGCAATGTCAATAGCTCAAACTCGCGTAAATGCGAGACCTATTGCATTTCAAATGCTTGTTAGATTAGTGAGGAGAAACGCTACCTTTCGGCCCGCGTGGCAAATTAATTAAATAAATAAACAAGCTTGGTGGCTAAAGTGAAAGCGGACCCCGCTGCAAATAAAAAAAAAGAGTGCTTACCGACTTATGAAGGTGACCGTGTAACGCCACAAGTAAAAGATCCAGTCCTCATGGGAGGTAACAAAAGGCAACAGGGCGGTAACAAGGAGGGACTAACAAGCCTCATTATCAATCGGAAGCCAGCATTTACCAAGGACAATGACACCAGCCAATCAAAAATATGGGAGGAGAGAACGCGAGGCTTCCACAGCATACTCGACTACTGCATGCCTCGCAGAGCGAGCAGCGAATGCGCGATGCAACGCTAGACTCGACCTAAAAATGATGTGCTTGAATAAAAACCTCAGCTCTGTGCTTCACAGTGTTGATGGTGCCTTACAAATGATCAAGAAACAACATTTAATAACAGTACGAATACTTCAAGTAAAACATGGCTTATATTCAATGTATGGTCTACATCAATAAACAGGTGGATATAAATACTACAAGTTTATTTACTTTTTTCCTCTCCCCATGATTCAGCGATACATTTCTCTTTGCGGTATATACTCAGCGGCGGCTCTTTCACAATGGCAGAGGAGCGTCGCCCCACTGAGAATGAAAAATAAAAAGATAATAAAACAATTTTATTATTGTTTTATTTTTCACTGGCAGCCAAATCTGCCGAGTCTAGAGCGGGGCCAGGCAATCCTCTCAACACTAGCCAGGGACTGGGAGGAGGAGTGTAGGGCACTTGTAAGTGCGCATGTCAGTTTGGCTGACTCTCTTAGGCCGGCCAAACAGACATGTGCATTTAGAATTTCTCCACCCAGTTGTATTGCACAGCATGAGGGCAGTGCCTGGATTGGGTGGGGAGCCTGGGAACCTGTGCTGGCCCAGGAACTTCCAGAAGAAAAGAGCCCTGAGAACGGAGCGGCAGCGGGAGAAGCTGGTTAGTGTGGTTTTTTTTATTTGCCCCCACGCTGCCCCACCATTTTGTTTTGGCAGCAGCCGCTGCTGAATACCATGATGACTAACAGGCACTGATAAAGAATTGTAATGCAGGAATGACAGTAAGAGAAATGAGGGCCTCATAATATCAGAAATAAGAGAGTGAAAGGAGGAAGATTAAGGACCTAGCGGTGAACAAGAACCCAGTCATGGGGTACTAATCAGAGGTATCCAAGATAGAGATAAGATCAATGGGTTGTTAGTGAGAAGATTCCAGGACTCACAGTTAGTTATACATTATTAGACCCTGACAGTGATTTGAAATCGAGTGAAATGAAGGAAAATATGAATCCAAAAAGAATTGTCATGCCAGCTCGGTGAATCACGCTGTCCCCATGCATTGATTACAAGGAGCCATAAGAGGAGATGGAGAAGTTTGAAAAGACAGACATTAGGATGTGATGTGATGTGCTGCATGCAGAAAGGGGATGCAGTTCTCGACACACTTGTGGTTGTGAAATGCTGGTAGTTTTGTCACAATCAGGTACACATCTGGAGAGCTGAGCCACCGACATTTATTTTCTCTACAGCTCCCACACTGAACTTAGCATTTTATTGGAGTACTTTGAGGAATATGGTTATTTTCAGGACTGTTCTGATAAAGGTAACGTCTGTGATTAAAAGAGCCATCCTGGCAATGCTTCCATAAAAGATCTCAAAACCCAGCAGACAACATCAAACAAAAAGACATTTTGGGATCCCTAATGTTGGTGGTTGCTGGTGATATGAGGTTTTGTAACTATAACCGCATTGTCTACTTTCCACTAGGTGGTTTCTTTAAAAGAAGATTTTTTCCACCAACATAAGATTCAGCATCTGAAAATCCCTTGGATAGAGTGCTTCTGTAGAATTTCACTTCCGCCTTTCACTTGTTCAACATTCACATAGATATAATACTACATAAATATCAGAAATATATGTAAAAAGTCTGACAATCTTATACTTTCTTCATTAAAACCAATTCAAAATATTTATTTTATTTTTATATAGTAGGTCATATATGGTGTTCATGCCACCATTGAACAAGAGCAAAGTATACAAAAGTGATGGAGGGAATGCTTGAATTAATCTCAGCCACTGGTAAGTACTCAGGCTGCATCCCAGGCCATCGTTATTTTGCACACCATGCCACCTCAGATTGGACCCAGCTATGTGCAGATCAGTCTTGACCCTGCTCCAATAGGAACAGTCCAGCCCGAATTGTCAAGCCAGGTCCTCCATGAACCAGAACACAAGCAATTCAGGACCAGATTCGCCCTTGTTATGGGCTCATCAGCCGGATATAGCTTGGTTCCAGTGGCACAGTGTGCATGGGGACTCAGGTCTCGGCATACCCATTCCACTTAGGGTGACATTAAAATATGCAAAAGCAATGGATGGAATGCTTGAATTAATCTCAGCCACTGGTAGTTACTCCGGGCCCGAAACCGGTCCTAGGATGCTTGTTTCCGTTGCAGGGAGGACCTGGCCTGCAGCTCGGGCTGGACTGTTTCCATGGGGAGCAGGGTCAAGACTGATTTGCATATGGCTGGCCCAAACTGCAATGTCCTAGTGAGCAAATTTTTTTTATTTAGGCCCAGATCTCTGTACTGGGTGTGAGTGTTTGACATTGTTCAGCATTCCGTCCATCATTTGATCTTTTTGCAATTGTCTCCATAAGTGGGATGGGTATGCCCAGAAGTGGGTCCTGTGCTCTCCATACCACTGAAGTCAAGCTATCCTGGGTGATGAGGGGTGATTATTTACTACTGGTCCTAGGATAATTGTTTCTAGCCCGGGGAGGACTTGGCCTGGCAGTTCGGTCTTGACTGTTACCATGGGGAGCAGGATCAAGACTTCATGTGGCTGGGCCTAAACTGGAATAGTGTGGTGAGCAGGAAAACGATGGATTTAGGCCCAGAGCTCTGTACTGGGTGTGAGTGTTTGACATTGTTCAGCATTCCGTCCATCATTTGTTCATTTTGCATTTGCCGCCCTAAGTAGGACGGGTATACCCAGATGTGGATCCCGTGCTCACCATGCCACAGGATTCAAGTTATCCTGGTTGAAGAGGTGTGATACCCTGACACCAGTCCTAGGAGAGAACCTGGCTTGGCAGTTAAAGCTGGAATGTTTCCCATGGGGAGCAGGGTCAAGACTGATTTGCATATAGCTGGGGCCAAACTGGAATGGCTTTGTGAGCAAAAAAACTATGGATTTAGGCCCAGATCTCTGTCCTGGGGGTGAGTGTTTGACATTGTTTAGCATTCCATCCATCATTTGTTCTTTTTGCACCATGTAACCAGAGCAGCATATCAATTTAAGATGACGGATCCATGCAACACGTTTTAGGCAGTTTTGAGCCTGTGGAAAAACAGCAATGTGGGCTGCTCCTGGTGGGCATTTAGACTTTTACATAAGTTAAGGAATCTGCTTCAAAGTCTGAGGTGCATAAGAATGGTGTTGAGGATGGTGATGGCTTGAGAAGAAAGGGTCTCCCACCAAGCTATTTGAGTATGGCCAATTGGGTGCCAATACATTTAAAAGGACTTGCCTTGTGAATCTGGTCAGCTGGCAAGGTGTGAAATAGTTTTGTGAAGTACCACAGAACCTTTCCACGCAGGGCTATGTGTGATATTCTGAGTATCTGCAAGTGTGAGCGTCTTCGGATAGGCAGCCAGTATAAGCTAGTAGGGCAAGAGAGGCATTGTGGTAAAGTCATTAGGCAGAGATTATATAGCTGGTGGAATGTTAATTCCTTGTTAGACCCACTGAATTGCATACTGTGCTGAATTGCAGTTCAGGGAGCTACTTCAAATGGTACTGACAAGCAGGAGCGGCCCGTGCAAGTAACAGCTGTGGGCCGAGTTGTGGGGGGGATTCGACAGACGACCATGAGAAAAATTTAATAAATAATTAATTTTCCCTCTTTTTCCCTCGTCGTCGTCTGTCAAAATCCCCCACCCCCCCACCCTGCCCCACCGCTCTTACCTGCATGGGCTGCTGCTGCTGATGAGCTGCCAGTAGCTCCTGAGCTACTTGTTTGAGACCCCAGCTACGACACAACTTGTGTCCCTATCGGTCTTTAATTTTTAGCCGGTAAATGCATAATACAATTATAATATCTTTAGGGAAGTCAAGGTGGTTTTGTTAGATAAGATGTAGATTAAAATGGATTCAACAAATGTCCTAATGACTTTACAGAGTGTAAGTTCACCGAAGAACAGCAGGTATGTGTTGATTACAACTTTGTCATCAGAGTTTTTCCAAGGCTCTTAACTGGAATAAGTATGCTTAAGATACTTTCAAGTTCAAAGTTTTCAAAGATGTGTTCAAGCATTTATTTTAATTTTCCATTGCAGTACATTGGGCACAATAAAATGCTACAAATGTGAGCAAAATAAGGTATAAAATCACTGGCATTTACATGCTGGGAAGAAATTCGATTTAAGATTATGCGAAAAGATGCTACATGAAAACTATGAAAGAAAGAATATCAACATAGCTCCTTTACATATCACTTTTCAGGAACATAGGAGTAAGGACAGAAAGTAATCATAATGAGTGAGCATGTTGTCATACATAAGCCAAAGTCACATGGGAAGCCATGGCTCCACATTAGTCAACTGAAATGTCAGACTGTCAAGCAATCTTAAGTTCAGGGACAACACATGATCACAGAGTAGTAAGTCAGAAAACCTAAGGAGACAAGATTGTGTTCTCTAATCAATGAGTATCAGAATGTGTGGTGCTAGACAGCATCTAACAGGATCAGCTTCACTATAGAGATGGACTAATGGCTTATGCGAATCTACAGTGTAGCAACAGATTGACAAGGTAATCATATACACAAAATAAAGGGGTAAGAGGTACCTCTCCTAATCCACCCTCCTAAATGAATAACCTTAAACACACAAAATGGAAAAGGAGGCCATAGCAACAATCAAGTATGAGTGTGAGTAGGCTCTGGAATATCCCCACAAACCTTTATTCTTGGACTTCCTGGCCAGGATTAAAAAATTGAAAGGACGGTGATGACAAGGGAGAGTTAATATCCCTACATCCCTCCAATCTGCAAGAACGTCAACATGTTTTGGCCACTGTCTATTTGCCCAACTGGGTCAATCGGCCTTCATCAGGACTACAGATCCCATAATGCCACTATTCCCCTACCTAACCACTTCTGGTCATTTCTTGTATTCACACTGAAGATGCTCCGAGTTTCATAAATCCATCCTCTGGAACTGGTGTGAAACCTGGAGCATCTCCCTGTTGTCACACAGACCTCAAGGGAATGACGCCGACCCAATGTTCCGCTCACTTCACCGTCCAAGAATAAAGGTTTGTGGGAATATTCCCATTGGAATTCTGCACCGCAAGATCCCTCAGACATATGTGTTAGTGTTGCCTCCCCTTTCCCTTTGATCCAACCCACGTGTTTTTCTGCACAAGGATGTCATTAGCAAGCCCATTGATGAACCATGCCGCTACTTGTGGGTGAGGGCATTTTTAACAAACTTTGTGTTTTGCCTACTCAAACTCATCCTTGATTGTTGTTATGGCCTCCTTTCCCCTTTTGTGTGTTCAAGATTGACAAGGTGAGCCAACTGTGTCCACTGTTCTCGTTTTCCATCAGTTTCTTTCATTTCTGGAAGCACCTGTTGGGAGGAAGATAAATGAACAGATTGCTTCAGTACATGACTTGAATAATGAGGTGGCCTAGTCAGAAATTTGTTGCAAGTTAGTATTGAGACTTAGTAAACAATTTGGATTTGCCCCTATTCAACCTCTTAAATGAGGCACAGGATGCCTAAGTTTCCCGTTTAAGATCCCACTCAAAGATTCCTTGGTATTTAGTTTTGATTAGATGGTTCTGAAAGCTTCTCTTTGCTTTTTCTCCACTTGGTCTGAACCACAAAATCAAAAAACAGTTCAGATTATCCATTACCAGCTCTATTCTCGCAATTCTGAAAGGGTGCTCAGCTTTCACCTCAATTGACCTGTGTCAATCACATTAAACAGATGAGGGCTTTTCTACAGGTCCCAGGGTGTAAGCCTTTATCAGATCCCAGCAAAAATGAACTGCATAACAGTTCCTCTCCATGGGGCTGCCTAACACTCTTTATTCGCCAACAATAGGTCAACATTTTACCCCTATCTCAAATAAATACCATTGCCTTTTTCATTTTCCATTTCAGAAGGGGACTATACACAAATAAAAGGGGTTTCTATTTTGACCAGTGTTTGTTTAATATCAAAACTTTAGAAAGCATGAAAGCCAGTAGGGCAAGGAAATAAAGCACTCATTCTCCCCGGTAAAAGCGATTACTGTAAAGATCATAAGGGTTTTAAGATAGAGCAAGTGCCATAATGCAGAAGGATCTCTACTTGCACATTCCTACTGAATTATCTGCAAACAAATTGGAAGCTGTCCCATTGATACTCATTACAGAGCTGTACCTAAGAATCTCCAGTTCAGGAAACTCCTCAAAACCGATCTCTTCAAGAAAGCCATAACATAGGACCTTAGTTCCTGATCTCAAAATGTTGTGTGTGATATTATCAATACCCATCAATTGCCTAATGACCAGATTTTCACCTCTACTCTACAACTTATGTATATACATTTTTCCGCAGTTATCTATAACCTCATCACTCCAGAGTTAATCCAGATTGAAAACTAATATTACCAAAATTCCAAAATAAATGGATAAATAAAAGCAGAGTAAATAAATGAATGGTTGCTGTGACCAGGTCACTTAGGGTAGTCGGATACTGAGTTTGAGAGTCTGGAGAGACAGATTTTCCTTGAATCTAAAGGTGGGAGTGTTACGTATGTCCTAGAGACTTTTCTGATTGTTGGTAAACTTGATAGAAGGATGGTTTTGACCAGGAGACAGATGAGTATGCCTGCGAACTGCCCAGTAGAGTGGGAGAGGGAATAGTCATATGAAGAGGACAAGAAATGACAAGCTGTATTTCTACATTCCAAAGGTGTTCTACCCTGTGGCACCCCTGTGTAAGTGAAGGTAGATTAAGACTCCAGAAAGGAGATTTAAAACAAGGTGGCAGGTGAATACTAGTTCTGGTGGAACTGCTGACATTCAATCTCCTGTGGCAGACATTGCCAGCCATCCCCATCCTTTAAATAGTTTGTAATGGCCTTGGTATCCATATGCAAGAAGTCACTGGAGACAAGGAAGAAGAACAGTAAATGAGTGACATATTTGTGGTACCATATAGAGGCAAAATGCCTCTTGGAGAGTTAGGGATTATCGGAAGTCCATTAGTTAGTAACAGTGTCTGCCGGCCACAGAGTCTGGCAGCATGAAAACTAAAAGTTTATTTCTCATCAGAACCCAGAGGATCCAGTGTTTTATCACTCCTGCAGATAAAGGAGATAAGGACAATTTCTTCATAGGTAACCCATATCCATAGCCACAAAGGCATGATGCTTTCCTATCTTCGGTGTGACCCCAGCTAATTAGTGCTGAAAAAGTCCTCCTTAGTATCAGGATCTTCAAGTTAGGGTATTGCTTCAAGGTACCCATCTAAGTCCATGGCTCCTCAGACAGTGGTATGCACCTTAGGGCTGGTCTTGCCAGTGGCGGGTTCTATTCACTACACTGAGGGTGGTGGAAAGCATAGCTTAGGTTTATTCCTAGGTCTCCTAGTAGGACTAATCATAGGAAGGCGATGCTTTTGTGTATCATTAATGGATAAGGTTATATCTAATAATAAAGGTATTAGCACTCATTTTGAAGCGGGTGCCTGTTGATCATGTGGTGGTCCATTATATGGGTTACTATAATATACTGAATGCTCTATATTTTTTTTCTTGTTAGGCCCTAGTGAAGCAGGGAAAGCACTCATCCCCAGCTCATCACAATGTAACATTTCACAACAGGAGGCATTGAGAAGCCCTTCTTAATTATCGAATGGGCTTTTTTTATGCTAGTGGGAAAGGGAACCACTATTCTACTACACCATGCTGCATGAATGAAAGTGGAACACCAGGGTTTCCAGGTGTTCCCAGAACTACAAATCTATACTGCCTCCCTCAGAGAGAAATCCACTGCTCAGGTGTTTCTGACTCAAGGGTCACAGTTACCCCATTCAATATAACTATATAGCTAAACTCCCCTTTCAGATAGGAAATCTGGCACAACCTACTCACAGCTTGTGGAGTTATTATAGTGCTGCATGTCAAGATGCTTCAGGCAGTCAGCATGCACCAGGAGTATCCTCAAAATGTCCCCTCTACCAATGGCCTATCAAGCAGGGCCGGAATGGGAACCCAAAGCAGCCCTGGCAATGTTGTCAGGCTACCCCCTCTCACCCCCCGTTAGGTGTGGGGTGCAAGTGCGAAGCACTGCTGCTTTTGTTACTGAGGGCCGATATTGCAGCACTGCTGCAAAACTGGCCCTCAGTAACAAAACCAGCCCTTACCACTGCACAACCGGCCCCCAGCCTTCCAGCCTCCCAGGGAAACGCCAGATGCCCACTACGGCCAGTCTGGCCCTGCTAGCAAGGGCTCAATCGGCCTCAGTGCAAGCTTTTAAAACAGTCACTAATTGCACGGAAGAGAACCCTTCATGCCCATGGGCTCTGGTGTCACTGCACCGGCTGGACCATTCTTAGCTAACCCCCAGACCCCCCGTCCTCTACAAGGGAAGTTATAAAGACCCCTGAGGACGTATTCAAACTCCAAATCCATTCTGACATACCCAGGACATCTACTTGCCCATGGAAGGAACTTCCTATGAGACTCTTAACTCCCACTCAGACTACTTGTCTGCCTTTTAGTAACTTACCTGGTGCTAAGAAGTGAAAACCTGTTCAGCACAAGACCTAATGGCATCCCATTGACGTCCTTTCCTGTCTATTACAGCTGTGCTAATGGATACACTTAGGATAAACTGAATGCCTTTGTCCTGACCAGGACTAAAGTTCTCTTTGGAAGTTGACAACAACAAGGCCTATGTTCTACCCATCGTCAAGGGGACTCTACTTTGAAGGCCACTCACACCTTTTTCAAGAGGCTGCACCTTCATTTTCCACATTCATTAATGGGCTGTCCCTCCCAGGATCATTTTGTCCTGTTGTCATGATCAGGGCAAATGATCCTCAAAGAACGTTGAGTTTAAGAATTAATTATTCAGATCTCTGTGAAAACAGGGGCTTGTGCATGGATCAGAAAACACTGCACCACGCTCAAGGAGGTTCTTAGGCTCTGGGTTATTAAATATCAAAACATTTTGCACCATCTGTAGATTTATATATAGTTGTGTATTCTCTTGGGGACTGAGATGTGCGTTTTGGTGTCATCATTTCACAGTCTGAGTGCAGCTGGACACAGTCCTCAAAGCCAGCAGTTTACACATCATGTTTCGTTTAGATATATTGAAATTTCTGGAGAACACTGGAGCCTAAATTGATATCAAGAGGGCCCCAAGGATTTGCCAGTTTTGAGAATAATTCATAAAGCATCATGTTGTTATTCCATGCCCCTTTTAGAGACACCGTAGAGGAACGCTGATGATCCTGTTAGCAGATATACCAGGTCGGACAACCTGGGTGAATTGGCATGTTATCTTAGAGGTAATGGTTCAATTTGATTTCTCCAATGCACCACGTTATTGTCAATTACAAGCATACATTAGAGCTGAGGAGAGGAACTAAATTGGATTAAACTGAAGCAGTGTAGCATCGAAATTAATTTATTATATAAATATGAATTTTATGTGCTTATGTATATAGAATCGTTTATGCATATATTTTTGTATAATTTTGTTTTAAAAAATGACAAATTGTAATATATGGGATAAGGTACCTCCTGCAGTGCTTAATTTGTAAAAACATAAGTGGCAGGGCCCTCGCCAGGAGACCACTGCAGTTAGCACCATACATTGCCCCTGCCAGCGCTGCCAATGACAGTACCAGCACAACTAATAACCATTGCACTCCTACAAGTGTGACAATTCAGACTATTCCTGGCCCCCAAGGCTATAAGAATGACTTAGGCGGCAGTCAATAATCATTTTCAATTTATATTGAATTAATAAACAACTGTTTTTGTGCTCATCTCAAAATCAGACAGACAATGCAACCATGTGTCAGACTGTCACAATCGCCAGTGTTGACAATTAAATGCTGGTGCTGAGAATCGTAAACCACTGGCTCAAATTAAGCACTGACCCCTGGCATCGATTATAAGGATATAGCATGTGGCCTGGAAGTTCCATGATCACATAGAGGAACAAGGCCAAAGGCTGAGTTCCTTTTATGGTCATAGAACTCTGAGGTGTGGCAATTGTATCTTTCCTGTAATGACCTATAGTGTGGAAAAAGAAACATTTTGCCATAAATATCTCTTTTTTTCTTTTTAGTTCCTGTTCCTCTTTTCCTTGTTTAAACTTCAGCTGTAATTATTGTTCCATGACCTGCTTCTCGCTCTGGATGCTGGTTGTGGCAGCAGACGTGATTTTAGAAGTCAACTCTTTATAACATATTATACTATTCAACAGCTACATCAGAAGTCACAAGATGCCTGTAGTAAGGAAAATAGAGACATGGTTTAATACACGGAATGCTGTCTCCCGTGTATAATAATAAGATTGTTTTTAAATGTTACTAGTGGTCTACAAAGTTGGCAATCTTTGTTCCAGCCCGCAGGGAGTCACAAGTTACTACATGCAAGAAAAAAAGAAAACACTTTTGTTAAAGGGTAACTTTTTCACAAGTATATGTCACAATGAGAAAACATCTTACAATCACTTGTTTTCTTTTTTTTTTTTTAAACGTTCAGTTTGAAGAGTTTTCCTTCTTCACGCCCAATGTATTTACACATCTGAAGTATGACATCTTCGATTATTAGGTTTGAGCTAAATAATGTCGATAGCGATACGCCCTTAACTAAACAAGAATCTATTTGAAAAAGCATTAAAAAGCACGTGGTTTGCAAGACTAGCACTTATAATACCTGGATGGCTCTTTCTTAATCTAAAGTAAATTTGTGGTTGGTTTCAAAGACACAGGGATTCGAGATTTAGGATGGGTCCTGTGCCGTCTCGAAAGCTGGTAACCTAAAAGGCGTGTTTACCCTTATAAATAAATGTCACCTATGTATCACTACAATAAATAAAAAACCTACGTTACAGTATGGTAGAAATAAATATAAAAATGCTACATTAGCCCGTCACGGTTGGGACAACTCTTCCGGGGCACCTTTAAAAACAGACTTCTATGATCCTTTAAGTCAGGCAAAAGGATGGATAAGAGGTCACTAGAGGGTGACAAGAGATGGAGAGCCACCTTGCATAGGAGATGGGCGCATTGTGGATAATTGGAAAAATAGGGCAATCTCCCTTAGACATAAATGGAGAAACAGGGCCTGGGGAAGTAGCACGCCGTGTGAAAGATGCTGAGACAGGCATTCTGTGCTTGGTCATTACCGCAGACCGCGGCCCTTACGGTCCAGCGTCATAAACTGTGCATCAAAAGGGAAAAAAAGTGTTTAATATGTATGAAGCCTTTTCTATATGAGGCCGTAATCACCATTCGGCGGCGGTTATTGTCTCTTTATGATAATAATTTGAATTGTTTTGCTGGAGAAACGTCCCCAGGTTTGCTCTGGGCTATTGGCGCGGGTCAAGTTTCACGAAAATGAGAATAGCTATGATGAGGTGTCTTGCCTCTAAGGTCTGTTCCTTCATTACTGTTTGCTAATGAGACGGGCATGGAGCACAGCCAGGAGGCTCACGGTGCACGGCGCCTGGTGTGCGAGGCAAGCATGAAACTCTGCCTGGGCTCCCTGCCTCTTCTGAGTAGTGGGTTCCAAAGCTGGTCGGTGCAAAGGGCAGTCTGCCCACAGTGGCGTTGGTGAATGTGGCATACTTTTAGGGTGACCAACCGTCCGTAAATTTCACGGACCGTCCGTAATTTGTACCTCACGTCCGTTGTCCGTGAGGATCCCTTTTACGGACGCCTTTTGTCCGTAATTTTGGGCATTGCAGGGTACTGTTCCCCTGCATGAAGCCTCAACTCCCTGATGGGGCCGCCTCGCACTCCTTCTCGGAGCACAAGAGCAGCCCCACCCGCCCATTGTCATTCTGTATGCTGGCTGATTGCCACATACAGAATGACAATGGGCCAGGCTGGGCGGCAAAGCATGCGGTGGGCCTCCCCAGCCTCTGTCTAGGGCAGGGCATTCTGTCAGACAGAAGAAATGTGCAAAAACGCCAATGCTGCTACATGAGAATCCAGTTCAAGAAAAGAAGCTGGTGGAAAGTTAAAAAGAAGGGGCAAGAGTTCTTTCACAGTCTCATCATTTTAGAACTGATGCATTTTCAATATTATATTCAAGGAAGCCATGATTGCTGCTTTTTTATTTTATGCAACTAACAACCATTGACAAAGCCAATAGTTCTGGCTTGTTGCAGGTGTAACGTTACTTGTTGTGTTATATATCTGGATACAATGACAGAAGAGGCAAAATACCAGTCAGGCGGCACACTATACTAAGCACAGATTTTTAGCCTAGGTGTTTTAAGCCGCGCCCTTAATTACATCAAGACCACCCCAGTTTTTTCATCCCACTTAAAGCCCTGGAAACAACACCATGTCAGTCACCTCATGGCCTGGCACTGTGCATCATGCATGACTCATGACTCAGATTGCCTATGTGCAAGGGCATAGTGAACCCTACCCCCACCCCACCCTACGCTTTAGGAACTACAGCAAAAGTGAAATTCTTGATGGGCCTCTTCTGTCTGCAACTCTGCAGACAAAGGCTCAGCTCATAATTAATCTGAAAAGGTGGGCGAGTGAGTAAGTGAAGGGATGGGTGGATGGCTGGATAGATTAGTGAAAGTGTGAATGGATGAATGAAAGGGTGAATGGATGGATAATGAGAGAAAGGATGGATGAGTGAGTGGAAGGATGGATGAGAGAAAAGGTAAATAGATGGATGTATGGGTGGATGGATGAGTGAAAGGATGGATGGATGAGTGAAAGGGTGGATGGTGGGCGAGTGAATGGGTGTATGGATGAGTGAAATGATGGATGGATTGCTGAATTGATAAGTGAAAGGGTGAATGGATGGACGGATGAGTGAAAGGGTGGATATAAGGATGGATGAGTGAGTGAGTGAAAGGGAGGGTAGATGGACACAAGGATGGATAGATGAGTAAAGGAGTGAAAGGGTGGATGGGTAAAAGGGTGGATGGATGAGTGAAAGGATGGATGGATGAGTGAAAGGGTGGATGATGGGCGAGTGAATGGGTGGATGGATGAGTGAAATGATGGATGGATTGATGAATTGATAAGTGAAAGGGTGAATGGATGGACGGATGAGTGAAAGGGTGGATGTAAGGATGGATGAGTGAGTGAAAGGGAGGGTAGATGGACAAAAGGATGGATAGATGAGTGAAGGAGTGAAAGGGTGGATGGATGAGAGAAAGGATGTATGAGTGATAGGGTCAATGGATGGCTTCATGAGTGGATGAGTAGATGGATGGGTGGAAGGAAGGATGGCTAAGTGAAAGGGTCGATGGAGAGAGAAAGGGAGGATGGATGGATGACTGAGGGTGAATGGGTGGAAGGATGAGTGACTGGGTGGATGGATGAGTAAGTGAAAGGATGGATGAAAGGCTAAAAGGCTGGATGGATGAGTGAATGGATGGGTGGAAGAGTGGATGGATGAGTGTACCGATGGATAGGGTGAAAGGGTGGATGGATGGATAATGGATGGATGAGTGAAAGGGTGGATGGATGGAGGGATGGATGAGTGAAATGATGGATGGAAGGATACATGATGGATAGGTTTGCAAGTGGTTGAATATGTTTGGATGGAGGGATGGATGAGTGAAATGATGGCTGGATGGAAGGATACGTGATGGATAGGTTTGCAAGTGGTTGAATATGTTTGGATATGGATGGGCTTAATTATATACTATTGCGCGACCTCCTCTGATGTGTCTGTAAAACTTACCTTTTGTCCCGAAGTCTTGTCCTGAATTTTGACCTCCTGTCCTGAATTTTTGTCCTGAATTTTGACCTTTTGTCCTGAATTTTTACACTCACCGTCCTGAATTTGCACCCATGCCAGTTGGTCACCCTACATACTTTACCCTTGCTCACTGACACCTCAAGTCTTTCACATTGTGCGTGAGTCTCACGCCATGCTACACAATCTCACTCTTAGACTCAGTGACACCACTGATGTTAATTGACTGCCAAACTAGGCGAATCCTAATGTCTTTGTTGAAAACTATTTTTAGGTTGAGACGCCTTAAATTCACAACTGCAGTAACTCTTTCTAAAGCAATGTTGCCTACTTGGATGTGGACAGGAAGTAGCTATGTATGGGTGTTTGTGAAGCCGAATCTACCAATGGAACGCAGAATATTTGATGGGGCCTTAAGATACAAGGAATAGTGTCAAATGAGGCAGAATAGTCACAAGACCTAGACCTGTTAGGCAGAGAGGTGGGTCTTCAGCTCCTTTCTGAATTGTAGGAGCGTTGTATCACTTCTGCTATTGATGAGAGTGTTGTTTCAGTCCTTGGGACATATTTGGGCAAAGCCTGTGTTCTTTTTTTCTATTTTTTGCAGCTATGTGTTCCCAGTCTAGTGATGCTCAGCTTCATGCATGGCACTGACCGCCTGAGATGGTTATTTTCTCATCTAGGTAAGCAATGGTGCAGTTAACGGTGCCTTGTATGTGATGCAACTGTTCTTGAAGATGATGAGGGCTTGCAGCTGTTTCAGGGTTGGCATCGAATGGTGCAGAGAGCAGACACCATAACTCCCTTTGGTTCCTAATGAGCTTTCAAAGAGCAGGCCAAGCATTCCGAGAGTTGGGACTGGTGTGCTCTACACTAGCCAACTGTTGCAGAAAGAAGTAGGTAAGCCATGGAGTTTTCCCTCATGATTAAAGTTGCTCACTACTTTCACAAGTTAGGCAGTGACTGATTCTGCATCACCCTTTCAAACTCTTCAGAGGCGACAGCATTTATCTGGAAGACAGTTGGCCTCTGAACTCTTTTTTACCCAGGTTCAGCACTCCCTCTAGTTAAAACTAAAAAGGCAATGATTTTCTCTCCTTCTTTTAGTCTGTTTATAGCAAAGGCCTTTTGATTTTACTGAAACTATATCTATAATATATTTACTTTAAGGGACTTTCAGCCAGCACTCTTCATCCATTGGTCTGTTATTGTGTCACTGTCATGTTATGTTAATTGCATTTATAAAGCGGACAAATCTTCTCTGAAGGGATTTCTCGGCGCTTGTGCAGCCTACAGAGGTCAGAGTTCAGGTTAAAGTTAGAGGCTAAACAACCATGGGGGATATTCACAAGAACGTGCGATAAACATCGCCAAAATAGGTTAACGCAAGTTTTCATATCGCCGTCTATCGCGGGAAAATAACTCCGGGTTAACGTCGTATTTTCAACACGGCGATAACATGCGATAGTCTCCCGATAACGCGTCAAATGTCCGCGATAACATTACCGGGATGGCGATGAAAATCCAAACCCGAACGCGAAAAAAGTTGCAATGGGCCCAACCGCGATAAGACAATCAGCGAAAAGCAGCGCCAGGCCTGCAATTCACACACGTCAGGCGGGAAAAACCACTACAAAAGCTGAAAAAAAAATCACAAACAAAACCAAACTACAGCGAAACACAATGGAGGCAGCCGGAGCAGGTACAGAGGACGGCCAGAACCCCACAAGCCCCCCGGAGGAGCAGCCTGGGACCTCGGGTACAGGGAAGGGCAAGGACAAGAAGAAGAGGAAGACGTGGTTCAGTCTGCAGGAAAACAGGATCCTGATCACGGAGGTGATAGAACACCATCAACAACTGTTCGTCACCTCCACTGTGTCATTGGCAACAAAAAATGGAACATGGCAGTCCATCGTGGACAAGGTGAATGCAGTCGGAGTGCTGAGGAGGACAATGGACGAGGTCAAGAGGCGCTGGAATAATGTGAAGCGCAAGACCAAGCAGAAACTCGCCAACAACCAGAAGGCAGCAATGCAGACTGGAGGTGGGAGTCCAGCGGCACAGGAGGAGCTGGATGAGATGGAGGAAATGGTGTCCACAGTCATCAGTGGGGAGACGGTGGCAGGAGTTGGGGGACCGGACACTGCTCAACATGACCCGACACAACAGCAACAGGGTGAGTAACGACCAGGGACTGGGGGGACGGGGGGAGATGGGCACAATGGCACACATGCACAATCAAGCGGAGCACAGTGCACACCCACAATGACTCTGGATCATGACCCTGATCCCCTTGGCACACTGCAGCACACATAGCAACACCACGTAGGCCCAGAGGAGGCCCGCCCACACATCACTTATCTCACAACCAACCCATGCACATGTGCTGAACCCAGCAAAGCTGCGGGTCCGTGAGCCACACTGAGAATGCAAGTGACACTGCATGACGATTAGCATGGCTGCAGTCCGATAATCATGACATGGTGCACGCCACCACACTGAGGTGGCTGAGTGTGGACCACATCAGTAAAGGAGCAGGTCACACTCTGACACATCCACCTGCACAAACAACCCCTGACGTCAACAACACATCTGCGGACAAACCATGCCCCAGAGTCCCAACTCCCACCAAGACCCAAATTCACCCAAGTCTGCAACATCTCAGCACTGTATGGGCACAGAAGTCAAAGGCACACCGCCTGAAAGGGACAAGGGGCAGCAAAATCAGAGGTGCAGGGGCGACTCTCCCAAAATGCAGCACACACACATGACATTCAGAGCACATCAGCATTGACAACAATGTGGTACAAACTGCAACATGTTTACAACAGGACAGAGGACGCAACAGGTGCCGCTTGTGTGTAGAAACTGGCCAATCACATTTGGCATAGCAGGGAAATGTGAGATGTCAATGTACAAGTACAAACACATATCTGTGATGTTGTCGAAATGTCCACTGTCCCGCATCAAATAGGCAGCTCCTCCTAAACAGTCACAATGTACATTGTCATGCAGTCTGTATGTGAACTTGTACAATGCGTCAACATACATGTGAACACAATGTAATACTGCATCTCCCCTTCACATTGTAGAGGGAGCATCAACACCTCCTGCAGAGCAGCCCCAACAACTCTTCACTGATGACGAGGAGGACATCCCCAAAATCGACACTGAAGCCCTCCAAGTCCTCATTGACAGCTTCGGCATCCCACCTCCAGGAGCAGGGCAGCCCAGCTGCATCAAGGAGACCCCACCCCCTGCACAGACCACACAGCAGGAAGCACCTACCACCCCGGCTGTCTCCCAGGACCCCCACGAACAACACATGGCCTTCCAAAGCCATGTGTTAGAGGTCCAGGAGAGGATGGCTGATCAGGTGCGGGTGGGGTTCGACCTCATGGCAGCCAAACTTGATGCCATACATGGGTGTCTGATTCCCATCAGGGACCACTTACAGTCCCTAACGGACACCCACAGTCCGCTCCATGCTCTTCAACGATCCATGGCTGACATCGCTGGAGTCATGATACTGAGACAAGAACAACTGTCCAGTCAGAGTGGCTCCAGCGATGTCAGCCGGGAGTTGGGACAGATGCGGGGCCTCATGGAGAACATGGAGCGGATGCAGGCGGAAAGAATGGCTGCCACGGCTGCACACCAGCGAGATGTGGCTGAGACCTTCCATGCCCTGCAGCACATCGTCATGGCATTGCTGCCTCAAGGGCTGGTGCAGATGAATGCTGCTGCTGCTTCTACATCCACATCTCCGCCCCCTGATGTGTCAGTGCCTCACAGTGCGGCAGGCAATCCACCTCCGGCCCCTGATGTGTCAGCGGCACACAGTGCGGTAGGCAATCCACCTCCGGCCCCTGATGTGTCAGTGGCACACAGTGCGGCAGGCAATCCACCTCCGGCCCCTGATGTGTCAGTGGCACACAGTGTGGCAGGCAATCCACCTCCGGCCCCTGATGTGTCAGTGACACACAGTGCGGCCAACATTCCACCACCACCCCCGTGTGTGGCACATGTGACATCAGAGGACGAAGATGCGGGTGAATCAACCTTACTGGTAAGGAGGAGGCAGTAGCATTCATCTCCGCCATATGGCCTGTTTCTGCTTGGTTCTGCCCTTTGCATCATCACCTTCCACTGTCCCCCGATACACTCTGCAACACTCACCTTGGACCTCGACATGGACTGCCATATTCTGTTTGGTTACCAATGACACAGCGATCAGACTGCGGACTGAACTCTTCCTCTTCCGATGTACTTTTCATTCCCTAAAGGACTCTGGCTGGCCCTCCATGGGCCAATAATGTGAAGTGGGGTTTGCATGGCCCTGCACTGCTCCAGCTGCAACACTCCACTGGATGTGAATTAAACATTCAGAATCGCACAGATGTGTCATGTCTTTGATCAGTCAAGTATAAAAGTATGGATGGATGTAGGGTCAGTGATTCCCCCTTACGTCCATGTTGCTCATGTCGTGGGACTTGAGTCACAGGGTGCAACATTGCCAATTGCGGTCCGTGTGGCGTAGACACTACAACAGAGACACAAGCATCAGTTACTTCCTTGTCCAGCCCAGAACTGAACCACGCCCAGAGCCCCGGGCTCATTGTTCACACCCCTACACTGGACTGGCATACGCCAGCCCAGCCCACTCCGCTTACGCTTACAGGGGGGGACGACAAAGCTACATGTCCCAGGTCTTCCCTGTAGTGATCTGCTGATCACTGGTCTAGTTGTCAGCATGCCACAGCCACTCCCTGAGGGCTGGTTTACACCCACACCACACCCATCCAGCACAGGCGTCATGGGACATGTGACCCTGCCAATAAAAGGGGCCCACCACAGCACATCCCCCACTGCCGGAGGTGACATGATGGCGTCCGCATCCACAGAACTCAGTCATGAGGGGTCCGTGACTTGCGTTGCACTGAGTTAGTGGCACCCGATGGCCTGTGTCCGGCACGGGCCTACCGGCACGGGGCCATGACTTGCGTTGCACAGGGTTAGTGGCACCCGCTGCACTGCGGCTGGCAGGGGCCTACCGGCACGTGACGATGACTTGCGTTGCACAGGGTTAGTGGCACCCGCTGCACTGCGGCTGGCAGGGGCCTACCGGCACGTGATGATGACTTGCGTTGCACAGGGTTAGTGGCACATGAAGAGCTGTGCGGGTGTGCAGCCTGCGATGATGCGTAGGCCTCGATGAGCCGTCCTGCTAATCGTGCTTCGATTTGAATTGTGAGCCCGGCTGGACCGTAGTGCACGCCGAAGGCAGCAGTCAGCACACACATGACTCCGCGGTGCGGTGCCGCAGGGTGCGCTGGGGGCCTGTGGTGCGGAATCCAGCGATCGGCTGAGGAGGTTGCACCGGCACGTGGTGGGCCCTCTTGGAGACACGCTAGTGGCGGCAGGTGAGCATTGAGGCCTGGGTGCGCATGGGCGGCCAGTCATCGCTGGGCAGCGGACCAGTCTGGGGACCAGGGCTGGGGTGCAGCAGGCGCACAGGATCGCGCAGGCACCACCGGTCACGGCGTTGGCCTCGTGGCTGGGTGGGGGGCGCAGCCCTGGCAGACACGACCCTGCATGCGATGACGTGATGTGCGCGGGTTGGTTTGGGACATAGCCACCTCATCTCCAGTGTGAATCTGCCCGTTGAAGGTGGTCGGCCACGTATGTGTAGGCCTATGGACAGGTTATGGCGGAGACTGAGACACACGCAGTAGTCACTTTGGTGGTGGATTTGTGACGTGTGCATTCCCACAGTTGTGAGTTGTAGGATTGTGGAGTTGAGGTGTGTGGTGTGTTCAGTTGGTACTTGCCGATGGGCAGCGCATTACCATTGGTGCCATCCTCAAAGCGCTGGTTGGTGGCGGACTTGCGGACATGTGGGAATCATGCACACTGCCTGGGGAGTTTGCGACGACATTGGTGGACAGGCCACGGTGGTCCTCTTTTGTCTGCACATTGATGGCATCCGTGTGGTTGCTGTTGCGGTGATTGTGTGCAGTGTCGGCAGGGGGCACAAGTCGTACACGTGTGCTGTGAATTGCCCCCAACACGTGCGAGACGCCAGCTATGGCGTAGTTCCCTTGCGTGGTCTCAAGATGTTCCTTCGCAGTGTGGGGGGAGTGAGGGGCAGGGGTATCGAGCTGACACACACCGTGATGCCTTCAGGTATGATGAGTCCTGCATGATGTGACCGTAACAGCAGTTTGTGTGGTCGTTACCTTACTTTTCACTCCTACGACGGTTACGACCCCATTAACTTCTGTTGCGGTCTTCTCATGCATAATTTATCATACCTGTGAGCAGTCCAGTTTGTCCAAGTGCAGTACACTGTACCAGATTAGGCATGTGACTATACAGAAGTTTGACCATTGTCACCATTTCTCCCACAGGTTTCTGAAGACACGTTGCCCTGTTGAAGTTCCCCGTTGGGAATGGAACGCGTTGGCTGAGCTTTTCGTTTTGTTTGTTTGTGTATTTGTAATAAAGTTCTGTTTTTACACTACTGTTGACTACTGGACTGCATGACCTGGCGCACCCACATTTCGGTTACTACGATCTTGGGTCTGGGGCACTGAGGCGTCTAGCACGGCTGGCGTTGGGGTTGGTTGCGCAGGTACACTACGAATTGGAACTATCGTGTGGTGCGGATACAGGGGCCCGCCTTTGCTTTTGTGGACAAGCATCCATGACCTGTGTGAGGGAGTTTGATGGGGCTGGCTGTGAGACTCCTCCGACTCTGGCAGTTGTTGGTTGGAAGGTACCAGGGGCCAACAGGTGCAGCACAGCCAGCAGCTTTGTCTGTGGGGGGATGTTGGTTGTCCGCTGTGTTGGTACCGTCAGCCTGTGGGCAATGTGGGTCAGGATGCGGGGGATGGTTGTCCTTTTGAGCCTGTGTTGGCCAATGGCTTCCTCTGGCGTTGAGTCTCTGGGGCTGGTGCGTTTTAGGGTCGTCCGCTGTCCTGCGCTGCCTAGGTGGTAATCCAGGGAGGGTGGTCCGGGTGGGGGGGGGCCTGGGAGTGGTGGTGGTGGGTGTTGTGGCCCTCTTGGTTCTCCGAGCTGCATGTCATGATCAGTAGCTCCATGGCATCTGTTGGTCTTCAGATGTGGCTCTGGGCTGGGCTCCCTTTCATACTGCAGGTAGTCGTCCTGCTTAACACCAGCAAAAGGCAGGTGTTAAATCCCTGCTGCTAACGCGCCTCATCGCCTGTTCTTGGTTCGCATCGCAGATCTGACTGGTCGTTGAGAAACTCGCGAAGTGGTGTTTTCGTGTGTTTTTGCACGGGAACGCCTACTCTGCATATCATTAGCGTTAGTTGTCGCACTCATCCGTGGCGATGTTTTTTGCGGTAGCTATCGCAGGAAAACTGGCGATGTCGGCAGTTTGCACCAGCTTGTGAATGGGGCGATAAATCTATCGCCACTTTTGCGGCGCTAGAGTGCAGATAAATCGGCGATAAGTCCTTGTGAATATGCCCCCATGTTTTTAGAGATTTTTTAAATGATTGGTCTGTTATTGTGTCATTCACTTTTTTTCTTCCACCTTTTTCAGCATACAGCATGGGGCAATGGTTCAGCCCACGTAACGCATTGGCTTACTTTACTGTGAGTGAATACATTTTCTCATTTCACAAGGAGCACTTCCACACATAAAGTTGCCCCACATCAGTGCCTATGGCTATTATGGCAATGTGAGCTTTTTGAAACCAAAAGCATATTTCTGCTTTTAGCTAAATTTTTTTAGGTTGATGAGGGCCTGCCAATTTCCCCAAAACTCAAGTTTTACAAAAACCATGATAAATAAAACAAGCACTGATAAAGCCACTGCCGAGCCTATTGTGCACCGGATGTGTGAGTAGGATGAAACCCAGTCTTAAAACTTTAGAATCAAATGAGTTTTTTGTAACTCATAGGAAGGGTTGGTTGGGCACTTGTAGCTATATCTGTATGCTTTTTCTAACCCCCTTTTAATTCGTTTTATTTTTCCATTTGAGTAGCTTTTGTGTTGCTATGTTGCGGTGGGGCCATCAATGACTATGATGATCAGTTGATCTTTGAATTGAATCTGTGTATAGTGAGTGTGTAGAGTTTTGAGATTTATAATGTTTGTGTTCTGCGTTTTATTCTACATCCACATATGGTATTATCTTCCAAAATGCATTATACAAACAAAGCAAATGTATTGCACAAACTGGCATTACAAAGATGCTCACAGAATACACCCGCAAATGCCACAAGATCCACATCTTTACCAAGCTCGTAAAATGGAGGTTAGCCATGAAAAGGCTGACAGACTGAACACACAGAGGCAAAACTGCTGTTAAGAACCCTAGACATCTTTGCCTGTGTGAATTCACAGTGGCATGAACTGTTGAAATGACCTACACATTAGCAAATGAGGTCATTGAATTGCCTTTGCCCATACTTCATTTGAAGGACCATAATATTAGGAGAACTCCCAGAGATGGTGACTATTACCAAAGGAGTTGTTACGCTTCACTAATATTCGTAAAGGAGATTATAACCTGGTAACTGTATTCCTGCTTGAACTGTGCAATATATTACTTTGTTGTTAGATTAAAGTTCTTTCTTTTTATTAAGATAAGCACTGGGTGGACAGTACATTAATGTGTCTGTTGGTTGACTGCTGAGGTATGGAGTCTTGGCCTATTTAGGTTCACATTTGAAATCTGGGTATGTCCAATGAGTTTGTGTTTGCTTTATAGTATTAATAATCCCAATAAAAGATACATATTTTAAAAAGCTTTGGTTTATTCTATTGTAGATTATCTATTTGAGAACCGGTAGTTGGGTATATGCATGCCACATCAGCTAATTTGATATATCCAAAGAAGTCATGGTGAATATGCTGCATAAATAGGCTAATACTATGAGACTAGTCATGTAGGGTCCACCTTTGTTTTCAGAAGGTAGTTTTGGTATTTTATTATGTGATATTGACTGCTATAGTATGGGGTACGTAACTGGGAACTGGGGGAGCAACTGAGTCAGTCACTGTGAAATACACAAGCAATGTAATTGATTTAGGACTAACCTATTTTACCATCCATTGCATTCTGTCAATGTCTATATTAGGCCCACGTTAAAGGGAGGGTGTTGTTGGTCAGATAGCAAATGAGAAAAAACAAGGACCCCCTGAACAATGGATAGTTCAATTCCTAGGACAGGGACTTAAATGGTAGTAACAAAAACTCCTAGGCAATGTCAATAAAGCAAACAATATACACAGTATCTGTAACATTAAGAAAACCAAGGAAGACAGAAAAAATATGTTCAAAGTTGTTACCATTTTAATAATTTCTTCTCATATTGTCTAAACAAATGATATTTATACAAAACATTTAAAAAATGAAACACAATATGTAACACATCACTTTTAATCAATAGATATAAATAAAGGGTTAAAAAGTGGCAATATCTTTATTAACTCAGATAGCACCACTTTCTGGCATTGAACACTCTCTGTTTTAACAGTAATTACAAATTCCAGAATGTACTGATTTTTTACACGAAAACTAGGGGCAGGAAAAAGAGGTGCGCTGCAACATGGAGCTTTTCTGGTGCATTCAAATGTGTTTATAAGTAAGAGCGTGTACATAGTTCTAAAAGAGTAAACAGTTTCACCTAGTTTTGCAAAGTATCAAATCATCTCTATCATTGCCATCTTTTCAGATAAATAGAAAGGAGCAGGAGCATTTATGAAGTTAAATGGCAGCTCCAAAATGGCCTCCCAAGATGCAGTGTCTTGACCCTTGGTATAATATAGATCCATTCTGTATCATGCTTGGTAAATTACCTTGGAAAGAATAAAAAATTATCTTCAATGGCTATTCAGAACTTTAGACGTCCGGCATGGACCCCTCTGCTAGTCTTGAGACCTGTCTCGTGAGCTCCCTGCTGTGGAGTGTCTCCCACCCTTGCCTTCCTCCCATCCATTATATGCTGGCCTCACCTCAGATGGCTCACATTTTTTCAAATTTTCACATGCATCCTCTGTTCTGGTATATCTCTCTTTCCGTCAGCTTGCAGTGTTCCATACCTGTCTCCCAGTCCCGATATCGGGGCTGGGGGGCATCATTCTATTTTTGGGCTATATCTCGCTTGGCTACCATGCAACTGTGGCATCCTACTGTAATCCTGGTGTGGGATTCCATGCATGTGCATGGAATCTCATACAGCAGGGAAGCATTCTTACCTTGGGACCTGCGGGTTCTGAGAATGTTGGTGTTTGAAAGGGGAAACTGTTGGAGGAGACTGAAGAAGCTGGATGAGGTGTTATCTGTAGCTTGATAATAAGCTACACAATTAAACCAAGCCTTGCCTACGCTTCTACTTCTCTACACTGGTGACAAGTGGAAGCAACCCATAAGGAATTTATGAATTCACCTCAACAGATGGAAACTGCTTCAGGTCGGTTATCTGTTATATCAGTTATTGGCTTCATAGGAGGAGTGCATGAGCCCTTGCGCAGGTAAACAAAGCTTTGTGAGCACTCTGCTCATCCAAACCTAGACTGCACCCTGTTGGAATTAATCTCGCAGCAGTCCCCGCTATGTACTGGGATTTATATCGTGTTCATAGTGTATGAAGTGGTCTCTGCTTTTTACCTGCTCGCGCTCCATACGAGCACTTTACTGGTTTCCTGGCAACGTTTCTTCAGGCTGCCTGCTCGCACTTCGTATGCGCACCTTGCTCCAAGTTGAGGCAACGTTTCTCCAGGCAGCTCATGCTATGCATGCTTGGCCCGCTAAAGACAATGAGCTGAACCTCCCTGCAGGTTGGAATCCAGAGTTTGAACATCACAGGACTTCTGTCGCGCTTACGAGGAAAGTATACCTTTATGGAAGAGGAAATCTCACACACAAACTAGTGTAATGTTTCATCAACAGACTCCTCTCCCCACCCTAGAAGGTCAGTGCAGCCAAGGCAGACTCAACCTCCTCGAAGACTTTAAAGGAAGGAGGGCGTTCTTAGTTAAAAACTACTGGATATGGCGGTATCCTGACTTTGCTAAAAATACCTCAATGTTCCTCCATATTTTACCTCGTTACGAAAACTAGAATCTACTTGTAATTTTGGCGCCTCACTGAGGAACGCCCAAGAGACCAGTTTATGCTAGATTGTGTTATTGATAAAGCAAGGGAATCTTTATGGCAAAAAGACAACCCTTCACTAAGTGAAGCTTTGATCATCGCTGAGACCATAGAGCATTCTATGGTGTGTGCTGACACTGTGAAAAAAGATTCAGTGTCGCACGAGAGGGGTGATGGAGACAAGGGTAGGAGTGTGAAGACAAAAGTGATCAAAAAAGATGGTTTCAAAGATTTTAACATAAAGGAGAATCCTAAGGAATTTCAGAAGCATCTTCATTGTTATCGTTGCAACAGTACTTCGCACTTCGCCAATAGCAAGATTTATCCAGGATGGGAAGCAATTTGTAAAAAATGTGGTAGAATGGGTCATTTGATGACGAATTGCAGATCAAACGGAGAAAAAGGGAGGGTATGGGAGGTGCAGTATGAGCAGGAGAATGACTGTGACATTACCATTTTACAAGTTAAGGACAAATGTGAGGATGGGCCCATGGATGAGGTGCGTGTAGGGGGTGAGAAGGTGAAAATGCTATTTGATTCTGGAGCCAAGATCACTCTCATACCCAAAATGTTTTATGACAGGGGATTAACAGGAAAGGTAAAAATTTTGAAGCCTGATATAAGACCCATAGGATATGGGGGAGAACCTATCAAACTTCTAGGTTATTTTGTCGGTGAAATTGAGTTTGGAGGGAGATTTACATCTGGAAAGATATATGCATCCATGAGAGGGGACTTGCTCATCAGCTGGATCCATCAGAGGAAGTTGAGAGTGTACCTTGATCCCAAAGAATCACGTGCGATCCGTTGAGAGAGATAGTAGAAGACTTAAGACTGGTGATTTCCCAGTGAGAGAGGGAGAGGTATAATTGACTCTACAAGGCTGAAAGTGAAACTGAATGAAGTGATGTCAGATGCGAGCAGTGCCAATTATGAAGTTATTCCCCAATGTTTCTAGGAAGGAGTTGGGATGTTTGAGGCATTACATCCATTTCATTAAGATGAAACCGAGGTCAGTCCCCAAGGCATGCAAAGTGTCACTTTACGGGTGAGGGATGAGATGGTCTGTGAGTTGGTAAGGTTGGAATCTGAGGGCATATTTGAAAAGGTTGAGGTGTTATATTCCCAAGTTAGGCCCATGTAGCGAGACAATTTATTTCTTACATTGTCCTCACAATAACATTTTCAGCTGGGACCTTTTGCACATATTTGCGTGCACAACAATGTTGGATTCGTTTCCCTGAAACTAAACTTGTTTACACATCTAGCTTCACACAACATTATCACAACGGACTGAACACCATGTGCAAGGTCTCGTTTCGCACTATGTACAAATGTCATCTCTATCTTCATCCACGGGGCGACAGGGGTATCTATATATCCATAACATCACTAATCTATACACTTATCGCAAGGCTGCTTTCTATTATAAAAGATGAGCATCCCGATAGATTAGCAGAGGAGGCACTTCTGCTGACACCAAGGGTCTTTGCATGCTGAGAACTCACCACGCTGCGGTCTGACATCTCGTGAGGGGTGTTCAGTTTGTGACCAAGCCGGGGTCCTTTATTCTATCCCATCAGGTAAAGGGGTTGAACCGTCCCTTGGGGGGATTCTTGGCTTTACACCTACACACACTCTAGGTACACTTAGAGTAGGGTTTGCATCGTAGGAGTATGCTCGATTACTGCCTTGTTTTATATGCCTGCATATATACATTGTTTTAGCACCATGGTAGAGCTATATCTACTACTTACACTTTTGGTGCTTGTAATCACGTTTATCTGCTTCTGTCTATTAATTATTGCAGAACACGTATTTTATGCAAAAATAACGTTGGTTCAATAAAATGATTGAAAACGTCCCACTATGTATTCTCTGTATACTTCTCTGAGAATAAGTGAGCACCCTTGAGTAAGCGAAAGGTTCTGTACTATTTCCACGATCCCTGACGGGTCAGGGTGGTCATGTTCAGTGGTTGCCAGAAACAATTCACTCCCTGGTAGGTTAGGAGGACTTACGATGGTACTGGGAGCTAGTTGGTCTACAGGCCAACATATCCTGTGGGGGTGTCCGGAATCGGTTTTGACACCAAGCCCCTAGTTTATGTTGTCCAGACAATGTGCAGATCCTATGGATTAGTAGGAACTACATGACAGAGGGGTTGAAGTGGATGTCTCCGGTGATCACGGCAAAGAAGGCGAGTAAAGATGTGAAGCTTTGTGTGGATTTGAGGGAATTGAATCAATGTGCCATTGTAGATAGGTACCCATTGCCCAATATAACAGAGATGTTGAGCTCATTAGCGGAAGCTAAGTATTTTATTTTTCTTTGCTGTACTTGTTGATCTGTTTACCATCAAATCAAACGTCATCCCCTATCGCAAGAACTAACATCGTTCATCACTCCATAAGGTACTTATAAATATGTAAGGATGCCTTTTGGACTGATATCAGCCTCTTCAGTATTTCAGAGGATGATGGATGAGGTTTTGAGAGGAGTTCCTGGTGTTAAGATATACCAGGATGATGCGATGGTGGTTGGAAGTATGGTCAAGGAACATGAAGAACGGTTGTATACTGTTCTTAGAAGGCTAGATTCCAGTAGTCTCACGTTAAAGTTGAGTAAGTGCAAGTTCAGGGTAGATTGCATAGAGTACTTAGGCCATCAGATTTTGGCGAAAAGCATTCGACCTAAAAAGGATTTGGTAACTGCAATTAGTGAGATGCCATCTCCTTCCGACAAGGATGAGTTGATGAAGTTATTGGGTATGGCCGAGTATTATGGCAAATTTATAGGGAATTTTGCTGAGAAGAGTAAAAGCATGCATGTTCTGCTGAAAAAGGGGGTGGAGTTTTCTTGGCAGAGGGAATGCAAGAAGGAATTTAAAGCATTGAAGGCGGAGTTGAGAGAGGCCCCTAGTATATTGAGTTTTGAGCTGGGTCAGGAGACGGTTTTGATGACAGATGCCAGTTCAAAAGGCTTAGGGGCAGTACTCATTCAAGTGGTCAATGGACAAGAAAGAACTATTCTATTTATTTCCAGAAGTCAAAGGGCTGCCGAAATGAAGTATTCTGTTACTGAGAAGGAGACGTTGGCTGTTTTCTGGGCGGTGCCTTGAGGACGTTTTTGTGGGGATCCAATTTCGTGGTCAAAATGGATCATAAGCCCCTGATGGAAGTTTTCATGTCAAAAGGGATCAATGCAATCTCCAGCAGGATATGCAAGTGGGTAAATGAGTTGCAAAAGCTTGATTATAAGGTGATTTATGTTCCCGTGGCTAAGAACATTTTGGTCAATTGTGTCTCTCCCTTGTGTAATGAGACTGACCAGTTCAAAGGAGAGGGGGACACATTTGGTGATGAGTTCAACAAGGAGGAGCTTAAAGTGCGGGAGGTGACAGGTGGAGCCATATTAGAAGGTGAGTGGATGGAAGAATTGGAGAGGGGCCTGTAACTAGCAGGTGATTGGTGTGGTGTCCTTTGGCTGGTCAAAGACATGTGGGCATGATCAAGTAATGAGGAGCTACTGGGAGGTGAGAGATAAGTTAACAGTGAGAGACAGACTTCTCTTACGAGGTAGTAAGTTGATCCCCCCAATTGTGTTGAGAGATCACATAACTTTGTTAGCTCATGAGAGTCACCTCAGAATTTCTAAGACCAAGATGAGAATTTGAGCTGATTTCTGGTGGCTAGGGGTGAATATGATGGTAGAGAGGAAGGTAAGACGGTGCACTGTGTGTCTGGAAAGTGACTAGATATTGAAGTGTAGAACGCAACCTATGGTTGTCATAAAATTACCTGCTGGTCCTTGGGAGGAGATTTCCTTGGATATTGTGGGTCTATTTGCCTCTCAAGTATTGATTATTATTTACTAAGCTGCATGGATGTTTACTTGAGGTGCCCAGAAATGGCGATTGTGACGTCGATTGAGTTGTGTGAGTTAATTCAGTTCCTAAAGCCCTTATTTGATCGGGAAGGGTATTCTTCAGTTCTTCTTACAGATAATCGGGTCCAGTTAACTTCGAATGAGATCGAGAGCTTCCTTAAGCAAAGGGGCATAATGCAAAAAGAATCTGCATTATATGATCCCGAATGCAATGGAATTATTGAGAGGTTTAATAAAGTGCTGAAGGAAGCCATACAGCGCTCAAGGGCAAATAGCAAATTGTGGAAAGATGAAGTGTGTCATAAGGTGAAGGTGTACAGACTCACCCATCATTTCATCACCTCCTTTTGAGTAATTTAGGGGCAGGAGTCCCTTTAGTTCAATGTGCCCAAGTTGGATGAGGAAAAAGAAAATTGATTGAATGGAAGAGAAGGTGGAGGATAAAATGTGGAAAGAAAGGGTGGAGGAGAAAATGGAAAAGATGAAAGAAGAATTCAACAACTGTAAGAGGGTGAAAGTGATAAGTGTGAAGGTGGGTGACTGGGTTAAGGTCAGACTTCCTGGTGTGGGGGTCAGGAGGATCTAAATTAAGTAAACCCATGAGAGTGATTACACTGTTCAGGAAGGCTGTTAAAACGGAGGACAACAGGGTGCTGAATTTGAATAGAGTAACACAATACCCCGTGGAAACTTACATGGAAAGTAGGGACATGAAACAAGGGGAGGGTTCCACAAACCAAGAGAGACTGGGAGTCGATGGTTTGAGGAGGAGTTCTAGATCCATGGTTGTTCCAACTTACCTGAAAGACTTTGTGATGAATTAATTGAAGAGTGACATTTCCATGTATTTTAGTTGAAAAATGTGAAAAACTGTTCTCTATTTGTAAAGTGTAGCTAATATCATAATGCATAGTTTTGTATAGTTGTGTTGCTCTTAAGATGGGAAGGTGTGTGGTATCCTGTTGTAATCATGGTGTGAGATTCCATGCATGTGCAAGGAAACTCATACAGCAGGGCAGCATTCTCACCTTGGGACCTGCGGGTTCTGAGAATGATGGTGTTTGAAGGGGAAACTGTTGGAGGAGACTGAAGGAGCTGGATGAGATGTTATCTGTAGCTTGATAATAAACTACATCCTGACACCAAGCTTTGCCTACACTTCTGCTTCTCTACAGCAACCCATAATAACTAGGATCTTCTGACCCTGCGTTAAATGCTAGGGACCCCAAATTCCCAGTATGGCGAGTTTGGGCTGTAGATCCAGGGGTATCCCTATAGCATCCTCCAGGGAATTGCACATATCCCCCCAGAAAGGCGGCAGGTTGGGACAGTTCCACAGAGTGTGCAGCAGTGTGCCCTTCATCCGACATCCCGGCAAGCATAGATCATTCTCCGCCCTCCCAATTTTGTGGATTAAGACCCTCGAGTAGTAGGCCTATGTACTATTTTGAGTTGGAATAGGCAGTAACTTGTCTTTATGTGACTTCCGCAAGGAATCCAAGCACTGTCTGCCAGTCTTGTTCATTCAACCCCCCCCCCCACGTCCTATTCCCATCTTACCTGCAGTCGTGTGTGGGGGCCTTGCGTATTTCTCATTAGTGTGCTGTAAGTGAGTGCGATGAATTTTTTCCTAATTCAGCTGTCCAGGAGTCTTCCCTCCAGAGGGGAGTCCTCCGGGGTTTCTTCCTCACTGGGTATGCACTCCTGGAGCGTGTGCCGCAGTTGTCTGTACCTCAGCCATTGCAATGCTGGCATCTTATATTCTTTCTGCAGATGGTCAAATGGAGCTACACCATTTGTGTCCCAGACATCCGCCAGTGCAGAGAGACCAGTGACGTCCCATACCTGAAAGCTGTCACAACCTTTGTCGCAGGGCTCGTTTGTGGGTCTAGCTTTCCCCCCATACAGTGCATGGAGATATCTCCAGTGTCCCATTCCCTTTCTGTCTAGACAGAACACCGGGTCGTCCCAGTTTGAGTAAGCCCATTCATTGACCACTCGAACCTCCGCCGCCTCATAGTACTTCCTGATGTTTGGAAGGGCTATGCCTCCATCGTATTTGCTCCATTGGAGAACCTTCATTGCAATCCGAGGTTGCCCCACCCACAGCAGCGTTATGACGATTGTATCCACCATAGTGAAGAGAGCATCTGGGCCCTTATGTGGGCAATTTTGTAGGATGTAGAGGAGCCTGGGCACCGCAATCTTCTTGAACATGGCTGCCCTTCCCAAAAGGGACAGCAGCAGTGTATGCCAGTGACTCTTGTCCCCTTCCAATTGCTTAACCATAGGCACCAAATCCGCCTCATAATGCTCTGCCACATTCCTGGTGATCCCCAAGTATTTCAATCTTTGGGGCTGCACCCGTAGTGCAAGAGACAATGTCCCCTCCTGCACCCAACCACACACTGGATACAGTAGGGACTTTTGCCACTGCATTTATTTCTGAAAACATATTCTTACAACTTCAATTATTTCAAGAGGGCACTCGGTGCTTAGAAGAATCACAGCCATGTTATATCTTTTATAATGTGTAGGATCTTATTCATGCACTTGTTTCAAAGAGCACAATGCGAAGACTACGAGTCACTTCAGAACACTACAGTGATTTTTTGACAAATTCCATGTACAAACAGGATCCAGAGAAGTCAGAGTCTGATAGGAATTAAGGAACACCTTTCTGATGTTCTTTGGTAGCAATTCCTATCCTGTGAAGCACACCTAAAGTTAGTCCTCAAACATGGGTTCATGGCAAAACCAGTGTACACCACTAAACTCTAAGCTATTCACTCTATGCCACTCCACTCTACGCCACTCTACTGAACACCAATCCACTCTATGATATTTCACTCTATACCACTCTACTATCACTCTACGCCACTCCACTCTACACCATTCCACTCTACACCACTCCACATTATACCACTCCACTCTACGGTATTCCACTCCGCGCCACTCCACTCTACGACACTCCATTATAAGTGATTCCACTCTACACCACTCAACTCTATGCCACACCACTCTCTGGCACTCCACTCTAAGCTATTCAATTCTACACTACTTGTTCTACACCTCTCTACTGTAAGCCGCTCCACTCTAAGCCACTCCACTCTACACTATTTTATTATATGCTACTCGACTCTATGCCACTCTACACCTCTCCAATCTATGTTATTCCACTCTACGCCACTCCACTCTACGCCACTCCACTCTACACCACTCTATTCTATGCTATTCCACTTTATGGCATTACACTCTTTGCCACTGTAATCTATGCCACTTCACTCTATGCCATTCCACTCTACATCACTTCACTGTACGCCACTCCACTCTATGTTTTTCCATTATATGCCACGCCACTGTACGCTATACCACTCTACTCTAGGCCACTCCACTTTACACCACTCCACTCGATGCTATTCTACTCTACGCCACCCAACTCTACACCACTCTATGCCATTCCACTCTATGCTATTCCACTCTACACCACTCTACTCTATGGCATTCTACTCTATGCCACTCTATGCTATTTCATTGTACGCCACTCCACTCTACACCTCTCCAATCCATTCCAATCTACACCACTGCACTCTATGCTATTCCACTCTACCCCATTCCATTCCACTCTACACAACTTCACTATAGCTATTCCACTCTACGCCCCTCCACTCTACACTATTCCACTGTACGCCACACCACTCTATGCCACTCCATTCTATGCTATTCGACTCTATGCCACTGTATTGCATCCCACTCCAACCTACAGTATTCTACTGTATGCCATTTCACTCTACGCAACTGCACTATAGGCCACTCCACTTTACCCTACTCCACTCTAAGCCACTCCGCTCTATGCTCTTTCACTCTATGCTTATCTACTCCACGCTATTCCACTCTATGCCACTCCACTCCACTCTACACTACTCCACAGTACGCCATTATACTCTATGCCACTCCACTGTACCCCACTCCAATGTATGCTATTCCACTCTACGCCACTCCACTCCATGCCACTCCACTCTACGCTAGTTGGCTCTACTCCACTCCACTCTACGCAACTCTACTGTATGCCACTGCACTCTATGCCACTCCACATTATTCTATTCTACACCACTCCACCATATGTCACTGTATGCCACTCCACTCTACGGTATTCCACTCTACACCACTTCACTCTATGCCACTCCACTCTGTGCCACTCCACTCTACGCCACTCCACTCTACATTATTCCACTCTACGCCCCTTAACTATACTTCCCTCTACTCCACTCTACCAGTAGCGGCTCCTGGTGGGAGTGCTGCCGGGCGGTGACGCGGGGTGGGGGAGGGGCAGGGTTGGGGATAGTAAACTCTGGAATACGGCCCAACAGAGGTAAGTAAACAAATAAATAAATAAAACGAAATTCGTTGCGCGCGCTGCATCGCATTTGGCTACTGCACTCTACTCTACGGTATTCCACTGTATGCCACTCAACTGTACGCTGTTCTACTGTATGCCACCCCACTCTATGCCACTCCACTATACACCATGGCTGTTTACTCTATTCTACGACACTCAACGGTACAACAGTACACTCTATAACACTCCACTGCACTCGATAACAGTACACTTAATGACACTTCACTTGACGACACTCCACTCTTCGATTTGTAACACTTTTTTATTCAAAATAAAAGCCATTGAAATTCAATGAAAAAAACAAAGGTTAAACATGAGTTATAGTTAAAGAAACTTTATTTATTCTTTTTATGCCAACCGAACTTAAACTACACAAACATTAGAAATTCTAAAGTTACTGTTATATCATAAAATGTATAATTTACTCGCCACCTTCAAATTACTACAATTCGTTTACGTCCATACACAATGCTCTCAAGTCTCTAGCCACACTACGTTAACTATAACTCTCTACTCTACCAAGCACAGTTTTTTATGAATTATTTCATTAGATATGTCATGAGTCTTGTTAAGAAAGCTATGATTTAACCTGCTATACCTGATGTAATATTCAAAAGTAAAGCAGGGCATGGAGGAGGCACAATTTATAGTTAATGCACTCTGGCTAGCGAGTTGACAACAGTGTGTATGGAGGTGCGCAAGTTGTAGTAGTTTGAAGGTGGTGCGTAAATTATAAATTTAAGGTATAACTATAAGTTTAGAATTTCTAATGTATGTGCAGTTTAGGTTTGTTTAGAAAGAATAAATAAAGTTTCCTAACCATAACTAATATATATATATATATATATATATATATATATATATATATATATATATATATATATATATATATATATATATATATATATATATATGTGTGGGTGTGTATCTCACTGAAAAAACAAAGGTTAAATTGACATTACAGCAATCTAACTAGGTGCTGAAATGATATAAGATCTAACATTTGAATTATGAAAAACCACTGAACACCAGTTTAGTGAACTAACTATAACTTGCGTCCCTTTCATATACTGCATATGATCTTGCATATTACATCACTCATGCCATGTAAAATAACATAATTCATGACATCCTTGATAACTTTATCCAATCTTTGTGACAGTGTCCTATATGCTTTGTGCGCTTGAAATAATTCAACATGATACACCTGTGACCAATTTTCTAAGACCAATCAAGTGGTAATGGACATAACCTGTGGCCACATGCTGGACACATAGAATATCTATCAACTCGCTCACATTTGATGGATGTTGCACTCGTTCTACTGGTGTTCACCTACCCAACAAAACAAAATTCCTCCATAGACTTTAATGGTGTCACCAACTTTTTAAACCTTGAACACCCCCCAATGAAGAGTTTGTTCTCTATTTAATCTTATGGGGTGACCCTCTTAAGGACTTCACATTGTCCCTAATTTTAAGTCAAGATGCTGTTTGATTGATTGATATGCATTAGCCACTGATAATACACCTTTCGCCTTTGGCTGTCCTCAGCGGTGGATTGGGTAAGCCCCCCCTGCTCACGGCCTTTGACTGTACGCAACACTTAATGATATTAGTTGCTTGGATGGATCCTTCCACCTCCAATAGAGTGCATACATTGCAAAGCATGACAGACTTTTTTGCATCTCTTTAGCTCTCTCTCTGTAGTGTCCTCGTTGCTAACGCCTGAACCAATTCATAACTTTGTAAGCCTGTATTTACATGTGCTAGCACGTTAAAACCAGACCTTTTGGCTTTGTCAATGCTCGTAAGGTAATTGTTTCTCAGCATCGTGAAACAGATTAGAGTGCATCATTCAAAGACTGCCAAATCAAGTGCCGGGCTTAAAACAAGCTCAGCCCAGGGGTTGCCCTGATAAATGCAAATTTGGGAACATGTGTGAGCTGCTGATTCGATGATGCAACCCTCAATACATAGAAGTGTTGTGAAAAGAAATAAAAGTACGGTCCTTGAAAGATGATCTTTAATTTGCGCCAACCAACTCTATTTTATTTTATTTTAGCTTTGAAACAACTCTTCACGCCCAACGCATGAGAAGCCTGCCGACCTCGCCCACTAATCCCATATGAAAATAGACTCACCTTATCTTAATTGCCTCAAGGCATCTAATGAAGTCCATAAGACTCCAATTAAAATATGGCGGTGTACCTTCAAAGGACCCTTACAGTCCTCATTAGGTTTACAAGGCCTGTATTCACCCTGTGCTCTTACTTGGGGGAAAATGCTGGAAACCAGCCGGGGCACTGGGCAGCCCCCAGTCGAGATCTCCATCGGCTGGTGGGAATAAAAATGCATCGTGTTTGTTCAGAGATGGAGATAGCAACAGGGGGGAAAGGTCAAGTGCTGTGGAAATGCCAGAGCCCCCCAGGGTAATGTAGAATAATAGGACGAAGGGGACAGAGGTCAGGCAGGGCCATTTCAACGACACCACCGAGAATTGAGAGTTTAAAAGGTACATTATCTGCAAACCTGAACTGCAGTAGTTTATTGGCCCAGCACAGTTGTTGCCATCATTATTATGAGAGATTTAAGCCTTGAGTGTGTTTTGTTGCCTCGTGGAGGCATGTGAAGGCTCCCTCGCAAATTGCTTCGCTCCATCTTTCGGAGTGGGAGGGTTACACTGTAATAGGACATTCTCGAAATCATATTATCAGCAAGGCAGTGGACAACGGGGAGGAGGAACAGGGGGAAATACAGGCAGCGTTCCTGTACTAGGAACCGAAGTAAAAATAATAGTAGAAAATAAAAACATTAAGGAAGCAAAGCAAGAAAGAAGAAGAGTGGGAGCATCAAGATGGTGGATGAAAACATAAATGTAAAGCAAATATGGTACAAAGAGAGAGGAATGTAAAAGGGAAGCACAAGTTAGTAAACGGTGAAAGAATGAGTGAAAGAATTAGAGAACAAATTACAGTGTCAGAAAGAAAAGGTCAATTAAATCACTAAATGAAGGCAGAACAAATGAAAATATATTAATATGCAACACATGAAAAAGAGTAAAAATGAAAACTAGAACTGGAACCAAAGATCAAAAAAGAATGAATGTGAAAAAGGAAACCGATAGAACAAAGGAAGGAGTTCAAGGAGGAAAGAAAAAGGGCAAGGGAGAGGAACAAAGAAGGAAGAAGAGAAACGAAAAGAGCAAATGGAAATTATAAATCAAGTGTTGGAAGTAAAGAAAAACATTGAATAAAATGCAGCCGGAAAGCGGAAACAGAGAAAGGTAAGAGAAAAAGGGAACGACGGACAATGAAATAGAAAAATGCTTGTATCATTTGAGGATATTATTAAGTTATCGATGTACAGCCTGGATACCTGAGTTTTAACATGGCTTCCCCTTTTGAAAAAAAAGCTATGCAATCGCAGGCAGTTTTCCTTACCTTTTAGTGTCCATGTTCCCATATGCCTTATCAGGAGTAGTGATATCCTGTCAATCATATGTTCTACTATTCTGATTCCCTTCCACAAATGTCTCGAGACAGTGTTGTGTAGCGCAGCTATTTTCATCACTGGCCCTTATTTTTCTCAGTTGCTACAATAGTTAATGGATGGAGAGATCATGTTCATTTGTGCAATGGAAACAAACCAGAATGAAGTGGATATAAATTGAAGGGAAAAACCATGAGAAGGAATGGAGCAAGGAGAGTGAGTGATGAAACGTCAGAGGAAAAATAGTGGGACCGGAGGGCTTAAGAAGAGAAAGATATGGATTAAACCAGAGGTTGGGTGATGCTTGGAGTGAAAGTTTTGCTGTAAATCCCATTTAGGGGGCGGATTGAAGATGGTGGCACTGTACGAAGCATCACATGCTCCTGTGTCTGAGCCCACGAAGGTCCTACTCCCCTGCCTCAGCTGCTGGAGCAGTCGATGTAAGGCGAGAATGATCCCCCTTGGTGTCGGGACCAAGAGCGAACATGCAGATAGTGTGGTGGTCCGCAAACAACAGAGCACGAGTGAAGCAATGGCCAAGATGCCGGACGGCATAGAAGAGAGAAGAACAGCCATGTGGCCTTGACCTGCAAGTCCGAGCAGTGTCTGAGACCCAACACCGCATGAAAAACAGGAGTGCTGGTGAGGTAAAGAGGTGGGTCTGCAAAGCAGATAAGTTTGTGCCATACTTAAAAAGTGCACAAGTCAGCAAGACGTTCTGGGGGAGACCCCTAAAGGTGCAAGTGGATTGGTGGGGTACCGCACGGCCTCAGGGGCCTCCCTGGTGCACAGGAGGGTAGGGCTCCAGATAGGGTGGACTGTTCATCAGGGCCTGATGTGGAGGCATGCCTGGTAGAGCAAGGGGAGTGATCTCACATGAAGCTACACGGCCACAAAGCAACGCTCCACATGGGGGCCTGAGGGGATAGGTGAACACCCCTTGTCACAGTGGAATGACTGGCGAGGCAACACATTAGGCAACATATTCCCCATAGACATACCCCGAGAAACAAAGAGAAGAGCAGAGCACCCTGCAAAACCACAGGGCTGCTAAGAACCTCCACATCAAAGTGACAGGTGATTAGGACTGGGGGGCATCAGGGGGCAGAGAAGGCCCCAGTATAAGAACATGTACAACCCCACCCAGCATCACAGCCCCCATTCTGTGCCCAATTTAAGAAGAGTCCACCAATTCACGGACAGCATGGAAACCAACAAAGGAAAGAAGGCGAACACCCTCATGGAGATGCTGTCCAGATCAGGGTCACAGAAGGAAGAGGCGATGGCTAAAAAAAGCAAGTGTTATTACTCAGAGATAATCAATCTCAACAGAAGAACACCTCAGTGGTGCCCCCTCAGCCACAGAGGAACTTTTTTGGGGCCTGCAACAGAATTTCTCAACACCAAGAGATGAGGTAATAAAGGCTGTCCAAAGCCTCAAACAAGACACAATGGAAGTTGTGTTATCTTTTGTAATGTACCCCAATATAGGCCTGGGTAGTCACCTAACCTTTCACCTACATTTTCCCTGCCATTGTACTACATAACGTTTTTTTTGGTATTGACCCTTTACCTAGTTAGGTGCCGCATAAATGTTGTGTGGTTTTCCAAGAAAACTAACCTCATTTATTATGCATGAGGATTCTCAGAACCGCAGCAGGATTACCATCTTCTGCATAATAACTATGTATAAGGGTCATCCCTTCCATCATCCTCGGCTGACATGACACAGCAAGGTAGAACCCCTGAGGGTACCTTTCGGGTATATAAACACCATATCTTTGCTGGGGCAGGCAGAGGATAAAGACTTCCATGTTTACACAGTGATGCAAGACGCTGAGGGTCCTGCATGCAGACACTCCAGCACGCAGTGGTCTGACATCCCTCTCAGGGTGTCCCTCTCCATACTAAGACAGGGTCCTTCATTCTCTCACACCAGGTAATGGGGTTGGCTCTTTCCTAGGGGGATTCTTGGCTCTACACCCACATACATGTTAGGTACACTTAGGTACATCTAGTTAGTATTGCATCATTGGAGGACACATTATTATTTTCATGTATTTAGATACCTGCCTAAATTCATTGTTTTAGCACTATGGTAGAAATCTACCATCCATTTACTCTGTTGGTGCTTATAATCATTTATATCTGTTTCTGTCTTATGGTTGTTTGAGCACACCTATTTCACACTAGAATGATGCTGGTTCAATAAATGCTTATTGAAAAGTCCCCACCGTTTATTCTGTGTATCTCTCTGAGACCAAAGTGAGCACAAGTGACTGAGCGAAAAGTACTGTACTGTTTCCATGATCCCTGAAGGGACAGGGTTGTCATGTTCGATAGTTGCCAGGAACTATTCTCTCCTTGGTAAGAGGAGTTTACAGTGGCACTGTGAGCTAGCTGGTATACAGGTGTACATACCCGGTGGGGGTATCTGGAATCCGTCTGGACATCAATCCCACAGTTTATGTTGTCTAAACGTGCAGATCCTATATAGATTTATAGGAACTACACGACAGTTGGAGACCCACAAGACGAAGAGGTGGAGACCCCCCCAACAGGAGATCCTCTACAAGAAAGAGCAATTGGTGGATCTGCAAGCGCATCTGAAAGACCTTTAAACCTGCTCAAGGATACAGAATATAAGGATCAAGGAGACCCCAAGAAATGTAGAGGTAGAGGACACTGCAGAATACGTCAAAAGACTTTTCAAACACATCCTTCCAAACCTCAGAGATGCATACTACGTCCGACAAAAGAAGATGTCATGGTAGCAGTGACATGGAACAGATCACTTCTGAGGGAAACAAGGTGGCAACCTTCCAAGCCCTCTCACCATTATGCTGCAAAAAATCAGTGAATTCTAGGTAGTTTCTGTTAGTCACAGATTTTCAGAGACGCAAGCAGATAAGCTACAGATGGGGTCATCCACTCTGCTTTATTCACCTGGGAAGGAGTGCTTGAGATGAGGTCCTTCATGGAGACTTGCTGTGTCCTGGGATTGGGAGGCCCAGAGAGCTCTTCAGAGAGGTTTAGCTTTGTCCAGACACAAGGGAGCACCCAGCATAAGTCAAAGCAATACCTTCTGAATCTGTCACTGGTGTTGTAGGGTGTTTTATACAGGAACTGCTCTCCACCTACACTTGGGAACTACTCAGAGTTCTCTGCTTCTTTTTGCATATATATACATATATATGCTTATATATATATGCTTGTTCTCAATTTATTGTTTTAGTTGCAAAATCGCTGGGACGCGTTTCGGCCGCAGCTGCGACCTTGCTCACACCAATGCAGCGGCACCATTAGGAGTGCTTATATCACCATATTAGAGCACAGGCATGGACATAGACAAAATTCTTTGTACATTTTTTTCCCAATATGTAACTTATTTCACAATGTTCTCTACTGTTTTAAATACATAAATTTAAGTGATAATTTTCTACCTTTCCATACTGTAAAACCTTAACAAATTATTAACACAATGTTATACATGTCCATCATTCAACTGCCATGCATAATAGTGGAAACATTGGGAACTGCACTCACTTATTTCATGTCAGTGCTGGATTGATGCATACTAATAGCGGTAAAGGACCAATGTGCATATATTGATACTAATTTCTTGTGTTGTTTAAAACTGGGTAAGTCTTTAAGTAACATAAAGGCTGTTCATCCAATATAATATTGGGTAATCATGTAGAGATCCCTCTAAATCTATCACTCAGATTATTAAAAGTCTATCTGTCTGATACATAGTTAAGTTCAAATATATGGTGCTTATAAAAATTATGTAAATCCTCTTTAGTGTTCAAACTGTTAGGGAACTTGGAATCTAGATTCAAAATGTACACACTCTCTAATTTTCTTAGAGCCTTAGCTCTGTCACCTCCTCTAATATCATGAGTTACGGTGTCAATTACGAAGTACGTCATTTGCGATACCTCACTGTTAGACTTGGCATCTTTTGGCGTGTTTCCCCTGACTTTTTGCTTTCTGACCTCCCGGTTTTGACTCTGTTTTTGCTGGTGTAATGATTCTGCGCACTTTCCTCACTGCTGTCCAGTGGGAAAGTGCAAGTGCTCCTGTATAAAATGTGTTATGGATTGGTGTTTCCATGATTGGCCTATTTGGTTTATCTGTCAGTCCCTTGTAAAGTGCACTGCGAGTGCCAGGGCCTATAGACCAAATGCTGTTGGTGGGCTGCAGCACTGGATTGTGCCACCCGCGCAAACAGCCCGTAAAATGTAACTCGGGCCTGCCACCGCAGAGCCTGTGCGCAGCCTGGGGCTGCCATGTCGACTTGGCAAGTGCACACACTTGCAAGTCCCTAAACCTTCCCTTTGCTACATGTTAGTCACCCCTAAGGTAGGCCCAAGGTACCCCTGTGGGCAGGGTGCGGTGTATGCGAAAGGTAGGACATGCCCGGGTGTGTGCGGCATGTCCTGATAGTGAATTACAGCCTAGTTCGTTTTTCACTATTGCAAGGCTACCTGTTCCCCTAGGCCAGACCGGGCAGTTTTGATTATTACAGCTTATAATCCTAACTGACCCCGGGAACATGGTAGAAATTCGAGTTTAGTATGCCTGGACTCAGAATGATAAAATGCATCTTTTAGTGAAGTTGGTTTTAACATTCTGTGTTTGAAAATACCACTTTTAGAAAGTGGGTATTTTCTTGTCTAACCATCCAAGCCTGCCTCTGCGAGGTTGTGTATTCCTTGTCTGGAATGTGAGTGACAGGGGCTGGGGGATGTCAGGAGACAGGGTGAGTCAGCACAGGGCTGGATAGCAAGATCTACATGTAGATGGGTGGGAGGGGTCGCACCTGGGCCCTGAATAGGACAGTGCCTTCCCTCCACAATGCTGGCTCCACCTCCTGTGGTGCGTCTGATGTCCCTGGCCTGCTCACTGAAAGAAGGGACGGAGACTTGTCAACAAAGTGCTCCAGAACTGGTTTGGACTAGGCAAAGGCCTCTCTGCCTTCACAGAACAAAGGAATTTGGGATATAAATATTGGGGCCCTGACCCCATGAATTTAGATCTCGCTGGAATCAAGGAACCTGCCAAGACGAAGAGCTGGAAGAGCTGCCAGGAGGAGTACTGCCCCTTTGCTGTGTTGTTGCTTTGGTGGGTTGGCCTGCAGCTGCTGCTTCTGCCTTGGGCAGGGAAAGGACTGGACTGAACTTTCTACAAACTTGTGCTGAGTATCTCCAAGGGCCTGAAACCGAGCTGGCCTCCTGTTAAGAAGTCTCAGGGACTACAAAGACTTCACAAGCCTCTGGGTACCGCTTCTGGAACGCTGTTTCAGTTGCCACAGAGGGAGGGAACTGCAACCGACTCCGTCAACCGAATCCATCCCTGGCCGGTGACCTGTTTGCACCGCAGACCGCATCGCCCCGCTTCGCATCGCAACCCTGGTCTCACCGTGGGCGACGTCCAACGCCGCCAACATCGAGCCGCTGCTTGCACCGTGACCTGTGGGCACCGCAGTTCGCATCGCATCGCTTCACTGAACCAACCGGACCCGACTGACGAGGTCGCTGCAACTGGCTCAAGAGTCGTGACCGCACCGCATTTGGGGCACCGCTCGCACGTCTGCGACGCACCGCTCCGACTCGCACCGCTGTCCGACGCCAGCTCCCGCACTCCGGGTAGGTCGCCTGCATCGCAACCTGTCAGCACCGCATCGAGCATCGTCTCACCCTGCATCGCACGCCTTGGACTCACCGACTCCGTCTGCCCGATGCTCATCGAGCCGCTGCCTGCACCGCATCGAGGGACACCGCACCTTGCACCGCTCCGACTTGCACCGCAACCGCGACGAACGCCGACCGGCTCGTACACTCCGTACCAGCCACAACGAGAAAGGTACTGTAACCGAGTCTGTGCACGACTCTGCTGGCCCGTATCGACGCGGTCGGCTGGAACTGTTAGACTCTGTGGTTTTCAGCATCACGGTAGGCTCGGACGGAGCTACCGACTCGTACGAACTTTGTTTTTGAACTATTCTTGCAAAGAAGAAGTTACCTTATCAAGCATTCATTTTTAAAGTACAGTATTGTGGATTTTTGTCGTAATTGGTCTTGTCTTGAGTATATAAAATATTGGTTATTTTTCTAAACTGGTGTGGTGTCCGTTTGTAGTGCTTACACTGTATTACTGTTGGTTATGTGCAAATGCTTTACACACTGCCTCTGAATTAAGCCCGACTGCTCGTGCCAAGCTACCACGAGGGTGAGCAGGGGTTACTTCACGAGTGTAACACCCTTACCCTGACTAGGAAGAAGGGTCCCTACTTGGACAAAGGTGCAAGCCCTTGCCAACTAGAGATCCCATTTCTAACATTGGTGGCAGCGGTGGGATAGGACTTGTGTTTGCACTTGACTTACAGTGATTGGTGTGCACTACTACCATATCGCAGACCATTACGTACTCACATACTGGTTCTTTTTCTTTTGGCCTATTTTTGATCTTGCCAGTTTTCAACTCACGACTTTTGTCATGCCTGAATCAATTGCATCATCCGTTGCATCTCTGGAAGTTATCTTTGAGGAGGACAGGTTGGAATCCTACGCCGTAAAGGAGTTACGAGCGATTTGTAAAAACCTGAAAGTCCAAATTAAAGGCCTCACAAGGAAGGAGGAGCTACAGAAGGCGCTGAGGGCCTGGGTAGCAGCCAGACATGCCAATGGGCAGCCTGGTGATCTCAGTGAGGAGGTGGAGGAGCCTATTTCCAGGGTGGATGTGCTTTTGGGTAGGGGGAACCCGCCAGGTCAGGCAGCAGCAGTCTGTCCCCAGAGGAGCTGGAGGACAGGCGGGAGGCAAGGCAGTTCGAGCTGCAGAAGCTCAGGCTGGAGAGTGAGCGGGAGGAGAAGAGATTGGCCATAGAGGAGAGGAAGATGCTCTTAGAGCATGAGAGAGAACTGAAGGAGCTAGAACTTAGGAGTAAGTCAGGCTCAGATGGTGGCAGCAATTCGTCCAGAAAGGCAGACAGGATTGTGCACATTCCCAAGAACGTAGGCAAGGAGTTCAAGAAGGGGGATGACATACAAAGGTGGTTTCAGGGTTATGAGGCAGCCATACACATGAATGGGGTCCCTGAGGAGAATTGGGGAGCAGGATTGTGGCCACTTTTCCCAGAAGAAGCAAGGGATGCTCTGATAGCTTTGGGTAAGGGGTATCACCTCACCTATGCTGACATGAAGGATGCCCTTCTCACGAAGTATGGTCTTACTCCTGAAAAGTACAGGGATCAGTTCAGGTCCAGTAAGAAGTCTGATGCCAACACTTGGTTGGAATGTGTGGATGTGTTCTGCAGGTCTCTGGATGGTTGGGTGAAGGGCAGTAGTGTAACAGATTTTCAGGGGCTCTACAACTTGATTGCATGGGAGCACTTGTCTAGTCTATGTTTTGCAGATCTGCGCCAGCACCTAGTTGATAGTAAGCTAACTGACCCCAGGAAGCTTGCTATGGAAGCGGACCGCTGGGTGAGTACCAGGGTCCACAAGAAAGCGTTTGGGGGAGACTCAGCCAAAGGTGGGCAGGGTCCCCAGCAGAAAGGTGGGGGGACAAGGGTAAAGCACAGGAGTTCTCTAAAGGGCCCCAAACTAGTACCCAGGGTAAAGGTTCCCAGCCCCCGGTGATAAGAAGAAAGGGGTCTCTACAGGGAAGCCTGTTGAGACCGGCCCCCGCAAGTGTTATGCATGTGACCAAGTAGGTCACTTTAAGGGGGACCCCAAGTGCCCAAAGGGGACACAGCCACCCACCGGTAGACAGTCCAAAGTGTTGGCTAGTGTAGCGCTTGGGGAGGAGGGGTGCCCACAGGAGGGTGGGGATCCCGCAGAAATGACCCTTGTCTCACTAGGGGACAGTGAGATGGTCCCAGGAAACCAGGTGCCCCCTAACACAAAGAAATATAGCACCTGGGTGACCATTAATGGGAACAGGGTAGAGGCTCTCAGAGATACTGGAGCCAGTGTGACCTCAGTCCGGTGTCACCTGGTGTCTGAGAAGCAAGTAGTCCCCGGGGCATTCCACCAAGTAGTTGCGGTAGACAACTCAGAGCGCCAATGTATGGTGGAGCAGGTTCCCTTTGAATGGGGGTCTCAGGTCCCTTGCGGGTGGTTGTGAGCCCTACCATGCCTGTAGATTGTCTGCTAGGAAACGACCTGGAGCAGTCCTCATGGAAGGAGGTTGAGCTCAGGTCTCACTTGGAGATGCTTGGGTTGCCAGAGTGGGCATGCGTGTCTACTCGGTCAATGGCAGCCAGAAAGGGTGATCAAGAGGACTTGGAGCCTGAAACAGTGGCCCAAGTCCCTGCCAAGAGAAAGGGCAGGGGCGCGGGAAACCGGCCCCCGAAGTTCCCACGGACCGGGAGGAGGCGGACCTCGAGGGGGACGCCCGGTGCCTACAGGGGAGCAGGTAGCCGAACTGGGAGACATCTCTGAGCTGACCCATTGGCAGCAAGAAGGGGGTCCCACCAGGGAGGAGTTCTGCAGGGAGCAGAACGAGTGCCCTACTCTGGAGGGTCTGCGGCGGCAGGCTGCAGACCAGGCAGCTGGTAATCAGTCCGGGTCACATCTGATCTACTGGGAGAGTGGTCTCCTATACAGTGAGCCTAAGGTTGCTGAGCCTGGGTCAGCCCGTGTGCTGGTGGTACCCCAGCGCTTCAGGACCTTCCTACTGGGTCTGGCTCATGACGTGCCTTTGGAAGGACATTTGGGGCAGGACAAGACCTTTGACAGGCTTGTCACCCACTTCTTTTGGCCCCAAATGCGAAGGCAGTCAGATGCACACTGTAGGTCTTGCCAAACTTGCCAGGCAAGTGGTAAGAGTGGGAGGAAGGTCAAAGCTCCTCTCCAACCTTTTCCTGTTGTTGGAACACCCTTTGAAAGGGTAGGGATGGATATTGTGGGGCCTCTGGATCCCAAGACAGCCATGGGCAACAGGTACATCCTGGTCTTGGTGGACCATGCCACCCGGTACCCGGAGGCAATCCCTCTCAGGACAATGACGGCGCCAGTGGTGGGCCGGGCGTTAGTGGGGATCTTTTCCCGTGTGGGATTCCCCAGAGAGGTGGTTTCTGATAGGGGGACCAATTTCATATCGAAGTATATGACATCCCTGTGGAAGGAGTGTGGTGTAACCTACAAGTTCACCACTCCTTACCACCCACAAGGAAACGGTCTGGTGGAGAGATTCAACCAGACCTTGAAAGGCATGATCAAGGGTCTAACAGAACCCATGAGGCGTAAGTGGGACGTCCTCTTGCCATGCCTACTCTTTGCATACAGGGAGGTGCCTCAGAAGTCTCTTGGGTACAGCCCCTTTGAGCTCCTGTATGGCCACCCTGTCAGAGGACCTCTGAGTTTGGTTAAGGAAGGCTGGGAGGCAGCTCCCAGGAAAACTCCCCAGGATGTATTTAGCTACATGCTGGCCTTTAGAAACCAAACTGCCCGCTTCAGGAAACTCGCTCAGGCGAACCTAGAAGCAAGCCAGGAAGAAATGAAGAGATGGTATGACCAGAATGCCACTCTGGTCGAATTTCAACCTGGGCAGAAAGTGTGGGTCATGGCCCCAGTGGCACCTTGTGCCTTGCAGGACAAGTGGACTGGGCCATATGAGGTAAAGGAGCGCAAAAGTGACGTCACCTACCTGGTGGATTTGCAGGCTCCAAGGAACCCTTTGAGGGTCCTTCACGTGAACCGCCTCAAGCCCCACTTCGAGAGGTCCGAAGTGAGTATGCTCTTGGCGACAGATGATGGGGTGGAAGAGGAGAGTGAGCCTCTCCCTGACCTCCTGTCTACCAAGGAGCATGATGGGTCAGTAGAGGGTGTGATCCTCTCCCCTACTCTGACTCAGGAGCAGCAGGGGGACTGTCGCCAGTTGTTGGGACAGTTCGCCCCACTGTTCTCTCTGACCCCCGGTGTTACTCACTGGTGTACCCATGACGTGGACACTGGTGACAGCCCTCCTGTGAAGCACAAGATTTACAGGTTGACTGACTGGGTCAGAGCCAGCATCAAGGAGGAGGTCTCTAAGATGTTGGCGTTAGGGGTGATTGAGCCCTCCCACAGTCCTTGGGCCAGCCCAGTGGTCTTGGTCCCAAAGGCTGCGGCGCCCGGTGCCACTCCAGAACTCCGGTTTTGTGTGGACTACCGTGGGCTCAATGCCGTCACCAGGACTGACGCGCACCCCATCCCCAGAGCTGATGAGCTCATTGATCGGTTGGGAGCTGCCCGGTTCCTCAGCACGTTTGATTTGATGTCTGGGTACTGGCAGATTGCCTTAACCGATGGGGCCAAGGAGAGATCAGCATTCTCAACCCCAGAAGGTCATTACCAATTCCGGGTGATGCCCTTTGGGTTGAAGAATGCCCCTGCCACCTTTCAGAGGTTGGTCAATCAGGTGTTGGCTGGGCTGGAGGATTTCAGTGCCGCCTACCTGGATGACATTGCTGTGTTCAGTTCCAGCTGGGAAGAACATTTACAGCACCTTGAGAAAGTGTTGAGGGCACTGCAAGGTGCAGGCCTCACGATCAAGGCCAGTAAGTGCCAGATCGGGCAGGGTTCTGTGGTGTACTTGGGACACCAGGTAGGAAGCGGCCAGGTGGCACCCCTACAACCTAAGATTGACACCATTCTGGCTTGGGAACCCCCCAAGACCCAGACAGAGGTGAGAGCCTTCTTAGGTCTCACCGGCTACTATAGGAGATTTGTTAAGGGCTATGGCACCATCGTTGCCCCCTTAACAGAGCTGACCTCTAAGAGGCAGCCCAGGAAAGTGATCTGGACTGAGTCCTGCCAGAAAGCTTTTGATGCCCTGAAGGCAGCCATGTGCACGGCGCCCGTGCTCAAGGCACCTGACTTCTCCAAGGAATTCGGCGTGCAGACTGACGCTTCAGAGCATGGTGTGGGAGCGGTGCTCTCACAACTGAACGAAGAGGGCCTGGATCAGCCTGTAGTCTTCCTTAGCAGGAGACTACTTCCCAGGGAACAGAGGTGGAGTGCCATAGAAAGGGAAGCTTTTGCTGTGGTCTGGGCACTGAAGAAGTTGAGACCATACCTGTTTGGGACTCACTTCCGGGTTCAGACAGACCACAGGCCCCTCAGATGGTTGATGCAAATGAGGGGTGAGAATCCAAAACTGCTGAGGTGGTCCATCTCCCTACAGGGAATGGACTTTACGGTGGAGCACCGTCCTGGTACAGAACACGCCAACGCAGATGGTCTGTCCAGGTTCTTCCGCCTTAGTGAAGAGAACTCCAATGGGGTTGGGTAGTTCTCCCTACTTTCAGCTGGAGGGGACATGTGTTAGACTTGGCATCTTTTGGCGTGTTTCCCCTGACTTTTTGCTTTCTGACCTCCCGGTTTTGACTCTGTTTTTGCTGGTGTAATGATTCTGCGCACTTTCCTCACTGCTGTCCAGTGGGAAAGTGCAAGTGCTCCTGTATAAAATGCGTTATGGATTGGTGTTTCCATGATTGGCCTATTTGGTTTATCTGTCAGTCCCTTGTAAAGTGCACTGCGAGTGCCAGGGCCTATAGACCAAATGCTGTTGGTGGGCTGCAGCACTGGATTGTGCCACCCGCGCAAACAGCCCGTAAAATGTAACTCGGGCCTGCCACCGCAGAGCCTGTGCGCAGCCTGGGGCTGCCATGTCGACTTGGCAAGTGCACACACTTGCAAGTCCCTAAACCTTCCCTTTGCTACATGTTAGTCACCCCTAAGGTAGGCCCAAGGTACCCCTGTGGGCAGGGTGCGGTGTATGCGAAAGGTAGGACATGCCCGGGTGTGTGCGGCATGTCCTGATAGTGAATTACAGCCTAGTTCGTTTTTCACTATTGCAAGGCTACCTGTTCCCCCTAGGCCAGACCGGGCAGTTTTGATTATTACAGCTTATAATCCTAACTGACCCCGGGAACATGGTAGAAATTCGAGTTTAGTATGCCTGGACTCAGAATGATAAAATGCATCTTTTAGTGAAGTTGGTTTTAACATTCTGTGTTTGAAAATACCACTTTTAGAAAGTGGGTATTTTCTTGTCTAACCATCCAAGCCTGCCTCTGCAAGGTTGTGTATTCCTTGTCTGGAATGTGAGTGACAGGGGCTGGGGGATGCCAGGAGACAGGGTGAGTCAGCACAGGGCTGGATAGCAAGATCTACATGTAGATGGGTGGGAGGGGTCGCACCTGGGCCCTGAATAGGACAGTGCCTTCCCTCCACAATGCTGGCTCCACCTCCTGTGGTGCGTCTGATGTCCCTGGCCTGCTCACTGAAAGAAGGGACGGAGACTTGTCAACAAAGTGCTCCAGAACTGGTTTGGACTAGGCAAAGGCCTCTCTGCCTTCAGAGAACAAAGGAATTTGGGATATAAATATTGGGGCCCTGACCCCATGAATTTAGATCTCGCTGGAATCAAGGAACCTGCCAAGACGAAGAGCTGGAAGAGCTGCCAGGAGGAGTACTGCCCCTTTGCTGTGTTGTTGCTTTGGTGGGTTGGCCTGCAGCTGCTGCTTCTGCCTTGGGCAGGGAAAGGACTGGACTGAACTTTCTACAAACTTGTGCTGAGTATCTCCAAGGGCCTGAAACCGAGCTGGCCTCCTGTTAAGAAGTCTCAGGGACTACAAAGACTTCACAAGCCTCTGGGTACCGCTTCTGGAACGCTGTTTCAGTTGCCACAGAGGGAGGGAACTGCAACCTACTCCGTCAACCGAATCCATCCCTGGCCGGTGACCTGTTTGCACCGCAGACCGCATCGCCCCGCTTCGCATCGCAACCCTGGTCTCACCGTGGGCAACGTCCAACGCCGCCAACATCGAGCCGCTGCTTGCACCGTGACCTGTGGGCACCGCAGTTCGCATCGCATCGCTTCACTGAACCAACCGGACCCGACCGACGAGGTCGCTGCAACTGGCTCAAGAGTCGTGACCGCACCGCATTTGGGGCACCGCTCGCACGTCTGCGACACACCGCTCCGACTCGCACCGCTGTCCGACGCCAGCTCCCGCACTCCGGCTAGGTCGCCTGCATCGCAACCTGTCAGCACCGCATCGAGCATCGTCTCACCCTGCATCGCACGCCTTGGACTCACCGACTCCGTCTGCCCGACGCTCATCGAGCCGCTGCCTGCACCGCATCGAGGGACACCGCACCTTGCACCGCTCCGTCTTGCACCGCAACCGCGACGAACGCCGACCGGCTCGTACACTCCGTACCAGCCACAACGAGAAAGGTTCTGTAACCGAGTCTGTTCACGACTCTGCTGGCCCGTATCGACGCGGTCGGCTGGAACTGTTAGACTCTGTGGTTTTCAGCATCACGGTAGGCTCGGACGGAGCTACCGACTCGTACGAACTTTGTTTTTGAACTATTCTTGCAAAGAAGAAGTTACCTTATCAAGCATTCATTTTTAAAGTACAGTATTGTGGATTTTTGTCGTAATTGGTCTTGTCTTGAGTATATAAAATATTGGTTATTTTTCTAAACTGGTGTGGTGTCCGTTTGTAGTGCTTACACTGTATTACTGTTGGTTATGTGCAAATGCTTTACACACTGCCTCTGAATTAAGCCCGACTGCTCGTGCCAAGCTACCACGAGGGTGAGCAGGGGTTACTTCACGAGTGTAACACCCTTACCCTGACTAGGAAGAAGGGTCCCTACTTGGACAAAGGTGCAAGCCCTTGCCAACTAGAGATCCCATTTCTAACACTCACTCTCATGGATCTCAGCACAGTGCCGGGCCACTGGGTATGTTAGATCCTTGTTTTTAATGGCCTGCATATGTTGCAATATGAATTTGTGTACTTGTAATACTGTGCTGCCCACATATATTAGGTTGCAGCTACAGGTTAACACATATACCGCAAAATCACTTTTGCAGTTGTAGCTGCCTCTGAGTGACTGTGGTTTGTGAGAAAAAGGAGTTGAATATTTCTTTGTGTTGACACCAATTGTACAGGCCCTGCATCTAGTACGCTGATGGAAACCATTTGTACCAAATAACCAGCTTGTTGTACTCCTTATCTCAGGGCTCGATCTTATCAGATTGGCCATATACATATATATATATATATATTTCCTCTCAGCCTTCATGCGAAAAACGCCCTCCAATTCATCACACGTTCCGAGGCCGAGCAGAAGAACGGCAAAGACAGATCCTTTGCAACGAGGTAATTTATTTGTTTTTTAGAGTTAAATGAGCCTCCATTAGTCACGCGGCCATAAAAAGCAAAGTGCAGAGGTGCATACAAACGAGGATGACCTACGCGTTTCGGCTTACGCCTTCTTCTGGGTCAAAGAGTGAAGTCTAAGTGTCAATTTAAAGGGAAAACACTACCCTTTCCCCACCACCAATTAAAAACAACATCAGTTTTAAAGGGGACACAACCATAAAATGTCTCAGTTAGTTCATATTGGTTACAAAGAGGGATGAATTTCATGAAGAATATACCAGCAGCATTGCAAATAAACACATAACAAACATTTCAACCTTGTAAAGTGCACAAAGTCCGGGAGCTCAAGATCAACCTGTCAATATAGAGACTTTTGTAAAGTTTCGTCTGGCAAGAGGGGTGTACTAAAATGGATTGAAAATTATACAAAATTGTGGTGTCAATAGAAAATAGCATCACAAACATTTGCAGAGATAGAAGGGTAACCCCAACATTTAAAGTAAATCATTTTGTGGGTGACGTATTCATCTCTACCTCAAAGCAAAATGACTCATCTGTAGTTGTACTTTAGACAAACAACCCTCAAGATGGTGATTGTGTCACATGTTTCAGTAAGCCAACATTTTTATCCTGGATCTAAGAATGGGTCAGGGCATAACCAGGGAGTGGAAATACTGTAAATTACGCCAGTATTAAATGTCCGAAATTGGATGTTATAAGCCATCAGGTTTGTTTATACTCATAGCCAGAGATATTACTAGACAACAAGTTTGTTCACGCTCATGACTGGATATACTGAATGTATATTAGGCACATACTTAGGATGTATTGGAATGCACAAATCACCAGATTAGCAGATTTGTTCATGCTCACGGTCAAATATGTTTGATATATATTGGATACATACTTATGATGTATTAAAGTGCACCGTGCATATTTCCTGTCAAGTACAGAAAAAATTCCTAGTTCACTTAATCATAAATCTGCATATTTACAGAAAGAAACGAGGTTTCAAGGTGCAAATAACTGCTCATGAGGGAGAAAAGTGCTCATGCTTACGTAAACATACTGCACAAAGTGCGTTGTGCATATTTCCTGTAACGCATAGACAAACCGGGGAAAGGTTCCTCTCGGTTACATTCATCAACATTGAATCTATGCGTATAAAGTGCTGAGTGTCATTGTCATCCTCAAAGGACAAAGAAGAGGAGGCTAACAAACTTGACGAAAATACATTGATAACCATGATATAGCGGTCAGCATCTGGTTTCTGCCATCTCATCCTCTCTCACAGAATTGATAAAGTGCGTAATGCAATTATGCCCTATTAAGTAGAAAGTGGCTAGTGCACATGTTAAAACACAATTAAGATACTTTTCATAATATGACATACATTCCTCTAAAAGCCAGATCATGAAATTACAATTAAGAAATCATATACATGGAAGGGAAGCAAGACTCCTACTGCCACTATTGGTTCTGATCCAATGTTACCAGAGTTATTTCAAACATCTCACAGAAAGATATATAGTTCAGCGTCTGTGTTTAGGCCCCACGGATTCTCTGTGCCCAGAGTCACTATCCATCTCGATTCTGCGCGCCTCAGGGCCAGTTCTCTATCCCCTCCTCTGATCTTTACTGGGATATGTTCAACGCCAGAGTAAAAGAAGTTGTTTTTGTCTAAAATGCCTTCATGTTCCTTCCTAATATGCTTGGCCATCACATACGTAAAGCCCTTGTTGATCACAGCCCGCAGATGCTGGAGGATGCGTAATGTTAGTTTGTTCACAGTGCTTCCAACGTAACGTTGACCGCATCCACACTCCAGCAGGTAAACCACATGTGTGGTTTCACATGTGATCCTCTCTTTGATAGGTTTCTTAAAACCTTGGATCGTAGTTATTTCCACCATATTGCGGCCATAGTTGCAAGCTTTGCATTTGGGGCATTTAACGAACCCCTTGTGAGATAGCCAAGTGTTTTTTTGGGCATTTCTGTTGATAAAATAACTCTGTGTCAGCAAGTCGCCCAGCGATGGTACCTTTCTGTAAGTAATATTTGCATGTTCTGTAATAAACAGTTTAAGATCTTGGTCTTTCTTTAAAATATTCCAATGTTTGTTTATTACCTGTTTGACTTTGGTATTGGATCTATTAAAATCTGTGATAAACCTCGTTGTTTCAGCAGTGGATTTGGTTGATGTCACAGTGCTCTTGGGCAACAATAGATCCTCTCTCTTTAGGTTGGTGGCCCTTAACCGTGCATTTTCCAAGACCGTGACTGGATATCCTCTCCTCAGGAATCGATCAAACATCATGTCTACTTGTCTTGTGTACTCCCCCTCCTCGGAGCAATTTCTGCGGGCCCACAGGAACTCTCCGTACGGAATGCTCCACTTGAGGGCTTTTGGATGTGCACTGTTTGCTAATAGAATGCTGTTGCACAATGTGGTCTTACGGAAGAGGGTGGTGCATATTTTCTCATCCTCAATGTAGATCCGTATGTCTAAGTAGTCGACAGAGTTCCTACTGTATGTATGTGTAAACTGTAGGTTAAGAGAGTTGTTGTTAAGTGATGATAGTAAATCCTTCAGATCGTCCTCCTCTCCCTCCCATATGAGGAAGAGGTCATCGATATAGCGGACCCACAGCACCACCCTCTCCAAGTTGTTGTTGTTACTTTCTGACCACAGGCATTCTGCCTCCCAGAAACCCATCGTTAGATTCGCGTATGTTGGAGCGAATGATGTCCCCATTGGAGTTTCTTGATTCTGCCTATAGAACTTGCCATCGAAGTTAAAACATTGTTGGTGAGACAGAAGGACATCATTTCGAGGAGCATTTTAGTATGACTCAATAGGTTGAGGGACCGTGATCTCATAAAGTATTTGCACGCTTTTAGACCATCCTCATGGATTATTGAGGTGTACAAGGAGACCACATCGATCGTGGCCATGATTTAACTTGGTTTCCAAGGGGTATTGTTGAACCGATAAAAAAAAAAAAATATATATATATATATATATATATTATATATTACCTACTGGCGGGCGCCAGTAGGTAGTTATAGTTAGGACCTAGTTTCCATAGGAAAAGCATTTTTTCTTTTGCCAATATCTTAGGCGCCGAATTTTCGCAAAATTTTCAAAACTAACGGAACGCTACAGTCAGCTCCTGTCTTGAAAAGTTTCGGGGTGATTCGTCAAGCAGGGGCCGAGAAAAAAGGGGGGTCCCAAAACGCGTTTTCTCCATGTTAATTTCCATAGGAAATTTTGGAAGAGGCTACAGCCCGAACTGCTGAATGGAATTAGACCAAATTTGGCAAAAAAGTAGCTCTTGGTTCAGAAAGCGTTCTTTTTGTTTTGGTGTAAATTCGTTCAGTAGTTCCTGAAATATTCATATTTAAAATATTTATATATCTGGTGACTGCGGTGGATCCGCGAACCCTCCCGATCACGAGCTTCATTCTGATTGGCTGCCAACACTCTAAACCAAAAAGTGTTGGCAGCCATCTTGTGACTCGGTTGAACCGAGTCACAAGAAAAAAGGTTAAAAATGAAGAAAAGGGGGCAGGGTAGAAACACCCTGATCCCCTAGGCCTGGTCAGGGGGTCCACAGGGAGCCCCAGGGCCAAAAAAAGCATTTTTTCCTTTAATTTTCGGCGGGATTCGCCTAGGATCCGCGAATCCAGCAGAAAATAAAAAAAGAAAACGAAGCGCGGACTCCCGCGCTTCATTTGATTTATGCCCCCGGGTGGGCCAGGTCCCAGGGGCAATCCAGTATTATGTAGCAGGGGCCTGCGGGGGCCCCCGCAGCCCCGGGGACCGCCACCTCACCGGGACTTTGCTAATAATCCACGGGGGCATGCAGCCTCCCCGTAGCCCCGGGGACCGCCACCTCCCCGGGACTTAGTGAAACAAGTGCGTGGGGGGCCCTTCCCCCATGCTGCCCCAGGGACCGCCACCTCCCCGGGGCTTCAATTTATTATGGGTGGAGGGGGCCTCGTGGCCCCCCAAGCCCTAGGGACCACCACCTCCCCAGGGCACTTGTAAAATGGAAGTGTGGGGGGGCTCCAGCCCCCTCGCACTACCCCGGGGACCACTACCTCCCCGGGGCACACTTCATTCAAAAACGGGGGTCTGTTGCATACAGGGAGGCGTTCGTGAAGCCTCCTCCCCGGGGCTTCACATTAGTTGGGAGGGGGCCATGCGGCCCCCCTCCAGGAGCCCTCCTTGGCCCTGAGGACCGCCACCCCCCAGGGCCAGCTCCAGCAATGTTCCGGGGTGCCTATCCCCGGGACATTGCAGTTTGCAATGGCAGGGCAGGAGCACTGCTCCCTCCCTGTCATTGCAAACTTCTGCTTTGCTTCATGGAAGCGAGAGCAGGACACCTGCTCTCGCTTCCATGAAGTGAAGCAGAATTGCTTTTGGACAAGTGGAGCTGCATGTTTGCAGCTCCCCTTGTCCAAAAGCAATGCCGGCTCCCGCAGGAGCGGGGAGCCGGCTGGGACTGCGGGGGCATTGGGGCTCCCCCCGCGGTCCCCAACGTGAGGCCAGGCCCCGGGGTATGGGGTCCCTGGTGCCAAAAGTGCCCCAGGGGAGGGGGGCCACGTGGCCCCCCTCTCTCAAAATGAAAAAAGAAAAAAAGAGGCAAAGCCCCTGGGGATGGGGTCCCAGGGGCCGAAAAAGGCCTCAGGAGGGGGGCCACACGGCCCCCCTCTTTTAAATATAGATTTTTTTTAAAATGTATTTAAAAATTGGCCATGCCCCAGGGGATGGGGTCCCCGGGGCCGAAATCGGCCTCGGGAGGGGGGCCGCGCGTCTCCCTTCCCGTTTAAAAAAATGTTTTTAAAAAATGGCTCCGGCCCTGGGGAATGGGGTCCCCAGGGCCCAAAAAACTGGGGGCCACAAAGCCCCCCTTCTAAGAATAAAAAAATAAAAGAGAAGTTGGCATCTTGCCTGATTCCCCGCCCCCTCCCTGCACCACTCTGCAAACACGCCTCCTGGCTCGTTCTGGGTTGGGGGATTAAGTCCTCTTGAATCCTAAGGCTCCTTAGGGGCCAACTAGCCCACCAGGTACCTCCAGTAAGCCCCACACAGTGGCATTGCTGAGAGGTGGTCAATGACACAAAAAAAGAAGGAACTACTGAGGAGCACTTTTGGACCTAGTCAGAGGCATGAGCAGGGCCACTGGAATTATGCAACTGTTTGGCTGCACCGACTTTCGCACATTTATATATTTCCCACATAATCCATCATCTGCTGCCTAATCTGCAGATTTGAACAAAAAATCCTTGTTTCTAGCTCAAACGTTACCAAAAATGCAGCGACAAGTGTTACAGCGTGCTGGCAGGCCCTGTGCAAACCTAGAATGGTCACCTGTTACTTATTGCTAAATGTGGGTGTTAAATTGGTACTAACAGTGTGCAAACCACTCTTGCTTATTTCTGCGCCTCTCTTGCCTCTTAATGCATTTCTGTTGCTTCTTTCTGCACCTTTCTTCCTTTTTCTGCACTTCTCTTGCCTCTTTCTGCACATCTCTTTCGCTTTCTGCTTCTCCATTCTTTCTGCACCTCTCTTGCTTCTTTCTGCACCTCTCTTTCTTCTTTCTTCTGCACCTCTCTTGCCTCCTTCTGCACCTCTGTTGCTTCTTTGTGCACTTCTCTTGCCTCTTTCTACACACCTCTTGCCTCTTTCTGCACCCATTTTGCTTCTTTCTGCTCTTTTCTTGCTTCTTTCTGTACTTCTCATGCTTCTTTCTGCACCCCCATGCCTCTTTCTGCACTCCTCTTACCTCTTTCTGCACCTCCCTTGCCTCTTTCTGCACTTCTCTTGCCTTTTTCTGCACCACTGGTTTTCTTTCTGCACTCCTCTTGCTTCTTTTTGTACCTCTCTTCCTTCTTTCTGCACCCCTGTTTCCTCTTTCTGCAGTCGTCATCACTCTTTCTGCACATATCTTGTCTCTTTGTGCACCGCTCTTGTCTCTTTGTGTACCTCTCTTGCCTTTTTCTGCACTTCTGTTGTCTCTTTCTGCACCTTTGTTGCTTCTTTCTGCACTTCTCTTGCCTCTTTCTGCACCTCAGTTGCTTTTTTCAGCACTTTGCTTGCCTCTTTCTGCACCTCTCTTGCCTCTTTCTGCACTTCTGTTGCTTTTCTGCACCTTTGTTGCTTCTTTCTGCACCTCTCTTGCCTACTTCTGCACCTCTCTTGCCTCTTTCTATAGTTCACTTGCCTCTTTCTGCACCTCTGTTGCTTCTTTCTGCACTTCTCTTGCCTCTCTCAGCACCCCTCTTGCCTCTGTCTGAACCAATGTTGCTTCTTTCTGCAGTTCTCTTGCTTCTTTCTGCATCTCTCTTGTCTTTTTCTGCACATCTCTTGCCTCTTTCTGCACTTCTTTTGCCTCTTTCTGCACTTCTCTTGCTTCTTTCTGAGCTTCTATTGCTTCTTTTTGCGATTCTCTTGCCTCTTTCTGCACTTCTATTGCCTCTTTCTGCATCTCTGTTGGTTCTTTCTGCACCCCTCTTGCCTCTTTCTGCACCTATGTTGCTTCCTTCTGCACTTCTCTTGCTTCTTTCTGCACCCCTCTTGCGTCTTTCTGCATCCCTCTTCCCTCTTTCTGCACCTCTCTTGCCTCCTTCTGCACCTCTCTTGCCTCTTTCTACAGTTATCTTGCCTCTTTCTGTACCTCTGTTGCTTCTTTCTGCACTTCTCTTGCCTCTTTTAGCACCCCTCTTGCCTCTGTCTGCACCTCTGCTGGTTCTTTCTGCAGTTCTTTTGCCTCTTTCTGCACCTCTCTTGCCTTTTTCAGCACTTCTCTTTCCTTTTTCTGCACCCCTCTTCCCTCTTTCTGCACCCCTGTTCCCTCTTTCTGCACCCCTGTTCCCTCTTTCTGCACCTCTCTTGCCTGTTTCTGCACCTCTCTTGCCTCTTTCTGCACCTCTGTTGGTTCTTTCTGCACTTCTGTTGCCTCTTTCTGCACCAATGTTGCTTCTTTCTGCAGTTCTCTTGCCTCTTTCTGCACTCTCTTGCCTTTTTCTGCACATCTCTTGCCTCTTTCTGCACTTCTCTCGCTTCTTTCTGCGCTTCTCTTGCTTTTTCCTGTGCTTCTCTTGCTGCTTTCTGCACTTCTCCTGCCTCTTTCTGCACCTCTCTTGCTTCTTTCTGCACCTCTCTTGCCTCCTTCTGCACCTGTCTTGCCTTTTTCTATAGTTCTCTTGCATCTTTCTGCACCTCTGTTGCGTCTTTCTGCACCTCTCTTGCCTTCTTCTGCACCTCTCTTTCCTCTTTCTATAGTTCACTTGTCTCTTTCTGCACCTCTGTTGCTTCTTTTTGCACTTCTCTTGCCTCTCTCAGCACCCCTCTTGCCTCTGTCTGCACTAATGTTGGTTCTTTCTGCAGTTCTCTTGCTTCTTTCTGCACTACTCTTGCTTCTTTCTGCACTTCTCCTGCCTCTTTCTGCACTTCTATTGCCTCTTTCTGCATCTCTGTTGGTTCTTTCTGCACCCCTCTTGCCTCTTTCTGCACCTATGTTGCTTCTCTCTGTACTTCTCTTGCTTCTTTCTGCACCTCTCTTTCTTCTTTCTGCACCCCTCTTGAGTCTTTCTGCACCCCTCTTCCCTCTTTCTGCACCTCTCCTGCCTCCTTCTGCACCCCTCTTGCCTCTTTCTATAGTTCTCTTGCCTCTTTCTACACCTGTTGCTTCTTCTGTACATCTCTTGCCTCCTTCAGCACCCCTCTTGCCTCTCTCTGCACCTCTGTTGGTTCTTTCTGCAGTTCTCTTGCCTCTTTCTGCACCTCTCTTGCCTTTTTCAGCACTTCTCTTGCCTCTTTTTGCACCCCTCTTGCCTCTTTCTGCACCTCTCTTCCCTCTTTCTGCACCCCTGTTCCCTCTTTCTGCACCACCTCTCTTGTCTGTTTCTGCGCCTCTCTTGCCTCTTTCTGCACTTCTATTGCCTCTTTCTGCACCTCTGTTGGTTCTTTCTGCACTTCTCTTGCCTCTTTCTGCACCAATGTTGCTTCTTTCTGCACTTCTCTTGCCTCTTTCAGCACCCTTCTTGCCTCTGTCTGCACCTCTGCTGTTTCTTTCTGCAGTTCTCTTGCCTCTTTCTGCTCCTCTCTTGCCTTTTTCAGCACTTCTCTTGCCTTTTTCTGCACCCCTCTTGCCTCTTTCTGCACCTCTCTTCCCTCTTTCTGCACCCCTGTTCCCTCTTTCTGCACCTCTCTTGCCTGTTTCTGCACCTCTCTTGCCTCTTTCTGCACTTCTATTGCCTCTTTCTGCACCTCTGTTGGTTCTTTCTGCACTTCTCTTGCCTCTTTCTGCACCAATGTTGCTTCTTTCTGCAGTTATCTTGCCTCTTTCTGCACTCTCTTGCCTTTTTCTGCACATCTCTTGCCTCTTTCTACACTTCTCTTGCCTCTTTTTGCACTTTTCTCGCTTCTTTCTGCGCTTCTCCTCCTTTCTGTGCTTCTCTTGCTGCTTTCTGCACTTCTCCTGCCTCTTTCTGCACCTCTCCTGCTTCTTTCTGAACCTCTATTGCCTCCTGCTGCACCTCTCTTGCCTCTTTCTATAGTTCTCTTGCCTCTTTCTGCACCTCTGTTGCTTCTTTCTGCACCTCTCCTGCCTTCTTCTGCACCTCTCTTTCCTCTTTCTATCTTTCACTTGTCTCTTTCTGCACCTCTGTTGCTTCTTTTTGCACTTCTCTTGCCTCTCTCAGCACCCCCCTTGCCTCTGTCTGCACTAATGTTGGTTCTTTCTGCAGCTCTCTTGCTTCTTTCTGCACCTCTCTTGCCTTTTTCTGCGCATCTCTTGCCTCTTTCTGCACTTCTCTTGCTTCTTTCTGCACTTCTCTTGCTTCTTTCTGCACTTCTCCTGCCTCTTTCTGCACTTCTATTGCCTCTTTCTGCATCTCTGTTGGTTCTTTCTGCACCCTCTTGCCTCTTTCTGCACCTATGTTGCCTCTTTCTGCACTTCTCTTGCTTCTTTCTGCATCCCTCTTGCCTTTTCTGCACCTCTCTTCCCTCTTTCTGCACCCCTGTTCCCTCTTTGTGCACCTCTCTTGCCTCCTTCTGCATCCCTCTTGCCTTTTCTGCACCTCTCTTCCCTCTTTCTGCACCCCTGTTCCCTCTTTTTGCACCTCTTTTGCCTGTTGCTGCACTTCTATTGCCTCTTTCTGCACCTCTGTTGGTTCTTTCTGCCCTTCTCTTGCCTCTTTCTGCACCAATGTTGCTTCTTTCTGCAGTTCTCTTGCCTCTTTCTGCACTCTCTTGCCTTTTTCTGCACATCTCTTGCCTCTTTCTACACTTCTCTTGCCTCTTTTTGCACTTCTCTCGCTTCTTTCTGCGCTTCTCCTTCTTTCTGTGCTATTCTTGCTGCTTTCTGCACTTCTCCTGCCTCTTTCTGCACCTCTCCTGCTTCTTTCTGAACCTCTCTTGCCTCCTTCTGCACCTCTCTTGCCTCTTTCTATAGTTCTCTTGCCTCTTTCTGCACCTCTGTTGCTTCTTTCTGCACTTCTATTGCTTCTTTATGCACCCCTCTAGCATCTTTCTGCACCCCTCTTCCCTCTTCCTGCACCTCTCTTGCCTCTTTCTACAGTTCTCTTGCCTCTTTCTGCACCTCTGTTGCTTCTTTTTGCACTACTCTTGCCTCTTTCAGCACCCCTCTTGCCTCTGTCTGCACCTCTGTTGGTTCTTTCTGCAGGTCTCATGCCTCTTTCTGCACCTCTCTTGCCTTTTTCAGCACTTCTCTTGCCTCTTTCTGCACCCCTCTTCCCTCTTTCTGCACCTCTCTTGCCTCCTTCTGCACCTCTCTTGCCTCTTTCTATAGTTCTCTTGCCTCTTTCTGCACCAATGTTGCTTCTTTCGGCAGTTCTCTTACCTCTTTCTGCACCTCTCTTGCCTTTTTCTGTGCATCTCTTGCCTCTTTTGGCACTTCTCTTGCCTCTTTCTGCACTTTTCTTGCTTCTTTCTGCTCCTCTAGCCTATTTATGAACTTTTCTTACTTCTTTCTGCACTTCTCCTGCCTTTTTCTGCACTTCCATTGCCTCTTTCTGCACCTCTGTTGGTTCTTTCTGCACTTCTCTTGCCTCTTTCTGTATCCCTATTGCCTCTTTCTGCACATATGTTGCTTCTTTCTGCACTTCTCTTGCTTCTTTCTGCACCCCTCTAGCATCTTTCTGCTCTCCTCTTCCCTCTTTCTGCACCTCTCTTTCCTCCTGCTGCACCTCTCTTGCCTCTTTCTACAGTTCTCTTGCCTCTTTCTTCACCTCTGTTGCTTCTTTCTGCACTACTCTTGCCTCTTTCAGCACCCCTCTTGCCTCTGTCTGCACCTCTGTTGGTTCTTTCTGCAGTTCTCTTGCCTCTTTCTGCACCTCTCTTGCCTTTTTCAGCACTTCTCTTGCCTCTTTCTGCACCCCTCTTGCCTCTTTCTGCACTTCTGTTGCTTCTTTCTGCACTACTCTTGCCTCTTTCAGCACCCCTCTTGCCTCTGTCAGCGCCTCTGTTGGTTCTTTCTACAGTTCTCTTGCCTCTTTCTGCACCTTTCTTGCCTCTTTCTGCACTTCTGTTGCTTCTTTATGCACCTCTCTTGCTGCTTTCTGCACCTCTCTTGCTTCTTTCTGCACCACTCTTCCCTCTTTCTGCACCCCTCTTCCCTCTTTCTGTATCCCTCTTCCTTCTTTCTGCACCCTGTTCCCTCTTTCTGCACCTCTCTTGCCTGTTTCTGCACCTCTCTTGCCTCTTTCTGCACTTCTATTGCCTCTTTCTGCACCTCACTTGCTTTTTTCAGCACTTCTCTTTCCTCCTTCTGCACCTCTCTTGCCTCTTTCTATAGTTCTCTTGCCTCTTTCTGCATCTCTGTTTCTTCTTTCTGCACTTCTCTTGCCTCTTTCTGCACCCCTCTTGCCTCTGTCTGCACCAATGTTGGTTCTTTCTGCAGTTCTCTTGCCTCTTTCTGCACCTCTCTTGTCTTTTTTTGTGCATCTCTTGCCTCTTTCTGCACCTCTCTTGCCTTTTCCTGTGCATCTCTTGCCTCTTTCTGTACTTCTCCTGCTTCTTTCTGCACTTCTCTTGCTTCTTTCTGCACTTCTCTTGCCTCTTTCTGCACTTCTCTTGCCTCTTTCTACATTTCTGTTGCTTCCTTCTGCATTTCTCTTGTCTCTTTCTGGAACCCTCTTGCTTCTTTCTGCACCTTTGTTGCTTCTTTCTGCACCTCTCTTGCTTGCTTCTGCACCCCTGTTGCCTCTTTCTGCACTCGTCTTCCCTGTTTCTGCACCTCTCTTGTCTCTTTTTGCACCTCTGTTGTTTCTTTCTGTATCTCTCTTGCCTTTTTCTGCACTTCTCCTGCCTCTTTTTGCACCTCTGTTGCTTCTTTCTGCACTTCTCTTGCCTCTTTCTGCATTTCTGTTCCTTCTTTCAGCACTTATCTTGCCTCTTTCTGTACCTCTGTTACTTCTTTCAGCACTTCTCTTGCCTCTGTCTGCACCCCTGTTCCCTCTTTCTGCACCTCTCTTGCCTGTTTCTGCACCTCTCGCCTCTTTCTGCACCCCTGTTCCCTCTTTCTGCACCTCTCTTGCCTGTTTATGCAACTCTCTTGCCTATTTCTGCAGTTCTCTTTCCTGTTTCTGCACCTCTCTTGCCTCTTTCTGCTCCTCTCTTGCCTCTTTCTGCACTTCTCTTGTCTCTTTTTACACTTCTCGTTCCTCTTTCCGCACTTCTCTTGCCTCTTTCTGCACATTTCTTACTCTTTCTTCACCTCTGTTGTTTTTTTCTGCAATTCTCTTGGTTCTTTCTGTGCTTCTCTCGCCTGTTTCTATATTGAAATGGGAAGTGCAAGCTGTCAAGTTTAAAGGTCTGCGTGCTCTCAAGACTGAGGTATATGGCTACTTGTACATGTATTCTCACATGTGTTATGGATCTGAAGATCGTAGCTTAAAAAGCGGGTAGCTTCTCTTATAGGTGGTCAAAACTTCTTTGTTCTGCTCTGTCATTCGGTTGCACAAGCAGACATGTCTTATGTATATAGGTGTTATAGAGCCCCTCAAATGGACTATTGAATACGCATGTGCCCTGTATTATGAGCAGAAAGAAATACATACACCTTCTTGTAGACAAGTTTACAGAGTATGCTGTTTGAAACATGGGTATTCAAGTATTTGTATGTTTATTTTTATGTAACATGTCACCAGGTAAAAGCAGAGAAACATGCATGCATACCTTCACAAACTTGGTCAGTCTTACAACAGTGATATGGTTAGGATTGCTGTTTTACATTTGGTAGGCCTAACATTCTGAACAGTCAATGAATAGTGAATCTTCAAGAGAAAAGTGAGGTTTAAGACATCTTTGGAGAAGGATTAATGATTAGGCTACTTTGTATGAGTCTGTGGAAAGGTGCAGTCGAAGTAGGACTCTTTCTGCACCTCCGTTGATTCTTTCTGCACTTCTCTTGCTTCTTTTTGCACCTTTCTTCCTCTTTCTGGACTTCTCTTGTCTCTTTCTGCATTTTTCTTGCTTCTTTCTGCACCTTTCTTCCTCTTTCTGCACCTCTCGTCCCTCTTTCTGAACTTCTCTTGCTTCTTTCTGTTCCTTTCTTCCTCTTTCTGTACATGTTCTAGCTATGTAAGCATATTTAGAAATTAGCATTTAAAAAACCTTAGAAAATCACTGAAAAAACCACAGGTTTCAGGGATGTTATAGTTAGGGATTAGCATTTAAAAACCTTAGAAATTCACTGAAAAAAACACAGGTTTCAGGGACGTTATAGTTAGGGATCAGCATTTAAAAAAACATAGAATTTCACTGAAAAAACCACAGGTTTCAGGGACATTATAGTTAGGCTGACATTTCACTCGTACAAAACCAGAGAAATTCGGCCGTTATAGTTAGCTGAGCTAACTATATTTCGCGCCTCGCTAATGCACTGCTGATGATGTCAAATATTACATCACTCATGACATGGTCAGTGACTTATATATATATATATATATATATATATATATACAAGAAAACTTTGTATACTGCGTCCTATACAAAGAATAACTCACACTCCAGGATCGTGGTCACACAATTAATGTAATTGTATCAACGGCAACGCGTTTCGACCACAAGGTCTTTTTCAAAGCCAATTTGCACAAACAAAAAACCACCATTTTATCGTGTTGACATTCAGTGACATGGAAGACAGACAACGCACTTCCGGCTGATAATAGGCATGAAAATCAGACTCTCTTCACAACCTGTTTTCTCACAGGGTGAACAGTTGTTCAAATTGATCATAGTTGATAATAATCCATTATTTTGCACCAAGATTAACGGACATATCTACATAAGACATGCCTAATACTATAGTTTATATTCCAAATTAATATCACTGATATTACATCATAACAGTTTCAAATAAAATCAACAATCCATGTAACTATTGTTAGGAGCCTGAATGTGATGTTATATTACAGCGTTTAAGCAGTACGAGAACCTCTTTGCTGCTTAGTTTCACAATTTCCAACAATTTCGGCCAAGTGGCCATGTAAATTACCTGCCACCCCACTCTCAGCAAAATACCACAAAATAATGCCTAAAGACATCAGTCATCAGTCAGTCATGCATAGTACATTTAAAATAGAGTAAAGGAAGGATATTACAAAAGAAGACAGAGATTTCTATCCTTCGTGAATTGTGGATACCGTGCAACGAAATAAACAACATAACCCAAGAAATTTAAAAAGACCATGGAGCGCCGTGAGACGACATGCCATGGCCCCTTGGCCTCGCCAAAACCCAAAATTCAAACCTACGCTCATGATCCCATGAGTGAAGTTCTTCCTGGTGTGAACATTACATCTCGGGTGGGAGCCCCCACAAAGGTCCAATATGTCACAGGGGAATTGAGATCACAAAGGGAGATGGGTATAGATAAAGGGACATAGCACACTACTTATCCAATGTGGACAAACAGTTCCTCATCCTCGTTCATCCCAAAGGAGACTTGCTACCCAGAAGAAGAATGTAACTTGATTCCAGGATTCTCAGCCGTTTCTCCCTGTCTCCCCCTCTTGGGCTCGCTTCCACCCTGTCAATGCCAAAGAAAGAAAAGACATTACGATTTTGCTCATGACATTTCAACCAGTGTCTAGCGGTCGAGTAATTGACATCACCATTTCTGATTGCCCTTTGATGCTCCAGAATCCTTTTCTTCAAGGGAAAGATTGTTGGTAATTGTGAGACTAAGCAGCAAAGAGGTTCTCATACTGCCTAAACCCCATAATATAATATCACATTCAGGCTCCTAACAATAGTTACATGGATTGTTGATTTTATTTGAAACTGTTATGATGTAATATCAGTGATATTAATTTGGAATATAAACTATAGTATCAGGCATGCCCGTTAATCTTGGTGCAAAATAATGGATTATTATCAACCATGATCAATTTGAACAACTGTTCACCCTGTGAGAAATAGGTTGTGAAGAGAGTCTTTTTCATGCCTATTATCAGCTGGAAGTGCGTTGTTTGTTTTCCATGTCACTGAATGTCAACACGATAAAATTGTGTTTTTTTGTTTGTGCAAATTGGCTTTGAAAAAGACCTTGTGGTCGAAACGCATTGCTGTTGATGCAAATACATTAATTGTGTGACCACGATCCTGGAGTGCGAGTTATTCTTTGTATAGGACACAGTATACAAAGTTTTCTTGAATATCTACATCGGGTTCCGAGGCCCGCTCTAAGCACCAGTCCCAACTGGCGTAAGTAATCAGAGATTGTCGGCATCTTTTATATATATATACATATATATCCCACAGCAAAGCAAAGCGCAATCGCCTTACCCGAGCCTCAAGCGGCGGCGTTCCACGGCGGGGTGGCGGGTCCCAATCAATACACCAAAACGCTGTTCTCCTTTATCAAATAACAGCATGCCGTGGACTCAAATTTTGCAAAAAGCGGTGTTTATTTCCGGCTTGGCAACAACTCTAAGCGTTTCAGAGCTTACGCTCCTTGATCATGAGTAACTGTGTTGCACTCGTTCGTGATTCAAATAAACAAACATGTGACCTTAATGGTGGACATAGCAGACAGACTCAGGCATTAACATCGAGTTACTTCACTCAATAAAATTCAATAAATCATTACATTTTCAGTGCATAATATCAGCACTACAAGTTTGAGTCTTTGCCGCGCATGACGAGTGTGAAAATGAATTCAATTTTGGTAGTAATCAGTGATCAACGTGAGTCTTTGCGTTAAATAAAGTTTTGAATCAACTTTACTCTCTGTGCCACATCGCACACATTCAAGGGTGAAATAGCCAGAAGGGTTACATTTATAATAAACCTTGTATTTTGTGTCCTGCTATGTACAGCGTTATTATGGGCACTTCCAATTCTTCAAAACCTCCCAAGTGGGATGTTACGTACTTGTGTATAACATAAAAATATTTAGTGCCAAAAAACGCTTACCAATAGACCGGATCATAATTTTATGTCTTAGTGCTTTTACACCCCAGTGGGCACAGAGTCCGTCAAATGAAAAATACCGCAACAAGCGGTTAAATGACATTCAGCTCCAGTGGGCATGACAAGCTAAATTCAACAGACAAAATAATTTTGCAAGATTCCCACTGTGGAGGATAGATATTGATAGCTCAAATGCCTTCCACTCGTCACTGCAAATTTCACGATGTCTGCAACAAAACATAAAAACATGAAAAATTAATGGTCACAAAAACGTATTACTTCATACAGCACAGTGAATACAGAAGAATATGTGAGGTAAATAATATATACAAAGCAATCCTGCCAGTGGTGTTACTAAAAATTCTAAAAATTAATTCAATACGTTCAACACATTTTTTTAACCTGTTTTCATTTCAGAGATCACCATTGAACATTTTTCCTAAATGGACTGACAATTCTTCATCTCCATTGTGGCCTATGGGCGCTAGTGTCTCATATTGAATTATCAATTTCGATTCAAGGCGCCTTAGGTCCTGGACTCGATCGCCACCCCGTTCTTGTACATAAATAGTGTCTACTACACAAAAAGTTAAGAGACTACCATTTTGGTTGTGATGTGTTTTAAAGTGCCTGGCTATTGGGTACTGTTTGTCCTCATTTTTGATAGCACGAAGATGTTCAAGGATACGTTTTTTAGCTTTATGAATTGTGCTACCAATGTATGATTTATCACATGGGCACCTTAAAGCATAGACAACATGGTCTGTGTTGCAGGATAGGTTTTTAGCAATTTTATAAGGTTTGCAGTCTGGTGACAGTTTAATTTCTTTGCAATTTCTGCTGAATTTGCATGCCTTACAGTTTCCACAGACATAAAACCCTTGTCTGCCTATTGTTTTAACTGCTGGTGTAACTAAGGCTCTACACATGGTATCTTTGAGGGATTTTGCTTTACTGAATGTGATTTGCGGGAAGTACTCAATGCTTTTAGCTAAATCTTTATCTGTTTTTAGTACCTGCCAAAACTTGTTTAATCCCCTTCTTACTTGTTTAGCCTGACTGTGAAAGGTGGTAATGAATCTAATCTTTTGTTCAGACTCATTGTTGGGCTTTTCTTTTGGTGTCAACAACTCAATTCTAGATCTCTTCTCTGCCTCTCGGCTAGCTTCGTTTACCATTGGACGAGTGTATCCTCTCTGTAAAAATCTTTGCATCATTCGGATTTCTTCGGTTCTAAACCCTTCTTCCGAGCTACAATTCCGTTTTGCTTGCAGTAGCTCTCCTAGGGGGATACTCCGAATTAAGGTTTCTGGGTGGCAGCTTTGGGCATGCAAGAGACTGTTTCCCGCTGTCTCTTTGCGGAACAAAAAACTGTCTAGCTTGTCACCATTGATATATATATATCAGTCGTGGCCGGCATGGCTCATGGGTGGGGGGGCAGGTGCAGGGTCGTGCGCGGGGGGGACGGGCGAGTGGTCGCGAGGGAAGGGGGGGTCACGCTGGGAGGGTGGGTTTAAATAATAAAAACATATATATATAAAACTTACCTTTCCCGGGTCCCATGTCTTCACTGCTGGGTTTGCTCCTGCTTTCCTGCCTCCACAGGAACAGGAAGGAGGCAGCCTCCCTCCCCTCCCCTAAGCCAATCACAATGCTGCAATGGCAGCGTTGTGATTGGTTGGGACGCCGACCACACAGGTGTCTATTGGGAGGCCATTTTCTCCATGTAGGCTGCATGCATGAGAAAAGGGAGAGTGCGCATAACTGGTTTGGTCAGCCCCAGCGGGCCGACCAAACAGTCAGGGCCCGCAGCATTGGGCTAGCCACTCCTCCCCTGCCCTCGAGCAGACCCGCATTCCCGCTCGCCCCCAACCAAACCCTTATGCTTTCTCGCAGTGCGAGAAGCAGAAACATAAAATGGTATTTATAATACCATTTTATGTTTCTGCTTTTCGCACTGCGAGAGCAGTTGAGCGACGCTCCTCCGCCCACATGGAGGAGCCGCCTCTGTATATATATATATATATATATATATATATATATATATATATATATATATATATATATATATATATATATATATATAGATAGATAGATAGATAGATAGATATGCAATTCAATGAAAACATCAAAGGTTAAACATTAATTATAGTTAAGAAAACTTTATCCATTCTTTCTATATGAACCAAACTTAAACTTCACAAACATTACAAAATTCTAAAGTTATAGGTATACCTTGAGGGGCATATTTATGGGGATTTGGTGCAGGGCAGTGCAGCAAGTCACCTTGCTGCGCTGCCCTGCATCAATGTGAAAGGGCAGGAATGTGCCATATCTATGGTATACGGTGCATTCCTGTCCTTTCCCCTGTGCTGGCACTGTTTTGGCAGCCTAGCGCCAACGCAGGCACCCTTGCACCATGGTCCGTTGCATGCAGGATTGTTTTTGGGCACCTTCCTCCACAAAAACAATCCTGGAAGGCTTTTTGTGCTGCAGAATGCAGCACACATAGAAAGAGGAAAAAATTTGGAGAAATAAAGTTACAAAGTTATTTCTCCTCGTTGTGCCTCCCCTGGGGAGGTTAGTGGTTTTGGTGCATCACCAGGTTTACATGGTCTTGTAAAGCTGGGGATGCATCAAAATCCATGGGTAGTGTGTGGGAACACCCACCACAATGTCCCTGGTACACCTCCCTAGCGCAAAGTGAGGCAACGCAGCGATTTGCACTGCCTTGCCTTACTCCATATCTTTGAGGCCATTCAAAGTCATGCAAAGTGGCTTTGTGTGACCTCATAAATATGATTTGAACATGCTCTGGTGGTTTGCACCGCCATTGTGTCACAAAAAGTGACGCTACGGCGGCGCAAGGGGCTCGTAAATATGCCCCTAAATATTTATAATTTACACACCACCTTCAAATTACTATCACTTTATTTATTATTTCTACACAAACCGAACTTAAACTACACAAACATTAGAAATTCTAAAGTTATAATCACACCTTACATTTATAGTTCACGCACCACCTTCAAATTACTATAACGCGTGCACCTCCTAGCACACTGCTGTCAACTCACTAGCCAGAGTATATTAACAATAACTCGTCACTTCTACAAAGCACAGTGTTTTAGAAATGATTCCATTAGAAATGTCATGAGTCTTGTTAGGAATGCTATGGTTTAACATGCTCTACGTGCTGAATGATGGTGTACACAAAATAGCACAAGAAATTATGCCTCACCATTGCCGAACGCTGTCATGCGACTGGTAGTGGTTAAGAAAAAAGACTACATTGAATGTATAAATAAATACATACCTACATACCAACAATTCTGTTAGGCCAACTTCTTAAAGCATGTAGCAAATCTTTTTTTTAATACAACACGTATAGTTCTATTAGGTCTAACCTTTGGCAGTGTTTAGCATATCATTTCCCTTAGCGTCTGTGTCTCGGTTGCTCTGTTCTTGGAGGGTCTTATACAAAGGCTGTAGTGTCTTTGATAAATGTTGCATGGGTTGTGCTTCTGAGCGTGGACGTGAGGAACTGTAGGACTTCAGCAGCAGCGTTTGTTTCTTTACTTTGCTGAGGTTGCAGTGCTTTGAGCTGGAAAGCCAGATTTTTCTTTTTTTGTTTAGGTGCAGCCTGTTTCTCTCTATCAAGCAGTGATAACTGTCTGCCCACTCTTCATCCCTCCTTCGGCATTGCTGGAAGTGTGGGAGTGGGGCCAAGGAATCCCTGAGACTTAATTGCTTGTGAGAGAACAAGCAGCATCCTCTCCGTCCTCCCTCTGAAGCAGCCCTGAGTGGTAATTGGATTCTGAGGAGCATCCCTGCTTGCTTGCCCCCACCTCTCTAAAACAGGACCTTGACTTTGTACTCTGCACTCCCCCATAATTGTGAGCGGCGTTATCACGAGCATGAGAACAATGTGACTGACAAACTACAGACAGTGGCTGTGGCGGAAGGGCCGCCTCCTGGTTTACGGCGGCGCATAAAACCCAACAGATAACTTGTCCGACATACAAACATGGCTATAAAAATCATGTGTAATAAATTACACTGTATCTGGCCACTTGACCGAAAGAATGCAAATGCAATTCTTTTACAGAAAAGCCTCATCTTCTTGCCTAGCTTTCAGAGTAAGACTGTATTTGATGTGTTTTATTATACAGTGTGGAAGACCACCTTACATATTTGAATCCAGCAATAGCAGACCACCAAAGTCCAGGACTGATAGGAATTCCAGCCAGTGGTCGAAGATGTCCTTAAAGGAGCCAGATAAACCAAGACTGATAAGCAGTTTATGCAAGTTTGTGTTCCTAGATGCACTTTCAGTCCAGCCTTAAAACTATTCAAAAAGGATTGGACTGATGTTACAAGCATCGTGCTGTGTACGTTTTCTCACACTGTTGCCGGTTATTACTTGGCCCCAGAAGGCACTAGGGTAGGGTGACCAGATTTTCAGAACAAAAAACCGGGACGGCATAAACATAGAAATAGGACTAAATGTCCTACTAGGTCTCAGGGCATTATATATATATATATATATATATATATATATATATATATATATATATATATATATATATATATATATATATATAATTTATTTATTTATTTATGTTCACATTACCTCCCCGTTCTGTGAAGAGCTCCAGGGTCCGGCTGCTGGTGGGCCCAGCCTTGACCTACGGGCTCTGCAGCCCTGATTCACACCTTAATAGACCTGCTGTGCTGCTTGAATGAGGCTAAGCAGTACAGCAGGAGAGTTTAAAGAACTGAACTTCTGTCCCCTTTTCTAAAAGGGCCGGTTGAAATGTGAGCCTGCACAACACTATGATTAATGCGCAGGTTCACCCCACCCTTCCTTAAAAACTGGGACATTTCCTTGTTTTAGAGGAAAGTGTCGGGACGCCAGGACAGTCCTTCAAAAACCGGGACGTCTGGTCACCCTACACTAGAGCCTTGCATTTTTCCTGTTTTAACTTCCATACATTTTCTATATGTAATTGTAGACTTACTCTTTTATGGAACAAATCTTTTATTCGTTTTATAAGGCAATCAATCATAAATACACAGCTGTATGCCTACAACCTCCTTGGCCAGCAGCTAGGAATAGATGCACAAGGCATATTTACACAGCTTCAATGCCTACAACCCGGAGGCTGGCAGCGATTTCTGTATAGCCTTAGTTTAGAAAGTTACACTAAAACAGAATAAGCATCACTTACCAAAATACCAAAACATAACAACGACAGGAAACCCCCTCCCACCCTCCCAACCAAAGAAAAAGAAAGTGACGAAAAAAGGCACCTACACCGAGCTCCGTTAGTTCCTTTGAAGCGTCTTCCCCCACCAGCCCGCCCCATCCCGGGATTCTCCATCATTACGTACGAGGTGAGACCTGGTCCTGTGCCCTCGGGATCAGCTGTAAGATTTGTAGGTATTTGGGGCAGGTGACTTCCCGTAATTCTTTAGATAGTAAAGAAATGAAAGGGGCCCATAGTTCTGCATACTTTTCGCCTCTATGGAATTGCACTTGAGAGAGGCGTTCCATGGCTAGGGTCGACCAGAGTCTATGAAGCCATGCTGTGTGATCCGGCACCGTAGAAGTGCCCCAATGCACTAGGATCGATTGTCGCGCTGCTAGTAATGCCAAAGCCATTTGCCTGCCCCTCAGTGACCGCAAGGGGAACGTTATCGCATTTGAAAGCCCTAGCAAAGTGTAGGCTGGGAAACGCGGGATCTCAGTCTCGAATGCAGCGTCTATGTCGTTCATCACCTGCTCCCAAAATCGTTCTAATCTCGGGCAGTGCCAGAGAAGATGCACTAGTGAGCCGGCCAGTCCACAGCCCCGCCAGCATCTCTCTGTGTGGTTTTTGTCCCATTGGTGGATACGAGCCGGCGTGAGGTACCAATATGATGCGACCTTAAACGCGGACTCGGCTCCAGCGGTGTTGTAGGCGGTGTGATGCGCTCTATAGTGAATATTCGACCAGTCCTTGTCGGTAAGGGCCCTCCCTAGTTCCTCCTCCCAGCGTAGCTGACCTTTCGTGCGCTTCCCTCCCTGGTCCGGCGCGAGCAGAACATAGAGTTCCACAATCATGTGCTTATCATCTTTCTTGTTCACTATCCATTTTTCAAAAGGGGTAAGTTTACGAGAGACATGCGGCAAGTACACCGTCGAGGTGGCCCACTGTCGTAGTTGTAGATAATAGAACCCATCGGAACTGGGTAGATTATAGTCCTGGCGCACCTGAGCGAAGGGAAGGATGCCCTCTACATCGAATAAGGAAAACGACCGTTTACAGCCTGCCTCCCTCCAACGCTGAGCGACCTCAGATTTACAACCCGGGGGGAAGTCTGGGTTATCGACCATCAGGGTCATTGGGGAGGGGAATGTTGTGAGACCCCTCTTGAGCGCCAATGCATACCAGACCTTCAGTGTTGCTGCTGTGACTGGGGAGGAGTAGAGGCCCCAAGCTCTCAGTTTACGCGGAAGCCATATCTCCCTCCAAATGTTCGCTCCAGCTACCTCCTGGTGCATGAAGGTCCAGTGTTTTTCCGAAAGAGGGCGGTTCCATTCCAACACATAATGGAGGTGGGAGGCTTGTTGGTATCTATGGACTAACGGTAAGTTCACTCTGCCCTCACTCTTGGGTCGTGCCAGCTGGGAGACGGACAAGCGTGCCTTTCTACCTCCCCAGACAAATTTATTTATGGCCAACAGCAGGGCTCGCATAGCCTTCGAAGGGGGGACCAGGGGTAGGGTCTGAAACAGATACAGAATCCGCGGTAGCACCGTCATCTTCACCTATGCAATGCGCCCAAACCAGGCCAGGTTAAGCCTAGACCATCCGCCCAGCGCTTTCGTAGTCTGTTCAACCAGAGCCGAGTAATTCAACTCCAGTGTACGTGAAAGCGAAGGAGCAAGAAGGATGCCCAAGTAGGTTATAGGGTCACATGTCCAGTGAGGGGGAGACTCTTTTTTAAGAGGGCGACATGTGCCTGGGGCGAGGACAAGTTGAGCACTTGGGATTTACTGAGATTGACCTTAAATCCCGATACCATTCCAAAGGATTCTAATTCACTTACAAGTGCGGGTAGGGAAGTGAGGGGCTCTGCGAGGGACAAGATGACATCATCTGCATAGAGGCTTATTTTGTGGGTGTCGCCTCCAAACCGGAGGCCCCGAATGCCTGGGTGGTCTCGTATTTTTTGAGCGAAGGGTTCCATGTATAGGGCAAAGAGGAGGGGCGAAAGCAGGCACCCCTGTCTCGTGCCCCTGGCGATCAAAAAGGGGGTCGAGGATACCCCATTTACACTAACAAAAGCACGGGGACAATGGTATATGCATTGAACCCATTTGAGAAAGCGGGTCCCAAACCCGAAGCTTCGCAGTGTGTCAAAAAAATACTTCCATCGCACCCTGTCGAACGCCTTTTCCGCGTCCACGGACAGGAGTATGGCCTCCTTGCGGGACCTGTGAACACTGTCCATGAGGTGCAGGAGGTGTTTTGTATTATCCCCACCCTGGCAAGTGGGAATGAACCCCGCCTGATCCGGGTTAATCAGACCCGCCATTAGAGGGTTCAGCCGGGCTGCCAAAACTCCAGTGAAGAGCTTGGCGTCGATGTTAAGTAGAGAAATAGGGTGGTAAGAGCTGCAAAGAGCAGGGTCCTTATAAGGTTTGAGAATAACTGAGATTGCAGCCTCCGACATGGAGTCGGTGACCGCTCCACTATCCAGGAAAGAGTTAAAAAGCCTCGTCAGCACGGGCGCTAGCTCCCTACAGAAGGTTTTTAAAATAGTGCTGGGTAGCCATCTGGGCCTGGGGATTTGTCCAGTTTTAGCCGTGCAATGGCCGAGATAACCTCCTCCGTGTGTATGCCTCAGTGAGACGAGTGAACTTGCTTGATTCCAAGTAGGCACTTGCATCATGTTCGCTTGTCGCCTCTTCGCTATATATGGACTGATAAAATTGCCTGAACTCGTCTACTATCTGGGAGTCCAAGTGTACCTCTTCTCCTGAAGGCCGTTTAAGTGATGAGATGGCAGCGGCCACAGTTTTGGTACGCAATCTCTGTGCTAGCATTCTCCCGCACCAATCACTACTCAAGTAGAACCTGTGGCGGAGGCGTAGCAAAGCATATTCCGCCCTGTCAAGGTCTATGCGTTTAAGGAGTAGCCATTTTTTCTCTAGGTTCCTTCAAACCCTCGGGGCTCCTGTACGTTTGCGTATAGCCTCCAGCTCCCTTACTTCCTGTTCTATGCTCTGTCGGGTTTCCCGGCGCTTTTTGGTGTCGGCAGAGGAAATTGCCATAATTTCTCCCCTAATTACAAGTTTGAGAGTGTCCCAGATGGCTGCTAATGAGGTATCCCCCTTGTCGTTGTGCTGTACGTATTCGGTTATCTTTGAGCGTATACTCTCTACATTGCTAGGCGAGTGCAGTAGGCCCTCCCGCAGGTGCCACCTCGCGGGAGTGTATCTGTCCCCCCCGATTGTATGTTAATGGAGATCGGTGCGTGCTCGGATAGAGAACGCGGTTCTATAGAGGCGTCACACACCCTGGGCAGTAGCGCTTTGGAGATGAGGAACAAATCTATTAGCGCATAAGATTTGTGGGCGGCAGAGTAGTAGGTGTAGTCCCTCAATGCCGGGTGCTTAAGACGCCAGACATCGTGCAGGCCATTGTCAGTCAGCCATTGTTGACCCTCCGGTGAGAGGGCTCCCACCTGTGTACTCCGCTGGCCAGAACGGTCAATGTCATTGTCCATGACCAGGTTGAAGTCCCCACCCACCACTACAGCAGCGTCAGGGGAAGCTAGGGCCTCTGAGATATTTCTGATTAGGAAAGGCTCCTGGTGTGTGTTGGGTGCATAGACATTAATCAGAGTAAGAAGGGTGGCCCCCCACTGGAGCCTAAGCGCTAGGACCCTGCCTTTTGCCTCATAGAGGGTAGAAAGCACCTTCCCCTCAAATTTTGCCCCTAGGAGGATGGTTACCCCATTTTTCTTTGCTGTGCCAGAGGACCAGTATTGTCGGGGGAATCGTCGCGTGCGCATACGAGCTGAGTCTTTGGACAGCAAATGGGTCTCTTGTAGAATGCAAATGTCCCCTTCAGTGTGCTCTAATAAGAAAAGGATAGCAGCGCACTTTACAGGGTGGTTAAGGCCCCGGACATTGAGACTTACAATTTTAAGGTCTTTACCCATTGGGGACAGAGATCATCATTCAGTGCAAGACAGTGGCGTCTGTTTAAGGGAAGCGCTGAGGGTATGCCCGTCGGGGCAGCATAATGTTCCAGAGCCCGTGCAGGTGTCTCAACAAAAATTAAACTCCAAATACATAAACGAGAAGACACTGACATCAAACAGGAAAGAGTAAGAGCTAGAGTCTCTTAAGACCAGAGTTCGTCGAGAAACGTTGAGTGGGGGAAACGTGTAGACCTGAGAGTCTCTCACGAACGGGCAGAATCGGGCCCCAGCTCCGCCGCAGATGCAAACATAGCCTACCTTGCTGGTAGTTCAGGAGGGTGATGATCGGGCCGGGGAAGATGCCAGTGAGGAGATAACTGCTTCTCTTTCTTTTGCAATAGTGGCTGTGTCTGGTTTGTGGGCTGCCGCTGCCTTACCCACGGTCTCCCATCTGTAGTTGCTGCGTCTGGAGCCCGCTGTGGGCTTGCGTTGTGTCTCCGGGGATGCGGGCCTTGACATTCCCAACACTTGTCTAGCCTCCGTGAGTGAGCGAATCTGCTTCAGCTGACCATCATAATGGAAGATGATACGAAAGGGGTGGCCCCAAGAGTAGGAGATCCCCTTCTCTCTCAAGCATGTCGTAATTGGACGAAATTCCCTTCGCTTGCGCAGGGTGGCAGCGGATAGGTCTTGAAAAAAAGTAGGAGAGTGTCCTCTGAAGTGCACAGGGTGAAATTCCCTTGCTTTCTTGATGATAAGTTCCTTGAGTTGGAAATCATGGACACATACCAGGATGTCCGGTGGTGGGGCCTTGCTTCCTCACGGCAGACCCACCCGATGAGCCCTGTCAATTTTAACTGCAGTTGAGTGTTCCGTGCCCAACACCTGGTTGAAGAGCGCTGAAACGAACTCAGTCATATTTTCCCCTTCGGCCCCGGACTTCACTCCCCGGATGCGCACGTTGTTGTTACGGGAGCGGTTCTCTAGACCGTCTGCGTGGGCCTGTGGTTCAATATGTTGTTCTTTGAGCCAAAGGAGTTCCTGCTGCATCATTTCTACTTCTTCGTCATGACTATTCTCGTGGTCTTCCAGCGTTGACACACGTTCTCCAATTTCTTCAGCATCTCGCTTGACTTCCTTGAGGTCCGCCGCGAGTTGGCCTTTGAGCTCCTGAAGATCCTCGCCCAGGGACGTGAAAGGTGTGGTCATAAAAGCTTTAGTAGCTGGGGCATCCGCCTCTTCTGAGTTTCGGAGGTTCCCTTCATCCTCCTGTCCCGCCGTTCCGGCGGCCCCTTGTGAGGGTTGCTTCAAAAGCATCTCCTTAACTGAGCGCTCTTTTTTCCCTTGGGCGCTCGTCATGGTGTGTAGCTAGGGTCCTTGGGCTCGCGTCCTGCCACCCTCCCCAGGGTCTGTCATCGTCGGGCCACCTATACCCATCTGGTTGCTGCTGCTTGTGCCCATGGGGCGCTTCCCAACCCAGAGGCACTTGTGGTTCCTGAGTTCCGCTCTGACTGGTCGTCAAGTATACTCTGCGTCCCAAGCCGGTAGGGCACTTGCGAGTAGGATGGTGCACGTGCTATGCCGACTTCAGAGGGGCCAGCCAACTGTCTCGATTGGGTAGGGTTTCACACTGGTATGGTGCCCTGATCGTGGCGTTCCACTTAGTGCATGTGGTCCACTTTCTAATGAGTGAGCGGCGAGTCCAGCCCTGGGTTGCTGTGCGTAGGCCTCTATGGTTACTGTGGGTCCTCCCGCTCCCCCGTTCACTATAGGGCTTATCCAGCCCCACAGGACAATTCAACGCCTTCTGGGGGGGGCAGGGTGGGGTGAATGTCCTCCTGCCGCGCCTCTCCTCTGACAACTGCGCGGGCCCCTCGAGCGTGGTCAAGTCTCTGCGCCGTTCAGATGCTATGCCCAGCGCCCACGATGACCATCAGGTGCCCGCCCAGCATGGACCTTGCTAACTTTGGCTTTCGGTTCTGTAGACAGGCCACTGCTTCCCCGGGTGCGGCGGGGAATCACTCAGAGCTTTCTGGACGCCAGGCCGCACCCTGTTATACTTGAGCGGGCCTGGGCCACGGGAGCGCCGCTTCTATTGCAAAGATGTGCGGGCACACTGCCCCAGTCTCTTTATATGGCCCGCCCGCCGTCACCCGCTCCTTACTTGTGCCAATCGTGCCGTTCTAGGCCTCAGTCGCTGCTCCTCCAGTGCGCTATTCGCTTCTGCTCAACGGGGGGTGCCACCTGTATTCCCGGTCCTCAGGCCGCCTAGGCCGCCGTCTCCCGGGCCGGGGGGCCACCCCACACCCAGTCCAGGTTGTTTTATGGGCCCCGGTACGTTCGGGCCTGGCGTAGAGCCCAGTCCCTCTCCTCAATATCAGCGGCAGTCACTTAACTGGTTGTGGTCCCCCGGGACCGTGGGCAAGTCCTCCGCTCTCCCAGGAGCGGGAAGAATTCACTCTTGGCCTCCTGTCCTCCGGGCCGCACTCCGTGTTGTCTAGGTAGGCCCCGGGTTTGAGGCCCCACCTCCTGCGCTCTGGTGGCGTGCGGTCCCCGGCCTCACCGCTGTAATCGGCTCTCCGCTGCGCATTCACTGCGCACGCTAGTCTGGCCGCTCCCGGGCCCGGTCACCGCGTCCGTGGCACAAAGTCTTCTGCGGCAGGCCGAGGAGCACGCCCGCACCGCTCTGTGGATCAGCCCCGGGGGACGTGCGCGCTGGGTGCACTGCGGCCCACCAGGCCGGGAAGGCCGCCGAGCTCCGATCACTCAGGAGCCGCTCCGGGCCCCCCAGCGAGTCACCGTGGGTCCCCAGGACAGCGGGGTATGCCGCAGAGCTCAATCCCTCTTCTGCTGCAAGTGTGGGGCATGTAAGGCTGGCTAGACAAGGCTAAGGCTGCGGCGAAGCCGGAGCGACCGCGAGGCACATCCAAGCAGGTCGCCATCTTGGCCACGCCCCCCGACTTACTCTTTTAGAACCTGATGAACTAAGCCTGTTTGTAGTCATAAAGCCTCAGGTCCGCAAAATTACAAGTTTTTTGTAATGGCAAAAATGCAGGTCACAATCTACAAAGCACACTTTGTGAGTCAGAGATGACTTCCCAGTTCACAAAATGCACTGTGATGATGAGGGTGTGTGAAAGGGCATTCCCTGCTCCTACCAAATCCCAATGGAATGTATCAAACCTTTGCAGCAGCAATTGCTTTTGCAAATCCTTGATCTTATTCTGACTCCTTGAAGTGGATTGTAGTGTAGACTTGACTCTCCAAGAAATACTCGTAGACTGGCTTCCTTTCAAGGTTTAATGTAGACACGCTGTACTAAAGGGAACAGATCTGCACAGCTCAATAGTCCACAGCAACTGTCACCTGATCAACTCCCAGCCTAGAACCTCAACACGTTCCAATCTATGGAACGAGGAGTGAGAACATTCATATCATAGCACATCCCCCTCTTTTATTACACAAGAAAACACACCCCCATCTCCCCCTTAAACCCAAAAGAGAGAAGAAAATAAAAAAACAAGAAGAAAACAACAAAAACAAAAAACGTAATCAAATGCAATACCACTCTACCTACAACATAATCCTTCAAACATCCAGGCAACTCCCTTCTGCATTTGCCATTCTCAACTTCCACACCCTCCAGGCGAACATCTTACCCTCCAACCACACTCTGACTTGTATCAGAGCTTACGTCATCCCCAGCCTTCTGTAACTCAGAGGAATCGCCCGAGGTGCCCTCAACACCCCAATCAGCCCATGCCGCACCTGCCTCCTCAGCATCCAACCATTGGAAATCCTCACTCTTTTCCATATCCTTTTCAAATATACCTCCACTACAAGGTGCCACTATCTTAAGGTTCCACACCTTACCACTGCTCACTCTGACCGCATTCTGTAAAATGTCAACAACTTCCTTTAGTGGAAAAAATGGACTCTCACTCTTGGGTACCTTGGTCGTTTTTTTCACCGCACCCAATCCCCAATTCTTATTTGCACCAGCTTAGTACCATGTTTATTGTCATAGTAAGCCTTACTCCTCTCATGCAACTTCTTCAACCTCTGTCCCACCAAGTCCGGTGACCATTGCAACACTTTGCTGTCACATAACCATGCAGAGTTGTTTTTGTTCCTAGGAATCCTCCCTCTCATTATCACAAATGGTGACAGACCTGTGGACTCATTGGTAGTCACCCTATAAGCCCACACAGCTTTCTTCACTTCACTTTGCCAATCACACTGCCTTCCCACTGCAGACTGGATAACCCCCTTAACCACGTGGTTAAATCTTTCTGCCGTGTCATTCCCACTGGGATTATAAAGGGAAATAGTTTTATGTTTAATCCCAACTCTCTTGAAATAGGTTTTGGCAGCATTACAGACAAACTGCACTCCATTATCACTCAGGAGTGTGGCTGGAATACCCTCAGATAGAAATGTCTGATCTAAACATCAGAATTAGTGTCTGCTCTTTCCACAACTCCCACCACTGGCTATCTGGAAAATAAATCAATAAGCACAACAGCATACTCCTGCAACTCCCTGATAGGGCCTAACAAATCCACCACCAAACATTCCCAAGGTTGTTTGGGAATTAAACATTCACTCATGGTTGGGCGTAGAGCGTGCAGAGACTTGTCTGCTGAGGAACATGCCTTACACATTTTCACAAACCTTTCAATAGCCAGATCCAACCCCAGCCACCAAAATAGATCCTTCACAACTGCCTTAGTTCATACAACGCCAAAATGTCCTTCATGACACAGTTCCATACTTAAATCATTTAATCCCTTAGGTGGGACTGTCTTACTCCCCCTAAAAACCAAGTCCTTCTCTACAGAAAGTTCCAATCTCACCTCCCAAAACAGTCTGAGAAACTCCATGAGCTGTTCTTTTTTGGTCAGCCATCACACATGCACTTCGTAATTTCCTGCAAAACAACATCATTTTCATACTCTCTTACCAAGTCCTCCTTCTTAATGGCTGTCTTACCTTCATTGTGCACTAAGGCCACTTTAAAATCATCCCAAGTGTCATCCTCACACTCTTCCAGCAGGCATCCTAAACAAGCAATCTGCCACCACATTGTCCTTGCCTTGCACACATACAATGCAGTACACATAGTCCTTCATGCTTATGGACAGCCTTGCAATCCTTGCAGGATCAGTCATGCTACCATCGGTGGTCAATAACTTCATCAAGGGTTTGTGATCACACTGGATCATTATGGGTTTACCCCACATGAATGAATGAAAATTATCCAATGACCAAGCATACACTAAGGCCTCCTTCTTTATAATCGGATACCTTTCCTCAGCGGGTGAGAGTGATCTCGATGCAAACAAGATTATAATTTCCTATCCATTAGCATCCCTCTGTGCCAACACTGCCCCCAACCCTTTATTGCTGGCATCCGTAGTTATAAAACACTCCAGTGCTGGATCAAAACTACCCAACGCAGGTACTCTACCCATTTCACATATGATCCAACAGAATTCTTCCTCACACTTCACATCCCATTCAAATCTCACATTTCTTTTAGCAATTGCTCTATGTTATACATCTTTTCTGCGAAATTCGCAATGAATTTGGCACAATCCTCTGTGAAACCAAGGAAGGAACTAACTTCATCCTTGCTGACCAGTGCAGGGGCATCCACAATAGCATTGATCAATGAGTGTTTAGGTTTAACTCCCCCCTCATTAATAACATGAACCAGGTACGTGACACTCTTCTCAGCAAACTTGCACTTAGCAAACTCCACAGTCAACCCCTTGACTTCCAAAACATATAAAACTGTCTTCAATCTCGCATCATACACACCCTTGTCATTCCCAAATACCAAAAAGTCATCTTGAAAAAGCAACACTCCTTCTCCTTGTCAAACAACCTGTGCATCAATCATTGAAACACAGCGGCTGCTGATGCAGTCCAAGCGGCATCCGCTTAAACTGGTAGCAACCAAACGGTCAGTTGCCTGGAAGTGGGTGTCAGCAAAATTTGGTGATACGCCGATGACAGGTCTATAGTTGAAAACCATTTGGCTCCTTTGAGGCTCAACACAATTTCAGTAATCTTTGGTAAAGGGAAATGATCAATAACTATATTGTTGTTCAGGTGGTGCAGGTCCACGCATAAGCAGATCTTCCCATTGCTGTGACGAGCTACGGCCACTGGAGAAATCGACTCTGAAACCTCTATGGGTTCTATGATATCCATCGCCACCTGTTTTTCCAACTCTTTAGTCATATCCTCCCTGACCATCATGGGTACGGATCTCAGTTTGTGTACTTTAGGGAAAGCATCACTCTTAAGTAAAATGTGATGCTCAAAACCCTTCAGCTTCCCCAAAGTCTTATCAAAGACTTTTGGGAACTTTCCAGTTATAGTGATGCCAATGGAGCTTCCATCATCTACTACCAAAACGTTCTCGCCACTGTTAGATTACAGGATGATATGAAAATTCCCCTGGTCCAACCACCCTAATACTTAGGGTCCTTTCTTAGCAATTTATAACTTCCCTCTAGAATGTCTATTCTTAAACGAGAAGCTTAACCACCTAAAACCTAACATTTTGATCTTTTCTCCAGTATAACCTTCGGGTTTTATATCTGGGGCCAGCAAGTGTGTGCCAATCTTACCCACAAATTTCTCCTTCCACACATCCTAGTTAATTATGGTGAAAGATGATCCAGAATCAGGGTACATTTTAATGTACACCACCTCCCTATGGTCATGTCACACTCAGGTTTACTCTTCACACTGTAATCCTTGAAATTCAATACAAAATTCTCATTCAAACTCATAACACTGTTAGGTTCCAAACGTTCCTCAACATTGCTATACTCCACACTTCTCCCTTCCTCGTAAAATGCATTTTACCCAACTATTCCTTCTTTTGGAAACTTTCGCAAAATGACCTACAATGCCGCAATGACTGCATTTCTGCTTGAGGGCAGGACATGACTTACTGTATGAAAGATGATCCTTACTGTCACCACGGTAACACTTACTATCCTTTTGCACAAACTTCTCCTTGGAAGTAACTTTTTGTTCCTTTGCCGCTTGCATGTAGTTACTTCACACACACACTCGGTATACTTGTCAGCTTGCTTTAAAACAGTGGCATACTTCCCAGATATTTCTGCCTTGCGCACAATGGCCAAAACCTCTTCCAATGGTGAGTGCCCATTAATCCACAACTGCTCCTGGATGGCAGGGTTATTGGCATGTATGACCAGTTGGTCCCGTACCAAATTATTATGTAAGGTCTCAGATTTGCAGTCAAAGCTAACCTTTTGAACTCTGCAACATAATTATCCACTGACTCACCCTTACTTCGCTTGCGCTGGAAGAATTTGTATCTTGTAATGCCAATACAGACCTTAGAGGCAAAGTACTTGTCTAAGCCACGCAATGCCACCTCAAAAACATTCATATCACCAGTAATTGCTTTTTAGGCATGCGACTATACGTTTTCAACCCCACAACTCCCAACGAGTGCAGAAGTGTCCTTTTTTTGTGGGCTGCAGGCATCTTGATAGACTCATCCACAGCTTCTATGTAATTAGCAAAGTACTCTTTCCACTCAACCCACTTTAATGAGGGCTCATTTCTTGAAGCCCAGAATGCATTTTGGAAGTTTAAGGGAAAATCTGTTGAGTCATAATGCCCTCAGCTAGTAAATGTATGGGTATCAGAAAATTGCTTAATTCAAACGTCCTGCAATACAACTTCCAACCAACAAAACTGAAGGTTTTAAAAATAAATATGGAACACAGTCCACTTGTCACCTGCTCCCTCTGTACAGCCAGAGCAATGTGTACACAATTGCTCAATATAGCAGTGCTTTGCCACAACCACTGCCATAGAGTCCATCCTGCCCAGCATCTCCGTAATGCCGATAACCTCGGAGACTTCTTCACCTAAATTATATTTTAAAAATTGCCTCCAACTTGAGGTTACGTACATGACCCGACTGGTCGTGACGCATCCTCCCTCATACTTATGCCGACGTCAGAGAAGGAGCAGAAGGAATCCCTTACAGCCACAGAATTGCTCCACTGCGTTTGATGGCCTGACCTCCTGGCGTCACAGAGAGGCCATAAAGGAATCTCCCTTAGGGCTCCCACTTCGCTGCATTCGATGGTGCCTCAACTGTGATGTCAGAGTACAGCCATTGCGGTAAGCTCAAAACATGCTGCCAGCTTCTCCCACTCCCCGTTCAAACCCCGCATTCCATCAATAGGTGACCACGAGACCTCGAGGACGCGAGGCGTAATCGAGCTCCCGTGAGCACGAGCTCATCATAACACATCCCCTCCCGTTCAATAACAAAACAGAAATTGCAAGAGAAGAGGAAAGGCATAGGAGACCTAGAGCAGGGAGAAGAGGAAAAACAGATAGGTCAAAGAAGAAGAAGAACCGAAATAAAAGACTGAAGAGAAACTGTACAAATGAAGAGAAGCACATGAAAGATTACGAAGTATAATCCTTTAGATACTTGGGTGGTCTACAAACTCTACCCACCCTCGAGGTTGCACCATTCCCAAAATTAACATCAATGGTGCTTCTTTCACTGCTACAACTTGGAAAAACAGATTCTTCTGACGCAACAGGAACTTGTTGACTTTCCCCATGGTGGCTAAACTCATCATTACCCATGAACAGGTAGCCACCACAATTCTCTCCTTTTTCCACACTAGAACCACAACCACCTCTTTGGTACAACGCAACTCTACGTCGATTCCAGCGTTCGCCATTTTCAAGAATAACATAAAAGTCAAAAACACGTAGAACTTTGTAAGGTCCTTTGAATTTCAAAAGACCTCTAGTCGTGCGCCCAGATTTGATTTTTACCCAGTCACCTTCTAACACATAAGCCTTGGAGCGTGCACACTTTAAATCCTCCGGATTGAGAGAACCAGCTCTATGTACCAACTCCTTCAACCAGGAAGGAACCATCTTGCTCCCAGGGAGCCTGCCTCTCATAATCTCAAAAGGAGACTTGGAAGTAGCTTCCTGTATGGTTGTGCGATGGGCCCACACTAGATCTTGCACAGCCTTCTTGACATCCAAGCCTGAAGATATTGCCATTTGTATGGCACCCTTCACAGTTCTGTTGGCCCTCTCGACCATACCATTTCCCTGGGGATTGTATAGAGAGGTGCGATGGTAAGTGATGCCATGTTTTTTTAGGAAAATCTCCATATCCTGGGAAACAAGTTGGGTACCATTATCGGTGATAAGAAAAGAAGGGGTACCTTCTTCCTGAAAAATTTTGTTTAGACTTACAATGGTGGAGATAGTGGAGATCTCCCTCAAAAACATCACGGAAAGCCACTTCGAAAACACATCCACCAAAACCAGGGAGAATTTACAATCTTCATCTAGATCAGACATTGGGCCGATAAAGTCTATGCAAACACTATGCCAGGGTTTGCCAGGATTGGAGATGTGACCCATGGCCACTTGCTTGCCTACCTTGAGTCTCTTCTCACTTTCCTTGCAAACTTTGCAATAGACCACAAAATTAGTAATTTGACTATCCATGCCCGGCCACCAAAATTGGGCCTTGACACGGCGTTGAGTCAAACCCTGGCCAAGGTGACCCTCATGTGCCATTTGAATAATTTTTCTTCTCACACCAAAAGGGGGAACAAACTTGTCGCCCCTCATGAGTATACTTTTCCCACAAGTAGACAATTCATCCAACACTTTCAGAAAAGGTCGCACAGGTGTAGAGACACAGCTGTCTCTTCTTCTTCCATAAGAAACAAGGCGCATCACTTCACTGAGGGTATCGTCTCTAGACATTTCCGCATTCCATTCTTCCTGGGAAAACGCACCTGCCCCATCACACACAACATCCTCCACAGAAGCAACAGGATCATCATGTTGGTTGTCCATCTGTGCACTATCTATAGACAACCTAGATAAACAGTCAGCTTGTTTGTTCTGCCAACCAGGAATGTACTCAAGAACATAACGATATTCTTGCAGCCTGGCCGCTAACCTGGCCAAGCGTGCTGAACCTTTGCCAGCCCCACCATGAGAGGTTTATGATCAGACCGTAATGAAAATTCAGCACCCCATACAAAATTGCAAAAATATTCCACTCCCCAAGCAGCAGCCAAGGCCTCCCTCTCAATAACTGAGTAGTTCCTTTCCGACTTGGACATTGTCCTGGAAGCAAAGGCTACTGTCCTCTCCGTTCCACAATGTTTTTGGGAGAGGACAGCACCCAAACCTGTAGCACTAGCATCAACAGTTAATATTGACTGTAGGTTGATATCAAAAGGGGATAAAATGCCAGCATTGCAAATCTCTCTCTTAATGTCATCAAAACACTCTTGTTGTTCAGTTCCCCACACAAAACTTTGACCTTTTCTCAAGAGAGCTTTGAAACTCTCAGTCTTGCTTGCAAAAGACTTAACAAACTTGGCATAATATTCAATGAGACCCATAAAGGATCTTAGTTGGTCTTTGTCGATGGGTCTTGGGGCTTGTACGATGGCTCAGAGAAGGCTTAATTTGGGTTTGATACCCTCGAAAGACAGTGTGTGACCTAAATATTCAACACTTTCAGAGAGAAATGAGCACTTATCCTTGCGCAGAGTTATTCCAACATCAGCAATTCTCTGTATTGTCTGATTGAGAATTGAATTGTGTTCTTGAACGGATGCACCGAAGACCAGAATGTCATCCTGGAAATACAAGACGTTGGGTACACCCTTAAAAATTTGAGACATCATGCGTTGGAATACACTGGCCGCAGACGAGAGACCAAATGGCATGCGGGTAAATTGAAAAGTCCCCTCAAGAGTGATGAAAGTTGTGAGTGGTTTTGAGTCCGGGTGAAGCTTGATTTGGTGGTATGCACTCTTAAGGTCTAATTTTGAACAAAAATTACCACCCTTTAATAACATGACAAGTTCATTGATATTTGGCAGTGGGAAGGTGTCAGCCACGATGTTCTGATTGAGTGACCTCAAGTCGACGCAAATTCTCAGGTGGCCATCTGCCTTGCGTGTAATGACAACGGGTGAAACCCAATCAGAGGCCTCAACTGGTTCGATAATCCCCTCTTTGAGCATCTCCTCCAATAATGCTTTAACACCTTCTCTTACAACCACAGGAACCCTTCTCAGTTTGTGCTGTACAGGGTTTGCATTTTCTTTTAACACAATCTTATGTACATAACCTTTAAGGAGACCAAGTTTATCATTAAACATATGCTTAAAGGAATTCAGGATATTCTCAAGAGAATCATCATCAACAACCATGACTTGCATGGGAGCCCTTGGGTCAATTTTAATGTGTAAGTCAAATTGGTGAACCCAACCGAGAATGGCAGGTCCACTTTCTGAAACATAAACTTTCCCAGAAACTGATCTCCCTCCAAACTCAATCTGAGATATTATAAACCCCAAGATATCAATCGTTTCCCCTTGATATCCAGAGGGTGTGATATCCTTGGGTTCCAAAACTGTACCTCCCCATAAACGTGTGAATAAGGTTTTGGGAACAATCGTGTATTTGGAACCAGTGTCCACCATGAGTGACACTTCTTTACCATTTACTTTAAATAACCCCTTGGGTATGTTGTGTCTGCGTGGATCATCCTCACCATCATCAGGCACACCTCCATCGACACATAAAAGGCTGTCAGGAATTTCAACAATTTGAGAATCATCTTCAGTGACACAAGCCACTTTACCCCTTCGAGCTAACCTACACATCTTTGCGAAGTGACCAAAGCGACCACACCTCAAACATTCCGTATTTTGTGCGAAGCAAAACCATGGCTGAGGCTACCACAACGATTGCAACACTTATTAGAAACAGGAGGAGGTAGAGACCTACCCCTTTGAACTAAATGTTTACCTCGAGAAGTACTGATTTGGGGAAATCTATTTTCAGCACCCACCTCAGAAACATCTACTTTCTGGTCAGTCTTCTTTAACTCCTTCATGCACAAACTGGACTGTTCTAAGACTTTAGCTATGCCTATAGCATCATTGAGACTCTGATTTTTGGCAACACATAACCTTTCTTGGATTTTCTTATTGGCACATTGAACAATAAGTTGGTCCCTAATGAGCTCATCTGTCATAGCTCCAAACTTACATTTGGTGGATAATTCACGAAGTCTGGATACAAATTTGTCAATGCTCTCTTCAACCTTCTGATGTTGGGTATAAAACTTGTATCTAGACATAACTAAGTTTTCTTCCTTAGCATACCGTAATTCAAGTCTCCTTCTAGCCTCAACATATACATCCTGAATAATTTCTCCATTAGTACCAGTAGCTTGAGGGAGGTATCTAAAAACTCTTTGACCCTCTTTACCAACAACACTTAACAGTAAATCTTTTTTGCAGAAGGCTTAAACTCACTTCCGTCCAGTGCTTCTAAATAATTGTCGAACATGAGTACCCATTCATCCCAAGGCATTTGTGGTGTGCCAGGTTGCATTAAAAAACAGGGTGGTGGCATGACTGAGACGTGGGGTGAAGCAATAGGAGCTTGTACTGAATTATCACCAGAAGCATCCATAATTGATAGCAATTAATCTCAAAGCGTATCAAAGAGAGGATACAACAGTAATGCACAGTTCACATTACAATGGTGGTAAAAAAAATATATAATCAATATTGATAACACTAATGAACAAATTTCACGTCCCTTTAAAACATAGATAATGCCAAGATTGTCTCATACAAACAAGCAAAAGAGAAAAACAAAGGTGTGCACATCACCGTAAAATGCACTAAGAAGAGAATGAAATCAAGGTGTGCATATCACCGACAGAACCGGTACATGCACTAAGAACAGTCTTACCAGGTGTGCATGTCACCGTAGGAAAAATCAGCTGTTGCACGTGGCTGTGAAGAACAAACCTCCGAAGGAAATCAGAGGACGTGACCTTTTAGGCGTGACCGCACTGCAGTTGCGATGACGAAATAACCGGGAAAATATTCCTTTTTCAGAAGTATATTCTTTTGCTGCGATGCTCTCTCGAAAGCAGGATACAGAGAGTTAACAGGAACTGACTAGACTGCCAGCCAATAATACGAGGCATCCTAGAAAGGAGGCGTGTCGTTTAACTGCTTCGCTTTGAGGAGCTGCAATGATACGCCCACCGAAGAAACTGACACCGCTCATGCGCATGAGGAATGGGCTCTTATGAAGAACTTGAAATTCGCCAAGACCACGACCAGACCGGGTCTGTTGATTCGCTGAGAATCCTTACACCACTGTGTTTCTACAGGTTGCTGCACGTCCACAGGGTGAACAGCCAAGATCGTCGCCAAAATTGTAGTGAAGAAACGTCGCACTCAAGACGTTGTGAGTGATAAACAGTTGTCTTTATTACAAGTAACACAGGAGAAAAGCGAACCAACACTTGGCAGGCAACAGTGCTCCGCCGTTAACCGCAACCGTCTCCCACTCCCCGTTCAAACCCCGCATTCCATCAATAGGTGACCACGAGACCTCGAGGACGCGAGGCGTACTCGAGCTCCCGTGAGCACGAGCTCATCATAACACCAGCAAGGTACTTGGGGTGAGTGCAGTTCCCCAACAGTGCTGCGATGGCAGGAGAAGTGATACATCGAAATTACACAGTTACAGCCTCCATTGAACTTTAGCATCGATGTTTCCAAAAAAATCTTCACCATCCTTTTTGCCAAATTGTAGTGTAGCCGTGACTCTCCAAGAAGTACTCGTAGACTGGCTTCCTTTCATGGTTTAATGTAGACACACCGTACAAAAGGGAACAGGTCTGCAAAGCTCAACAGCCCCCAGCAACTGTCCCCTGAGCAACTCCGAGCCTGGAACCTCAAGACGTTCCCATTCAAGGAACGAGAAGCAAGAACATTCATATCATAACAGGGATGCTAGCCCATCCACAAAGTGGAAGTTGTTCCATGGGGCAGACTTTAGCTTGGTGATATGTGTATCTGGCATTAGGGGAAGCAGACAATGGTCCAGCAGACCAGTCCAGGCTGTTCATACCGCTACCCCCAACCCATACCACTCTGATATTTTTAAATCAGGCCTGTCCCTGCAAGTGATAGGGATGCTGAAAAAAGAGTAAGAATTCAGTGAATGTGAATACAGGTGTAGCTATTTGCTTTCCATCACAGGTCTCCATCCATGCATTTGCAGTCATTCACAGAATTGCACAAAGACTCCTGCCTCATAAATAATTAATAAGGAAGCAGTTTTTGCGACTCCCTGTGAATGGTCATCAGTTGCAGTGCAAAATGAAAGTAGTCACAAAACAGTTGGTGTGCAAAAAATACTGAGTGACTCTACATTAGTAAATGCTGCCCATACCTCCGACTTGACATTAGGCTTACTTGGATATTACAGTATTATACAGTATCTGAGTTCTAAATCTTCTAACACCTCTTGGAGTAAAGTAAACTTGAATGCTCGACTTGGCCGCATTTGGAGAGCCAGGTGCACAAAGAGGTTAAAATGATTAGCAATTGGAGTGCAATAAAAATGAATCTAAGGCATTGCAGCACCATTGGTAAACAATAGTCCCTGAAATGGAAACTTCAATTAACCATGACTGCCCCGGAATCCAAAGAAAAGGGCTCACACAGACTACTTCCATGGAGTTCGCTCATAAAGACAAACACTCAGGACATCTCCATAGCCGTTCATGGATTTTCTAGTCTCACCGGATAACATGAACCCATTATTTCCTATGATAGGTGTACAGCCAAAAAGAACTGTTGGACAATACCTCAACCAAAAATTAAAAACCAGAATAGGGAATTAGCCTGAAAGTTACTTTCTGCAAGATCTTTTGAATGGTTGTGGTCTAGAGACTGGCAATACCTCAATTCATTCTCATGTTAACTTTATTATTATTTTAGAGTGCTTTCAATATATTATTCCTTTTTAAGTAACAATCCTTATGGGGTATTCATATTTTTTTATGTGTTATACTGTATCTGACTAAACCTTGAAACCACCTGCTATCTACTAGACCTTGTTCATCTCCCATGACTTAGGCTTTGACTTTTTGACTAAGCTTCCTTGCAGTCAAATATGCTCTGAAGCCCACACTTTACCTGAAGGACCCCGTACTTAGTCTGAGGGGCATAGCTATCAATCGTGATAAGCCGCGCTATACAAAATACGGATTGAATCGTGCAGCAGGTACAGTAACACAGGGCCCAGATGTCTGAGGGGCACACTCAGCCCTGATTATTGCTCTGTTTACCTTCCCAACAAGCAGTCAACATGCCCCGCTTGGGCCCATAGAACCGTTGCTGCGACACTGCTCAGTTTGAGACTCAGTAAGAAGCAGATGCTGCTTAACATAATATTACCTGCCCTCTACAACTTCAGGATATAGAAAAAAGCATGTAACAGTGCTACAGGGAACAGACTTAGGGCCTGATTATGAGTTTGGCGGTCCATAGGACTGCAGAACCAGTGGTGGCGGTCCGACCACTGCCACACTGCGGGACTGCCCTCAGTATTATGACTGCGGCGGTCGGACTGCCAGAGGACTACTTCGACCACCAGGGATCCAGGATCCCACGGAGTTTGCACAGCGGTCAGAGGAAGAAATATGCTGGTGGTGCTGCAGCGGCACCGCCAAGCATATTTCGAGTTGCCTCACCACAACCCTTTTCATGGCGGTGAGCCAGCCATGAAAAGCGTGGTGTTTAGGCAACTTAGGGGGCCCTAATAGGGCCCCCTGCCACCTCAGGGCCCAGGGGGTGCATGCGGGGCACATGTAGTGCCCTCTGGATTTGCACCCCCAGTTCCTGCACGGTGTGGCATGTATGCCACACCGTGTAGGAAGGTGCAGGCGGCACAGGTCAGTAAGATAGGCTCTTCTATGTGCCTAGCTGAACGTCGCTGTCAGACCGCCAAAGGACCACCCGCCAGACCAAGGAATAAACTCCTAATCTGGTGGGCGGTTGCACGACGGGTTTGGCGGTCCTACAGCGCGTTGCACCATCCGCTGTAGGACCACCAAACTCATAATCAGGCCTTTACACTGGAATATGGGGATAATCACATTGGAATTGGAATGACTTGACACTGGGAAAGGGAAAAGATCACACAGGGTCAGGGAGACTGATGCTGGGACAGGGACATTCATACTTTTGGGAAAGGGTGACACACTAGCACAGGGAGACACCTTGGGACAAGCACACCAGGAAAGGCAATACTCTGTCACTGGGATACAGGTATACTGGAACCAGAGGACACAGACACTGTGGTACCACCATCAAATCAATATACTCAAATAAACATTGGCAAGGCAGTAACTGAGAAATGGAGTAATAGGCACTGGCAAAGAGTCACCTACACTCAGACTCACAGGCACTTGGGGAGTGAGACACACAATCCACGACAAGGAGACTTGTACAACCAAATAGGAAATGCACTGACATTGAATCAGGGAATAATCTCACACTAGGATAGAAGTGTTCACTATTACCAGGCACAAAAACCCTAACGTAAATACTATGGGAGAGTGGCACTAATTCACTCACTGAGGCAGGGAGATATTGAAACTGAGACATGGAGGCAGAAGCAACGACACTAGGAAAGGAGTCACTGCCACACTCACCATAACTTGATCACACTTGCATGAGTTTGATGGAAGATTGCAAGAACTACTCCATCCTTCCCTCCACCCCCCACAGAACCTTTGCAGTTGGAACACCATAACAAGAGAGACCACTGTTTGCATACCGAGACACCCAGATCATCATCTACAAAATGCCACATATGTTTACGTCTTTGTTTGGACCCTTTCTCAGCACTATGTTGGAGACGTGAGAGCGCTTGCACTTCTAAGGAACCACTTGATATATCTAATCAGTTACATTTGTATGTGTCTGCACATTCTGACTGCTGAGTTTCCAAAGCAAAGGATGTTGCTATGGGAGACATGCACCACAGCTAAGATAAAGTGTGTAAATTATGTTGCCTTATTCAGATATGATGCGCAGGATAAATACCCCAAAGAAGGCAGGCATAGTATTTATTCCACAAAGAACAAAGTTAAAAATGCACTGCCACTGATTAAAATTAGGGGTGTGCAAAATATGCATGATGGTGCAAAAATTTGCAAAAATTAAGTGAAATTATGCAAACTATAATTTGTGCCTTAAAGTAGCTATAACTCTCACCCTTTCAATGCACTGCTTATTACCCCACCTTTTACATCACTCATTACATGATCTACAACATCAACGATAACATGCATGGCGGGATCTGAGATATAGTTACTTTGAGGCACAAACAAGTTATAATTCTGTGAGATGACTATAACTAGAGAATTTCAGCAGATTTTTAAAAATAAAATGGCACGTTTTAATTGACATTGTCAACTAACTATAACATGGCCATTGCTGGCACCGGGCCAGAGGGGTGGGGGCCGGGTGTGTGGCCATGGGGGCCGGTTTTGTCACTGGGGGCCGGTTTTGCAGCAGTACTGCAATATTGGCCCCCTGTAACAAAAGCGGGAGTGTACTAGCACCCCACTCCCCCGCTCCCAGGGCCGGTCGAGCAGCAATCTGCCAGGGCTGATTGGTGTTCCCAGTCCAGCCCTGACTATAACGTCCCTTTAACCTTTGTTTTTTTCAATGAATATATATGTATGTATATATTTGTATGTATATGTAGATATGTGTATGTGTGCATATTTATGTATATATATATATATTCACTGAAAAAAACACAGGTTTCAGGGACATTATAGCTAGAAATTAGCATTTAAAAAACCTTAGATATTCACGGAAACAAACAAAGGTTAGAGGGACGTTATAGTTAGTCTGACATTTCACTCGTACAAAACCAGAGAAATTCAGCCGTTATAGTTAGCTGAGGTAACTATAACTCTTGCCCTCGCAATGCACTGCTTATGACCTCATATATTACATCACTCATGACATGGTCAGTGACATCACTGATGACATCTCAAATGACATCAGTGATCACATCATCCAGTGACTGTGAGTGTTTTTTAAAAGTTTATGAGTGTTAAATATATATACCAAGGTGTATTGGTGAACCAGTGGGTTTCTAAGTGAGTGTATGGATGACTCAGTGGGTGCGTGACTGACTATATAAGTGAGTGATTAGGTGTCTCAGTGAATGTATGGGTGAGTGACTGGTTGTGTGAATGTCTGTATCAGTCTGTCAGTTAATGTCTAAGTGGGTGTATGAGTGTGTTATTGGGTGCATGAATGGCTATATCGGTGATTGATTGGTTGTCTGACTATGTCTATGGTTGTGTGGGTGTCTGTGGGTGAAGAGGTGTGTGACTGCCTGTATGGATCAGTAAGTGGGTGAATCAGTGGCTGTATGGGGTACTGCTGCATGTGTGAAAAGCTGTATTAGGGAGTGAGGGTCTGTATGGCTGTGTCAGTGATTGAGTGCATGTGTCAGTATGGGTGAGTAACTGAGTATGTGAAAGGCAGTATGCATGAATGATGGGGTATATAAGGGACTGTATGCATGAGTGAGTGAATGTAAGAGTGGCTATATAGATGTGTGCATGCTTCTGTCAGTGACTATATAGCTGAGTGAGTATGTGTTCCTATTTGTATGAGTAAGTAAGTTGGTGTGTGTGTAACTGTTTGGGTGATTAAGTGGCTGTATGATTGACTGTATGGGTGAGTGTCTAGGTGTGTGAGTAGTTCTATGGGTGACTCACGCAGTGTGTCAGTGCCTGTGTGCCTGTATGAGTGGATATGTCAATTGCTGTATTAGTGAGTGAGTGGGTCTATGAGTGGCAGTATGGGTGAGCGAGTGGATGTGTGTATAGATCAATGAATCAGTGAGTGGGTGTGTAAGTACTGGTATGGCTCTGTGAATGGGTTTGTGAATGGTTGTGTGGGAGCGGCAGTGGGTGTATAAAAGATTCTGCAGTGGTGTGAGTGGGTGCGTCAGAGATGCTGTGGATGATGTCATCACTGATGTCATCAGTGATGTCATCAGTGATGTCACTGACCATATCATGAGTGATGTAATATATGAGGTCATAAGCAGTGGATTGCGGGGTTACCTCAGCTAACTATAACGGCTGAATTTCTCTGGTTTTGTACGAGTGAATAGTCAGACTAACTATAACGTCCCCCTAACCTTTGTTTTTTTCCGTGAATATCTAAGGTTTTTTAAATGCTAATTTCTAACTATAATGTCCCTGAAACCTGTGTTTTTTTTCAGTAAATTTCTAGGGTTTTTTAAATGCTAATTTCTAACTATGACGTCCCTGACACCTGTGGTTTTTTGAGTGAATCTCTAGGTTTTTTAAATGCTAATTTCTAACTATAACATCCCTGAAACCGGTGTTTTTTCAGTGAATTTCTAAAGTTTTTTAACTAGAAGTCGTGTTTGCAGAGTGGTGGAGAAAGGGGGCTGAGCTTCCAACCAGCGCCTCCGAAGACCTCTTAGCAATCCCACTGTGTGGGACTTACTGGAGGTAACAGGAGCGGTAGTTGGCCCCAAGGACATCCTTGGGGGCCAACTACCCCTCCTATTACCTCCAGTAAGTCCCTCACAGCAGGATTGCTGAGTTCTGATAGCAGGCCATGCCCCCTTTGTCCACCACTCTGCAACCGCGCTTCCTGGTGTGCTCTTGTTTGGGGGATGGAGTCCCCTTCACTGCTAGGGATCCTTAGGGGCCAACTTGCCTACCTGTTACCTCCAGTAAGCCCCACACAGTGGGATTGCTGAGAGTTTGTTGCAGGCCACTACCCCTTTCCACACCACTCTGCAAACGCGCCTCCTGGCGCGCTCTTGGTTGGGGGATGAAGTCCCCTTGCCTCTTGAGGGTCCTTGGGGGACATCTAGCCCTCCTGTTACCTCCAGTAAGACCCACACAGCTGGATTGCTGAGAGGTGGTCCAAAGCCACGCCCCCTTTCTCCACCACTCTGTAAACACACCTCCTGGCGCACTGCCGCTTGGGGTATGAAGTCCACTTTAGTCCTGAGGCCTTCAGGACACAAAGGGACCTCATCAGTGCACCAAAAGGCGCGTTCGCAGAGTGTTGTAAATAGGGGCGTGGCCTTCGACCACCTCTCAGCAATCCCACTGTGTGGGGCTTACTGGAGGTACCTGCTGGGCTAGTTGGCCTCCAATGATCCCTCAGCAGTGACGGGTACTTCATCCCCCAACCAAGAGCATGCCAGGAGGTGCGTTTACAGAGTAGTGGAGAAAGGGGGCGGGGCCACCAGCGAGTTGCCTGTTCCTATATATTTTTTTAACTTAGGAAAGGGGGCTGTGTGGCACCCCTTCCGTTGGTGCTATTGGGCCCCGGCAACCCCATCCCCCGGGACCTGATCCATTTTTGAATTTTTATTTAATTTAAAAGGGAGTGGGGCCCTCCTCCCGAGGCCGATATATGCCCTGGAGACCCTATCCCCTGGGGATGGGCCTTTGTGTGTATTTTTTCTTAAAGGGGAGGGGCGCCGTGCAGCCCCCCCCCCTCCCCGGCCGATTTCGGCTCCGTGGACACCATCCCCCGAGGCACAGCCAATTTATTTATTTTTTTAAGGGAAGGGGGCCAAGTGGCACACCTCCCCCAGGTCATTTTCGGCCACGGGGACCCCAAGCCCCGGGGCTTGGCCATTTCTTTTTTTAATTTATTTTAAAGGAGGGCGGCCACGCGGCCCCCCTCCCGGGCCATGTTTGGTACCAGGGGCCCATCCCCTGGGGCTTGGCCTCTCGTTGGGGCCCGAGGGGAGGAGCCCCAAGGCACCTGCCAGCTTTTCGCCTCCTGCGTGAGCCGGTATTGCTTTTGGGCAAACATGCAGCTCCCTCTGCCCAAAAGCAATTCTGCTTCGCTTCATGGAAGCGAGAGCATTTTCCATGCTCTCGCTTCCATGAAGGGCTGAATCACTGAAATGCGGGGGACCATGCGGCCCCCCCTCAGCCCCAGGGACCACCACCTCCCCGGGGCTATATGTTAATTAAAATGTGTGGGGGGCTCCAGCCCCCCATGCCACCCCGGGGAATGCCACCTCCCCAGGGCTAATGTACTGGACTGCAGGGGCCAAGCGCCCCCCCAACAGCTCCATGGACCACCACCTTCCCGGGGCTATATTTAAATAAGATGCGTGGGGGGCTCCTGCCCTCCCACACAGCCCCAGGCACCACCACCTCCTCGAGGCTACTATACTTAAATGCAGGGAGACCACGTGCCCCCCGCTGCCCCAGGGACCACCACCTCCCCGGGGCTATTTTTAAGATGGGAGTGGGCCGCACCTGGAGTGGTAAATGGCCCTGGGGACCGCCACCACCCGGGCCGGCTCCCTCCAGCAATGTCCCACAGTGCCCACCCCCAGGACATTACAGTTTGCTATGAGACGGCGGGAGCACTGCTCCTGCCATCCAATAGCAAACAAGTGTGCTCTGCTTTGAACAAGCAAGAGTATTTTGCTCTTGCTTGTTCAAAGTGGAGCACACTTTGCTTTTTATACCAGGGGAGCTGCATGTCAGCAGCTCCCTGGGTGTAAAAAGCAGGGAGCTGAAAATTCCCCTGGTCCAACCACCCTAATACTTAGGGTCCTTTCTTAGCAATTTATAACTTCCCTCTAGAATGTCTATTCTTAAACGAGAAGCTTAACCACCTAAAACCTAACATTTTGATCTTTTCTCCAGTATAACCTTCGGGTTTTATATCTGGGGCCAGCAAGTGTGTGCCAATCTTACCCACAAATTTCTCCTTCCACACATCCTAGTTAATTATGGTGAAAGGTGATCCAGAATCAGGGTAAATTTTAATGTACACCACCCCCCCTATGGTCATGTCACACTCAGGTTTACTCTTCACACTGTAATCCTTGAAATTCAATACAAAATTCTCATTCAAACTCATAACACTGTTAGGTTCCAAACGTTCCTCAACATTGCTATCCTCCACACTTCTCCCTTCCTCGTAAAATGCATTTTACCCAACTTTTCCTTCTTTTGGAAACTTTCGCAAAATGACCTACAATACCGCAATGACTGCATTTCTGCTTGAGGGCAGGACATGACTTACTGTATGAAAGATGGTCCTTACTGTCACAATGGTAACACTTCCTATCCTTTTGCACAAACTTCTCCTTGGAAGTAACTTTTTGTTCCTTTGCCGCTTGCATGTAGTTACTTCACACACAGTCGGTATACTTGTCAGCTTGCTTTAAAACAGTGGCATACTTCCCAGATATTTCTGCCTTGCGCACAATGGCCAAAACCTCTTCCAATGGTGAGTGCCCATTAATCCACAACTGCTCCTGGATGGCAGGGTTATTGGCATGTATGACCAGTTGGTCCCTTACCAAATTATTATGTAAGGTCTCAAATTTGCAGTCAAAGCTAACCTTTTGAACTCTGCAACATAATTATCCACTGACTCACCCTTACATCGCTTGCGCTGGAAGAATTTGTATCTTGTAATGCCAATACAGACCTTAGAGGCAAAGTACTTGTCTAAGCCACGCAATGCCACCTCAAAAACATTCATATCACCAGTAATTGCTTTTTAGGCATGCGACTATACGTTTTCAACCCCACCGCTCCCAACGAGTGCAGAAGTGTCCTTTTTTTGTGGGCTGCAGGCATCTTGTTAGACTCATCCACAGCTTCTATGTAATTAGCAAAGTACTCTTTCCACTCAACCCACTTTAATGAGGGCTCATTTCTTGAAGCCCAGAATGCATTTTGGAAGTTTAAGGGAAAATCTGTTGAGTCATAATGCCCTCAGCTGGTAAATGTATGGGTAACAGAAAATTGCTTAATTCAAACGTCCTGCAATACAACTTCCAACCAACAAAACTGAAGGTTTTAAAAATAAATATGGAACACAGTCCACTTGTCACCTGCTCCCTCTGTACAGCCAGAGCAATGTGTACACAATTGCTCAATATAGCAGTGCTTTGCCACAACCACTGCCATAGAGTCCATCCTGCCCAGCATCTCCGTAATGCCGATAACCTCGGAGACTTCTTCACCTAAATTATATTTAAAAAATTGCCTCCAACATGAGGTTACGTACATGACCCGACTGGTCGTGACGCATCCTCCGTCATACTTATGCCGACGTCAGAGAAGGAGCAGAAGGAATCCCTTACAGCCAGAGAATTGCTCCACTGCGTTCGATGGCCTGACCTCCTGGCGTCACAGAGAGGCCATAAAGGAATCTCCCTTAGGGCTCCCACTTCGCTGCATTCGATGGCGCCTCAGCTGTGATGTCAGAGTACAGCCATTGCGGTAAGCTCAAAACATGCTGCCAGCTTCTCCCACTCCCCGTTCAAACCCCGCATTCCATCAATAGGTGACCACGAGACCTCGAGGACGTGAGGCGTAATCGAGCTCCCGTGAGCACGAGCTCATCATAACAGATCCCCTCCCGTTCAATAACAAAACAGAAATTGCAAGAGAAGAGGAAAGGCATAGGAGACCTAGAGCAGGGAGAAGAGGAAAGACAGATAAGTCAAAGAAAGAAGAAGAACCGAAATAAAAGACTGAAGAGAAACTGTACAAATGAAGAGAAGCACATGAAAGATTACGAAGTATAATCCTTTAGATACTTGGGTGGTCTACAAACTCTACCCACCCTCGAGGTTGCACCATTCCCAAAATTAACATCAATGGTGCTTCTTTCACTGCTACAACTTGGAAAAAAAGTTTCTTCTGACTCAACAGGAACTTGTTGACTTTCCCCATGGTGGCTAAACTCATCATCACCCATGAACAGGTAGCCACCACAACTCTCTCCTTTTTCCACACTAGAACCACAACCACCTCTTTGGTACAACGCAACTCTACGTCGTTTCCAGCGTTCGCCATTTTCAAGAATAACATAAAAGTCAAAAGCACGTAGAACTTTGTAAGGTCCTTTGAATTTCAAAAGACCTCTAGTCATGCACCCAGATTTGATTTTTACCCAGTCACCTTCTAACACATAAGCCTTGGAGCGTGCACACTTTAAATCCTCCGGATTGAGAGAACCAGCTCTATGTACCAACTCCTTCAACCAGGAAGGAACCATCTTGCTCCCAGGGAGCCTGCCTCTCATAATCTCAAAAGGAGACTTGGAAGTAGCTTCCTGTATGGTTGTGCGATGGGCCCACACTAGATCTTGCACAGCCTTCTTGACATCCAAGCCTGAAGATATTGCCATTTGTATGGCACCCTTCACGGTTCTGTTGGCCCTCTCGACCATACCATTTCCCTGGGGATTGTATAGAGAGGTGCGATGGTAAGTGATGCCATGTTTTTTTAGGAAAATCTCCATATCCTGGGAAACAAGTTGGGTACCATTATCGGTGATAAGAAAAGAAGGGGTACCTTCTTCCTGAAAAATTTTGTTTAGACTTACAATGGTGGAGATAGTGGAGATCTCCCTCAAAAACACCACGGAAAGCCACTTCGAAAACACATCCACCAAAACCAGGGCGAATTTACAATCTTCATCTAGATCAGACATCGGGCCGATAAAGTCTATGCAAACACTATGCCAGGGTTTGCCAGGATTGGAGATGTGACCCATGGCCACTTGCTTGCCTACCTTGAGTCTCTTCTCACTTTCCTTGCAAACTTTGCAATAGACCACAAAATTAGTAATTTGACTATCCATGCCCGGCCACCAAAATTGGGCCTTGACACGGCGTTGAGTCAAACCCTGGCCAAGGTGACCCTCATGTGCCATTTGAATAATTTTTCTTCTCACACCAAAAGGGGGAACAAACTTGTCGCCCCTCATGAGTATACTTTTCCCACAAGTAGACAATTCATCCAACACTTTCAGAAAAGGTCGCACAGGTGTAGAGACACAGCTGTCTCTTCTTCTTCCATAAGAAACAAGGCGCATCACTTCACTGAGGGTATCGTCTCTAGACATTTCCGCATTCCATTCTTCCTGGGAAAACGCACCTGCCCAATCACACACAACATCCTCCACAGAAGCAACAGGATCATCATGTTGGTTGTCCATCTGTGCACTATCTATAGACAACCTAGATAAACAGTCAGCTTGTTTGTTCTGCCAACCAGGAATGTACTCAAGAACATAACGATCTTCTTGCAGCCTGGCCGCTAACCTGGCCAAGCGTGCTGAACCTTTGCCAGCCCCACCATGAGAGGTTTATGATCAGACCGTAATGAGAATTCAGCACCCCATACAAAATTGCAAAAATATTCCACTCCCCAAGCAGCAGCCAAGGCCTCCCTCTCAATAACTGAGTAGTTCCTTTCCGACTTGGACAGTGTCCTGGAAGCAAAGGCTACTGTCCTCTCCGTTCCACAATGTTTTTGGGAGAGGACAGCACCCAAACCTGTAGCACTAGCATCAACAGTTAATATTGACTGTATGTTGATATCAAAAGGGGATAAAATGCCAGCATTGCAAATCTCTCTCTTAATGTCATCAAAACACTCTTGTTGTTCAGTTCCCCACACAAAACTTTGACCTTTTCTCAAGAGAGCTTTGAGACTCTCAGTCTTGCTTGCAAAAGACTTAACAAACTTGGCATAATATTCAATGAGACCCATAAAGGATCTTAGTTGGTCTTTGTCGATGGGTCTTGGGGCTTGTTCGATGGCTCCGAGAAGGCTTAATTTGGTTTGATACCCTCGAAAGACAGTGTGTGACCTAAATATTCAACACTTTCAGAGAGAAATGAGCACTTATCCTTGCGCAGAGTTATTCCAACATCAGCAATTCTCTGTATTGTCTGATTGAGAATTGAATTGTGTTCTTGAACGGATGCACCGAAGACTAGAATGTCATCCTGGAAATACAAGACGTTGGGTACACCCTTAAAAATTTGAGACATCATGCGTTGGAATACGCTGGCCGCAGACGAGAGACCAAATGGCATGCGGGTAAATTGAAAAGTCCCCTCAAGAGTGATGAAAGTTGTGAGTGGTTTTGAGTCCGGGTGAAGCTTGATTTGGTGGTATGCACTCTTAAGGTCTAATTTTGAACAAAAATTACCACCCTTTAATAACATGACAAGTTCATTGATATTTGGCAGTGGGAAGGTGTCAGCCACGATGTTCTGATTGAGCGACCTCAAGTCGACGCAAAATCTCAAGCGGCCATCTGCCTTGCATGTAATGACAACGGGTGAAACCCAATCAGAGGCCTCAACTGGTTCGATAATCCCCTCTTTGAGCATCTCCTCCAATAATGCTTTAACACCTTCTCTTGCAACCACAGGAACCCTTCTCAGTTTGTGCTGTACAGGGTTTGCATTTTCTTTAAACACAATCTTATGTACATAACCTTTAAGGAGACCAAGTTTATCATTAAACATATGCTTAAAGGAATTCAGGATATTCTCAAGGGAATCATCATCAACAACCATGACTTGCATGGGAGCTCTTGGGTCAATTTTAATGTGTAAGTCAAATTGGTGAACCCAACCGAGAATGGCAGGTCCACTTTCTGAAACATAAACTTTCCCAGAAACTGATCTCCCTCCAAACTCAATCTGAGATATTATAAACCCCAAGATGTCAATCGTTTCCCCTTGATATCCAGAGGGTGTGATATCCTTGGGTTCCAAAACTGTACCTCCCCATAAACGTGTGAATAAGGTTTTGGGAACAATCGTGTATTTGGAACCAGTGTCCACCATGAGTGACACTTCTTTACCATTTACTTTAAATAACCCCTTGGGTATGTTGTGTCTGCGTGGATCATCCTCACCATCATCAGGCACACCTCCATCGACACATAAAAGCCTGTCAGGAATTTCAATAATTTGAGAATCATCTTCAGTGACACAAGCCACTTTACCCCTTCGAGCTAACCTACACATCTTTGCAAAGTGACCAAAGCGACCACATCTCAAACATTCCTTATTTTGTGCGAAGCAAAACCATGGCTGAGGCTACCACAACGATTGCAACACTTATTAGAAACAGGAGGAGGTAGAGACCTACCCCTTTGAACAAAATGTTTACCTCGAGAAGTATTGATTTGGGGAAATTTATTTACAGCACCCACCTCAGAAACATCTACTTTCTGGTCAGTCTTCTCTAACTCCTTCATGCACAAACTGGACTGTTCTAAGACTTTAGCTATGGCTATAGCATCATTGAGACTCTGATTTTTGGCAGCCCATAACCTTTCTTGGATTTTCTTATTGGCACATTGAACAATAAGTTGGTCCCTAATGAGCTCATCTGTCATAGCTCCAAACTTACATTTGGTGGATAATTCACGAAGTCTGGATACAAATTCGTCAATGCTCTCTTCAACCTTCTGATGTTGGGTATAAAACTTGTATCTAGACATAACTAAGTTTTCTTCCTTAGCATACCGTAATTCAAGTCTCCTTCTAGCCTCAACATATACATCCTGAATAATTTCTCCATTAGTACCAGTAGCTTGAGGGAGGTATCTAAAAACTCTTTGACACTCTTTACCAACAACACTTAACAGTAAATCTTTTTTGCGAGAAGGCTTAAACTCACTTCCGTCCAGTGCTTCTAAATAATTGTCGAACATGAGTACCCATTCATCCCAAGGCATTTGTGGTGTGCCAGGTTGCATTAAAAAACAGGGTGGTGGCATGACTGAGACGTGGGGTGAAGCAATAGGAGCTTGTACTGAATTATCACCAGAAGCATCCATAATTGATAGCAATTAATCTCAAAGTGTATCAAAGAGAGGATACAACAGTAATGCACAGTTCACATTACAATGGTGGTAAAAAAAATATATAATCAATATTGATAACACTAATGAACAAATTTCACGTCCCTTTACAACATAGATAATGCCAAGATTGTCTCATACAAACAAGCAAAAGAGAAAAACAAAGGTGTGCACATCACCGTAAAATGCACTAAGAAGAGAATGAAATCAAGCTGTGCATATCACCGACAGAACCGGTACATGCACTAAGAACAGTCTTACCAGGTGTGCATGTCACCGTAGAAAAAATCAGCTGTTGCACGTGGCTGTGAAGAACAAACCTCCGAAGGAAATCAGAGGACGTGACCTTTTAGGCGTGACCGCACTGCAGTTGCGATGACGAAATAACCGGGAAAATATTCCTTTTTCAGAAGTATATTCTTTTGCTGCGTAGCTCTCTCGAAAGCAGGATACAGAGAGTTAACAGGAGCTGACTAGACTGCCAGCCAATAATACGAGGCATCCTAGAAAGGAGGCGTGTCGTTTAACTGCTTCGCTTTGAGGAGCTGCAATAATACGCCCACCGAAGAAACTGACACCGCTCATGCGCATGAGGAATGGGCTCTTATGAAGAACTTGAAATTCGCCAAGACCACGACCAGACCGGGTCTGTTGATTACCTGAGAATCCTTACGCCGCTGTGTTTCTACAGGTTGCTGCACGTCCACAGGGTGAACAGCCAAGATCGTCGCCAAAATTGTAGTGAAGAAACGTCGCACTCAAGACGTTGTGAGTGATAAACAGTTGTCTTTATTACAAGTAACACAGGAGAAAAGCGAACCAACACTTGGCAGGCAACAGTGCTCCGCCGTTAACCGCAACCGTCTCCCACTCCCCGTTCAAACCCCGCATTCCATCAATAGGTGACCACGAGACCTCGAGGACGCGAGGCGTACTCGAGCTCCCGTGAGCACGAGCTCATCATAACACCAGCAAGGTACTTGGGGTGAGTGCAGTTCCCCAACAGCGCTGCGATGGCAGGAGAAGTGATACATCGAAATTACACAGTCACAGCCTCCACTGAAGTTTAGCATCGATGTTTCCAAAAAAATCTTCACTATCCTTTTTGCCAAATTGTAGTGTAGCCGTGACTCTCCAAGAAGTACTCGTAGACTGGCTTCCTTTCATGTTTTAATGTAGACACACCGTACAAAAGGGAACAGGTCTGCAAAGCTCCACAGCCCCCAGCAACTGTCCCCTGAGCAACTCCGAGCCTGGAACCTCAACACGTTCCCATTCAAGGAACGAGAAGCAAGAACATTCAAATCATAACAGGGATGCTAGCCCATCCACAACGTGGAAGTTGTTCCATGGGGCAGACTTTAGCTTGGTAATATGTGTATCTGGCATTAGGGGAAGCAGACAATGGTCCAGCAGACCAGTCCAGGCTGTTCATACCGCTACCCCCAACCCATACCACCCTGATATTTTTAAATCAGGCCTGTCCCTGCAAGTGATAGGGATGCTGAAAAAAGAGTAAGAATTCAGTGAATGTGAATAAAGGTGTAGCTATTTGCTTTCCATCACAGGTCTCCATCCATGCATTTGCAGTCATTCACAGAATTGCACAAAGACTCCTGCCTCATAAATAATTAATAAGGAAGCAGTTTTTGCGACTCCCTGTGAATGGTCATCAGTTGCAGTGCAAAATGAAAGTAGTCACAAAACAGTTGGTGTGCAAAAAATACTGAGTGACTCTACATTAGTAAATGCTGCCCATACCTCCGACTTGACATTAGGCTTACTTGGATATTACAGTATTATACAGTATCTGAGTTCTAAATCTTCTAACACCTCTTGGAGTAAAGTAAACTTGAATGCTCGACTTGGCCGCATTTGGAGAGCCAGGTGCACAAAGAGGTTAAAATGGTTAGCAATTGGAGTGCAATAAAAATGAATCTAAGGCATTGCAGCACCATTGGTAAACAATAGTCCCTGAAATGGAAACTTCAATTAACCATGACTGCCCCGGAATCCAAAGAAAAGGGCTCACACAGACTACTTCCATGGAGTTCGCTCATAAAGACAAACACTCAGGACATCTCCATAGCTGTTCATGGATTTTCTAGTCTCACCGGATAACATGAACCCATTATTTCCTATGATAGGTGTACAGCCAAAAAGAACTGTTGGACAATACCTCAACCAAAAATTAAAAACCAGAATAGGGAATTAGCCTGAAAGTTACTTTCTGCAAGATCTTTTGAATGGTTGTGGTCTAGAGACTGGCAATACCTCAATTCATTCTCATGTTAACTTTATTATTATTTTAGAGTGCTTTCAATATGTTATTCCTTTTTAAGTAACAATCCTTATGGGGTATTCATATTTTTTTTATGTGTTATACTGTATCTGACTAAACCTTGAAACCACCTGCTATCTACTAGGCCTTGTTCACCTCCCATGACTTAGGCTTTGACTTTTTGACTAAGCTTCCTTACAGTCAAATATGCTCTGAAGCCCACACTTTACCTGAAGGACCACGTACTTAGTCTGAGGGGCATAGCTATCAATCGTGATAAGCCGCGCTATACAAAATACGGATTGAATCGTGCAGCAGGTACAGGAACACAGGGCCCAGATGTCTGAGGGACACACTCAGCCCTGATTATTGCTCTGTTTACCTTCCCAACAAGCAGTCAACATGTCCCGCTTGGGCCCATAGAACCGTTGTTGCGACACTGCTCAGTTTGAGACTCAGTAAGAAGCAGATGCTGCTTAACATAATATTACCTGCCCTCTACAACTTCAGGATATAGAAAAAAGCATGTAACAGTGCTACAGGGAACAGACTTAGGGCCTGATTATGAGTTTGGCGGTCCATAGGACTGCAGAACCAGTGGTGGCGGTCCGACCACTGCCACACTGCGGGACTGCCCTCAGTATTATGACTGCGGCGGTCGGACCGCCAGAAGACTACTTCGACCACCAGGGATCCAGGATCCCACGGAGTTTGCACAGCGGTCAGAGGAAGAAATATGCTGGTGGTGCTGCGGCGGCACCGCCAAGCATATTTCGAGTTGCCTCACCACAACCCTTTTCATGGCGGTGAGCCAGCCATGAAAAGCGTGGTGTTTAGGCAACTTCAGGGCCCAGGGGGTGCATGCGGGGCACATGTAGTGCCCTCTGGATTTGCACCCCCAGTTCCTGCACGGTGTGGCATGTATGCCACACCGTGTAGGAAGGTGCAGGTGGCATAGGTCAGTAAGATAGGCTCTTCTATGAGCCTAGCTGAACGTCGCTGTCAGACCGCCAAAGGACCACCCGCCAGACCAAGGAATAAACTCCTAATCTGGTGGGCGGTTGCACAACGGGTTTGGCGGTCCTACAGCGCGTTGCACCATCCGCTGTAGGACCACCAAACTCATAATCAGGCCTTTACACTGGAATATGGGGATAATCACATTGGAATTGGAATGACTTGACACTGGGAAAGGGAAAAGATCACACAGGGTCAGGGAGACTGATGCTGGGACAGGGACATTCATACTTTTGGGAAAGGGTGACACACTAGCACAGGGAGACACCTTGGGACAAGCACACCAGGAAAGGCAATACTCTGTCACTGAGATACAGGTATACTGGAACCAGAGGACACAGACACTGTGGTACCACCATCAAAACAATATACTCAAATAAACATTGGCAAGGCAGTAACTGAGAAATGGAGTAATAGGCACTGGCAAAGAGTCACCTGCACTCAGACTCACAGGCACTTGGGGAGTGAGACACACAATCCACGACAAGGAGACTTGTACAACCAATTAGGAAATGCACTGACATTGGATCAGGGAATAATCTCACATTAGGATAGAAGTGTTCACTATTACCAAGCACAAAAACCCTAACGTAAATACTATGGGAGAGTGGCACTAATTCACTCACTGAGGCAGGGAGATATTGAAACTGAGACATGGAGGCAGGAGCAACGACACTAGGAAAGGAGTCACTCCCACACTCACCATAACTTGATCACACTTGCATGAGTTTGATGGAAGATTGCAAGAACTACTCCATCCTTCCCTCCACCCCCCACAGAACCTTTGCAGTTGGAACACCATAACAAGAGAGACCACTTTTTGCATACCGAGACACCCAGATCATCATCTACAAAATGCCACATATGTTTACGTCTTTGTTTGGACCCTTTCTCAGCACTATGTTGGAGACGTGAGAGCGCTTGCACTTCTAAGGAACCACTTGATATATCTAATCAGTTACATTTGTATTTGTCTGCACATTCTGACTGCTGAGTTTCCAAAGCAAAGGATGTTGCTATGGGAGGCATGCACCACAGCTAAGATAAAGTGTGTAAAGTATGTTGCCTTATTCAGATATGATGCGTAGGATAAATACCCCAAAGAAGGCAGGCATAGTATTTATTCCACAAAGAACAAAGTTAAAAATGCACTGCCACTGATTAAAATTAGGGGTGTGCAAAATATGCATGACGGTGCAAAAATTTGCAAAAATTAAGTGAAATTATGCAAACTATAATTTGTGCCTTAAAGTAGCTATAACTCTCACCCTTTCAATGCACTGCTTATTACCCCACCTTTTACATCACTCATTACATGATCTACAACATCAACGATAACATGCATGGCGTGATGCGAGATATAGTTACTTTGAGGCACAAACAAGTTATAACTCTGTGAGATGACTATAACTAGAGAATTTCAGCAGATTTTTAAAAATAAAATGGCACGTTTTAATTGACATTGTCAACTAACTATAACATGGCCATTGCTGGCACCGGGCCAGAGGGGTGGGGGCCGGGTGTGTGGCCATGGGGGCCGGTTTTGTCACTGGGGGCTGGTTTTGCAGCAGTACTGCAATATCGGCCCCCTGTAACAAAAGCGGGAGTGTACTAGCACACCCCTCCCCCGCTCCCAGGGCCGGTCGAGCAACAATCTGCCAGGGCTGATTGGTGTTCCCAGTCCAGCCCTGACTATAACGTCCCTTTAACCTTTGTTTTTTTCAATGAATATATATGTATGTATATATTTGTATGTATATGTAGATATGTGTATGTGTGCATATTTATGTATATATATATATATTCACTGAAAAAAACACAGGTTTCAGGGACATTATAGCTAGAAATTAGCATTTAAAAAACCTTAGATATTCACGGAAACAAACAAAGGTTAGTGGGACGTTATTGTTAGTCTGACATTTCACTCGTACAAAACCAGAGAAATTCAGCCGTTATAGTTAGCTGAGGTAACTATAACTCTTGCCCTCGCAATGCACTGCTTATGACCTCATATATTACATCACTCATGACATGGTCAGTGACATCACTGATGACATCTCAAATGACATCAGTGATCACATCATCCAGTGACTGTGAGTGTTTTTTAAAAGTTTATGAGTGTTAAATATATATACCAAGGTGTATTGGTGAATCAGTGGGTTTCTAAGTGACTGTATGGATGACTCAGTGGGTGCGTGACTGACTATATAAGTGAGTGATTAGGTGTCTCAGTGAATGTATGGGTGAGTGACTGGTTGTGTGAATGTCTGTATCAGTCTGTCAGTTAATGTCTAAGTGGGTGTATGAGTGTGTTAGTGGGTGTGTGAATGGCTATATCGGTGATTGATTGGTTGTCTGACTAAGTCTATGGTTGTGTGGGTGTCTGTGGGTGAAGAGGTGTGTGACTGCCTGTATGGATCAGTAAGGGGGTGAATCAGTGGCTGTATGGGGTACTGCTGCATGTGTGAAAAGCTGTATTAGGGAGTGAGTGTCTGTATGGCTGTGTCGGTGATTGAGTGCATGTGTCAGTATGGGTGAGTAACTGAGTATGTGAAAGGCAGTATGCATGAATGACGGGGTATATAAGTGACTGTATGCATGAGTGAGTGAATGTAAGAGTGGCTATATAGATGTGTGCATGCTTCTGTCAGTGACTGTATAGCTGAGTGAGTATGTGTTCCTATTTGTATGAGTAAGTAAGTTGGTGTGTGTGTAACTGTTTGGGTGATTAAGTGGCTGTATGATTGACTGTATGGGTGAGTGTCTAGGTGTGTGAGTAGTTCTATGGGTGACTCACGCAGTGTGTCAGTGCCTGTGTGCCTGTATGAGTGGATATGTCAATTGCTGTATTAGTGAGTGAGTGGGTCTATGACTGGCAGTATGGGTGAGCGAGTGGATGTGTGTATAGATCAATGAATCAGTGAGTGGGTGTGTAAGTACTGGTATGGCTCTGTGAATGGGTTTGTGAATGGTTGTGTGGGAGCGGCAGTGGGTGTATAAAAGATTCTACAGTGGTGTGAGTGGGTGCATCAGAGATGCTGTGGATGATGTCACTGAGGCCTTCAGGACACAAAGGGACCTCATCAGTGCGCCAAAAGGCGCGTTCGCAGAGTGTTGTAAATAGGGGCGTGGCCTTCGATCACCTCTCAGCAATCCCACTGTGTGGGGCTTACTGGAGGTACCTGCTGGGCTAGTTGGCCTCTAAGGACCCTCAGCAGTGATGGGTACTTCATCCCCCAACCAAGAGCGTGCCAGGAGGTGCGTTTACAGAGTAGTGCAGAAAGGGGGCGGGGCCACCAGCGAGTTGCCTGGTCCTATATATTTTTTTAATTTAGGAAAAGGGGCTGTGTGGCACCCTTTCCCTTGGTGCTATTGGGCCCCGGGAACCCCATCCCCAGGGACCTGATCCATTTTTGAATTTTTATTTAATTTAAAAGGGAGTGGGGCCGCATGGCCCCCCTCCCGAGGCCGATATATGCCCTGGAGACCCTATCTCCTGGGGATGGGCCTTTGTGTGTATTTTTTTTTAAAGGGGAGGGGCGCCGTGCAGCCCCCCCTCTCCCCGGCCGATTTCGGCTCCGTGGACACCATCCCCCGAGGCACAGCCAATTTTTTTTTTTTTTTAAGGGAATGGGGCCAAGTGGCACACCTCCCCCAGGTCATTTTCGGCCACGGGAACCCCAACCCTCGGGGCTTGGCCATTTCTTTTTTTAATTTAATTTAAAGGAGGGGGGCCACGCGGCCCCCCTCTCGGGCCATTTTTGGTAGCAGGGGCCCATCCCCTGGGGCTTAGCCTCTCGTTGGAGCCCGAGGGCGTGAGCCCCAAGGCACCTGTCGGCTTTTCGCCTCCTGCGTGAGCCGGTATTGCTTTTGGGCAAACATGCAGCTCCCTCTGCCCAAAAGCAATTCTGCTTCGCTTCATGGAAGCGAGAGCATTTTCCATGCTCTCGCTTCCATGAAGGGCTGAATCACTGAAATGCGGGGGTCCATGCGGCCCCACCCTCAGCCCCGGGGACCACCACCTCCCCGGGGCTATATGTTAATTAAAATGTGTGGGGGCTCCAGCCCCCATGCCGCCCGGGGACTGCCACCTCCCCAGGGCTAATGTACTGGACTGCGGGGGCCAAGCGCCCCCAACAGCTCCATGGACCACCACCTTCCGGGGCTATATTTAAATAAGATGCCCCAGGCACCACCACCTCCTCGAGGCTACTATACTTAAATGCAGGGAGACCACGTGCCCCCCGCTGCCCCAGGGACCACCACCTCCCCGGGGCTATTTTTAAGATGGGAGTGGGCTGCACCTGGAGTCGTAAATGGCCCTGGGGACCGCCACCCCCCGGGCCGGCTCCCTCCAGCAATGTCCCACAGTGCCCACCCCCAGGACATTACAGTTTGCTATGAGATGGCGGGAGCACTGCTCCTGCCATCCCATAGCAAACAAGTGTGCTCTGCTTTGAACAAGCAAGAGTATTTTGCTCTTGCTTGTTCAAAGTGGAGCACACTTTGCTTTTTATACCAGGGGAGCTGCATGTCAGCAGCTCCCTGGGTGTAAAAAGCAATGCCGGCTCCCGCAGGAGGTGGGAGCCGGCCAGGACCACGAGGGCTTCAGGCTCCCCCCGCAGTCCCCAACCAGCTGGCCATGCCCCAGGGGATGGGTTCCTGGGGCTGAAAATGGCCTTTGGAGGGGGGGCACGTGGCCCCCTGCCATTTTATTTTATTTTAATGTTAAAAAATGGCCCCTCTCCCTTGATACAAAATCAAAAAAATAAATGGCCTGTCCCCGGGGGATGGGGTTCCAGGGGCCGAAATCAGCCTGGTTTGGGGGGTCGTGCGGCCCCACCTCCCTTTAAAAAGAAAAAGAAATGGCAGCACCATGCTGCCCCCCCTTCCCTTTTATATATTATAAATAAATATAGGCCTAGCCCCGGGGGGATGAGGTCCCCTGGGCAGAAATTGGCCTCGGGAGCGGGGGCCGTGCTGAACCCCCTCCCATTTTCTTTTATTTTAATGTTAAAAAATGGGTCAGGCTCCAGGGGATGGGTCGCCGGGGCCCAAAACAGTCAAGGGAAGGGGGGCCACGAAGCCCCCCTTTCTTGAAAAAAAAATCAAAAGCCAGCAACTCGCTGGAGCCCCCGTCCCCTTTCTCTACTACTGTGCAAACATGTCTCCTGGCGCGCTCTTGGTTGGAGGATGAAGTCCCCTTCACTGCTGAGGGTCCTTAAGGGCCAACTAGCCCACCTGTTACTTTCAGTAAGCCCCACACAGTGGGATTGCTGCGAGGTGGTCGCAGGCCACGCCCCTTTCTCCACCACTCTGCAAACACACCTCTCGGCACACTGCTGGTGGGGGGATGAGGTCCCCTTGCCTTCCAAGGGCCTCAGTACTAAAGGGGACTTCATCCTCCAAGCAGCAGTGCTCCAGGAGGCGCTTTTGCAGAGTGGTGGAGAAAGAGGGTGTGGCCTCTGACCACCTCTCAGCAGTGCAGCTGTGTGGGACTTACTGGAGGTCACAGGAGGGATAGTTGGCCCCCAAGGACCCTCAAGAGCCAAGGGGACTTCATCCCCCAAATAGTAGTGCGCCAGGAGGAGCGTTTTCAGCGTTACAGGGACGTTATTGTTAGGAATTCGCATTTAAAAAACCTTAGAAATTCACTGAAAAAAACAAAGGTTACAAGGACGTTATGGTTAGCAAATAGAATTTAAAAAACCTTAGAAATTCACTTTAAAAAGCAAAGGTTACAGGGATGTTATAGTTAGGGTCAGATTTTACTCATACAAAGCCAAAGAAATTCAGCCGTTATAGTTAGCTGAGTTAACTATAACTCGCGCCCCCGCAATGCACTGCTTATGACCTCACATATTAAAAGATTCTATAGGGTGTGGGTGGGTGAGCCAGAGATGCTGTGGATGATGTCATCACTGATGTCATCAGTGATGTCATTTGAGATGTCATCCGTGATGTCACTGACCATGTCATGAGTGATGTAAATTGCCCTGGGTAGGTGGTGGTCCTCAGGTGCTGTAGGGGCATGTGGCCCCCCGCATTAATTTAATTTGACTTGCCCTGGGGAGGTGGCGGTCCCCGGGGCACAGGTGGGCCCATTGGGCCCACCCACATATATATCTTTTTATAGCGCCCTTTAGAGGTGGTGGTCCCCAGGGCTGTGAGGGGGCTGCGAATGCCCCGTGCATTTATTTACATGTTTGCCCCAGGGAGGTATATATTTATATGTGGTAAAGCCCACGAGACCTGGCCCACTTAGGGTCCTATTGGTAAAGAAGCACAGGAGCCAGCACTTCTTTTTCCAGCGCGGCTCCCACTGAAATTTTTTTTAAAAGAAGAAGTTTTGCCCTGGTGGAATCCCTCTGGGACCACCCCTAGGAGGCATATGTTTTTTGTGGGACTTGGCTCAAGCTGAGTTCCAAGATGGCTGCCAACACTTCCTGGTTTGAAGTGTTGGCAGCCAATCAGATGTCAGCATGAGATCGGGAGGCTTCGCAGACACCTCACGCCCCTATATATACAAAGTTCAATTTTAGTTAATATCCCTAAAACTATTGACCGGATTTACACCAAATCACAAAAAGGCACTTCCCTGGACCAATATCTAGCATTCTGTCAAATTTGGTGTAATTCCATCCAGCAGTTTGGAGTGTAGCCGTGTCTAAATTTCCTATGGGAATTAACATGGGAAAATGCGTTTTGGGGACCCCTCTTTTTCTCTGCCCCCGCTTGACGGATCACCACAAAACTTTCAAGACAGCAGCTGAAGTGAGCGTCATACTAGTTTCTAAAATTTCACGAGGATTCGTCAATGGATGCCATAGGTATGAGCAAACGAAAAACTGTTCTTCCTATGGAAACTATGTCCTAACTGTAACTAGGTATGTAATATATATATATATATCTATATATATATATATATATGTATATATATATATATATATATATATATCCAATGTAAGAAGTACACTGCACTCAGTAATACAGTTGCTTGCTCATTTATTTTCTCTGAGCATAGCCACTTCACCGGTGAAGTGGTTATGCTCGCAGAAAATAAATGAGTGCTCACACTTCTTGCATTGGAAATTCAGTTGTTTTACATATATATATATATATATATATATATATATATATATATATATATATATATATATATATATATATATATCAAAATACCAATTTCCCTTTCTCTGAAGAAATCACCAGCACTCAAAAGGGATTCAAAACTGCTCAACTTTTCTTTATTGAGCAACGGTATCCAGCGTTCCGGCTGTCAAGCAGCCTTGTTCACAATACAGATCACCATTTTTTTAAACACATTTAAATACATTATGTACAAGGAAACAAACAAAGGACTATCCCATTACGCAACTCAGCCTTTTGTATAAGTTTGCAGGGGGGCCATTTTGTAATGTTTAAATTCGAATGCTGACTCATTGTTTCAACCTGCAAGTGCACGTTTAAAACAAAAAAGGGGGCAAAGATAAAACACACCTAAGTTCTCTACAGCATACTACATCACTGTTTTTTGACTTAACAGGTATTCTCAAACCCTTTACAATGGATATATTTTACAATAATATTAATCAGTGAAAGCATTCTAAATAGGCTCACCCTCAGTCTAGTGACTAGTGCAACTTTGTTAAAGTGCAAGTGCATAATTATCACAATTTTTATACATTATTTTCTCTTCTTACTCCAAAAGTGCAAGTGCTAAATCCATTTCTTTTTTTGCTCTTTTAATTATAATTTTTTATTTTTTTAATAATTTTTTCATAATTTATAATTTATCTAAAAAAGCATTCATTGTAGTTTTTATGTATATTAAAATTCATATACATATTAACACATACAATAAAAACACCTAAAAAAATATAATTAAAAACCATTTTTTAAAAATGTTTTTTTAGCTATTAAAGTGCTAAATATAAAGTGCTTGTGTCCTTAGTCCTTCTCCTCTATTTTTACTATTTATTAAAAAAATTATTTGATCTTACGAATGCTCAGCTTCGCTTCATTATGATTACTATAGACAGGTGAACAAGTCTTCATCCATATTGAGCCCATTGGGCTCTCTGCTGTCCATTTGTAGAATGAAGTAGGTTTCTAATTTTCGAAGTTCTTTTTCTCTGTCGCCTATATATATATGTAAACAACCGTCACCCCGCATCCGTAACCCCGCATGCTGTTACAAGGCATACCATTACCCCGCAAGTCATTACAACGACTTGCGGAGGGGGGAGAAGGTGTTGGATTTAAAATCCAACACCTTCCCTACAGTCCGCACAGACTGGAGTTGGAATAGTAAATTTTACTATTCCAACATCCAGCGCCCCCCCTCCGCAAGTCGTTGTAACGACTTGCTGGGTAATGGTATGCGTTGTCACTTGGTGTTTGGGAGGCCCCGTCATTGTATGGGATCCCACAGAGGACTTCAACACCCAGAAGGCAGTTGCCCGGGAGGAGTAATGTGATGTGTCCAGCAGTCCTTATGGCGGAGGAGGGGCAAGAAGTCACCTGATGGGAAGTGGTCACAGCAGACATCTATTTTATCTGACCCCCCAAGGAAGAGAATAGCCAGAGAAACGGGCACTGATAAAGCTATTAAAAGCAGAAACGCGTCTGCCGAGCGTTTCTTTGGACTTTGCACATGGAGCATGAAAGAAATCAATAAAACCCTTTTTAATCTACCCTGGAGCTGTGTCGCACTCTGTTCGTACCTGAAGAGAGCCTGGTTGCTGTGTTTTGCCAGTTAGCAGGTACTGGCCAGCGATACGCCCTCCCGTTCAGGAGCTACGCGGGACACCTGCAAAGTTGGTTTGGAGCACTGTCTGCAACGCGTCACCCCCCCCCCGGTGCTACACGTCTCCATAAGGAGTTATCCGGCACATGGGGAGAGAGGAGGCAATATTATATTGCCTGACAAGGGGAGACTGGAAAGGGCTTGGAATCCTTCAGGCAACTGCGGAAGGTGTGGATTCAGCTGCCAGCATGATTGGGACATCACTTGGTGTTTGGGAGGCCCCGTCATTGTATGGGCTCCCACAGAGGACTTCAACACCCAGAAGGCAGTTGCCCGGGAGGAGTAATGTGATGTGTCCAGCAGTCCTTATGGCAGAGGAGGGGCAAGAATTCACCTGACGGGAAGTGGTCACAGCAGACATCTATTTTAACTGACCCCCCAAGGAAGAGAATAGCCAGAGAAACGGGCACTGATGAAGCTATTAAAAGCAGAAACGCGTCTGCCGAATGTTTCTTTGGACTTTGCACACGGAGCGTGAAAGAAATCAATAAAGCCCTTTTTAATCTACCCCGGAGCTGTGTCACACTCAGTTCGTACCTGAAGAGAGCCTGGTTGTTGTGTTTTGCCAGTTAGCAGGTACTGGCCAGCGATACGCCCTCCCGTTCAGGAGCTACGCGGGACACCTGCAAAGTTGGTTTGGAGCACTGTCTGCAACGCGTCGCCCCCCCGGTGCTACACGTCTCCATAAGGAGTTATCCGGCACATGGAGAGAGAGGAGGCAATATTATATTGCCTGACAAGGGGAGACTGGAAAGGGCTTGGAATCCTTCAGGCAACTGCGGAAGGTGTGGATTCAGCTGCCAGCATGATTGGGACATCACTTGGTGTTTGGGAGGCCCCGTCATTGTATGGGCTCCTACAGAGGACTTCAACACCCAGAAGGCAGTTGCCCGGGAGGAGTAATGTGATGTGTCCAGGAGTCCTTATGGCAGAGGAGGGGCAAGAAGTCACCTGACGGGAAGTGGTCACAGCAGACATCTATTTTAACTGACCCCCCAAGGAAGAGAATAGCCAGAGGAACGGGCACTGATGAAGCTATTAAAAGCAGAAACGCGTCTGCCGAGCGTTTCTTTGGACTTTGCACACGGAGCGTGAAAGAAATCAATAAAGCCCTTTCTAATCTACCCCGGAGCTGTGTCGCACTCTGTTCGTACCTGAAGAGAGCCTGGTTGTTATATATATATATATATATATATATATGTAAACAACCATCACCCCGCATCCGTAACCCCGCATGCTGTTACAACGCGGTCGTAACAACGACCGCGTTGTGACAACGCATACCATTACCCCGCAAGTCGTTACAACGACTTGCGGAGGGGGGAGAAGGTGTTGGATTTAAAATCCAACACCTTCCTACAGTCCGCACAGACTGGAGTTGGAATACTAAATTTTACTATTCCAACATCCAGCGCCCCCCCTCCGCAAGTCGTTGTAACGACTTGCAGGGTAATGGTATGCGTTGTCACTTGGTGTTTGGGAGGCCCCGTCATTGTATGGGATCCCACAGAGGACTTCAACACCCAGAAGGCAGTTGCCGGGGAGGAGTAATGTGATGTGTCTAGCAGTCCTTATGGCGGAGGAGGGGCAAGAAGTCACCTGATGGGAAGTGGTCACAGCAGACATCTATTTTAACTGACCCCCCAAGGAAGATAATAGTCAGAGAAATGGGCACTGATGAAGCTATTAAAAGCAGAAACGCATCTGCCGAGCGTTTCTTTGGACTTTGCACACGGAGTGTGAAAGAAATCAATAAAGCCCTTTTTAATCTACCCCGGAGCTGTGTCGCACTCTGTTCGTACCTGAAGAGAGCCTGGTTGTTGTGTTTTGCCAGTTAGCAGGTACTGGCCAGCGATACGCCCTCCCATTCAGGAGCTACGCGGGACACCTGCAAAGTTGGTTTGGAGCACTGTCTGCAACGCGTCGCCCCCCGGTGCTACACGTCTCCATAAGGAGTTATCCGGCACATGGGGAGAGAGGAGGCAATATTATATTGCATGACAAGGGGAGACTGGAAAGGGCTTGGAATCCTTCAGGCAACTGCGGAAGGTGTGGATTCAGCTGCCAGCATGATTGGGACATCACTTGGTGTTTGGGAGGCCCCGTCATTGTATGGGCTCCCACAGAGGACTCCAACACCCAGAAGGCAGTTGCCCATGAGGAGTAATGTGATGTGTCCAGCAGTCCTTATGGCAGAGGAGGGGCAAGAAGTCACCTGACGGGAAGTGGTCACAGCAGACATCTATTTTAACTGACCCCCCAAGGAAGAGAATAGCCAGAGAAACGGGCACTGATGAAGCTATTAAAAGCAGAAACGCATCTGCCGAGCGCTTCTTTGGACTTTGCACACGGAGCGTGAAAGAAATCAATAAAGCCCTTTTTAATCTACCCCGGAGCTGTGTCGCACTCTGTTCGTAACTGAAGAGAGCCTGGTTGTTGTGATTTGCCAGTTAGCAGGTACTGGCCAGCGGTACGCCCTCCCATTCAGGAGCTACGCGGGACACCTGCAAAGTTGGTTTGGAGCACTGTCTGCAACGAGTCGCCCCCCCGGTGCTACACGTCTCCTTAAGGAGTTATCCGGCACATGGGGAGAGAGGAGGCAATATCATATTGCCTGACAAGGGGAGATTGGAAAGGGCTTGGAATCCTTCAGGCAACTGCGGAAGGTGTGGATTCAGCTGCCAGCATGATTGGGACATCACTTGGTGTTTGGGAGGCCCCGTCATTGTATGGGCTCCCACAGAGTACTTCAACACCCAGAAGGCAGTTGCCCGGGAGGAGTAATGTGATGTGTCCAGCAGTCCTTATGGCGGAGGAGGGGCAAGAAGTCACCTGACGGGAAGTGCTCACAGCAGACATCTATTTTAACTGACCCCCCAAGGAAGAGAATAGCCAGAGAAACGGGCACTGATGAAGCTATTAAAAGCAGAAACGCGTCTGCCGAGCATTTCTTTGGAATTTGCACACAGAGCGTGAAAGAAATCAATAAAGCCCTTTTTTATCTACCCCGGAGCTGTGTCGCACTCAGTTCGTACCTGAAGAGAGCCTGGTTGTTGTGTTTTGCCAGTTAGCAGGTACTGGCCAGCGATACGCCCTCCCGTTCAGGAGCTACGCAGGACACCTGCAAAGTTGGTTTGGAGCACTGTCTGCAACGCGTCGCCCCCTCGGTGCTACACGTCTCCATAAGGAGTTATCCAGCACATGGGGAGAGAGGAGGCAATATTATATTGCCTGACAAGGGGAGACTGGAAAGGGCTTGGAATCCTTCAGGCAACTGCGGAAGGTGTGGATTCAGCTGCCAGCATGATTGGGACATCACTTGGTGTTTGGGAGGCCCCGTCATTGTATGGGCTCCCACAGAGGACTCCAACACCCAGAAGGCAGTTGCCCGGGAGGAGTAATGTGATGTGTCCAGCAGTCCTTATGGCAGAGGAGGGGCAAGAAGTCACCTGACGGGAAGTGGTCACAGCAGACATCTATTTTAACTGACCCCCCAAGGAAGAGAATAGCCAGAGAAACGGGCACTGATGAAGCTATTAAAAGCAGAAACACGTCTGCTGAGCGTTTCTTTGGACTTTGCACACGGAGCGTGAAAGAAATCAATAAAGCCCTTTTAATCTACCCCGGAGCTATGTCTCTCTCTGTTCGTACCTGAAGAGAGCCTGGTTGTTATATATATATATATATATATATATATATATATATAATCTACTGGCGGTCGCCAGTAGATAGTTATAGTTAGGACCTATTTTCCATAGGAAATCCTCAACATTCTATTTGAAATAACTTTGGCGCCGGTTGACTAATCTTTGCGAAATTTTCAAAACTTATGGCCCGCTCCGGTCCGCTCCTATTCTGAAAGTTTCGGGGTGATTCGGCAAGCGGGGGCCGAGAAAAAAGGGGGGTCCCAAAACGCGTTTTCCCCATGCAATTTTCCATAGGAACCTTTCATCGCAGCTACAGCCCGAACTGCTGAACGGAATTACACCAAATTTGGCAAAAAGGTAGCCCTTGGTTCAGAGTCATGCCTTTTGCTTAAATGGTGTAAATCCGTTCAGTAGTTCCTGAGAAAATCAAAAGTAAAATCACATATATATCTATGGCCGCTTAGGGTCTGCGTACCCTCCCGATCACGAGCTGCATGCTAATTGGCTGTGAAGTGGCTGTCAACACTCCAAATCAGGAAGTGTTGGCAGCCATTTTGTCCCTCGGTAGAACCGAGGCACAGAAACAAGTCGCAAAACGCAAAAAGGGGGCAGGGTAGAAACACCCTGACCCCCTAGGTCTGCTCAGGGGGTCCCATAAGGACCCCCTGGGCAGAAAAAAGCTTTTTTTTTTTTTTAAATCGGCGGGATGCGCTTACGGTGCACGGATCCCGCCGTGATAAAAAAAAAGGCACAGAAACAAGTCACAAAACGTAAAAAGGGGGCAGGGTAGAAACACCCTGACCCCCTAGGTCTGCTGAGGGGGTCCCACAAGGACCCCCTGGGCAGAAAAAAGCATTTTTTGAGAAAAAAAAATCGGCAGGATGCGCTTAGGGTGCGCGGATCCCGCCGTGATAAAAAAAAAATCGAAGCGCGGTCTCCCGCGCTTCGATGCTATTTTGCCCCCGGGTGGGCCAAGTCCCGGGGGCATGCGGAGATTGCTTTATATTTTATGTGGGGGGCCTCTAAGGCCCCTCAAGCCCGAGGACCGCCACCCCCGGGGCTTTAAAAAAATGGTGCAGGAGGGCTCTCCGCCCTCCCGCAGCCCCGGGTACCGCCACCCCCCGGGGCTTCTTTTTTTAAATAATAATGACCTGTGTGGGGGGGCTCCAGCCCCCCCACACGCCCGTGGACCGCCACCTCCCAGGGCACTAACAAAAGAAATGTTGGGGTCCGTTTCGGACCACCGAAGCCCCGGGGACCACCACCTCCCCGGGGCTTTACTAATGAAGGGAGGGGGGCCGCGCGGCCCCCCTCCTGAAGCCCTCCATGGCCCTGGGGACCGCCACCCCCCAGGGCCGGCTCCTGCAGTGTCCCGGGGTGCCTACCCCCAGGACACTGCTGTTTGCAATCACAGGACGGGAGCCTCGCGGCTCCGTCCTGTGATTGCAAACTTGCTGCTTCATTGAAGCGAGAGCAGGAAACCTGCTCTCGCTTCAATGAAGCAAAGCAGATTGCTTTTCCATAAGGGGAGCTGCATGTCAGCAGCTCCCCTTATGGAAAAGCAATGCCGGCTCCCGCAGGACGCGGGGAGACGGCGGGACCGTGCGGGGATTGGGGACCCCCCACGGTCCCCAACGAGTGGCCAGGCCCCGGGGGATGGGGTCCCCGGGGCTATTAGTGGCCTGGGAGGGGGGCCACGCAGCCCCCCTCCCCAAAAATAAACACATTTTAAGAAAGAAAAAAAAACGTAAAGGCCGGCCCCGGGGATGGGGTCCCCGGGGCCTTAAATGGCCTGAGGAGGGGGGCCACGCAGCCCCCCTCCAAATATTAAAATTTTTAAAAAAAGAAGGCATGCCCCGGGGGATGGGGTCCCCGGGGCCAATAGAGGCCCAAATAGAGGCCCAGGGAAGGGGGGCCACGCGGCCCCCTTTCCGTTTTTTTTTATTTAAAACAAAAAAAAGAAAATCCTCAGGCCCCGGGCCAAAAGTGGCCGAGGGAAGGGGGGCCAGGCAGCCCCCCTCCCATACAAAAAAAAAAAAAGACCGGCATCGTGCCGGAGGCCCCGCCCCCTCCCTGCAGCAGTCTGCAAACGCGCCCCCTGGCGTGTTTTAAGAAGGGGAAGTAATTCCCCTTGAATACTGGGGGTCCCTGGGGGCCAACTAGCCCACCAGGAACCTCCAGTATGCGCCAGGGAGCTGCGTTGCAGAGAGGTGTACAGAGGCCACACCCCTTTTTACACCTCTCTGCAACGCAGCTCTGTGGCGCTTTTTGGAGGTACATGGTGGGCTAGTTGCACTCCAGGGACCCTCAGGATTCAAGGGGACTTAATCCCCCAACTTAAAACGCGCCACGGGGTGCGTTTGCACAGTGGTGAAGGGAGGGGAGACTGGAAAGGGCTTGGAATCCTTCAGGCAACTGCGGAAGGTGTGGATTCAGCTGCCAGCATGATTGGGACATCACTTGGTGTTTGGGAGGCCCCGTCTTTCTATGGGCTCCCACAGAGGACTTCAACACCCAGAAGGCAGTTGCCCGGGAGGAGTAATGTGATGTGTCCAGCAGTCCTTATGGTGGAGGAGGGGCAAGAAGTCACCTGACGGGAAGTGGTCACAGCAGACATCTATTTTAACTGACCCCCCAAGGAAGAGAATAGCCAGAGAAATGGGCACTGATGAAGCTATTAAAAGCAGAAACGCGTCTGCCGAGCGTTTCTTTGGACTTTGCAGACGGAGCGTGAAAGAAATCAATAAAGCCCTTTTTAATCTACCCCGGAGCTGTGTCGCACTCTGTTAGTACCTGAAGAGAGCCTGGTTGTTATATATATATATATATATATATATATATATATATATATATATATATATATATATATTATCTACTGGCGGTCGCCAGTAGATAGTTATAGTTACAACCTATTATCCATAGGAAATCCGCGACATTCTATTTGAAATAACTCTCTTGCCGGTTGACGTATCTTCGCGAAATTTTCAAACTTTGTGGCCCGCTCCGGTCCGCTCCTACCCTGAAAGTCTCGGGGGATTCGTCAAGCGAGGGCCGAGAAAAAGGGGTCCCAAAACGCGTTTTCCCCATGCACTTTTCCATAGGAAACTTTAGACACGGCTACAGCCCGAACTGCTGAACGGAATTACACCAAATTTGGCAAAGAGGTAGTTCTTGGTTCAGAAAGAACCCTTTTGTTAAATGGTGTAAATCCGTTCAGTAGTTGCTGAGAAAATGAAAAGTAAAAAGTTAGTGATATCTATGGCCGAGTAGGGTCCGCGTACCCTCAGCGCACCCTGCGCGCACCGTCCCGATCACGAGCTGCATGTTAATTGGCTGTCAGCTGGCTGTCAACATTCCGATTCAGGAAATGTTGGCAGCCATTTTGTCCCTGGGCAAAAAAAAACAAAACATTTTTTTTTTTAAATCGGCAGGATGCGCTCAGGGTGCGCGAATCCTGCCGAAAAAAAAAATCGAAGCGCGGTCTCCGCGCTTCGATGTTAACTGGCCCCGGGTGGCCCAAGTCCCGGGGGCATGGTGGGGGGGATAATTTAATGTGTGGGGGCCTCAAAGGGCCCCCCAAGCCCGAGGACCGCCACCCCCGGGGCTTTTTAAAAATGGTGCGGGAGGGCTCTGAGCCCTCCCGCAGCCCGAGGACCACCACCTCCCCGGGGATTTTTTTATACATTATAAAACCTGTGTGGGGGGCTCCAGCCCCCACACGCCCGAGACCGCCACCTCCCTGGGGCACTAAACATTTTAATATGGGGGTCCGTTACGGACCCCAGAGCCCGGGGACCACCACCTCCCCGGGGCTGTGTACTGAATGGGAGGGGGCCGCGCGGCCCCCTCCTGGAAGCCCTTGATGGCCCTGGGGACCACCACCCCCCAGGGCCGGCTCCTGCAGTGTCCCGGGGTGCCTACCCCCGGGACACTGTAGTTGCTATGGCAGGACGGGAGCCTCGCGGCTCCCGTCCTGCCATAGCAAACTGCTTGGATATTGGAAGAGAGAGCAGGAAACCTGCTCTCTCTTCCAATATCGAAGCGATTGCTTTCCACATGGGGAGCAGCATGTCAGCTGCTCCCCATGTGGAACTGCAATGCCGGCTCCCAAGGGACGTGGGGAGCCGGCGGGACTGTGGGGGGATTGGGGACCCCCACAGTCCCCAACGGAGAGGGCCAGCCCGGGGGATGGGGTCCCCGGGGCAAGTAGTGGCCCGGGAGGGGGCCACGCGGCCCCCTCCCCAAAAAGGGATTTTTTTAAATGGAAAGGCCGGCCCCGGGGATGGGGTCCCCGGGGCCTTAAAATGGCCAGTGGAGGGGGCCACGCTGCCCCCTCAAAATAATAAATATAGAGGCCATGCCCCGGGTGATGGGGTCCCCGGGGCCAATACAGGCCCAGGGAAGGGGGGCCACGCGGCCCCCTTCCCATTTTTTTTTTTTGTAATTTAAAAAGGGGTAAGGCCCTGAGGGATGGGGTTTCCAGGGCCCAAAAAGAGAAAAAAAGGAAGGGGGCCACACAGCCCCCTTCAGGGGACAAAATTATTATTATTTTTTTAAACGATCGGGCCCGCAGGCCCCGCCCCTTCCTTCACCACTCTGCAAACGCGCCCCTGGCGCGTTTGCAGAGAGAACAAATTCCCCTTGAATACTGGGGGTCCCTGAGGGCCAACTAGCCCACCAGGAACCTCCAGTATGCGCCAGGGGCTGCCTTGCAGAGACGTGTAGAGAGGCCACACCCCTTTTACACCTCTCTGCAACGCAGCTCTGTGGCGCTTTTGGAGGTATATGGTGGGCTAGTTGGACTCCGGGGACCCTCAGGATTCAAGGGGACTTAATCCCCCAACTTAAAACACGCCACGGGCGCGTTTGCACAGTGAGTGAAGGGAGGGGGCGGGGCTTCAGGTGACATGTGTGCAAACAGGCCCCGTGGCGCGTTTTAAGATGGGGAATTAAATCCCCTTCAATCCTGAGGGTCCCTGGGGGCAACTAGCCCAACAGGTACATCCAGAAAGCGCCACAGAGCTGCGTTGCAGAGAGGTGTAAAAGGGGTGTGGCCTCTCTACACGTCTCTGCAACGCAGCCCCTAGCGCATATTGGAGGTTCCTGGTGGGCTAGTTGGCCCCTAGGGACCCTCAGGATTCAAGGGGACTTAATCCCCCAACTTAAAACGCGCCACGGGCGCGTTTGCACAGATGTCACCTCAGGCCCCGCCCCTCCCTTCACCATTGTGCAAATATTCCTCTAAAATCAGCCGAAATAGGAATTCCGATTTACTCACCTGTTATAAGGAGAGACCTCAGTGCTGTATCTTTCAGCCCAGTACTGGTCCTGAAAAGTAATTTTAACCGTACTTACCAGTAACTTGAATTTCCTTCCATAGGCTAACATTGACTGGTTTCACTTGGAAATTCTTCTAAGTGTGGAGTTTTGGAACTTTAAAATATTCCTCTAAAATCAGCCGAAATACGAATTCCGATTTACTCACCTGTTATCAGGAGAGACCTCAGTGCTGCATCTTTCAGCCCAGTACTGATCCTGAAAAGTAATTTTAACCGTACTTACCGGTAACTTGAATTTCCTTCATAGGCTAACATTGACTGGTTTCACTTGGAAATTCTTCTAAGTGTTGATTTTTGAAACATACAAATATTCCTCTAAAATCAGCCGAAATCCGAATTCTGATTTACTCACCTGTTCTCAGGAGAGACCTCAGTGCTGCATCTTTCAGCCCAGTACTGGTCCTGAAAAGTAATTTTAACCGTACTTACCAGTAACTTGAATTTCCTTCCATAGGCTAACATTGACTGGTTTCACTTGGAAATTCTTCTAAGTGTGGAGTTTTGGAACTTTAAAATATTCCTCTAAAATCAGCCGAAATACGAATTCCGATTTACTCACCTGTTATCAGGAGAGACCTCAGTGCTGCATGTTTCAGCCCAGTACTGATCCTCAAAAGTAATTTTAACCGTACTTACCGGTAACTTGAATTTCCTTCATAGGCTAACATTGACTGGTTTTCAGCAAAAAAGTTTCAAAGTGTTGATTTTCACAAACTACAAATATTCCTTAAAAATCGCCTGTATGACTTAAACGCATACTTTCAACTGTTTACAGGAGATGCACCAGTGCTGGATCCAGGATCCAACACTGAGTAAGAAAAAAGTAACGATAACAGTTTTTACCTGCTAAGTGAATTTCCTTCCATAGGATAACATTGGTGATTCTATGAGAAAAAGTTTCTAAGTGTCAACTTTTAAAATACAATAATATTCCTTAAAAATCACGACTGTAACCAAAACGCTTTTACTCAACTGTTTACAGGAGATGTACCAGGACTGAATCTAGGATCCAGTCCTGTGGTTAGAAAAAGTAATCCATAAAGTAACTAATTGCATTTAACTAGAAATTCACATTGAGCTGAATGTTGCATTGTGTTTGAAAATGTGTTGCCCATTGCAACAACTGTAACTACTGTACTTAAAAGTCTATTGCCTATCTGCAAAGTATTTAAACTAAAGTAATTCATTAAGAGAAAGTATTTTTTGTAATGTAATGTATAATGTAATTACAATGTAATTTAAAAAATAAAATATGTAAAAAAAATTGTTTCTAAAAATGTAGTAAATCAGTATGAAAAAAATTAATATAACAATTAATACATTTAAAAATTGTCATTTACAAAACCTTTGAAATTCACTAAAAAAACCGTAGGTTTCAGGCACGTTATAGTTAGAAATTAGCATTTAAAAAACCTTTGAAATTCACTGAAAAAACCATAGGTTTCAGACACGTTATAGTTACAAATTAGCATTTAAAAAACCTTTGAAATTCACTGAAAAAACCATAGGTTTCAGACACGTTATAGTTACAAATTAGCATTTAAAAAACCTTTGAAATTCACAGAAAAAACCATAGGTTTTAGGGACAGTTATAGTTACTTGGACATTGCACTCGTACAAAACCCGTGAAATTCCCCCGTTATAGTTAGTTCAGCTAACTATAACTCGCGCCTCGCAATGCACTGCTGATGACGTCACATATTACATCACTCATGACATGGTCAGTGACATCACTGATGACATCACTGATGACATCTCAAATGACATCACTGATGACATCATCCACGTGATAATCTGATGCACCTCCTCACACCCTAATATAACCTTTGATACACCCACTCTAAATTACAGACTGCCATTCGCAAAACCATAGACACTCCAACACCAATAACTACATACCCACTCACTGATTCTTAGGTCTACACACACACATCCACTAACTCACCCGTACAGTCACTCATACTTACGGTCACTCAGTACAGGACTATCATATGCACTCATAATCCTATATAGACACTCAAACACCGCCACTCATCCATAGAGGTACTCACACACCTAGTCAGTCATGCAAATAATTAAACACACTACCATTTACTCACCTATACAGTTATACACACACCAGCTCACTTACTCATACAAATACTAGCACATTCTTACGCTCTTATACAATCACTGATACAAGCACACACTCATCCATACAGCCACTATCACAATCAGTCACTCTCGCTTATAGCTATTTATATACTCCAACACACATATATACTGTTTTTCACATATGTAGTTACTCACACATGTACCACTGGGACATACATTCACTCACTAACACACTCTTACACACACTTACCCACCCATAAAGTCTATCACAGATGCACTCTTGAAACCATCCACCCAGTGAATCACCCACTCACACATCTATGCACAGAGTCGCACACACCCCTCCCACACAAACACTCAGGCACCCATACAGATACTCACACAAGCATTCAATAACTCAAATAGACACTCATGTAGCTATTCACAAACACATGCAGCCACTTACACAGCAACAGACAGACGGATACAGACATTCACCCAGTTTAGTCACTAACCCATGCATTCAGTAAGATACGTTAAATCACTCACTTATACAGTCAGTCACGCACCTACTAAATCATCCATACAGACACTTACACACCCACTCATTCTTCAATACGTCTTTTCCTATATATATTAAAAATATTTAAACTTTAGAGAAACACACAGTCACTGGATGATGTCATCAGTGATGTCATTTGAGATGTCATCAGTGATGTCATCAGTGATGTCACTGACCATGTCATGAGTGATGTAATATGTGACGTCATCAGCAGTGCATTGCGGGGCGCGAGTTATAGTTAGCTGAACTAACTATAACGGGGGAATTTCACGGGTTTTGTACGAGTGCAATGTCCAAGTAACTATAACTGTCCCTAAAACCTATGGTTTTTCAGTGAATTTCAAAGGTTTTTTAAATGCTAATTTGTAACTATAACATGTCTGAAACCTATGGTTTTTTCAGTGAATTTCAAAGGTTTTTTAAATGCTAATTTGTAACTATAACGTGTCTGAAACCTATGGTTTTTCAGTGAATATATATATATATATATATATTAACAGCAAAACCCAACGCGGTCCCAAACACACGAACCAGAGTCTCCATGGCACAGAGGGAATCCACAATCAGTTTCTTAGAGGTATTTTATTTTATTTTCCACACCATTAGTGCAATTGTGCAAAGGACGGTCAACGCGTTTCGGCGAATGCCTTCAACTGGACCATATATATATATATCTCCAATGCAAGAAGTACACTGCACTCAGTAATACAGTTGCTTGCTCGTTTATTTTCTCTGAGCATAGCCACTTCACTGGTGAAGTGGTTATGCTCGCAGAAAATAAATGAGCAAGCAACTGTATTACTGAGTGCTCGCACTTCTTGCATTGGAAATTCAGTTAGGCCATTGGTTCGGCCTCACGCCAGCACCCGCTGTTGTGTGTGTTGGTTGGGACCACATTGTTTTGCATATATATATATATATATATATATATATATATATATATATATATATATATATATATATATATATATATATATATATATACATATATATATATATATATATATATATATATATATATATATATATATATATTATCTACTGGCGGTCGCCAGTAGATAGTTATAGTTAGGACCTATTTTCCATAGGAAATCCGCAACATTCTATTTGAAATAACTTTGGCGCCGGTTGACGAATCTTTGCGAAATTTTCCAACGTGTTGGGGCGCTCCGGTCCGCTCCTATCCTGAAAGTCTCGGGGTGATTCGGCAAGCGGGGGCCAAGAAAAAAGGGGGGTCCCAAAACGTGTTTTCCCCATGCAATTTTCCATAGGAACCTTTAGTCGCAGCTACAGCCCGAACTGCTGAACGGAATTACACCAAATTTGCCAAAAGGTAGCCCTTGGTTCAGAGTCGTGCCTTTTGCTTAAATGGTGTAAATCCGTTCAGTAGTTCCTGAGAAATTTGAAAAAGAAAACACATATATATCTGGGCGGAGCCTAACCCACATGTCATCGTGAGATCTGATTGGCTGTCAGCACTTCATCCTGGAATTGCTGGCAGCCATCTTGGGACCAATATAAATGATAGTACCCCATTGAAACGCATTGTAGTGAATCGAAGATTTTGAGGGTTACCAAAAGGAGAACTATAAAGGGTGATAACAGACTTTAGTTACATTAGAATTCATTTGTTGATGGTACCATACTAATTTCAGGAATTGTGGTGTGTTCTAAGGTGATTTTGCCCTGTGAAAAACCTTCTGCTGGGATATCATGAATCATGTTTGAGAGAACTATTTTCACATGCTTGTCCCATACAGTTTTGGAAGGTGCTCCAGAAGCTAAAATGAGAGCATATTTTCTGTAAATTCACATTATCTTTCTCAGTCATGTGAGAATGAAGACTGACATTCTCAGTAAAACATGTACATCCAACAAGGGCAGAGACTGTCAGTTGATTCCTTTGTGTTCTACTGCAGCTTCCCAGAGTGTTCTAAAGAACAACTAGAGTGCTAACAGCCTTACTTATGACAAAAGTATGGCACACCTGAAGCCATCTTGATTGGAATAAACTGGTAACACTTAAAACATTTAATTTAAAAAGGAACAAAATGAGGGGTTCATTTTGCCATAGAAATTATGGTTAGTGCTGTAGAAAGAAAAATTAGGACATGTTTTAAGTGAGATCTCAAATATCTTCCTGTTATATTTCAAAAGGAGCAGCCTGTCAGTTGATGCCTTTGTGTTCTACTGCAGCTTCCCAGAGTGTTCTAAAGAACAACTAGAGCGCTAACAGTCTTACTTATGACAAAATTATGGCACACCTGAAGCCATCTTGATTGGAATAAACTGGTAACACTTAAAACATTTAATTTAAAAAGGAACAAAATGAGGGGTTCATTTTGCCATAGAAATTATGGTTAGTGCTGTAGAAAGAAAAATTAGGACATGTTTCAAGTGTGATCTCAAATATCTTCCTGTTATATTTCAACAGGAGCAGCCTGTCAGTTGATGCCTTTGTGTTCTACTGCAGCTTCCCAGAGTGTTCTAAAGAACAACTAGAGCGCTAACAGCCTTACTTATGACAAAAGTATGGCACACCTGAAGCCATCTTGATTGGAATAAACTGGTAACACTTAAAACATTTAATTTAAAAAGGAACAAAATGAGGGGTTCATTTTGCCATAGAAATTATGGTTAGTGCTGTAGAAAGAAAAATTAGGACATGTTTTAAGTGAGATCTCAAATATCTTCCTGTTATATTTCAACAGGAGCAGCCTGTCAGTTGATGCCTTTGTGTTCTACTGCAGCTTCCCAGAGTGTTCTAAAGAACAACTAGAGCGCTAACAGTCTTACTTATGACAAAATTATGGCACACCTGAAGCCATCTTGATTGGAATAAACTGGTAACACTTAAAACATTTAATTTAAAAAGGAACAAAATGAGGGGTTCATTTTGCCATAGAAATTATGGTTAGTGCTGTAGAAAGAAAAATTAGGACATGTTTCAAGTGTGATCTCAAATATCTTCCTGTTATATTTCAACAGGAGCAGCCTGTCAGTTGATGCCTTTGTGTTCTACTGCAGCTTCCCAGAGTGTTCTAAAGAACAACTAGAGCGCTAACAGTCTTACTTATGACAAAATTATGGCACACCTGAAGCCATCTTGATTGGAATAAACTGGTAACTCTTAAAACATTTAATCTAAAAAGGAACAAAATGAGGGGGTTCATTTTGTCATAGAAATTATGGTTAGTGCGGGGGGGCGTGGTTTGGCGCGCGGCAAGATGGCAGCACAGTAGTGCAGCTCTGCCGGCCGCCGTCGTAATTCTTCAGGAATCCTGAGAGGCTAAGACCCACCGCGAGCTTCACACGACAGCGGAGTGCACTGAAGCGGAGAGCTATCCTCCGGTACGACTCTGAAGGCGGGGGATCGCCCCTGAGTTGAGGAACGCGCGCCGCAGTGGACGCGGCTCCGGCATAAGCTGGCAGACGGACGGCGCTGACCGAGACCGGGTGCCCGACGCTGCGCCTGTTGTCCCACCGCGGAGGCGGCGCGGGGATCCGTAGGCGGCGGCTACGATACCTGGCAGACGGTGGAGCACCGTCCCTGAGCTGGCGCGGACGGAGTGCGGAGACTGCCTGGGGCCCTACGCACCGCGAACCAGAAGTGCCGCGGGTGAGTGCCACGCAAGCGCCCGGCTTCACCCGGTACCAGAGGCCCCAGCACACAATATGGCCGCCAGCTCCCTGTAGGACGGAGACTCGGGATTTGGTGCGCGACCCGGGGAGACTGCACTGACACTACCACGCCTGGCACTTAGTAGTTAAGGTCCATTAGCGCCTCTCCCCCTCCACCTGCCTCGATGGGTTACAATTGATTGGGACTGAGAGGCTGGTGCACTGGAGGCGGAGATTTGAGTCCCGAATGTCGCAGGGAGGAGAGTGTGGAAGCTAGTGCAGGACCTTGCTGTCTGTAGCTGCTGGCGAGCATCTTGATGCCAGGGTGGCGGTGGACTTGCGACCCTGGAGCGCGTTGACAAGTGTGGGTCTCTTGGGGCTAAAGACTGCGATTACGGCCCTACTGCTGTGGTGCCTGTGGGCTGGGACTGCTGCCCGCTCCAGTTGCAGAGCGTGAGGTGGGGCGGTAGGCCTCACTTATTGAGCTCTGAGACAGCGTGATACCGCTGTGTGGTGAAGCTGCCCACACTGGTGGGAATCCTGGTGGCAGCGACAGCCCCTGTGCACTAGCTGCTGTGCATCCTATACCCTCAGTAGACATGGGCAAGCCGGATAAAAACCAACCGCGGCTAAACTTTGAGCTGCGTAAGGGTGGCAGATCCACCCAAAATGCGGCATCGGACTCAGAGCTGGAATCGACTGCACAGACATCCACCGCACTTGAAAAGACGCTTGCGGCGATACAAGCCAGCCTGCAATCTATAGATGGCAAGATCGAGGCGCTGAATGGTCGCATGGACACTATATCGGCCAAACTTGATAAGCAAACAGCTCGGCTGGGGAGGCAGAGCAGCGGATATCAGACACCGAAGATGGCCTACAGCAAGTTGCAGCCAAGACCTCGGACATTGAAAAGATCCTAGCGCTGATAAAAAATAAGAATGAGGACATCGAAGCGAGATCACGGCGCAATAACGTGCGCATTTTAGGCCTACCAGAATCCACGAATGTGGGGCGGCTGGAAGAATATGTTGAGGCTCTCTTCCGGGACATCTGCGGCCCAGAGACCCTATCCAATATGCTGGTGGTGGAGCGGGCGCACAGGTCTCTTGCCCCCGGCCTCCACCGGGAGCCCCCTAGGCCTATTATTGCACGCCTGCTCAACTTTAGAGATCGTGACACGGTGCTACGCATAGCCCGTCAGAAGGGCACCATACAACATCAAGGGAACACCCTTTCTTTTTACCCGGATTTTACTGTCCTGGTCCAGACTGCGAGGAAGGAATTCCAAGGGGTCAAGAAAATATTGCAACAAGAACAAGTACCTTATGCCATGCTGTATCCCGCTCGCCTCCGGATTGGGGTGGACAATGCGGCAAAAATCTTCAATAATCCAAAACAAGCCATGGACTACGCCCAGTCGATTCGGCGCAAGAAGCAGACAGTTGCGCACACATCTGACATTGATGACTGACAACACGAGTCTCTGCTCTCCTTCTGCTCTGGGATAACGGGGCGGGGAGGACCTGCCAGAGGCGGATCTCGCTGTATAGTAGGGGATGTATTGCGGTACTGATGCTGTGTCCCGGCTCTCCATGTTCCTTGACTGCATGATGCTGTTTACCCTGTTTATGTATTTCTCCTGACAGGTTTGCTCTGTACTGGTTTAGACATTCACGTTTGGGGTGTTACGGCCCAGCTGCGGGGTTCTTCGTGACACACAAAGATTGCTGGAGGGGTATGTACACATTAGCATATTGTTAAATATTAGTATAGGGCAGACGCTGAGGGCCTGCGGATGCGGCCTCTCTTACAGATGACTATGAGCGGGTGTGCCAGGCTTGAACTATGCGTCCGGCAAGCGTTGGGAGGGTTTAGATCACTTAACCGCTCTGGTTGCACTCACGTTTTGTAATATCCAAATGTAAAAAATGGACTGCAGGTGGGTCAGAGGCTTTACCTCATACACTTGCAGGCGGCCTCCTCCCTACCACACCGGGGAGAAGTAGGCGCCACTACGTTCCCCCTATGGGAGTACCCCATCAAGTTTCGAAGGGGCAGCCCTCCGTGTTTCTGTTGGAGCCCTTTCTGGGCAATGGGTATGGCTTTGGCATGATTGGGTTGCTGAAGTGGGAGGGGGAGGGGGATTATGTTTTGATAAGTTGAAGTTAGTTTTATGTGATTATATCGGTACCTCTTCTGTGCAAGAAATTCTCCTATTAATGTGTCTGCTCAATTGGCGATTCCACGCTCTGCTAGAATACACACCTCCAGGCACCTATGGGTGAACAATACAGATGTTTGACATGGAATGTCCGTGGGTTGAATAACCCAAAAAGATTTGTCAAGTGTTTGGGTATTTGGACAGACACGGCGTACAAGTGGCTCTCCTGCAAGAGACGCACCTTACCAGGGAGACAGAAGCCAGAATTGCACGAAAATGGGCAGGGTTCAAATTGGCGTCCTCCTATTCTTCTTACGCCAGAGGTGTCCTTATACTGGTCAAGAGGGCGTCCCTTTTCTTCCAATTAATACTCATATAGATACAGAGGGAAGATGCGCCATGGTTCATGGGAAACTTGGAAACACACTGGTTACGTTTGTTAATATGTATGGGCCTATTGCTGACGAACCAGAGGCATTTCAGCGCATGGTCGGAATACTTAGAGACTGGCCAGAGGTAGTCACACTGTGGGGTGGAGACCTAAATACACACCTAGACCCTGAGCTGGATAAATCATGCCCACAGGGAGCCCGGTCACCGAAAGTTGCCCGATGTGTAAACGAAGCTATATTGGAATTCGGGTTGGTGGACATCTGGAGATTGCACAATAGCTCAGTGAAGGAGGGCACACACGCCACACCTGCGCACAATAGTTGGTCCAGATTGGACTACTGGCTTATTAGTGTTGAGATAACTGGGTGGAACACGGAGGTTATCACGCTACCCCGCACACTCTCTGACCATAACCCAGTACAGCTAACCTACACTATCCCAGATACACGGCGCCGCCCATTCACATGGCGTTTCAGATCCGAGGCGTTACTCGACCCCATTTACACTGACACCATAAGAAAGGCCATAGAGCAATATTTTGAACTCAATGTCGGCACGGTCACTAGTACGGCAACACTATGGGAGGCATTCAAGGTCACAATCCGGGGTGTCTGTATGAGTACTACGGCCGGTATATTAAAGGACCTTAGACACCAGCTAGCAAAACTTGAAACTACGCTTGCCGGTCTGGAAGCGGCATATACAACGCACCCGGACCAGGAAACACTCCACCGTATTCACGAACTGATTCTTGAGTACGACACTCTGGCGGAGTCTGAGATGCGATATCTCTCTCGAAGGCATGTAGCCAGGGCATATGGTGAGGGCGGGAGACCAGGCAGAAACCTTGCTACAAAACTCAAGATACGTGCCGAGCAGACGCGCATTGACAAAATAACCGACACTAGGGGAGTAGAGCATTATGCAACACTGGAGCAGGTGGAGCAGTTCCGCGCCTTCTATGCTGAAATGTACCAATCGTGCGGGACCACGACCGAAGCCAATATAGCGGAATATTTGGCAGATGTTGCATGCGCATGGCTAGCAGATAGCCATAGAGAATATCTATCCCAACCTATTGGAATATCCGATATTAAAGCGGCCATACGCGACCTTCCTAATGGAAAGGCACCAGGGCCAGACGGCCTTACGGCTGAGTTTTATAAGGAATTCGCGGACCTTTTAGCACCACACTTGTTAGCTGTCTACGCGGAGGCTCACGAAGTGGGCATCTTGCCACCTTCCCTACGGCAGGCACTGATCATAACGCTACTTAAAAAAGACAAGCCTGCTGACCGCTGCGACTCGTATCGACCGCTATCACTGATTAACTTAGACGCCAAAGTACTGGCAAAAATACTGGCGACGAGACTGCAGCCCCTGATGCCTTTGCTGGTTCTCCCAGACCAATCCGGTTTTATACCGGAGAGATCCACTTCCCACAATCTTAGAACTATATTTGCGATGATGCACATTCTTGATCCAAGCTTACATGCCGCGGCAGTCTTGCTTGACGCGGCGAAAGCCTTCGATTCTATAGAATGGAGCTATATGTTCATTATCCTACAGAGAATGGGATTCCCTCCGATGTACCTGGGTTGGGTGCGGCTGCTTTACAATGACCCGACAGCACGGGTGAGGGTGGAGGGACTGACGTCAGAGCCATTCTCGATAAGACGGGGCACCAGACAAGGGTGCCCATTATCCCCTTACTATTCGCACTAGCGCTTGAGCCCCTGGCGTGTGTGATACGTCAGAGACATCGGGAAACAGCCCTTAATTTTCTTCATCGCCCGGTAAGCATATCCCTATATGCGGACGACATGGTCCTATTCGTGCGGGAGCCTGATCGTAACTTGGCGCCTCTCCTGAGAGAATACACTAGATTTGGCCTATTCTCAGGTCTAACTATTAACTGGGACAAATCTGTCATTATACCTCTGACAGCCATTACTTCCCCTCCGCCACGAGACTACCCCTTAATGTGGACCTCAGATCCAGTTAAATACCTGGGAATCTGGATACATCGAGATCCGGCGTTGGTCCGGCAAGAAAATTATGGACGCGCTTGTGCCACCCTCGATCAGCAAATCGATCGATGGACTACTCTACCGCTCTCCCTATCTGATCGCATAGCCATTATAAAGATGGTTGTCCTCCCGAGATTTTTATATCTTTTTTCTAATATCCCAATCACTATGCCACTGCACTTTTTTAAAACCTTGCGTACGGCCTTGCTCCGATTGATTTGGGGAGGCAAACAGGCGCGGGTGGGCTGGGCTACCCTGACACTTGACTACGCCCAGGGTGGGTTTGGTGCCCCGGACCTGTACGCGTACTACCTGAGTGCTCAAGCGCAATATGCATTTTATTGGTTCAACCCACATGCTTATACTCCACATGTTGCCGTGGAGGATGGTGACGCCAGTCCGACCCCCCTGTCGGGTATCATTACACATACATCTAGAAACACCCCGAAAGATGAAATTAATCCCATAGACACTACTATTACAGCATGGCAAGATATTAGTAGGCTCACCTCCAAACTACCCATATACGCCCCGGCATTGCCCATTGCACACCATGCTGCCATCTCGGTATTGCAGGAGAAGGGCCCGTTGAAGGCACTGAGAGAAGCTGGACTGAATGCAATGCAGGATCTATACCCAAACGGTAAACTCCTCAAGACGGCGGACCTACAATACATTACTAACCCCACGCCTCTTTTTACATTCACGATACACAGGCTTAGGCATGCCATAAAGTCACATTATTCGAAATATTCAGACGAACCATCTACTCTACAATCTCTGCAAGTATTGTTGACTACACCTACGCGGAAAAAGTTGGTCACAAAGCTCTACAGAGCAATACGAGCCAACATCCCCAGAGCCCCAGACAGGAGTCTAGCCCGGTGGAATGACAGGCTTCCCAACCCCCTAACGTTATCGGAGTGGGAAAGTGTATGTAACCTAACCAGTCAACTCACACCCAATGGCAACCTTCGTATTATACATTTTAAGTACATTCATCAATTGTATTACACGCCGTCCAAGATATACAAGTATGGCCTCCGGGACTCTAGTCGTTGCACGCGCTGCCGCCACTTGGAGGCAGACTTTTGGCATTTGGCGTGGGAGTGTGCACGTGTTGCGGATTTCTGGGTGCGGGTCGTGCGGCACCTACGCCAAATGACTGGGATAGATTTGCAGTGCACGCCAGTGGAGTGCTTGCTGGGTTTGCTGCCACAAGTGAAGGGCACTGTTGGTAAATTTGTACGAGTATCACTGTTGATGGCCAAGAGGCGGGTTGCCATAACATGGGGAGGGAAGCGTGCACCGCAGGACACTCACTGGCTCAAAGACCTAGTATATTGTAAAGAAAGATTGGAGCTATACGCAGAGGAACTGCCGACGACATCGAAACCCAGGGACATTTGGGAGCCATTGCGCCAATTTCTTCACCAGCGTGACATAACTAATTCACCTATACAAGAAGCTTAGGGGCTATTACAGGGCGGAGTGGGCACAGAAGATTACAGAGAACTGATAAACTTGAAATATGTAAACTATAAACGCACTGTACCGATGGGTCACGAGTTATGACAGTTGTTTGTAATGTTGCGTTGTAATGCATGACACCAATATTGGTGAAATTTGTTTTTGAAATGCAATAAACAAAGTAAAAAAAAAAAAATTATGGTTAGTGCTGTAGAAGGAAAAATTAGTGCTAAAACACTACCCCCAGCACGACACCCTACACTACCCAAACATAACTGCACTACCCTAAACCCTAAAACACTACCACCAGCACGACTCCCTACACTACCCGAACACCACTGCACTACCCTAAACCCTAAAACACTACCCCCAGCACGACTCCCTACACTACCCAAACACCACTGCACTACACTAAACCCTAAATATACCCCCAGCATGACCTCCCACACTACACAAACACCACTGCACTACCCTAAACCCTAAAACACTACCCCCAGCACGACCCCCTACACTACCCAAACACCACTGCACTACCCTAAACCTTAAAACTCTAACCCCAGCATGACCCCCTACACTACCCAAACACCACTGCACTACCCTATACCCTAAAACACTACCCCCTACACTACACAAACACGACTGCACTACCCTAAACCCTAAAACACTACCCACAGCATGACCCCCTACACTACCCAAACACCACTGCACTAACATAAACCCTAAAACACTACCCCCAGCACAACCCCCTACACTACACAAACACCACTGCACTACCCTAAACCCTAAAACACTACCCCCAGCACGACTCCCTACACTACCTAAACGCCACTGCACTACCCTAAACCCTAAATCTACCCCCAGCACGACCCCTACACTACCCAAACACCACTGCACTACCCTAAACCATAAAACACTACCCCCAGCATGACCCCCTACACTACACAAACACCACTGCACTACCCTAAAACACTACCCCAGCACGACCCCTACACTACACATACACCACTGCACTACCCTAAACCCTAAAACACTACCACCAGCACGACCCCCTACACTACTGCACTACCCTAAACCCTAAAACACTACCCCCAGCACGACCCCTACACTACCCAAACACCACTGCACTACCCTAAACCCTAAAAACCTACCCCCAGCACGACCCCCTACACCACCCAAACACCACTGCACTACCCTAAACCCTAGAAAAGAAACCCCACCCCATGCCCAATCCCCCTTACCTCTCACTCCTCATGGTTCCTGCTTCACGTCATCTCTGAGGGGCGGTGCACGTCGTTGTGAGGAAACGGAACAGCCTCTGCTTCCTTACAACGACATGGATCGTCTACATGTTTTTTAGAATGCATGGTCATTTACCATAGATACCTTTACAACAAAATTCATTGTAAAGGCATGCGTGGTAAATGACCATGCGTTCTAAAAAATGCGTAGTAATGACTTCGTGATGTACAACGCATGCGTGGTAATGCATGCATTGTAATGGTATCGCAAAGTAAAAAGTCATTGTAACGGCTGTTTACCGATCGAATCTGGCCCCTGTTCTTCAGTGAGGACGTTTATTTGATTAATTAGGAGGAAGGAATGTGGTTTTTTTACCGAAAGTGCATTCCCGGCTGTTGTATTGTGAAAGTGTCCGCGTGGCCTGGTTTCACTTCCGGTGAGAGAGTGGAAGAGTCTGTTTGGATCTAAAGGAGTTCTGTTGTTGGATGGGGCCAGCGCGACATGTCATCAGAAAGCATAGCTAATGGAAAGCGTCCTCCCTGAAGTGTGGAGCAGTGCCATGAGAGGTCAACGAGTGTGCGTCCCACCGCAGTATGACCGTACCGCGTGACCCATGTGCCGCCTCCAGGGTACGGGAGGCAGAAGCGGCTATCGCAGGTCCTCTTGAAGACCGTTGTAGCACTAATTCTACATTTTGGTACTAGGGCATTTTAACTTCGTTGTTCCTGCCAGATACAAGAGAAGATCCTGTGTTATTCAGTGCCCTCGTTACCTTTTTGTGGGTTGTGGTGCTTGTCACTTTGCTGCCCCACCGGTGCACACGACTGGGCACCCCACCTCGTGTGCCATCTGCAGGGCCTCTGCCCTCGGATCACTGGTTTCGGTTTCTGGAGTGGCAACATAAACAGTTGCTCCCAAAGGACTAGCCTGAACACTTAGGTGAATATCCCCTGCACCAGCATTCCACGGAAATTCTTTCCTAGCTCTCCCACGTCAACGAGCACGGCCGCTCGCGACACCGTATGACGTCATCGGAGCCATAAGAGGACCTAGTCGGCGTGCTGACGTCAGTTCCACCCATTTTTTCGTGCCACCGAGGCAAACAGGGGACCGAGACATTTTCACATGTATACATAGTATAATAAATATATATATATATATATTCACTGAAAAAACCATAGGTTTCAGGCACGTTATAGTTAGAAATTAGCATTTAAAAAACCTTAGAAATTCACTGAAAAAACCATAGGTTTCAGGCACGTTATAGTTAGAAATTAGCATTTAAAAAACCTTAGAAATTCACTGAAAAAACCATAGGTTTCAGGGGCGTTATAGTTAGTTGGACATTTCACTCAGTACAAAACCATAGAAATTCCCCCGTTATAGTTGGTTCAGCTAACTATAACTCTACGCTCCACGCAATGCACTGCTGATGGCGTCACATATTACATCACTCATGACATGGTCAGTGACATCACTCATGACATCACTGATGACATCTCAAATGACATTACTGATGACATCACTGATGACATCATCCAGTGAATGTGTGTTTTTCTGAAAATTAAATATGTTTTATATATGTATATCTCAAGGTCGATGGAAGAATAAATGGGTATAAAAGTGTCTAAATGGATGATTTTTTTGTAAAATTGATTGTATAATTGACTAAGTGTATCTTAGTGAATACATGGGTTAGTGAGTAATGTTTAAATATGAAAATATCTGTATCAGTCTCTCACTTTGTGTATAAGTGGCTGCATGGGTTGGTGAGTAGCTACATGAGTGTCTATGTGGGTTATTAGTTGGTTTTTTGAGTATCAGTATGAGTGTCTGAGTGTCTGTATGGTTCGGTGGGGGGTATTACTTAGTGCATAGATGCATGAATGAGTGACTCACTGTTTGTATGTGTTGAAGACAGCATGTGTGCAGGACTGTATAGGTGGATGAGTATGTGTATGGGTGTGTTAGTGAGTGAATGACTGTCTCAATAGTGTCTTTATGAGTAACTACATAAGTTTTAAACTAGTATATGTGAGTATTGGTGTATATAAGTGAGTATATGTGAGAGTGAGAGATTGGAAGAGTTCCTGTACAAATAAGTAGGTGTTTCAATAAGTGATTGTTTAAGAGAGTAAGTATGTGTAAGTTTCTGTAGAAGTAAGTGTGGTAGTGTGTGTATAACTGTATATGCAAGGTAAATGGATGTTTGATACTTTGTTTGCATGTGTGACTATGTGTGTGAGTAACTCTATGGATGAGTGGCGGTGTGTAACAGGATGTATAGGTGTATGAGTACATATGATGAGTGAGTACATGTATGAGTGACTGTATAGGGACTGTTGGTGAATGAGTGGATGTGTGTGTAGATCTTGGAATTACTGAATAGGTGTGTTGTAATTGGTATCGGTATGTCCATTGTTTTGAAAATGGTAATTTGTATTTTTGAGTGTGTGTATCAAAGGTTATATTAGGGTGAGAGGAGGTCTGCCACTCTATCACAAGGATGATGTCATCAGTGATGTCATTTGAGATGTCATCAGTGATGTCATGAGTGATGTCATGAGTGATGTCACTGACCATGTCATGAGTGATGTAATATGTGACGTCATCACCAGTGCATTGCGGGCGCGCGAGTTATAGTTAGCTGAACTAACTATAACGGGGGAATTTCTATGGTTTTGTACGAGTGAAATGTCCAACTAACTATAACGCCCCTGAAACCTATGGTTTTTTCAGTGAATATATATATATATATATATATATATATATATATATATGTAAACAACCGTCACCCCGCATCCGTAACCCCGCATGCTGTTACAACGCGGTCGTAACAACGACCGCGTTGTGACAATGCATACCATTACCCCGCAAGTGTTACAACAACTTGCGGAGGGGGAGAAGGTGTTGGATTTAAAATCCAACACCTTCCCTACAGTCCGCACAGACTGGAGTTGGAATAGTAAATTTTACTATTCCAACATCCAGCGTCCCCCTCCGCAAGTCGTTGTAACAACATGCGGGGTAATGGTATGCGGAAAAAAGAGGCATATTCATATATATATATTCCTCCAAAAAGCCCCAGAGCTTCAAGGACGCTACTCCTGCAGAGGAAAGTTCAAACGAGCAGGAACCGGACAACATTTCTGAGGCCCACTGGAGGGCTCTAAAACATTGTGTGAGACATTGGGGGCAATACATTTTTGGCAACGACACTGACCCCACCAATGGGGAAATCTTAACACTACAGCGCCCAGCATGCAACGCACTGGAGTGTGCATGCTATTAAAAAGGGAAAATAGGTTGTAGCGCGTTCAGGTCCCGCCTTTTCCCCCGCCCTATGATTAAGGTGCAGTGCACCGAAACGCGTCAGGGACTGTAATTGATTGGAAATGCTGATGCCGGTTCCATAAATAAAAGCTCTTTTGAACTTTCCTCAGCAGGAGTGGCGTCCTTGAAGCTCTGGGGCTTTTTGGGGATGGATATATATATATATATATATATATATATATATATATATATCTATATATATATATATATATATATATTAGGCCTGGCTGTAAAATTCCGTTCCGCTCAGAAGTTTGGGGAGCTTTTACTGCTCCACGAAGCGTGTGGAGTTCCCAAAAACTTCATGGAGGGAAGTTTTTTCCTCACTCGTGCTCACCAATGCTAAGTTGATGAGCGAGGAAAATCTTACTTCAAACCACCTCCCGGTGAGATTTTTCAACTTGGGTGGTCGCGGATGTTGAGAAACCTGTTTGCGTTGAGGAAGCTGCCGCTTGAGTAGAAAATCGAGCGGCAGAAAGAAGCCCTCTTGCGCTGCGCATGTTGCCGTTCGCATAGCTAACTAACAAAACCACTGGAATTCACCAGTTACAGCAATCTCAAGTAACTCGCGCCCTAAAGTAAGTATAACTAGCACTGTCGCCATGCACAGACTTTTCATCAGTTATGTAATTTCTGGTGTTGCAGTCATGCTATGAATGATGTCATAGATGATGTCAAGAGTGATGTAATATATGGGGTAATTACCAGTGCATGGTGGGGGCATGAGTTATACTTATAGTTACTTAAGCACTAGCTATCGTTACTTGAGATAACTATAACTGGTGAATTTCAGTGTTTTTTTCTTGTTTAAAACTGTATGTTGTAACTGCCATTTTCACTCAACTATAATACTACTTTGAACTTTGTTTTTTACAGTTACTTTCTAAGTTCTATTTTAATTTAAAGTAAATTATAACTACAATTCATACCTATAATGTCACTTTATCCTTTGCTTTTTTCAGTGAATTTCTAGGGTTTGTTAATGTAAAGTATTATTTTATTTCACTACTCAAAGCCAACGCCCACGCTGCCAAAGGCCATGTGTGTTGTGGGGTTGGAAGCAGTGCCTGGCCTGGCTCTGCAGCCAACCTCCCGCGGACAGCCACCCCCACCATGCATGGCTTTGAGCCTTTGGGCGTGCATGGAGATGGCCGCTGGGTCTGTATTGTGCTTGAATTGATCGCCCTGAAGAACTTCTTTTCTGAACCAAATGAGCTGGCTGTGGCTATAAAGGTTTTAATATAATATGTTACAAAGAGACAAAAAAGTCTCTGAAGTAAAATAAAGAAGATACCAGAACTTCAGATAATACCAATGTCTTTTTTTCATATATATGTATATATATATATATTACATATTACTCCGCCGCAAAACAGGATTCCTCCAGAGACGGACACAGACCCAGGTTTCGTGCAATTAAATTTTCTTTATTCCTCTTTTGTCGCGATTACGCGTTTCGGCTCGTCCGAGCCTTGATCACATGACGGTGGTAAGTTCAAAATGTGCAGATTTTAAAGTGACCGGTGCATAATTAATTGTATCACGTGATACTTTTGGCATAAACATAGAAGATTCACAAATTATATACGCGATGATAACTAAAACGCAATCTGTTGTCTCTTACAGTTTGGTAACAAAGTTACGTTTCTCGATTAGCCAGACAGCACACATTGTAATTGTTCAATGATATCGGCGCCTCTTCATTCAATTTTATGTTTGTTTGGGCTTACAATCTGTTTAAATACGGGTAAAATACCATATCAGTTAAGCCTTTGTGCAAAACATACTGACAAATATCGGTATCAATCCCTTTGCCAAAATTTACTTTGTCTTAATTAATTTGGACTCATTGTTTATACGTGATACAAAAATACAAAGTGCTAAGTGCTATAAAAGTGCAATAGTGATTAAAAATAAAGGTAAAACAACCTTTATGGTGATAAGAATCTCTGGATCTTACCAATTCATTTATATCATTTCATAGAGTGGCTTTTGGAGTCATGATGAGGAATAGCTAAGATTGGATTTCTAACCAGAATCAAAAGTTGGAATCATAAATTTCTCCGACTATCAGAGTGTCATATCATGTGTGTAACTCAAAGAATCTACCATCATCACAATTCAATGAATCAATTCGAAAAATAGGAATTTTGTGCAAAATCATGCTTGTATGTGTAAATACATAAATATCACAAATAACAATAAATAAAATCAATAAATATCTGTCAATAAATATATAAATACATACTCCTATTATACCTTGTGTAATAAAAAAACGCATAAAATTGCCATGAAATAAATAGATTCTTAAAATCACACCTCAAAAGATAAAGATAAAAACTTCTGTATAATATTCCCTAATGATCCACTAGTTTTTCATTATTGTATTCATCTTCATGTTAAACAAGTGTGCAAATCTTCTGTGGCGTTTAGTCCCCCGGGTGTTTGGAATCTAGCTGCAAAATATATCTAGTTTCCAATTTCCTCAGCTTGTTCTCCCGATCACCTCCTCTCCTACTAGGGGGGACTGCGTCTATTACATAGTATTTCAGGTTGGAATTGTTAGAATCTTGTTCCTCCCTGAAATGACGCGCCACTGGATATGTATTATCCTGGTTTGTGATGGCGCGTAAGTGTTGCAACACTCGTTTGTGTACCTGTAATTTAGTGCTGCCTATGTACTGCAGGCCACATGGGCACAACAGCACATAGACAGCAAACTCTGTTTTACAGGTTAACAATTTGGAGATCTTAAATACCTTATCGCTAAAAGGTGTACTGTAAGTACTTTTGTTAACACCATGGGAACATGCCTTACATGTTTTGCATTTGTAGAACCCTTTATTAGTTTGCAGCCAGCTGCTATTATCTATGACTTCTGTGCTGGTCTTTACCAAAATATCTCTCATCGATGGCACTTTACTGTAGGTGATGGACACCGGATTTCGTCTTCATCGGTACTTGTTAATGGCACAGCGGAAACCACAGTGATTTTTAAATGCAGATGCAGTACTCCCATTGGAGGGTGTTTTCAGAGTCAGTGAGAGAGGACTGCTTCCATCATGTCATATATCTCTTGCTTCCGGCAGATACAGATGTAAATAAACATGATAAAATATCAATGTCAATACTCGCATTTCACATTTGTAAATGTCCAGTGTGGTCTCAAATGACAATTACACCATCAAGCCTTTCATAGGCACAAGGAGATACGAGATTGCCTGCAGAGATTGGTAAATCTTATACGTCGCTCTCTCACAATGTCAATTACATCCCAAGGTGTTTTGCTGGCAGATTGTATTTAAATCAATAAACTCCCCTCACCACAGCCGTAATCTCACAGTCATAGTGCACATTCCCATAGGAAATGGTCAAATGGCCCCAAGTCCTGCAATTTGAATAATTGCCGATGCACATCGATGGGTGTGCCTTCTATCATGTAGTACGGTGGTTCAAGCTGTGCACAATTATACAAAGCTCCAATTTCCCACCCTTTCGGTGACTCGCTGAACTCAGGTCAGGTGCTTAATCCATAGAGCGAGGGTGGATCCGCTTTCAAAATGGCATATTTATCCCAAAGGACGACACGGAGCACTCGCGGGGATATTTCCATCAATTTATTGCCACAAGTATACGCGTTTCAGCATTTAGCCTTCATCAGTACTTGTTAATGGCACAGCGGAAACCACAGTGATTTTTAAATGCAGATGCAGTACTCCCATTGGAGGGGGTTTTCAGAGTCAGTGAGAGAGGACTATTTCCATCATGTCATATATCTCTTGCTTCCGGCAGATATAGATGTAAATAAACATGATAAAATATCAATGTCAATACTCGCATTTCACATTTGTAAATGTCCATTGTGGTCTCAAATGACAATTACACCATCAAGCCTTTCATAGGCACAAGGAGATACGAGATTGCCTGCAGAGATTGGTAAATCTTATACATCGCTCTCTCACAATGTGAATTACATCCCAAGGTGTTTTGCTGGCAGATTGTATTTAAATCAATAAACACCCCTCGCCACAGCCGTAATCTCACAGTCATAGTGCACATACCTATAGGAAATGGTCAAATGGCCCCAAGTCCTGCAATTTGAATAATTGCCGATGCACGTTGATGTGTGTGCCTTCCATTATGTAGTACGGCGGTTCAAGCTTTGCACAATTATACACAGCTCCTAATTCCCACCCTTTTGGTGACTCGCTGAACTCAGGTCAGGTGCTTAATCCATAGAGCGAGGGTGGATTCGCTTTCAAAATGGCATATTTATCCCAAAGGACGACACGGAGCACTCGCGGGGATATTTCCATCAATTTATTGCCACAAGTATACGCGTTTCAGAATTTCGCCTTCATCAGTACTTGTTAATGGCACAGCGGAAACCACAGTGATTTTTAAATGCAGATGCAGAACTCCCATTGGAGGGTGTTTTCAGAGTCAGTGAGAGAGGACTATTTCCATCATGTCGTATATCTCTTGCTTCCGGCAGATATAGATGTAAATAAACATGATAAAATATCAATGTCAATACTCGCATTTCACATTTGTTAATGTCCATTGTGGTCTCAAATGACAATTACACCATCAAGCCTTTCATAGGCACAAGGAGATACGAGATTGCCTGCAGAAATTGGTAAATCTTTTACGTCGCTCTCTCACAATGTCAATTACATCCCAAGGTGTTTTGCTGGCAGATTGTATTTAAATCAATAAACTCCCCTCGCCACAGCCGTAATCTCACAGTCATAGTGCAAATACCCATAGGAAATGGTCAAATGGCCCCAAGTCCTGCAATTTGAATAATTGCCGATGCACGTCGATGGGTGTGCCTTCCATCATGTAGTACGACAGTTCAAGCTTTGCACAATTATACACAGCTCCAAATTCCCACCCTTTCGGTGACTCGCTGAACTCAGGGTGGGTGATTAATCCGCAGAGCGATGGTGGATTCGCTGTCAAAATGGCATATTTATCCCAAAGGACGACACGGAGCACTCGCGGGGATATTTCCATCAATTTATTGCCACAAGTATACGCGTTTCAGCATTTCGCCTTCATCAGTACTTGTTAATGGCACAGCGGAAACCACAGTGATTTTTAAATGCAGATGCAGTACTCCCATTATATATATATATATATATATATATATATATATATATATATATATATATATATATATATATATATATATATATATATAACATAAGCAGTTCTAAAGAAGCATTTTCATGTCTGGCCAGTAGAAGAGCGGTGCAGAACTCTTTGAGGAATCTCTTGAGATAGGCCAGTAATGAAAATCTGCTTCTTATCCTCCCTCCTCATCTGATTCAATGTGATGCTGTTCCTTTTCCCTTCCAGGATGATATGAGGGCTTTGGAGCTGTTGGGCTATAAGATGCATGATGGGTCAGCAATTCAAAGGGATTAAAAAATGTGTTCTGTCTCTAGCATTTTGAGGGTTAAATTTCCTCCTAGAACTTGCATTTGAATTTGTTTATTACGTTTTTTTGCTACACTCATACAGCAGGCAGTCTGCAGACGTTACAGAAATGAGTATCTTCACAGCTTTGTGACATGAGAAAGAAAAGTACACAATAAACAAAACCAGACTCCCTTTTAAAGAAAAATGAAATCGGGGATTTGCTCCACTTTCAAGGCCCCCACCACAAATACAATCAACTAAGCTTAGTACGGCTAAAGAGTATATTATCCATACCAGCGTTCATCTCAGAGCTGGGTAATACCTTAGGCTATAGCCAATCTTAAACATAACTTGAATTGTGGACTGATCATCTGGAAAGCAATGAAAACACGTTCTCAGCGAGAATCTCTGGCTGGTTTTCAAGGAAAGGGCTCCAGATGGAGTTATATTCCAACATCTGGTCATTCACCTTGTGGATCAATTTTTCTAAAGCGACCAAAGAGGCCATTGCTTTGTACCAACCCGCTATAAAAGGTGAACTGCTTGATTTCCATTTTCGAAGCCATCTGCGACCACGGAAGGTGAGATCACCGATAGAGTCAGTGTCATGCAACAGTGATAGTTCAAGAGAGGGTCGAACAAAGAATGTCCAGGCATTTTGTAGCACACTCCATACCGCCTTCCAGAAACCGGCAACACCAGGACAAGCCCAAAGGTTGTGAAGGAGGTTTTCTCAAGGTTGTCAACACACCAACAATTGGAATGGGGAGTGGAGAGGACCTAAGGAAGTTTGTAAGATCAGCGCCAGCCGTGTAGTATTTTGCAATAGTTAAACTTTAGGCGTGCCTCTCGAAGACTACTGTCAAGAAGAGGCATCAGGTCTGCTCAGTCATCATCTTTGTAAGCCTTCTGGCTTTTCCTGGAACACACCCTTTCTAAGAATGTCTTCATTGGTTTAGAGTACAGGTCTGTAATAATCACTGTGTAAATGCCAGAGATCAATTTATTAAAGAGTCCAATTTCACAAGCTATTCATGAAGAGTGGAGTACAGGGGCAGCCTAAAGGGTTGGCCTATTTTTTAGAAAAGCAGCTAAGCAATTGCATGTACTTCGAGATTTGGGTATCAGGAAGGCCAAATTCGTCCGGATGCCACTGAAACTTTTAAACTGCCTTTCCTGTAAGAGTTGATGGAGCATATGGATGCCCTTAGAAGCCCACGTTACCCACCAGAACGTAGAATCGCCGATCCTTATTGCCGAGTTGTTCCAAATAGGTCCACTAAGAGGAAATAAAGGATTTTCTTTAGAGCTTTTATGTTGTGCTTTCCACAAGTGGATCTAGTTTTGTAGTATCGGTTTGTCAGGGTCCTTAGATGACTTAAGTACCTGATGCCTGGCCTGTGGGCCTTTAGCGTTATTTTGAATATGTCGCTTTCGATAATGATCCAGCCCAGAATCTCCAGTTCTTCCTGAAAATTATATGTGTGTTGAGACACCTGGTGAGCCATGTAGTAGTGCTCGATCTTCGAAAGCCGTTTACTGCCAGAGTCGGTGTCTGCATACATTTTAGACCCTGCAATCCTGTGTCTATCATCGCCCCACATGTAAGCCTCAGTGTGACGGTCAATGAGTTGCAGAGTCTTATGTGGTATGCACAGTGGGACATATCAAACGCATTATTATAATGTGGCACCACTGTCATTTTCATAGTTTGAGCCCTGCCGCAGAGGGATAGTTGGAGATTCCTCTACTTGTAGAAATCCTGCTGCATGTGGTCAACTAAGGGCGAGATACTATCATGAACCATGTGCTTAATATTTCTGCTGACCATATTCCTAGATATTACAGTTTGTGAGATACCCATTTGAAGGGGAAGCCGGAGATCGATCCTGTCGTAGTAACTCTGGTCATGAGCATGGCTTCATTTTTCACCCAATTGGTCTTATAACCAGAGAATGTAGAACATCTTGCAATGATGTCCATAACCGCTGGTAAACATGTAGCCGGAGAGGAAAGAGTCAGTAGTACGTCGTCAGTGTATAGCATAATTTTCAAATCTCCTGCAGGCAGGGCACTCCTTTCACAGTCCTCCTGGAACTTGAATCCCCTATGCCCAAGCTCATTAGGGAATGGCTAGGTTATGTTTCATAGATGAGTATATAAAGATTATTCATAGATCCACTGTTGTGATGGGAATGCCCCTTGAATGAAACTGGAGAGCACGCATTTTTACTTCAGGTTTCCCCTACAGCACGTTTTTTTTCCTCACACTCAACCATCATGCGTGTACACTGATGGCTCACAGGCAAAAGGGTTTTTACCCAGACCTGGCTCTTTTTGCAATAGGGGCTCACCAAGTGCACCCCTCCTTTTCTGATCATGACAGCCTAGAGGATGACTGGCAGTGCTGGCAGCAACAGATTATATTTGTAGTACCGGCCGTTTTACCTGTTACCTACACTGGAAGAGTTGTCTCCCGATATCCTCTCTTTGAAATGGTCTGTTAGTCCTCTGCAAGTGGATTCTTTGCTCCATCCATTTGTTACATGAATGTTGTTATATATTTATTCTGTGCATCCAAAGCACGGTGAACTTGGAGTAAGTGTGCTGCTGCTGATGGTTAGCACACATGGATCCATTCTGGATCCTGCTGTATGTACGCTGTTCAGTATAGAGAGTCTGTCAGACAACACTGTGAACTGGAGGGCTTTCCTTAGGACATTTGAAGTGAACCAGACTCTAGGGTGTGAGACTTCAGGAGGCAGAGGACCCATTTGAAGTGATGGGTTAGTCTCCACTCCCTTCTTGAAAAATGTTCTCCATAGATGTTTCCCCTAACAGGTTGAAAGGTAGCTGAGCAAAGACTCCTCTCCCTCTATTGTCCATTTGTTTAGTTTTTCTCTGACATGGAACTCCCAGCCCCACCCCTTCATTATTCTGAGACCAAAGGACAGCAACTGTGGCATGATCAGTCTGGGAGGAATATGCAAAAGGGCAGCAATGTCCTGAAACCAGTCCCAGGTTAGGCCTGTGCAATCTAGACTCTGTCTGAAAACTGAGTATTGGTACAAGGCAGAAACCTTAAGACACTCTTCTTGGAATTTCTCGCTGACCGGTGCCCAGGCAACACCCTGAACGGTCTTAGGGAAAGATGTCTGTGATTCAGATCTGTTGTCCATGCCAGCTAGATTCCCATCCAAGTTAAGGGACTAACCTGAATACCAGGAACCCTACCCTACTGGAAGCACTGAGGAATTACCACAAGAGAGAAGTCATTCCGTGCTGCAATCAAGAAAAGTACTACAGAAGCAACCTGCCTCAAAGTGATCGCAGCCCAGTTGACTGGAAGAGAAAGAGCTGAGCAAAGGAAAGACTGCCTCTGAATCACTTCAGAAAAACTGCACCAAGAGCCACAGGAACTGTGGTGCTAAAGACTGTGGTGAGGCACTATGTCCCTCTGCCACAGTTCCCCTGGCTGGTTCCATCTGAGCCTCAAGTTAGGCCTGGCACTAATTTTCTTTACGCCAGGGTAATCTGAGCAATTTCGATAATTCCACAGTAATCTCTGATGCAGAATTGCCGATAATAACGCAATTACACCCACTCGTATAATTAAGAGTAATTTGGGGAATAAATCTTACTGTGAGAGTGCATTTAGCGAGTTTGAGCAGCTGCTTTTCATGCTGTGTATGTTCTGTTGTATTTAGTGCTATTTTCTCCATTTTGGACGCGAGGATGCATTTTGCTTTAAGAAAATAGAGCTAAGTGCCAGATGTAAGTTGGGGGAAATCCTACCCCATATGCACATTTAGCGAGCACAAGCAGCAACTCATGCTTGCTATCGATATTCTGTTGCATTTAGCACTATATTTTAGTGCAAAATTCATACCCATGTCCATTTTAGACACAAGAGGGCATTTTTGCACTAAGAAAATAGTGCTAAATGAGGAATCATTCTTCTCTCATAATTCTGTGTAATCTTGCTGCTGAATTTTTAGGTAATTCCACATGATTCCACTACACAGAATTATGCAAGTTATGCCCACCCCTACCTCATGTGTGCTGAACCCTCCTCCCTGGCCTGGGAGTGTTTGACGTGGTTGCCAGTCTGGCTTTAAGCATTTTTCCCCATAAGACTGAGCTGGACATTGCTCAGTGCTTTGATAATACATGTGAATGGGAGACCTGCTGTCCCAAAAGATTTTGAGAGCCCTATGGGTTTTTTCCCTTAATTTACCTGAAGCGTCAAGGTTAGAAGACACAACTACATTCCCCAGTTTCCCATTTCCAAGACTAGGGTATGAAGTGCTGGAAGTCTGCCTTCATGCTGGGAAGTTTGCCCCTGATCACCCCTGCTACCAGGATATCCCAGAATGTGTGCTCCAGTGGACAAATCTAATACCCCTATGAACTCTCAGTTTGAAGAGGAGCGTCCCCTATAAACTGACTGCTATACAGTGCTTAATTTGAGCCAGTGGTTTCCGGTGCTCGGCACTGGCACTTAATTTTCAGCACCAGCACTTATGACAGTCTGCACATGGTAGCACTGTCAGTCAAATTTAGAGATAAGGAGAACAGCTGTTTATTAATTCAATACACAATAAAAAACGACTAATACCTACCACCCAGGCCGTTTTTATAGGTTTGGGTGCCTGGAATTGTCACACGTTTAAGAGTTTGATGATTAATAGTGTGTTGATCCTGTCATTGGCTGCTCTGGCAGAGGCAAGGGATGGTGCAAGCTGTAGTGGCCTCCTGATGAGGGGCCTGGCATTTCTTTTTTTACAAATTAAGCACTGCTGCTATGTCAGCTCTAGTCTTTGTTTGGGAGGAAGTTGATTGGGTCTGTGGCAGCAGCGGAACCCAACTGTGACCGCTCCTGGCTCCAAGGCAGCTTCTCTACATGACCACCGAGGTGTGCACAGGAAAAGGCATGGCCAGGAAGAACCACGGTAAAGACTTAGCAGCCACAACAGCGGTGAAGCCCCGAACTGATCCACTTAGCAGCAGTTACAAGTTAAAAGTCTCCAAGAGACTTGGGCATGAGTGGGATTAGTAAAGACCCTGATCCCACCCCTCACTAGTGTAATGTATACAATGCAGTGCACACTTACAATCACTATAAATAGAGAGAGCTTAAAGTCAATGACAATAGGAAGAACCCCATGTCATTGCAAGTCCGCTGTGACACAGTGTGTGCTACTTTCCTATACACATAAAGGTATAGGTTACCACCGACACATTTCTCTGTGTATGTAGAACAAAGTAGGGGCATATTAACAACCAGGCGATAATCAATTATCGCCGCTTTAGCGTCCGTTTTCGGACGGAAAGCGGCGATAATTCTATCGCCTAATCAGCAAGGTCACGCTATCGTGTGAATCCCTGCACTATCGCCCTTTCCCCAACGCCCATCCTTGCATCTCTAATGAGATGCAAAGTGGCGCGTTACTGGCGTACCCCAGATGGGCTACGTTGTAAATATCGCCGATGTGCACATCGCGATATTTACAAGGCAGCCCACAGGATTATAGCAGACGTTAGATTTTGCGGCAACGGCCATTTTCGCCAAAATCTAACGTCTGCTATAATCCCGATTTAGCCATCCCTAACATAGGGGTGGATTGTGCTGATACGACCACAGGGTCGTATCAGCAAGAGTTATCGCCGTTTTGCAGGGAACATCGCTGGAAAACCAGCGATGTTCCCTGCAAACGGCGATAACCTCGCTATCTCCGAATTTTATCGCCCTGGCGAAGCGTGTTGTTAATAACGCGCTACCAGGGCGATAATTTCCAGAGATAGCCAGCGATAAGAAATCTATCGCTAAGCACGGCCAGCGATAATTATCGCTGGCCGTTGATAATATGCCCCCTAGTTCTTTAACTAAGAAAAAGTGTTGTTTGGACAGTGATTTATTAAGCATTATTCGTGATTCACTGAGTTCTGAATTTCTAATGCACATCACTTCCCTGGAAAGCCTTGAACTGCTCTGCCTTACTAGCCCGAAGGGCAAGTACTAAAGGGGTGCATTTGGTTTTCTGTTTTGGGTGCAACAGGACTAAGTCCCTAGGATAGCAGAGTAAAAGGACCTGGGTCCAGGGCAGGACTGGCTGTAGACGGCACCGGACGTCTCCCCGGTGGGCCGCCGGGTGGGGGCCGGTTTTGGACCCCTGGGAGGCCGTTTTTGTTACCGGGGGCCGGTTTTGCAGCATCAGTAATATTGGCCCACTGTCACAAAAGCTGCAGCGGTGAGACGGGAGTGGTGCTTCCAACTAGCACCTCACCCCCCTCCCCCCTCTCCGGTAGGCTGGCTTTTGTAACCAAGAACCATGAAAAAGCCTCTGTGCTGATTGTTGTGACCTCTTTGCAGCGTTGTTTTCGAGATGCTCGTGTGAAACGCATATACAAATATAAGCAGAGGGAACATATACAGATGCACTTAGCATGAAGAGGAAGATGGCCTAGAGTTGGGGGTGCATCTTTCCTGCTGATTTCAAGATGGAGGAAGCTCAAACCGATGATTTCTTGAACATATGGAGTATTCAACTCCCTAATTATTCGTCTTGCAACCAAACTCGGATTTTGTTTCCTTGTGCTAAAAAACAAAACTTGCCCGGGCCTTAAAAAGCCTCTTGTATTCACAGGGCCCTGATAGGAATGAAGGATTGTCAGTGTTTACCATCAGTTAAGTGGGAGTTTCCTGACCTGGAGCTGTCATTCTTTCTCTGCAGTCAGCCTTCTTGAGATCCACCCCAGTAGCATCACTGTGGAAGCACCCAGTGCCTGGCCCCGTCCCTAATGAGACAACTGCAGAGATAACAGGATTTAAGCACTGGCTACTTCGCGTTGATCTCCACAGTTACAAAAAAAAGAAAAACCAGCATCAGAAAATGCCCGTTTGTCTGTACACGCCTGCGTGAGTTAACTCCCACAAATGCCTTTTTTTTTTAATTTCGTGAAACTGATGACGTTTTCAGGTTTTGAAGAATAAAGAAAACTCTAGCTAATAGTTAGTTTAGCGGAGGAGAAAAAAATCATCCTTTGCAGAACAAAACTCCCAGAAAAATAGTTTTTGATGAAAAATTCACATGGAAAATCTTTCAGGAGGGAAACAAGCGAGGTTATGCGTAGTTTATAAGTTGTCAACGTTACACAACTCTGACACCAGAATTCGAATTTCTCACACACCTATTGCTAAACGTTGTTTGTGAATGACTGCACAACGGAATTAACAATCGGAGTGATAAGATGTCTTCAGTTCTCTTTTGAGCAACAACTTTCTAAAGCACTTCAAACTTTGTCCCTGGTTTGCAGGATATGTAGTTGATTATAAATGGGTAAATTGTAAAATGAGAATGGCTGGTCTGTGCTGTGCTCCCTCTCTTCTTAACTCTATTTTCTTTCTCTTGTCTTTAATTCTTTGTAGCAGATTCCATTGAAACTGGGGTTCTAACTTTGTTGTGTGTGCAATAGTTGAAAGTAGTCGAACACAGTGACTAGCGGGTCCTGGAAGCAGCCAGTTCACTCCTGTTACCTAGAGGTGGGCGAGCCACCAGATTAACAGGGAGAGCCAAGGCAGAGCCGAGCCAAGGTTCTGCTATGGCTCTTAAAGCCCATGCACGAGCCGAGCCATGAAAAACGTTGCCATGTAAATCATAAAACAAACCACGCAAAATATGATAAAGTCTCTTCAAAATTCAAGCGTGTTTTTCTTTAACATGTTGAAGCTTTGACATTAATACGTCACATTATAGCACTAGACGGAGAAGCACCGAGAATCCACTTGAAAGCTCGGCTCGTTCCAACAGGACCTCGAGCAGAGCCAGGCTCCAGGCTCGAGCCTGGCTGAGCTTTTAGGGGCTCACCCAGCTCTACTCTTACCTACCACGTGTGAGTCTGAAATCTACTAGGCAGCTTTGCTTTACATCAGCAGAGGTGGTGCAAAAGAAGACAATTAGATTTGCACACACCAGTCCACTTCTGTACTTGTGGCACAGCCCCATTTGACATTCCTTCTGGGTTTTTGTTCCTTTTTGGGGGCCTCACTGTTGAAGGTAAGTGTGAGTAGTCCAGTTGGGGTTAAAATCACTCTTGTGAAATAACCTAAAAGCTTTTGTTCTGTCGGACACTTCTCTGGGGCTTTGGAACTCAGTGTCAGCTGTGCAATCCTTGCAACAAGCATTGTCTGTTGCCTCTGGTAACCAGATGCTATTGCATGTTTACTAAAATGCAAAGAGCCTTCTTCTTAGGCTCTGCCTTTGAGGTGTCACCAAGCTCAGTCAAGGCTTACTCTTCCTAGATACAGGGACACACAGATGGCATCAAATAGATAGATTGTACCGCCAATTCTATTTATCGGAAAAATAAATAAGTATTCTATGCTCTGATATGTTCTGTATCTTAGTGCTAAAGTTATGACTGCACAGTTAAACATTTCTACTATCTCTGGGGATGATCGGACTTCTATGCTGTAGCAAGAAATTAATTCAGCAGATGCACTAGAATGTGTGTTGAAGATTGATCTCAGACTGCAGGGCTGTATCTAGTTTGTTTTTAAGAATTTCAGAGTGTTCTGCAAACTCTGCAGGCTGCTTATGTGTTGGTGATAGTTTATGACAATGCCATTGCTACTGGGGGATCCTGAGGTCATAGAATTGGGTCCTCGGCTGCCTGCGCCCAAGAGATGTGGTAGGAGACTTGCTGGTCGGCTGGAATCAACAGAAGAGGGCAGTAAGCCACTGCAGAGGATTGAAAGGGTTCAGCTTTCATACCTGGAATATCGACGGATGGCCGGGCAGCAGGAAGTCAACTGCCACAGGTAGCAGGGGCACAAGTTGCTGTAAACCTCAAAGGGGAAGAAGAGCAAATGAGTGGTGTGTCTTTATTCAACTGATCACTTATATTAATACTAGTCACCTACCTGCAGACCATTAATTTAAAAAAAAAAAAAAATTAAAAGTTTTTATACAGCGCTAGCTAGACCCGTGGGTATCAGAGCGCTTTACATACACAAAGGAAAAAGAAAGATTGCATAACATCACAGGACATGAGGATGCATAAAGATATAAGCAAAGACATAATACTTATGTATCCAGTGAGGGAGAAAGACGCAGGTGGTTGAAACAGTCAGATAACCACCGTCCTTGAAGGTCAAAATGGGGGGGAGTCCATTAGGTTATTGATGCCTAGGTTGGTTGACTTGGTCGGTAAAGTATTGGTTGAGGAGGAGTTTCAGGTCCTTTTTGAAGCAAGAGAAGGAGGGGTTGCATCTGAGGTCAATAGAGAGTGCGTTCCACATCCTGGGTACGTTACCAGAGAAGGATCGGCACTGGGTCGTTTTCCTTTTCAGTTTCGGAGGGATGAGAAGAAGTGAGTTGGTGCTTCTCAGAGTTCTGGATTTTCCTGCTTTTACTAGTTTGCTGTTTAGGTAGTTGGGGGATTGGGCGTGAAGGGCCTTGTGTGTGATGCAGGCCAGTTTGTAAATACATCTACCTTCCATGGGAAGCCAGTTGAGTGCGTCGAGGGTTGGTGAGATGTGCTCAAATCTTTTTACACCAGTTATGAGTCGAGCTGCCATGTTAAGGACTGACCTTAAAGGGGCTAGGTGAGCTTTTGGTGACCCTGTTAGGATGGCGTTCCCATAGTCCAGTTTAGAAAGGACTAGGGATTGTACTATTGTCTTGAGATTATCTTGGGGAATGAAAGGTTTAATTTTCTTGAGGTGTTTTAGAGAGTAAAGCGCACTTTTTGCAGAGTTCTTGATGTGGTCCTTCATTGACAAGTTCTTATCCAGGGTAATGCCTAGTGACTTTACCGAGTCGGATAGGACGAGGGAGCAGTTTAGAGCATCAAGCTCCTTGAGCCAGTCTTGAATTGGTCGGTGGTTACTTTTCGGAGAGAACAGTATTAATTCTGTTTTGTCCGGGTTCAGTTTTAGGTGGTTTGCGTTGAACCAGGTTTGGATCTTGGTTAGCGTGACATTGAGGTGTCGGACGTCACTGGGTGATTTGATTTTGTAGTATATTTGTGTGTCATCTGCATATAGGTGGTATTGAACCCCTGCTTATTTCAGAATAATTGCCAGGGGTTCCATGAAGAGATTGAAGATGGATGGTGAGAGGATCGATCCTTGCGGGACTCCAAGTTTGACTCCTGTTGGTACAGAGAGGCAGGAGTTGATTTTAATCTGTTGCGAACGGTGCTGAAGGAAGGAAGTGAACCATTCTAGTACTGTGCCATTAATGCCAGAGTGCCTCTTCAGAGTCTCAAGTAACGCTAGATGGTTTATTGTGTCGAATGCAGCTGATAAGTCAATAAGGATGAGGAGACAGGCTTCACCTTCATCTAAGGCTCTGTGGATATCGTCTGCAATATTGAGCATCGCTGTTTCGGTGCTACAACCTTTCCTGAAACCCGATTGAAAGGTGTCGAGGAGGTTGAAGTCATCAATATGTTTGTTGAGTTGTTGGAGAACGCACTTCTCCAATGTTTTAGCTAGGAACGGAAGGTTGGAGATAAGTCTGAGGTTGTTGAGCTCGTTGGGGTCGCCCCCTGGGACACAACCTGATGTGAGGGAGGAGTTGATAATTTTTGTCCAGAAAGGGGCAATGATGTGGTTGAGCTTTTTTACTATTGTGGATGGGAGGGGGTGCATAGTGTGGGAAGGAGGCTTTAAGCTTGCAATTATATTGAAGACTTCGATTTCCGACATGAGTCCGAAGTTCGACCAATTAGCGTCATTTTTCAGTTGGAAGTGGGCCTGGTTGTCCGTGGTATGATTTCAATCTGTTTGGTCAGGTGTGGTTAAAGGGGGGCAGGTTGCGAGGGAGGGAGGATTTGAGGTTTGGATGAAGGATTGCTCAATTTTTGTGATTTTATCTGTGAAGAAGCTGGCGATTTCTTCGCATCGATCCTTGGTGGCTTTTATTTCTTGTGGGGGTGTGCCGTTTGTTTGACTTTTAACAATGTTGCAGAGTTCTCTAGGTCTATTCTTCGCCTGGTCTAGTTGGCTGTGGAAAAAAGAGGCCTTTTCTCTAAAAATGTGTTTTTTATATGCCAACCGGGTTGATCTAAGTTGCGCTAGGTGAAGAGTCGAAGGGTTTAGTCTCCAAGTCCTTTCCGATTGTCTGAGTTGTCGTCTTTCGTTATTAAGATCCACGTTGAACCAAGATTTAGATTTGATAGATCTCAAATGTTTGAGTTTGAGTGGTGCTACTTGATCTAACACCTCTGTCATAGTGGAATTAAAGTGGGCTGTGAGGTCATCGGCCGTCATAGTGGAAGGCTGGGGTTGAAGATGGGCATGAATCCTGGATTCCAGTTCGGTTATGGGTACTCCTTTGATGTTCCTGGTCCAGTGCTTAGGTTTGTCGGGTCGTATTGGTTGGTTTCTGACATGTCAGTCAATATTAAACAGTATGAGGTGGTGGTCGGACCAGTCAATGGGAGAAATCGATCTCAAAGAGACCAGCTCATTTTTGGTGATGATCGTATCTAGTGTTGCTCCTTCGATGTGTGTTGGTTCATTGCAGAGTTGTTTGAGGTTGGTAATTTCAAGCAGGTTGGAGAGGTTCTGGGTTGTAGTGTCTTCTGGGTTGTTCCAGTGGATATTGAAGTCACCCAGGAACACGTCTTCCGTGTCTGTTAGGGAGAAGCGAGTTATTAGGTCGGTTAGTTCTTCAGCGAAGAGGGTACATTCACCAGGAGGATGGTAGATGGTGTGAAATTTGATGGGCGTGGTGCCTTTGACTGTAAGTTCAACACCTAGGTACTCAAGAGTCAGGTATTCTGTGGTTTGCATTCTGGCTGCAATATAGAGAATGTCAACCTAAGAATACCAAATGACCTGTGCACGTATTAGAGATGAGGGGGATTCCAGCCTGCTTATTCTACTTAACATAACAGCAGCACCAGAATTAATAACACCTCCGGAGCAATATATGGGTTTTCATGGAAAGTTCTGGAGATGGTTCTTTTCTTTCCTTTCCAGACTATAGCAGTTATAGAATATTGCCAAGCACTTGCTTAGAAGAGCAGCCAGGCCATGTGGTAGCCATAGGAGCTGCATTCCAGCCCTCAAAGTGTTTAAGATGTACCTCGAGACATCGAGTTGGCTACTGGTGGGTCAGGGGGTCTCCATGCACCAGTATGTCAATGACATGCATCTGTACTTGTAAAAGTTGTTCATCAATGATATCTTTACTCTTCGCTCCTACACAAAAAATCCTATATTGAATATGAGGCAACGTCCTCATGCTGAATCCCCAGAAAACCAAATTTCTCTTCCTTTCAGACATAGAAATACATTTGAATGGGTTTTGTCTTGCAGCCACGTACAGGTGTGTCTTGGTGAACACGATGTTGAAGTCTTCTCCCTTGCACTTACTGCACAGTACGTCAACATGCTACACACTCTATCAATCTATCACTCCTCCCTCTACCACTGCATTGTACCACCAGTTGTCTCCAATTCAACTAAAAGCAGCGGCGCCTCTGTCACTGATATCCTACAAAGACTTAGCCAACTCCAACCCATAGTTGCTCCTCAATCATATTTTGTCCTGCTTGAGGGTTTGTTTCTACTCCATTGCCAGGCTCATCTCCTCCTAAAGGAAACATGATCATATGGCCCCAATCTTGAGAGACCTTCATTGGCTACACAGAGGAAAAGGGTCAATTTTAAAATCTCATCCCTCGCTTATGAGGCCACCCACACAAAGAAACAACTTTATCCCACCATTCTGGTCACCATCTCCATTTGTGTGAGAGAGGAGGTAGGCGCAAGAATTCAATCAATTTGGACTCACCGAAACTCAAATCCTACCAAGCGTGAAATCAATCACGCAAGGGCACTGCATCAAACCTATTGAACTCTCTGTCAAAGTTAATATGAACGAAAACCATATCTACTCTCTTTCAGAAAGCTGATGAAAGCAATTCTTTTTTTTGCATTCATCTGGATTAATATGGACTCTAGTAATTCCTGTCAATTCCCACTGACTCTTCGTATCACTACTGCACGCCAGATGATACACTAAACAGCAATTTATGACAATTAGATTTCAGGAAGCATGAGATTAGGTAAAATCTACATGCCATAGTACAAATGCAATAATACAGGATTAAAAGGATCACAAGGGGATGTTGCATATTATTGAAACCAGCTTTTGTTAACGGATTATAAATAAGGCTCCATGTTTCCCATTTTTACTGATTTGTACAGCTAAATGAAAACAGAAAGCTATCTATTTTCCTGTCTGTATTTATTTTTAAATATGGATAAATACGGAAAATAGGTTTTCTATTGGACAAGTCTCACTACTATCAATTATGAGTGCTAGGCCAGTTGCTCTGCAGATTGACCGATTAGGGGAGTTAAAAAAATCAAAAAGATTTCTTAATGAAGCTTAATTAAAGGCCAGTGAATGCAAGAAGGATGCCATTGGTTGCAAACATGCACACAGGAGTAGTAGATTCTTCCCCAGATAACTCCTAATTCACACTGATGCTTTTGTCTCACCCACATAAAGCCCACCAACACTCGACAGCAAAGCAAGGTACTGAATGCTTTAGAAAACTATATAGATTATCAAATAAATACTTAAATAAACACTCTTACTTTTAGCCCTCATATTTCTTTTTTGATCTTCCAGCTTCTAGTCAGTGTTACATTTCTATGGAGGGTATTTGTGTTTACCCCTGACTTGTGATCCCGCCAGCCCTGTGGACTTTGGTGCAGTTTCTTAATGTGAAATGTAAAGTATGAAATTTAACTCTTGCGTCTTTTGCCTCCTTTCACTAACACCTCCCTTCATTTGTGTGGGCCTGGATTAACAGTCCAGCTCTCACTGAGGTCAGTATGTGAGAAGAGTAGTAGTGTCCTAGGCTAAGCTCGGAAGGGGCTAGATTGGCAACATGACATGGTAATCAAGCGCAGTTCCAGCTATACCTTTAATATCCGTTTTACTGCATAAGGTCCCATTAGTTAATAAGAAAAGAGCGGTCTGGTTAGGGGCCAGATATCACTCACTGATCTGTTGCTTGTTTTATTTCATTCATTCATGCTGCTTGTAACTTGCATCTTCTGATCAGAGTTGTGGGTGGGCACGAGTAAAAAAACTACAGAGCAACTGTTGGGCCACAAAGGTAAGTTGATTTGCCCCAAAGTGTGGGTGGGTCGTCAGGGTCTTCCTGAAGACAGTTGGGTGGAAAGCAATAACTGAAGTCTGAACTGCAGAGTGTCTATCACACGTAGGAGCGAAGGTGGTGAGCAGAGGTTATGGTGCAGTGGAGGATTCTCCATGGTGAATGGGGGACTTTCTCTCATGGGTACAGGTGTGTCATCTCAATGAAGTGTGCATTGTTGAGGCAGAGGCCCTTAAATTACTCTCAGGCTCTCTAAAAGTGCGGGTGAGGTCTTTCAAAGTGTGACGGACCCTCGAGGCTTGTAATGACCCTCACAGTTATGCTTTTTGCACTGTGGAGGCGAGCAGTGTGGTGCCCTGGGAAGGACATAGAAGGAAGGGCTGGCAGACACTGGTCCTACATTTGTGTGGGCACCCACAGCACCTGCGTAAGCCGTCCATCGTGGTGCACAGAGATTTGCACCCGAGTTGACTTCACTGACAGAATGCTCCTTGCATCGTACTCTGGTGGGTGACCCTCGTGGGAACAGGGGCTCTGGTCAAGATCCGCATAGATTAGCATGAGCTGCCCTAAGAACTGACAAGAACACAAGTCGAAAAAATGCAACTTGTAGACTGACGGGGGAGGGGCAGTGTTTTGAATGGTGGAAATTGTAGCAGGTGGCGCAGGGGTTCAGCACAGGTGTTATCATTTGCAAGTAGTGAAAAATAAGGAACGCTTAATTTTGCTATGAGTTTGGTACTCTAAGTTATTGTACATTTAAGAGTTTTTTTCTGTCAAGCACTTCTTCCTGGGCTAGAATTTCTAAGATTTGAATTCTAAATAGCACACGACCCGCTGCATTCGCGACCATCGTTTTAAAGCCCTCGTGGCATTCTTAGACGCAGAGTTCTGTCTTGCAAAAGCAGTGACTGTAACGCATTCCCTTAACTCGTCCAGACAGAAGGCCAAGTGCCCCGCTTCCAGACCTCTTCTTCTCTATCTTGTGGCATCTCCCCTGGGCAGAGATCTGTTTCCCGCACTTATTAAACATGGTGCTCGGGGTGTCTGTGGAAGCCATGTGAAGCCGAGCAGGCCCGAGCCGCTGACATGTTGCTTCAGTCTGGCGATGTGGGCCTCCGCGTATGTGCACGAGCCGGCTCCTGACACTCCAAGTGTTGGCATGTAGGCAATCGACAAATGAAGTGTTGTGATAAGATGGAGTTGGCAGAGAGTATCCATCAAATGCTTTTCATTTGTGGGTGAAGACAGGCGCTTTAAGTACCAGGTTGTGCCCTGGAATGTTACCCAGGTCTTCGGTTGCCCCCCCATCTTCCGTCGTCCAGCCTCCTCTTAACAGGGCTTGAGATCAGACAGAGAGGCCGGGGTCTCCCAGCCCTCTCCAGCAGCAGGGCTGGAGTGCGCGTCTCTTCCTTAGGAGACAAAGAGAGCGGCCTGGCCCATGTCAGCGGCGAGGCCGACAGCTTTACAGCCTCACAGGAGAGAAGGGTTGAAAGGAGGAGCGGCCCGATGTAATCTGTGTTGACAGCAGCGAGTGAGGGATAGTTTTATAGGAGAGGAAATGTATCGAACTGCAGGAACATGTTTGGCAGACGGAAGGGGATCACCCTGAGACAGCCAATTAGCAGATGTTTTCATATGATAAACCGTGGGCCATCAAAGAAAATGCCCCCTGCCTCTCCCGGGGCCGTATGGCCAAATGGATGACAGTCCCTCCCCTCACTGTTCACATTTCCCCCAGATGTTATATGCATCGCCCTCGTCAGCCTTGCACTGTTATCTTTCTCCTACAGTTTGATGAATCGAGGGGAAGTCTGTTTTCTTTACAAATAAGTTGTGAGTGGGCTGTCCTAGCCACCTGTTCAGAATATTCAGTGATTGTCCATAAGTGTTATTTTTCTTTCTCTGTGGTAATTTACAATTCTGTTGCCCTATGGAGGGAGCTCGAACAGTGTCTAACATCAGAGTATAAAATCATACGCCATGCTTGCCCCAAAATAGTTTGTGAAAGTCTGGGGGCCTGGGCATTTTTTGCAGTTTTATATACTACATACTTGTCCCGAAGGTATCAGAGCACTTTACATGAGCACCAGTTACATTACACAAGGTCACATTTATTTTTCAGGCACGGGGAGATTAAGTGATTAGCCCAGAAGTCCAGGATGTTGAGCCTTGTCTCGAACCTGGTTCCCCAGTTCCAAAGTCGGCAATTCTGGCCATAATGCCACATCCTCTCCCCTTTGCTGGTTATATGCTGAACTTTCAGTCAGAGAACTGTATGTTTTTAGGGTCACTGAAAGAACCTGGGCATGTAAATTTGATAAATTAAGTGTTGAAAGCCTAGAAAGCCTCTCTGCCCTATCTCAGAACGAGAAGCAGAGGAGATCAACGACTCGTACCTCGCAATAAGCCAGAACACGGCCCCTTTTGCAATCCCTGTTATAGTGAGCACAAATAGAATCCCTAGACCTGCCAGCTCGCCAAGACCCCCTGCTCTATACACGTCTATACATACAGAACACACCAACACTGAAGCTCCCCGTCCTCTATCGTGCATGCTCCTCAACTGCAGATCAGCAGTACAACACGCCACAGATATTGCTGAAGTTATACTTGCGGAAGAAATAGACATCGCATTCCTCACAGAATCCTGGCTCAATGACCATTCTACCCCCATTTTAGACCTTCTCACCCCGCCAGGCTACAACATCATCAGACACGACAGACCGATCAAAACAGGTGGCGGCCTAGCTATCATTCACAAAGAAGGAATACAGTTTACCAGATTAAAATCCACTGAATACCAGACTCTTGAGTACCTAGGTGTTGAACTTACAATCAAAGGCACCACGCCCATCAAATTCCACACCATCTACCATCCTCCTGGTGAACGTGCCATCTTCACTGAAGAACTAACCAACCTAATAACTCACTTCTCTCTAACAGACACAGAAGACGTGTTCCTGGGTGACTTCAATATTCACTGGAACAACCCAGAAGACACCACTGCACAGAACCTCTCCAACCTGCTTGAAATAACCAACCTCAAACAACTTTGCAATGGACCAACACACATCAAAGGAGCAACACTGGATACGATCATCACCAAAAATTAGCTGGTCTCTCTGAAATCGATTTCTCCCATTGACTGGTCTGACCACCACCTCATACTATTTAATATTGACTCACATGTCAGAAACCAACCAATACGATCTGACAAACCAAAGCACTGGACCAGAAACATAAAAGGAGTCCCTATAACCGAATTGGAATCCAGGATTCATGCCCACCTACAACCCCAACATTCCAATATGACGGCTGATGACCTCACAGCCCACTTTAATTCCGCAATGTCAGAGGTGTTAGATCAAGTAGCTCCACTCAAACTCAAAAATTTGAGATCTACCAAATCTAAATCCTGGTTCAATGTAGATCTTAATAACGAAAGACGACAACTCAGACAATCGGAAAGGGCTTGGAGACTAAACCCTTCGACTCTCCACCTAGCGCAACTTAGGTCAACCCGACAGGCATATAAAAAACACATCTTTAGAGATAAGGCCACGTTCTTCCGCACCCAACTAGACCAGGCAAAGAATAGACCTAGAGAACTCTTCAACATTATAAAAAGTCAAACAAACGTCACACCCCCACAAGAAATATTAGCCACCAAGGATCGATGTGAAGAAATCGCCAGCTTCTTCACAGATAAAGTCACAAAAATTGAGCAATCCTTCATCCAAACCCCAAAGCCTCCCTCCCCCGCAACCTGCCCCCTTTTAACCACTCCTGACCAAACAGATCAAAATCATACCACGGACAACCAGGCCCGCTTCCAACTGAAGAATGGTGCTAATTGGTCGAACTTCGAACTCATGTCAGAAATCGAAGTCATCAATATAATTGCCAGCTTAAAGCCTACTTCCCACACTTTGGACCCCCTCCCATCCACAATAGTAAAAAATCTCAACCATGTCATTGCCCCTTTCTGGACAAAAATCATCAACGCCTCTCTCACATCAGGTTGCATCCCAGACTCCCTACAACTAGGACAAATCACCCCTATAATCAAGAAACCAGGGGCCGACCCCAACGAGCTCAACAACCTCAGACCTATCTCCAACCTTCCGTTCCTAGCTAAAACATTAGAGAAATGCGTACTCCAACAACTCAACAAACATATTGACGACTTCAACCTGCTGGACACCTTTCAATCGGGTTTCAAGAAAGGTTGTAGCACTGAAACAGCGATGCTCAATATTTCAGATGATATCCACAGAGCCTTAGATGAAGGTGAGGCCTGTCTCCTCATCCTTATTGACTTATCAGCGGCATTCGACACAATAAACCATTCAGCTTTACTTGAGACTCTGAAGAGGCGTTCTGGCATTAATGGCACAGTACTAGAATGGTTCACTTCCTTCCTCCAGCACCGTTCGCAACAAATTAAAATCAACTCCTGCCTCTCGGCACCAACACGTGTCAAACTTGGAGTCCCGCAAGGATCGATCCTCTCACCATCCCTCTTCAATCTCTTCATGGAACCCCTTGCAATTATTTTGAAGCAAGCAGGGGTTCAATACCACCTTTATGCAGATGACACTCAAATATACCACAAAATCAAATCACCCAAGGATGTCCAACACCTCAATGCCACGCTAACCAAGATTCAAACCTGGTTTAATGCAAACCACTTAAAGCTGAACCCGGACAAAACGGAATTAATACTGTTCTCTCCGAAAAGTAACCACAGACCTATTCAAGGCTGGCTCAAGAATTTTGATGCTCTAAACTGCCGCCTCGTCCTAGCTGACTCGGTAAAATCACTAGGCATTACCCTGGATAAGAACCTGTCAATGAAAGACCACATCAAGAACTCTGCAAAAGGTGCGCTTTACTCTCTAAAACACCTCAAGAAAATTAAACCTTTCATTCCCCAGGATGATCTTAAGACAATTGTACAATCCCTAGTCCTTTCTAAACTGGACTACGGGAACGCCATTCTAACAGGTGCACCAAAAGCTCACCTTGCCCCACTACGGTCAGTCCTTAACATGGCGGCTCGACTCATAACTGGTGGAAAAAGATTTGAACACATCACACCTTCCCTCAACTCACTCAACTGGCTTCCCATGGAAGGCAGATGTATCTACAAACTGGCCTGCATTACACACAAGGCCCTCCACGCCCAATCCCCCAATTACCTGAACAGCAAACTGGTAAAAGCAGGAAAATCAAGAACTCTGAGAAGCACCAACTCACTTCTTCTCATCCCCCCGAAATTGAAAAGGAAAGCGACTCAATGCCGATCCTTCTCTGGTAATGTTCCCAGGATATGGAACACACTCCCGACTGACCTCAGATGCAACCCCTCCTTCCCTTGCTTCAAAAAGGACCTGAAACTCCTGCTCCTCAACCAATACTTCTCTGACCAAGCCAACCAACCTAGGCATCAATAGACTAATGGACTCCCCACTCACTCTGACTCTCAAGGATGGGGGTTATATGACTGTTTCAACTACCTGCGTTTTTCACTCCTTCACTTTATATTTAAGGGTGATGTTTTTGCTTATATATTTATGCATCCTCATGTCCTGCGATGTGGTGCAACTTTTTCTTTTCCTTTGTGTATGTAAAGCGCTCTGATACACACGGGTCTAGCTAGCGCTATATAAAACTTTATAAATAAATTAAATAAATAGATGTTTGTATGGAACGTCTCGTTGCATGAGACCGGTAATCATACAGAGTAGACTTCAAACCAATGAAATTTGGTCATGTTTTACCAGGAGTCATGGTGTGGTGTCTAAACTGCAGCCCTGGTGGTATGTTGAAATATTTAACAACAACAATTTTGACCTGCACCAATATTGAATCCACCCACATCGACTAACACTACATCACCATGTTAAGAATGTGTACGGAAGTATAAATCTGCTATTCTTGAATCCATTAACCTTGGCCGCCTCACAGTAGTAGTCAGTATTGTGGCTATTGTTGATATTTCAACCATCATATTGTGACCTCTACCCTGCAGACCTTGATATCTGAAGACAAAAGCCATGCTACAGAATTTTAACACCAGATTTAAAAGTAAAATACAAAGAAAATCCATTTGCTCCATTTTTGCTTGCTTATTTGAAAGAAAATGGATCAAATGAAATTTGCACAAGCGCTAAATATGTCTCAATATTTCAGATCTCAATATTTACTGTGTTTACATAACAAGAACGGGAGAAGACAGATTTTCTCTATGTTTCAAGTATAAAAGATTTGACAAGTTTCTAGGACAATTCACATTGTTCCAGTTCTATCACTTAAAGAGCAGAAAGAGTGCAAAATCAGTTAATTCTTTTGGGAAGGGTGTTTATGAACTATGAATCCTTTTTCCTAATGCAAATTATTCTTAAACCCCTAATAGACATTTCTAATAACATAACTAAGGGGCCTGATGTAGCGCAAAATTCATTTTTCATTTTTAGGGGTACCTCATAATCACGAGTAGTCCGCACCCACACATATCCTTTTGTTGTATTAACCTGAGACATTAGAATGTGAATTGTAATAATGTGAATAGTGGTGTATTTAGGGACATTTCAATGTAAACGTGAAGAAATCTACGTAGAAATTAGATATAACCTGCTGAAATCATTAGCGTGCAGAATTAGTGTATACCGCTGGCAATTATTCATGTATTCGATGTGCTTATGTAATGTGTTAACTTAGAAGTATGCAGTAAAAGTGTTTATTTTATATGCAATTTTGTAACGTCTATGTGCCATCTTTCTTATGTTAGCTGAATTTGTAGGCCTGAAATGCATTTTTCCTGGAAGCCCTCGCATTAGATTTAATAGTTGAATTTCATGTGCAGGTTGGATTTTGTCCTTTCTCATGTTTCTGTTGCAGGTGGAAGAATCATCCTTGTTTGCTAGAATAATGTCTTTGTTTTAGGACTTAGGCATGGAGAGAAGGGGATACATTGAGTGTTGATACTGATAGTGGAGAACTGGTGTACTTTCTCATTGGAGAGAGCCTTGTAATCAAGGTCTTCCCACCAAGCTCGGGAGCATCGCTGTCCAGCGGAAAAGTACCTATGAGGAGGTGGCCTGAATGGATAACGTGACTCGCAAAGGATCCTGGGACACCACCTGTTCCATTGATGTATCGTAACTAGGGAAAGAGCCCCAGGACTTCTGCCTTGCCGAGAGAGAGAGAGAGAGAGAGAGAGAGAGAGAGAGAGAGAGCATCTTAGAACGAGCTCTGTTGTAGTAGCTTTATGCTGCTTGACCCAACTAATGTGGGGAGACTTCTTAGAAAGGCTTCACACGCTTGAGGTGCCTGTACGTCCAGTTATTTTCGACTTTGTAATAAATCAACTAATCTTATTTGGTAGTCTGTGAGTCTTAAGAGTCATAGTGAATTGAAATTGAAATGATTGACCCGCTAATGATTTCTCTCCACCCCACGCTTTCATGCTGAGAAAAAGTACCATCGACTCAAGGTTCTAGAGCGGATCTAGAACGCGGAAACTGGGCTCCTTCAGGCACATTACGATGTCGGTCGGACGAGCGTCCGATCGATATCGTAGCGGAAACGGGACCACCCGACAAGGAGTCGGGGGTCCTGCTTCCATTTTTATGATGCAACCGCCTTCATGGCAGTCGGAACGTGCATTTTTTTCTATTGTGGCTTGTTCTGTGGGCTGCAGTACAAGCTGTAATAGAAAAAATACACTTTTAAAACATCCATGCACTGTGTGGAAGGCACCATGCGGTGCCTGCTACACGATGCATGGATGTTTGGGTGGGCACCAGAGGTGCCCCCAAGCTACATAGCAGAAGCCGCTTGGGAATGGGGGCCCTGCTAGGGGCCCCCAAAGTCACTTTTTGACAGCCTTTCCATGTCAGAAAGGCCGACATGGAAAGGCTGTTGGAAACGGACATCATAATGCCGATGACGATGCCTGAGCAGGCACCGCCGCCATGTGGGTATTATCTGTCCGACCGATGCCCCAACGGGTTATCCGATCTTGTCAGAGGTGTCAGTCTTTCCCCAAGGCCGCAGCGGTCTGACCGACCGCATCGTAATGCGGAGGTTGGGCCACTGAGTCCGATTATCAGATGGACTGCCACCGACAGCCTGTTGGTGGCGATCCACCCAACATCGTAATGGGCCCCTAAGTTACTAATGTTTTCACAATCTTTTTTTGTTGTCCTGGCAAAAAATTATTCTTCAATATAGATTTGAAAAAAACATCTGTTTGGTCCAATCTGTAATTCCCAAGCAGCAAAATGCAAGTTAATTCCTTGGTTTTTCACCAGTGAAAGATTTCTGTAATGTGGTTCACTATAACCATGTGATTACGAAGCCGACACCGGGAACTCGGTCACGCCGCCAATATGGCGGTTGTGCCGGTCCCCAGGACACTTACACGGCAGGGGGCGGGGCCAGCGTTGGTGACGCGCTTGGCGCCCGCCCTCCCCGCACTCGTTTATTGGTCAAAACAGTCATGCCTCGGAAGCAGTCCAAGTGCTTCCGGGGCAACGCAATGGAAACGGGTCCTGGATCTCGCCGGGACCTGTTTATTCCAGTTTACAGGGGATGCGCTTAAAAAGAGCAGCAGAGCAGCGGCAGAGTCTCTTCTTCGCCACTCTGCCCCCGAGTCAGCACCTCCCCAGCCACACGTGGAGGACTCCAGGAAGCCTCCGTTTTGTCACAAGAGTGACCTAGTCACCCAAGTGTGCGGTGGCTGTATTTCCTTGCTGGACAAGGGGAGAGTTCTCACGTTTTCTGTTACTAATTTCAGACGGACGCCGGCATGCAACGGCTCGCAAAGGTATGTGAGTCACTCACGAGTGGAGCAAGCGGAACGGCTGTCGGGTGTCTCTCGAACGGGAGATGTGCTAATAAAGCAGGGGAGTGTTCTCCAGCAAGGTTTCGTCTTCAGGTCCTGTGCCACCGGAAGGAAGCTTGCCGTTGTGCGCTGGTCCCTGGAACTCCGCCCAGCTCAGGTCTCCGCTTGAGGGGCCAGGTGAAATGGAAGGATGGATAGCTGGTCATCCATTGGTGAGCAGGGTGAGACAATGTTTTTCGCAGCCGGGTATGCGGAGAGTCCGGCGGGCTGGTTTCAACGTTCTTTGCATGGGCAAAGGTTGAGGAAATCACTGTGGAGGTCTGCTGGTTTCATGTCCTGCAAGAGGGGAACTTGTCGTCACCTGCCGGTTAATTGCGCCTCGCCCACTCCAGGTACCCGCCGGGGGGCCGGGCCACAGAGAAGTCTGGATCATAGGCCATTCATAAGTGAGCTGGTTGAAGCAACATTTTTTCACAGGCAATTTTGCGGACAGGGCCCACCAGGCGAGTTGGAAGGTGTCAATGCATGGTCAAGGGGGATTGAGCTTTGATCAATTCCAAAAGCTTGTTGGTCCTTTGTTGCTTAGGTCCCCAGCGGCACCCGCTGCAGTAATAATACATCTTGGAAGCAATGATTTGGTGCACATGGGTAGGAAGGGAGTGTTGGAGGCTATAATCACGGAAGTGGGATGGTTGGCCAAGCAGTGATCCCGAGGTTCCAATGGAGGGGGGGAGTCTGTCTGGGTTTTGAATCACTCCGTAAAGAGGATTAATAATAGGATTTGACAGACTTTTCAGGACTCCTAAGCTGCAGACAATTCCACATGGGTGCATCCAGGGGGAGCGGTTCTTTTTTACAGGATGGGGTTCACCTTTCTTAACTGGGTAATGATCTTTTCCTGGAGAATGTGCTAGCCTGAGTGGTAGGGACAACACACAGGGCATGACATTTGTGTCAGCAGCGGATGGGGGGGGCCAGATAGTCGGTCAACTATACTGGCCTGTGGCGGTAAGGTCATGATTGCTAGGTCAAATTTTACATCTCTTAGTAGGCATCCCATTGTTTAACGGGGACACCTGGGGGGGGGCAGTGGTCCCTCATCACACTCCAGGGGGCGCTTACGGTCGGTAGGCTGAAGGGTGCGGGTGTAGGAAGTTACGCTTCCGGTAGGCCGCTTGGGCCAACCCCTGCACAGGCGCATTGGGCGCCAACGTGGCATAACATCAGCCCTGGGAGGTAGGATGGAAGGGCGTAGGGGGCGCCCGCGGAAAGGAATCTGGTGGGCACACGGGCCTCCTGCACAAGGTCACTCCGGTAAAGGGGGACCTGGAAAGTAGTTCGGAAGAGTCATGGCCTTGCACGTAGGCTCATCCAGGATACGCAGAAAACAAATTGTACATATTCCAGTTTTAGGTTAGGTATGGCTATGTATTAGATTCATTTTAAGGTTAGCCATAAAATGTGTTAAATATCTATATTCGAAATGTGATTGAATATGTTTGGGTTTTCTGCTTATATGTTTAAAAAATTGTGTGTTATGATTTTTAATTATGTTTATTAATTTGTAATAAATACGGCCGGGGTTATACGACCCCTAATCCAAAGAGTTGTGTTGGATGTTTTATTAGCGATGCCTCGGGAAGAGAGGGTTTGGGGGTTAGGGCTCAACTGATCATTTTATGGGAGGGGACTCGGCAATACCAGGCCATATAGGAGAAAGTCACATAACCTCCATCACATAACCACATCCATGCAATGCAAAGTTCTGAAAGGAAACTGGCCCAAACACACCTTCCCACCTTTCCATCACATTTTTTTCCACGTGGTCGCGAATGACCTCTTATATACGAGTATGTTCATTAGAGATTCTTCTGCTGCAAAGTACAGAAAAACAAAACAAAAAATTGCTCACTATAAAATTCTCTGCTGCGTTCGGGTCTAAGTCTGCTCTCTATTGAATCCCTTAAATTTACATTCTCAAAAAAGTAAAAATAAAATCTCAGATTTCCTTTTTCCAGGTATTGGAGAAATTATGTGAAATTACACAAAATGGAAATCCAGCATTTAGCGCTATATTTTAGTGCAAAATGCATCAAGAGGACATATTTCGTGCTAAAAAATAGCATGCAGAAAAGACAAGTGTGGTGAAAAACAGCTGCTCATTTTCAGGTTACTTGCATTGTTCCTGTACTCCAAGGTTAGGGATTTTGCTCTGGGGATAATGGTGTAGTTTAGGGAATTTTGCATCACAAGCATAACTTGAAATGCCAAAAATTACACAAGATTGCACTGGTGTAACAAACATTTCACCTACGCAGTGACAAACACTGCCACTGCACTGACCCACGCTTCACGGTAGAACCTTTCACATGCACCCATTGCCACTTCACCTGCCACTGCACACACACCAGCCCACCGATCAGCCCCACCACGAACACACCACAGACACCACCTGAACAAAAACACCAGCTCGCATGCGCCCTTCTCAGCACATGCTCACTATGCAAGCATTCCACTGAATTATGGAACCTCATTGCCACCCTCACACCTGACATCTTCTTCCTCACTGAGACCTGGCTCAGCCCCATATCCACCCAAGACATTGCCACAATAATCCCCAACGGATATAAAATCACTTACCAGGAGCACGCCAACAAGTTGGAAGGACGAACAGCCATCGTCCACAAAGAGACCATAGAGTGTATTACCACCACTGACAACACCACCACCCCATGGAACATCACAACTTCAAGTTCCACGAGGACAAGACAAACATCAGAGGCACCCTCGCATACTGACCCCAGGCCAACGTTCCAGCTTCTGCAACACCATCACAAACTTCATTGCACCCCTATTAGCCTCCAAGGACTACATCTTTCTCTGCAACCTACATTTCCACATTGACGACCCCAATGACAAAAACACCACACACCTCCTCGACCGTATGAGTCACCTCGGATTGACCCAGATTGTCTATGACCCTACATACACCGCAGGACGCACACTGAACCCAATTTTCACGTCCAGGAACCGCATCAAATACAGCCAAGTCACAGAACTCAGATGGACCGATCACTCCATCATCCACTTCAGCATCTCCAGCCCCTGCACCGCCACCCCCAAGATGACCAATGCCCCCCACCGGAGAGGGAGCAAAATCTCAGAGACCAGCTGGGCGAACGTCCTCAACACCTCTAACCCTGCTACCAACACAAACCTCGAACAGGCAGTGAAAAACCTCAATGCCTGGATCACCAATTGTGCAGACAGCATCGTCCCCATCAAGAGCAACATCCAGAGAGAATCCTCCAAAATGCCAGCTGGTACACCATGAACTCAGAACAGCGAAATGAGACAGCAAACAGTTGGAGATAAGATGGCGCACCGGCAAGGACACCTCCAACAGGGCAGCCTTCAAGACCTCCCCCAACCTCTACCACCACCTGCTGAGGGCAAGAAAGAAGACAGCCCTTGATGCACTCTTCAAAACCAGCACCAACAACACCATGAAACTTTTCAACATCGTTAAGGAATTCTCCAACTCGGCTGTCAGTGAAAACAACATAACTCCCTTGCAGGAGCTGTGCGACAGCCTCGTCCACTTCTTCCACGACAAGATCGCAACCATATACAGAAACTCTGAACCCCAACCCACACCTACCGACCTCCTTGACAGATATGCCACCAACGTAACCATCATGAACCACACACTGACCACCTGGAACATCCTCTCCACCTAAGGACACCACCTCCACCATGAAATGCATCCCCTCAGGAGCTTCCACAAACCCATGCCAGCACCACATCTTCACCTCGGAAACCAAAGGATCAGCCAGGACCTCCCCACCCTACTCAACAGCTCTATCACCACCACAACATTTCCTGATGCCTGGAAACACGCTGAAGTCAGACCACTACTCAAAAAACCCTCCATCAACCCCAGCAAACTCAAAAACTACTAGCCAAACTCCCTGCTCCCATTTCAGCGAAGGTACTGGAAAAGATCAACAACCAACTCATAGCACACCTGGAGCAGAACCAGCTACTTGACATCTCCCAATCTGGCTTCTGCAGCAATCACAGCACCAAAACTGCCCTAATCGCAACCACTGATGACATCCGAACTCTCATCGACCGAGGAGAAACAGCAGCTATGATCCTCCTCGACCTCTTGGCAGCCTTCAACACCATGTCCCACCGCACACTAATCGATAAACTCCACCACATCGGCATTCAAGGGGACGCACTCAGATAGATCACCTCCTTTCTCACATGAAGAACCCAGAGGATCCACCACCTACCTTTCACCTTTGAACCCAAGGAGATCACCTGCGGTGTCCCCCAGGGCTCATCCCTCAGCCCTATGCTTTTTAACACATATATGACCCCGCTGGCCAACATTGTTCGATTTACGGTCTCAACATAATTTCCTATGTAGACGAAACCCAACTCATCCTCTCACTCACCGACAACCCTACCACCACCAGAACCAACTTCCACAGATGCATGACAAACATCACCATCTGGATGAAGAAGAACTGCCTGCAGCTGAACTCAGACAAGTTGAAAGTGCAACGGCAGCAACACATAGAATGACTTCTGGTGGCCATCAGACGTTGGACCCGCACCCACTCCCTCCAACCACGCCAGAAACATCAGAATCATTATTGACAACAAGCTCACCATGAAATCACAGATCAACGCCGTCTCCTCCACCTGCTTCCTCTCTCTGCGACTGCTACGTAAGATCTTCAAGTGACTACCCCTACATTCGAGACACAGTGTGACACAAGCCCTCATCACCAGCTCACTGGACTACAGCAACACCCTCTACGTAGGAATTGCCGCACACCTCCTACAGAGACTTCAGACCATACAGAACTCCGCAGCCAGACTCATCCTCGGCCTTCCCCGACTAACCCACATCACACCCCACTTCAGGCAACTCCACTGGCTCCCAGTACAGAAGAGATGCCAATTCAAGCTGCTGACCTACACACACAAGCTCTATACAACCAAGGACCCTCCTACATTAACCACCGCCTGAACTTCCACCATTGTCGAGAATTCTACACTCCTCCCTTTCACTTGCTCAAACTCCCCTTATCTACCGAGGCAGAAGTGGAGGACTCTCCTTCTCCCACATCGCAGCAAAGAACTGGAGCAGTATCCCCACGCAACTCCAGACCATCACCTCACATCCGAAATTCCAAATGGTCCTCAAGACCTGGCTGCTCAAATAAGCCTCTGCGACGTGCAAGCTCCTGGATACCCTACTGGGTGATTAGCCACGCTTTATAAATCCTGATTGATTGATTGACACATTATTTTTGTAGGGAAGAATTTTGGTGTTGGTTACCACATTTGGGAAACCCTAAGCGTAGGTAAGTTGCACTGTAATATTTTTTGCTAGAATCTCTTCGGAAGGCCTGACAGGCTTAGAATCTTTGGACCTTCGGCCTAACAGGCATAGATGTGTGCCATGATCTTTCAATAATTAAAAAAATTAAATAATGCATTATTTGAAAAGTTTTATAAAGCGCGAACAAGACCCAACCGGGTATCAGAGCGCTGTACAAAGAGGAAAGCTGACGTATAGGTACAGAGACAATATAAATACATTTACAAAAAAGGGTAATATGAGAGGAACCGGAAGCAAAAAGTAAATGAGGGTGCTAGGGGAAGAGTAGGTAGCAAGTGAACAAACAGGTAACAGCCAACCTAGATGAGGCCAAGCAGTTTCATCATCAACTTACTTCAAAGACAAACGAAATAAGTTTAAACCCCCAGTAGAAATGATTGTCAAGCAGTTTCATCATCGACTTACTTCAAAGACAAACAAAATAAGTTTAAACCCCCAGTAGAAATGATTGTCAAGCACAAGTTTCAAACATAAAGTGAAGGTAAATTGTTAAGCATGCAATAAAACACCCAAGCACACCCCATAAGGCAACATGAGAGGAACCTGAGGCATAAAATAAATGAGGACGCTAGGGGAAGAGTAGGTAGAATGAACAAACAATAAACAGCCCACCCAGATGAGGCCGAACAGTTTCATCATCGCCTTACTTTAAAGACAGCTGAGATACGTTTTAAACCCCAAGTGAGAATGATTGTCAAGCACGAGTTACAAACAAAGAAAAGTCAATTGTCAAGCATACATTTCAACACAACAAAGTAAAAATGCTTGTCGAGAATGCAAGGTAATTGACTAGCAAATGACATGGAGGCTATTGTTGATGCAGTTCTTCCAATAGTAGCCATTTGACCTGTTTTTTGAATGAGGCAGTCGAAGGGTTGGCTCTGATCTCTGTTGGTAGGGCATTCCAAATTCTTGGAGCCAGCCCTGAGAAGGTACGATTGTAGGTTCTTTTTTATTGAATTTCGGTGGTTTCAGTAGTAGGGTATTGGAGCTTCTTAGGTTTCTTCTGGATCCGGAGAGCTCAAGTTTTTTTGCCAGGTAAACGGGGCTATTGAAATGTATAGCTTTATGTGCCAGGTAGGCTATCTTGAAGCGGATCCTAGCTTCAATGGGGAGCCAGTTAAGCTGGATTAAGTCAGGTGTGATATGATCATGCTTTCTAGAGCCTGTGATTAGTCTGGCAGAGGCGTTCAGAGTAGCTCTTAGCGGCGCTAACCTAGATTTAGGAAGACCAGCTAGGGTTACCAAGCCATATTCTACTCGTGATATAACTAAGGATTGGACTGCTGATTTCATGTCTTCGGGGGGTAGGAACGGTTTAATTTTCCTAAGAGTGTTGAGCTGATGGTTGGCACTCTTAATGGTTGCACTGATGTGACCTTGCATGTTTAGAAATTTGTCTAGGGTGACCCCTAAAGAGCAGGCGGAGTCCACCAAATGTGGGGTGCAGTTGAGTGCTGAGATTGTTTTGATCCAGTTTTGCGTGGGAGCCTCGTGATTGCGTGGGGAAATCAAGAGAAATTCAGTTTTGAGAGAGTTAAGTAATAAGTGGTTATGTGTTAGCCGTTGTTGAGTTTTTTGAAGCGCTCCGTTAAGAGTTTTAATGTCATCTGGAGAGGAGATCTTCAAATACAGTTGAGTGTCATCCGCGTACATGTGGTACTGAATGTTTGAGTCATTTAGAATGGCAGTTAGAGGTTCCATGCATAGGTTGAAGAGAGTGGGCGAAAGTGCAGAACCTTGAGGCACCCCAATAGAGACTGAAGTGCTGGCCGCCAAAGATTGGTTGACTTTGATTCTTTGTGTTCGGTTATGCAGGAAAGAGGAGAACCAATTTAGGACAGGGCCCGATAGCCCCATCCTGTATTGAAGAAGGTTAATCAGGGTATCATGTTTGATAGTGTCAAAAGCAGAGGACAAGTCCAGAAGAATTAGAAGACATGGTGTATCTTGGTCCAGAGCTCTCAATGCGTCATCAACAATGTGAGTTAGCGCTGTTTCTGTGCTATGACCTGATCTAAAGCCTGATTGATGTTGGTCTAGGAGCTGAAATTTCTCAATGTGGTCGCAAAGCTGTGTGTGAACACATTTCTCGAGCAATTTTGCTAGGGACATGATGTTGGTGATCGGCCGGAAGTTACTGGGATCTGTAAGGTCTGCATTGGGCTTCTTGGGGATGGGTGTGACTTGCCCCATTTTAAGACAGTCGGGAATCCTCCCTGTAAGAGAGATTGTTGGATGATCCTGGACCAGAGAGGCAGAACTGCCAAGTTGAGGTCTTTGAGCAGCTTGGCGGGGAGTGGGTCCTTGAAATGGTTGGAAGGTTTCAGAGAAGCCAGGGACAGTGACAGCTCCTCCAAGTCTGGAGGTCGGAAGGAATTCCAGCAGGCATTGTTTTTGGGTGTGTACAGGCATTGATTTTGGGTGTGTATTGCCGTGTAACCAGGCAAACCCTCGGAACTCATAGACAACAAATTCTCAGCGGCCCGTTGCAGTTCCCGCTCAATACTTCTAGACTTTTCAGCGAAGTGCTCTGAGAAGTCCTCCTCACTGGGTCCAGCGATTTTGATTGCTGGAATAGGATTAGCCTGTTGTTTGATGATATCAAACAGTTTCCTGGGACGGTTTTTAGCGCTGTCAAGCTGATCTCTGAAATGATCTGATTTAGCGATGCGAATGAGTTTGTTGTAGGAGCTTCTCATCTTTCTTAACTGTTCGAGGCTAGAAGTGGAGGGGGCATTTCTCCAACGTCTCTCAGAGAGCCTCAGCTTGCGACGTTCGTCATTAAGGATACCACTGAACCAAGGTTTGGATTGTTTGCAGGGAATCCTTTTAAGTAGCTTCGGGGCTGCAGAGTCGAGAATATTAGACATAGTGTTGAAGTAATGATCCGTCAACTCTTCCAAATTATTCATGGTAGTTGGAGGTTCAAGTAGATTCTTGCTCAAGATGGAAAGGTTAGAGATGTTGATATCTCTCAGGTTACGAGTCAATTGCTTGTTTTTGAGTGGTTGCCCTTGTCTAAGCAATACCTTCTCCTGAATGCGAAAGGAGATTTGGAGATGATCTGACCAATCACATGGTACTATGTCATCTAGCTGAATAATGTGCTCTCTAGCTATGATGAGGTCAAGGGTAGCGCCCATGCAGTGGGTAGGATCGTTGCAGGCCTGTATATAGTTGAGGTCAGAGAGGAAAGACTTAAGAGAGCAGACTATTGGATCATTAGAGTCATTCCAGTGAAGGTTGAAGTCACCGAGGAAGATGTGATTAGGATGGAGGGCTGAGCTGGCAGAGATGGATTCCATTAATTGTTCTACGAAAAGTAAGTTGTTGTCCCCAGGAGGATGGTAGATCGAGTGAAGCACACAGACAATCTTGCCCTTGTTCCAAATTTCAGCGACAAGTAGCTCACAGGAGGACATCGAGTCCTTATGAGTCTGCTTCAAAATGAGGCTGGACCGATGGATGCAAGCAATCCCCCCCCCAGCTTTAATAGCCCTATCACATCTGACAATGTCATAGCCAGGAGGAATTAAAATGTCAAGTATTGGGGAGGAAGAGTCATTGAGCCAAGTTTCCGTAAGAATTAGGAGGTCTAATTCTTGTGATAAGATGAGTTCGGAGATATCTGCTGCGTGCTTCACTGCTGATCTGCAGTTGAGAAGCATCGATTTGATATGGGAATCTGTGGTTGCTTCCACTAGGTGCGAAGTGACTACCTGAAGTAAGTTGTCCTTATTCAAGGATCTCAGGTTAACACTCGGTTCTCTATCAGGATCGGAGGAGATAGTGGGTATGGAGCTAGGCGAGATTGCGTAGTCCTCATAAGATAGTGAGAGTGCGAGCGTAGTCAACCTCAGACCCCTGCGTTTGTAAACTACAGGGTCTGGAGTGGAGGTAGGGAGGAGGGGAGCGGGCCCTCGAGGGTAGTACGGGCAGGTAACAGAGGACCTTTCCATTCCACCATTTAAATTAGTTGCAGGGTGCGAGGGTAGATCCGATTCCGCGGGCGGATAAGGTGTGAGGAACTTTTCATTCTTTATTGAGCATTGTAGGAGGATCTGGAGGTTGTCATTTACAGTAAGGAGGTCCCGCTTCAGTTCGGCCAATTGATCCTCAATCCGCCGAAGACTGACACCATCAGGTGACCGTCCAGTATAAGGTGCAGGGAGATGCCCCTTCTCCATACAGCTATTGCAAGGGGAGATGGACCCCTGCTTAAGCTCAGTTGTGGGCTCCAAAGGAGTAGTGAGAATGGTAAGGATGGCGTCAGGGATCATAAGCGGCGGTTGAGGGGTACACCCTTGAGTATGTCCAAGGGGCGGTCCACCGGTAGTATCCTGAGCCCTGGGCGTAGAGCAAGAGGAAGCAGTAGGTTTAGGGGAGTTCAGAGGAGAGGGTGGCCCAAAGGTAGCGTCCTGAGCAGTGGGAAGAGAGTTAGAGGAGGAAAGCAAAGGAAAGGGAGTCCCTAAGGTAGCATTAGGATTAGGAGTAGGGATAGATTGGACGTGAGGGGAGGGGTTGTTGTTGCTTCTAGTCAAGAGGTTAGGTCGTGGTGTAGTGGGTTTTGGGACCAAGGGCGGTGAGTGTACTATGTTTAGGGGGAAGTCCGTGTCCAAGGGACTGGCAGTCGGATTGAAAGTGGGGGTGGTTTGTGCCTGAGGTGGTGGGACAGGGGGGTTGAGTATGCCGCGGTTTGAGGGGGTCAGTGTCCAAGGGATCATTGGTGCCGTTGGCTGTAGAGAGGGTGTGGTCAGGAGGGGTAAGTGTCTCGGGATCAGCCTTGTGGTGATTCCTGGTTGTGCGTTTGCTGGTCCTGGTAGTATCGGTTGCCGTCATTGTAGTGGGTGTTTGCCGGCGGAGTGTGATGATAGGGGTAGTGAGATTATAGTTAGTGATGGTGGATGTCCATGAGTTGTATCGTGGGTCATCTGGTGAGGGAGATTGGGTCGGTTCAGGGTTTTTGTCTGGGTGAGGGGCGGTAAGGAAAATTGGGTTAGAAGGCACTGCTGAGTTATAGAGGAGAGTAGCGTTGGGAAGTGCCGATCAAAAGTGGTGAGGTGCGGGTCTGAGGCCTGAATGAGAATGTTTCCTGTTTTGAAGATGGAAATTGTCAGTTCTCCTTTAAAGGTAGGGGAGACAGTTGTGGAGATTTTTTCGCCATAGGGAATATTAACCGACTTGGTGACTAGAAAATGAAGAAGGAAGGTGTTTTTCCACTTAGTTGGGCGGTTTGTGTAAAAGATGAAGTTAGTTTTCGTCTCGCCATTAGTAGCAGTGAGGTAGTTGTCAACAATAAGTGTTTCTGGGTGCTGTTTTAGGGTTCTATGCTTTAAGTTCTTTTTAGCATTACTGGTCAGGTTTTCTGGGTAGTTAATGGACCAAGAGTTTGGTCCGTGGCGAACGAGTTTAGAGATCCTGGTGGTATATGGCGGAGGCATAGTTAATGACTGAGAGATTCTGGATCAAAAGAATCGGTTGGAGGAGAAGTTAGTTGTGCATTTGCGTCTTGATGTGGTGTATGGCTGAACTAAATAGTGCGGGAAATGTCAAAAACTGGATTAGGTTGTTTTCTAGTATCCCTGTTTGGTATCAAAAGGCAATGTCATTCCACAGACCAGTATCATTGATCCGCTAAGAAAGTACGCTTTCGTGTCTTATTTAGGTTCCCTGAAGGAGCACTCAGCCTCATCAAACAGATAGGCAGTGTAGATCCAAGGACCTGTAGCAGAAACCATCAAGCCCAAGTAATCCTGCAGTTCTACTTGTGGCTCTAGGATTGAGCTCTTAAGCTCACTCACGCGATCCAAGTCTCCTAGCTAATGTGAGGTAGGTAGCGATAAATAAGACGTGATTACGAGGAAGATAACATGACTTTTGGGGGGGGGGAGGAGAGTGGTCTTCACACAATGTCTGAGCACCAAGAAGTTGAGAGCCACATCACAAAATCATGATCCAGCCGGCTGTCCCACATTAGACTGAATAGACATACCGAGCACATCCCCCACATCCCCCAACTCCATGGTAGACCCCAGACATGATCCACGCAAAGGGTTCATTAAGCTCCCAGGAAGGGCAGCCCTAGATAGAGATGCCACAAAATAATGGTATATGTCCCAGCTTAGAATGAGATGCCACTGAAATATTGGTACACGTCACAGCACAGCATATTGCATTGCCCTATCCAAGATGGCCGCCATAGAATGATAAAAGCCAATTCCTCTTTCTATTTCCATGGACCCTTTTGTCATGTACCTCTTCTATTGGTAGAGGAAGCACCAAAAGTGCAGCAGTCACCGGGAAAATCAAAATGGGTGCCAGCCCACAGTTAAAATACAACATTAAAGTTCCAAAGATGGAGACCCCGCAAAGGTAGATAGGTGCGAACCTCCGTGACAAGAAACAGCCATATGAGACTTTTTCCAAATGAAGGAGTGGTTCAGAGGAAGCTCGTCTCCCGAGACGGACGTATCTCGAGCAAAGCCAGCAGCCCCAGAGCATGCAGACCAGACAAAAAGCCAGCAGCCCCAGCACGAGCAGACCACGGACACAACTCGCCAGTAATTCAATGCGAGGAGATGTAACTACTCATTGACCACGGGGGCAAGAGTGGTCAGAATCACCCATGCGACCATCAAGATCTGGCGTTCTGCTCCCCGGCTCCGCACAACCACAGAGGGAGGCAGCCAGAAGCAATCCAGGCCTTTTCAGCGAATATCGTCCTTCCAACGCGCATCGGACCTCTGTGCCTTGTGAAGTTGAGGAGGAGCTTGGATAGAAGGGAATAGCTCTCACCTATGAGTTTGTTGCCTAAGGAATCAAGGATGATGTCTCTGTTGTAAGGGAGACCAAACATTTTTGAGGGAGTCAGTCCAAGATGGCCGCCCCGTTTACTACCAATGTCTGTTCCTAGGCGGAGGTCCTCTCTCCCTTTCTATTAGTATTAGTAGGTCCTTTAGGGTGTAGTCCTGTTTCCGTTTCTAATGTGGAGTGGACCTTTTCTTTTCTTTTTTTCCCTATTGGAGTGATTTTAAGATGGGGTCCTATGTCTCTTTCTAGCTAAAGACCTGTCCTGGTTAAATCTTTCATGTTAGTTAAAACTAAAACTAGTGCTGCCATTTTGTATATTTTGTAGAGGCAGCTACTTGCTGGAAAAACAAAATGGGTTCACCGTTGTATGTGAACTGGATTACGCTGAACAAATCAGTGCACCAAGGTTACAGACCCCAAAGGGCTCTACTAGTGTGCATAAAAGATTGCCGCTTAAGAACGACTTGTACGATCACTAGGGTGCTCTGAAAACTTGATTGCTGTTCGATCTGCGCCATCCCCAAAAATTGTTTGTGAAGAATCACTGAGATGAGGTGTAAATTATATAGATAGAAACTCTTAGCGCGTTGTTCTATAACCTAGTATGAAGAGGAGCTTCGTCCTCAGACCGATTCTCAATTAACTTAAAGCCGCCATCGAGAGGGCGGGGGAGGCGCCGTACCTGCGTGATGCCCGGGTCACAAGAGTGTTCACTGCAGCGGCGCGCCTCCCCGGTCGTATGATCCCGGTCTCTCGTGCCTCCAGGGCAGACGGCGAACGTGCCCTCGTCGCCACGGGAACCCCTGCTGAACGAGGTCTCCAGCTCTCCAGATGGAGTGCCCCTGTCACTCCAAGCTCGCTCCTGGTCCCTGTACCGGGGGATCGTGGCAGGGGGCCACCTCAGGAGGACCGGCACCTCAGGAGGACCAGCAATGCACCCGAAGCCAAAAGAATGAACGAAGTTCACGGTCTGAGTCCCAAGCAGCCAGGGGCTCTCCGCAGTCACCACTGGTCCCGGATCTTCAGAACGGCCGAGGGTGGATCCAATGCCCTTGCCTCGCTCCGTCGACCGAGCTCCCTCCTGATCGCGGTCTCGAGGCCGGGGGATCGAGGCAGGCAAATGACCACGGAACACCCCTGTGCGTAGTCGGGGCTCACGATCAGGGTCCCATCGCAGGCGCTCCCTGCATTCCGGGCCACCAGGCAGACGATGGGGGATCCGGTCTGAGCTGCGGTCGTCTACTTCACCGTCCCCACCAGATCCGCAGTCCCGCTCGGTTCTGTGTGAAAAAGGTCCTGGAAGTAAATCGGGAGCGGAACCACCGCTGGGCTGCCTCCAGATCTCCAGGTTAGTGTTGTCGCAGGTCCCATATGTTCGCTGGCTCCAGGTTTCTCCTCCAACCCCACTGGTGCAGAGGTAAGAAGCTGGAATTAAGTTGAATGTTGCTTGCGTTGTTACATCCGATTCCTCTGTTTGTCCGGTACAATTTACGCTGGGGCTAACAGGGATATCTCTTAAAGTGATCCCAAGCCTGCGGAGCTCTCCCTGTGAGCTCCTCACCAGTCGGTCATAATACATGATCATGCATACATCCATATAAATATAAATAAATATTCATAAACATACACGAGGGTAGAGCGACACCATGTTTGGAACTGCTGCGTTTTAGAGTACCTCTGTCTATGTAGCATTCATTATGGCTGCATAAGACATTCCTCACTGTATAGTATTTCTAGCAACTGTCCAGCCCAGTACAGTGAGGGAGTGCAGTCTGGCCAGTTCTGCAGAGATAAACCCTGGTGGCGGTAGAGGATGGTGGAAGAGAATGAAGAAAGCCGGTCATTTGGGCCCACTTACTGCACAGGCCCAGACACTCCTTTCTTTTTCTTTAGGTCCCACCTGCTAGACAGTGCATGCACTGTCTGTTGTAAAACGTACTGTTAGCTTACAGAAGCTTAGGGCCCACCCATTACTTACCATTGGTTGGCTTTTTTGTCACTCTCTGTTGCTTGCTTCCTATTGGTTTGCTTGTGTGGGCTTTCCTTCCTCGTCTTGTGTTTGTCCTTCCCCTGGAACCTGGACGCATTACTTGTGTTCCTGTACTGCTCACTTTTAAGGCGCTATTTTTTTCTTGTACTTCTCTTCCCTCACACCTCCCCCTCACTGCACTCTGGTGTTACTCTCTTTCTCACCCAGGTGCTTCTACCCCACACCACTGCATTGATTTGTTGCTTGTGTTCTTCTACTTGCCAGGTCCACGATGCTCTCTTTTACCTGTTTGCTCCCACCGGCATTTCACTTTGCTCTCTCTCTCTCTTCGTTTTCTTAACCTGTCCTGCGTCCTTCATGTTGCTTCCCCCACCTGCACCCCATGATGCTTTTGCCCCCATTTGCAGCCTCAAATGTTGTTTCTGACCCCCGGTCTCCTGGGTTACTTAAGCCCCGTACCCCATATTGCTTTCATTCTCCTTTGCTTCCCCCACCCACTTTGGAAAAAAACACTGTTGCATGTTTAATTTTTTAGTTTTAGTTATTGATCCAACTCAGATCAGTAACAAAAAAGAAATATAACGGGGGTTATGTCATTTTGCAGGGCACACACGTGTGGTGCAAGCACCTACAACATGATGCAGGCATTGTTTTTCTTTACTGACTGTGTCAAAAGATTTTTTTTACTTCTTTAGGCATGCTAGCATTGGAGATGCTGTACAGCATGGATAAAAACCATTCACAAAGCCAGTAGATCCCAAAGAAAGAGAACCTATTGGCTTTGCTAAGGCTTGACTTTTGTTGTGGCATTTTCCTTAGGTTAGTATGAGACGTCCACTGAAGAGTTCATGGTTGTTTTTCTACTTTTCAATCCTTAGTTGGTTAAGTGATGTACCTGTAAAACTACTAAACAGTTTTTTATGTGAAAATCTAACTAAAAACCTTCAAGCGTCTGGGCCAGCCCTTTTCTGCCATGGTCTGTCTGAGAGTCAGTCACACTCTGGTTCCATCCACAACGTTATACTGAATGGGGTAATGATTCACTCTACATTAGTTATTGGCTCACTTGCCCTGTGAATGCCAGCATTTTCTGATCACATGTGCAAATCCACCTGAAAATGAGGGTGCCTCAGTGCCAGGGCTCGTTGGCTAGTACATTAGTTTTCAACTTTCTTCTGTTATAGTTCCCTTTTCATTACTTTGCATTTCATCTTTTTATTTAAATTTTTCTTAAGAGGACACTACTGCTCTCCAGGCAGTGCTAACGGCCTGCTTGCTTTTCACTTATTTCACCTGCAGTGCGCATGTCACCACTTCTTCTAAACCAGGCGACCATTATAGAATGATGTTGTCCATAGTCTGTCATTGTTTTTACCACTCCAGGATGACCAACAAGTTGGTTCTAAATGTGCCCACCATGCTGGAACTTTAAAAAAGCATAGGCTATGTGCTACTGCAAGATGGACACCCACTGGTATGTTTAGTTTTGTTATTGCAAGCATAAAACCGTCAAATGTATACAGCTACATGTTTTCTTTTTTCTTCTTGTAATTTATCTGCATATGTGGTTTAGTTTGTATGTGTTTTAATGTGGTTGAGGCAGAGGGTGAAAGCAAGAAAGAGTCAGTAGATGGGTGAATGCGTGCATGAGGGCTAAGATGAGTGACATACATGAGGACTTGAGTGCAATTACAAAAAAGGCACTTTCATTCATAAGCCTTTTGACAATTGGCATTGTCAATGCTTGTTTTGCCTTTGAGACGTCCTCTCTTTTTCTTGTTTTGTCTTTGGAATAACTAAGTTAAATTTAATGTATTTCTAGGCATCGGCAAAAAGTATTTGTAAAATGGAAACCTATTATTCTGCTCTCGGATTTGAATCTTATGGCTGCTCCATTTTTCTTGGTAAAACACTTGGATAAAACATTTTTCTAAAAGCACCATCTTAAACAGGTGTCGCACTTCATGCACCGAAGACATCAATGAACCCTGCGCTCTTTGAGCTCGCAGAACAAATGAGCGAGTGTTTGACAATAGGCAGAGAAGGTACTTCAAGGTGTAAATCCCAAAAGAGAGCACCAGACGTTGTACTGCTTTTGAACCTGAAACTACAAAGGCCCAGACAACTAATGGCAGGTCATGCCAGCACGTGAGCTGTTAGAAGAATGTGCCTTTATCTTCAGGTCATAAACATATACTAATGAAAGGTCACGTCCCCTAGTACAAATTCCAGTTAACCAGTTACGAATGATTTCTTATGGTACAAAATCCAGTATATGTCACATAAGGCTAGCAGAGATTTGAATCGGGTTATAGTGAAATTAATATGGACCTCCGGGGCTATATGTGATCATATAAGAGGCAAATGCAACTTAAATAAGAGTACCAGCTGATGCCAATAGACATGTTAGACGCCAATAGTCACTTCGAATTGAAGCAATTAGGATGTTCCAGAGCATTTCGATATATGGTCAGGACATATGCATCAGCAGGATTGCAAACAGCGTCATCCTTTTGCATTTTATGGAGCATGCAATCTTCACACATCTTCCTTTGTGGACTTCTGGCAGAAGTTTCATAAAAATGAAGTTTTTTTTAACTAGAGTCATTTTCTCTCCTGCCAAACATGCACTCGGCAGTTTTTCACATGCTTTTGAAACCCTGTGAACATCGTAAAAATAAAAACATGAAAATTGTAACCTTAATTCTTCACAACAAATTGCAGTAGCGAAGTTTTATCAAATTCATCCCCTACTAGTATAAACTATTGGTAATGACAATACAACGGAAATTTCCACCATACACATTGCAGATATATGAATTACAAGTGATCTCAGACATAAGAAAGAAGCTATTGAAATTACATTTCATTCAGATATAAAATACATTAAAATATAAACTACTTACAATGATGTTCAAAAGTAAAATCATCTTCGTTTGGTCTCTTCTTTTATATTCAGTTTAAAGCTGTGCTAAATAGACAATGTGCTCGATTGATTGATTAACTCTTTCCAAACTGTAACTATTTTTTAAATGTTTTTTTCCTCAAAACATCAATTGTTGAATAGTTTCTGAAAACCTATGTAATGTTATATTGATTATTTGTACAGTGCCTCATTCCAGCCTAAATTCACCTCAATGAGCTGAGGGAGGTGGGTGTGAGAGACGGAACAAGCATTTGCAATGCAAAAGGTCTCTCATTTAAGACAGTTTAAGCTATTGTCATTTACAATGGCAATAGTTCAAACTCTTGTAAATGCAAGACCTATTTCACTTCAAAGAAGAGGCCTCATTGTCCGGGGCTGCTTGAAAGTGAAAGCGCGCATGGCGAGGAAAGCACGTCGTGCCTGCAGTAGGAGAAACCCATTAAAAAAAAGAGTGCTTACAGACATACCGTGTCGCAACAGAAGTAAAAGGGCCAGTCGCCATGGGAGGTTACAAATACAGACAAGGCGGTACCAAGGAGGGACTAAAAAGCCTAATAACGACTCGCAAGCCAGCGTTTACGAAGGACAATGGCACAAGCCAATGACAAATATGGGTAGAGAGTGGGCGGGGCTTCAAAGCCATACTCCACTACTGTATGCCTCGCAACAGCAGCCCATGCGCTTTCCAGGCTCAACCTAAAAAAGGAACCAGATAGCGGAAAGTCATGAGGAAGAAGCCGCGTGAATAGAGAGGGTGTCACTAAAATGATAAAATCTCACTGGACGGTGTAATACTGTATTGTGGGTTGTTGGTCTTATGTGTCTATTTCACAGACAGAGGGATTTTGGAATAGGTTGAAGTTTAAGGGTGGATGAGAAACGACAGTGAGGGCCGTTGTACCTTGATAATGCCAGCCGTGTTAGCCAAGCTTCTCTGACTCAAGTATCGCACCTCGTCCCTCAAGGACTTTTAACACAGGTCCTTTAGGTCAGCAGTGGTGCAGCAGTGCTGACTCATCCAGGGCTCAGTTCAAAAAAGGAGTTGGATTGAGATAAATAAATGTGATTTTCTCCATTAACATAAGCAGGGATGCGTGGAACTGCAGGCCCTCTTTTGTAAATTGTGAAAAATTGAAGCTCTGGAAACTTGTTGTCAGATCACAAATTTTGCTCTGAATACACGTTGGTGGTAATTTTAGCCCCCTCCCCGAATCAGTGAATTAAGAGTTTAAAATAAATAATTAATTATTCATCAAATTTGCAACCATTTTCAACTCTAAAATGGTTCTGTGGGAATAAATGTAGTCAGAGATGTAATTGAAGAAAAACATTGAATATTTGAAGTTTAAAAAAATGCAGAACTTTTCACAAAGATGCAGGTAAAATCATCGGTCAGCACATACATGGCCTTAAGGGTCATACGTGAAGCATGCTGGAGGGAGACATTCTAGCTACATGTCAGGTGCTCCACCTCCAACAGAAGCAGAGTTCGAGACGCTGTTGAGAAAGTTTAAAACAAAACATGTCCATTTACTTGATCATACATGACACACAATCTTTACGGAGCAGGCCACTCGTGTGCGGTTGCAATACATACGATGCACATCTCCGTGGATCTGTGGGCAAGAAGTAGGTTTAGATCACACTGGAATCAGTTCAACAATTTACCAGCAGCTCCTGGACAGGAGGTTTTGTTTACAGATGAGGAGGGGCCGGATGGGTCAGTAGTTTGCTGCAGGGTTAAAAACCTTTCGACCTCCGGGTCAAGGGTTCACAAGCAAGTACCGCTGTCTCCTTTTCTACAGACAGCAGCTGCTAGTTGGCCTAGGTTAAATGAATTGTTGGTCTAGTGCTTGTTGGTGGTGCGCAGCTGTCTCCATCATTAGGGACAGGGATTGCAATTAGCTCTAATTGTCAGTGTCGGTGATAGTCCCAGCCAAGAGGGCAAGGATGAAGTGGATCTGTAAACTGAACCCGCAGATGATTTCTGCTTCCTAGAGAAACCATGGGGCATATTTACAAGCCCCTAGCGCCACCTGAGTGTCACTTTTTTTGACGCTCCGTTGGCACTGTGTGCTGGCCGATATTTACAATGCCACGCAAAGCCACTTTGCGTGGCTTTACACGGCCTTGTAAATATGGCCCTCTTTCACGCAGTACTCTGCGTCAAAGGGGCATGTCACGGGTGTTGCTGTGGGTGTTCCCACACAAAACCCATGCCTTTTTGACACTGTCCCAGATTTACAAGGATTCGTAAATCTGAGGCAGCACCAAAAACAAACGCCTTTCCAGGGGAGGTGTCAAAGTGGCGCAACGAGGAGAAAAACTTTTATTTCTCCCCGTTTTTTGCTCTTTCTGTGTGTGCTGCATTCTGCAGTGCACATAAAAGGAGCAAAACTCCATTAATGATTATTTTTGGGCAGGAAACCTGCACAAACATAGTCATCCCTGCAACACAGGCACCCTTGCACCAGCAAGGGTTCCTGCATTGGCGCACAGCTGCTGTTTGTGCGCTGGAGCAGGGGAGAACACAGGGGTGCACAGTATTCTTTATTCTTGTAAATATGGCGCATCCCTGCATATTTTAAATGACGCAGCTCGGCGCAGCAAAATTGCTTGCGGCACTGCGCTGCGCCATTTCATTGTAAATATGCCCCCATGTCTCCCTACAGGCATGGTTTCTGTTAATTTAAAGGAGCTAACCTACCCCATATCAATGGAGTGTTGTAAAGTTGGTGGGTGCAATCAACAATGGATTGCGGAGGTGTGGGGGATGAGTGGGTGGCACTGGATAGTGCTAGGTAGCCCAGTGGGTAAAAGTGCGGGGGGAAGGAGTAAGCAGGGTGGAATAGTGACTCAATCAAAGCACTCTCTGCCTTGTCAATGAATCTCACCTCATCATGTCTGCCCATTGCCTTATGAAACAGTCCACTTCTGTGAACCAGAGTATCGCTCTTCTCAATTGCACTCCAGTAATGGACTGTTCCAGGAAGCAACTGTTTGGGGAGTGGGCGGAGGGGATGGAAGGATCAGCAAATATTTGACTGTTGATGTCCATACCGCTTCCAGATCTGTGGGTGATAATGCTTTAGCACAGACCCAAAAAGAATTGTCCTTTCAGGCTGAAATAACAGACGTTTTGATTAGTCAACTCAATGGCATTTGCTTTATCGACCTGTGATGGATGAAGGACTGGGTTACGGATGCTGGGATTAGAAACTGTAATATTCAGAATATGCATCGATCTCTGCTGCAGTCGACTGATCTCTTTCTAGATGAGAGAACATAAGATATAAGTGCAGCCAACCTGGCACTTTTCCCACAGGTTCAACTCTAGCTAGGAGATAGGGTTCTTGGTTATATTCTACCCCCTAGACCAATCAATCAATCAATCAGGGGTTTGTATAGCACAGCTACTCACCCGTGAGGGTCAGTCTCAAGGTGCTGGGGATGGGTGTGGGGAGGGGGAAGGCTCCGTTGAGTGCTGGGGTCATCCGAAAAGCCAGGTCTTGAGGTCCTTCCTGAACTGGGGCAGTGTGGGGGCTGGCCAGAGTTGGAGGGGGAGGTCGTTCCCGGCCTTGACTGCGTGGGATGGTGGCCAGAGAGAGGTCAGCGGGATGGTGGCCAGAGAGAGGTCAGCTGATTGGAGGTGTCTCTTGGGTGCGTGGAAGGAGAGGTGGTCATTTAGGTATGCTGGTCCGATGTTGTGGAGGGCCTTGTAAGCGTGAGTGAGGAGCTTAAAGGTTATTCTTCTATCGATGGACAGCCAGTGGGGATCACAGAGGTGTTGGGTGATGTGGTGGTGGTGGGGGATGTCTAGTACCAGTCTGGCTGCGGCGTTCTGGACGGTCTGGAGCTTGGGAAGTAGTTTCTTATTGATTACGGCATAGAGGGCGCTGCTGTAGTCCAGTCTGCTACTGAAGAGGGCATGCATGACTGTTTTTCTAGATTCAGGAGGGATCCATCTGAACGTTTTTCGGAGTATGTGGAGTGTGTTGAAGCAGGCCGAGGATACAGCATTGATCTGGCGGTTCATCGTGAGTGCTGAGTCTAGTATGATGCCGAGGTTTTGTGTGTGGTCCGTCTGGGTCAGGGGGTTTCTGAGGGCGGGGGGCCATCAGGTTTCGTCCCAGGATGGGGTGGAGTCAAGGATGAGGACTTCTATTTTCTCGGAGTTGAGTTTCAGGCAACTCTTCTTCATCCAGGTGCGATGGCATTCATCCCTTCTTCGAAGTTGTGCCTAGTGATGTTGGGTTCTTTGGTGAGGGAGAGGATGAGCTGGGTGTCGTCAGCGTAGGAGACAATGTTGAGCCCGTGGTTTCTGACGATGGTTGCGAGGGGGGCAATGTAGATGTTGAAGAGGGTGGTGCTGAGGTAGGATCCCTGGGGCACTCCACATCTGGTTTCTGTTGGTTCCGAGAGGATGGGCGGGAGTCTGACTCGCTGAGTTCTGCCTATGAGAAATGAGCATATCCAGTCAAAGGCCTTTCCACGGATGCCGATGATGTGTAGTCTGGTGGCTAGTGTGTGGTGGAAGACGGTGTCAAAGGCAGCTGAGAGGTCCATGGGGATGAGGGCTGCCGTTTGGCCCTGATCGAGGAGGGAGCAGATGTTGTCGGGGGTGGGGAGTAGGGCTGTCCGAATTGGGAGATGTCCAGGACATTGTTGGCTTCGATGAAGTTTGCTAGCTGGGTGTTGACGGCCTTTTCAATGACTTTGGCTGCGAATGAAAGCAGGGAGATGGGCCTGAAGTTCTTGAGGTCCGTCGGGTGTGCAGAGGGATTCTTCAGGAGGGGGTTGACTTCTTGGTGTTTCCAGTCATCGAGGAATGAGGCGTTTTTGAGGGAGCAGGTGATCGTCCGGAGTAGTTTGGGTGCGTGTGGCCGTGGCGGCTCTGTGGAAGATATGGGGTAGGCAGGGGTCTGAGGGTGCTCCAGAGTGGACGATCTTCATTATCTTTAAGGTGTCTTCTGTCATGAGCGGGGTCCAGGTGAGCACGGTCTGTTGGGTGGCGTCGCTGGGGGTGGGAGCTGGGGCAGTGCAGAGGTCTTGGTTGTTGAAGTTGTCGTAGATCGTCTTAATCTTGAGGTGAAAAAAGGTGCTGAGTCGGTTGCAGAGGTCTTGGGAGGGTGGGACGTCTGTTGTTTCGCTGCCGGGTTTGGTGAATTCCTTGATGATGGAGAAGAGTTCTTTAGAGTTGTGGGCGTTGGTGAGGATTCTGTCTTGGAGGAAGTTCTTTTTTGTGGATTTGATGAGGTGGTTTTGTGCTGTGGTTGCTGCTCTGTAGGCGGTGCGTATTTCTGGGGTTTTGTTGTTCCTCCATGTCTTTTGGAGTTGTCAGAAGGCGCGCTTGGGTTCTTGGAGTGCAGGGGTGAACCAGCTTGTTTTCTTGATGTGTTGCCCTGTGGCTTTCTTGAGGGGGGTGAGTGTGTCGGTGCAGTTCGTGATCCAGCGGTGGAGGTTGCGTGTCACGGTGTTAGCGTCTGGCGTAGTCAGTGATGAGGTGCTGGTGAGGGCGGAGGTGAGCTGGTCTTCGGTGACTTTGTTCCAGCTTCTACGGGGGCGGCGGTGGGCATACTTGTGTACGGTGGGTTTTCTAAAGGAGAAGTGGATGCCGTGATGGTCTGTCCAGAGGAGTTCTGTGGTGTGGCTGTAGGAGACGCTGTTTCCTCCTGCGAAGATGGGGTTGAGTGTGTGTCCCGCTATGTGCATGGGCGCGGTGACAATTCGCTTCAGTCCTATGTTGGCGAGGTTCTATAGAAGGGCGGTGGTGTTGGGGTCGTTGTGGTTGTCCAGGTGGAAGATTAGGTCTCTGAGTAGGATGTAGTCCGTGGAGGCGAGGGTGTGTGGTGTCGGTGAAAGGAGCGCGGGCCAGGCAGCCTGTAGATGAGGGTTCTGTGGAGAGTCGTTTTAGGGTTGGTCTGGATCTGGAAGTGGAGATGCTCCATGAGGGTCGTAGTGTTGTCTGGGCCGGTGGTTGTCATGCGGAGGGAGCTTTTGTGGACGATGGCGATGCCTTCTCCTGGGCAGGTGGGACAGTCTTTTCGCAGGATCTTGTATCCGTCGGGAATGGTGGTTGTGATGTCGGGCGCGGAGTTGGCGTTGATCCCAGATTTCTATGGCGTGCTTGTGTAGGGAGCACACATTGGTGGTGGATGCAGTTCAGTGGTTTGTGAGTGGTGACGTCCGATAGGCTGGGGGCTGCTCCTGGGGTCCAGAAATGGGTGAAGGTGCAGCAGCAATATCGACATGAGATCGGGCCTTGGGTGTCACTCTCCGTCAAAAGCTGGCAGTTGTTGCTGCGTCCGGGGTTGAGAGCACGGAGGGTGCTGGAGTCGTAGTGGAGGCGGGTTGGAGGACCAGGGTCCCTGGTGCTGGCCGCGGTCAGGTCGTGGAAGGGTGCAGACGGGCTTGCCTTTGGCATGCCAGTGGCGCGCCTGCTGCGCGCGGCCACCCTGCAGCCACCATTAAGTAGGGGTCGGGAGAGGGCGGTCAGCTGGGAGGCAGGAGCGGGAAGGACACGCTGAATGGGGAAGGGCCGCGGGGGCAGCAGCAGCGGGGAGCGCAAAAAGAGAGAAAAGAGAGCAAAAAGAAAAGAAGGAATAGAGAGCAAAATAGAAAAGAGAGCAGAGAGAGAGAGCAGAGAGAGCAAAAAGAGAAAGGAGGGCACAGAAAAAAGCCAAGAGAGGCGGAACAGCAGAAGAGCAGAGTGCTCTCCCACTGAACCACTAAGGATGAGGGGCAGGCAGGAGCCTGCGGGTGGAGGAGGGCCTTGAATCGTCTGCAAAAGGAGAGCTCATGGCTCAGAGGGCAGCACTTACTGGTGGAGCTGTGCGGGGGAGAGCAGTCACACTGACCAGGTCAGTGGTCTAGCTCACAGAATTTTGTTGACATACTGCATGAATTCTGTGACTGGCAAGAGTTTAACCCAGCTGCCTCTGCATGTAATTGTCATGGCATCATCTTCTACCTACCCAGAACCTAAATACTGAATTTAAACCTTTATGAAATCGTAAATGGAAATTTTTGTGTAGGAATTCTGCATACAAATCCTACCGAGAAGGTGAATTTTGGCAACATTAGTATGTATTAGAGAGTTCTGGCAGATTTGGCACTTTTGCAGTAGATTTTGGCAGCCGTGGCACTTTTGGATGAATTCTGGCATTTTTGTACATTTTGTTTGACTTTTGATTCTTTTGATTAATTATTTGATAGTGGTGGCTGTTATAAGATCGGGCTGGTGCTACATTTAGGCCACTGCAGTCAAGTGCCGTAAGTGTCCCAACAAATTACCACAAAAGGATGCTAGATTGTGCGAGGGGCAAGGGTAAAATGGAGAGCACATATGGTAACATGCTATTTTGTCCGTCTCTGATAATATTGGAACTGGAAGTATTTAGGATGTACTGTGGCATGTTAGCTATGCTAGCATCACAGAATTTTTGAAGTTGCTTCAGGCAACTTTAGCACTTTTTTAATGAAATTTGTCACTGCTGGCTGTTTTTGTGGGAACTTCAGGGGTTAGCACTCCTAGGGATGCCATGTTTGCATCCCAAAAGTGAAGCAAATTAATGTAGAATCTTTTCTTTCCAATTTACTTTCCTGCACAACACGTATTTTTTGCTAGAAATTCACTTAAAGTATCTATCTCAAAGCAGCTGCTTTGCATTAATTAGCATCAAGGAGGTGTTGCATGGGCATTTCCATGCAGCCACTCCGGTTTTTTGAGCGCAAAAACCCTATCTACTAGAAAAGGTAGATAGGGTTTTGCATAAAAAAATAACACACTTTTGAAAAAGGCGCTACCACGAAGAAATGTTTTTTGTTTCTCCTTTCCTTTCCGACTTCTCATGTGTGCTGCACCATACAGCACACATTGCAAAGTAGGAAAAGTTTTAAAGTTAGAGTAAGCACAGTATTTTGTACTGCAAGAGTATTCTTCCAGTACAAAACCTATGTGAGACTTACGCAGACACCTTTGCACTATGGTGTAAAAGTCTGTGCGTGGCGCTCCATAAACTGGCTGTGCACCAGCATAGAGAGAGAGGAGGAGAATGCCATATTTCTGTAGATATAGCGCTGTCCTGCTGTCTCCTTCTCACGCAGAGCAGCGCAGCATTTTTGGCTGCTGCTCTGCATTGGGTGAGAATCTAGTAAATAGATCCCAAGTGCGTGTTCTGGCAGTGTTAGCATTTATATTGTTGAATTCTAACAGCGTTAAAAAAATTACAAGTTTATTCTTGTATCATTGGTAAGTTTGTTCTGTGTGACTGAAGGTAGGTGAGTAGTCTAAGTCCAAGGTCCATGTCCAGGGTACCACGACCATTTACCAACTCTATAAAGAGTTCTCGAAACAGTCGGTCTGTAGAGGATAATTGAGCTGGCCAAAACTCATAACAAATATTTGTGGGTGGTATTTGCAATTATTGTGATCTTTCTGAAGTTCGCATTATTTTCAGTTTGCACTCTGAGGGGCATATTCACAAGGACCTACCGCCGATTTATCTCCACCTTAACCCATCAAAAGTGGAGATAGATTTAACACCCCATTCACAAGCGGGTGCAAACTGCAGACATCGCCAGTACTCCCGCGATAACTGCCCCAAAATTTATCTCCACGGTGGACACCACCAACTAAACCTAATGAGATGCAGAGTAGGCGTTCCCGTGCAAAAACACACGAGAAAACCACAACACCACTTTCACAACGAACTGCCAGATCTGCGATGCGAGTCAAAACCACGCGATAAGCCGTGGTAGCAGCAGGGATTTAACACCTGCCTTTTGCTGGTGTTAAGGAGGACGACTACCTGCAGCATGAAAGGGAGCCCAGCCAAGAGCCACATCTGAAGACCCACAGATGCCATGGAGACAATGATCATGCAGCTCCGAGACCCATGAGGGCCACAACACCCACAGCCACCCACCCCAGGCTCGCCACCACCCCCAGGACCCGTCCCGCCCCCCCGGGAATACCACAGAGGCAGCGTACACAAAGACAGCGGACCCACCTGAAACGCACCTGCCGCCCAGACCCAACGCCAGAGGAGGACATTGCCCACTACAGGCCCAAAAGGACAACCATCCCCCGCATCCTGACCCACATCCCCCACCTGATGACGGTACCAACCCAGCGGACAACCAACATTCCTCCGCAGACAAAGCTGCCGGCTGCGCTGCACATGTCGGCCTCTGGTACAATACAACCCACAACTGCCAGAGTCAGAGGAGTCACACAGCCAGCCCCATCCAAGGTCATCACACCTGTCCTGGATGCCATCATCAGCCTGGTACCCCAGCACCTCCACTTCACCCACACAGCGCAGGAGCAGCTGGAGACCAAGCAAGGCCCCTACGCCATAGCTGGATTCCCTCACGTGTCGGGGCCAATCAATTGCACACATGTACCCCTTGTGCCCCCTGCCGACACTGCACACAACTACCACAACAGAAAGCACACGCATCCCATGAATGTGCAGGCAATAGTGGACCGCCCAGGACTCATGAACAATGTCGTGGCCAACTCCCCAGGCAGAGTGCATGATTCTCACATCTCCCGACAGTCCATCATCACCCAGCGCTCCCAGGATGGCACCCATGGAAATGCAGTGCTCGTTGGTAAGTCCAAAATGAACACCCCACACACCTCCAGCCCACAGTCATGCAACTCACGACACTGGCAATGGGCACGCAGCACAACTACATTCAACATGCCACACAACATGCCAACTGACCAGACACGACAACACGACTCCATTGGGAACTTGGCCTTGCCATGCCCACAACCCAGCCACGGCATGGCACCACAGTCGCACAATAGCAGGATGTGAGGAGAGGCATGGAGCAGGCATGTGCGAGAGCGGCAAGTGACTAAGGAATGTGAACCTACCCAATGCCAGGTGTGGCGTGGAGGTGCCGGACAGACCACAGTGTGCAAACCACGGAAATGGCCATGTGGAGATCAACTGCTGGTGCATGGAGTGTAGTGGCCAGTGGACGCTACCATGTCCCCACAGGCTGTGGGGCAGAACGCGGAAATGTCGCACGTTACGTCCCCCCCTGCATGCGCGGGCGGAGTGGGTTGGACCTGCGGATGCCAGCCCTGCGTAGGGGTGTGAACAAAAAGCTTGTTGCACTGGGTTTGGTTCTCATTTGGAATGGACAACGCGTCTGCCAGGGCGGCGCCTCTCAGCCCGCCACGAGTCCTGCGCCGAGCGCAGCGGGCCTGTGTCCCTGTGCGCCTGCTGCACCCCGGGCCGCTGGTCCCCAGACCCGTCATGCCTGCCCCAGCGCACCAACGAGGCTCCGCTCACCTGCCTACACCGGCGTGTGTCAAAGAGGGCCCACCACGTGCCGGTGCAAGCTCCAAGCCCCAGTCCCGCGACCTCTGCAGCCTCCGCAGACCATCGCTGGCCCCCATGACGCTGGCCCACATTACTCCTTTCTCATTGACATACTCCACCGGCGTCCTCTTCGGCCCAGTAGGTCCCACATGTGGAAATGTGTCCTGAGTCTTGAATGGCAGTGACCCCAAGTCCGTGGCAGCGGCCACAGCACTAGACTCCCTTCGATCAGTAAAGCATAATTCCGCATCGCAGGCCTGCGACACGTGGTGCCACTAACCCTGTTCAACGCAAGCCGGCGACACATGGTGCCACTAACCCTGTTCAATGCAAGCCGGCGACACGTGGTGCCACTAACCCTGTTCAACGCAAGCCGACGACACGTGGTGCCACTAACCCTGTTCAACGCAAGCCGGCGACATGTGGTGCCACTAACCCTGTTCAACGCAAGCCGGCGACACGTGGATGAGGGCTCAGACCTACCCTGCGGACCAGTAGGTCCCACATCCAGCACTTAGTCGCGAATCATGAATGGCAGGGTCCACACCAGTGAACGCACGGAGAGAAGTAAGAGGAAGATGCGGCTCAGTCCGGACGAAAGCCGGATCCGAGTCACGGAGGTGATTGAACACTATCAACAACTGACCTGGTGCCATCAACCCTGTTCACCGCAAGTCCGCGTCCCGTGGTGCCACTGAACCTGAACTACGCGGGCCGGTGGGACCATCCAACCTAAGCCGGTGACACTCGGTGAATGGCCCGTGCTGACCGCTGCCTCAGGCCTACACTGCGGTCCAGTAGGTCACACATGTGGAACTGTGTTTTGGGTAAGATGTGGAGGAGTCCACACCATTGGACTCGCCTCATCTCAGGCGGCATCCCCTAACAGCACTGGTGCCACTAACTCTGTGCGCAATGAGTCATGGGCACTATCTGGTTGGACCTTGGTGGCGTCTGAGTCCATGGCCTGGGGGTTTTCGGCATCTTCATCTGGCTGGACCGGACTTGGTGTCCGACATGTGTCTGTTCCATTCATCTCCACCATAGTGACTGTTTCAGCGTGGTTCTGCCCTTTGCATCATGCCCTGGGGGTACACCTTCCACTGTCCACCGAGACACTCCGCGACAAGCCCCTTTGTTATCTACGGAAACCTGCTCTGCACTCGTGACCCTGCCCCAGTGCACCGCAAGTCAGCGGCCCGTGGCGGTAGGCCTGTGCAGGATGCTGTGCATCCGGGGCCACTAACTCTGTGCAGCACAAGTCATGGGGCCTTTATGGTTGAATGGTTGTGTCCTTTACGATGTACACTGTTGTCGATTTCTGACTGCACGAGGCAGCCCTTGCCAGCTGGTGTGCACACACCCCACACACAACCAACACAGGTGTCACTCGATATGTGTGCCTGCTAATAAATGTGGCCGGGCACACGTGCCTGTAGCCATTCACACCATCTGAGCAAGTGTGTCCGTGTTTTCATTGTGTCAGCATGATGGGCACGGGCCCTGCAACATCACAATGTGCTGTCTTCAGCGGATGATACCATGTCACCTCAGCGTTGGCAGTGACCTTGGACATGTAGCTTCGCCCGCCCCCCCTGCATGCACAAGCGGCGTGTGCTGGTCCGGCGTACTTCAGGTTAGCGCAGGGGTGTGCTTATTCGGCAGGGGGAGCAGAGCGTGGCTCGGACCTGGCCTTGGGCAGGAAGTGCGGTAAGTGTGTCTCTGTGTTGGGGTGTTGTCACCACCAGGGCCACAGTTGTCGATGTTGCAATGTAGCATGCACCAGGAGGGCGGGCCCGCACGGACGGGGAAATGTAGGAGCGCAAGACCGCTCGGGGTCTTGGCACATGCATGCCAAGTGTTATGTGCATCAGTCCTGCGGCTGCATGAGTCAGTTGCCTAGCCTCAAACGCAGCGCGATCACAGCCAGCTATGGACTGTACACCTGTGTCTGTCCTGTCCGGACCATTGGCCTACACTCACGTGGCTGCACACCTTCAAAGGCCAGCTTCACGGTGTTGTTGGCATGCCGCTGGACATGCGCGGACAGGCATTACAATGGTGTACCGTAGGAGTGCACGTGATACAACCGCGCAGCGCACACAAGTGTGGGGGCTCGTGGGAGGGAGGAGCAGCTGTGAGGCAACGTAACACACAGTGAGGCCGCTCATGTGCCACGTGCTGGGCATATCATCCATGATTCCCAGGGTCGCAGACATCCCACCACACCCACAACAGGCCTCTGTACATCTCCTGAATGCATGTAGATGGTGAAGTTACTGTAGAGAGGAATGAATGAAAATGAATTTGTACTTGTAAAGCGCACTGATACCCTGAGGTTTCCTGGCGCTGTACGCATACCGCTGTGGAACCCTTCCTGGCTTTTCCCTGTGAAATGTCCACTCCTGGGCACCCCCAAGGTGAAGCCAGGCATCCCAGCGCTGGTGGGGCCGTTGTGGAGATTAAGCAAGCTATTGCCCAGAGTTGCAGAGTGGGACCCCATGATTAGAATAGGCACCGAGGCGAGAATTAACAGGTCCGAGGAAATTGAGCCCAAGACCCGCCGAGGCGGGAATTGAAGCCTGGTCCCGGGCCAGATCTCTGCATCAGGGTCTGCCGCTCTAACCATTGAGCCACACTTCTCCACAGTCTGTACTATCAGGCGGTGGCATATCTGCAGCTCCGAGCTGGGACTTGCATGTGGCCAGCACCCCCTGACAGATAAGATGGCATTTACTTGCGACTCACACACTACCCACTGCCCGACGTGAGACCAACGTGACACACCTCCCACACGCAGAAGTTCTTGGTCGTAGTTAGCGTGCGTGAAATGGCCTTCACATGTACTCCCACCCCACCCCAGGCCTGCACCCGTTGCACACAGACACTGCTCATTGCTCCGAGCTGTGCCATTTCATCCACAGAACAGGCGCAGGGCAAGCCAGTGCCACTTCAAGCAGAGCCACTGACGCAATGGCAGACCATCCCGGACACATGCTCGACTCCAGTCACGTGGACCTGTACCGTGCACGTCTGCTGCATGTACTGGGGGCACTGCCATTGGCAGTGCTGCGGATCAGTTACCGGCTGAGCTTCTGCCTTGCGAACGTCACCTGCGTTCAGCCTGTGTTGCATTGTCGCTCGTGCATATTCGAGTGGACCATGGATATCTGCCTCTCCGACGTAACGGTAGCTGACCTGGATTTCGATGTGTGTGTGCGCCCCCTGTTGGCCCACGACCAGGAGTGTCACTGTGATGCCCGTTTATGGCATGCATGGATGTTTGGCATGCATGCTGGCAACTGGACCTGGGAGATTGCACGAGTCGTCGTGTGCAGTGAGCACATTGAGCCACTACCCGATTGGGCTTTGGTGCACATTGGGGCCAGGGGTTGGAGTCAGCACATCTGTCCGGGTCAGCTGATGGATTACATCGACGACATGTCAGATGTGGTGGACAACGATCTCTCATTGGAAATGTTGGCCTACGCTGCTGCACTCGCGTTCATGGACGAGTGACAAGGTACCTGCAGCCACAACTGGATGTGACCCATTGCACGTGTCCCGACGCCTGGTTGCATGTTGGGAATCTGGTCACATGTCCCAAGACGACATTGGACATGGCTGCATTGGCCTGGACTCCTGATCCATGCGCGGACAACCAACTCGGGTTGGCACTGACTTGTGTTGGTGATGGACTCCCCGGGGTGGACATGGGCGCTTTCCTACGTTCCTCATTCAGACATGCTGCTGCATTGGTCTGCATATCGTGGCACTTCTCTTGGCCGTACTGACACGCACTTGTTGATAAAGTTTCCGCACTTTCACTTGTCTCCAACTGTGTTGTGTCTTGATTTGTATGCCAATGTGTGTGTCACGGACTCTCTGGCTCCCTGCCATACGTGCATTGCTACCCCATCAGGGCTGTGGGTTTGTACTTGTGCATTATCATGTCCCTGTTTCGTGCTTTGCCAGATGCGTATGGCCGTTTACCGGCCACAAGCGGGTGCACTTGTGTCCTGTGTTCGGTTGTGCAAATGTTGGTGTTTGTACCACATTGTGTTCGATGTTGGGGTGCTCTGCTTCCTATGTGTGTGTGCTGCATTGTGTGTGAGATGTCCCTTCAGCTCTGATTTGGCTCACCCTTCTCCCTTTCAGGCAGTGTGGTTTTCACTTCTGTGCTTGTTCAGTGGTGTGATATTGCCGGGTTGTGTGACTTGTGCTCTTGGTTGGTGTTGTTACTCTTGGGCATGGTTTGTCTGCAGTTATGCTGTGCTTAATTGTGCATGTGTGCCATTGTGCCCATCTCCCCCGTCCCCCAGTCCCTGGTCATTCCTCTCCCTGTTACTGTTGTGTCTGTTGTTTTGGGCAGTTTCCGGTCCCCGAGTCCTGCCACCATCTCCAGACTGATGTGGTGGACACCATTTCCTCCATGTCATCCAGCTCCTGGTGTGGTGCTGGACTCCCACCTCCCGTGTGCATTGCTGCCTTCTTGTTGTTGGCGTGTTTCTGCTTGTTTGTGCGTTTCGCATCATTCCGGCTGTTCTGGTTTTCTTCCATTGTCCTCCTCCGCTCTCCGGCTGCATTCACCTTGTCCACGATGGCCTGCCATGTACAATGTTTTGTTGCCAATGGGGCTTGTGGGGTTGTATACTGGCTCCGGTTGCCTCCATTGTGCTTCGCTGTTGTTTTCTGTTTGGTTTGTCTTTCTTTTTCAGGCTTTTGTTGTGCTTATTCCCGCCTGCCGTGTGTGTCGCGGGCCTGGCGGTGCTTATCGCTGCTTTCCTCATCGCGAATGGGCTCATCGCACGTTTTTTTGCGTTGTGGTTTGTGTTTTTTTCTCCGTCGAGGTGGTTGTATCGCGGACATTGGCCGTGTTTTCGGCGGACTATCGCATGGTACCGCCGTGTTGTGAATTCCACGTTAACACAGGGTTATTTTCCCGCAATAGGCTGCGATGTGTAAAGTTGCGTTAACATTTTTTGGAGATGTGTAGCACACGTTCTTGTGAATATACCCCTGAGAGTCCAACAAAGTCCTGTGATTTTACACACCTGGGAAATATCAAAAAAAGGTAAGTGGAAAAGAGTTCGTCTGTATTAAGAATGGTAAATGGTTAAACTGTAAATACAGTTTTCTATTAAATTGTTCAGTTGAAAACACAGGAATAAAATTCTCGCATCACCTGGTAATTGTTGAGATACATTTTAATAGTACCATTATCATATCAGCAAATTTGTTGCAGTTGTAATGAGGGAATAGGTTTAATTAAAATCCCAGTTCGTGTTTATTGACTTTTGTGCATAGAACATCTTTTCTAAAAGAAAACTTGTTGTAAAACATTCTGCATACATTTCCGCTATGATGGGTTTGATTAGAGTTAAAATTATCAATCAATGTGGGAAAAACATTGCGAAAATAATTGAGAAATCTTTGCAAACTTCAAAGTTGGTACCTTCACGTTTTTTTAAAACATTTTTGCAGTTGATCTCTTTACACTGGTCTGACAGTCGAAAAACTGGATTTATGTGTATTTAAGCTGGCACGAGGTGAATTTTGCACCATGTTGCGTCAGGTGACTGGAGCCAGGTAATGTTTAGAAGACCGAGAAGGAAGGAATGAGATTGTAACATAAAGAAAGGAGGTATTGGATTTCCAGGAGGGCATGTTTGCTGTGGAAGGTCAGGGGTCAGTCGGATTGGATAGGTTTTTGAAGGGATGTTATGGCATCTGACTCACCTGTGAAGTAAGTTCCCAAGAGGGTCTGGATTCGGAATGTTACCTTCCTCATAGATCAGCAACAAGGACACGTCTAGTTCACTCGCACATATCAACATTAACACTGTCTAGGTTTGTGTAAATGCTCCCAGCACAAGAAAACAAAGCCAGAGTTAGAGTGTTTTGTCCAGGAGCACAACATTTGGTAAAGTGGTTAGGTGTGTGTTTCTCGATTCCCCAGATGACAAGTAAAATCCTTAATCACTCCTACAAAGTCATGAAGCGCTGTCAAGTAAGTGAGATACCAGGGGCTGCATTACATGAGCACCCCAAGGATGCAACAGGAATTTGTGTACCCTGATGAATTCTCTTATTACGGGACCCTTCGATGCTTTTAGGACTCTTTTGTAATACAAATCATGTAGGCACACATTTTGGACCACCTGATCTCAGTGAATCATTCTCCCATTTGCATTCAGAAGTGGCCACATGAAAACTAGTGTCCTCTCTTGCACCTGGCCTATTTAACCATTTTGGGTGCAGGCTGTTGGGAGGAGCATTGACTGTGTGCCACATTAGAGGTGATGCATTGTTGTGTGTCCCCAAAAATGCCCGCTGGCTCCCAGGGACCCGACCTCTCAAGGCATCTCTCTCCAGGCTGATGCTATTAGACACTGCACCCGCCTGCAGGGGGAGGGGCACATGGAGATCCTTGCCCTCTTTAAAAACAACCCACGCCCATTGAAGGACAGATCAGCAGTCTGAAACCGCGGTCCAGTGGCGTAAAACAAACCGATTGGGCCTCCCTGCAGAATGTGATGATGGAGCCCCATGTCTCTCAGATCGCACAGATATTCATTGGTCTTGGGCTCAACGGGCCCCCTCAAGGGCCTTGCTCGGGAAAACAGAGTGGCTTTCCCCAGCGTTTCATAATTTCTTATTGCATGCCATTGCATGCATTTTGCAGGCTTGCAATGGTATGGCTTAGAGCAGGGGTCTTCAAACTGGGGGGGGGGCTCAAGTGATCCCAGAGGGGGCGCCAGGCTCTAGCTAAAAGAAGCATTAGCCTGGTAACAGTGCAGTAAGCAGCTCTGTAATGGCCATCACTAACATCTTTTGTCATTTACATCTTGGCTGGGAGAAGGTGTCAAAAGGGAAGGGATTCCAAATATTATTCAAAACCCCCATCCCCATTTCTAATAATCACACTGTGGATACTTATATGTGTTATTAAGGCCTGCCTGGAATAGTATGTTTGGCAATCATGTATAAACAGTAACAGAACTTAAACTGGCAATGTTTAATTATGTCTGGAGGTATTTAAACATTGCAGTTAATTGAATAATTGTGAAAAATTTGAAGGGGGGGCACGATTTTTTTTTCACTGCATGGGGGGAGGTGCGGCATTAAAAAGTTTGAAGTCTACTGGCTTAGAGGGTGAGGCGGGCCCCTCCAAAACAAGGATCCCTCCCGCACGGCGGGGGTAGGGGGGGCCTCAGTTACACCCCAGGGCCGGTCCATCTTGCAATGTTCCAGCACACGCCTGAGCTAATGCCTACATTGGGGAAAATACAGTTTTGCTTATATGCTACACACTACGGGGCTATGCGGGGCGCACCCTCATTGGATGTAAGGGGCAGAGACCGGTGGAAGGGAAGGGAAGGGAAGGAAGAAGGGGAAGGGGAAGGGGGAGGGGAGGAGAGGAGAGGGGAGGAGAGGAGAGGAGAGGAGAGGAGAGGAAGGACTGACTATCGGAAATTACATAAATTGCTAACATGCCCAGTAAATGCATTTTTATCACAGTTATTGGCATTGAAGTTGACGTCATCATTACCCCATAACAGATGAAAGCTTAAAGTAATGCTGTCACAGTTCATTTCTGTGGCTATGACTTGCAAGGTGCACACATAACTCAGCAGCACGTGCTCGATCCACTAACCTATCTTACCGGCTTTGTTAAAAGCTAGTCTCCTCAATAGGGAGAAAGAGCAGTAACATAATAGGGAGTTGCCGAAGATCACACAGTGGTTCCAAGTGGTAGAGCCGATTGTAAACTCTTCTTCCTTGAATATTCAACTCCACTTTCTGCCCTGTTAGGTTGCCCTACAAAAGACCCCATTGATCACTGTCAGGACAGGACACGGCGTCTCAGAAGCTTGAATGGGACAGGCGCATAAAAGCCATTGTTTTGCCCTCTAGACGGTCCTGCCCCATGGCTTCCTGCCTTCAAGCTTGGCTGGAGATGGAATGTGTCAGGAGGGGAGGTCCAGTGGTCTTTTTCCAAATTCGAAACGCACCTTCCTGAACAGAATGGCCCTTCGCTCACTGAGGCATGAAAGGAAACCCTTTCTGGGTGACCTGTAGATGCTATCAGCTGACCTGGCCTGACACTATCAAAAGGCCAGCAATTGAAAGCAGCAGTCAGTGCTGCATCCCACAAAACAAAATGTTTCTCTCTTGCCTCCACTCTGCCCTTGTTTTGACTCTTGTACCATGTTTGAACCAGAGAAGCATGGGGCGAATCCATTTTGCATCATTTGCGGTGCTTACACAATAAGGATATGAGGAAATGCTCTTTGCACCAAAAACAGGGGATTTTTTTCACTAAGGGCTTTGGGTGCACACGTGTGGTGCTCCACAATTTTAGGCTGCGCGCATGCATTGCCGTTATAATGCAGTACTTCGATATACTTTGCGCTATGAGAGCATCCCCATGAAACATGCTTGTGCAAACACGTGTGCACGGGGATGGGAATCACAACTTTACCAGCAAGGACCGCATCTCCTTAGTTTTCTCTTCCTGGGTTTCTGCAGGTCAAACCTGCCAAGATTTCACCGGGGCGGGGCGGCGGGGGCGGGGGGGCATTCCTGCAAATACTAGAAAATGCGGACATGTTATGGCCCATTTTAATGGCCACAACCTGCAAATGGCGACATTTATTGCAACTTGTAAAATTTGATTCGGAGGACTTCGGACTTTAAAATGTTTGTTAATTGTCACACCCCCTGCCAGGGATGAGGGCCTCAGTCTGGGTCAGATAACAAAGTTTAGCACAAAGGGCAAAAAAAAAAAAAAAGGAGAAAATTAATTTTCCACTAATTTTGGTCCTTGTGTAATAATGAGGGAAGCAAAGTAATGCTGTTCCACATTAGAAAATAGAGTAATTTTGATGCAAACTGTTTTTATTTATTTATTTAATGCGATTTTATATAGCGCGAACATTACCCGAAGGTGTCAGAGCGCTTTACAAAAGAACCAGTTGCGTTACATAAGGACTTTGGATTACATGAGTTACATAAGAGATACAAACAGAAAGAAAAAAAATGCAAATGTACAAGGTGTAAAGTCACTCAAGGAAGAGATATGAACAGGAAAAAATTGCACATGTACAAGTTGTAAAGTCACTCAAGGAAGAGATACAAACAGATAAACTCTAAAGTCACATAGGAATGGTAGTAAGTACAAAGGTCTACTACATATACTAGTGGTTAGAGGTCTATATATACAAATAGTAAATTCACACAGGATTACATTTTAACAGCGATGAGGCTTGGACAATTATATAATACATATATAAATATATATATATATTTAAGGCAGTCCAGCAAACAGAGAAAAACGATCGAGGGTCATCAGGAGGAGTCGGGAGGGAAGAAGGAACGGAACAAAGGTCAAACAGTGTTTGTTATGTATTCATCTAAGAAGGAATCGAGCAATGTGAAGACAGCTATATCTTTTCAAAATTGTGTGTGTATTGAGACTCTCTAGCACAATCTGTTCGCTCTAATCCTGATTTTTTTTAAAGTGAAATATGTTGTAAAGTAGATTTTAATCCTTTAGGCACCCGCGCAGAAGTGTGGGTTCATTTTAGATAGTGTCGAATTCTCTAAGGCATAAGATTGAGCACTTTTTGTAAGAGCACCGTCTTGTGATGTTGTGTTTAAATAGAAACTCTAGAACTTGCACTTTACATGTGTGTTGAATATTTTCACAAAGGCTCTTAAAAAGATGCGTTTTTTGCGCATTTCCTCCATTGGCAGTGCAGCCTTCAGGAACCCAGGGATTACGGTTTTGGGACCTCTTTAGCTGGGGCTTATGTGGTTCCATCAGTGGCATGTTGCCCATGTTATGAGTTTGTAGCCTTTGCCATATGTTTACAAAAAGAATTGCTTCCATCTCAAACAGATCAAAAGTTACTAAAACAAGCACAACAGGTAGTGCAGACCCTTTCCAAAAGTTAACTAGTAGCCTTTTCACCGACGGCTGTTTAATGCAGGTGTTCAACTGACACTAATGAGGTGAAGCTTTTGCCCAGGCAATATTAATATGTGTTAAGATGTCAACAGTGAAATAGTCAATTAATACTGTCACGGAATACATTGCATTTCGTTGCATAATTTGATATTTCTAGCCGCATAATTTAGTCAACACTGATGTATAATTTGGTTGTCCATTGCTGCATAATTCCAGTGGCCCTGCTTATGCTCCGCATGCTACATGCCAACATGCCCAAGTCTCTTCTTTCTTCTCAGTAAGCACAATTTCTCCCTCATCAGATCGATTCCAAATCAGATGGCATCAGTCAGTTACACTGCAGTGTTTAACGTGTGCAAAAGTGTAAACAATGGATTCCAAAATGTGCTTGTGGGCGTCAAAGAGTTCCTAATGGCAGATTCCTTCTGACCTGGAAGAGGAGGATCTTAAAGCCTCCATTCTCACTTCTCAGATCGAGTGCTCACAGATACTTACCAACGGGTAGATTACACAGAGCTAGGGCCTAATTTTTTTTATTTTTTGCAGTTTATTACAGCGCAAACTGGAGCCGAAGGTACTGGAGCGCTTTACATGAGCACCAGTTCATTTTTGGTAGGCACGGGGAGATTACGTTATTTGCCCAGAATGACAGGATGTTGAGCCCACGTTGAGACTTCAACCTGGTTTCCCAGCTCCAAAGTGGGTAGCTCTGACCGTTAGGCCACATGGAGGAGCGTCTCCGAGCCCGAGGTCCACATTCCAACAAGATCTTCAACAAGCAAATTCCGACAAGCCGCCCACCCTCCTACTGCTCTCTGAGCGGTTCCTGCACCTGATAAGTGCACAGGAGCCAGCTCCCGACACACTTTGACCTACATAGATGAACACAAGGTCATGTTGCAATCGGTGCCTCCTCTGAGGGTCTGTGCCAGCCAGGTGGAGGACAGAGCCTGCCTCGTTTCCTCTTATCACAGGTTCAGGATAAAAACCTGTCTCCTTGGAAGGAATGCAGAGGGCCAGCAGGTACTGCACACTATCAGCTACTTCCCTGTAAACCCTCTGAGGGGGGATGTTCTGGAATAAGCCTCTCTGGAGCTGCGCTGCCTAATGAGGGGGCAGCTCGCCAGAAGAGCACTGCCCTCCCCCTGACAAGATGGATCTTGGTGGATCAGCTTAAGGCTCTCACCTCGCGCCACCTTAAATGCTGCTGTATTAATTATGGCAAGCGTTCAACCAGACGACATAACTAGTAGGAAGTAATAAAAAACAAATACATGCTTTCTCAGCAAACTTCGAAAACGATTTTGCAAAAAAAAAACGTAGCTGAGTGAGAAAACAGATCAGATGGAGACATGAGCCTGTTTCACAGACTTATCTAATGGCCCGAAGAGAAATTAGCATTGTATTGATTATATTCAGCTGTTCCTATTGAGAGGCCATTTCTTCATACCATATCTCCATGACAGGTGCAAGTACCTGTAATCTGTCTGTGCTAGAATATTTTGGTACCACAACCTGTCACATGTAAAGGACAAAGACACCATTAATTCACTAAGGGGGTAAAGGACATTCTCGGATGGACCGGAAACTGTGTCTTAAAGGTCACCATGAGGCCTTGTTTTAGCGTCAGCTTTTCCCAAATGCTTGGGTTGCAAGGAACTCCTGGCCATATCAAATGAGTAACTGCATATGTCCGCTACTGACCAGGATGCCAGGTTCATGGTCTATGATGGAATGTTGTCTCCAAGCCTCCTTTACTCTTCAGGACAGCCTTGTTGAGCAGTTAACGAGCGCTCCATGGCGAAAAGGTTCAATAAAATATATTGTAACACTTATTTCAATCAACAGAAAGATGAAAGTTTGACATTGGTTATTTCTTAATAGAGCAATAACTATTTAATAAACATATTGAATTGTAGTCCATTGCCAATCACAAACAATGATGGTAGCCTGATGTTTCCAGCCCTAACAATTCAAAAGTTTGGTCAAACATGAGGCTTTAGGTGAAGTCCCTGTTCCAGGGTTCGTGGAGCGGGTCTGCTATGGGTGGGTGGTTTGACAAAACACATTGCTTCTCTGTAGGCTCTATGGCACTGTAGATATTTCTAGCATGGGCCCCATTGGAGGCAATGATGTAGGTCCAATGAGCAAAAGACCCTGAAGATAACCAAGCAGGCATAGAATGACTGTTTATTCCACAATCATTTCCCATGTAGGCTGTAGCGCAGGCGTAATGCAGGTCCCTGCAGCCCCTGTGATGCAGAGGGGTGGGTGGTGCAGCTCATTCAGGGGCCACTGTGCCCAAGACCAGAAAATATCTGTGAGATATGAGAGAGGGGATGCCCCTCATCACATAGTAAGCGCTATATAAATGCAATTACAATACAATACAATCCTGCAGGGGACCCTATTATTTTGCTTTAGTCCACTGGGCTGGAGCAATTGGAGGCCTTTTTTTTTAGGCAGGGGGCTGTTGCAAGTGCTTCTGCCATTTTCTACAACTTAATCAGGTAATGACAGCAGCCACATGGGGGCTTCAGGCGTGAGAGGGGAGAGAAGGAGAGAGAGAAGGAGAGAGAGAGAGAAGGAGAGAGAGAGAGAGAGAGAAGGAGAGCGAGAGATGAGAGACAAAGAAGGGGGCAGGGCTGGATTGAACCTTTTTGCCAGGGCTGCTTTTGTTTCTTTGTCCGGCCCTCTAACCAAGAGGCAACAGTGCCAAGAAGAGGACTTTAGGAAGAAGAGCACTTAGAAGAAAATAGCAAACTCATTGTAAAAGCCTCCCTGGTGCATCTAAGCCAAACTTTGAGCAGGAAAGTCTCTAAAGCAACCAGTAGTAATGGAGATACAGCCTTTTTAGCTGTCTGTTGGCACCTAACCTTAAGTGAGAGGACGACCACCGCTTAGCACCCGTTAGGCACCAAAAAAGACTTCCAAACCCGAGAAACTGGGCCATTTTCCTTCCTTGGCCCCACTTTATTACAGCGCCAACCATCATTCTTGATGATGACGGCTGTAGAAGATGAAGACACTGGACTTCCTTCCTCTCTAGCATCCACTTATCATAACCATGATCTCGCCCCCACTCATTCATATAAGGCACAGCAAGAAATTGAAGGGTAATAAAGGTAATCACGTTTCTATTTTTTTTAATCAATCTTCATTAGTTTTTCAGTTTCACAGTGAGCATTCATTTTGCATATCATATAATAAGTTTTGTCATTATTCACGCATAAGATGGGTGCACAAAGCGCATATATCAATATTTCGTTGTGAAATCTAGGGAACATAAAAACAGTGAATCACAAATAAATCAATGATAATCCATGTCTTTCATCAGAGGGCGAGCAGTCTCCTCGGTTCACACAAAGTTGGCTTCCATGTCACAGAGGCATATGTTCATCACAAAAGGAGGGACTGGGGCTTGGTAGGTCCAGCATACAATCCCCGTGTCGCTATGGCAAAAGCAAGAGTATGCTGTTCCTATGGAGAGGGGGAGGAAGGAAAAGGGGCGGGGATACCAGGTGTTCACAAGGGAAAGAAGAGGTGAAGGTGGAAGTGGAATAGCTCCAATTAGGAGCAAGAGCCCTCACACACCACGAGGGGTGTCATGCTTCATCATCGGGCAGCTCCTCGTTGGGCCGGTGCTGCAATACCCAACGGGCCCCGCAAGGGGGCTCTTTACTAGCGATCTTCCCTTTTCGCCGACGAGAAGCTAAAAAGTAGTAGTAGGGCGTATGTGTAGTGAGTAGAGATGGGAAGAAAGTGCGTGTGGATTAAAAATAGTTATCGGAATCCCTCGGTGTGTGTGAGGGCTCTTGCTCCTAATTGGAGCTATTCCACCTCCCCCTTCACCTCTTCCTTCCCTTGCAAACACCTGGTATCCCCACCCCTTTTCCTTCCTACCCCTCTCCCCATAGGAACAGCATACTCTTGCTTTTGCCACAGAGGCATATGTTGCAATTGTCAGGAGGGGGCAATGTTGCACCTTACTAGAGAAGGCAGTCTGCCAATCCAGCCAGCTTGTAGTTGGAGGACAGACTTCAGACAGAAGTCAGGAGGCATTCAGGTAGGAGCTAAGTTCTTAATTCTGTGTTAGGCCCTTAGGTTACTGCCACAGCCTGATAGCTTCTGTTAGGGCACTCACCATCCTCCTGCCAACTGTAACCAACTCCCAGGCTCCAATGTCAACATTCTACAGCATGCCCACTTGGTCCAGGCATACAAAGACACATTGCACCACTACATCACTCCCTGTCCCTACACACAGAACAAACCAGACAAGCCATGTCACTACACCAGCCAGCCCCTCTGCTTCTGAAAGAAGTTTTTGTTTCCAATCCCATTCCTAAGGCATCGATCTATGGTGCCAGGGTATATTTTGATGATACATTTGGGGGTCAAGTGTTCTGAATAGTTCAAAATGTTCACTCATGCTGCCTTTGATGTAAACCCTCCTTAAGTAAGCAGCTCATTTATTATATTGCCACTCCCGGTAATACCCAATATAGACGGGTCACTAATTTTCTCTCATTTCCGAATGTTATTATTAAGCACAGTGCCTTATGGTTTGGAGTTTCTACAATGTCGTAACTGCATGTGAGACAAGAAGCTCAAGCAATCGAGCCATATTCTAAAAATGGATCTACCGATGTGCCATATAATGGATGGAGGGTTTTAAAGGTTGGCCTTCTCATATATCTCCCCTGTACTCAATCCATGTGGTCATCCATGTTTTCAGGCCAGACTTCTTTGCAATTTTGCAGACACTGGGAATGCCACATCATGGCGTGTCCAATGCATATGCCATCAGTTCAAGTAAGACCCTTCCTCCAAAAGTGACGTACTGTGAAAATCGGCTTTGGTAATGTAGAGTACAGGTCTTTTCACCCTGGAAGGCCCATGGTTATCTGTGTCGGCTATATTGTCAATTTCGATGTGTGGGTTTCATCCTTTTTATCACTGGATAGTCATTTGGTAACCCATTATAATGTAATCCGCCAGTTAGTAGAGACTGTAATCAGAAGGTTATCTGCGTAAATTGAAATATTTTCTTTTCCCTGTCACATTTATACCCCTGTCTAATTTTGATTTCTAATCGAACAAGCTAGGGCATCGTTGTCATTTCCCCATTTCCACTAGCAAGATAGGACTAGGTCGGCATACACAGGTGCCACAGGGTTGGCATTTAACAGCTGAATCCATGCTGTAAATTTGTCTCCTATTCCCAGTGGCGTAACACAAAATGATGCCCCCCCGCACAGTGTGTTGTGGGGCCCCTGATTCTTCTATATCTTAGAGATATTTATTGCCCTTCAGCTGAACAAGAGGCCCTCTTGAAGGACTGGCGCCCCCTGGAGGATTGGGGACCTCACTGTTCCGCAGCGGCAGCAGGGGCCTGCGTTACGTCCCTGCCTATGCCCATCATCCTCAAAACTGCGAAGCAAAAATTCCCCTTGGGGTATTAAATGCTTTCTCCATGTCTAGGGACGACACTGTTGCTAGGCAGTCGTCGTCTGGAACAGAGTTCAGCTACTTTTGTAGGATTGGGGATGTGTTGTGGCCAAAGATAAAGCAACTCGGATCCAGATGAACCAGTCATTGCCATACAAGCAGTGAACTTAGCACCTATAACCTTCCTCAAAATATTGCAGTCAATATTTATTATGGAAAGAGGTGAAAGAAGGCCCATTTAAATAGTCCAGATTTGGATTGGAGAGTAAAACTGTGATCGCCTCTCGTGGTCAGTACTGTGGAACCCTATGGCATAGCTGCTGTATACAGCCTACGAAAAGGGGATTAGTATGTATGTATAGGTAGGGCAAAGCTTGGCCAGCAGGCCATCGTACCTGGGTACCAGTGGCTACTCAGAGCTCATGTAATGTGAAGGTGGCATTAAATGTCTCCCTCCCTTTGTGTTGATGATTCTGCTACATTCAGATGTCTCACGAACCAAGTGGTTCAGCGTATAAAAGGGTGCAATATCTTGCAAAGATTCCACTGATATCAATTTGTAGATAGACCTCGTCCCATCCCCTCCCTGCAGAATCATTACAGGGAGGCATTGGGTGTCTCCTTGCACCAGCCATAGAAGGAGATGACCCATCTTTTTACCCTTATCGTGTTTCTTATCTTTTTCTGAAGTCTAGAAGGTGAACCGTTTCTAGAAGGGTATACATTTTCCACTGCAACGTATCAGTTCATGTTTAATGTTGTATTTCGAAACCACCTTAGCTTCTAGGAATTGCCTCTCATTTTTTTTTATTTGCGTTGCATCTTTACGATTCAACATTTGACTAGAAACATGAGAATTTTTCCATTATGGTGATATAATTTGCATAATTTACACAATTTTGCTTTCTACAAATAACATACAATGCTAGATGTTTTGTCTGCAGAAACTTTTCATAATATTTTTACGGCAGAGGACTGGTTTGACCAGAAAATGTCATCTTGTGGGAGACTAGTTGGCGCAAAAAATGTGAAAGGCATTTTCTCCATGAACCAGTCACTTTTGAATGTGACATATGCCCTTGGGTTCAGTTTTCACTCGAGATACCTCAAAGTACATTTTGCTTAAGCTACACATAATTTAGCGCCATTTTGTAAACATTTGCATAATTTCAGGAAAGAAAATATGCTATTTTGCACACCCTTCATTATTGACCCTGAAGAACCGGAATAACCCACTCACTGGGTCTCGGCGGTGGGGGAATTGCCCAAGTCTTCCATACCCTTCATACGTAGTAAAAGGAGACACAGGAGCCTTCGTCTGCAGGAGGAACCCAGATTTATTCAAATAGCCCGGACTATGGAACAGAGTCCCAAGCTCGTTAGAAACAAGACAGAGGAGGCTGCTGCTTTACTCCGCAGCTTACAAGCCTTTTATACTTTTTCATTCCAGTCTTTTGGCTGTTAGTCCATTGTTCAATCAGGGCAGTGTTTGCAGTTGATAACCAGATCCAGACGGTGTTTGTAGTTGGTGACCTGATCAAGGCTTGGTACTCAAATTATTGTTCACTCAGCTTGATGAAAGCACGGTCATTCAGGTCATTGTTCGATCAGCTTGATCAAAGCTCGGTCATTCAAACCATTGTCCAATCACCCTGATCAAGGCCCAGCAGTCAGACCATTGTCCAGATAACCTGATCACGGTGTCAAGGATGTTTACCAGGCAGGGAGCAGGAGATGGGAAACAAATCATTTACACAGGGCGTGAGTGTCTCATGTTTTTCTGTCGAACTGCAAAGAACAGGGGGGTTGGGTGTGCGACAGTTCCTGGGCAGAAATGCAGGCTGCAAGGTGGTTTTTGTCGTGTTAGTTAGAATTTCCTCAGGCATCAGCAGAAACGACCAGGTGGGTCGTGTGGAAGTGTTTGACACGAAAATGGCAATGAAAAAAACAATGGAGTCCTGGTACAAATGATACCGATCAGAAGAACACTTTTCCTCAGACCCTCCTTTTGCCATTGAGTGGCAAATACTTTAAGAAATGTCAATGTTCATAAGGCCATCGGTTTCTTGTTGGAGCATCATCATCATATTGGTGTTGCGAATGTTGGAGGGTGGAGGCTGGATGGTCTGGACACACATTGTACAGAGCACTGGCAGGCACTGAAAGCACAAACAGCAGGAGACCAGGACAGTTATTCCCAAGGCAAGGAAGATGAGGACCCTCCACCCCCACTGGGAAAGGAGGCCCCAGATCCAGCCTGTGAGGGACCAGTTGCCTTTATCCAGATGAATTTCAGAAGAAAGGCGATGCAGACGTTGGATGGCATAGTACACTGAAGGTGCGTTGTCTGGGATGTACACGCAGCAGCTGGAGCCGATCAATTTACACACACCACCACGATCAGCAAGGAGGACGTCTAGGACCATGCGGTTCTGCAGTGTTATAAGGTGGTCCGCCTGTAGTTCTGCAGTGATGTTGGAGAGGGCACCAGCTGTTACTGTGATGGTGGCTTCAAGGACCCTGGTCAGTCCTCGTACAGCCCGACTGTTTGCCATGGGGCCCCAGAATGGAAGGAAACCTTTAAGGAAGTCCCCGGTTTCCTGGCCTGCTGTATCCTCGGCTGATATGACGCCCCTACGTGAGCGACGCAGAGCGCCCTTCATCAACAGGTGGTAACTCCCATGGGTAGAATACGTTGGCGGAAGGAGGAAGGCCAGATAGCAGGTACCAGACCAGTTACGGGGGAGCCAAGTGTAGGCGGCAGTGCCACAGATAAAATAGGTGTTGGGGGATGCCACCAGCTTCGGAGGAGATGTAGAGTTTAAAGATTTTGTGATATTACAAGTACTGGTACCAACTTTCTTAGTCCCTAGGCCATGGATGCAGACACGGCCTTGCACATTTATGACATTCACAGTGTCTCGTTCATCGGGCAGTATCCTTCTTGTGCGGAATCTGGAAAATGTTCGTCGAGTGGTTGAGTTGAATACTACCATCTCACCGAGTTCATCTGGTGATAGTAGCGATGTGGATGAGCTGGTCGGGCAAAAAGGAGCATTGGCATGGTCAGATCTGTTCCGCCAGAAGTCATCCTGAAATGTTCCAAGGGCAGAATTGGCAGTACCATTGACAGTGTAGGCCTCCTGTATCAACATCCACCATGCAAGACAAGACCCAGAGATGGAAAAGGGGTAGGGAAAGAATGGGACAGGGTGTATCATGGAATGCGGTATCAGTCAGCAAACCCAGCAGTTGGAAATGTTCATGATCAGCTGATGACGATGCAACATTTGGATGAAGGTGTTATTGAAGAATTCTGCACGGCGGGGTAACTCGTGGGCTGGTAGCGTGTAATACTGGTGCTCTGCAGGAGTTGGGGTAGGGGTTGGTGAGGTAACAGGATGGTAGATTAGTAACAGCCAACCAAGAATAGACAGGATGAGGGAGACAAACAGCGTCACCACGGTGGCCATGAAGCATTTACTATGTCGGAGACTGACATATTGTTTCTGGATTCGAGTGTTTTGGACGGCAGCCATTGTGCTAAGCCAGGGACCTCTAGTTGCTGTCTGTGATTGGTGGTTGCTTCACTGGGCGCAGGTGCCAAGAGCCCTATGGCGTACCTTAGTCTGACACACCAGCACTACTCTCGGCCGGGGAGATCACAGCTCTACAGCCTATAGGCACTTGGCGAAGTCAAAGGGCAAGCTTTCCCTCGGGGCGTAAGTTATATCGGTCGGAAGTAGGGACAGTATGGTCGGGAAACAATTGTTCTTGATGTTCAGCAGAGTTAAGGGAGGGTTCCACCCTTCCTTTCAGTACGCTGTCACTCTCTGCTTCTGTAGATGTAAAATGCAGTCTGGCATCGCTGAATGGGACAAATGTCGGGACTGTTTCTGTTTCTGAGTCTCCTTGTCCTTCCCTCACCCACTGATCATAGGGGAGGGGCAGAGGCACACGCCTACAGTGGGACGAATGCACCCAATTCTTCCGACCTTCTACTTTCACGGCGGTGCGGGTGGCCAGCAACACCTGGACGGGGCTGTGTCCAGCGGGGTTCGAGGCTCTTAGTCCGTTGAAAATTCCTCACTAAGACCCAATCCCCAGGTTGGATAACGTGCCCTGGGCCCTCGCTTTTGTCAGGTATGGCCTCATGCACCTGGTGATAAAGAGTACGAAAGGTATTAGTTAGACTGTACAGATAATCAGTTAATACAGGGTATTCAACATCAGACAGTTTCTTAGGCCGCGGGACACCCCATACATTGGCAGGCCTCCCGAACACAATCTCATGGGGGGATAGCCCTATCCTGGTGTGGGCTGTTGTTCTTGTAGACAATAGGGCCAAGGGCAGAGCATCAACCCAAGTGACACCTGTCTCGGCTACTATTTTGGCCATTTTAGTTTTTAGGATGCCATTGTACACCTCCACTAGACCTGCTGACTGGGGGTGGTTAGCTGCATGAAATTTTTGTTTTATACCCAATGCTGTACAGATATATTCCATAATTTGAGCCGTAAAGTGTGTCCCGTTGTCACTCCAGACCAAGCGGGGCAAACCGAATCGTGGGAGGTACTCTTTTAATAGCATTTTGGCGGTAGTGATAGCGGTGCAGTCTTTGACGGGGTAGGCCTCCACCCATCGGCTGAAGGTACAGACCACCACTAGGACATATTTTAAATTGTTACATCGGTCCATCTGGATGTAATCTATTTGGAGGACTTCAAAAGGGAAGGTAGGAGGAGAGAATCCTCCCTTAGGAGTAACTGTGCCTTTTCCTGGGTTATACATTAGGCAAATCATGCATGTTTTAACCAGCTTTTCAGCATATGTTGGTATCTTAGAGTTGTACCATGTAGGTTCCAACAGTTTACATATCCCTTTTGCACTAATGTGAGCAGGACCATGGGCCATCGTAACTACTGGTAGCACATGACTGTCAGGTAACATCCATTGTCTTTCCATAGTCGTGCGGACCCAGCAACCATCAATTCCCTCCTTTGCTAATTGCTCCTTCCACACCCGTAGTTCCTCTGGAGTAGTATGGACTGAATATCGATCACACTCTGTACTGTGTTTTCAACCATGCCCTCGTCTGCCACCCACCTAGCGGGACCTCCTACATACATTCCTTCCCTTTTTCTAAGAGCTGTTTGTCTGGCCGTCTGGTCAGCCAGGGCATTGCCTTTCCCAACATCATCTGTCACTTTCTTATGGGCCTTACATTTTATAATGGCCACCTTTCTGGGGAGTGTCAGGGAGTCTAACAATCGGTGAATTAGGGGGCCATGTTGAATCTTGGTCCCATGGGAAGTAAGGAAATTCCTTTCTTTCCATAACCTCCCAGGTTGTGGGCCACCCCGAAGGAATATTGGCTGTCAGTATAAATATTTACCGTCATCCCTTTGCTTAACTCACAGGCTCTAGTGAGGGCCACTAATTCTGCTGCTTGAGCAGAGCACTGCGGAATCTGAGCTGTTTCTACTACTTGTCCTAATGTCGTGAGGGCATAGGCGGCTGAGGTGTTACCATCTGGCCCTCTGAGACATGATCCGTCCACATATAGTGTACCTTCTGGTTCTGCTATCGGGGTATCCTGTAAGTCAACCCGTCCCTTCGTCTCCTCCTCTGTCCTTAATATGCAGTCATGTGGGTCTAAGCGGGCATCCTGAGTATCCAGTGGGAGTAATGTTGCGGGGTTCAGTACAGTGCATCTCTTGATGTTAATGTGGCTGGAAAAGAGTGTCAGTTCATATCCTGTGAGTCGTGCGCTAGTGAGGTACTGTGTCTTGGTGTTATTAAGGAGGGTATCTACAGAATGGGGGACCATCAGAGTCAGGGGGAGTTCATGACGATCCCCGCACTCTGACGGACCATGAGGGCGGCCGCAGCGGTCGCCCGTAGGCATCCTGGGAGAGCCCTTGCAACAGGATCTAAGGTGGCTGAAAAATAGGCACATGGCCGATGGTGACCTCCGAACATCTGGGTCAAGACAGCGCATGCACAGCCGTCTGTCTCATGTACAAAAAGAAAAAATTGCTTGCTATAATCAGGAGTACCGAGGACTGGAGCAGTACACAGAGCCCTGTTTAAATCTTGGAAGGCCTGAGCATGCTCTCTAGTCCATGGAAAGGAACTGTCTGATATGTCTTTAGTGGTGAGGGCAAGAAGAGGTTTGACCATGGCCGAAAAGTTGGAAATCCACTGTCTACAGTATGAGGTTAGGCCTATGAAGGCTCGCACCTGCTTTTGTGTTCGTGGGGCCGTCATAGCATTGATAATGGCTACACGATCAGCGGTGAGCTGCCTTCCCTCCTTCGAGAGGAGATGACCTAAATAGGTCACCTTCTCTTGACAAAACTGAAGCTTTTTTAAAGAGACTTTGTGATTATGGAGGGCAAGGTGGCGTAACAAACAGAGAGTAGCCTCTTTACATGATGGGGCAGAATTTGCAGCAATGAGGAGGTCATCTACATATGGTAATAGTGTGGAGTTATCAGGTAGTTCCAAGGAATCTAGTTGACTTTTGAGGGCTTGACTATAGATACTGGGGCTCTCGGTGAAACCTTGAGGGGCGCGGCAGAATCTAAAGCTTCGCCCACCAAGGGAGAAACCCAAAAAAGTCTGCTGTCAGGATGTATAGGAATGCTGAAAAAAGCATTCTTCAGGTCTATGACAGAAAAGTGCGTTGCGTCAGAAGGGACCATCGTTAAGAGGGCTGTAATGTCGGGGACAACAGGATATTGGGAGATTGTTATTTTGTTAAGGGCTCTCTGGTCAATCACGAATCTGTATATTTGAGGGGAGAGAGCATCTCCATTGGTCTTTTTAAGAACGGGAATAATGGGACTGTTACAGATATTGCCACGTGTTTCCTCCACTACGCCCTTGTCCATTAATTCAGATATTATTGTTAAAAGGGCCATTTCTCCTTCCGCGGGTAGTCGATACTGCCGGAGGCGGGGAGAAGTGCACCTGGCTCGATGCGTACCACATGAGGGGATATGTTGAGACACCCTACATCAGTGTCTGATGATGCCCAGAGGGAGGAAGGTAAAAACTGCAATTCTGGTGGGAGGGGACCAGACAGATACATATAGGAAGCTGCGGTGGGAGAAATTGTTAGGGATACACCTTGGGGACTACATGATATGGTCGCATACAGAGCTTTCAGTAAATCCATGCCTAACAAGTTTTCACTGCAACCTGTAGTAAGGACCAAGGGAGCGTCAACATGTGCAGGGCCAATATCGAGAGGGAGGGGTTCAGAGACAGGGCTCGTCACAGGTGTTCCTGCAAAACCCACGGAGACATTTATTTTGCCAGAAAGGGGTGCCTCCGGGACTGACAGACGTGCAATAGAAGACCTGGTGGCCCCAGTATCCAAAAGAAAATTCTGATTGTTCCCCACAACTGACATTTGAACATACGGGCCCCTTTGATCCACTGGAATTTGCACTCTGGTAATACCCCTTTCCTGGCTGTCCTATGCTTGGTAGGACCCTATCTCATCAACTTCGTCATAATCATCATTGTAATAAGTGCGTGTTGCTTCGTACCCATCAAACCTATTGGCCGGGCGCGGCCGGACGGGAACGTGATCCCTGGACCTACGTTCTTTATCCTGTGGATGGGGCGGGCCATGGTCCCTAGTCGGCCTTCCCTCCCTGGGAGCGCGAGGCCGAGTCTTCCCTGTTCGGATGTTTTCAGCTAACACGGGACACTCGTCTATCCAATGGCCGTACCCCTTACAATAAGCACACTGATCTGTTTGGAGGGCTCCCGTATGTTGAGGGCTGGAGGGGGTAGACTGGCGAGCCCTCGGAGGGTGTTGGGGTTGAGGTCTGAAATTCCCGCGGGCATCGGGACCTCGGGGAGGGTAAGCCTGCTGCAGAAGTGCCTTAGTCTTAAGATACCTAACCTTCTTACTTTCCTTGTCTCTATCTTCATTCTCCCTATTCTCATGATATTGTGCCATAGCCAAGATACCAGTGATAGTTTGGGCAGACCACGTACTTTCAACTTTCTTAAGCCTGGTGGAAATCTCAGGAAGCAAGTTGCTGACAAACTTATCGACAAACACTGGGCCAGAACCTGGGGTCCGGGGATCCAAACCACTATGTCCCTTGTATTCTGTCTCAAAACGGGTAAAGAAGTCCGCCACATTCTCATCTTTTCGCTGCCTACAGGCGTTTATTTTATCCCAGTTAATGACAGTTTCCGGCAAAAGTGTTTTCATAAACGTTATTATTTTACCGGGCAAAGTCAGGATGGCAGCTTCTGGTTTAGTCCCTCCTACCCTTGCTTCTTCCATAGCCTCTAGGTCAGCCCATTTACCTCCCAACGCCACTTCATGATCAGTATGTCGAATCTTGTCCCAAATTTCAGTGGGAACAACCGTACCAAAAAGTAAATCTATATCCTCAAGAACGAGAGTACCTGCAGATATAATCTGACCTAATTCTCTGTAAAAGGCAGCCGGATTCTTCCGGGGATCTGGTAATTGTTCTTTTAACTGCATTACTTCTGACCTTTTCCAAGGAACATGAACCCAAAGCCTGCGCCAGTGTGCCTCAACAGCCCCTCGGCCATTATTTTGGGCATCGGTAAGTGCGTTAACAAAGACAGGGGCCGCCTCTCTCATTGGCATAGCTGTCTCTAGAGGGTGTTGGAAAAAGCGGTCATATCACGGTAAGCCATTAAAGCAGACACAGCACCAAACATCCCCTCTCCCTGAACATCGCCTCTTCTTATTTGTGACCTAAGGTCCATTAATCCAGTGGGTATCTGCATAAGCGCATTCTCAAATTTTTGCATGACCAGCGTACACATGTATTCAGCCCAGGTGGTCTGTTCCATAATCGTCCACTGGGAAAAGGTGGACCATATGTCTTTAAAGGCATAAATATTCCCGTTCTTTATCCAACATTCACACTGTTGCTTCTGTAGGTCATTTTCTCGAAGGGACGAAAAGCTGACTGCAGAGCGCAAGGAGGCCAGTCGGGGGGAATTGAACATTTTATATAAATCCTGCTTAACTGTAGACCACGGGGAAGTAGGAAAAGGGCGGGTAGGGGTAAAGCCGCAGGGGTTGGGCGGATGGAGACTTGTTGTCATTCCCGCAGTGAGGACAGGGTTAGCGGGCGAGGTCGGTATCATAGGAAAAATTGGGAGGGTTGGTGTGACAGGAAGAACATTAGGAGGGGCAGTGGGGGCAGGAGTGGGCGGTGGCGGGGGACATGTGGGGTGTGAGGCGTCAGGGCAGGGTACATTGGGGCATATGCAGGAGGGCTTTCTAGCATGGTATCAAGCAAGGAATCACCTTCTTCTCCCCCATCCATATGGCCCTTTCTTTTCTCCTCACGAGCTGGATAGCATTTTTGTACCCGGGCCCCATGCTCCCTGTTGGCTATTTCTACCGATTTTGTCATTTGATTTTGTAAATTTACTCTGGCGTGGTCGGCCATTGACATGCGTTCCTGTTTTCTTTCTTGAGCCTTCTGCTTTCTAGCTCTCTGCTCTATCTCTTTCCTCCAAAATCGGACAGATTCAAACATAGACGGGCGCGTTTTTCTTTTCATTAATTGTTCCTCTAAGTTGGTGAGAACTTGGGAATTAAAGGAGCCGAAAAGTGGCCACTGTAATTCCGTGTTACTTTGTTTCGTATATTTTACCCAGAATGAGGAAAACATTATGGCAGAAGGGCCATGTTTAACATACATCGTATGGCCAGGGGTCCCTTCTGGAGGAAGCGGACAAGCCGCCTCCAGGTGGGAGTCCTGCGTACACATACAACAACATAATTTCTTGAACTTACTACTGACTGGCATGCTTGTAAACAGGTAACAGACACCGGCGGGTTTTAAAATTCACCTCGCCTGCTTGGCTTTTGCAAAGGTCAATAACAGCAGAATCATACAGACTTGGTGGGTGATCAGTCCACCCTTACCTTACAGGGGTAGTTCTCTTCTGCAGACGTAGGGCTGTGTCCTGCTCCAGAAATTATTTGCTAGGGGACTCCAGCGAGGACGTGGTCATGTGGCCCAGACCGGGTGGGGAGGAACAGCGGGCGAGTCGTTCGGCTTACCGGATTGCAAGAATCCCTCGGGTAGGGCGCCTCCGTCGGAGTCTCTCCGTGCACCTCCTCACATCCACCGGGCCTGACCTTCGTACTCGTGGAGTCCCTGTTCAGGCGCCATTTGAAGAACCGGAATAACCCACTCACTGGGTCTCGGCGGCGGGGAATTGCCCAAGTCTTCCATACCCTTCATACGTAGTAAAAGGAGACACAGGAGCCTTCGTCTGCAGGAGGAACCCAGATTTATTCAAATAGCCCGGGCTATGGAACAGAGTCCCAAGCTCGTTAGAAACAAGACAGAGGAGGCTGCTGCTTTACTCCGCAGCTTACAAGCCTTTTATACTTTTTCATTCCAGTCTTTTGGCTGTTAGTCCATTGTTCAATCAGGGCAGTGTTTGCAGTTGATAACCAGATCCAGACGGTGTTTGTAGTTGGTGACCTGATCAAGGCTTGGTACTCAAATTATTGTTCACTCAGCTTGATGAAAGCACGGTCATTCAGGTCATTGTTCGATCAGCTTGATCAAAGCTCGGTCATTCAAACCATTGTCCAATCACCCTGATCAAGGCCCAGCAGTCAGACCATTGTCCAGATAACCTGATCACGGTGTCAAGGATGTTTACCAGGCAGGGAGCAGGAGATGGGAAACAAATCATTTACACAGGGCGTGAGTGTCTCATGGTTTTCTGTCGAACTGCAAAGAACAGGGGGGTTGGGTGTGCGACAGTTCCTGGGCAGAAATGCAGGCTGCAAGGTGGTTTTTGTCGTGTTAGTTAGAATTTCCTCAGGCATCAGCAGAAACGACCAGGTGGGTCGTGTGGAAGTGTTTGACACGAAAATGGCAATGAAAAAAACAATGGAGTCCTGGTACAAATGATACCGATCAGAAGAACACTTTTCCTCAACCCTCTATGAGGTTGTGATGCAAATGCCTCTGACAGCTACATTGAACTCTTCCCATTCAGTATGTATATCACCAATTGACTCTGCTTTATTTGAGAGTGGTTAACCATGAGCTTCTTTATTGTAACTCTGCAGTCCCCATCTTGTAGGACTGTGGACTGTAAAGTTCACCTCAATGCCATACAAGTGGTCCGCATTGTCAGCAATATGAAGTTGTGGTCTAACAGAATTTTACTCAGACCTCTCAAGGTGGATCTCTTTGGCATCAGATGTTCTTGTATTCTGTAGGCCTGTTCAACATTTAAAAAATCAACCGGGAAAGACCCTTGGGAACAACTATCTTGCTTAACCGCTCTTTCAGGAATATGTCCATACTTGTACCGTCAGGCTTCTCATTCAGGCCAACTAAGAGGCTATTAATCTGCCTTGTGTGGCCCTCTACATCTTCAGATCAATACTACAGAACTCTCACTCTATTTTGTAGGTCAAAAATGTAAGTCTGCAGCTCCGAAACCTCAGAATACAGCAACAGCAGGATAATTTCAACTTCACTCCCTTTATAGACCAATTTCTTTTTATCGGTGCTGAGTAGTCATAGTATGCCAAAGTACCACTATTGATTTCAGATGGGCACAGAGTAGATGCTCCACAAGGTCCTCATGGAATTGAGTATGTGGTCAAATGAGTCTAGTGTGACACCTGCTCTAAAAATTCCTGTTCATTTAACTCACTACCCGATATGGTCCCAATGATTTTAAATGTTGACTCTTGTGGTTGTAGTTACATTAATTTAGGTGTTCTTGTGGTGACTTTGTTTAGAATCAATGAATGCATGCTCATGCCTGAGTAGAGTTCAATGGCTCTGTGTCAAATTGTACCAATGCATAGGGACGGTACACCACAAAATCAAGCAAACAGGCCATGTAAAAGGCAGAGGAGTCTCAGTGTAAATCAGACACCTTGATATCTGGATATAGCTCCATCTCCTGTGCTGTAAATATGGGGCAAGGATTGTCACTTCCTGGTTGAGGCCAAGCAGTCATCCCGAAGTACATCCAAGTAGAAACGCAGCCATCAGTGGCATCCTCCTCCAACACCACTCACAAGGGAGGCACAATGTGTGGCAGGCCATGAGTCTGGTGACCGATGTTAAGCAGCCAGGAACTGAAGGCACTGAAGCCAAGTCAGCATCCACAGAGTCTGCTATAGTCTGGTACCTGATTCCACTGGTGCCAGCCCAGTCAGGCAATATAGGCTCTCTTACTTGTGTTTCTAGTTCTGCCTAATACGTTTCACCCAAATACACGTGCTCACTTTTTCTTGGCCTGCATCTCCAAGGTCCCATCTCCCACGTTCCTCAGCAAGCTACCTCCTCAAACTGCCAAATGCAAACCCTGGCAGGTGGATAACACTCATTCAGTCTCTGGTGCCTCTTGTCTTTCTCTCCATGCCCAACACAGAAGAGAGCAGGTGCAATCAAATTTCCGGTCAGTAACAGGAAAAGTGAAGGAGGGGAGTAAAAAAGAGGGGTAGAAGTTATTGGGAGGTATAGAGAAAGGATAGTTTCTAGGCCTCGTAACATCTGAAAATGCGAACTATTTTTTTCTTCTCCCTTGATATTTTGCCCCAGTTACCACTGGCCTCAACATACTGGTTGGTGCAATTGTTGCAATTGCAATAGTTGATTGGTATTTTCGTCAAAATCAGAGGAGTGTTTTCAGTTGAATCCTCAATCACCAGATCTTAGCCCCTTCAGTATTAGGTCCAGATGGAATACTGTCTTGTTTGTGTGGTGTCAGAAGGATAAGATCTAAACTATGGGGTTGGTGAAAGGCTGGGAGTGGTTCCAGCATATGGTCAATATTGTGAAGGTCTAGCATAGAGGTGCATTATGGGGATCTGAGACAGTGACTGCATGACATTTCAAGACTGCTACGTCAATGACCAGCAGCAGTCATGGTCAGGTAAAAGGAGAGTTGTCTGAAGAGTGGGGCTGAGAGGTGTGTGGTCAAGACAGAGTGTGAGCATGGCAGTGATGTACGAACATGTATTTAGCCACTTAGGAAGCTACCAGAGGTTCAGGTCCTTGAAGCTTACCGGGCCTGACAGGGAGTAGTCCTTTATTTATTTTGCCCTTTTCTTGAAGGCAAAAGTGCATAACTTTACCCCCCAAAACTTTTTCCTTATCAAAAGCATACAATTTCTCAACTTCGCTTTAAGCTCGCCTCAGGTCCATTGGTGCATGGCTGTAGCACACGCCAGAGGATTTCCTGCAGCCGGATGTCCTGCCCAGGATATGCTCGTCTGCTAGTAGCAGAGAATCATTTGTTGTAGAGATTTAACCCTTACACCTAATAGAAAGTCTGGTTGTCATTTGAGTTAGGTCGCTTGGCTACAGGTAACTAGTGGTGATTCGCCAATGCAGGATGTCCCATAAGACTTCGGAAGCGGGCAATAGCAGCGTGCAGGTGTAGAATATGAATGTTTTCAGCCACAAGGTGAGGATAATAACTTTCCCCTTTTCTCCCCCTTTATTTAAAACTATGCAAGCTGCGCACGTCAATGACGTGACGTCATTAAGCTTGCGAATTTCCAAAAACAATTTCATGAAAGTCTTTGCGACATCGCATATACCCAGTGAGGATGCCCCTGAGGCCTCAGTCTTTGAGGAAGAGCTTTCACACTTGACCATAGGTCACATGACCCAGCTGGCCAATAGGAGGCCTCGAAAGAGTTGCTTCGAACTCTGGGAATGAAACAAAATTAGAATGGCTTCTGCACATTTCTCATTTCTTCTAGGAAGTCAACAAATGCCTCACATTTAAATCCATAAATTAAAATCCGATGCATCTTCACGTTCAAGCTCACTCTATCAGGGCTCATTCCATTTGACCAATTATAAAATGTGACACTGGCTTGAATTGATTGGGTAGAAAGTGAAAGATAAAGACAAACCCATTAAGGATGGTGGCTGCTTGTGGCCTTGGAGGACTGCGAGGGCTTCGTCAAACCAGGATGTTTCTTCTTCCTCAAACAGTCATAACCAGTTCTAAAATATCTGCCCTCATAGCTGATAATGTGAAGTAACTGCTGGCTCTGAAGATTTCTTCGAAGCATGCTTTTTTATTTTTTTATCCGGAGACCTGTGATAAGAGTAAACGAGGCAGGCTCTGTCCTCCGCCTGGCAGGCAGAGACCCAAAGACAGACATGCCAACATTTTAGGGCAGGGAAGTGGGAGATTTTAAAATAAAAAATCGGGAGAATGTAATTTCCCCTTTGACTTCTATTGCAGAAATTGCAATTTCAGGCGGGAGACAGCTAAAATAAACCCATTTTTTGCTTGAAAAATCGGTAGTCTCCCGCCTGAATCGGGTCTATTGGCATGTATGCAAAGAGGAGGCACCGACTGCAACATGACCCTGTGGGCCTGCGTTTCATTCAAGAAGCTGAAAGGGTGGGGGAGAGGCTCCTGTCCTGTGCACTTATTAAGTGTAAAACCCGCTCAGACGGCAGTAGGAGGGTGGGCGGCTTGTCGGTATTTGCTTGTTGGAGATCTGGTTGGAATGTGAAGCTCTGGCCCGGAGACGCTCCTCCATTAGGCCGCAGCTCTCTGTAAAAAATCGGTTTTATCGAGTGAAATGGGTCAAGAAAGTGGCACCTCTGTGGCTGCGAACAAGAGCTTCACAATAAATGGGCGCTCTTTTATCTCCCCCCTATGTTGCACAATGTAATTTCTTTTTACCAATGTGGTCTGATATTAGAATGCTTCTGTAATAAGAAAACAATGGTGCCAGTTGCCTGCAGCAATTTATTACAGGTGGCTAGTGATGTCACAACTACAACTCCCTGTCCTAAGGACCACAGACCTCAGTCGGTGCTACCGTGTGGCACACAATATCAGTTCCCTTCACATGGATGGTCACTCAGAGAAGAACCAAGATCACACGCTTGGCTGGAAATCCCTACCCAGAGACAATTCCCCCCACGTGTTGTGGAAGGTGTGCACGTTTGAAATCCGTTACATATTTCTCAGTCTCCCTGGGACAGACACCTGAGGCGGCTTCAGAAGCATTTTGTGTTTTTGCCCAGGTAGAAAAACCACCCCTCTACAGTCCCTACCCCGTCAAATCTCCTCGATGGCAGCTTAAGCTCTGACAGATTGAGAGAACCGCCCCCTTTTTCAAGCATTGCACTCTCAGAGGCCTGCTTCTACTTGTTTCCCAGTTGTCAGGTCTCTAAGAGCCACTGGCACAGAGCAGATGCCTGCTTCCTTTTGGAGAATGTTAAACACAGAGATAGTGCTTAGATGCCCGACCAACGATTAGCGTCACAATATAAAGGAAGGAGGTCGCACTGATCTGTCTGCAGCTGCTGGGCACTCAAGGAACCATTGCAAGAATCATTCTAGAAACTTAGGGAGGGCACACCAATATTCTCACCACACAGTACATGTTTAGCAAATGTGTCACAAAAATGTAAATTATGCTACAGTACAAAAAGATCAGCACTGAACAGAAAATGTAAGCAAGCATTGGCAAAGCCAATAGGTTTCGCCTATTCCAGATATATTGACCTTGTCAATTTTTTTAGACATGTTGCACAGTAGCTTGGGCTGCTTTGCAACATGGCTTAAAGTAAAGAAAACAGGCATTTGCAATGCAATAGGTCTCACATTTGCGAGCGTTTGAGCCATTCGCATTGTAATTGACAAAGCCTTTTATTTATGAGTTGGTTTTTAAAACATAAATAAAAGACATTGTCATTTACAATGCCAATAGCTTAATCTCTCACAAATGCGAGACCTATTGCATTGCAAATGCTTGTTTAACATGGTAACACTTTCTGGGCATTGGTTGCACCTCATTAGTACCAGTTTAGCAAGCAAGTATAGAAATAAGCGACAGAAAGATGACCAGTCCAGTTTTGAAAATGGACTTCCAACAATTGATAACACTTGTCGCTGCATTTTTAGTAACTTTTGAACCCTTTGAGCTAGAAACATTTTTTTTTGCTAAGATCTGCAGAGTATGCGACTGATGTTGGATTATGTGATAAATGTGGCAAATCTTTAACTATGCAAAAATCTCCACGGCCACACAGTCGCATAATTCCAGTTGCCCTGCCAATTAGGCAACACAGGCCTTCTTCTAAAGCCGGTCAGCAGGGGAGCCATCACATAGTGCAGAATTGTTTTCATGCGCGAGGGACTGAACTGTGGAGATCCGGAGCAAAAGGGTGAAGAAACTCCACCTAGTGTAGCACCAATGCAATCAATACCGTGCACGCGCTGCCACGGCCAGTTTTATAACATTAACAACTGATAAATTGGGGAGGGCAAAGGAGGCCCAAAGTAATCGATGAGCTGGTTGCACTTGCACACATGAGGATCAGTGCTCTAAAGCCCTATGCGCTTCACCTTTCGCCACGGTCTCTCTGGAGCTTTCCCAAGAGACAGGCCTAACCCTCTGTCCTTCCGTTACACCTAGTCTGCCTCGGGAAAGTGTGCGCTTTTTCAGATCTCACATGACAAGTCACTTCTCTCGCACAAAGCGAAGGGAAAAAACTAACTTGGACCGCGCTGCAGAAATAACGCCAACATAAAAAAAACTTCTGACTTTTCAAGCACTGCAAACCCCGCTTACCTTGGAACATTCTGGACAGCTTACTTTCCAAGTTCAGTTGTACTCGTCCATAGAGAAACTGGGATTTTTTCCAAAAGGCCAGAGCTCTTAAAGGCGGTGTATGCTGGGGAAGACAACATCGGACACGTGAGTTTGTGACTCTTTTCCACCTCGTCTGTCATTTCAGAGGCACTCGCCTGTCAGAAAATCAACCATTTTCCCCAAAATGCCTAAATCTGCCTGTGGCTCGAGGCACTCGAGAGAGAGAGAGAGAGAGAGAGAGAGAGAGAGCGAGAGACATCTGCATTCTTTGAAAGAAATCCTTGGCGCTTATGGCAAAAGCATCCACGACGGGTACGGGCATAGATGGTAAAAGAAAAAAATATTTGCAATGAAATAGGTCTCACATTTGCGAGAGTTTAAGCTATTGTAATTTATAATGCCAATAGCTCAAACTCTCGTAAATGCGAGACCTATTTCATTGCAAAGAAGCAGCCGCGATTGTCCCAGGCTGCTTTGAAAGTGAAAGAGCGCATTGCGATCTGAATGTTGCAGGAAAGCACATCGTGCCTGCAGTACCAGAAACTCATTAAAGAAAATAGTGCTTACAGACCAAATAAACATACCATGTAACAACAGAAGTAAAAAGGCCTGTCCTCATGGGAGGTTATGAATGAAGACAAGTCGGTACTAAGGAGGCACTAACAAGCCTTTTAACGTATCAGAAGTCAGCATTTACGAAGGACAATGACAAAAGCCAATGAAAAATATGGGCTGAGAGTGGGCGGCGCTTCAAGTCCATACTCAAATACAGCATGCCTCGCAGAGCAGCGCATGTGCTGCCTAGGCTCGACCTAAAAAGCATTATGATGCAGCCAGCTTTGACCGTGTCATAGTACTTTTTTCTCTTTATATGTCGCTGGGGCAAAGCAACATGAGGGAGGTGTGAGGAAGGAGAGGGAAACTGACTGCAAACACATACACTCTTATAGAGTGCATGGCAAAAAGTGAAAATGAAACTACCAGCAGGTGGTTGTATGATGTTGCAACTCATGCCTTTACCATGCATGCCTTTACCACACAGTCTTTACCATGCATGTATCATTACCACACATATCTTTACCAAGCATGTCTTTACCTCGAACATACATAGAAATACAATATATGATCCATTACCACACGTACCATTACCATGCAGACTTACCATGCAAACCTTTACCACACAACCTTTTTATTCTAACTCTGCCACTTGTTACCTCAAGGGAAGGTGCTGGACAGTGAAAAGGGTGCACAATTAAGCTTCTTTTTTATAGAACATAAAAGCAAACAACAATACTTTGAAAGAGAAGAACATTTCTACAAACCAAAAAAGGCCCTAAAATCATCGACCCATACCAATAGAAAAGCACCAAGAGAAAGGCAAGCAATTTAAATGTCAATAGTAAACACTTTCAGAAAGGCATAAAATCAGAAAATATTTTTTAAATGTCTTTCTAACCTTAGATACACTACAAAGAAACAAAGACCTGCTTCTTTTACTAACAAACCTTTTCAACTCTATGATAATAATAAGTACTCTCGAAAACAAATACTAATCTTTAGTCCAGTACACGTCACAGTAACCCTGGAGAACAGTGAAATTTGGATGGTAGATGGAACTTTTAAATCAACTCCACAGCCATTCACCCAAAGTTATACTATTCATGTAAACATTAGCAATACTACCATCCCATTAGTTTATGGTTTACTTCCTGACAAACAATCCTGAATGTACACTGAATTTTTATCAGTTGTAAAATCTAAAACAGTAAATAAAAGTCCTAAGAAAATAATAAGTTACTTTGAATTACAAATGATTATTACAATGAAAACAATGTACCCTAACACACAAATTCAAGGTTGCATTTTCACTTTACCCAGGCGTATTGGTGAAAAAAAAAAAAAAATCCTTAGTTGAGGATTATATGTCAAATAGAAAACTGCATTATGAATTAAAAAAAACTGCATTGTTTTTGTACCTCCTGAGTGAATGTCCCTCAACAACACTTACATCCAGCCAACAGTATGCATAAAGAAGAAAGCACTTGTATAGTATATAGAATCTCAGTGAGAGCAGACTAATCAGAGCACTTTTTTTTAACCCTTTCTCCTTCACTCAGACCAAGACTCGACTCCACTAAATGAAACGCTCCCAAACTATACCTACAAAGAAAGTCACCTTGATGTTTTCATGATAACCCTGTTTCCCTTTCCTGCAACAATATGGGTCCAGAGAAACTGAGGGGCAGATTTACAAGCCCCTATCACCACCAGAACGTCACTTTTTTTTAACGTTGTGGTGATGGTATGGGCTATGCCTTATTTACAAGGCAGCGTTAAGACACTTAACGTGGCCTAACACTGCTTTGTAAATAAGGCACCCTTTCACGATATACTTAGCGTGAAAGGGGTTGCCAATGGGTGTTGCGGTGGGCGTTCCGCTGCAACACCCATTGATTTTGACGCTGCCCCATAGTTCCAAGAGTGGGGTAAATATGGGGCAGCACCAAAATTAAGACCAGGGAAAACATGGTCTTAACAGGGCGCAACGAAGAGAAATGCTTTATTTCTCCACATTTTTGCTGTTTTTATATGTGTGCTGCATTGTGACGCACACATAAAAAAAGTAAAACGCTATGCATGATAGTTTATGTGCAAGAAGGTGTACCTTCTGCACATAAACAATCATTTTAAAAATTACGAGTTGCAACTTCTATGTGTGCTGCACAAAGCAGCACACATAGAAGTTACAAATCGCCATTTAAGATTGTTTATGTGCAGGAAGGCACACCTTCCTGCACATAAACAATCATTCCCCACAACACAGGCACCCTTGCACTTGGGTGCAAGGGTGCCTTCGTTGGTGCTAGGCAGCTAAATGTAGCGCCAGCGCAGGGGGAAACGCAGGGCTGCACCGTACTATTGTAAATACGGTGCAGCCCTGCTTTTTAGAATTGGCGAAGCGCGGCGTTAAGCCAAGAAGGCTAACGCCGCACTCCGTCACTTCTTTGTAAATATGCTCCTGAGTCTGTAATTGACTACTATAGCAAATCCTCACTTTTTGACATCAATAATTAGGTCCCTTTAACAGTGAAAGCAAACAAAACTCAAAATCTGTACATACTTGGGTGGTGAAAACGTACACATCCAGAAATATAACATCTGCAAATTAAGAAATGACTAGGTCTGATCATGATATGCTCTTAACTCTTAATCCTCAAACAAAAAGGCAAATTCTCAAAAGAAAATTAGCATTCAAACAAAGGCTGTGCGAACTAGTTCAGGGGGTCCCATGATATCCATCAAAAGCTGGAACTCAATTGTCCCAATTGAGGTTATTTACCATACGTGCCCAGGGGTGCCCACACGATTCTCACCCCAAATTGAGTAACCAATAGTGCACGAGTTATTGGTGCGAACAACAATTACACACCCCTCTTGCAGGGAGTCTCGCAGCTAACTAGAGGATAGTTAGTTCTACAGACTTCGTCAGGCTAGTCACAATCAATAATGAAGGGCAACGGCCTTTGACATATCATTAACCATGAATATCCCTAGCCTACATTGGTTGCCTAACAACCATCATGACCCAACAACACACGAAGTCTGACACTTCCAGGGGTTTCATACAAGCTAGGCCCAGGGGAGTGGTTCAACAGAAGGTTTACTCTTCTTGGGCACTTTCTTTCTCCCTCCTGGGAGACTTAGGGGGACTCCAATTCCCCCCTGCATTTGGGGCAGCTCGGAAGAAATATAGCAACATATCTGGATACTCGTCCAGTGGAACACACTCTAATGTGAAAGGCTGTTTTTGAATATAACTGGTTTTCGTTGTGTCATTACTTCTAGGTACAAAAGTAACGCAAATCACCTAATAATTGCTGCAAATAATCTCATAACAGTAAAAGAGGTCAAAATATTATTATGTATATGACTGAACAAGATTTATTTACTCAGCCTAATGTACTATTTATAAGGTGTTTCTCATCACTCATTGTTTCTACTAAGAGCGAATGGCAAAACAAAAAAATCAAATATATTTTTCACATTAGAGTGTGTTCCAATGGGCAAGTACCCAGATATATTTCCATATTTTAGTCTGGATACTGCCAAACAATTATCTATTTTATGAATGTTTTTCCTTCTGCTGCTACAATTTTACTACAGCCCAAAAAAGCTCTAGACATGATCCACGGAGCAAAACACATGTCAGCAGTAATTGTTCATAAAATTACTGGAATAACATGTTTTCACTTAGGCCTGCATTGGATTCAAAAGCATATCATTTGGGCAAAATTCAGCAAAGAGTGCTTTAGCCTCCACAGTAATCTGACCTTTGAGAATTGACTGGGTAGGTGGTTTACCCCCACATGAGGCATGTAGCATTATTATTTACAGCTCATTATTTACAGTTCAATAAAGAATACCAAAGTTGTAGCGCTGCACTGCATTGTACGAAAGGGAGCGAGCAAGACAGAGCCATTTCTACTAAGATGCAGTGCTGTCGCTCTTTCCCGCAGCAATGGCACACTTTAGGCTGCATTGTACTACACACAAACCCATACACCATTATGCAAAGGTGCCTGTGTAATTTGTAGCCTAGGGTTTGTACTGGAAAGGTACTCTTCCAGTTAAAAAAAATATGCATAGGTGCAGTTTAATCTTTCTCAACTTTGTATGCAAATCTGCAATACAGCACACATGCAAAGTTTGGAGGAAAAAAAACTTTTCCTGCCTCAAGGAGGTGTAAACTTTTGGCACAAAGCCCTGTCTACATATCGAAGTAGGACTTTGCATCAGAATCCATGGGTGGGTGCATGAGAATGCTAATGCACTAAACATGGGACTCCAACTTCACGCAAAGTAGCACAAAGCAACGCATAGCGCTCCTTTGCATTACTTTATGGCTGCTATCCAAAGCAAAACTGTGGGGCATATTACCAAGGATTTGCGATAATTATTGCAAAGCGCGCTTAGCGCAGGTTTTTTTATCGCCGGCTATCGCTGGATTTCATAGCGGAGATAACGCGTTATTATCAACGTTTATCTCCAAGGCGATAGAAAATCCAGCGATAGTGGCGAAACCCAGCAATAGCGCGAAAAATCCAGCGATAAATTCACTGCGCTAAGGAAAAGCTCGCTAATAGGCAGGTGAGGACTTAACCTTACAATCCACCTCCCATTGACAGAATAGGTTAAGTCAAGTTTTTATCAGGTGTTAAATTCAAGCGATAATCGCGGTTAGCGTGACTTTTTTATCGCTTCGCGGGCATTGGTAATAGGGGGAAGTTGTGTTTGCGACTGTTTGCAGTCGCTTTTAGTTGGGAACGCCTTTTTTGCATGTCATTAGCGATAATTATCGCTGACATGCAAAGCGGTAACAAAACGGCCGCTATCGCCATTAAGCTGTCGCTAACAGCTGTTAGCGACAGCTTGCTAATAGGGCGATAAAAATATCGCCGCTTTATCGGCAAAAAGTGCCGCTAAAGTGGCGATACTGCCCTTGGTTCTATGCCCCCTAGTTTTATGAAAGAAAGGCAATCTCAAATCAACATTGTGTCAGTTAGCATCACTTTTGCTGATGCTGCACAGGTGCAAAGTGTTAATATAACTGACCCGAGTACCATTCTCATTCACTGTTTCCCAGGAATCCTATTTGTGTCTGTTGTACATTGTATCCAATCATACTTCACACCTCATGTACAAGGATACTATGAAAGACAATGCCAAAACATCTCATGAGGTTACCATAGCCCTCTTCATACATTATGTGTGGAAAGATGGTAGAAGCTTGGTGGGCAGATGCTGCCAAATGTAAAAATAAAAGGAGACTGGTCTAGAGATGTCCGCTATTAATACCCGCCAGTTCTATTGTCTTTTAATCTGATATCCTTCCTCCCATTCATCTTTTAAAGATTGAAAGAGCATACGACAAATTGAAGAAACCAACTTGCACTATAACAACAAGCATTGGTACAGCCAATAGGTCTCGCCTTTGGGACCTTATAAGTGTTTAGCCATGCAACGGTTGATGTTGTTGCACCAAGGATATTGTTCTGCATAACTAAATACTTATAAGGTCCCAAAAGCGAGACCTATTGGCTACTCCTATCACACAAGCTGGTATCACACCGCAAACATTCTTTAATACTAGGCCTTCCGACTAAGGGGTGGAGGCCCTACTCAGTCCCAATTGCATAATGTCCAAATCCAAGTAGGTGTTATACAAAACCATACATACATAAATAACATAGTAAATTAAAGGATGTAACAGACAGATAAAAGGGGGAAAAGTATTGGAAGTGTGCTCACGAAAATAATGGAGGGGGGAGGATGTAAGGTGAACGGTTAAGAGATCTCCGAGGCAGGAGCCAAAGAGGATAGAAACGAAGAGAGAGATGAAACTAAGAGATAAATATGCCCTGAGGCCACTGTGGAGTGGTTAGTAGCGCTTTACAACAATTCAGCATAAAACAAATTAAACTTAAATAAAGGGAGGGGGGATGAATGCTTGAATTGGTGCCTGTTAGAAATGGGGGTCTCTAGTTGGCAATGGCGGGCGCCACTGTCCAAATAGGGACCCTTCTTCCTAAGTCAGGGCAAGTGGGCTACCCCCTTTGATAACCCCTGCTCAACCCTGTGGTAACGTAGCACGAGCAGTTAGGCCTTTCTCAGAGGCAGTGTGTGAAGCATTTATGACCATGCACAATAAGGCAGTAACAACACCACAAAAGGACACAACTCGAGTAGGTATAGAAAAAATAGTATCTTTATCTAAGGTTTAGTACGAGACTCTCAAAAGCATTTTAACCAGTTACAATGCACGTAAATCAGTAGGGACTTAAAAAGGGCAATACGTATTCACCAGAACGTGGCACTGACTGAGTTCAAGACCTGGGTCTACGCGACCCGTTGCACACCAGATACCTGCCGTTGGACGGGGACACAGCACGTAGCTTCTCGAAGAAGCGGAGACGGTGACAGGCGGACTCCCAGCGACCACAGTTCTCGATGGCAGTGGTCCGCAAAGTGCACTCGCAATGATTCGGGCACTCCGGGACAGGCGGGCCCTCAGCGGCAGCAGCACGCGGCTGCGGCGGCCCGAGCTGGTGGTGGCGATGACTCTCGTCGTGCAGCTCCGTGGTGGGCTCGTGGCGGCCGCAGCGCTCTCCTAGCTGCGGCGGCCCACGGGGACATTCACGATGGAGCAAGGTTGACAAAGATGTGGGCACTCAGCGGCAGCAGCTCTCTCTTAGCTGGGGCGGCCCACATGACAAATCCCAATGAGGCAAAATTAGCAAAGGTGCGAGCACTCCGCGGCAGCAACTCTCCCTTAGCTGCGGCAGCTCACAGGACAAACCACGGTGGTGCAAAGTTAGCAAGGGTGCGAGCACTCAGCGGCAGCAGCTCTCTCTTAGCTGCGGCGGCTCACAGGACAAATCACGATGATGCAAAGTTAGCAAGGCTGCGAGCACTCCGCGGCAGCAACTCTCCCTTAGCTGCGGCGGCTCACAGGACAAACCACGGTGGTGCAAAGTTAGCAAGGGTGCGAGCACTCAGCGGCGGCAGCTCTCTCTTAGCTGCGGCGGCTCACAGGACAATCCACGATGTTGCACAACTAACACAAGTGCGGGCATCCAGCGGCGGCAGCTCTCTTAGCTGCGGCGGCCCACAGGGTTTCAGCAAGGTTCCGAATATTCAATTTAAGGCGGGCACTCAGTGGCAGCAGCTCTCTCTTAGCTGCGGCGGCCCACACAGTTTCAGCGAAGGTTCTGAAGATTCAAATTAAGGCGGGCACTCAGCGGCGGCAGCTCTCTCTTAGCTGCGGCGGCCCACACAGTTTCAGCGAAGGTTCTGAAGATTCAAATTAAGGTGGGCACTCAGCGGCGGCAGCTTTCTCTTAGCTGCGGCGGCCCACACAGTTTCAGCGAAGGTTCTGAAGATTCAAATTGAGGCGGGCACTCAGCGACGGCAGCTCTCTCTTAGCTGCGGCAGCCCACATACAGAATTCACAAGGGTTACCAGTTCGCGTTCCTCACAGTAGGACAAGAGGTTCCGGATTACTCGACGGAGGCCTCACCTGCAAGTAGAATTCCTAGCAAAGGAATTCGGGCGGCTGGCGGGGTGAAGTCTAATGTCCCTGAGACTTCAGCAGGAGGCGCTCTCAATTCAGGCCCTTGGGTAGTTTCTTCAGCAAGCTTGGTGAAAGTTTCAAAGTCCTTTCCTCTGTCCGCTCGGACAGAGTTTCTGTCTTGACATCCAGAAGGAACACACCTCAAACAGGATTCAGTGCAGCGTTTTATACCTAAAAAGTCTTTGTTCTCTGCAGTCACAAATCACTGCATCCAGCCAGAACCAGTTTGGTGGGGTCGGGGAGCACTTGGTTTATGAGGCGGCATCCTGCCCTTTAAGAATCTGGGGGTCTGCTATCAGACGCCCAGTGGGAGATGGAGCCATCATTCACCTTGCCAGGCACGGCCCTGCTCGGATCAAAGAGTCACCCCTCCCCATACTCTAAATGCCGATCTCTCTCTCCAGCCAGGTCTGACCCAGCTGGCCCTGCTGCTCCAAAACCAGACGGCCAATACACACGCTAGCAAACGCCTACAGGAAAGCTTCAGGCCAGAAAATACCTCGTTTCTAGTAGAGGCATTTTCTAACACGGGCTACGCTAATAATCCTTACTAAAAGATGCATCTCAATGTTCTGAGCTTAAACATATCAAATTCGACGTTCCTATCAGGTTCCTGGGGGCAGGTAGGATTAAGGCATGTAATACTCAGCCTGCACATTCTGGCCTATGAGAACGGGTGGCCTCGCAATAGTAAACAGTGAAATGGAGGGTAACTCGCTATTAGAACATGCTACACAGACATACTTTCAAAGCTGCTTCGGTGGGTAGCGCAAATCAGCGCTGCCGGCCCACCAGCAGTATTTGGTCTACCAGCCCTGGGCACACACAGTGCACTGATACTAGGGACTGACAGGTAAACCAAACGAGCCAATTATGACTATCCCAATTCATACAGTTATCTTTACACAGGGAGCATTCGCGCTGTGTCACTGATTGGCAGTGGCACAGCGCCCAGAGCATCTAAATCCAGCCAACATAAAAGGTCAGAAGCGAAAAGAGGAAGGGAGACCCGCGCCAATGATGCCAGGTCTAACACACGTCCCGTCCAGCTGAAATGTGGGGAGAACTAACCATTCCCTTGGGAGTTCTCATCACTAAGGCGGAAAAACCTGGACAGACCGTCAGCATTGGCGTGCTCTGTACCAGGGCGGTGTTCCACCGTGAAATCCATACCCTGTAGGGAAATGGACCACCTCAACAACTTGGGATTCTCACCCCTCATATGCATCAACCATCTAAGGGGCCTGTGGTCTGTCTGAACCCGGAAGTGAGTCCCAAACAAATATGGCCTCAGCTTCTTCAGCGCCCAGACCACAGCAAATGCCTCACGCTCAATTGCACTCCACCTCTGTTCCCGGGGAAGTAACCTCCTGCTTAGGAAGGCTACCGGTTGGTCTAGTCCCTCCTCATTGATCTGTGACAGAACAGCCCCTATACCATGCTCTGAGGCGTCTGTCTGGACAACAAATTCCTTTGAAAAGTCGGGCGCTTGAAGTACGGGTGCAGTGCACATGGCAGTCTTCAGGGCGTCAAAAGCGTTCTGACAGGTGTCAGCCCAGTTTACCTTCTTTGGCTGCTTCTTAGAAGTCAGCTCAGTCAAGGGTGCAACAATGTTACCATATCCTTTGACAAACCTCCTGTAGTACCCCGTGAGTCCTAAGAAGGCTCTCACCTGCGTCTGAGTCTTGGGGGGTTCCCACGCCAGGATAGTTTCAATTTTGGGCTGAAGGGGCGCCACCTGGCCGCTTCCCACCTGGTGCCCCAAATACACTACAGAACCCTGCCCAATCTGGCACTTACTGGGAGCTCTGGGGATGGGGTGCACGTCAGTCTTCATGACTGAATTGAGGCCCCGATAGTCCACGCAGAACCGAAGTTCGGGGGTGGTACCAGGCGCTGCAGCTTTTGGTACCAGGACCACTGGGCTGCTAGAGGACTCAATCACCCCAAGGGCAAACATTTTGGTAACCTCATCCTTAATGTAGGCCCTTACCCGGTCAGTCACTCGGTAAGCCTTGTGCTTAATGGGAGGACTGTCCCCGGTGTCCACGTCATGGACACACCAATCAGTGACACTAGGTACCAGGGAGAGCAGATCACTGAATTGCCCCAACAGTTGGCGACAATTACCCTGCTGCTCAGGGGTCAGTGTGGTGGAGAGGACCACACCCTCCACTGACCCATCTCGCTACCCTGCACACAGGAGGTCCGGAAGGGGCTCGCTCTCCTCCTCCATCCCAGCATCTGTGGCCAGGAGCATGCCCACTTCAGACCTCTCAAAGTGGGGCTTCAGGCGGTTAACATGTAGGACCCGCAAGGGGTTCCTGGGAGACTGCAAGTCTACCACGTAGGTAACAGGCTCCACCACCTCAAAGGGGCCGGTCCACCTATCCTGGAGCGCACAGGGCTCCACCGGGGCCATGACCCAAACCTTCTGTCCAGGCTGAAACTCGATCAGACTGGCATTCTGATCATGCCAGCATTTCATCTCTTCCTGGCTGGTTTCCAGGTTTGCCTCAGCAAGTTTCCTGAAAGGCCGAGTCTGGTTCCTGAAGGCCAGCATGTAACTAAACACATCCTGGGGAGGTTTCCTGGGAGATTGCTCCCAGCCTTCCTTGACCAGACTCAGAGGCCCTCTTACCGGGTGACCATAGAGCAGCTCAAAGGGACTGAATCCTAAGGACTTCTGTGGCACCTCACGGTAAGCAAACAACAGGCATGGTAAGAGGATATCCCACTTACGCCTCATGGGCTCGCCTAGGCCCATAATCATGCCCTTAAGGGTCCGGTTGAATCTCTCAACCAGCCCATTACCCTGGGGGTGGTAAGGAGTGGTGAACTTATACGTTACCCCACACTCCTCCCACAGAGACTTCACGTACTTGGAGATGAAGTTAGTTCCCCTATTGGACACCACCTCTCTGGGGAATCCCACACAGGAGAAAATCCCCATCAGTGCCCGTCCCACCACGGGGGCCGTCACTGTCCTGAGCAGGATGGCCTCAGGGTACCGGGTGGCATGGTCCACCAAGACCAGGATGCACCTGTTGCCCATGGCTGTCTTGGGATCCAGAGGCCCCACAATATCAATGCCCACTCTTTCGAATGGGGTGCTCACCACGGGAAAGGGCTGTAGTGGGGCCTTAATCTTCCCCCCACTCTTCCCACTTGCCTGGCAAGTCTCACACGTTCTGCAGTGAGCATCGGAGCTCCTGCGAATCTGGGGCCAATAGAAGTGGGTGACCAGCCTCTCAAAGGTCTTGGACAGCCCCAGATGTCCGGCCAGTGGCACATCATGAGCCAACCCCAGTAGGAGGGTCCTGAAGCTCTGGGGTACCACCAGCACACGGGCTGACCCAGGCTCAGCAACCTTAGGCTCGCTGTAAAGGAGGTTGTTCTCCCAATAGATCCAATGTGACCCTGTCTGGTCACCTACTGCCTGGGCGGCGGCCTGTCGCCGCACCCCCTCAAGAGAAGGGCAGGTTCTCTGCTGCTTGCAAAATTCCTCCCTGGAGGGCCCCCTTCCTGCTGTCAATGGGTCAGCTCCAGTAGGTCCCCCAGTTCGGCCACTTGTTCCCCTGTAGGTTCCAGGGCATCCCCCTCAAGGTCTGCTCCCTCCGGGACCGTGGGAACCGTGGGGGCCGATTTCCCACACCCCCTACCCCTTCTCTTTGAGGCAGGGGCCTGGGCCATACTTTCAGGCTCCAGACCCTCCTGAACATCCTTCTGAGCTGTCATGGACCGAGTGGTCACACACACCCACTCAGGCAACCCCAACATTTCCAAATGAGACTTTCTCTCCACCGTAGCCCACGGGGAGTTCTCCAGATCGTTGCCCAACAGACAGTCTACAGGCATGGTGGCCCTCACAGCCACTTGAAGAGTTCCTGTGACCCCCCCCCCACTCGAAGGGAACCTGAGCCACTTCACACTGGCTCTCTGAGTTGTCTGCTGACACTACGGGGCGGAATGCATGGGGGACAACTTGCTCTTTGGACACCAACCGGGAGCTGACAGCAGTCACACTAGCTCCGGTGTCCCTGAGAGCCTCCACCCTATGGCCATTGATGGTCACCCACTGCCGGTACTTCTGAGTGTTGGTCGGCAGTGTGGGGTTAGGGACCTTCTCGAAGTCCCCTAGAGAGACAAGGGTTAACTCTACGGGATCCCACCCACCTTGGACCTCCATTTCCTCCCCCCCCCAGGGCTACACTGGCAATCTAGCGGGATGGTGCACGGGGTGGTGCACGAGGGGATGCATTGGGGTCCCTCTGGGGACACAGGGGATCATAATACCGGTGGCCCACTTGACCACACTTGAAACAAGTAAGGGGCCCCCTATGAACAGGCCTACCTGTCGAGGACACTGGCTTCTTCTCAGGGGGAGGCTGGGACACCGCGGCTTGGTTCCCTTGGGAATTACTTTGGGGCCCTCTCTGGAACTCCCTCTGTTTACCCTTGTCCCCCCCACTTTTCTGCTGGGGACCCTGCCCACCTCGGGCGAAGTCTCCCACAAAACCTTTGCGGACCCGGGTGCTCACCCAGCGGTCCGCCTCCTCAGAAAGCTTCCTAGGGTTAGTCAGCTTGCTATCAATCAGGTGCTGGCGTAGCTCTGGAAAATAGTTACTGGACAAATGCTCCCACGCAAACAAATCATACAATTGCTCGAAAGTTTCCACTTTGCTACCTTTTACCCAGCGATCCATTGCTCTGCAGAAAAAAGACACATATTCAACCCACGTGGTACCCTCTAACTTCTTACAGGTCCTAAACCTCTGCCTGTACATTTCCGGGGTCAAACCATAACGGGTCATCAAAGCTTCTTTCATATGGGCATACACCATCCTGCTCTCCTCAGGCAGGTCCAACAGGGTATCCCTACCATCACTCACAAAGCGCCCCCACAATCCCGCTCCCCAATCCTGCTCAGGGACCCGGTGGGACACCATTGCTATCTCATATGCGGCAAACCATTGCCCAATATCCTCACTCTTGTGAAAATCGTTAATGACATCTTTAGGAATATAAAGTCTACTCTCAGGAGTTACTAAAGGTATGCTGCCACCAGAGGGGGAGACAGGGACACTCCTCGCCCTGATCTCTATCTCCCTCAACATTCTCTCATGTTCCATTCTCATTTTCTCAAGTTCAAATGACAATCGATTCTTCTCAATGTCTAACTTCTTACTCTCAAGGTCCTTCTGACCTTCCAATTTAGCCATCTCCAAACTATGCCTCCTATCTCTCTCCTTGTCCTCCAGCTCTTCTGGGGTCAGGCTCCTCTGGGATACACTAGTACCTGGATTGGAGGGTGTTCTATCTCCCCCCCCTCTACTGCATCATCCTGCTGCCCTCCAGCATTCTCTTCCTCATCCCCAGCGGACTCTCTCGCTTCCCACCAGGCCTTCAGCACCTTGTGGTACTCCTCCTTCCTAGAGAGACCTATCAAGGGGACTGCGAATTGCCTACAAACTGACTTCAGCTGTTTGGCAGTATAGGTATCTAATCTTCCCTCCTCAAAGGCGAGATCCTCCGAAGCATTGGAGGTTGGCCTTCCCATATTAGCAGTACTCATGGCTGCGATCAACAATTCAATACTAAAACAACCAACTAAAAAAAATTCGGAGAGAGAGAAAAAAAAAATCCGCGCGACTCTGTGCTTTGGTCTGTACTCACTAGTGGTGTCTACCAGTTATTGTACGTGGATCATAAATGCAAGTCCTGATCCTCACCGCTGACCGCCAATGTTAGAAATGGGGGTCTCTAGTTGGCAATGGCTGGCGCCACTGTCCAAATAGGGACCCTTCTTCCTAAGTCAGGGCAAGTGGGCTACCCCCTTTGATAACCCCTGCTCAACCCTGTGGTAACATAGCACGAGCAGTTAGGCCTATCTCAGAGGCAGTGTGTGAAGCATTTATGACCATGCACAATAAGGCAGTAACGACACCACAAAAGGACACAACTCGAGTAGGTATAGAAAAAATAGTATCTTTATTTAAGGTTTAGTACGAGACTCTCAAAAGCGTTTTAATCAGTTACAATGCACGTAAATCAGTAGGGACTTAAAAAGGGCAATACGTATTCACCAGAACGTGGCACTGACTGAGTTCAAGGCCTGGGTCTACGCGACCCGTTGCGCACCAAATACCTGCTGTTGGACGGGGACACAGCACGTAGCTTCTCGAAGAAGCGGAGACGGTGACAGGCGGACTCCCAGCGACCACAGTTCTCGATGGCAGTGGTCCGCAAAGTGCACTCGCAATGATTTGGGCACTCCGGGACAGGCGGGCCCTCAGCGGCAGCAGCCCGCGGCTGCGGCGGCCCGGGCTGGTGGTGGTGATGATTCTCGTCGTGCAGCTCCATGGTGGGCTCGTGGCGGCAGCAGGGCTCTCCTAGCTGCGGCGGCCCACGGGACGATTCACGATGGAGCAAGGTTGACAAAGACGTGGGCACTCAGCGGCAGCAGCTCTCTCTTAGCTGCGGCGGCCCACAGGACAAATCCCAATGAGACAAAATTAGCAAGGGTGCGAGCACTCCGTGGCAGCAGCTCTCTCTTAGCTGCGGTGGCTCACAGAACAAATCACAATGATGCAAAGTTAGCAAGGGTGCGAGCACTCCGCGGCAGCAACTCTCTCTCAGCTGCGGCGGCTCACAGGACAAATTACGATGATGCAAAGTTAGCAAGGGTGCGAGCACTCCGCGGCAGCAACTCTCTCTTAGCTGCGGCGGCTCTCAGGACAACTCACGATGGTGCAAAGTTAGCAAGGGTGCGAGCACTCAGCGGCGGCAGCTCTCTCTTAGCTGTGGCGGCTCACAGGACAAATTACGATGATGCAAAGTTAGCAAGGGTGCGAGCAGTCCGCGGCAGCAACTCTCTCTTAGCTGCGGCGGCTCACAGGACAAACCACGGTGGTGCAAAGTTAGCAAGGGTGCGAGCACTCAGCGGCGGCAGCTCTCTCTTAGCTGCGGCGGCTCACAGGACAATCCACGATGTTGCACAACTAACACAAGTGCGGGCATCCAGCGGCGGCAGCTCTCTTAGCTGCGGCGGCCCACATGGTTTCAGCGAAGGTTCCGAATATTCAATTTAAGGCGGGCACTCAGCGGCGGCAGCTCTCTCTTAGCGGCGGCCCACACAGTTTCAGCGAAGGTTCTGAAGATTCAAATTAAGGCGGGCACTCAGCGGCGGCAGCTCTCTCTTAGCTGCGGTGGCCCACACAGTTTCAGCGAAGGTTCTGAAGATTCAAATTAAGGCGGGCACTCAGCGGCGGCAGCTCTCTCTTAGCTGCGACGGCCCACACACAGAATTCACAAGGGTTACCAGTTTGCGTTCCTCACAGTAGGACTAGAGGTTCCGGATTACTCGACGGAGGCCTCACCTGCAAGTAGAATTCCTAGCAAAGGAATTCGGGCGGCTGGCGGGGTGAAGTCTAATGTCCCTGAGACTTCAGCAGGAGGCGCTTTCAATTCAGGCCCTTGGGTAGTTTCTTCAGCAAGCTTGGTGAAAGTTTCAAAGTCCTTTCCTCTGTCCGCTCGGACAGAGTTTCCGTCTTGACATCCAGACGGAACACACCTCAAACAGGATTCAGTGCAGCGTTTTATACCTAAAAAGTCTTTGTTCTCTGCAGTCACAAATCACTGCATCCAGCCAGAACCAGTTTGGTGGGGTCGGGGAGCACTTGGTTTACGAGGCGACATCCTGCCCTTTAAGAATCTGGGGGTCTGCTATCAGACGCCCAGTGGGAGATGGAGCCATCATTCACCTTGCCAGGCACGGCCCTGCTCGGATCAAAGAGTCACCCCTCCCCATACTCTAAATGCCGATCTCTCTCTCCAGCCAGGTCTGACCCAGCTGGCCCTGCTGCTCCAAAACCAGATGGCCAATACACACGCTAGCAAACGCCTACAGGAAAGCTTCAGGCCAGAAAATACCTCGTTTCTAGTAGAGGCATTTTCGAACACGGGCTACGCTAATAATCCTTACTAAAAGATGCATCTCAATGTTCTGAGCTTAAACATATCAAATTCGACGTTCCTATCAGGTTCCTGGGGGCAGGTAGGATTAAGGCATGTAATACTCAGCCTGCACATTCTGGCCTATGAGAATGGGTGGCCTCGCAATAGTAAACAGTGAAATGGAGGGTAACTCGCTATTAGAACATGCTACACAGACATACTTTCAAAGCTGCTTCGGTGGGTAGCGCAAATCAGCGCTGCCGGCCCACCAGCAGTATTTGGTCTACCAGCCCTGGGCACACACAGTGCACTGATACTAGGGACTGACAGGTAAACCAAACGAGCCAATTATGATTATCCCAATTCATACAGTTATCTTTACACAGGGAGCATTCGCGCTGTGTCACTGATTGGCAGTGGCACAGCGCCCAGAGCATCTAAATCCAGCCAACATAAATGGTCAGAAGCGAAAAGAGGAAGGGAGACCCGCACCAATGATGCCAGGTCTAACAGTGCCCTCTGGAAAGCACTCCATCCATATCTTCTGGAAAAAAAACAGGATTAAAGTAAAGAAACCCCATTAAAATAGTAAGAGGCACAGTCAGAGCGCTAGAAAAAATATGTCGACAGTCAGGGAAACAAGTATACAGTTGTCAGAATTACTTACGGGAAAATGCAGTACATGATGCGTGTAACGATGTGCGAGGAAACCCGTCCAGGAAGTTATGCGCCTACCTCCGTGTTACAGGCTTTCTATGCGCTTTATTGCGCCACCAGGAGCACTGCGCACTGAGTCGAGTTTAGATGCGGCGGCCCACTCACAAAAACAGTTGTTTGTTCGCAGAAGTGACAACGTGTCGTTTGTGCAACCCTTATTATCACAGCTTATGTTTCTAAGCGCTGTGCTGCTTCTCACAAGTTTGGAAGTGGTGGTAGGTTTTGATAGAAAATTCTGGCATTTAGACCTTGAAGTGCCGGCATTTTTTCATTCGATTTTTTTAAAATACGAAAGTATTTTTTTTTATTTGAAAGCATACACGTTTTGTATTAAAAATTGCAGGGATGTTTGTGTTTAAAATTCAGTTTATTTTTAAATATAAAGTACAGCCGGTGTCATTGAAAAGACGTTTATTTTCGAAACGGAAAATCCTGCATTGTTGGTGTTTGGAAATATTTTTACATTGAAAGTGCAGCCGGTGCTTGTGTTTAAAGGTACGTTTGAGCTTTTTTAATTTTAAATGTTTGGGGCATTTTATTCTTAAAGGTACTGTGCGAGCGGTGTGCGGGTCTGTCGCAGTACAGAGGGCTCAAGATGTTAGTATGCTGGTGGCGGGGTGCCCGGAGGGGCCCTCCTAAGACGGGTCAGTCAGTACTGTGGTGGCTCCACCTCCCTCTGAACCCGTGTTGCTCTAAACCCCAGAGGTGGCATTTATTTGAAAACACATCTTATTTAGATAAATGCCCTTTACATAAAAAAAAACAAGTTACAGGCACATATTCCATCTCTCGTAGTATGACAGGCACAAAGAGGAGGGTGCGGCGGGCAAATGACTGGCGACAATATGTCTTCTCTGTCTAGCGCCTTGAACAAATGCTTCATGTGGCGCTATTAAACAATAATACTTGCACTAACACCAGCAATTACAGTAGCAATAATATAAATAAAGGATGTGCTGTGGTTATTACTGACATAAGCACTATCCCGTCACGATAGCTCAGTGAGTTAAATGTTCGCCACAGAGAGTTCAGAAAATTGAGCGCCATCAGTTAATAATAAGGGCTGTCCGATGTTGCGCAAAGTTTCATGTTGAGGAGGATGAGAGAGCAAGTGTAAAGCGGGTGAGGATCAAAGGAAGGAAGATAAGTTTACTGTTTTTGCAAGTGGGGGAGGTGTGCTGTGTCTGCCTGCTGGAAATCTTAAACGCGTGGACGCGATAGTGAAAGCGCTCACGCTGGGTAAACATAAGAACTGTAACGTGATCCTGGAATGCAGCCTGGAATGCAGCTGGCACACTGCGCGCCGCAGCTCACTCCGCTCGCTCCCGAGACACATAGGCTAGGGGAGTAAACATTTAAAGAAAAGGCGGGACATACCCACGCCTTTGGCCATTTGCGTGCTTTCCTTTGTGAAAGCCAGACGCAATGGCCAATCAAATGTGTGGGTGTAAACAAATCCACACGGAAAAGTTGCAAGGAAGTTGGGAGTGCTTACAAGAAGCCTCCCATAGGGCAGCGCATGTGCGCTGCGCTAGGCTCGACCTAAAAAGGCTCCAGCTCCCTTCAACATTACTCGTTCCATGACCAGAGAAGATGGTAGTGTCAACGTTACACTCACTGCCCTCTAGAAGGCATCCCTAAATTCTTCCCGGACATCTTTAAAGTTATTCTTTTTTCGTGTCACACTCCCGTCGTATTCCAGCATCTCATTTAACATTCTGCAGGCTCACGTCCCTGTTTCTCAGCTCAGAAGCCCTCTCTAATCTAATGGATAACTGTTGACAAAGTCACAGTTCGGAAACAAATGAGTGCATAACGTAAAGTAATATCACATCATGTGAAGTAGAGATTAAGAGAACCTTGCTGATGGTGTGCTTGCACTGCAGGGAAGTTTTCTACTTGGGCCTCTTAAAAGTTCACTTGCTGACAGCAAAGACATGCCAGGAAAGTTAGCCTGCATTTTTGTAACCACACGACCCTGTGAAAGCAGCCCTGACTTCAGGTGGAGTCAAGAATCTGAAACAAGGCAAGTAGCATGATATAGCTGGATAGTGTCAATAAACTGGTGCTTTTTTTTTGCACAAGGACAACAAGAGTGAAGCCTGGGCTGTCTATGATGTCAAGTGGAGCCCCATTTTGGATGACTCCACTTTGCTCAGTAATGCCCATCTAGAATGTTGTGCTGTGTATGGTCATCTTCCCCCTGCTCAGCTGATCTCATGGAGATCCAAAAGAGGAGAGCGAGTCTGCAGACAGATAATCACAATACCACCGCTTTACTTGTGTCTTTGGAGACTCAGCAAGACAGAGGAAGATAGGAAGGGGGTGCTTCCCAGTGAGGGTCCTCATCGGAGAGAAACAAGTTTTGTTTTTCACTGATGTGACATCAGAGCAATGGATATTCAGATTTTGTCTCTGGTATTCACTCCAACGGTTTTCAACTTTATGCAATTTTCAACACAAAGATATGCTTCCTGTTGCAAAAAGTCTAGGTGTTTGCAAAAATTGGTCTTCCACTGCAATATAAGACAGCCAGGAACCTTTGGTTGGCCACTTTACAGCTGCTCAACCAACAAACTTTCAAGCATCACAGATAATGGACTTAAAACTTTGTGCTCACAGTCTAAACACTGGAATGCACTAAAACCCTTGCTTGAGGACAGAAGCAAAATACTATTCTCTAATATTACAACAATGACCTTCCATTAAGTAAGTGCCTGCAAGTTTAATGGCAGTGAATTAAATATAAAGGATCAGTCTTCGCATAAGGCTGTAGTCTCAGGGCCTCATTCTGAAAAAAGCTATCCACTGGTGGAATTTTCTTCACTATGGGCATAGTATAGTGGGGAAATTCCAATGGTGGATATTCTGCTAGATTGAACACTTCCTCCAAGAATTTTAGGTTTTCAATTACAGCCAAATCTTTTTTTTTAACTTGTGTTTTATTCAATATTACACAAGCATCACATTACATGTTGTAACACCGGGTCACGACAATGAAAAAGAATCAAATTTTACCTTACATATCAGGTAGTTAGTACAGGATATCACAGCTGCCTCAATGTTCACCCATGTGCTTGGCTCCCAAGCATCATTGCTGGGCCTATATCTTCATGTATGACTCACAGGACAACTCCCACAGAAATGAGTTATGTGCAGAGAAACAAAAGTAACCACTAAAAACCATAATAATAACTTGGCAGCGATAGGCAGACAGTATTCGCCAAAAAATCCTTGAGCAGAGATCAGGGAACAATTATGTACATATGTGAAACCCCCAGTCTCGTAGGGGCATTACACTATCTCATCTGAGCGGGGGGCAAGCGGAATGCGTGCACGAGGTAGCAATCAAGAGCAGCTCACTCTTCCGTAATAACAGTCAGGAGGCGTGTAGGGAACCGACCCACGGCCATCCCCCCGGGCTCACACTCTAGGTCATGGCCTATCCCGCAGCCTGCTCAGTTCCCAGTACTCCATCCTGTGCATGTCACTCACCCATATATTGTACAGCAACTCAGTCAGCCGGTCAGGGGGTCACCCTACAAGGTCAGCGCGGGAGTAGCGGGAGCCATTATCTGTGAAAAGCCACAGTCCCCTCGCCTGGTCCTCCATCCATCAGCAGGCCCTCCAACATGTCTCCTGTCATTTCCAGGTCACGCTCCGCATAATTACAGTCAAATCTTTAGATTAGGACCTGAGTCCTATTAGTCTTTTGCTCTCAAGGCCATACAAATGTGCTCCATTGGGAAGTGGATGCCATGCAAAGTCTCTTTCTTAAGAAAAGCCCATGTTAAATAAATTAAATAACATGAATTGATTAATGGTAAAGTTAGTTGGTCTGCACTCATAAAGTCACGAGTTATAACATCCATTTTATACTCTTCATGCACTATCCAATCTTATGCCCATCAATGTATTTGCCTGTGGCATCTGGGTGTTGTAGGCCTTGTTTGCTTCCATAGAACCACTTTGTCTAATGTACCTGATTACAATGATTGGCATCAGAAAATCCCTCAAATGGAATCCTAGTGTTCTGATGCCATTTAGCTAAGTACCAACCATACATAGTTCAGTTTGTTTACCTTGGGCTTGATCCTGTTATTAATGGGGTATAGCTTGCCTCACTATTATGTATGTCTGGCAGGAAGGAAATGCCCTTTAGGATGTTGGGATTTGTACCACATCGTGATTGGGCACGTCTTGCTAGTTCATATATTTTGTGTGCAAATTAAGATACCAAGAAGCCCCTCACTGAGGTCTATGGCAACATAAACAAATAGCCAAGGATCCCCCACTTTGGGGGAGCTGCGCACATGGCGGCCACGCTGTGCCAGCACACCAGAAGGAGGGGGGGGTCCCGTAACATCGAAGGCAATGATTGGCAGTGGGCGGGGCTAGGACCCCGGAAATTGTTGTTTTCGGCTTCCGGGCATGCATCCACTTGGATCATGAAGCCCCGCCCATAAAAGGGGGCGCGAGGTAGCGGTCGGGTCTTTTACTCCCGATCCCCAACCGTAGCGAATGTTGCCCTCTCCTGATCCAGTCGCAGTCCGACTAGAGGCGCCTCTTCTGTTTCTTTGTTTTCTCTCTCCCCCTCCAGGTTCAGCACGCTCCAGCTCACCGCATTATTCTGCATTTCAGCCATAACGTTAGAAGCACAGCCATCTCCAGTCTGGGAATTGCGCGGGTTGGAGCTTGGCTCACCCGGCCCGTTTGTTTTGCGCTCTTTGGCGGTCCTGGCTGGAGATCCTGTTCCTGCAGGTGAGGAGGGCTGCAGTGGTGGGGGGCATTGTGGGGAGCATTGCGGGGTGATTTTTAGTTGTTGAGGTCTCGCCTACGCAGCGCGCATGCGCTGCGTAGGAGGAGACCTCTTGGAATCGATTTGCTTTTTAGGCCAAAAACGTGCACGCATTGCATTGCTTTCAATGGCAACGCGTGCACGTTTGGCGATTCCCTTGCGGGAGCGAGCTTTGAAACCATCTGTTTGTAATTAACTTTCAAACAAATGGTGCCCCTGCTCGCTCCCGCAAGGGAACCGCTTTGTGGGTCTGGTTTTTTTTTTTTGCTCGTCAGCGCCTCGGGTGGAGTTCTGAAAAACAACTTGTTTTCGTCTTCTGTTTGCCTTTATGGCTGGCAGCCCGGTGACTGTGAGGATTATTGCCGCTGAATACAATTGTGCACAGTGTGATCTGAAGGATTTTTGTTTCACACAATCTCTCAGACTCCAGCAGTTATAAAATGTTCACTTTTTATCAAATTGCAGCACAAGGAAAAGAAGGCATTTTACTGGCTGTTAGAAGAGTGGTTTAAATCATATAAAACTACTCGGGCAGCCCCTTGTTTATTTTGGGTTCCATTCTTTCTGATTGGTAATTGCATGGTGTGCTGTTGTGTGAAATAATGCCCCGGGGTACTGTGTCCGAGTGTGAAGAACTGCAGCTTGTAAAATTCACTGTTTTAGTCCATCTGAATATCCCCATCCACTGAGGTTTTCAGTCGACTCGCTGTGCTCTTTGCTCTCTCCCACCCCTGTAAATCTGATACGCGTCCACACTGTTGAAATTATTCCACGGTTGGCAAGTTTGCCTATGGGAGGGCGCAAGCGTGACACAGTTAATGGGACAAAGGTTGGATACTTTTGCATTTAGCAGGGCAAGGGCCAGCAGAAACGGATCTGGGCACTGCGGAGTCAGCAGTGCAATTGTGAATACATAATAGAAGTAGTAAGGGTCTATATAATCTTTGGTATATTGTGATTGGCAAAGGGTGCGTGCAGGTTAGGTTATGCTAATATGCTTATTGCATGTGCATGGCTTCGGCAACAAGTAGTACACCTGGCACAGAGAACATTTCGAGGTGACGTTTGAGTGGTACAGTCAGATCGGCAGAAGGCCAAAAGATGCATGTGTGGTGCAGCCAGCAATGGTAACTGAGTGCGTGCTTGGCACAGGTATTTCGGCCATAAATACATTTACCTTCTTGAGACTGGTGTTATCGAACCCTGTGGAGTCAAAGCCAGGGGCATGGCGCTAGCCTTAACAAAACATGAAAGGGACTTTTTGTGCGAAGTTGTAAAAGTGATGCGACCTGATCTGTGGGCAAAGGTGACATGGAAAGCAAAGTTAGGAGGCAATTTTTTGCATGCTTGGAATAGACAGCAGTGCATTGGCTGCATGTGTGGTACGGTTACATAAAGTATATATGTGCACAATTCAATATTTATTCAGTATGTTGATTTTTTTTTTCTTCGTTTATTTATTTTTAATTTAAGGTACTTATAAAACACTCTTAGGAACCCAGAGAACCAAGCACTCTATGTATCAACAGGGAGTGAGTACATAGCATGGATAGAATGCGGAGAACAGTTGAACCTGTAAATGGGATTGATAACTGTACATTTACATTGTACTGCAATGGTATCGCCTGCTGATAGTTTAAGTTCCATGGTACATTATTGTGGATCTGTTTCGATGCTCCACAGGAAGAATTATCCTAACAGTTCGATTTCATATCCTTGGTTTGCAGAAAGGAGAGACTGTCTAAGATGCAGGGGTAGATTGTTCTAGAATCTGGATTTGCACACTCCGAGGGCTTGTTTATTGTATATTTTTTAATTGTGATATTTCTGGATTTCGAGTCGAGTTTTTGTCAAGTATGCTGGCTTTTCATAGAGATTAACGTGATGTCAGGCATACCATTGAGTAGGGCGTGTGCACATTCATTGTTAACAAGCATTGGCAAAGCCAATAGGTCTCGGCAATGCCCGAGCTAACAGAAATGTCAATGTGAATGTCTTTTAGATCATTTCCCATAGTAGTCTATAGCATTTGTGAGGTGTGCTTCGATGTGGCAGGCAGCTGACAAAAGTGTGCACATCTATTACAGAATATAGCGGTCATTATTAAGCCCAAATGTAGAATACAACTCACTTATTTAATTTCCTGCCTGGACATCTCTGTCCAATAACTTAAATGACTTCTTCAGAGACTTTTCCCAGGTACCGTGCTGAGCAAATAGAAATGTGAATATCACAGAGAGGACCCCACACTTAGAATATGTCTGTTACCTTATTCCAGGTAAACGATAGAGAAAAACAATACAACCCGTTCTAATGCGCATGCTCACAATACAAGATACAACACTAAATGGTTTCGGAGTCAGCACCACAGGGGTAGGTTTATATTACAGTCTCACTGCGCATGTTGTAAACCTCCGATTTTCTACTCGCAGCACGCCTTATAGATAGATTTATAGTTCCCCACAGAGCAGATGTGCTAAGTATTCTCTTTTCAGTATGTTTTCACAGTCGCTCCAAAGTGTCAGAGACACTGAGCGTAGTATGCAATGCGAATAAAAACAATAATAATATAGCAACCATGAAGGAATTTAATTCTTTAAAGGGATTAGCCTGCAGTAAGTGCACAAAGAACAAGCAACACCAGTACATTAACATAAAAAGTGCATGCAGGTAGGCTCAACAAGAGAAGAAAATTCACTTTGTGCGTACAAGTTTGAATTAGCCAATCCCTTCTTATTAAGCGGCACTATAATATAATAATCTGCATGTGTTTCCACAAACAAGTGAATCGCATCCAAAAGCATCCGTTTCTGAAGTGTCACACTGTAGTAAACAGATCTTCACATATCACAAAGTGGGATGGCGGAATCTAAATACGAATCCCCTGCGTGGATAGCAGATCATGCGGTGACTATTAGACTGGATCTCCAAGAACAATGGTTTTCACAAGACACCAAGCGAGCTACACAAAGCGAATAAAAACAATAATAACGTGACCGCCGTCAAAGAATTTTATTTTTCAAAGGGATTGACCAGCAGTAAGTGCACAAAGAACAAGCAACACTAGGACATTACATAAAAAATCCTCTCATGACACCGAGCGAGGGTCGCAACACACATAAAAATAATAATAATGTGACAGCAGTCAAGGGATTTAATTCTTTAAAGGGATTAGTCAGCACTAAGTGCAAAAGAACAAGCAACATCGGAACATTAACATAACAAGACGCGCGGCCAAGAAACGCGCTCTCTGGTGAGGGAGGGGGAGGGAGGGGGAGGAAAGGCAGATGGCGCCTCGCCAGCGATGCGAGGAATGGAAACACGCTCTCTGGTGAGGGAGGGGGAGGAGGGGTGAGGGAGGTGGAGGAAAGGCAGATGGCGCCTCGCCAGCGATGCGAGGAATGGATGGCAGCTGTGCGCGTGCACGTCATCGTGAACGCAAGCTGGTCGCCAGCCGAAAGCCAGTGGGTTTGCACTTCCAAAACCTGCTTACTAAAACTCTCGGCCAGACCAGCGCAAGCGCTGGTGCAGGCCGAGCCCTAAAAAGGGCAGGAGTAGAGATGGAGGTTGACCTTTGGTTTGTGTGATACCCCATACGTGTTGATTTGAGTCTATTTTAGGGATTTGAAATATTTGTTTACCAGCACCGCATACCGCATATGCTTGCCATTCTCCCCTACCCTAATTCCTTTTTTAAATTTTTTTTTAAAGGTTTTTATTAGTTTTCAAAGGAAAGGCAAACATTACACCATATGCGCAGCCCAATGGGCAATACAGAGACACAGGGGGAGGGCAATATACATTACAATTACAGCCATTAACAACCTGAGGCCCTCCCAGAGCCGGCTGCCGGTAAATGTTCCTAACCAGAACAGGCCCCCTTCTGGTCCTTTCCTCCCTCTCCTGTTAGTCAAATCAGCATATGGCTCGGCTCATCTCCGCACTTGTTATGGTCCAAGAACAAGGTCCAATAGAAGGCTCCCAACATCCCTCCCTCCCCCCCAATTCCCAAACACCCCAACGAGTTCCCCCCAAACGCCATCCACCCCCCCAGGCATGCCGTTGGCCCGTTAAAATATTCAATCTGTCTCCTAACACACTTGCATCGTACATCCGGGGTCCTGCCGCACAGCGCTCAACCTAAGGAGGTCCAGTAGCCCTGAGGGAAATCCTTGTCCGGCCCTCTCCAATTCCGTCTCCTTCTAACCCCTTCAAGCATCAATCGCTTCCATCAGCTCGTTCGTCCTCCCTTCCACCTGGCACTCCCCCTTCATCTTCAACTGGGTGTTTGACCAGTTCCACTAGCGCCACCCACGCCCGGGCCATGTCTAGTGATTTCTCGCTCCCATTGCACCTAGCTAGGCGTAACCTGCAGTTCCCCTCGCTCTCTGCCCACTTCTCAAGTTCCCTGCGCCAGCGCATGAGGATAGGCCCCCTTTGAGTCTTCCAATGGGTGGTAAGTTCTCGCTTTGCAAGGATCAGCCCCAGATCAATGAACTTGCTGGTTATTTTAGTCTTAGCAGTGTGGGGAAACCAGTGCAACAAGCAAACCCCTGGTGTCATGACTATCTCCCTGTCCGTCACGGCCGCCAGGGTAGTCGACACCCCTCGCCAGTAGTCCTCTAAGTGCGGGCAGTTCCAGAACATATGAAGAAACCCCGCCCCCTCCAGCATACAGCGGGGACTCGCAGACGATGCCCCAAAATAGTCGTTGAGCTTGCCAGGCGTTAAGTACGCCCTATGCAAGACGTAGAATTGGATCAGCTGGAAGCGCGCATTGCGGGAGCACTTCCATACCCTCTCAATAACCTCCCCCCAGGATTTCTCCTCAATGGACACTCCCAAGTCCGCCTCCCATTTAAGTCGCAACGCTGTCAGGGGTTGGCGCAAGTCTTGTGTAATCCGCCGGTAAAGACAAGTCACTGCTTTAATTGTCCCCGCGGCCATTACTATGTATTGGCAAGCGAGAGATGTACTAGGCTCCTCCATACCCCCCTGCCAGTGCTTCCTGATCGCTGCTGTAAGGGCCGCATGAAATAAAAAGTCTCCTCTCGGGAGACCATGGCGTTCCATGAGATCATTAAAAGGGAGGAGGTTACCATCCTCGTAAAGGTCGCCGAGAGTGAGGACCCCGCCTCCTCCCAGGACCGCAGCTTGCTCCAGTCGCCCCCATGGGGCAGCACCTCACGCATCCCCAACGGGATCTCGGGTGCGTATGGGACCAGGACGCGTGACCTCCTCGCCAGCCGCGTCCAGCATCATCGCACCGCCCTCAAATCTGGCAGCACTGCCCCATCTCTCAGCGGAACCCGCAGCAGAACGCATGACAACAGTCGCCAACTTCCCCTACCCTAATTCCTTGTTTGCTCTATGCACCCCTCTTCAGCCCCCCCTCAAGTGAAGCATCCACCGGGCCCCGGCCCCTGCCGCCTGCTCTCTGTGCTCCAGGAGGGGGCGCCGTGCTGATCAGTCTTTAATTATTCGCTCAGATGCCCCCGCCAAGCAGCACCGTGCGCTCCCCCCTGACATTCCGACCTCTTTTGGGAGCTGTCTGTTTCTTGTTGCCACAACATGTATAGCGCTCTTTACCACGAGTATGATGACATCGTAGCGCTTTCTTCATCTGAGCGTTCTGTTGGTACGCTTCTGGGGTGTCTGCAGACAGCTGTGTATGGTTGGTGGGTTGGTTAGTAGAGATTTCTTAAGTGTCTAGAGACTTCTGGGGATTGCTGGGGGGTGTAGAGGGAGGAAAGACATGTGGCGCTGAGTGCAGGCGCGCCTCCCTACGCCCCTTCATCCTCACCTTGGCCTTCATTTGCATTTCCAGGTTGATGTGAATTAAGTCGCCCCTTCGAGACAATCTGTGGCAGCCGCCGCCCCGCCTCCCTCTGACGTCATCCTTTGCAGCGCCTTCCGAATCCCCTTTCTCAAGCGCGTGCATTCCCAAGGTGCAGACATGCCCTCCTCCCCTGGCCCATTGACTGCAGCACTGCACTACAAGGGTTCAACAAGCACTGCCTTCGACATCGACTCAGGCAGGCCCTGCAGTGATGGGAGTCACCTCCCAGTCTAGGTTCAGCATGTAATGGTGGTAATGGTGGCAGTGCACCGACTGAGTATGGCTGACCATGCAGTGTTGGGGCACACACTCATTGACTAAGAGTCACTGTAGTATTAGAAGCACACTCATTGGCTGACATTAACCGTTCAGTACTGCAGTGTCCACTGCACCAGCCGAATTCCTGGCAGTTCCCATCAGTTAGTTGTTTACCCCCTTCAGCCAATAAAATAATTGTCAATGAGTTATTAGAAACACTTAATATCGAGCGCACAAAGCAAGCTGTACTCCTGGCGTGCATAGTATTAATATTGGGTTGTACTGAAGCAAATCACCGCCAAGGTGGCTCTGGGCGATAGGAACAGAGATACCCCGCCATGACGCAGCGTTGCTCGGTCAGTGTTATCAACCGCCTATGCTCGGGGTTGGGCCTGTTTGGTCTGGATCACCCTTCTAGGGAGTCCTGTCCTCCCTGCTGCTGGCTGGAATATGGTTCTGTTGCCTGCACCCATTTAAATAGTTGGTCGTGTTCTATTGACCCCCACTTCATTCCCCCCTTCTCGTTTGCCCATCCTTTCCGCCTCCTCCGCTCTCCCCTTCCCTGCTTTACCACCCCGATTGTTTGCCCCCACCCCCTCCTCTGCTGCTCTCTGGCTCCTGTTTGAGAAGTTATTCCTCCTGCCCTGCTCCACCGTACGTGCCAATCCCTGCAAATAAACGTGTGCCTCTCTCTTCACCTCTTGTAACGTGCTGCATGTCTAAATACTTACAAGGTCCCAAAGGCGAGACCTATTGGCTATGCCAATGCTTGTTTTGCTTGGGCACTGCTGGGGCTTGGGATTTAGGACTCACGTTAGGCAGTCTGTTGTCTGTTGGGTAGTAGGTCCTGCAGGAGACTGTCAAGTGGTGCAGTCTGTGGCAATTTTGAGAAGAGCTGGTTAAAGGGGCAATTAGAGGTGTTTCTGAACGGTGCATTAACTTTGGGCTGCTTGCCTCAAGTTTTTTAGGTTGCGCTGGTCTGGGACGGCAATTGGCCAATGTTCTCTGGTGTTTGTTGGGCCTTGCTTTATAGGCAGCTTTGTTGTGGTACCCTCGTGGGGGCATTTAGGTGTGGAGTGTCTGACTGGTAGTTATACTTTGTGGGGAGCAATATTCAAAACCAAGGAATATCGTTTGGTTGAGCAGCAATTATGTCGGGAGCACGGAAAGGTGAGAAGCGCTCTAGGACAGAGGTGCTCTTGGAGACCTTGATGCTTAAGGAGGACTCTTTGTATGGTGAGTTTGCAGCATTGAGGGGGCTACCTTTGGGGGTTCTGGCTCCGGAGGAGCAGGTGGAGCAACCTCAGACGACAGGGGTGCCTCCTAAGGAGGCATTTCCTCCGGTGCCAAAGAGGGTCAGGGCGCATGGTAAGCAAAAGGGAGCAGGGCACATTCAGCCAGTGACTACCACTAAGTCATTGAGTGCACCAGACCCCTCTGTGTTGGGGGCCCCCCTGGTGGGTGTAGCCCTAGGGTCCAGTGGGACTGGCCAAAGTACGGCGCGAGGGTCGGTCGCTGTGGTAATAGGCCCGACGACAGGCGGGGGTATAGTCCAGAATGGGGTGGGTTGCACAACAGTGGGGGCTAGGCCTGTTGCAGGACAGGTGCAGTCGGATTTGTTGAATAATTTGGCTAGTGTGTTGCCTTGGCTCGCTCGTGTTGGGATGTTGTCAGCCCCTTCGGTGGGAGGGGTCGTAGTGGGCACTGGTGATGAAGGTGATCTGGAAAAGGCCAGAAGCTTGGTAGATCACTTGGGTGGGGAGTTTAAGTGACTCACGGGCCTGCTGCTGTCACGGGGGCCACAGCAGGAGGCAGTAGCATGGCTGCAGCTGCTGGGAACCCTTCTGTGGGGACTCAGGAGTCCACAACGTGTGCTGTTTTTGGGGGCAGCAAGCCCGGCATTTCTACAGCAACTGTGACGATTTCGCCAGCCAAGGCAGTGGGGCATACAGATACTGACCCCATTTTACCACCTGTGGCTTTGGGTGAAATGCGGTCGGAGCACGAGCAGTTAGGCAGGCATGTCTCGATGGAGGTCAAAGAAAAAATTTGGGAGGGAGCCTATGTAGATATCTTTGATTTGTTGGTACACAAATCAGACAAGGAGGAGGCCAAGCAGTGCAAAGTGTGCTCACATTCCAGGGATTGCAATCACTGTCCGAACAAGAAGAAGTTGGAGGAGTCATTGGTGAATTGGGTTGGTAACTTGGGCTCCCAAGTCCCAACTCGCTTGTTACCAGAATAGGATTGTGTGTGGACATGACGAGTATTGTCGGGTGGGTTGGAAGGAGTATGACTAGGAGTTTAGGAGGGCTAAGGCTTCCAACCCAGAGTTGACGTTGGACCAGATTGAACTGATCACGTGGCTGCGCCACATGAAACACTTTCCGCGACACACTAAAGGCAGTCAGTCCTTTCGGGCAGGGTCAGGGTCTGTGAGCAGCCCGGTGGGAGGGGCGAAAAAGGGGGCCTGTTGGGATTTCAATCAGGGCACCTGTACCAGAACGGCGCCGACTTGTAGGTTCAAGCACTGCTGCTCCTTCTGTGGGTTGCCTTCACACCCCGAATCCAAGTGCTTTAAAAAAATCCAGAGACAGAAATGGCAAGAAACAGGAGTGATCATCTGGTTTTAGAGAAGGCTTCCTCACTGGTTATCTTGTCGGCAATGGTTCCATGGCTTAATAAGCACAATAATAAAGTGGCAGATCAGATATTATTTGTGGGCTTCAAGGATGGTTTCAGGATCCCCGCAGTGGGTTATGTGGGTTCCCCCTACTGTAAAATCAGCAGTTGCTCAGAGCTAACTCAGAGGTGGCCAGGGCTAAAGTCTTGGAAGAGGTAGGCCTTGGTGGGGTGGTGGGCCCATTTGAGGTGACCCCCTTGGAGGGTTTTGTGTGCTCCCAGCTTGGGGTTGTTCCAAAGAAAGAGCAGGGAGAGTACAGACTTATCCATAACCTGTCGGCACCCAGAGGGCAGTCAGTAAATGCGGCTACTGATGGGACTCTATGCTCGGTCAAATACGCTTCCCTTGATCAGGCTATTCAAATGCTGCAATAACTGGGACCTGGGACTTTGCTAGCTAATGCCGACATTGAATCTGCCTTTCGCTTGCTGCCTGTCCATCCAAAGGACTTTCACCTGCTAGGTTTCCAATGCGAGTGTGCATTCTATTTTGACAGATGTATGCCTATGGGCTGCTCCATTTCTTGTTCTTACTTTGAAAAGTTTAGCACCTTCCTGGAATGGGTCTTCTGGCACGGTAAACAGCCCTCACAACGAAGCCATCACCCTGCATGCAATTACAACGCGGTCGTTACAACGACCGCATTGTAACAACGCATACCATTACCCCGCAAGTCGAAACACCGACTTGCGGAGGGAGGAGAAGGTGTTGGATTTTAAATCCAACACCTTCCCTACTGTCCGCACAGACTGGAGTTGGAATAGTAGATTATACTATTCCAACATCCAGCGCCCCCCTCCGCAAGTCGTTGTACCGACTTGCCGGGTAATGGTATGCGTTGCTACAAAGTGGTCGTTGTAACGACCGTGTTGTATTTGCAGGCGGGGTGACGGCATGCATGAAAAGGAGGCATATCCTTCTGGCACAGATGAGGACATAGTTGGGTACTACATTACCTGGATGAATTCCTCTTCTTGGGGCCTCCTGGGTCGGGGCACTGCGCAGAAGCACTGCATAATTTCCAGGATCTGATGCACGAATTCAGAGTGCCTTTGGCACCAGGCAAAACAGTGGGGCCTACTACCACTATTGAGTTTCTGAGAATAGAGTTGGATTCAGTGGCAGGGGTCTCTAGGCTTCCTGTGGAGAAGGTCAACACATTCTCCCAAGCCTTGCAAGCATGTTTGGGGGCTAAGAAAGTCACTTTGCATCAGTTGTAGGTCTTAGTGGGGCAGCTGAACTTCGCCCTCTGGATTATACCCATGGGCCACCCCTTTTCTCGCTCCATCGCCCAGGCCATGTCTGGCCTGACGGTTAAGCATCATCATACCAGGCTATCAAGTGAGGTCAGACAGGTTATGAGAATCTGGGAGTCCTTTCTGTTAGACTTTCATTGGTTGGTGGTGTGGCCTCGGCGTCCCGTCATCAGTAAAGAGCTAGGTCCGTTCACGGATGCAGCAGGAAAATGAGGGTTTTGGACCCATTTTAGGTTCAGCTTGGTGTGCACAGCGGTGGTCCCAAAAGTAGGTGCAGGCAAGACTGGTTAGCAATATAGGCTTCCTGGAGTTGTTTCTTATTTGGGTAGCCCTCTCTATTTGGCCAGATCAATTCTGCAACCAGGCAGTTGTGTTCTGGTCTGACAAAATGGCTGTGGTGGAGTGCATTAATCAACAATCTGCAAAGTGCAAGATGATTCTGCTGCTTCCGAATGAGATTGTGTTGGAATGCCTGAAGCTGAATGTGTTATTTAGGGCCAAGCATGTGCCAGGCATCTTGAACAACACCCCTGATGCATTGTCTCATTTCAAGATGCAGGCTTTCCGGTTCCATCACCCAGGAGCAGCGGCTACACCTTCGCCCTTCCCAGACCATCTGTGGTGAATTGGTGCCCCAGCTACCAGACCTCATGGCAGCCAGCTTAGCCCCAGGACCAGGCGGGCTTACGAAAGGGCATTCAGCGCTTACTGCAACTACTTCGGGCACAGGGGGACTGGGTCTTGGTTTAACTCAGTGTCAATTATGAGTTTCTTGGGGGCCCTGCGGGGGGATGGGCGTTTGGTGGCCGCTTCAAGCCGTCACATAGCTGCGATTTCCTTTTTTGCAAAGATGCTGGGGTACCCCGACGGGACCAGGTCCTTCCTAGTTCAGAGGCGGTGAAAGGATGGGGGCTCCTGGAAGGTTTTAGCCAGATACCAGGCATCTCATTGGCAGGGGCAAACTAGCAGCAATACTGGAGTCACTGGGGGCAGTCTGTGGGCCTTTGGGGGAAGTCAGTCTGTTTAAGGCAGCATTTACCTACACCTTTTATGGTGCTCTCCGGGTCGGTGAACTGGTGGCCAGGAACAAGAAGGACTTTTGCAGAGGTTGCAGCTTGCGGATGTCCATTGGTTGGATGGGTATGGGTCCTTGGCGATTAATATTCCTAGGTCCAAGACTGACCAAGCTTGGAGGGGTGACCACATTTTGCTAAAAAGAAGCCCGGGTAATGCATGCTGCCCAGTTGAAAATCTGAAGGTGTTTTTGACTGGCCGCAGTCAGGGTGTGGTGTGGGCCCTTATTGGTCCATGCTGATGGAACACCCCTGACCAGGTACCAATTTTGCAGAATCCTTAACAGTGCTCTATGAGTGGCGGGTTATGATACCTTGAAGTTTGGGTCTCACTGCTTTAGGATTGGGGCGGCCACAGCGGTGGCAGCAAAGAGGCTCCCTGGTGCAGCAGTGCGGAGGATTGGTAGATGGTCTTCAGATTGCTACAAGCGTTATGTGAGGCTACATATGTTATGACTGTGGTGTCAGATTCCTGTTCCTCTTTCCTTCTGTCCCACAAGTTCAGGTGGTGGGTGTGGCGAGTGGAACAAGCGGCTGGAAGTCTCAGCGGCCCCTGTCCACACGGAGGTGACCGCGATCACAGAGGTTTGGGTCCCACACCATTCCTATGTCCGGCATGCTAAGGAGAATTATATTGCAGGTGACTTTGCGAACAGAGCAGGGCAAGCAGGTTACCGCCTGTAATTTCCTCGCCATGGGGGATTGCAGCTGACCCAGCTGAGGACTGCTTTGGTACCTAAGGGGGTCACGCCCCCTATCCCCAGTGCATTATACTGCATTTGGGTGGCAACTACTTGGTGCATGTTGGTCGTCGGCAGCTGTTGGAGATGTTGATAACTGAACTGGGTTGGCTGGGTCGAAAGTTCCTGCAGGTGGTCCTGGCATGGTCCCTCATCATCCCTAGGATGGAGTGGAGGGGAGGCAAATCGATCCACGCCCTTAGCCATTCGGTAAAGCGAGTGAATAATAAAGCTGGCAAACTATTCAGATCACCTAGGTTGAGGTCTATCCCTCATGGACTCATGGAGTGCGTTTTTTCTTGCAGGATGGTGTGCACCCTTCTAAGATTGGAAAGTATATGTTCATTGAGAATATTTTGGCCTGGCTCATGCATCGCCCTCGGTAGAAGAGTGGTCCACTTTTGGGGGAGGTCAGGTAGTAGGCGAACTATGCTGGCCTGTGGCGGGTGAGGTCATGATTGGTGGGTCAATTAGGCACTACCTTTCCTTACATTTGCATGACAGCTGGGTCAGGGTCATGGGTGCTGGCAGGAGGTTGTTGAAAGGATCCAGGGATGCAGGGGGTTGCGAGCGACCGCTGGCATCTGGCCCTATGGCCAACCACCCGCGCATGCGCAATGGGCATGCCTAGCACTGGCCCTTGCGGGAAAGAGAAGTGACGGGTGTAAGGGGTGCCAAGGTAGGTATCCTAGCCGGCAGACAAGCTCCTTCCACAGGTCACACCGCCGAAGGGGAATGTGAAGGGGGTGTGTGGGGTCCTCCCCTAAGGAGGGACCCACCACAAGTCATTGGGAGTAGAGGCTGGGCCTAGACCGGAGAGGTGTCACGGGAGCCAATCATGATCTCACTCGAGGCATAAGTTGGGATACACAGGAACATGTCTAGATAGTGGTAGGAAGATGATGTCTAGCGTCTCTGTTAAGGTTAGGCACGCATCACCTGGTGTGAATAATGATGTAAATATAAAGTGTGACTGCATATGCAAACAGGCAAATGAACTGTGATTTTGCTTTCAATAATGTTTGTAATAAAATATGGCCGGAGTTTACGACCCTTAATACAAGGAATTGTGTGGAGTTTGAGATCATAGGGGGGATGGTGGGAGGGAGACAAGCAGACGTGGCTGGTCGTGGTTGGGCACCAGGAGGCCTCGGTGATGCCAGGCCATGTGGCCAAGGCTCCCCCACGTCGGGGGAGCCGCACACATGGTAGCCGCACTGGCACACATGGGGAGGGGCTCGGCAACGCTATGCGCTGTCACCCCGTAACATCGAGGGCAGCCATTGTCTGTGGAGGTGGGCTAGGACCCCAGAAGTCACTGTTTTTGGCTTCCGGGGCATGCCTCCACTTGGATCGTGAAGCCCCGCCAATAAAAGGGGGCACAAGGCGGCGGTCGGGTATTTTACTCCGGATCGCTGTCCATAGTGGACGCTGCCCTCTCCTTATCCCCCCGCAGTCTGACCAGGGGCGCATCTTTTTTCCCACCCGCCATCCCCAGAGCAAATAAGGTTAAGGTGTCGATGTGTGGGGTATTGGGCTTGTTGGTGTGTTTTGGTAACTAATTTGTTTCTTTTTCAGGTCAAGTGCTATTGTCGTATTTTGGTTTGGGGCCCTGTGGGTGAGGTCATGATTTTGGGGTCGATTGGGCACTACTTTCCTTACATTTGCATGACAGCAGGATCACGGGCTGACCCAAGGGGTGCTGGCAGGAGGTCATTAAAAGGATCCAGGGGCGTGGGGGGTTGCGAGCGACCACTGGCATCTGGCCCTTATAGCCAACCACCCACGCATGCGCAATGGGCATGCCTAGCACTGGCTCTTGGGGGGGAGGAGAAGTGATGGGTGTAAGGGGTGCCCGAGGTAGGTATCCTAGTGGGCAAACAGGCTCCTTGCACAGAGCACACCCCTGAAGGGGGATGTGATGGGGTGTGTGGGGTCGTCCTCTAAAGAGGGACTCACCACAGGTCATTGTTAGGAGAGGCTGGGCCTAGACCAGAGAGGTGTCACAGGAGCCAATCATGATTTCACTCGAGGCATAAGTTGTGATACACAGGAACATGTCTAGATAGTGGTAGGAAGATGATGTCCAGCGTCTCTGTTAAGGTTAGGCACACACCACCTGGTGTGAATAATGATGTAAATATGAAGGATCACTGCGTATGCCAATAGGCAAATGAACTGTGGGGCATATTACCAAGGATTTGCGATAATTATCGCAAAGCGCGCTTAGCGCTGTTTTTTCTATCGCTGGATTTAATCGCGGAGATAACGCGTTATTATCAATGCTTATCTCCAAGGTGATAAAAAATCCAGCGATAGCGGCGAAACCCAGCAATAGCGCGAGAAATCCAGCGATAAATTCACTGCGCTAATGGAAAGCTTGCTAATAGGCAGGTGAGGACTTAACCTTACAATCCACCTCCCATTGACAAGATCGTTAAGTCAAGTTTTTATCAGGTGTTAAATTCCAGCGATAATCGCGGTTAGCGCGACTTTTCTTATCGCTTCGCGGGCATTGATAATAGGGGGAAGTTGTGTTTGCGACTGTTTTCAGTTGCTTTTAGTTGGGAACGCCTACTTTGCATGTCATTAGCGATAATTATCGCTGACATGCAAAGCGGCAACAAAACGGCCGCTATCGCCATTAAGCTGTCGCTAACAGCTGTTAGTGACAGCTTGCTAATAGGGCGATAAAAATATCGCTGTTTTATCGGCAAAAAGTGCCGCTAAAGCGGCGATAACGCCCTTGCTAATATGCCCCTGTGATTTTGCTTTCAATAATGTTTATAATAAAATACGTCTGGGGATTACGATCCCTAATCCAAGGAATTGTGTGGAATTTGAGTTTTTATGGGGGAGTGGTGGGGGGAGATGAGCAGACGCGGTTGGTCGTGGTTGGGCACCGAAAGGCCTCGGTGGTGCCATGCCATGTATGTAGTAGGGGGCAGATAGAAGGAGTGCAATAAGCTTCTTATCTTTCCACAGGTGGGCTGATCACGACACCTATCCAGTGGTGTGACATAAAATAATGGGACTCCCCTGGAGAATGTGAAGATCGGCCCCTGAGTATACCGTATCACACTCATGTTGATTGGTCTTGGGCTGAATGTGGGCCAGCTGATCGGCTGAGGTGCCCTTGAAGGAATGGGGCCACCTACAAAAAATGGGGGTTTGCCCTGATAGTCCGACTGCATCCGGGCAAAGAATAAAATATAAAAGCAAGCAATGATGCAGAGGAACAAATACACATATATTTATAAAGGGAAGAAAACAAATCGATCGCTATCACTGAGTCCTAGATCTCTACACTTTTTCTTTTTTCATATAACTCCAATACCAACTCCAAGAGTAGTAGTCAAAAATATATTTTATCTTTTTTGTAGCAAAAATGCACACAAAACATATACATAAATAAATACATACATATACATATAACAAATCCTTCCTACCCGTTCTTACTTCATACGGATGCTTAATAATAAACAAGAGACATAATTCAAAAAGCAATCCGGAAAAGAAAGAGATAGTCCAATACACACTCGAGGGGATACCTTAACCCTCCACTTAGTACAAGGAGCGTGTAGTCAAAATCTTTTGTATGTCAATCATAATCTGTCGGATTCCTCCATGGTGTGGGGTTGACGCGTTTTGGCCCATTCATTCGGGCCTGGAGAAAAGAAATAGCAACGCCTACAGAGTAATTTATACAAATGAACATGCATCATATGATCGGAATCCTGACACGGAGGACGCCACCGGTAGAATCTGTGAGTTCGAGCTGCCATCCACCGCGAGTTTGGAATGGTAGTACCGCGGTGGAGGATGAGCAGTATTAAGAATATTCCCTGATTGTCCGAGTAAGTGTTTTGCTCCAGCCTGCTGTTTTCACCTTATTACAGCAATGCAGGATTTTGGTTTCGTTTGTGTTACTGCTTACTCTTGTGCAGCTCTTGTACACGGGACCTTTGCGCCATAGAAGCGGACCTCCTTCATTCATTGAGCAGGGACAGCTACGCTTGTACACACAGGTTAGTTGTGATTTCGATTAGTGATTAGAAACTCAGTTTTTTGGCATTCATTTAGACTTTTTTTTAATTTCTTTTGGTTGTTTAGCATCTATGCTAATACTGAGGTTAAGAGGAGCCCTCTTGTGTTACATCCACATGAAGCATTGAATCCCCCTGGATTTACGGTAGAGCCTGTTGATCTTCTTGGCTAGTATTTTTGGTCTATGTATTTCAGTCTCTCTATCAGACACTGGTGGTTGGAGAGTTGTGAATACACACCGATATGTGTTTTGTGGCTTTATTAAATGTATTGTTTATGTGTGCACACTTGTGGAGACTTTAGGACTTTTAATCACTAGGAGGGTAGTTTATCACGTAGTTTTCCTTTCAAACATATCACTCTGGTTGGTGTTCTTCTGTCCTGCACCTGTGGCGGCTAGTTTAAGAGAGGTGTCATGCATACTTAAATTTTGTGGTATTTAATGTTATACAATAGAGATGGTATTGATTTGTATAAATTACTTTGTAGGCGTTGCTATTTCTTTTCTCCCCTGTCCTGATGAGGCCCGAACGAATGGGCCGAAACGCGTCGACCCCACACCATGGAAGAGTCCGACAGATTATGATTGACATACAAAAGATTTTGACTACACGCTCCTTGTACTAAGTGGAGGGTTGAAGTATCCCCTTGAGTGTGTATTGGACTATCTCTTTCTTTTCCGGATTGCTTTTTGAATTATGTCTCTTGTTTATTATTAAGCATCCGTCTGAAGTAAGAATGGGTAGGAAGGACTTGTTATATGTATATGTATGTATTTATTTATGTATATGTTTTGTGTGCGTTTTTGCTACAAAAAAGATAAAATATATTTTTGACTACTTCTCTTGGAGTTTGTATTGGAGTTATATGGAGAGAAAAAAATGTAGAGATCTAGGACTCAGTGATAGGGATCAATTTGTTTTCTTCCCTTTAGAAATATATGTGTATTTGTTCCTCTGCATCATTGCTTGCTTTTATACTTGAAGGAATGGGGGGCCCGAAGCACCGTGGGAGCTGCAGGGGCCTGAGTTACTCCTATTGACCTATCTTCTGCATCACTCCATATGGCAATTCCATCCCTATCACAAATTATTTGAGAAAAATAATCTATATATTCTTTTCTTACAACCATTTCATGGAAAATGTCAGCTTGTTTTCTAAAATATATGTTTGTGCTTTTCTATAATCTAGAAACTTTGGGACTTATTTATGAGCCCTTGCATCACATTTACGCTGCCGTTGCGATCCCTTTTTTAGACGCTGCGGCGTAAATAATGCACCACGTTGCTACATATTTACGAAGTGAAGCATCTCGGTAGATGCGTCACTTCGTAAAGCCCTGCGCTACATTATACCTGAGTCAGGTATAATGTATGCAGGGTGGGCGTCCCCCTCATCAAAGCCTCGTAGAAGTGGCGCATAAGATTTCAGTGCGCCACTTCTAAGACGCCAGTGCGTCAAATCCTTATGCCTGCCTCATAGCAGGCGTAAGGGTGACGCAGTGCTATAATCATAGCCCCCCCCCCTGCATTGCTGGAGTTGCGTCACGCTTCCGACACAACTCCAGCAACGCGTCAGTTTTGCGCCGACAGATACGTCAGTAATACTGAAGTATCTGTCACTCCTTACGACATGATGTGTCATACAGTAAATATGACGAATCGATGGTGTCGCAAGGAGGGCGCGCTGAGAAGTGTTGCATCGCTGCTTTGTCGCGGGTAGAATTCTTACTTGTTCTTACTTGCTATGTGAAGCTCAATTGCACCTCCACCATTTCCCTCCGCACACCCCACAAGCCTTACATGCACCAGAAAAAAACTGGTTATACATATAGAAAAAATGAAATAAATGATAGCATTGAGTACATAATGATCTCAGGACTCGAAGTTTTACATCAACGTTACATCAAAGTGCTCCAATATTTTCCTTCTCATCAAACTCCTCCCCATCCCCTCTCCCAGACTCCTCCCTCTCCCCCCTTTTCCGGAGTCAATGGAATATATAAGATACTGATTCTAACTCAACTGTAGCAACTGAGCATTGGCTGTGCAAATCTACACTAGGAAATACGGATTTCTTTGGTTACTATGGAGCTGAATAACACTCTTCAGAGGCTTTGTTGGACAAAGTCACTGCAGAAGAGGCCAGAGCCGCCTTCCTCAGCCTTTGAACATTAAGGACATTGTCTGGACGCTTTCAAGTTAATCTTGCACTGCACTTTGAAGTGAAGTGCCGCATCGGTCTGGGTATTTTGTTTTCTGTAGGTACGAGTCACGCACCAGGTTCAGTTCTCAGCACATCCGACTGTTTTCAGGTTTTTACAGTTTGTTTTGACTTATTTTTTTCCAGTTGGGTCTTGTTTGGTCAGTACAATAGACAGGTGTTTGGCTGGTGTGTCTGTGTGTGAGGGTAACTGGCGTGTTTATGTGTCTGCTGAGAGCGTTTACAACCATTCAATAGGACCTAGCACAGAAAAGGGCACCGTTTGTGGCCAGATTACATGAACTGCTCCAGTGATGCTATTTGTCTAGTGAAGTCTGTGCTAATTATATGTTTGTACGTTTTTGTCTGTTCTCTTGCATTTCTTGTTGCGGTGTTCAGTGCGACTTTGCACCAGCATTTTATTTTTTGTGTTTTGCCTATTAGACAAAAAAGTAAATATTTTTGTCTTTTAGCAAAATACAGGTTTTGTTTTTGCTGGCGCACAGCAGCAAATGACGGCAGCAAAAGTTAACAGAGCGAATTAGCACACTATTTTCAACTAACATTGAGCTAAATAGCTCTTCATTGCAAAATTGACATAGATTAGAAAAATAGCAAGCCTTGAGCATGCAACCATGTCCGACGTTAGCTGGGCAGTCCTTTCCAATGGCAGATCGAAATGTCACTCAGAATTATTAAATCTACCTTTTAATTAGATTTTTTAAAATATGTAATTGGGGATGACATCAGAGCCACACACTAAAGCCACAGGGGATCTCTGCAATCTAGAAATCTCAATGTACCTGCATTTTATCCGAAATCTCTTTGAAATGAGAAGAAACTAACTACAACTTGAAGTTTACTTCTGTGGTTGTTTCACCACCTCCACAGGTAACTTCTTGTTGAATTAGAGTAGGCCCCAATGATTGGCAGTGTTAAAACACACTGGAACTCGTATGTTCTTCCATATGCAGTGCTGCTGAACAGCCATTTATCTGGAGCAACTGAGCAGAAACATTGAATCCAAGTAGTGAGCAGTCTCCCTCCATAAATATTCCTGTATGTATTTAAAATAAGTGCTGACCTCCATAATTTGTTTTCTCTTTTCGTCTTTAGGCGAACATGCTCTCCCATGGTAACATATCACTGACAATGAAATTGTGCACTGAAGGACCAGAGGTATACTCTAATTTGCATAATTGCTGAACTCAAAAATGCCCACCTATTTTGCCCCACATCTGGGCAAGATATATGGCCTGATTACGATCATGGCGGATGGGATACTCCGTCACAAAAGTGACGGATATCCCGTCCATCGTATTACAAGTTCCATAGGATATAATGGAATTGTAATAAGATGGACAGGATATCTGTCACGTTTGTGACGGAGTAACCCTGTCCCCCAAGATCATAATCAGGCCCATAGATTTTTAGAAACAATTGGAGCTCCAGTGATCAATTTGAGCCGGTGGGTGGTTGCAGGTGGGACCCACCGGCACTAATCTTTATGGACCAACACATATTTTTCCTCAACAGACATTGACCCAGATCAAGAGAAAGAAAACACAAAAATAGGAAAGAAAGAGGAAAAAAAAGATGGGAAATAGTGACAAAGGGAGAAAGCAGCAATGAATAAGAACCTGCAAGAGTGAGAAAAAGAAGCAGGGAGTGTCTGGTGGTGGATTAAAGAGGCACCAGGGGGTTTTAAGACTATGCAGCCTTGGTAGTCTGCACCCTGACCTTCGATAGCGCCGGCCGAAGGCTTCTGAGCAAAACCTTGGGCCTGGCAAGTACTCTTTTACAAATTCAGCACGGTGGTCTTCACATTGTGTTAAATGCTTGCATCTATATCTTTTCATGCGTATAGATATAAACATAAAGATTATTTCTATTATTTCCAGTTCAAAACAATTCTCATTGTGTTTTTTAACACGTTGAACACAAAGGACAATTTTCTAAATCAAATACATATGTAAGGCTCATCCTCAAATTTATATCCATCTGTATTTCATGAGTTTGATTTCAACTCCATCTAAAAAGTCACAAGAAAACAAATAAAAAACAATATTTTTGTTCAATTGAGAATGTGGCCACATCACGCCCTCATTATTAATGTAAAGCAATTCAAATTAAAGACTAATCAAGGGAGCGGGTGAGAACAGGAGAGAGTAGGGGCATTAAGATAAAAGGCGAACTAAGCGTGAGTAAAGGGGCTTTTTGCGTCTTCTAAAGTGAAATATAAAGGCAAGGCAAAGGTTAGAACATGTGTAAACATAACATAGAAACTCATACAAAAGGCACCAGCATTTGCGAGTTCCAAGATGTTGGATATATCAAGAACAATGAGCCAAGAAGGACCACACGATAGTGCACCCTCCACCCACAAACACAAATACTAACAAAGCCCCACCCGTTAAGACTAGTAATAATGACTGCTATAAACGTAGGGATACCATGCCATACTGTTCATCGGCAATGAGCTCTACTCCATAACTTTAGAAAGTTAGTCCCACGTAGCTTGATGAATGAATTGTGATTTAAAAAAAACTCTTGTCTCAGTAGTGGGTCTCCAAGAAGTGGGGCTCCAAGAACAAAGGGGAAGGCCTAATTAGGCAAGGAGTGTGGTATCATCACCACCTTGCTATTCAACCTTCTGGAGTCAGTGGGATAGGCTCACTCATAACTCATCCTATTACTGTAACTAAGAATGAAAAGGGTAGAGTGTTAGCTGAATCACCCTTTCATATATGTCCTCTATAAAGTGCAGAGTGGTCTACTGAATTATAGCTCAAAAATGTATCAAGGAGTTGTTCTGCATTTACTGGGAGGACCGCACTCTGTACATATTAAAAACATCAGACATAAAGACCTATATTAAAAGAAGGTTGACAAATTTCATTGTCTAAAACATTTTGGCAATTTCTTCACGACCAAAGGACAGGTGGCTTATGGAGGACATCTCAGAAATGCAGCTAGACCCCTAACTATTCCGTCATACCAGGGTCTTCCATGTTGAGAATCAGTTCAATCACTGAGTCAGTGGCAGCGCAAACATGGCTTCAGGTCTATCATTGTAGCCTGACTTGAGCCATTTAAACACTGCAATTCGACCTGTCACACCCTTTTGACAGGTCAAAAGCTCCCTTTTAAATATTAATCCATCACATCTATGTAGGCTTTACAGGGTACATAGTATTTAAAAGCAGGACACGTAGAAATTTAATTTTAACGTGTTCTCAGAGTGACCAGCACCCAAAAGGTATTTTTATTGTGGCAGGCCTAGCTGTCCTATGTAGAAAACTAGAGTACAGATTCAAATACTAATACTGTATCTCGGGTTAAGAAGCCAGCCAGAAAAATAATTTAACAACTATTTTTAATAGTTATTAAAGCTCCAATTCAATGGAGAAGCCAGATTTTTAATAAATAGTAAAGAAAAGTAACTTTTAGACATTACATGTTCCTTGCCTGAAGTTCCTGGAGGCTACTTTGCATTGCTCTCAAAATTCTACCAGCCAGGGATTAGCATTTGAATAGGAACGAACAATAGACTGACCCAAATGGGCAGAAATTACTCCTCTGAACCAAACCATATATGCAGGTTGGGGGCTTTGAGCATCCTTTTTGACATTACAGTGTGAAATCCTGCTTGAGTGCCAAGTCCTGGTTGGTTTACATATAACACTTTGGGACGCACTCCAAAAGCAGGAAATAAGATGCCAAAACAACTCTTGTGTATCCATTTTCTGGTTGCTGATTAACTCTGATTTGTCCTACCAGGCTTCTGTTTCGGGGTTTTACAAAGAACACTGGGGCGCTCTTGAAAGGAAGGGAAACAGGATGCCAAAACATCTTGAAAATTCTCCAAGTGGGTAGGGTTGGCCCTGATAACTTTTACCCAATTGGTTATGGTCTTCCAAGAAGTCATTCTCACCCACTAGCTCATGTGAGGTGTAAATGTGTCACCTCCAGTCACCCACTTCTGGACCTGAGGAAGAACAGAAGAGGAATGGACCTATTGTCTGCGACCTGAAAAGAAACCTGATGGACAGGACCTGCTCTCACTTGTACTCAGGACAAAGGATTGGACCCCAAGGGACATAAGGCTCTCCTCCTGTTCAAGCTATAGGCACACAACAAGCTACAAGATACATTTAAGAGGCCTTTCCTATAACTTCCCAGCTGATCAATGGCAACTGGACCTGGACGACACCCTGCCATATGGCCAGGTACTGCCGAGTCCCCCTCCCACAGACCGTCCCCTTTACCTCATCACTTGGTAACCTAGGGCAACCACTGATCCTCCACTTTCCCCCAAGGCATCAATGGAAACAACACACCATTGCTTGAAATAAGGGTTGTAAAAACCCCGGCTCTATTTTATTCATAACATAACAAAAACATTAATTTTCATATTTACAATATTTACAAAATACGCAGTAAAGTTCGTTCCATTACATTGATATGTACAGTATTCCAGTTGGCTAACCTTAACATATTTCTAATACATAGCCATTCCTGTCATAAGCTAAATGATCAGCATCATTCTTTTCCTGCGCATCCCTGTTTGAGCCTACGGCAAGGTCAATGACTGGTCCAAGATTGTGCCAGGTCCCACCCTCCTACCGGAGTGACCTTGCGCAGGAAGCCCAGTTCGCCAGAAGGTTATCTCCCCCAGGCACCCCCTAGCCCCTCAATATTATCTCCAAAAGGGGTTGTGCTGTTATGCCAAGTTTTCTTGTGCCACTGCTCGTGTGCGGGTGTTGGCCCAAAAGCCTCCCGGAAGCGGAACTTCCCCTCCCCCGCACACTTCCAGCCTACCGGCTGTAACTGCCCCTTGGAGTTCCATGAAAGACCAACTGTCCCCCCCCAGGCGTCCTCATTTGACAATGGTGATGCCACCTAAGGACCGCAAAAGATGCCCACCAATCATGACCTTACCGCCTGACCAAGGATACTGCATAAATTACATAAAATACGACAAAAGACGCCGCACTAAAAGGAAATTTGGTTAATACACTACAAACTGCATTTGGAGACAAACATTTATAAGACCTTTACTACAATTACAGAAGCCACAAATTTTTAAACATAAAACTTCTGCCTTAGGGGATAGTGGGTGGGGAAAAAGTTGAGGGGTCTCCGTCCTGGAGACCGTCGCTATGCCTTGCAGTCTGGCTGTGGAGCGGTGATGCCAAAGGCCGTCCTGCCGCTCCCAGCCCCCTTTTAAACCCTCCGTAGCCGGGAAGCCGGCTAAAACCGGCCTCCCGGCCTGTTTTGCCGCATTGACCAGGAAGCACTTGAGTGCTTCCGGGTCACCCAACTTTCCGGTCCAATTAGGAAGCTTGGCGAGGCGGGGGGCCGTCCATGTCACTCCGTGCATGACGCCCGCCCCGCGCCTCGCTCAAAGATTGGGACCGGCACAACTGCCATACTCTGCAGCGTGCCTGAGTCCTTTGCCGCCTGCGTATATGGCCAGGTACTGCCGAGTCCCCTTCCCACAGACCGTCCCCTTTACCTCATCACTTGTTAATCTAGGGCAACCACTGATCAGATCATCATTCTTTTCCTGCGTATCCCTGTTTGAGCCTACGGCAAGTTCAATGACTGGTCCAAGATCGTGCTAGGTCCCACCCTCCTACCGGAGGGACCTTGCGCAGGAGGCCCAGTTTGCCGGAAGGTTAATATCCCCCGGGTACCCCCTACGCCCTCAATATAATAACTTCAAAAGGGGCTGTGCTTTTATGGCAAGTTTTCTTGTGCCATTGTGCTTGTGCGGGGGTTGGCCCAAAAGCCTCCAGGAAGCGGAACTTCCCCTCCCCCGCAACCTTCCAGCCTACCGGCTGTAACTGCCCCCTGGAGTTCCATGAGAGACCAACTGTCCCCCCCCCCCTCAGGCGTCCTCATTTGACAATGGTGATGCCTACTAAGGACCGTAAAAGATGCCCACCAATCATGACCTTACCGCCACAGGCCAGTATAGTTGCCCAACTATCTGCCCCCCCCGCACCTAGAAGGTCATGCCCTGTTCCTTGCTCCCTCTAACCAGGCAAGTAAGTTCTCCAGATATATTGGGTCTCCGTCCTGGAGACCGTCGCGATGCCTTGCAGTCTGGCTGTGGAGCGGCGACGCGAAAGGCCGTCCCGCCACTCCCAGTCCCCTTTTAAACCCTCCGTAGCCGGGAAGCCGGCTGAAACCGGCCTACCGTCCTGTTTTGCCGCATTGACCCGGAAGCACTTGAGTGCTTCCGGGTCACCCAACCTTCCGGTCCAATTAGGAAGCTAGGCGAGGCGGGGGGCCGCCCGCGTCTCTCTGCGCACAATGCCCGCCCCGCCCCTCGCCCATAGATGGGGACCGGCACAACCGCCATACTTTGCAGCATGCCCGAGTCCTTTGCCGCTTGCGTATTGGCCTCTGACTGACACTATGCGAGCTTCTATTTGCCTCCCCGAGGTCTTGGTGGGCTTGAGATATGAACTCCTGAGGTGGACTGGGACTTAAAGGACTAAAGTCAGAAGGTAAAAATCTTTGACCTGGTTGGTGTGTCCGACTCGCGTTCCTATGTGGTCAGCGTCAAATTGTGCCTAGTTCCCGATCTACCATGGCCATTGACTATCATTGGCACTTTCTGCTTCTTGACGCTGTTCATTCTTAAAACATTATAAATTCATATTTCCTGTTCCCCTTATTGGATTTTTGTCATTTTGGTGTAATTTTGTTTATTAGGAGTTACTCATGTTTTGTCTAATTCAGTTTGGAGTTTTCATTGTTTTGTATTTCGACTTTATCACGGTTATGGTACTGCATAAATACTTTACTCATTGCCCAAAGTTAAGCCTTACTGCTCTGTGCCATAGCTACCAGGGGGTTGAGGTCATGCCTTTGAGGGTTCACCCTGACAAGGGTTGTGATTACCCCTCAACTAATACCCCAATTTCTTACACTCTTCCTCTTGTAGGCCAGCATTCTTTAGTTATAATTTCTGTTACAGTCCTTTTTTTGGGTCGAGCCTGGGCAGTGCATGCGCTGCTCTGTGAGGCATGCTGTATTCAGGTATGGACTTGAAGTTCCGCCCACTCTCCGCCCACATTTTTCATTGGCTTGTGTCATTGCCCACTGTAAACTGTGGCGTTTCATTGGTCAATAGGCTTAGTAGTCCCTCCTTAATACCGCCTTGTCTTATTTTGTAACCTCCCATGAGTACACACCCTGTTACGTGTGTTGCTACTCAGGAGGCTTTAATTACAGCCTCCAAGCGCTATTTTCTCAAATAGCTGCAGGCAGGACACACTCTCTCCTAATACTTTAAAAAAAATCTTTATAGCATGCGCCAAACATATTTGCAATGCAATAGGTCTCGCATTTGCAAGAGTTTAAGCTATTGGTATTGTAAATGACAATGCCTTTTATTTATCTGTTCTAAAAACAACACATAAATAAAAGGCATTGTCATTTACAATGCCAATAGCTCAAACGTTCAGTAAATGCAAGACCTATTGCATTGCAGATGCTTGATTCCTTTTGCTTCAGTTAAGGGATGGTATCAGCCTGAAATCCGGTTTTATTTCCTTCAGCTCATCCCTGTTACCTTCACATTGGATTTTAAGGTTCAACACTTTCATTGCTTGGTTTGTCATAGCTCATCTAAAAGACACTATTTCAGTTTTAATTTGGACTGTAACGACTCTTATTTCAGTCAACAGGGTTTTGTAGACTGTACTTCCTCCTCCTCCAGGCTTAGATTTCTTTGGGTTTACCAGTCGGAAGGAAACTTCCTCGGGTCTCTTGATGCCTTGTAGCCTTTTCTTTTCTGTCATAATGAGTTGTTGGGGGACCCTTTTGGTAATCATTGCTTGTTTCGTAGTTAAGCAAGTCTCCTCCTGGGTGAATCGGAAATCACTCCCTATCGACCAACAATTTTAGACTGTTACAATATTGGGAACTGCTTTCTAGAATATTATTAAGCAAAATTCACTCAGTATATTTGCACATTACTCTGGAACAACCTGAGAAAAAAGCTGAGACAATAAATAATGGGTAGTCAGAGTTGTCACATTGGCTGCCACATTGGTTAATCTAAAGTTTGCTTATTCAGGCTTATTTTAAGATGGTCACTTCCACAGAGGAGTGAATCTGTCATTCAGTGATTTGGCTGACTTTACTTTGTTTAGCGGCTTTGGCAGTAGGAGGGTTTTGTCAGAGTTGTCTGTACAGAGTCCACTCTTCTCCTCTCCTGTGTACTGCATAAAAGCTGCAGGCACTCCTCAGTAAAAGGTAAGCAGAAAGCACAGTCCATCCCCAAATGCCAGCCACGGGACGTTGAGACAGTTAAAACAGAGGATTACACTATGTGAGTGGATACGTCGAGTCCCTCCCACCATAACTGATGAGCACACGTGCAAAGCCCTACACCGCACCCGCCATCCCCCTCATCTCCCCAAATCACACAGCGTGAGACCTCACTTCGTTTTTTGGCTAGAGATTTGTAACATCTCATGCCATATTTTATTTTAACAAAACCATTCAGTTACCAATAAAACACATCAAAATATTCTCATAACTTTTTACATGAATTTGTGTTCAGTTCACCCTTTAACAGAGTCAGCCTGGCATTGAGTCAGCTAGCCCCTCTACCACCCCATGAATTAGTTCTTCAGTGAGCTCATGGTTGACTCATCCCCGGGTCACCCCTGTCCTTTCCAAGACCTAATTGCTTTTGTAATTGTATTTATATAGCGCTTAATACCCTTGATGAGGCATCAAAGCGCTTTTTGGTGAGTAGCATGCTACTCTGGAACCCAAAAAGGATTAGTGGCTGATTAGTATAGGGAAATATGTGTTAATTTGAGCAGTGGACATGTGAGCCTCGTAGTTGGATTGGGCAGGATAATGAAGGGATAGAAGAGGGCAGAGTCTACAAAGTATTATTTGGGAGATCATAGTAGTAAGAGAAGGCTTGGGATGAGTAAAAAGAGGGATGGAGGAGGGAAGAGTCTCTAGAAAGGGATTAGGGAGATCATAGTAGTAAAATGAGGTATCGGTGAGCTAAGGAGGGATAGAGGTGGAAAGAGTCTAAAAAGGTTTTTTTGGGAGATCATATTAGGAGAATGAGGTTTACTATGAGTCAAAAAGTGGAGGTAGAGGATATATTGAGAGAGGTATTAGGTTAGACATATTGCGTAACTGACCTGAGCATCTCTTAAACAAGAGGCTTCTCCTGCGACCTAACTAATGGGTCCTTAAGCCATATGTGAAGGCCTGCTCGCCCCAAAGTGCTTACGCCTCGGGCACCCCCTTACCCATTATAGAGTCAGCCTGTGCAACCGGGCCATGCCTTGGTCCCTTGGCACGGACAGCCCTTGCTACCCAGCAGCAGATGGCAGCTACTGGATTCTCAAAAAAATATACAACATTTAAAAAAGTTTTGGAAAGGATCACAAAGTGAGTAGGATAAGTAACTATTAAGAAAATAAAACATGCAAAAGCAGGGGAAGCGGAAGCAACATAGGGGAAGGTGGGGAAACGGAGACGCAACATAGGGAAGGGTGGGAGGAATACTGAAGCAACATGGGAGGGACATGCAAGAAACAGGCGGAGGGCAGAAGCAAAGCAGCATGAGAATTGGGGGAAGGCAACACAGAGGGCATGGGTGGGGTGAAGCAATGGGAAGAAGCACACAGGCAATTGCAAGAGGGAGGAGGAGGGAGAAGCAGTCAGGCAACAGAGGGCAACATGGAGGGCAGAGTGAAAGATGTACATGCAGGAGACAGCTCAACAACACACACACTCTAATGGAGTGCTTCACACAAGAGAAATAAGTAGTGCTTGAAAAGCAAGCAGTGGAAACAGTGATGCCAGTCAAAGAGATTTTAAAGAGGCAATTCTCCATGGGAGGAACACATACAAGATTGACAAGCAGGGACATGAATAAGAGGCAAGCAAATTTGAGTGACAAGTAAAGCCAAACAATGGTAAGTAATGGGCGGGCTCCAAACCCATCTATGTTCTTGGCAAGCTACGATATGCCTCACAACAGACAGCACAAGTGCTGTTGAGTAGGCTTAACCTAAAAAGTTGCTTCACCCTCCGCAGCACCCATTTTCAGATGCTTTTGTCAGAGCTCATTACAAAATGCTGTTGCATACTTCACTGACTGATTATAGCCACATCAGCCATCTTGGAATCAATCATAAAACAATTATAGAGAATTTAAAATACATTTCATGATGGCTTCTGTGATGATGATCAGTTGGCTTGGCAGCACGGGACAGTAGGCTCTGAGAAAAGAATCTGTAAAATGAATACTTTTTTCTGTACGTCCATTTTTCAGATGCTTTCGTCAGAGCTAGCTCCCCACTGCTACTGAGACACTCACAGACTGTAAAATAGGTCCTCATGCATTTTAATAGAGGCAGACGGACACACCTAAACAGTCAAAAGAAAAACAGTAACACCAAACTACTGTTGTCGACTGAACAAAGATGTGATTAACAATGGCTTGAGGCTGGACGAGGCTCACCCAAAGCCCTTTACAGTGAATATATTATACATTATTTTCACCATGAATAGCATAACTGCAACTTACCTCAAACCTAACGAGTAATGAAACGAGTGCTTGAATTCATCTTATCCACTGGTGGCTCACTTCAAAGTGAACCACGTTTTTTACAGAAACAAGCAGGAGGGAGTGAAGCTTTAAAGTTTGACTTTGGAGTTGAGCATACAGTTGTCTTACTTTGCACCTCGTGAAGTTTGTAAAGTTTGCTAAATCAGCTTTCTTTGTTTCCTCTCTCTACAAATGAAAAATTTTGATGAGTTTCTCTCTGTTTTATTTAATTTATTAACTTTGTTAAGTTCACAAAGATTGAACAAAGTTAAAGAAAGTGACCCAAAATTACAAGAGTAAAAGCATCACACCTTTGGACACCCATAAAGCAATGCTAACAGTGTAACCAATTGTGGCAAGTAAGTCATATGGGGATGGCAGCCCTGTCTTTTTCTGACTGTCTGGAAAGAAGGCTTGTCCGAAAAGAAGTTGTTTATTTTTAGAAAATATTTGAATACATTGACGTTTATTGGGTTCCTCTTCCACACAGAAACCAATGCTTAATTTGTGCTGCTAGTTGCACATGGTTGGCACTGATGCTCCTTTTTGGCGTCCAGAACTTACAGCTCTAAGAGGTGCCCTGGAATGCATGTACTCAACCCATCACAACAAGACAATGACAAAAAACCTATGAAACCTTCCTTTAGGTTTAACACACAGGACGTTAAAATACAACACAAAAACCATTCATCACTTCAAAAGATCATACTTCGCAAACAATAAGGTGAACCAATATACACAAATACAAAGACACTGCTAACCATATTTCCCATTAACCTTACACAATCAACTATTCTAAACCTAATGAGATCGCATTACTACTTTTACACATTTTGAGGAGTACACTTCACAGCCTTAGAGCCAATCCACAGATTCCCATTCCATCAGACTTTCACGTGGACAAGACCACCTACATCCATGGGAGGTGATGCCAGGTCACCACCCATCCCAGTGCTGAATTTGTAAAACAATAACTGCCAGGGCCCTCGTCAGGAGGCTAGCGCAGCTCGAATTACCCATTGTCCCGCCAGTGCTGCCAAAGACAGAGCCAACACAATTTCTAACAATCACACTTCTACAAGTGTGACAATTCAGACTCTTCCAGGCCCCAAAAATAAGCATGGATGCAAGGTATTAGTGATTTGTAATGTATTTTGAATTAATAAACAACTGTTGCTATGCTCATCTCTAAATTAGGCAACAGCTCTACCATGTGGCAGGCAGCCATAAGTGCAGGTATTGACAATTAAGTGCCAGTGCCAAGCACCAGAAACCAACAGCACAAATTAAGCACTGCATCCCACCTGTCCTGGATCCTCCTCCCAGTCTCCACTACTACCCAATATTGAGGGTGGTGGGGGGTCTTAACCCAGGAATGATGACAGAGTCAGAAATCCCCATGTCACCACCATTACAATACAAATCACACATATAATCTCCCATCACCACCCCCTCCCCCCAAATGAATTATTGCCGCAGAAGGAAAGTGCTCAGAGAAACTCCAATGTCATCTAAATCCCTAGTACCTTACCTACTAGAACATCTTGGTGCAGCAGTTGGTTTCAACACACACTCTGCAGTTATGACCTACCACCCAGACTTCTATTTGAATTGTATGCTTGATGATAGTGTACAGTCTAAGACATGCATACATGGTTGGAAAAATGGAGTTACCATTTTTGGCAATACATTTTGTTAAATATGTAATGTCACATTTAACTTTGGTGTTTCTCGTCCACAAATATACCGATGGGGCACAGCGAGAATGGATTAAACAGTTTAGGCAGGCGGGCATGTCCTAATAAGAAGGGGGACAAAAGATATTGTGCTAGCTTCGATTTCCTCATTGAATGAGCTTGCAAAGAAAGTTTAATGTATCGGAGAAAACCCAGAAACAAGGTCCAGTCCACCTATGTATTGCCAACCCACCCACTGGGATAATTCAGTTCCAGCGCTAAAACTGACGACAAACATGTCGATTTGCTTAAATATACAGTTATGCAGAGCAGCAACCAAAGATGTTGCACTATGTTGCACTGGGGGAAAGTGCAGCTCTGAGCCATATTTAATAAATATGGCGCTGCTGCTCTCTTGCACATAACTAGGTTGCCTAGCGCCACGCACACACAAAGATGTGTGCATGTTGTCTAGCATAGGTTTTGTACTGGAAGGGTAACCTTCTGATACAAAATCCTATGTTTAGACCATTTTTTTCACATTTCATACATTAGATGTGTGCAGCACAGTGCAGCACACACGCAATGATTGACATTTTGGAGAAATGTGAGCAATTAACACCTGTTTATAGGAGGAGCTATTTTTTGATACAAAGCCAGGCCAGAAAATCGATTTGGATCTGGCTTTGTGTGAAAAACCATGGGTGGTAGTGCGGGAACGCATACATACCACCGAAGGAACACCCCTTTTGACTTAAAGTAGCGCACAACAGCGCAAAGTGTTTTTTGCAGGGGCGTAGCTTCAAAGGGGTGTTTGGGGTGCTACCTCCCCCCCTTAAAAAATGTATTCTCTAGTAAATAGTGACGCACATGTGCGTTCAGTTGGGTATGGTGAGGTGTCTGTCGGATTTCACCTAGGATTTTCACATACATCCAGACAAAAACACACACACACTCGCTCTCTTGTCTCTGTTTTGAGGGTCTTACAAAATGCTGGTTAGTTTGAAAATATTCTGTTTAAGTTCTCGTAATGCACTGCCCCGTAAGCTCCTTTCATGCCCCGCTTCTCAAATAATGTATTTTCACAAGATACGCTAGCGTGATTGTTAGGAAATCTGAAGTTCTCCCCCCCCCCCAAATCTTACTGACCAAGCCACGCCCCTGGTCGCTCTACTTCAAGGGCAACTTTCCAGGGCTAAAAATGGTTTGCACTAGAAAATAAATACTTTGCGTCGATTTGCATCAGTTTGTGGCAGTGCAACCTCTTAATAAATCTGCCCTAAAGTTTGCCTGAGTCACATCAAGAATTAAATGAGGTAAAACCAAGATATTCTGACGTCAATGCCTAAATTCCTGGAGTGAGCATTTTGGGAATGCGCAATCACACCAGTAGCCAATCAAATACTCACAGGGATTCTCTCCTTCAGAATTTTTATTGGCCATTAGAAACTTGAAATATAACCCAACGTGGTATTCAGCTTAGCCATTGTTAATTCAAGAGAATCTAACCAGTGTTTTTTAAAACTATACCGTGAACCCTATTACGGACAGTGAATCCACAGTGTATCTGTATTTTTCTGTTTAGGTTTTTCTGGGAGATCAGTCACTTAGGGAGGATAAACATTCCAAGCAGGTTTCCTGCTGTCGTTAAATGTTGGTGCCTCGCCCATAAAACGCAAAGAACCTGGCGGTTCAAACTCCAAAGGCCGCTCTTTCATTTACAAGGGGGCTTTTCTTTCATGGGAAAGGCCTGTTTCAAAGGCCATCGTTACGCAGCCTTCATGGGAGACACACGAGCAGATCTCAGATATGGCGCCTCGAGGGGAAGCCCCGTCCCTCCTCGCCCAATCTAATCCTTACACCCTTTCAGCCCCGCAGGCTATTGGCCAATTAAACGCTGAGATCACTGATAATGTTTTCAAAGGGAGGAGAGGCAGGAGGGGGATTGCTTTAAATCGCAGCGTTTTCAAAGTTCACAGCTCGGGGAAATTGGTGTCATTTAGAACATGTTCTTCTTTAAATGGAGCCGGAGGGCCGTTTGATTAAGGACCCCACCCCCCTCCAAGAGGGGGACTATTTCCCATTCTGTTTATCTAGGCAGAGTGGCGAGATAATCAGGACAGTGAGTAATTTGCGGAGTGACTCCTTTGCTGATGTGGACATTCCACAGGCCCGCAGCAGCAGCAGTAATGCAGCAGTGACACACCCCTACTAATTATGCAATAAGCCCAGATGAGGGTGGCGTGATCTCTACTGTGATAGAGTGTATGAGCCCTGGCAGCAGGTGAGCACCTTTGCAGCTGCGCTAATGAAAAGCATGTGTATGGTGTCATTAGAGTTGGGCCACCCAACAAATTAACAGGAAGAGCCGGGTCAGAGCCGAGCCAAGGGTCTGACTCAGCCCTAAGAGCCTGCGCACTAGCCGAGCCATGAAAATGTCCTGGAATGTCATTCGTGCAACATCATATGATAATATGATCATATCTCTTCAAAATCCGAATTTTTTTTTTTCTGTACCAGGCAGTATATACGTGGAACAACATTTCAGTCTACTAAATCAAATGCAAGTTATTTGCCTAGGATTTGGTCAACTGGGAAAGCTGGTCGTGATAACGCCACACTTTTCACAAGGATATTGTTTGCTCGGCTCCGTGTTTCAAGCCCGCTTCCTTGTAAAAACACAAGTTGGTGTGACTGTTTGTTAGGGAATTGTTCAGTAATAGTTGAGTGACTTTTTGTGTGTTGCCCTCACAATGTTCTAGAAAGAAAATTCATTAATGAAACAACATCTTCGCCTACAACAAAATGGATGCTTTTAGTAGAGCCTCTTTGCTGATCAAACTGTATTAACAGAGTTTAGTTTTATCCTCAAAGATGAGTGTTATGAAAAGGAGTCAGAAGATGAAGTTTGCGTTCTAAACAATAACCTTATATGGCCAGGTATTGCCGAGTCCTCGCCCCAAACTGACATCCATTCTCCAACCATGGCCCCCAAGGGTACCACAAACCCTCCACTCTCCCCCGAGGCATAGATACATATCAAAACACAATTGTCTTGGGTTAGGGGTCGTAAGAACCCTGGCCGTATTTTATTAAATGATAAAGCATATTAAGATTTTATATTTACAATACGCACAAAACCCGTCCAATAGTCCAGAATATTCATACATAAACCAAATTTCTTACACAATGTATTTACAATTATTTATGGATGGCTAACCTTGACATATTGTCTAATACATAGCCATTCCTAACCTAAAACTAAAATTATGTACAGTTTGTTTTCTGCGTATTTTGGATTGAGACTACGGGCAAAGTCATGACTGGTCCAACTATGTGCTAGGCCCACCCCTCCCACTGGAGTGAACTTGCGCAGGAGGCCCGGTTGCCCAGAAGGTAACCTCCCTCGGGCACCCCCTGCGCCCTCAAATACTAACCCCAAGGTGCTGTGCTGCTATACCAACTTGGTGCCCATGCGCCTGTGCGGGGATTGGCCCAAAGGCCTACCGGAAGCGGAACTTCTCCACTCGCACCTTCCAGCCTACCGGCCTTAAACGCCCCCTGGAGTTCCATGAGAAACCACTGTCCCCCCAGGCACCCCCATTAACAATGGTGATGCCTACTAAGGACCGTAAAATGCCCCACCAATCATGACCTTACTGCCACAGGCTAGCATAGTTGACTGACTATCTGCCCCCCGTCACAAAGACGTCCTAAGGTCATGCCCTGTCCAGTGTCCCTACCACCCATGCTAACAAGTTCTGTAGGAAAATGTCATTGCCCAGTTTCGAGAGGTGAACTCCATCCTGCAGGAAAAACCTATCCCCCTGGATCCACCCATGTGAAATGGTTTGGAGTTTTGGGGACCGAAACAACTTGTCAATCCTTTCATTAATTCTTTTTACCGAGTGGTTCAGGGCCCAGACCAACTCACCTCCCGCCATTGGAACCTGGGAATGATGTGGGACCATGCTAAGTCTGTCTGTGGGCACTTCCTCGCCAACCATCCTATCTCAGTGATCAGTGCCTCAACAACGCCCTTCCTACCCAAATGCACCAGGTCGTTGCCCCCCCAGATACACAATTACCCCCTCAGGGTGCGTGAGTCTTAGCTAGCAGAACCCCCAACAAGCTCCGCAACTGTCCCAGGCGCAAACCTCCTTGTCCATGCAAAGATGCATTGCAACCTGCCCGACGGGCCCTTTCCGCATAGTTGCCTGCGAAAAAATGATGCTTCAACCTGTTCACGTACAAGTGACCTACTATCCAAACTTCCATTTCACCTGGCCCCCAGGCGGGGACCTGGACTGGCCGAGGCACAGGTGACCGGCGCACGATGGCGAACTTCCTTCCTGCGGCACAGGACATGAAAGCTGCGGGAAACCGAAGACAAAAACACCGTCAGTAGACATATCATAACTCAAAGCATGTGTAAATGCACATATCGCTTACAACAATCAGAAGACCAACGACCAATCCTCTGTACCGCTCGCTCCGACAGGCCTCTAGCCGTGGACTCGATGGCTGCCCCAATCCTGAAAGAATGGGTACCAAATTTGGATGGATCCAACCATGCTGCCCCAAGCGCTAAGCCCAGAACCCTGCCAAACTGAAATTTTGTAAGCAGGGTGCCATCTTCGTGAATTAAACGTGGACCGCCCCGCAGTCTGTAGGCCAGGAAAGATTCGAGGTTGCCCACCGGACAGCAAGAGCTTCCTTGTGTTTCATGCAGTATAACATGGTCTCCCCTGCCGTTTTGGTCTGTTTTTGATCTAGGGATTGATAAATACAGCAAGCCGCCAATGTATTTGGACATGGCCAAATTGGAGCCCCCGTGCCAGTCTTGCTTGTTACGCGCCACCAATTCTCCAACCCTGAAGGTGCTATAGAAGGCCAGGGTAAATCCACCCTGAAGAGATGAACCTCCCCAGTGGATCTACCCACCCTCCCCACTGCCCCCAGTACTGCTGACAATGTGTCAATGCTAATTGGGCGTCGTGCATCAGGCTGGGGACCTTGCAAATGCTGTCACCCCTTCAGCGCCCTTTGCACTATGAAAGTGCTGGTGGGATCCTGGTGACCCCGCATTTTTTGCGAAACAAATATCGCCGCCATGTGGGGCCTTGCGCATGCCGTGGAACGCCCCCCATCCCTCAATGCCCTCAGGAAAGATATGACAGCAGGTGACTCATGCCAGGCCCCTTCCCAGACATCCCCAAGAAAAATGCAGTAGGCGCTAAAAGCCCCCTCATAGGCCCACCTGGTCCTGGGTGCTAGGCTAGCTGCCAAGAGGTCCGATAGGTCGGGGCACCAAGTTGCCATAGCTGGTCTGGAAAGGGCGTTGGACTTTCCGCTGCTCCTGTGTGGTATGACCTGAACACCTGCATCTTAACGAGACAGAGCATCAGCAGCATGATTCAACACTCCTGGGACATGTTTGGCCCTAAACCGCACATTCAATCTCATGCATTGGAGTACTATTTCTTTTATCAGCCGTAGCATCATTTTACAATTAGCTGCTTGATGGTTAAAGCACTCCACTACCGACATGTTATCGGACAAAGAAACCACAGATTGATTGCGAAACTGTTCTGGCCAGATGGTTAATGCCACCAAAATTCTAAAAATACCAATGTTAACAATACGCCAATAGATGCACATTCACAGCTAGAATGGAATATCGGCCCCAACCATTGGCGACTACAAGGAGCCCTTTGCGAAAGAAATTGGCCACCCATATTTAATGGGCTAACCCCTGGCCTACCCTTAAACAGCCCGATCAGGTAGGCATCCGCTGGAGAACGCTGCGTGGGGCCTACATCTAGAAAATTTCAAATGCTTTGTAGCAGTTTCACAATCCTTTAGAGCTTTTAATTGCTCATAAGATGTGTAATTCTGATTTCTCTCTTTCCATGGACCTCACTGCTTGAACTACCTACGAAAGAGTGCTACTCTAAGCATCACACATTTGGTTGTTGAATGTCACTCATAAATACCCAAAACTGTGAAAAATGCCACACTTCAGCAAAACCTTTTTTTTTGTTGCTTAGAGCAGATCAGGTCACAAAAAGCTTGTGCAAGCTCAGCTCAGCTCAAGTCAACCCAAAATTGTCACCAATGTCGCGTGGGACCTTCCAAAGTGACAAAGCTAGGTAAGGTCTACTGCACTTCTAGCGGGAATCACAAACTATTTCTTGAGCTTTTGCAGAGGCCCTAATGAGGGATGGCTCGTGTTCAGTGCCGGTTGCTTAGGCCGGTGCATACGCCTTCGGACCGTCCCTAAGCACCAGAAAATAAACCTCTTGTTCGCACTTTGGCAATGCCAGCCTTTTCCACAAGCATGAGTCCCACCCATCCTTAAGAAGGCAGAAGCTGGCTGGTCACTCCGCTCTTAATCTTCACTCTTCTCCAAAACCAGCCATCTTCATGATGCGGCAAAACCAGACATAATTGTTTCAAACGCAAACTGAAGAAAACTTTCCTCATGGTCAAATAGTCACATCTGCTCAATGTAATAGATGGTGACAGAAATACCTGACCTAGCATTGGTGGACTTAGGGAACGGGACTACTCTACTTTTAGACTACAATTAGTTTTGGCGCCCTTCTTGCTAGATGTCACACGGTTGAGTACAAGCCCTTCCTAAAGTACCCGACTGCATCCAGGTCAATTCTAGCAGACCACAGACAGTTTTTGTGCATATTGGGACTCCCAGCCAAACACAACCCGATTACATGTAGGGTGCCAAAGGTCTCAGCCAGTCCCAATGCAATGCCCTCATCTGGTCTTTTAAGTATGCATAAGACACCGAAGGATGGGAGATGAGAACCTAAGACGTCCCTTGGATATCACTCCTCCTCTGGGACATCTACCATACTGGATGAAGAGCCCCATAATTCCATCTAATAAGACTAAAATTAAATAAAGTCAGTAGCTGCCCTGCAAAAATACAGCGCAAGCGAACCATACACTTGTTGCCAACATCTGACACCATATGCCAGAAGGAGGCACTCGTCTTTTCCCCCATATATTTTCATGCAATTTGGTTTATAACCTTGATTCAAAACCTTGCTTAGCTGGGCGTACATGCATCAGCCTAATACGTCAATATGTGCTTGCACTCCTAGAATGGGCACCTGCACAATGTCCAAACCCGAGATGATTGTAGCCACCACCGCAAATGCATGCATCAGCAGTCAGTGGCGGCTGTCAGAAATGAACAATGACCTTCTGGATGGAAGCAACATGCCCGAATCAAATTATTATTTTATTTTTTTAGCAAGACCACTGGCCATACTGACCCGCTGAGAAAGGACAGGGGCAGTCTCCTACCCTCAAGCCCAAATACCATCGAGGTCTGTAGCATGCAAAAAAGTAGGTGATGTTGGCAAAAAAGAGAAGGCTGAGCTCTCCTGCCTGGCCAGCAAAACCACTCACTAATTCAATTATGGGAGAGTGTGCATCTCCTGCTGCACAAATCGAAACATTAAGCTATGGACTACAGACTAAACCATGCACGAAAAAAGGCCCGACCTTGAGTTGTGATTGTCAGCCATCTCCAAAGATGATAAATGATGCGAAAACATATCCCTGCCCCATGCACTTCAAAGCCACCTCCAAGCAGAACCCTGCATCCTGGTGTGCATGCTATGCCCCATGAAAGAGACACTCACCGACCAATGCACCCGCAATGAACATCCGGAGCTCGGGACACGAGAGCCGGCCCACAAACATGACCAACTTGGTTGGATTCGAAGCAGCCACAATACACCATTTCCCAACTATTCCGCAATTTCGTAGACAATGTCCAACCATGCTAAACTAAAGCAGACATTCAACAAATAATTTACTTCACAGCCACTTCAACATGATGCTGAGACTCAGAAGCCCCTGCCTTGAGTTATCAAACCCTTAGCCGTGGCACAGCCTGCTCCCAGCCCCCACGCCCTCTCAGTTTCTGCAGCTGCCCGCTGATTTAGTGAGCCAGTGAGCCGCCTGGCAAGCTGAATTTCTCAACTGTTTTGCAAGGGATTAATGTCAAAGCCACTGATTTCCCCCAGCAAAATGTGTACCTCTCACCGGGGCCCTCCGGACTGGAGCCGCTCCTGCGCACGACACACCGCGGGTCGGGTGAGTAAAACTCTAACCCGCGCGGCTCCCAGCCCAACGGCCCGCTGCTACTACGCCGCTACCACCGATAATGCAGGATGTTGACCCGCCGCTGAGACAAACGCCGCCACCTCAAACATGCTTCCTCAGCTCCAAAGTTGGTGGCTCTAGCCATTCCACCACAACCTCTCGCCGCGGCCTGGATAAAGAGGAAAAATAAAAACAAAATTTAGTTAGTCCGGTCCCCCGAGGAGGGACCCGCAGCATTCGGTTGCTGGAGCGGTGAGCAAAAAAGGAACTCTCCGTCGCGTAGACGGATCAGCTGTACAGGAATGCGGAACGGCGAGGGAAAAGACAGTCCCAGCGCCCCACAGCCCCATTTAAAGGGTCTGCGATCACTGACCCGAAAACTGGCAGGATCCAGATTGGACCCGCCTTCCACGCCCCGGAAGCACTTGAGTGCTTCTGTGGCATGCCTGCTTCCGCCAATCAGGAGCGAAGGTCAGGGCTGGTGCAGGCCAGGTCACCAGCGCCGTACCAGCCCCGCCCCTCTATGGTGTCCGGGACCGGCACAACCGCCATAGTTGCGGCGTGACCGAGTCCCGGTTGGCGCCTTAGCATAAGGCATGCACAGTCAAACATGCATAGTCGATACTTATGACAAAGGGCCAGTAGTTTTATAGCATCTTTAAGCCTTCATTTTTTCTACAAAAGTTATCCAACCAAAATGTTTGTCCATTCTTTCCCTCATGTTGGGGATTGTAAATTTACCCAGGGTTAATGATCTACTCTGGAGGGACTAGACAAAATAGCCAAAATGTAGAAATGTGTTTGTTTGTTTTTCTACTAAAAATGGACAATAATGTTGTGCTATAACGTGTGTATTTCTTTACCTAAAAAGGACATCAAGTTAAGGTGTCAGGATCGGTATGCCGGTTGTACACTATCTGCCCTCCTTGCGCGAACCCAGCTTACAGGAGACCATGCCAGAACTACACAAACCGGCGTGCAAAGCGAGTCACGCAGCACGTGACCCAGACGCGAAGCCAGAGACGGAGATAAGGGCGACAGAAGCTGGAGAACGCCGCCGATTATTCGATCCCCGTTGCTGAAGTTGGACTTCTCTGGCAACCTACTAGCTTTGGGCGGTAAGAGTGCGTGGGCACAACCCTTCCGTACCGCCATTCCTGCTAACTAACGGTGACGGGTACACCGTCTCCTCGTGACTCCTCTGTTGGACGAGACGCGTAAAATCTACGGTCTTTTGCAGAGGAGCTTAGGTGCCCGTTGGGGCGTTTGGGATTGCTCTCTCCCTGTTAGGGAAACCGAAGGACATGTTTTCGGTTTCATGCAGGGAGATGTAAAGCACCCGCGAAAGAAATTGTTTTCATTTATTAATACCTCTGGAATATATTGAGAGAAACTTGCATCTGTGTATTCTTTGGGGAATTTGCGAAACTATCAACGTATCAAGGCTATGTTGAATGAGACATAATTCAATACCGAGACTTGTGCAATAGTTTAGAGGATACTGGGGACATTGTGATGTATAACAATTCCAGGCTATTCCCTCTTAAACTTCAGGAATAGACGTACCTTATTCCAGGACACAAAGGAAACTCTCTTACACGTTTATTTTTTCTTTCTTCTATTTTCTTTATCACAGGAGAGAGGTCGCTTAGAGAGGGTACTTAAGGTACGGCCTGGCACTGCAAGGTGTAATGACATGTAACCTTGGTAGGTGTCTCCAAATCATGTATTGAGTAATTAGTGAGGGTTAGGAGTAACAAGAAATCTTCCCTCATATGTTCTTTCTCATTTTTTGTATTTCTCGATAGAGGTTGTTCTAACAGTGCCACTGCCCTCTCCTCTCTTCTGATACCTCCTTTTCACCTTTATTTATTTCAGGTAGGGGTTGAAATATAGAGGTGAGATACATGTTACAGATATAAGGGAGAATATACAATAAAGATTTCATGTTGTTTTATTGTATCTTTCGCAGATCTCCCTCCCTGCAGTTCCCATCCTTTCCTTCCCCCGCTCAATTGCCCCAATAGTCTGTGTACATATATATATTCCAGACTTGGGGCGGCTCAGAGGTGGGCCCCCTTTGAGCATCAGCACGACCCCGAGGATTCGGAACAGAGGAGCCTGACATAAGGTATGCTTGATAAGATTGACATCTTCCAAGTTTTTCAGAAACAAACGTAGTGGTGGTCAATATTTACTATTTTTGTGGATTATGCCTGCTAGCAGTTTGTGAGGGAAAGAGGTGTGCACTCCTGTCAGAACCTTGAAAGCTATACAGTTCTGAAAGCTACAGAAAAGTCTTAATTCAGCAAAGGGTCATTTATGCAGCTCCTTCAAGATTTTCTCAAAGAAACAAATTGTTGAAATAAAAAGGAGTGAAAGTAAGTAGTAAAAAATAGGGAAATGGGTGACAATGTTTTCATCTGTAAGTTTTTGCATGGAAAGGTGATCCACAAAAGTAATATACTATTACGCACTTTATACTCTTCCAGGTATAGAGATATATAGGGACAGATTTACAAGAAACTAACGCAGCGCGGTGCGGCAAGTCATTTTGCTGCACCACGCTGCATTAGTTTAGAAGCACAGGGATGCAACATATGTTGCATCTCTGTGCTTCCCCGTGTACTGGCACACAAACTGCTGACATGCGCAGGCACCCTTGCAACACGGTGCAAGGATGCCTGCGTCGTGTGGAGATTGTTTTGTGGAGGAAGGGGTACCTTCCTGCACAAAAACAATCATTTGAGGTGATTTCCTCTTCCAATGTGTGCTGTATAATGTAGCACGCATTGAAAGAGGAAAAAAACGAGGAGAAATGAAAACATTTCTCCTCGTTGCACCTCGCTACGCCACCCTCAGGGTGGCCTAGCATTCTGGCGCATTTCCAGATTTATGATTGCTCGTAAATCTGGAAATGCAACGCAGGGTGGCTTTACCTTTGCTTGCAAATATCACTCAGCAGGTTGCACCGTTGGTGGGCACGCAAAGTGACGCACCGGCGGCGCAAGGGGTTTCTAAATTTGCCCCTTAGTGTTTGTCAGTGGTCAGAAATTATGCGATACCCACAGTCATCAATGGAACAAGAGCTTATATTAATTTTTCATTGTGATCCAACCATGCATCAATTCATAATGAAAAATCTTATGAATGTAACATGAGTATGAAGGAAAGCTATGCATTTTTTAAATGTGCCCAATAATCTGAGTTTAGTAATAGGGGGAATTCATATTACCTATAATATCAGCCGATTTTCAGGCTGTTTTTTCAAGATGAGTTTTTTGCCCACTGACTTTACAATTGGAAGCCAAATATATGGAGAAATTCAGTAGTTAAAATTAAATGTCCTACCATTCTGCATTCCCACACTTCTCCCATTAAAACCAGTACCTCACAAGTGTAAGTTGCCTGCCCTGGATGATAGGGAAATACTGGCACCCTCCCAGGAGCAAATGAACGAAACTCACCAGACATTGCAGGTTGCTCAGAAACAGAGTAAAATGTATTTATTGGTACCAAATGCATGCATCATTGCTAATCAGCAAGGAAGAAGTCAGGTCTCCTGCCTTAGGGGCTCTCAGACTGCTTCTTCCCAGAGTGACAGGTTTCTGGGTGCTATATACATTTAGTAATGCCATGTCAGCGGAACTAGAATAAGGCACCAAGCCAAATATGGCTAACACCAAGATCTGCACCATACCAATTATAAACAGCTAGATATGGGCGGACCAGAAAGGCTTGCTCGGCACTGTGTAAGCAACTTGCACAACCAGATAAGGAAACTATCATGAAGTCAGGACAAGCAAAGTGACCTCTAAGGGGGTTCAGAATAGCTGTTGAAGCTTGTCCAGGCAAGGTCAGATAGGAAGCCCTTTGGAGCTCCAGGCCTCATGTTAGTGTGATATATCTAAGCATGATATCTTTGAAGTGCATACACATGAATTTATATGGAAATATATATATTTTTCAACAATCCTCCCTTTTGGATAGTCCTATCTGACATTAGTGTAAAACCAATATATATATATATATATATATATATATATATATATATATATATATATATATATATATATATATATATATATTTCAACCAAAGTGCCCTTGAGCATTGGGAGGTCACTCACAGAGCTTCGCCATACAGCTTAAAGATGCAGCCTGCTTTAATGTTCCTTTGCGTAATTGTGCTTGCCAACGCGTTTCAAGGTTGAAAACCTCTTCTTCCTGGGCTGCCACAAAAGACATCTGAGCCTCGCATTCATTTTAAATTGCAGCTTTATTGACATCACTGTTACTCAGTGGGCGTGTGCTCAGTGCACATACCTGGTGCATGCTGGAACAGAAAGTTCATGATGCGAGTGTCATTGTTCACTTGTGGTAAGTTCAAATGTTCTTTTGCTGAATTAAGGCTTATTTTTATCCTATAGTAGGTTGCAGAGCATTAGGCAGACTTAATTAGCATTTGAAGCGCTGTGCTGGAAAACGTCTTGAAAGTGCAAAACAACAGCCTCACCTTGCTGGAATCTGTATTTCTTTTCCAGCCGGTAATGGTGCCCCTCCCCACGGCTGGGCTGCCGTGTCAAAGTATTTCAACCAAAGTGCCCTTGAGCATTGGGAGGTCACTCACAGAGCTTCGCCATACAGCTTAAAGATGCAGCCTGCTTTAATGTTCCTTTGCGTAATTGTGCTTGCCAACGCGTTTCAAGGTTGAAAACCTCTTCTTCCTGGGCTGCCACAAAAGACATCTGAGCCTCGCATTCATTTTAAATTGCAGCTTTATTGACATCACTGTTACTCAGTGGGCGTGTGCTCAGTGCACATACCTGGTGCATGCTGGAACAGAAAGTTCATGATGCGAGTGTCATTGTTCACTTGTGGTAAGTTCAAATGTTCTTTTGCTGAATTAAGGCTTATTTTTATCCTATAGTAGGTTGCAGAGCATTAGGCAGACTTAATTAGCATTTGAAGCGCTGTGCTGGAAAACGTCTTGAAAGTGCAAAACAACAGCCTCACCTTGCTGGAATCTGTATTTCTTTTCCAGCCGGTAATGGTGCCCCTCCCCACGGCTGGGCTGCCGTGTCAAAGTATTTCAACCAAAGTGCCCTTGAGCATTGGGAGGTCACTCACAGAGCTTCGCCATACAGCTTAAAGATGCAGCCTGCTTTAATGTTCCTTTGCGTAATTGTGCTTGCCAACGCGTTTCAAGGTTGAAAACCTCTTCTTCCTGGGCTGCCACAAAAGACATCTGAGCCTCGCATTCATTTTAAATTGCAGCTTTATTGACATCACTGTTACTCAGTGGGCGTGTGCTCAGTGCACATACCTGGTGCATGCTGGAACAGAAAGTTCATGATGCGAGTGTCATTGTTCACTTGTGGTAAGTTCAAATGTTCTTTTGCTGAATTAAGGCTTATTTTTATCCTATAGTAGGTTGCAGAGCATTAGGCAGACTTAATTAGCATTTGAAGCGCTGTGCTGGAAAACGTCTTGAAAGTGCAAAACAACAGCCTCACCTTGCTGGAATCTGTATTTCTTTTCCAGCCGGTAATGGTGCCCCTCCCCACGGCTGGGCTGCCGTGTCAAAGTATTTCAACCAAAGTGCCCTTGAGCATTGGGAGGTCACTCACAGAGCTTCGCCATACAGCTTAAAGATGCAGCCTGCTTTAATGTTCCTTTGCGTAATTGTGCTTGCCAACGCGTTTCAAGGTTGAAAACCTCTTCTTCCTGGGCTGCCACAAAAGACATCTGAGCCTCGCATTCATTTTAAATTGCAGCTTTATTGACATCACTGTTACTCAGTGGGCGTGTGCTCAGTGCACATACCTGGTGCATGCTGGAACAGAAAGTTCATGATGCGAGTGTCATTGTTCACTTGTGGTAAGTTCAAATGTTCTTTTGCTGAATTAAGGCTTATTTTTATCCTATAGTAGGTTGCAGAGCATTAGGCAGACTTAATTAGCATTTGAAGCGCTGTGCTGGAAAACGTCTTGAAAGTGCAAAACAACAGCCTCACCTTGCTGGAATCTGTATTTCTTTTCCAGCCGGTAATGGTGCCCCTCCCCACGGCTGGGCTGCCGTGTCAAAGTATTTCAACCAAAGTGCCCTTGAGCATTGGGAGGTCACTCACAGAGCTTCGCCATACAGCTTAAAGATGCAGCCTGCTTTAATGTTCCTTTGCGTAATTGTGCTTGCCAACGCGTTTCAAGGTTGAAAACCTCTTCTTCCTGGGCTGCCACAAAAGACATCTGAGCCTCGCATTCATTTTAAATTGCAGCTTTATTGACATCACTGTTACTCAGTGGGCGTGTGCTCAGTGCACATACCTGGTGCATGCTGGAACAGAAAGTTCATGATGCGAGTGTCATTGTTCACTTGTGGTAAGTTCAAATGTTCTTTTGCTGAATTAAGGCTTATTTTTATCCTATAGTAGGTTGCAGAGCATTAGGCAGACTTAATTAGCATTTGAAGCGCTGTGCTGGAAAACGTCTTGAAAGTGCAAAACAACAGCCTCACCTTGCTGGAATCTGTATTTCTTTTCCAGCCGGTAATGGTGCCCCTCCCCACGGCTGGGCTGCCGTGTCAAAGTATTTCAACCAAAGTGCCCTTGAGCATTGGGAGGTCACTCACAGAGCTTCGCCATACAGCTTAAAGATGCAGCCTGCTTTAATGTTCCTTTGCGTAATTGTGCTTGCCAACGCGTTTCAAGGTTGAAAACCTCTTCTTCCTGGGCTGCCACAAAAGACATCTGAGCCTCGCATTCATTTTAAATTGCAGCTTTATTGACATCACTGTTACTCAGTGGGCGTGTGCTCAGTGCACATACCTGGTGCATGCTGGAACAGAAAGTTCATGATGCGAGTGTCATTGTTCACTTGTGGTAAGTTCAAATGTTCTTTTGCTGAATTAAGGCTTATTTTTATCCTATAGTAGGTTGCAGAGCATTAGGCAGACTTAATTAGCATTTGAAGCGCTGTGCTGGAAAACGTCTTGAAAGTGCAAAACAACAGCCTCACCTTGCTGGAATCTGTATTTCTTTTCCAGCCGGTAATGGTGCCCCTCCCCACGGCTGGGCTGCCGTGTCAAAGTATTTCAACCAAAGTGCCCTTGAGCATTGGGAGGTCACTCACAGAGCTTCGCCATACAGCTTAAAGATGCATCCTGCTTTAATGTTCCTTTGCGTAATTGTGCTTGCCAACGCGTTTCAAGGTTGAAAACCTCTTCTTCCTGGGCTGCCACAAAAGACATCTGAGCCTCGCATTCATTTTAAATTGCAGCTTTATTGACATCACTGTTACTCAGTGGGCGTGTGCTCAGTGCACATACCTGGTGCATGCTGGAACAGAAAGTTCATGATGCGAGTGTCATTGTTCATACTAATGGACTGCATAATTATCAGCATACTAATGAAAGTGTAATTGGTGCCTCTGTGATGTTTCCAGTAATTGCCTATGAATAAGAGGAAATGTCCTTGAAACGCGTCAGGCAGGAAAATGTTGAACTGAAATACAGCTGCTTGTTTTCCTTTAAATAAAACCGGATGGTTGCATTTGTAGTGAGTGCGTCCTCGCTGTCTTTGGGCACTTTGGTTTAAATATATATATATATATATATGTATATGAAGGAAACATAGTTACATATCTTTGGATGGCATTACACAGTGTTTGCATAAAATGCATATATTTTCACATTGATACATCCTGATGAGATCATTATTTTTGAACATGAACACAATGATATGCTAGTATTCAGTTCATACTACTTCCTGTGTGCATTATTATATCAGCAGGCTGTCGTGATACCGGCAGCATACTCATAATTAAGTGTCCAACAAATATTGTTTTCTCTATGCAATGCATAAGGCTACAGTGTCATTAGTCACTCAGTTCCCAGGCACTTTCTGCAAGTGTCAGTAATTTAAAGGCACGCAGTGAGGGGTCATCTGCTTCTCCTCCTGGTCCGCAGTCGTCTTGTTCAGGGGCGGTTTCACGGACCTGCCTAGGTTGTCCTCTTCAGTCTATTTTTCTGCAGGTGCAGACCATCACCTTTCTTCGAGACTGCGTCGTGTACTTCACTCAACAGCATCAATTGATGTCACGTCCCTCTGACACTTTATGATGGGCCCTCATGGATCGTAGAAATGGTCTGGTCTGTCCTCTTCTTGACTGCTGTGTTGCGCAGGTCCTCTGGTGACAGATGGTCATCAATTTCTGGTACCGTCCTCTCAGGCGTTGGGGTGCTGCCCTTTAATCTATTCATGGCGTTGCTTCACCGTCCGGGGTCCAATCCACCTAGAACTAAAAGAAACAGCTTTTATTTTTCTCATCATGACCATGTCTTCATAGTTGCTTTAGAAGTCTTTGCCCCATTGCAGGCAGTACTAAAGTCAGAGCATCAGGCCATTTCAGGCCTGTTCCATCAGTTGCCTTTACTAATAATCTATTTTTTATTTTTATTTTGGAGCTCATTTACTCCTCCTGGCCTCAACGTTGGAGGGTGGTATGGGGTATGCATGTTATACTTTATTCCCAAGAACAACCTCTTTAGCATAAATGTAGTCACTAAGTGATCTCCTTCTATCGCTATTTATGCCCTGGTGGACCCTTAACCTTGGAGAGCTGGCTTTCCTGAAGCACTGCGCCCCAGTTGCTGCATCATTCTTCCCTGTTGGACACACTTCCATTCATTTTGAAAACGTATCCACCCACACCAGTAAATATTTAAATCCATTCACTGGGAAGCAACATGCATCTGCGCATTCATCCTCCCTTGTGCAATATCAGATGGTCCCTGCTCCAGTCTTGTAAGGGAAAGGAACATACTGCGTGGGGACACAGGCATCTCATCCCGGTAGGCCCACACTCTCTTCATTATTCGGCTCACATCCATCATCAATCCACCCTGTATGTTCATGTGTTGTTGCAGACCATTGTGCTTCCTTTACATTAGCTTGCAACAATTATCTCTGAATGAGCTGTATTTTTGGAATGTTTTATTCATTAGTCCCATCTGCACTGGCTGTAACATGCTCTCATTTAATGCTGTGTCAGCGATGGCATCACCTTTGGCTAACTTAGTATTAGCTCCTGTGTAGGCTTCACATTTTATTACCGCTATCCTGATGTGTAATATTTTTGCTTTTAACAAGCTCCTTACTAAAGGGCCATTTTCAATAAGGCGCCCTGCTTCTGTTATTAATCCGTGATACTTCCACAGTTGGCCACAAATAAGAACTGCAAAGCATAATGTGAGTCAGTGTAAATGTTAACAGTTTTACCCTTGACTAGTATTCATGCTTTTGTTACAGCATACAGCTCATCTTATTGGGTAGATGTTTCAAGTGACAGAGCTGCACTTTCAACTTTGTTGTCTGCTATTGCTATGGCATACCCTGCTCTGTAATTAGTGTCTATCAGTCTAATGAAGAATCATCAGTGTACCACTCCTATAGTCTGCCTTTTCTAATAGTGTCTAATCTTGGCGTGGTGCCTTTTTCTACAATCTCAACACCAACATACTTAGGGGTCTCATCTGTCTCTAAGAGAATGGATCTCATCTGAATAACCTATTGCAGGTAATACTTTTGCCAAATTAACAGGTGGGCATCTTATTATGACATTACAATTAGACAACATGGTGCCATTATAACCTGTGTGCCTGCCAGCAGAAAATGTTGTGTCGATCCAGACAACAACAACCGTACCAAATGCAACCGCACCAAATGTGGCACCTAGACAATACAGGTATAGTCTAACACAATGAGAGCTGTCCTCTCCACCATCACAGCTGCCGACCCCAATCGCTGCAAAAAGCAAAGTCACATAGTTGTGTCCCACAGGCCTTTCTTTTCCAGCTGTGTCAGCACACCATTGGCAACACCACTTCATTTGCAATGTCATTTTGCTCTGAAACAGAGATGGAAAGGCAGTTTGTAGTCAGGCAGTCCCCATGATGGCGCGGTATACAATGTCTCTTTCAATTTCTTGAAACAGTTTGCAAGTTCATTAGTCATAGCATATGCATTCAGGGACCCATTGGGGGCAGCAGTTCATTACCCCCAGGAAGGACATCATTCCTTTCTTGGTGGACAGGACCTGAATGCCCTGAAACAATTTTATTCTGTCAGGTGGCATGCGGCGTGTACCTTGGAATATCACAAAACCCAGGTAAGTCACCTCTTTTTGGCAGCACTGGCATTTTGACAATGAGGCGTTGTGTCTTCTCTTCTGGAGGTAGTTCAGCAGAGCTACAGTGTCTTTTTCACAGGCTTTCACAGGCCTCAAGTGATGGAGATGTCACAAGGAGGTCATCAGCCTACTGCAAGACGATGCTACCATCTTCCAGGCATAGGTGGTCCAAGTCTCTCTTTACTGCCTGCGCATTGACATTGGGACTCACAGTGAAAGAAGTGTACTGGGTGTCTTTTAGCACGACGGAAAAGAGGCTTTCACTCTGTGGATGGACTTTAATGCTAAAACCCACTGATTTATACCTCATTTATACCTCTACAGGTATAAATGATAATATAGTACTGGTGTCAGGGCTCTAAGGGAACCACAAGTTCATATGGTAATCACTTTATGGGGACAGCATGTTTTCACCACCCTCTCTTTTTTTAATTTTGTTTATTTATTTATTTATTTTAAATATCACTTTATGGGGAGGGCATTTTTCCAAATCTCTTGGTTCCCTAGTTCTAGAACCTTATTGTTAGTGATCTGTACAGCCATTTCCCTTTCATATTTATGAAACTGCAGTCTAACAGCATCATTCATCATCTCTCAACACATCCATAAGTGCGCTACGGGGGGTGCATACAACAGAGAATCCTTACTGAAGCTGCAAGCAGTAAGTGCCCTGTTCTAACCTATCCTTAGGTATTTTATATTTTTCAACACTGGAATTGTGCTACATTCTTGCTCCCATTTAACAAACCATCTTTTAGTTCCGACACCCCACATCCCAGGAGGCAAAATAGATGTTTTACTCCATCATTGCCAGTGCCAGTTCATATGTCTAAGCTAATCCTGGGATTGTCCAGCACCTGAAAAACCCTGCTAACTGTGTTCATATCTGACAACTAGAGGCTTGAAGGAGTCCAGGGTGGTGCCACTTCTATATATCACCACACATTTTTTTTCCTTAGAAAATTTAAATGTGAAAACTATCTTTAAAAACACCACTCTCAATTTCCACTGGGGATAGCTGCCAGGAACCCTACCAGCTCAGAAATTTCTAAAACAAGTCACCCAGTGGAATACAGGGTGGTAGAAGAAGGCTGATTCGAATTTTGCACTCTCTCTCGCTGTACGTCTGAGCCTTCCAGACACCACAAGCTGTCTGCAGCCAGACCCAAAAAGTCAGGGTTTTACTCAATCTTATTATTTCGTCACACAGTCACACAGCAGTCTGAACGGATAAGACACATTTTTCAAATTGCACTCTGTTAGTTACCAGTACATAGATTTTACTGTGGCAGCAATGTGGGACATCGGATTAGTTTTCAGGATCAAGGGAATGGCCTTGTTTTGTTCTTTTTGGAGCAGTCTCTTGCGTTTGTGTGAGAGATTCAAATATTAGGAATTGCAAATGTCTAGCCAAGATAGATTTCTGCCAAGCATTTTCTTTGGCGAGGGCTGAGCTGGCAACTGCCCTTTTGATATCTTCTGCTATTTAAAAGGCAGAGGTACTGTTTAAAGTATTTGATGATAAAGCAATGGAAAATAATTTTAAAATATGCAGGTTTTTTTGCCTGGTGGCCCCTGAAGATGACTGATGTATAGACCAGCATATTACATTGAATTGCTATTCCGGAAATATGAATGTGGAAATTACATACGCATAAGCATGTAAAGAAAAACTATTATTGACGTGTGTAGTGACGAGAGAGTTAGCAATGACGGAACCCTTTTGGCCCCTGACGGACTCCGTATAACTGTGACATAGTTGTTGGAGCTTGGTGAAGTGAAGGCAGGTTTAGAATGTTGAGTTCATGGTTACACGCAGACAAAGACGTGTAATACCAAGCTCCGTGTGTGGCGTAGTCATTAACGAGTGCCCAGGCTGGGGAGGAAGCTACAATGTGCATGATGTTGAGGGTACATGTCCGGCCTAAACCACTTCAACGCCTCGTCAGGGGTAGTAAGAGCTATAAAAATGCAATTACAATTACATAGAAAGGATCTCTATTCCATCCAGTTATTGTGGCTCAAATTTGATATTGGAATTTGTAAGTCAGGGGTGGAGAAATGTTGGGTGATAGGGGATCACAGATGGAGATTAGCACTTGTACACAGAAGTAAAGCACCCTGATCATTATAAAGATTGTAGTTGTTTCAAAAGTTGGGTACCAAGATAAGTGAACAGTTCTTTCCCCTTGCTTTACTTTACCTGCCTCTCCACTTCATTACTATTAGTCTGAATGAGAAGCACAAAGCACACTGCTACATTCATCGACAAAACATCTGAGGTACTGTATTGTAGCATCTGTATAGCCCTTCATATCCTGATGAGTTCATAAAACGCTCTGATTTGCAGCAGGATCCTGGGCACCCGTATTGGTGTACAGGATTGAAATATGGTGTAGGTTGTAGAATGACCTGTATGCAAGATGTTGGGTGGGGTGCCAAACATGTTGTGTGGTCTTTGCTGGGCCGTGAGGTTCTCAGCTTGGCCCTGCAAGAAAGGAACTATTAAGAGGAGAAAAGACTGATTGTTGTGTCAACATTTTGTAATGTTTAGTAAAAATGTATTATCAGAGCGGATGCTTTCTTCTGTGGACTAGGTGGGCTACTGTCTCAGAAAGTAGTGCTGCAAGAAACAACTACAAGTTTGCAAAGTTCCATGGAAAACTTTGCAACTTTGAGAATGTTGCTATTTTTGTCCTTTTCCTCTAATTCATGACTTTTTTTGTGTGCAGATTTATACAGCGCAAACTCGACCCGAACGTATTAGAGCGCTTTACATGAGCACCAGTTACGTTACTCAAGGACACATTCATTTTTTGGTAGGCACGGGGAGATTAAGTGATTTGTCCAGAATCACAGGAAGCTGAGCCGACGCCGAGGCTCAAACCTGGTTCCCCAGCTCCAAAGTCGACAGCTCTGGCCGTAAGGCCACAACCTCTCCCATTTGTGACTTTTGAAACAATTTTTCATGCATATCATTATTTAACTTCAGCAAAATGGTTCTGCATGAAATATGAATTTCTTGCTCAATGCCATTGTGTATAAAAAAATAACTGTAAAGGCTAAACTTTCAGAGACATATCCTGCAAACGTTTTCCTGCTTCGCTGGGCTTGATTGTGTAAAAACTATTTTGCAGTGCATGGAAAATGTTGTACCCTTAAGTGTCAAAGTACAAGGAGGACAACCATGTGGAGTTGGGCAAGCCAAAAAGATTAACAGGGAGAGTCAGTGCTTGAGCCGCGCCTTGCAAATATTTCACAACAAACATCATGTTGGAATATGATAAGTTGTCTTTCAAATTCAAAAAAAGTGTATTTCTTTAACATTGACATGTTACCTTAGTACATCAGTACATCAGATTGTATCTCTGCATTAAGAAATATTTATTAAAAGAGAGTTATTGAAGATAAACTGAGAAGCTTCCCAGCCCCTCCGACCCCAACAATAATAGTCTTAGCGAACTAAGAAGCAGGTTAGTTGTCATGTGCACCTTCAATGTGGCCTGAATTCGTATTCTTAATGGAACAGCATTATAGGCTGTTAAACTTGAGAGGTTTTTATACAGGACACATCCTAAACTCATGTGTTTGATGGTGCTATATGTAATAATGAACAAATGAGGCTCAGTGAAATAAAATACTTGCCCAGGATCACACAGTTTGGTTAAGCAGGAAACTGGAATTGATCTCATATTTTTCAGTTTTACACTGTGCAATTCAACCACTAGATGGGCATTTCTTTCTCGCATCATAGGTGTTTGTTGACATCTGAGATTAGAGCATGAGTAAAAAGCAGAATCCATGTTTTTTTGGCACACCATGATCCTTGCCCAATGACATAAAGGGCACTTGACTAAAAGAAAAAGATCATGTTGCATCTTTTGTTATTTTTATCACAGAGGGAGATTTGCCTGGGCTTCACAGGATGCTGGCTATGGCCAGGATTCGAACCATGTTCACCAGTCAGCAGCTTTAGCCAGTAGGTCAAGTTGCCTTCCATGAAAGCTCAGCTCGTTTTTGGCTTGAGGTTCCACAAGGACCTTGAGCTGAACCAGAGCCAGGTATCTGGCTGGAGCCTGGCTCAAGCTTCCACTGGCTCGCACACCTCTACAAACATGTGATGAACCATGTATCAGACAAGAACAATCTAACAGCGTATTGGTTTTGTGGAATGCTGTCCGAGCATACATCTGGAAGAGTGGCAGGTGATGTTAAGGGGTCCCCTAATTTGGATATTTTTAGTTTGCTCACTGAAAACAATTGTGCAAATAAAGAGTGTGAGAAGATGGATCCCTATTAAATTGAATGCGTAATTCTATGAGTGGCCTAATATTAACCTAGTTTCAAGAAATCCTGTGTGATGTGTACAGGCCGTAGATGAGTTGTTCCTGAAAGGCAGAATAGTTTTAAGTGGCCCATAGGGATACTCTGGGCATATCTGTGGGGTGCAGGGCATTGCCTGGTGAGTTCTGTGGGCCTGCCATTTATAATTGAGGTATTTGTGGCCTGGATTTATCTGCAGCCTTTGATACGGTCTCTCATTCGATTCTTTTAGACCGTTTGGCTCAGATGGGTATCTCAGGGACTATCTTGAACTGGTTCCATTCGTTTCTGGAGGAGCGGTCTCAGCAGGTCTTACTCCGCCCTTATGTCTCCTCTCCTAGCATCATGGGCTGTGGAGTACCACAGGGTTCTGCGCTTAGCCCGACCCTGTTTAATGTATATCTCGCCCCTCTAGCCTCTACAATGAATAACTGTGGTGTACGACTAATATCGTACGCGGATGACACACAACTGGTGTTCTCTTTTTCAGCTACTACGCGAGCTGCATTCGACAATTTCAGGCTTTGCCTTACTAAGATCTCCTCTTGGATGACAGACAATTGTCTTAAACTGAATAGGGAAAAAACCGAGGTGATGTTTTTTAACCAGCCTTCACCCCCTTTAGCTGACCTTTGGTGGCCGTCGCAACTGAATCCTCCTCCCACTCCTGTATCCTCGGTCAGAAACCTGGGCTTTAGATTCGATTCTGAATTGTCTGTTAAAGCCCAGATTGGCCAAGTATCCAGAGCATGCTTCTGGAAACTTAAATCTTTGCGCAGATTTCTTCATCTCCTGCCTATGGACTGTCGGGCCACCATTGTCCATGCCTTGATTACGTCTCAGCTGGACTACGCTAACAGCTTGTATTTGGGCCTTCCGGCCTATCTTATTCAAAGGCTGCAGACAGTCCAGAATGCAACAGCTAGGTTTATTAGAAAGGTACCCCTCCGGCACCATATCTCCCCTCATTTGCGCAGCCTACATTGGCTGCCGGTAAAAGGAGAATTCAATTTAAGGCCTTATCTTTGGCCTTTAGAGCGACTAGAGACTGTGGGCCTGGTTATCTTAGGCAGAGACTCCAGATATACCATCAGAATAGAACTCTGCGTTCAAACTCTCAGTCGTTGCTCCGTGCTCCCCGCTTTCGGAGAGCAAGGATGGGAGGGCGTGCCTTTGCTGTTAGAACAGCCGCCCTCTGGAACGAGATGCCTATTCATTTGCGCAAGGCTGAGTCCGAATCCCTTTTTAGGAGCTCTTTGAAAACTTGGCTGTTTGATCTGTCCTAGTCTCTTCCCCTCCCTCAACTGCTTTAACCTCATAGCGCCGGGACACCGCCGTAGGTGGTAGCTGTGCGCTTTATAAATGCTACTGACTTGACTTGACTGTGTTAGTTCTGGCCTAGAGACAGCTTTAACTGTCACTCCAGCCTAATGTAATCAGAAAAGTTAAACTATGAAAAATGTATATTGTGTTGAGTTAGCTCTCCTCATCTATTGGTCTGTTAACTTGTTGCTCACATTGGCTTCCCCCCACCACAGCATACAGCTTGGGACAATGAGCCAGTCCACTTCAGCCATTAGCTCTTTTGCACTGTGAATGATGGCTTTTTGCCTGTACGCGTGCACATCTGCCTAAAAATGAGGTGCACTTCAGAGCCAGGGCTGGTGGGCCAAAACCTCTCTTTGCCATTTTTTTTTTACTCACTCTTCATTACTTTTTTTTTTTTTATAAATGTTTTTATTAAATTTCCAAAACAATACAATAGTCTTGAACTGCTGAAGATAATATGATCATTGTGTCTTACAAAGCCAAGACATTCATCCCATCCCTCCCACCCTACCACCCCCCATTTCTGGCTTCGGCTAACAATTATTTGCAGAGCATTAGCAAATCATCCATGTGAGGACAGCAATATGTCTCGTATGCATTCGTTATTATATGTTAGTATGCAGCATTCCATTAGTTACATTGTCTTCCACATAGGGACCATAGTACCCCACACCCCATACAGTTTCATTATATACATTCTAGTATTATTCGTATAGGTCTTTTGCCACAAATTCCTCCATCATTGCATTCCAATCAAGTGATATTGGTATCTTTCTCAGTCCCTTCTGTTCCTCCCTATGCAGCTCCGCTCCTTCAGCCCTCCCCCAGCGTACCACTTCATTATACCAGTCTATTGCTTTGGGAGGTCTGGCCGCTTTCCATCTCATGGTTATATTTCGTAGTGCCAGTATCATCGCCAAGTGCACGAACCTACACGTGGGGGTTCCCTTCTTGCCCTTGGGCCAGAGACCCAGTATACAACTGTCCAGCGTTCTGATATTCCTTGTCGGTGCCACGCTGTTCACTAGGTCCTGGACCGTTGACCAGTATGTCAGTAGCCTAGGGCAGTCCCATAACATGTGCAGTAACCCCGCATCTGGAGAATAGCAACGGGGACAATCACCTGACGCTTCCGGGAACATTTTGCTAAGTCTGTGTGGGGTTAAATATGCGCGATGTACTATCATTAGTTGGATAAACTTAAACTTTGGATTTCTGGTGACCTTACCCGCATGTTCTAATACTGCCCCCCACTCTCTATCTGTGAGTATGCGTCCAAGATCTGTGTTCCATCTATCTCTGACCGAGTGCAATGACACAGAGGTATGCGTGCGTATTCCTTTGTATAGCCATTTCGTCAAGTGTTCTCCCTCTCCTATCAGATATTGCATGTGCGCCAGTGCATGGGTCTGTGGTTCGTCCCCCCCATGTGTCCACGTTGTTGTAATATATCGTGAAACGTGGGCATGCAGTAGAAATAGTCTGTCTGGTACCCCCGTTTCTCTCACAAAGGCTTCATGGCACATCAGTGCACCATCAGCGAAGAGATCCCCTACCGTGGAAACTCCCCCTTCCTTCCATCTTCCTATGTGACGGAGCGTCACTCTACCTGATGATAGTGGAAGGCCCAATAAGGGTATATTTGGCGCGTAAGGTGCGGGGACCTTGGTATATCGCACTGCCCTTTTCCAATAACTAAGGGCCGTGCGGAGCAGTGGAGGCACTGTCGGTGGAATTTTGCTACCCGGTAGCAACAGTACATGCAGTTCCCCTTTTTCCCATGCTAAGTCAGTCATAGATATTTCTCTCAGGTTGCGGCCTCTTATCCAACAAGCTAGCCATTGAAGTTGTCCGGCATAGCAGTAGGCTTTCATGTCAGGGACGCCCATTCCCCCTTGTTTCGTCGCTAATTGCAGTTTGGGAAGTCCTATACGTCTACGTCCGGAACCCCAGATTAATTCAATTATTAGGGTGTCCAGTAGTTTAAATGTAGACATTGGCACCAGGATAGGCAAATTAACAAAATAATATAGCATTCGTGGAAGCACCACCATTTTTGCAATGGCTATCCGTCCAGCTACCGATATAGGTAGGGAGGTCCAAAACGTAATCTGCTTCCAGAGTGATGCTATGGATCGGGTTAAGTTCCCATCCAGAATATCTTCCACGTCTCTATATATTTGGATGCCTAAATATTTAAAGGTGACTGGTGCGGTTTGGAACTCTAGTTGACCAAATTGAATCGGCACAGTCCAAGTGACGTCGTTAAAGAAAAAGGCATAAGATTTGTTCTCATTTATCGCGAGACCAGAGAGTCTCTGGAACCTTGAAAAAAGTTCGGGCAGGGGGTCGTAGTTCTCCCCTAAATTATTAAGAAACAAGATAATATCATCAGCATACGCCGAAACCACATGTCGTTCCCCATTTATATTGATCCCTTTGTGTCCTGCCTTCATCCGTATTGTGTGTAACAGAGGTTCCAGCGCTAATATAAACAGTAATGGAGAGAGCGGGCATCCCTGCCTGGTGCCTCTTTGCACTTGATATTGGTTGGAAATATGGAATCCTGTGCGGGCCCTTGCCGTGGGGTTCGTATATAGTAGTTTTACCCACGTTATGTATACCGGGGGATCCCAAATTTAGTCAGGGCAGCCAACATATAGTCCCAATGTAGCGAATCAAACGCTTGCCGCAAATCCAGAGATTTGCAGCCTCGCGGTTCAATATCCGTAGGCACCTGTGTCATCACCATGTGGAGCCTCCGTATGTTAAGTGCCGTGCTCCTGGTTGGTACAAAACCACACTGATCCGTATGTATTAAGGCAGGAGTATATTGCAGTAGTCTGTTTGCCAGTATCTTACTGAGGATTTTGTAGTCCGTGTTAAGGAGCGACAATGGTCTATAGCTCGCTATATCTCTGCTGTCCCGCCCAGGTTTTAGCAGGGAAATCACTGTCGCCTGCAGCATTGTGTCAGGAAGGAAACCATCCTCCCCGCTGCTCTGTATACGTCTAATAGGCGAGGAATCAGCAAGTCAGAATACGCCGCATAGAATTCAATTGGCAGGCCGTCAGTGCCGGGTGATTTATTGCGGGGAAGGGCCTTTATCGCTATCTTAAGTTCCCTCTGCGTGATTGGAGCTTTTAAATCAGCCGCCTGCTCGGCGTTTAGCATGGGAATTTGCAGCCCCTCAAAAACTCCTCATATTCCGTATCTCCTACCCTGTCCGGGGATGCATACAATTGTTCATAATATTGTCTAAAGGCAATGTTAATTTCTATCTGTGTGCGTTTCACCCTTCCCTTCGGGGTGTCAATTTCGAGAACGGGTGTCATAGGTGGTGCATTTTTAATAATTTTGGCCAACAAGGGGCCTGCCCTATCTGCATTCACATGCTGTGATTGCGTGTATCGTCTATAGTCTAGAACTCGAAGGTCTTCTAATAATTCTGCATGTGACATATATAGTTCCTGTAGTTCTAGTTTGCTTGTTGTATTAGTAACCGCATCTTGCTCTAGTCTGCCCATTCTGGTCTCTACATCCATTAGTTTGTCAAGAAGTGTCGCACGCACTCCCACTTTTGTACTAATCACCACCCCCCGTATCACTGTTTTAAATGCATCCCATTCTATCTGCCGGGAGCTCGCTGTGTTCCCGTTTTCGTCAAAGTATTGGGTTATAGCCACTTCAAGTGCAGTGCGAAATACAGAATCCTCCAGCAGCGCTGGACATAGTCTCCAGGTTGGGATTGGCGACGGCACCTTTCCCCAGTATAATGTAGCCTCAACTGGATTATGGTCAGAATACGTTTTTCTCAGATGTGTAGTGTCTTTAATAGTACCCAATAGGCGCTGTGAACAGAATATCCGGTCTATACGGGTATGCAGATTGTGTGGTGCGGAAAAAAAGGAATACTCCCTGTCTGTAGGGTGTTTCTCCCTCCAGACATCTCCCAGTTCCCACCCTTTTGCCCATATCTGCAGTGCCTCTGTTTGCTTCCTACACCCCGCCTCTTTCAGGGGGGTGGGACCGGTCCATCTCCAGGTCCAGCACTGAGTTAAAATCACCTCCTAGGATCCATGGGTATCCCTCCCAGCCCACCAGTGCTGTGCTAAGAACCTCCAGGAACTCATCTTGGTCCGTGTTCGGGGCGTATACACTTCCCAATACTACCCGTTCCCCATCCAACAGGCCATACAGCAATACATATCTCCCATTCACATCTGTCCTCTGTTCTAGCAGTTTGAAGGGGACACCGTTCCTGAGCCACACCGCCGCCCCTGGCAAATGTTGAGAAGGATGTAGAGTATAGCTGTCCTCTCCATTTCTTGAGGAGCTTAGCCGTTTCCGCATGTATTAAATGCGTTTCCTGGAGAAAAACTATGTGTGCTTTCCTACGATTTAATTGGGCCAAAACTCTATGCCGTTTGTGTACGGATCCCATCCCTCTTACGTTCCAGGATATGTACGTATAACTATTGGTCCGTGCCATCATGTCTCCAATTATGCAGTCTAACTAGCCTATAGGTCCCGGCATGCCGTGCATATCTCACATTCCATATTGCCGAGCCAGAAAATTCCCTTAAACACCCCAATACTAGGTTCCCCTCAAACAACAAAGGAGATCCAAACCAACAAAACAAACTCAAAAATATTTCCATAGTTACATAACTCAATGCAGTTGCCCCAGGGGTAGCGGTAACCGTACCGAGCGTAGCTTCTTTCATGTTACACACCTATTTGGGTACCCAGGAGTCCCCAGCAACACCCTGTTTTGCAAGTATTAAACAGCGCCATAGATCTCTTTGAGCAGCCCACCCCGTTCCGTTACACATGGAGCACATAAGGATCATATACAGCCCCAGTCAAACACAAATCTAGGTATACTCATCCAGCTCTGCAGTCCCGCAGCGGAGGCAACAGTTCGTATCATCCTATATACTCATCAACAGTTTGCGGAGTGACCAGAGGAAACAGGGCCACACTGGACCCCGACTCCGACTGCGCCTCCATCTCTACCGATGAATGTCCAGTATCCGCCGCCGACCTTGCATCATGCACAGCCAGTGCTGCAGCAGTCAGGACCGCATCCGTTTGACTGTCCAGTATCTGCTCTTGGGAAGGATGTCTGCTTGTTCCTCCGGCAGGGTGCCTCTGTCTTTCACTTCTGTCCATTTTCACCCTCTGCGTTTTCGGTTGCTGTCCGTGAGTAGACTGTGGGGAGTGCAGAGAGCCCGGCAACGACAGTGTAATCTCCATCCAGTCCGCAGCGTCTTCCGGATTCTCAAAGAACAGAGCTTTTTGATTATAAAGTATCTTAAGGCGAGCCGGGAACAGTAAGGCATACTTTAGGTAGTGCAATCGTAGTTTCCTTTTAACGTCCAGGAAAGTAGCCCTCGATCTTTGTACTGCTAGTGTAAAATCTGGGTAAAAGGAAATCGTTGTGTTTTTGAACGTTATCGGAGCCTTTTCCCTTGCCAAACGCAAAATTGTGTCTCTGTCTTTATAATTCAGAATCCGCGCTATTATAGGTCTGGGGGGCGCACCCGGTCGAGGGGGTCGGGCCGGCACCCTGTGGGCGCGTTCCACACTGGAAATGGTCAGTGAGACCCATTGTAGCCACCTGTTCCCACAGCCACTGCTCAATGAATTGAGTTGGGTGGGTCCCCTCGCTTTTTTCCGGCAGACCTAAAATGCGCACATTGTTGCGTCTGGAGCGGCCCTCTGCATCATCCACCCTATCTTGCAGGCTTTTCGACTGGTGCTGTAGTTGCTCTAGCTGAGAGGAGTGTGCCGACTGCTGCGGTATTATGTCGTCTAGCGCCAGTCTGTTATTTTTGACTTTGTCCGCCAGTTTTGTGTGGTCGGCTTTCATCAGAGTAAAACTGGTCGTGAGCGTGTCGATTTGGGTTTCCATCACTGCCCTGGAGTCTCGTATTTCGCGCAGTATTAAGTCCAGCTATCCATCTGTACTATTGGATGCGGTGGGTGGGATTGTGGTAAATTAAATTTACTTATTACCTCATTTCTGAATTTCTATGCTTAATAAATCATAATTTCTTGTCAATGCAAAGCGAGGAGTCCGTGGTGCTCAAATGAAGGAGGAGAAGACCAATAACTCGAGTTAAAGGGAGCGCTTCCAGCACCAAGCGGGCACAGGAGCAATCTCTCAAGTCCCTCTCTTTAAGTGGGGGTTCTTTATTTTCAACAGCAGAATATTTATACAGTCTTGGTCACGAGGCAAAATAGAGGAACAAACAGGTCGTGGCAGATAGAGGAACAAAGATTCAGCAAGAGGAGCAGAGTGTGAAGAAATGGGGGCGTGTCTTAGGCTTCGTGGAGGGGACTTGCGATGTGAAATAGTCTGACAGTTGGAAGGGGAAGGCTTCCTCATTTGGGGGTTTGTGCTCGTGCTTCATGTCAGAAACATGAACCATCTCTGCGGGGAGCAGGAACTCATGTACTGGTTTCCCGGACTTGGCAGAAACCACAGAGACAGATGGTGAAAATGAGGAAAACCAGGTGCAGGGGTGTCGTGCTCGTGCTCGGGGTCTTGGGACACCAAAGGGTGAATTAAAAACAAAATGGTGCCGGCTTTTAATGTGGGCAATTATTAATCGCGCAAAGGGGATCGCGCAAAGGGGCATAATTAGATCGCGCAGAGGGCAGCGAAGGGGCATAATTATAGATTTTATTTCCACATTCCCTCCTTGCCCCAGAGTGTACCTACATTATATCTCAATTTGCATGAGATCATTTATACATTCTTGTAACATGATTCTTTCCCTTTCTCTCTGCTGGACAAGTGGTTTAGGAATGCATTTTGCAGCGCATAGACCGCATAGGGCAGGACCACATTGGATGCAAAGGCAGCATCCAGTTATTATCAGGAATATTATGCCTGCTGCTGACAGCAGTTGCCATCCCCAGGACGATATTATCTTCCAGAACCAGTCAGACCACGTCCAAGTGCCAGGTTCTTGATGTAAACTTACGGCTATCTTGTGTAATTTTGTTATGGCCGTGTATACAGATGGGGAATTATCAGGAATAAATATACAGCAGCTAGAGCCTATAATTTTACAGGCTCCGCCTCTGTCAGCCAAGATGATGTCAAGGACAAGGCGATTTTGGAGAGTAACCAATCGTATGGCAGACTGCTCCTGGGTTAAGCTCCCCAGGGCAGACGCCGTCTGGTTTACTACAGCCTCTAAGGTCCTTGTCAACCTGCGTATAAGCTTGCTGTTCTGTACAGGGCCAACAAAGAAGAAGAACCCTTTGTTAAAATCTGTATACTGTTCCCATGAGGTTTCCGTTTGGTCAACCAAGGAGGTATCGATCGTTCTTTTATGTCTGACATGGGGCACTAGGAGGTCTCTGTGGTAAGTGGATGGGGCCACAAAGACAGGGGGTAACAGGAATGCTATATAGCAAGTTCCCCCCAGTTCAAGGGCAGCTGCACATAGGCCGTTTGGCCACAGATGAAATAAGTATGGCGAGATGCTAGAAATGAGGACTTTCCTCTGTCTTCAAAACTTATAGTGGTATGACAGTCACTGTGTCCTAATGGAACAGAACCATTTTTCTGGATGCACAGGTGTCCTTTTACTGGTGAGACCGAGATGGAAGGGGAACCAGCATTCTTTTTAGGTTTGGTATTTAACATCTTGTAGGACATGGTCATGTTCCCTTGCTTGTATTCTTCACTTTCTAGGACTGTACCGGTCGCCTGAGGATCTCCCTCCTTATTAGGGTAACAGGCAGTATTGAGTACCTTGTTTAAATCCCCCAAGGCCACCCATTCTTGCATGAATTATTTCCGTCAGGGCAGGAGGTGGGGTAGTAGCGTCAGCTGTTATTAGGGCGAACCAGGCTTCACAAGTTCCATTATAAGAGAATGGGAAAGAAAAAAAGAGGCATCCCTCCCTTTTTCTGATGAGGTGGGATGCGGCCACATATCCAACAATTGGTGCTATTACTGGCTTGCTGAGTGTGGTGTAGCATCTGTATGAAGGTATTGTTTCGCAAGGCTAGTCTATGGGCTTGTTCATGAGGGGGTAGGTCGTGATAGGTGTGTTCCTGAGTGCTGTTGGGTGTATGAGAGGTGTGTTGTGTTGGGGGAAAACAGTGTGGAGAATCCAACCAAGACACGTCATAACTGCCATGAGGAAAATAATACTGTCAAACATATAATAGGACCATTATGTCTTTTTCTAGAGTTCATTTTTTTTTTTTTTCTCCCACATAGTCAAGGTGTTAAAATCCATTCCCATGCTCCAACCGCTTCACCACTGGACCGACGCCCAATGGACTTAATTAGCCAGAGTCCGAATGGCAGACCTTAACTTTGATTTGTAATCCTGTTGTGGGGTTAGTTCCAAAGGCAATAAAGATTGTTCAGTCACAATGTCAGTGGGATTGGCAGGGCCATCAGCAACAGTGTCTTTTTGTCCAAAATGTTTCCGGCAGTGGCTTGCGTGGAGCCAGCCCTTCCTGCCCTCGACCTTCACTGCTGTCCGTGTTGTTAGTAGTACGAGTCTTGGCTTCTTCCACCTGGGCTGGAGGGGACTGGTCCGGTCGAGTTCCTCACGAGGACCCAGTCCCCGGGTCGGATGGCGTGTTCTTCCGGGTTGGTTTTGTCAGGGAAGGTGGCAGCAACCTGAGAACGACAAGATTGGAGTGCAGACATCAAGGAAGCCAGGTAGTCAGTCAGCATAGTACTGTCAACATCAGTTATTCTTTTAGGCCTTGGCGTACTCCACATATTTGGTGGTCTGCCAAAGACCACTTCATATGGAGATAAGCCAGTTCTGGAATGGGCTACCATACGCATGTAGAAGAGGGCAACCGGTAAGGCTACCATCCAGTCCACGCCTTTGTCAGTGCATATCTTGGCCAATTTTGTCTTCAAAGTTTGGTTGTGCCTTTCTACTAGACCTGCTGCATGAGGATGTCTTACACAGTGAAACTTCCAAGTGTACCCTAACAGAAGAGACACTTGCTTCATGAGTTCAGAGGAAAAGGTTGGCCGTTATCTGAGTAGATGACACGGGGCAACCCATACCTCGGAAAACTCTCTAACTAATTGTTTAGCAGTTGTCGTTGCAGTGTAATCTGGGACGGGATAGGCTTCTGTCCATCTGGTCAGAGCACACACTACAACTAGCACATACTTGTGACTTCTACATCTCTCCATCTGGATATAGTCCATCTGGAGAACTTCAAATGGATGGTCAGGGGTTGGAATCCTCCCTGTTCCACCTTTGTGCCTTTTCCTGGGTTGAACTGATTACAAATCATGCACGTTTTAACTTTTGTTTGGCTGCAGCTCTCAAATGTTTGTTGTGCCATATATTCTGTATGCTGTCTAACATTGCTTTTTCTCCCAGATGTGCTGGTCCATGTATGGTGTTTACCATAACTTGTACCATGGCATCCGGTAGAAACCATACTGCTCTTTCAGGTGTCATCCAGCCTTGATCTGTAAGGACCCCTCCTTTTTCCTTCCATTCTAGCAGTTCCTGTGGTGTGGCGTGACTTTGGACATCCTGGATGTCAGAAAAGGGGTCTCGTATTGTATATTGGCGGTGTGGTATACTTAATTCTGTGTTTGCTGCTAACTTGGCTGCACTGTCTGCAGAATCATTTCCTTTGATATTTCATCTGTTCCTTTTGTGTGCGCTTTACATTTTAGCACTGCGATTTTCTCTGGTAACTGACTGGCCTCTAAGAGGGCAGTGATGAGTGTAGCATGCTGTATTCTGAACCCATGTGATGTGAGAAATCCTCTCTTTCCATAATGTACCGAAGTTGTGTACAACTCCAAAGGCATATTGTGAATCAGTGTAGATGTTAACTGACTTTCCTTTTGCTAAGTGACATGCTCGTGTTAGGGCTATGAGTTCTGCTGCCTGTGCCGACAGTATCTCTATCTTGTGTGCTTCTAAAGTGTCTGTACCATTTGTGACGGCATAGGCTGCTGCTAATTCTCCTGTGGGGAGTCTCATACATGAACCATCAACAAAGAGTGTCATTTCTGCCTTAGCAAGGGGAGTATCTTGTAAATCTGGTCTTGGTTTGGTCACTAAATCAATTATGTCAATACAATCGTGAATTTCTTCAGTAGGAGAGGTCAGTGGCAACAGTGTTGCTGGGTTTAAAATGTTGCAGCGTCTAATCTCAATGTGTGGCTGAAAAAGTGTCATCTCATATCCGGTGAGTCTGGCTATTGTCAGATGCTGTGTTTGTGTTCTGTTTAACAGAAGTTCTACAGCGTGTGGGACCTGAACTATCAGATGATGTCCCAATACAATAGAATCGCTTTGTCTAATAGCTTGTGCAGTAGCTGCTACTGATTTTAGACATGCAGGCAATGCTTGTGCTACTGGATCTAATGTGCTTGAAAAATAACCACATGGTTTATGTTTGTCTGCTTGAAGTTGGGTCAGAACTGATAGTGCTGTACCTGAGTTTTCTGTTACAAATAATGTAAAATCTTTGGTGTAATTAGGTGTTGCCAGCACTGGGGCTTGACACATAGCTTTTTAAGAGACTGAAAGGCTTGCGTGTGTTCATCTGTCCAGGGTAATTGTGGAGTAGCGCCAGCTTCGAGTGTTGTCAGCTGCACTAACGGTTTGGAAATGAGTGCAAATTGTGGGATCCACTGTCTACAATATGAGGTGAGACCAACAAAGGCTCGAACTTGTTTCTGTGTTGTTGGTTGTGGTATTTGTTGTATGAGTTGGATGCGTTCCTGTGTAAGCTGCCTACCCTCTTGACAGCAAGTGCCCTAAGTATGCCACTTGCTGTAAACAAAATTGGAGCTTACCAGGGGAAACTTTATGGCCATTTGCAGCTAGGAATTCTAGTACTAGTAGTGATGCTTCAGCACATGCTGCGTCAGATCTGGCCGTAATGAGGATATCATCAACATATTGTAGTATGGCTGTATCCGTGGGCATTTGAACAGTATCTAGTTGTCTTTTTAATGCTTGGCTATATACGCTTGGACTCTCTGTGAAACCTTGAGGAGCTCTTGTGAATTGGAAACTTCGCCCTTGTAAGGAGAAGCCAAAAAGGTATTGACTGTCTGGGTGAATAGGTATGCTAAAGAATGCGTTTTTCAAGTCAATGACTGAAAATGCGTTGCTTCCGCATCTATGGCTGTGAGTAGGTGGAGATGTCTGGAACCACAGGGTGTTGTGGAACGACACATTTATTGAGCTCTCTCAAATCCACCACTAGTCTGTAGACAGGTGGTGTTCCTGGTTCCACTTTTTATGAACTGGTAAAACAGGGGAATTGCAAATGTTAGAAGTTGTTTCCTTAATCACACCTGACTGTATTAGGTCCTGAATAATTAACATTAATGCTTGTTCAGCCTGAGGTGGAATTTTGTATTGCCTTATGCGTGGTAGTTGGGCTCCCTCTTTCAGTGTAACCTTGTGAGGTGTTATTTCCATACATCCTACTGTGGTGGAATCAGTGGCCCACAGGGTGTGTGGCAAATCTTTCAAACGCTCATCTAATTCTCTACTTGTGTAGTGGCCCTTGAAATCTCGCAGAAATAGTCTGACATCTGTAGGTGAGCAAACAATGACAGCTCCTAATTCTTTCAATGTTTTTATACCAAGCAAGTTTTCTGGACATGATTTTGTCAATATAAGATCTGTAGTTGTCATGAGGGGACCAACCTGCAAGGGCAGTGGCTTTGACGTGACGTTTGTCACAGGTTGTCCCGAGAAACCCAGAGAAATACTTTTTGAACCCGAGAGAGGAGCCTCTGGGACCTCTTGATGGCTTATTGTTGTTTTACTGGCCCCAGTGTCTAGTAGAAACTTCCTATCCTCCCCAAGAAGTCGGACCTCTATAAATGGACCTGTCTGATCTACTGGAATGGGGATTAGGGGCAGTTTGTCATCTTCTCTCTGGGCAACATCATGAGAAATCTGGGTAATATTCAGTGTAGGCGCTGTCTATAATATTCATTTGGGCCATTTGTGTTGTCAGTGGAACTGAAGGTGTTGAACTGTCTAGGGAATCATTCTGTTTTGGCTGATATGGGCGTGGCTGGGTCTTACCAGTAGCCAAATTGTGCTTTAAGACAGGGCAATCTTTAACGAAGTGTCCCATCTTTTGCAATAATTACAAGTGCTTTTTATATTTGTCTGGCTACTTGGTGTCTGTTGACGCTGGGGTGCAGTTTGGGCTACTAATGCTTTCATCTTTGTGTCTTTCATGCGTTTCTTATCATTTTCTTCTTCATCCCTAATGCGATTCTGGTGATATTGAAGCACTTGTAACACCTGTGGAGGTGTATGTGCTTGCCAGGTACTTTCTACTTTTAGTACTCTGTCCTTAATGGCTGGCAAGGCGTTATCTACTAATTTGGAAACAAACAGATGCGGGTAAGCTTCACTTGTTGGCGTAAGGCCGCTATTTACCGCAAAACACTTTTCAAGTCTAGTGTAATAATCTCCTATGTCTTCACCATGTTTCTGTTTGCAGGAGGAAATGGCATCCCAGTCCTCCTTTTCACTGTTAGTAACTGTGGTAGCACCTTTAAAATAGTGCCAGGAAGTGCTTTTAGTTTGTCTCCTATACCTTGACCTGCTACTCTAGTATTTTCGTCATTCTGAAGTTCAGTCCATTTAATGTGTTCACCTGCTACTTCCCAATCTTTTTCTCTTAGTTTGTCATATATACCTGATGGCAACAATAATTTCAGAATTGCTGTGATATCAGAAAGAGTATATGTTCCCATCATTAATACATCTCCTAATTCCTTAAAGAATCCAGCAGGATCCTTTGAGTGGGAGGGAACCATCTCTTTCATCCTTAGTAACTCAAGTTTTGTCAAGGGTACATAAATGAAGACGCGTTGTAGCGCGCCATTCGTGTCAGCTCTGGGGTGGACCTCTCTCATGGGGAACTGGCGTGTTTGAGGAAGTCTATTAGTTGATCCACACGTATTATGGGGAGATCTATATCCAGTCACTTTCTGGTATTTCTGTCTAAAATCTATAAATGTGTTAAGAAAAACTGAACTATTGTGGAGGAACATGTTATCAGCGCAGTCAGACAGAAAATCTTCGAGTCTTGGATCATGTTTAAAATGAGTGTCATTGAGTGTGATGAGATGTTGTACCATGTAGAGACTTGCTAATCTTTGATGTGAGCGTGGTAATGCTAGAAAAGCTGGGCTATGAGATCATTGTCATATATCTTATATTGAGAGACCCATAGGGTCGCAGTTCTGGCTATTTCCTCCTCCTCCGGTGTAAGCGGAGGTTCCTGGTCTAACCAGTAGTCTAATGCATTGGATGTATTTTCAAATAACTCATCTGGAGATGACCGTTCAGAGTGACCTTGGAGGAATGTAGGCGGGGGTGTTCGTGAATTAGGGGCGGAAGAACGAACGGGTAGGACTTTTTCAGTAGGTTCAGTAATTTCCTCCTCAAGTTTCTTATTCTCTTCATTTGTTTGCAAGTTTTGCAGAATACGGGTCACATTACGGGTGAACCTGTCTAGTGCATCATTTATAAGTTCTAGACTAGTGTGGTCGGATGCGGAATCTAATAAGTCAAAAAGTGAAACTGGTACATTTCTTTCCTCTGCTTGTATGTGTTTTATGAAACAGCAAAGGAGGAACCTATACATGTGCATTTTTACAGGGTGTGATCTTCTTGTAGTCATAGCGTTAATGGCTCGTGAGTTCTCTCCAGTACGAAGAAACTCAGAGGCCGCTTGAAGAAACGTGTCAATTGCTGGTAGATGTCTTATTTCTTCCCAGGAGTCATGAAGTATTTTACTTATTCGGCCCGCCTCCCTGTGTTGCTTGGAGTCGGGTCATAGGGGCAGTCGGGAATTGTTTTACCTGGGTCTGGACTCTACGGCACCCCTTCTGGAGTGAGAGGTGGTGCGTTATGTTGTGAAAGGGGTGGCGGAGGCAGAGGGTGTTGAATGACTGGAACTTCATAGGGTGGTGGAGTATCTAAGAGAAAATTAGTAAAAGTATCCTCTGGTGGTGGGGCTGTAGGCTGTGCTGATGCAATGTTAAGGTTTTCAGGTGCAGATGGCAATACAGGATAAAAACCAGTAGAAATGGCTGATTGTTCCCTTTTATTCCTTTCACTAACTACTTCTTTCCCTATTTCTTGTAACTGTTCTTTCTTGGCCTGCTCTGACATTCTCTTACCCTTTCAACTTTATGCAATTCCTTCTGTTGCCTCCTATGGGCTTCTTTTCTCCATAATTCTACTGAGTCACTCTGTGACTGGCGGACTCTCTTTTTCTTCCATAACTGTTCCTCTAATTTCATAATACACTCCGTATCAAAACTACCATTTTCAGGCCATCTATATCTGAGTTCTAGGTCTTTAGTATATTCTACCCATAGATCACAATAAATAAGTGCACCGACACCATGTTTTGCATACATGAAGTGTCCTGAGTATCCCGAGGAGGAAGGGGAATTTCCTTCTCAAGAATACTTTTGGTTGCCATCTTACGTATTTTCGAGAAAATAGGCATGATGGCAAGACTTTCAAAGATTTTAGAAGTGAGAAAAACATAAACAGAACAAATATCTTTACCGTACCCACGTAAAGAGGTGAGTCCGTCTTTTATACTAGTTTAGTAGTCCTCACAAAATAAGTGAGAAACCCACAAAAAACATGTATCTTTACCGTGCCCACAAGGTAGTGAGTCCGTCTTTATACTAGTTTTAGTAGTCCTCACCAAAGATAGGTGAGAAACCAAAAACGCCGTATCTTTACCGCCCCCACAAAAGCTGTGGGTTCGTTTTTATACTTTTCAGCAGTACTCACCGAAAAGTAACTGGAAGGCCTCTGAAGATTTTGGGAAAACGCGGCGCGCAGTTTCAAGGTGGGATTTGTAGAACCTCGGACTCGTTCTGCTTCGCAGGTTGGGCTTTGGTTCAGGACGTTCCGCTATTTCCTCACCGCCTCGTGTGGATGCTGGGCCGCAGTCGGTCCCCTCTTCGCCTCGAGGGAGTTAGCGGGAATTCCCGCGTTGTGCACTTTTGAAGTCCGTCAACGGTCAGGAGGGGACAGTACCGGGTCCAATATCGCCGGCGCGTGGGGAAAGGGAAGGTCCCTGTTCGGGCGCCAATTACTGTGGTAAATTAAATTTACTTATTACCTCATTTCTGAATTTCTATGCTTAATAAATCATAATTTCTTGTCAATGCAAAGCGAGGAGTCCGTGGTGCTCAAATGAAGGAGGAGAAGACCAATAACTCGAGTTAAAGGGAGCGCTTCCAGCACCAAGCGGGCACAGGAGCAATCTCTCAAGTCCTCTCTTTAAGTGGGGTTCTTTATTTTCAACAGCAGAATATTTATACAGTCTTGGTCACGAGGCAAAATAGAGGAACAAACAGGTCGTGGCAGATAGAGGAACAAAGATTCAGCAAGAGGAGCAGAGTGTGAAGAAATGGGGGCGTGTCTTAGGCTTCGTGAGGGGACTTGCGATGTGAAATAGTCTGACAGTTGGAAGGGGAAGGCTTCCTCATTTGGGGGTTTGTGCTCGTGCTTCATGTCAGAAACATGAACCATCTCTGCGGGGGAGCAGGAACTCATGTACTGGTTTCCCGGACTTGGCAGAAACCACAGAGACAGATGGTGAAAATGAGGAAAACCAGGTGCAGGGGTGTCGTGCTCGTGCTCGGGGTCTTGGGACACCAAAGGGTGAATTAAAAACAAAATGGTGCCGGCTTTTAATGTGGGCAATTATTAATCGCGCAAAGGGGATCGCGCAAAGGGGCATAATTAGATCGCGCAGAGGGCAGCGAAGGGGCATAATTATAGATTTTATTTCCACAGGATCGCTTCCATATCTGTACTACCCAATTGAGTGTCCGGCGTATTTCCTGAGGGACCGTCTTGCGGTTGGGGGTCCGTCTGTTTAGCCCTCGGGCGCCCCATTCCCGCTAGGGTTTGTAGGTAGTGGATAGCTAGGATTGTATCACCAGGCACCCTCTGTGGCGTCGTTGCAGCCAGCCCCCCACTGCCACCAGGCACCGGCCAACAGCAGGGCAGCACTGTGCTCACCTTAATTCTCTCTGTGCAGGGCACCCCACTGGTCTGGAGATCCAATCCATGCACTTCTAGCACAGGTTCCTGGTGCCACCATTATTCCAGTCAGCTGCTTCCCACACGGCTCTGCGTCCCGGACACACCGACCAGACCAGGTGTAATGTTTCGGGCCTCGGCGCATGGGCCGTCACCAGCACCCGTATTCACCGCAGCCGATCTTAGTCCCTTTCAGCGAGCCAGTGCCACACACAGCAAATATGCACGTAATGATATTGGGCGCCGGTATCTCAGCGCAGGCAGGGCACACCACCTCCGACCAACGTCCAATTGTAGCCCGTTTCACCGGTCCAGACGGCTCGCACTGGGTCCCCCAGCGCCCATTGAGCACCTCGCTCCCACAGTGAGTCCCCGTCCCGGGCGGTCGGTCTCCGTTCTTCCTTACCGGACTTGCAGATCGGTGTCAATGACCCCGTGTGGCGGTCCGGCAGCCAGGGCAGGGGTCACTCTACCTCCAAGCAGCAATCTGCGAGTGTGGAACCCCTCTTCGCCGCCGCCATCTTGTTTCTCGTCCGGGTCTCGGGCAGAGCTGCTATCGCTATCACTCTTCATTACTTGTTCAAATTCTTTATCCTTGTAACAAAAAAAAGTGTAAAACTTAACCATTGCGCTAGCTTGCCAAGGCCATGCTTGTTGGCTTTGCCATTTTCTTTGCAGTTTTATATAACGCACAAACATGTCCCGAAGGGATCAGAGCACCTTAAAACAGAGCCAGTTGAACATTTTTTAAGGCACATTGAGATTAAGTATTTGCCCAAATTACAGAATGTTGAGCCATTTGAGCTGAGGCTTGGACACAAACTTGTTTCCCCAGTTCTAAAGTTGGCAAGTCAAACCACAATGCCACATTCCCTCCCAATACTTGTGGATTTTTTTTGCCTGCTAATAGGTATATGTGTTTGCTTTTGGAGTGATTTTCTATGTGATTTATCATTCAGTTTGTACATTTTCCTAGTTCAGAGAAATTCATGCTATTTTAGAAGGAGATGTTTTTCAACGAATGCTTCCTCATGATGATCACTGCAGATGATAGGGTTGAATCATAGGACTGCTGTCTTTCCCCTACTCAAAATCGATGGACAGGTGGAAAGGTACAATTGAATGGCACTGTAGCATGTTTATAGTGCTTCATACCATTTTGAGTCACCGAAGGGCCTTAATGGGTACCTCGCCACACCGTGGAAGAGTGCGTTGTTGGAATAGTGTTTTATTTGTTGTAATTCAATGTGGAAAGTATTTTGTTGTCATGAGTAAGTGTCCATAGAGGTGCCCTTATCGTGCCCTCAGCTCAGTGCCTATCAGTGTGATGGAGGTGGAGGTGTGAGAGATAGGTGCACAAATTGCAATTGTAATTAGCTGGTGGTCATGTTAAGGTTTCTGTTAAGCTTTCAATTCACATCCCATGCTGACTCCAGCCATAGGTTCAACCACACTGTATGGCCAGGTACGGCCGAGTCCCCCTCCTCCCTTAACTCCCACCCTTGGGTGATGGCCCCATTTCCCGGTGCCCAAGTTGCTCACCGCCCATCTTCCCCCAAGGCAAACAACTTCATTAAAACCAAGATTTGGATTAAGGGTCGTAAACCCCGGCCGTATTTATTACAAACAATACTCAAACATTAATATATTTACATTGTATACACAATACGCAGAAAGTCCAGTCCGTTACATTGATAGGTACAGTATGTCTTATTGGCTAACCTTAACATGTTTTCTAATACATAGACATTCCTATCCTAAGTTAAACATTCAACAACAATAACATTATCTTTCTTCGTATCCCTGTTTGAGCCTACGGCAAGGTCAATGACTGGCCCCGGATCTTGATCAAGCTATGCCCAAAACTCCTACCGGAGTGCCCTTACACAGGGGGCCCTGTTCACCAGGAGGATACCTCCTCACCCGAGCACCCCCTACGCCCAGAAGATTATCTCCATAAGGGGCCCATGCAGTTATGCGCAGCTTACTTGCGCCCTTGTGCGCGTGCGGGGTGGCCAACCAGCCTACCAGAAAGCGTAACTCCCCTCCCCCCTTCCAGCCTACCGGCTGTGACTGCCCCTGGAGTTCTATGAGAGACCATCTGTCCCTCCCCCTCGGGCGTCCCCATTTTACAATGGCGCCGCCCGCTAAGGACCTTAAATTTAAGCTCACCAATCATGACCTTACCGCTGACCAAGGAATAGCATCTATAAATACGACAAATTTAACTCCTACAATGAATACAATGAAGAACCTGTAAATGAAAAATATTATCTGACATAGGAGAAAACACAACAAAACATTGCTCAACAACTTCTGCTTTAGGGGTTGGTGGGTGTACTGCAGTCGGCTGTAGGGGCAGCGAGGAAAGAGGACGTCCTCGCCACTCCCCAGCCTTTTATTGCCCCTTTACGCCGGGAGCCAGTTCTAACCGGCTTTCCCGACGTTGCTCCGACGCGCAACCCGGAAGCGATTCCAGCCGCTTCCGGGTCGCGCGCCGAACTGCCAATGAGAAAGGGAGGCGAGGCGCCGTGTCACTCTTGTGCGCGGCGCACCCCTGCCTCCCTGCTGCCTCTGTGGGGGACCGGCACGACCGCCATAGATGCGGCGTGTCCGATGCGTCTCCTGCCTTGATATATGGCCAGGTACCGCCGAGTCCCCCTCCTCCCTTAACTCCCACCCTTGGGTGATGGCCCCATTACCCGGTGCCCAAGTTGCTCACCGCCCATCTTCCCCCAAGGCAAACAACTTCATTAACACCAAGATTTGGATTAAGGGTCGTAAACCCCGGCCGTATTTATTACAAACAATACTCAAACATTAATATATTTACATTATATACACAATACGCAGAAAGTCTAGTCTGTTACATTGATAGGTACAGTATGTCTTATTGGCTAACCTTAACATGTTTTCTAATACATAGACATTCCTATCCTAAGCTAAACATTCAACAACAATAACATTATCTTTCTGCGTACCCCTGTTTGAGCCTACGGCAAGGTCATTGACTGGCCCCGGATCCTGATCAAGCTATGCCCAAAACTCCTACCGGAGTGCCCTTGCGCAGGGGGCCCCGTTCACCGGGGGGATACCTCCCCCCCCGAGCCCCCTCTATGCCCAGAAGATTATCTCTATAAGGGGCCCATGCAGTTATGCGCAGCTTACTTGCGCCCTTGTGCACGTGCGGGGTGGCCAACCAGCCTACCGGAAAGCGTAACTCCCCTCCCCCCACACCCTTCCAGCCTACCGGCTGTACCTGCCCCTGGAGTTCTATGAGAGACCATCTGTCCCTCCCCCTCGGGCGTCCCCATTTTACAATGGCGCCGCCCGCTAAGGATCATAAATTTAAGCTCACCAATCATGACCTTACCGTCACAGGCCTGCATAGTTGCCCGACTATCTGGCCTCCCCCCTCTGCCCCACCGAAGGTCATGCCCTGTTCCGTGACCCTACTAACCAGGCAAGAAGGTTCTCCATGAAGAGCTCATTACCTAACTTGGACAGGTGGACGCCGTCTTGTAGGAAGCACGGCTCCCCCCTAATGCACCCATGTGCTATCGTCTGCAATTTTGGAGATCTGAACAGTCTATCCATCTTGTTATTGATTCTTTTAACCGAATGGTTCAAGGCCCGCACGGACACCCCCACTCCACTGAAATCTTTTGATCATTATGTGACCACACCAGGATAGACCCAGGGCATCGTTTTGCCAACCAACCCACTTCAGTGATCAAGGTTTCCACCAAACCCCTTCTACCCAGGTGTACCAGGTCGTTCCCCCCAAGTGCAGAATAAAGACTCTAGGGCAGAGGTCTTCAATCTGTGGGGCGCGACCCCCAGGGGGGCCGTGGAGTCCTGGGAAGGGGGTCGCGCATTTCCAGGCCTCACTTCTGCCTGGAATTTAAAACGTGCTCTTCCTTTTGAAAACCGGGACGCTTCATTCAGGTCGTGCTGAAGTTAACCGTCTCCTGTGCTGTGAAACGAAGAGGCTGGCCTGGGCCTGAAACAATCCTTCGTGCCAGGGTGCCTGCTTGCCTGAAGGAAATGCAAAATGTGTGTTTTGAGGTAATCTGCAAATGTAAATGGTGCTTGGGAGCTGGCTTTAATTGCTTTGTGATCGCAAAGATTGTTTGTTTTTTAGTGGTAGTAAGAAGATTAACAACTGGGCTGTGAAGTGCATGCTTTTAATTGCTAGTACCTCTGAGGAGGTGTTAAAGGGACAGTTATGGAAAAAAAATGCATTACATATGTTCTGGTATTACTAAAATCTACATTTTGGAAGCTCCATTATATCCCAAAACTATTTGCACAGTTTGTAGCAGTCTACCTTATAATGTGTGTAATGCAAGAATAAAATAATGACTTACACTTTCACAGCGCTTTCTGTCACAGGCTGTGACCTCGTAGCACTAAAAATCCACAAGTCACTATTCCCCACTGCACCAACCAAATTTAGGGGCAGATTTACAGGAACTGACGCATCTGCATAGATGCGTCCGTTTCCTTGCACCAGTGCCAAATGTTCTTGCGCCACCATGGATGTCCTGTATTTACAATACAGTGCTCCATGGCGCAAGGATTAACAGATGCGTCAGAAATACTGACACATCTGTTGGCACAAAAGTGACGCATCGCTGGAGTTGCTCATGAAAGTGACGCAACTCCAGCAATGTGCCACAACAGATAGGCGACTCCCACACAAAAAGCCCTGCGTCATTCCTTACGCCTGGTCTGAGCAGGCGTAGGGATTTTGAAGCAGTGAAGGCGTAGATTGACGCAGTGAAATGTTGTAAATTTCCCTGCGTTAGTTCTACATGGCTTTTTGCGTGGGAACGCCTAGCCTGCATGCATTATACCTGGTGCAGGTATAATGTGATGCAGGGCTTTACAACGTGACGCATCTCCATAGATGCGTCACATTGTAAATTGGCTGCATTGTTTGCGCCGCCGATGCGTCAAAAAAGTGACGCAATTGCGGTGCAAGGAGGCGCACAGGGGCTTGTAAATATGCCCCAAAATTCTGTGGCTCTCTGGTTACACACAGACCTCTGCAGTGCATTAACTAATAGAGGTTTCCTAATGTACTACAGTGCATTTCCTACTGAGTAACAACTTTTTAAAATTTATTTTTCATTCAAGCTACCCATTATTTTATATGTAGCTACCTGATGGTGAAAGACCTAAAAACTAGCAAAATATTTTGGGCTGATTTATGAGAGGCTTGAGCTGCTGAAGCGTCATTTTTTTAAAGTTCCGGCAGCAAAAGCGTCGCAATCGTATCTATGAGGCGACGCAAAGTCACCCTGCATGGCTATGAGTGCCCTCATACATATGGAGTAAGACAAAGCAGCGCAAGTCGCTGCCTTGCCTTAGTCTGTCAAGTAGGAGTTCCATGGGCATTGCGGTGGGTGTTCCCACGCAACACCCATGGATTTTGACACTGCCCCAGATTTATAAAACCAAGTAAACCTGGGGCAGCGCCAAAACCTTACGCCTCCCCTCAGCAGGCGTAATGAGGAGAAATGTTTTCATGTCTCCTCGTATTTTTCCTCTTTCCATGTGTGCTGCATTCTGCAGCTCACATAGAAAGAGGAAAATCCCTCCCGGGGCACCTTCCTGCACAAAAACTATCCTGCCTACATTGGCGCTGGGCAGCAGTTTATGCGCCAACGCAGTGGGAAAGGAAGAAACGCATCCTATTTCATAAATAAGGTGCATTCCTGCCCTTTCACATTGGCATAGGGCAGCGCTGCAAGTAGACTTGTGGCGCTGCCCTAGGCCAATTCCTCATAAATGAGGCCTTTTGTTTTAAGCCACACCTTTGACCACGCCCCCACACTTGCTGATCTTTCATTTGATAAACACTGTTTAATATTATTTCCCCACTGTAAAAATGATTTGCTGTGGGAATTGGGGGCATTTATGGTTGTCGATAGTTGTCAATGATGAGGAGTACCAAGGTCTAGACATTTTTGGCAGTAGGGGGTCCTTACGCCTAAATTTTTTTGACAGGGGGTCTCGGCATCAAAAAGTTTGAAGACCTCTGCTCTAGGGGGAGTCCCTTCTCGGTCCAGCAGGTCTACCACCAAATCCCTGAATTAGTCGAAGCGTGAACGCTGCTCGCTCCTTTTTGCCTTAGGGGCCATGTTACTACACACTGCAATGCACTGCTAGGACTTGTCCTGACTGCCCTGAAACACCAACACGTAATAACTGATACTAAATACCCAAGCGTACCGCTATAAACCGTGTCGCTACTCTGCAACACAACACTTAAGCACGTTCTAGCCCCAAGGCGGTATGACAGGAAAAACAATCAGGCTAAATGAGGGCCAACAACCCCACCATTCACCCAACAGATGCTACACAATGCAATGTCCCCGTGATGATCCGGTCTGGGACACTGCCCAGACCCTTACCTCACTGAAGTAGCAGCCCCCCGGCCGGCCAACAGCACCCACGCAACCAGAGCCACGCCTACTAGCTAATCTAGCAGGTCGGGTGAGTAGTCTCTAACCTGCGTGGCTCCCGGAAGCGGTGGAATGCAGGCCTGCCAGAAGGTGAAAATACACAGTCCCTGTGTCCCTTCGCCGACAGCTCCAGCAGTGCCCCCGATAATCTACCCTGGCCTCCTGGTCCTCAGCTCCCTGCAATTAAAGGGAAAAAGAAAACAGAAAACAGGAACTCCTCCGGTCCTCCGGCTGCTCCGTGTCCCCCTTTGCACCTGTAGTGGGAGACAAAACAAAAGAAGAAAGAATCTGATGGGACCTCGGTGTGAGGTCCTGTCCTGTCCTGCAGTCAGCTGTGGGGGCGGTGAGGAAAGAGGACGTCCTCGCCGCACCCCAGCCTTTTATTGCCCCTTTACGCTGGGAGCCGGTTCTAACCGGCTTTCCCGACGTTGCTCCGACGCGCAACCCGGAAGAGATTCCAACCGCTTCCGGGTTGCGCGCCGAACTGCCAATGAGAAAGGGAGGCGAGGCGCCGCGTCACTCTCGTGCGCGGCGCACCCCCGCCTCCCTGCTGCCTCTGCGGGGGACCGGCACGACCGCCATAGATGCGGCGTGTCCGATGCCGTCCCCTGCCTTGATATATAGTTTTGCAAACCTAAGAGGTAGAAAGGGAAAGAAGGGATGCCACATGCCGTCCTCTGGCATGTTTGATGCTGTTGTAAGATTTTGCAACCTTGCCCGCTTGTCAAACTTGTTATAGAAGATAGATTTGTAAATATTGCACAAGAAAAAACAAAATCAGCAGACCATGAATTTTCCCACCCTTAGGGTGATTAGATTTTGAAAAATGAAACCCAGGACATTCCACAAACATAGAAGAAAGACTACAATTCTGAGTTGGGCGAAAGTCACAAAATGAATAAAGTAACTGTGCCCACCAACCAATCACGGCCGGCATGGCTTGCAGGTAGGGGGGAGGGCGCTGGGGGTCACGCAGGGAGGGTGTCACTGGTGAGATTGAGCGGGAGGCGCTGGGGGGGTTTAATTAAAAAAAAGATGTACCTTGAGGCCGGGTACCCGTCTTCTCGGCTCCTGCTCTCCTGCCTCCGACAGGAACAGGATGCAGGCAGCCAGGCTCCCTCTCCTAAGCCAATCACAACGCTGCAAGCAGTGCACATCATAAGGGCCGATTATCATATTTTACTCTATATAAGGGACTGAGAACAGATTTTAAATAAAGAAGTGATATGCCCAAAAATATGTGCATCTTCGAGATAACCGCTTAACCCCGTGCCCAATTTTCCAGTTTATTCTTATCTGGTTTGTAAATGAATTTTTGTTCTTGATTTTAAAATGAGCGCTGTACTTGTGTAGTACATTTTTTTTCTTGCAGTTTTATATAGCGCGAACTCGACCCAGGTATTGGAGAGATTTACATTACAAAAGGACACATTGATTGTGTTATTTGCAGGCACGGGAAGATTAAGTGATTCTCTCAGAATCACAGGATGTTGAGCCCACGCCGAGACTGGAACCTGCTATTCCCCTGCTCCAAAGACAGGCCGGGATTTGAACCTTGTTCGCCATGTTGCACAGTCAGTAGCTTTAGCCACAAGGTCAAGTTCCAACCGTGAAAGCTTAGTTCGTTTTTAGGTCTCGCCTGGCGTTGCAGCGCGCATGCGCTGCTCGCTCTGCGAGGGCTTCTTGGAATCAATACAGTTTCAGAAGTGGTGTTTCGGCTCCGCCCGTTATTTTGGTTGGTTCGCGTCATAAGTTATGCTAAACTGTGTCTTTTGATTGTAACGGAGGCTTTTTAGTCCCTCCTGGTTACCGCCCTGTCCTCTTTTAGCCCCGCCCACCCAGACTGGATGCTTTACTGGCGGCGTGATACTGTCTCCTTTAATTAGGGGGTGAGCACTTTCTTTTTGTCATTCCGGCGCGATGTTCTACAATGGCAACAGCTTGTTTATTTTCAACGCGTCATGCGCGCTTTTACTTTCATTTTGTAAGCCCTGAGAGTCATTCCGGCTGCGAATCGCGATGTTCTACAATGGCAACAACTTGTTTATTTTCAGCGCGTCATGCGCGCTTTTACTTTCATTTTGTAAGCCCCGAGAGTCATTCCGGCTGCGAAGCGCGATGTTCTACAATGGCAACAACTTGTTTATTTTCAGCGCGTCATGCGCGCTTTTACTTTTATTTTGTAAGCCCCGAGACTGCTACAGACAGGGACAGTGGGTAGGGGTCTCCCATGCAGGGCCCTCCTTCAATCATCCGTCCGACAGCTCTGGTACAACCCACTCACGGGCGATTTATTTTTTTCTTTTCAGCGCGCCATTCGTGCTTTTACTTTGTAAGCGCCGAGGCTGCTACAGACATGGGCACTTCAATCATCGGCTGACAACTCTGGGCCACACATGCTGCAGGCCCAGGCTGTCCAGCAGCACTTCCTCGTTGGTCGGCAGACTCAGGAGACCGGACAGAACGGGACTCAAGTGAGCCAACCCTCGCATTTTGTGTACCGTCAACTGACGATCACACTCGCATATCTTACACTTCGGCAGCACCTACTTTAGATCACTGTCAGCAGTGCTTTGAATTGCCCCTGCAAGAGGGCGTCGGGCCTTCCCTTCAAGTGTCTGCCTGACAATTACATGTGTTTCAGAGTGGAGGCCTTGGAAGGGACTTGGTGCCATAGGAGTTCGGGATAACATAATTCGGAAGTGGCTGTACGTGCATGCACACACAACACCAACGCAACTCACTGCCATGCATGATGTGAGAAGACCGACCAGTAAATGCATGTGAGTCATTAGCGCAAGTCTGCTTCACCTCCCGCTGCTGCATGCAGGCATGTCCGATTGGCTTTGGGTGTGGCTGGAAACTCAGGGTCCAGAGTCTTTGCCTGTGCACCATAGTCGCCATTGTTATTGTGCAGGCCTCCTCAGACAGAACGCGGAGTAGCTTGCATGCATTCTGCCACACGCAGCTTTGGATAGCATCGCAGCAACCGTGCAAGTTGCCCTCACACAGCATGGCACACGTAGTAGTTCTGTAACACACAAACAGGCGCAGCTATACACTAGGCCCATACCGTGGGTGACACCACCAACCAGCCGTGTCATTTTAGCCAATTGTACTGCAATCATGGCCCTTACTTTTGCTATAAGATTGTAAATGTAGGCTCAAACCTCACCTTGCTTTCGACATTAAAGTCAGCGCTGGCTGAAGAGGTCGCACATAACATGGAGGCTGGGTAGCAATAGTATACGAATCTCGTACTTATAAAAACCTCTCTAAGTAAAACCAATCCACCTCACCATCCGCATTAATTGTTTACAGTTAGAATTTATAGCCACAAAAAACTATGACAATGAAATAACAAATGTGCTCTTTTACGATGGTCTAAACTCGTAGAAATGGCCATGGCCGGACTGGGAACTAAAACCAGCCCTGGCAATTAGCTCGACCTTCCCTGGGGGTTGGGAGGGGTTGAGGGGAGTGGGAAGCACCACTCCCGCTGCCGCTCTTCTGACAGGTGGACCATATTGCAGCACTGCTGCAAAACCGCCCCCTGTAAGAAAACCTGCCCCCACCATTCTGGTCCACCGCAGAAACACTCGGTGCCCGCTATAGCCAGTCCGGCTCTGGAAATAGCCCTTTAGCCAAACACAATAGCAAAAGTTAAGAAGTGACAAAGGATTAAATGGTCCAGAACTCCTAACTTCTGCATTCTCTTTTTGTTATACAACATTTGCTATGAACTCACTGGCCCTCTTAAAAGTGCTTCTGTAAAGTGACAGGAGCACTGCCTGTATTTTCCAACACGCTTGAAGGATTGCTAGTTGTCTTTAAATCAATCAGTGTTTTACAAAGAGAAAGATCTGCTTCAGCCATTTAATAAGCCAATATCCAATACACAATAAAGGCAGCATTTTAGCATCTGCATTCCACCTGTTTCTCCAATCATCTTTTTAATAATTTGTTTTAACAATTGAAGCTGACCCGTGCAAACGTGAGAGGCTAACACCGTAAGTAGCACGCAGTTAGTCTGTATTTCCAAGGCTCTTCGGAAGTGTGGCACTGCCTCAAACCACCTTCGGATTATGGAGTCCATGTTTAGCATAACAATGATAATTATTTGCCTGTTGTAGCTATACATGTTATGATGGTGCCCACCCATCATGTCACTCCTGACATTAATCAATATAGGTTTGTGTTAGGTTCCGAGTTTGAACCTGTGGCATGAGCCACCGTGAATGTATTGTCACAGTGGAATGTAAAAGGTTGGGGGCTGGAAGTCAGTTAATGGCTGCCGTTTGCTTTAACGGTCGAACCGGCATGTACTTAATAAAGTGAGGAATCTTTCCTTCGTGTTGGTCCTTCATTGGAACATTTTAGTTTATCATTCCATCACCGACTGGTGCAATTAGTGAAGGCATTATTTGAGTAACATTATTTTTATTCATTTCAATTTCTTTAAGTTGCAGACTTGCCTTGTCTGGGCATAAATTGCATTTCCACTGTTCAATAAATAGCATGGAAGACCAACCTTGGGTGTTTGGCCATTCACTAGTGGCACGTTAAGTAACAGTAGATGTTGTAGCACCCCAGAATATATGCTACATGGCTAAACACTTACACGGTCCCAAAGGCGAGACCTATTGGCTATGCCAATGCTTGTTGGGTCGAGGTTCCACAAAGACCTCGAGCTTAACCAGAGCCTGGTATCAGTCAGCAGCTCTGGTCGTTACACCACACCCTCTCCCCTAACAGTAATTCATGCATGTGCCAGCTACTATTGATTTGGTTTTAAATTTCAAATGAACAGGAATGTTAAAGAAGCATTTTGTTTCAATTCATAAAAATAAAATAAATCGTCCCAATCCCGCATTACGTAATTTACGTTGTGAAGAGCACTAGCAGCAGGGCCGGACTGGGAAACAAAACCGGCCCTGGCAAAGTGCTCGGCCGGCCCCCCAAGGGGTTGGGGGTGCGGCCAAGCTGTTTGCCAGGGCCGGTTTCGGCCGATTTTGTTACAGGGGCCGATTTTGCAGCTATGCTGCAAAAACGGACCTGTAACAAAAACGGCCACCAGGGGCCCAAAATCGGCCCCCACCCTGGCGGCCCACCGGGGAAACGCCCGGTGCCCGCTACGGCCAGTCCGGCCCTGACTAGCGGGGAAACAAAATGGCAGGCAGTCCAGAGGATACTGAACATGTGTTATTGGTCATTATTATTCGGCACCTTCGAAGAATGGAATCCCTTAATTGGCAATGAAGTAATCTTGCTAGGGAAGTGTGATTTTCTTGACATTTTCCTTTAGACTCTGGGGCTTAAACAACCCGCCCTGCCCAGATAAGAACATGATCTGCTTCAGATCTCCAGGCAGGCATTATGGAGACATTGATTGCAAGCAGTGCCGCTCAGTGCTGCAGTTATTTATGGTGACATTAAACACTTCCTGGCTGCTCTCCGGGGCAGTTAGCAGTCGCACTGCAGAGCTGGCTTACACATGTGACTTCTGAACCGGGCCTTCGGCAGCAATGAGCAGATAAGAGGCTCCACAAAGACTGGGGAGATAAACTAGGCTCAGATATACCTCGGAGTGGTGCATTCTTTCATGACAGGTGACTGTTCAGTATAGCACGTGGCTGCATTTTAGATCGCGCCAACCAGTTGGTTGCAAAGTCTGGCTGCAAAGACATAAGCTGAGGCTTCCCCTGAGTTTACAGCACGCCCATTGCTTTGCATTGGTTTGTTTGATTGTCACTCGTATTTTCTTGCTTTCTAGTGGATGGCTTTCCTTGTTTCAACCTGTCCCTTTTGTGCTTGTCCCTCCCATGGAGCATAGCCTCTTTACCATCTCATTGACTTGTTAGCTTCTGTGCTTCCACTGCTGGCTTTTAGGGAAGTACTTTTTCCTTTTTATGAAGCACTCAATGAGAGTGCCTGTTTTTTCCAGCTATCTCCCTTGTTTGCTTTCCCTTCCATGCTTCTCTCTCTCGCCCATGTGCTTCTTCCCCCCACCTACACTCATGTTGTTCTCGCTCGCCCATGTGCTTCTCCCCCACACTCCACATTGCTATCTTTTGCCCATGTGTTTTACCCTTTGCCACTAATCTCCCTCATGTTGCCTCTCTTCCTAACTGCTGTGTTGTTTCTCCTCAGGCCCAACGTGTGGCTCTTCACCCTAACTCCTCATTCAAACTGTTCCAGCTATCCTCTGTCTGTTTAAAAAAAATATTAAAGCGCTTTTGCACTACGTTTTAAAAAAGCACTTTCACTATATGTTATTTTATTATTTAGCAATCTATCCTGGATCAGTGTTGAGAAAAAGACACACCTGTGTAATTTTGAAGGCCGTAATATGTCTGTTGAACTCATGCACACACTTACAAAAAGACACAGCGGCATGTCATTTCACCCCTTTTTCAGTCATGTAGCGCAACAGCTGTGACGCTGTACAGTATAGCTAAAAAACACTGGCAAATACAATTGGTCTCATAGGCACAACCTGTTGGCTTTGCCAATGCTTGTTAGTCCAAGCCAATAAAGGAATTAAAAGAACTACACCATTTTTTTCTATAAGAGGAAACAGCATAGTCTGAAAAAATTGTGATTGTAAATCCCTGGAGACCAGAATTCTAGTCGCATTTTCTCCACTGAATCACATTGTGTGATCTGATTGAATCACTTCCTCCCTGAGTTATTGAGCCACACCAGTAAGAAGAATCATCAATAATTCCTTAACTACCGGAATATTTCCAGAAGAACTCAAAAAGTCATACATATGCCCAATCCTGAAGAAAACAAACTTGGACCCGCTGAACCCTGACAAATACAGACTTATTACAAATGGACCTTTCCTGGGCAAGCTGATAGAAAGAGCAGCATTCGTCCATATGTCACAATTCATTGAAGATAATGCCATACTTTCAGACTTCCATACGGGATTCTGTCCAGGAAGAGGCACAGAATCTGGCCTCGTTGCCATCTGGGATGACCTGAAGAACACATTTGACCACAACGGGGTTGCTGCACTACTTCTTTTGGACCTCTTGACTACCTTTGACGCTGTTGACCATGACACTCTGATGCAAAGACTCTATGAAGCCGGCATAGAGGGGACTGCTCTTGACTGTATCACATCCTACCTTCGCAACAGAACTGATGTCATCCATACCCCCCCCCTTTCTTATCCAAACCATACTTCACAAAAGCAGGGGTCCCTCAAGGCCCTATCATCTCGCCCAAGCTTTTCAACATCTACATGAAGTCGTTACCAGCACTGTTCAATCAATTTCACCTCAGTGCTATAACTATGCAGATGACGTGCAAATACTCCTTCAACTGGAATGCCCCAAAGACATTGGAAACTCACCAATTTTCAGTTGTCTCTGAGCTGTGGGTCAATGGATGACGTGGAGCCATCTTAAATTGAATGCTTCCAAAACGGAAATACTCACATGTGGTGATTGCAAAAATTATGACCCGCTCGCCGCCTGGTCTGATGATCTGGGAAAACTGCCTAAAGTATCAAAGGAAGTAAGAAACCTTGGAATTACCATGGACTCCAAGCTATCAATGAATGCCCAAGTGGACAAACTAGCAAGATCAAGCTTTGCTACTATAAAAACTCTGCAACGCATCTTCCCCCACCTGGATTTCCACACAAGGTCCAAGCTACCATCTCTCTTGTTCTTTCCAAACTTGATTACGCCAATAGCCTCTACCATGGATCACCTTTAATGACTATGAAAAGACTACAACGGATTCAAAACTCGGCTGCCAGACTACTTTTATATATAAAGCCGCAAGACCACATCTCCCCTGCCTTGAAAGCCCTGCATTGGTTACCGGTTGCCAGAAGACCCATGTTCAAGCTGCTTTGTATCACCCACAAAGCGGTACATGGAATGGGACCACTCTTCATCAGGAATAAAATCACCAAATACATTCAACAAAGGAACATCCGCTCTAGAGTGGCACCTCGCCTCAAAATCCCAACGTACAAGAAAAAAACCATGGGAGGCACATCCTACTCTGTTCAAGCAGCCAAACTATGGAACTCTTTACCCCCCAACATAAGCTCCACGGATAACCACCTTATCTTCATAAAACTACTCAAGAATTGGCTCTTCCCCACATAACCACCATACACAAGCAGAAATATACAGCATATTCCTCTGTATATAAGCATTTATTTGGACTATAGATATGCACCTATATATGTGTATTGCTTTGGATAAACGTGCATAACAATTATGTTTTTAAAAATATAGATATTCGTTAGTTCTGCTTAACAAATGTACATATTACTGATAGTTACACCATTCTATGTTTTTAACATGCATATAAGTGACTGCATAGATAAGTAAATCTTTTATCATAACTATTTATCTACAATTGCTTCACCATTGAATTACAAACAAAATAAAATCTATGTATTTTTTACTTTCCTTCTAATTCAGCATATCCAATGCACTACCCTATTTCTCACGCTATACCACTCTCAATATACCCTCTACCTCAACTCCCTGACTCATCTCAAACCTCATTCTACTACTCTTTCCAATGCACTACCCTATTTCTCACCCTATACCACTTTCAATATATCCTCTACCTCAACTCTCTGACTCATCTCAAACCTTATTCCACTACTCTTTCCAATGCCCAAACAAGTCTTTCTAAACCCTTCCCTCTGACTCTCCCCCTCCACCTCCCTTTTACTTATCCCAAGCCTCCTCCTACTGCTATGAGCTCAAAAAAAGAAATTCTAAATCCTTCCCTCTTCTATCGCTCCTCTATCCTTCTCAAACCACATAACAGACTAACATGTCCACCACGCATTTCACTATTTCACTATACTAATTCACCACTAATCCTTTATGGGTTCCAGAGTAGCGTGCTACTCACCGAAAAAGAACTTCAACACCTCACCAGGGGTAGCAATTGCAATATAAATGCAAAACTTTTCATTCTTCTATTCCTTCACTATCCTTCTCAATCCAAATATCTGACTAACATATACACCACTCAAATTACGTTCATATTTCACTATACTAATTTACCACTAATCCTTTATGGGTTCCGGAGTAGCGTGCTACTCGCTGAAAAAGCACTTCAACACTCCATTCAGGGGTCGCAAGCGCTATATTAATGCAAATGGGGAGAGGATGTGGCCAAACGGCTAGGGTGGTCGACCTCAAATCTGGGGCACTGGGTTCGAGTCTCGGCAATGACGCTCAACATCCTGTGATTCTGGGCAAATCACTTAATCTTCCAGTGCCTAACAAAAATGAATGTGTCCTTATGTAATTCAACTGGTGCTCATGTAAAGCACTCTGATACTTGATACCTTCGGGTCAAGTTCATGCTATATAAAACCCAGGGGAAAAAAATCTTTCCCCCTCTTCTATCCCACCACTATCCTTCTCAATCCAAATAACTGATTAACATATCCACCACTCAAATTACTTTCATATTTCACTATACTAATTCACCACTAATCCTTCATGGGTTCCGGTTTAGCGTGCTACTTGCTGAAAAAGCGCTTAGACGCCTTGTCAGGAGTAGTAGGCACTATATAAATGCAATTACAATACAATACAATACCTGTCCATTACCTATAAGTTTAAAGAAGAACTTTATTGAAGTAAAAAATGCAACAAAATATATATAATCAATTGAAGCTTAAATGCAAATTGTAACAGTGGATTTATTAATAGTACAATAAAAATCAGGGCAATCAAAAGGGTTGTATATGCAAGAAAAGTTATAACTAATCTAAAGAGAGAGATAAACATAAGGGGGGAGGGGGATAATGATATAATAATATAATGTTAACAATAAAGGAGTAGGAGAGTATAAGACATTAAAAATATCAACATTATGAAAAGTAATGGCTGTAATATGGATTTTTAGAAAAGAAAAATAGATACAAAAATGTAAAATATAAGACAATTCATGGTGGTTTGGGAACCTCTTCCAACAAAGGGCAATGAAGGGACATCTTCGAGCAGAGGCATTTAAGAAAATAGTTATAGGAGACCACATATGCTGTCTTTTAAGGAGTAGAGATAAAGGAGAAACGTATGCACGATCAAGTCGGTGGTTATAGCAGACACTGTACCACCAAGCTTGAAAAGAAAGTTGTGTAGTTTGTTTCCAATTTTTTGTTATTTGTTGGAATGCAACTGCCATTAGTAAGTTTACAATGGTAGTGTTACATGTAAGGGATTGCCAGTAGTCAGAAAGAGTGCCTAGAAAAATATTCATAGGAGAGAATGGAAAATGGGTGTGAAAAATTATTTTAATTTGAGACCATGCCTTCAACCAGAATTGATGAGTAAAGGGGCAAGAAAAAAGCATATGAAATAAATCCGCATTCGAAGCATTACACGACCAACAATTTGAGGTGACTGTAGGCTTGAATTTATAGAACGTTCTTGCAGTAATCATAAGTCGATTGTATAGAAAGAAAAGAGTTTGAGTAGTACTAGCCGATCTTGAAGTCTTACGAAGTTTTAACCACAGGTTATCCCAAAACTCAGTGGACCACGAGGTATGGAAATCTTGTTCCCATGCAGTTCAATGTTAGTCTTATTTCTGTGATTTGGAATTTTATTGAGGAACTTATAAATAGATGAGGCACTTGATTGGGCACTTAATAAAGGAAGGATGTTGTTTTGGGAATGTAAAGAGGGAGGAGACGAAGATAATGAAGACAAGGAAGAGGAAATAATTTGAAGTAAAATTTTAAATTTATTGGAATATGTTTTGGGGAGCTTATAAAGTAATTGTGCTTCAGGACAGGTAAAAAATGTATCATTTGAATAAAGTTGATGAACCCAAAGCAAACCCTTATCCCGCCAATTCTTCCAATAAATAGATTTATTTTTAATTGGTATAAAATGATTATGCCAGATTGAAGAATTAAGAAATCGGTCACTATCTGAAAGTGTGGGGTAAGTATTGAGTGAAAGAGCTTATGAACGGTTTTATGCTTAGACGAAGATAGGTATTGTGTCTTATGAGTGAATGAAAGAGATTCTTGGAAAGAGAAGGGAGAGAGAAAAGAAAGTTCGATGTCCTTCCAGAGTGGAGAGAGGTCTAAATCTTGATGTACACATTTAGAAAGTTGTTTAAGGAAAAAGGCATTATGGTAAGATTGAAAGTCGGGAAAATTTACACCCCCCCCCCATATGATTTATTGCGTTTAAGCCTGACTAGGGACATGCGTGATTTCTTTTTATTCCATAAAAAGGAAGATAGAACAGAGTAAATTTGTTTGAAAAAGTATGAGGGAATAGTGAGCGGGATGGCGGAAATAATAAAAGACAACCGGGGCAAGCATCATTTTAATAGTGTCAAGCCTACCCCACCAAGCTAGATACAGAGGGTGCCATTCAGAGATAGAGTTAGATATTTTGGTTAGAACTTGAGTCATATTTAAAGATAAAGTATGTTTTATAGATGGAGCAAACCAAAGTCCTAAATATTAAATTTTTGGGGAATTCCATGTAAAATTGGTAGAAATGAAATTGTGTTTAAAATAGAAAACATTTGTTTCAGCTATCACGGATTGACACATGCTTCCTCTCCAGGGGCTAGATATGTCCTCATTGCATGTGATTACCTGTACATTTGCGGGCTCCCATGCGCATTCTCACATCCCTGTAGGATCACACGTCCCAGACCCATGTACCGCCTACCATGACCGATACTACTGCGCCTAGGGCGTCTCTCCATGTTTTATCGTGGAACGTTAATGCTCTCCTGGACCGGCTAAAATGTACGGCGGTCCTGCGCTACGCGCAACGCCTCCACATAGACATCCTTTTACTTCGAGAAACACACCTCCTGGGCAATTGTTGTTCCTTCCTGGCCCGCTACGGGTACGATAGAGTATGGCACTCCGGCTTCTCCAGGGGCTCCCGTGGGGTGGCTATCCTCCTGAAACGCACTCTGCCTTTTGTCCTCTCCCAGGTCATCCATGACCCTCAAGGCTCATCCGTGATCATTTGTGGCTCACTGGCTGGCTCCCCCCTCAATCTCATGTCCATCTACTCCCCTCCCTCGATGATTGCACCCACACTTAAGCATACTGCGGCCCTGCTGAATTCTCTGCCTCTGGGCACCACCATTATTGGGGGCGACTTTAATGCAGTCTCCTCCCCGGCCCTTGATACAACGGGCCCTCCCTCAGCTTCCCGAATGGCACAGGCGAAACAGCTACGGCACTGGTCCGAGTCCCTGGGCCTCTCCGTTGCGTGGCGCACATGGCACCCCCGCACCGTCCAATTCACACACACCTCCGCGGCCCACCACACGCAGGCGCGCATAGATGCGATCTTTGTCCCCGCAACTGACTGTTCTGAGATTCTAGATGTTCGCATCCTCCCTAGAGGGATTTCCGATCACTCCCCGGTGCTCCTTAGTACAGAGGCTCCCCCTCCTTCGGCCCGCCAAACGTGGAGAATGAACGCATGGTTCCTCCAAGATAAAGAGTTCAAAACGGTGGTGGGGACGGAGCTCAAGCAGTACTTTCTTACTAATGAGGGTTCGGTAGCGTCTCCGGGTATCCTGTGGGAGGCAGGGAAGGCGACCATATGGGGTGTCGCGAAGGGCCAGCTTAAGAACCAGAGACGGGCACAACTGCGGGAAATTACCTTGCGGGAGGCGCAGGCGCTTCGCTTGCAGCAATCACTTTCCCTGTCCGACGATGCCGTCCAGGCCCGACAGCTTGCTCACCTTCGGGCCGAAATCAGACAACTATCCCTGGATGCTGCTAAGCTCCTATGGAGGTCATCGGTGGCGAGAGTTTATGGCTGGGGAGACAAAAACGGTACGATCCTACACAGGCTAGCCACATATCCCAGGGCGAACCGCATTATCCCGGAGGTGGTGGAAGAGGAGGGAACAGTGCACCGCGCCCCACTGGTGATGGCCCGCACCTTTGCCCTCTACTATCGGCGTTTATATACGGCACAAACCCCCGACCTACCGCTCCATGTTCTCCTTGAACGGGGTAACGTACGTCTCCCTCGGCTGAAGACGGCCGCCCAAAAAGATCTGGACCGCCCCATCTCTCGGGAGGAAATCGATGAAGCGATCTCCCTCACCTCATCGGGTAAGACCCCGGGCCCAGATGGACTTGCCCAAGAATACTATGCGATGTATCGCGAAACTCTTGTGCCCCGTCTGGCCGGCCTATTTCAGGAAGCTTTGGAGAAAGGTTCCTTCCCACCGAGACGGACATCGCTACCATTGTGGTCCTCCCGAAATCCCAGCCTCCTTCCCGTCAGTGTGCGGACTATCATCCCACCTCCCTCCTCAATACGGAAGTTAAGTTGTATGCCACCATCCTGGCTCAGCGACTGAAGCCCTACCTACCCCTGTTGGTCCACCCAGACCAATGTGGCTTCATGCCCACGCATGGGACCCGACACTGCCTTCGGAGGCTACAGCTGGCTCTAGCCCACCGGCACTTACTCACTCCATACCTAGCTCTCCTTCTCATAGATTTTGAAAAGGCCTTCGACTCGGTGGACTGGGCATATCTACAGGACGTGTTGGCCGAGATGGGATTCGGACCCCAGTTCAGGGCCCTGGTCCATGTCCTTTATGCCCATCCGCGAGCGCGTGTGTTGGTCAACGGTGTGTTGTCAGAGGCCTTCCCTATTACCAGGGGCACAAGGCAGGGATGTCCCCTCTTACCCTTGCTATTCGCCCTGGCGATGGAGCCCTTGGCTTCCCTGGTGCGGGCTGACGATCGTATTCGTGGCTGGGAATGGCCGAAATACGGCAACGGACAAGATCGCTCTATATGCAGACGACGTCTTGCTTTTTCTGGCCGAGCCCGCCTCCTCTGGACCGCACTGCCTCCGGATCTTGCACTCCTTCGGGCAAGCCTCCGGTCTTCGGCTGAACCCAGGGAAATCGGTACTGGTCCCACTGCACCGATCTAGGGAGTGCTACGATTGGCAATCCACCATACCGCTTCAGCGTCAATCTTTTAAATACTTAGGGCTATGGGTCACCCTTCTTCCCGAACTGGGCTGGTCTCTCAATGTCACCCCATTGGTAAAGAAGGCCAAAGAGGACCTTCAAAAATGGAAGACACTGCCTCTGAATCCCCTGGGGAGGGTTGCCCTGTTCAAAATGATGACCCTCCCCAGATTTCTTTACGTCCTTCAGAATGCCCCCTTCTGCTTTCCCAGGACCTGGTTCCGGGAACTGGACAGTCTCGTTACCAAATTTCTTTGGAGCGGGGGGAGGGCGCGCCTGGCCCTATCTGCATGCCAGATCCCCTCCTTTGACGGGGGTATGGGGATGACGCATTTGTATCTTTATTTCTTGGCTGCGCGTCTCCTGGTGGTCCACGACTGGTTCAATGGGGGCTGGTCCGACCCTGCCTATCGGCTCGAACTGAGTGTGCTGGGACTACCCAAAGTCCAATCGATGATGTATGGGGGTCCCATTCCATCCCAACTACCTAATGTGACGCATTCCGTGTTATTGGCCTGGCGGGCCTCACTACGCCACACTGGCTGGACGCGTAAGTTGACCCAATGTACACCCCTCTGGCAGGGGGCTTGGCTCCAAGAGGTTAGTGGGCTGCGGGGGTTTAAATAATGGGACCTTATCGGCATCTCGCAACTGGGGGACGTGTGGACAAACGGACATATGCTCTCATTTCAGGAACTTCAGGCCCGCTATTCCCTACATCCATCCCAATTCTATAAATATTTACAGCTGCGGCACGCCCTCCACGCGCACGTCACTGATGACACTAGGCTCCCGGAGTACAGCCCTCCCGAGGCGCAGACTATGGGGCCGATTCCGATTCCGGCCGGAAAACGTACCGACCGACTCGGAGCCGGAATTAATTCCGACCGACACGTACCGGTGCAGCCCGACCCGCAAAGTACGATGAAAAGCGTGCAAAACCCGACCGACTCGTACGGAACACAAGCCGAACGACCGAGCCGCGCGGTAAACAGCAATCCGGCCGGAAAAACACGCAAATCTAACCGACCGACACGCACCCGGAACAATCCCGAACGAAACGTACCCGCGAACTCCCACCCGCCAAGTACGATGCAACGCGTGGAAAACACGACCGAGTCGCACGGAGGACAAGCCGTACGACTGACACGCATACAAAACTGCGAGCCGAAGCAACCCAAAACACCGCGACCGACGCGTCCGCAGCATAGAAAACAGCACAAACACAGCGTGAACGAATCGGAGAAGCCCGTACGAGAAAACTGCAGGGTCAGACTCGGCCACAAGAATGTCTCCTACATACACGAAAAGTACAAAGGGAAAATACACAAAAAAAAGCCAAACAAGCAACTACAAAGCCAATAAATACTGGGGGGTGGGGGGGCAGGGAACAAAGACACACCCACAACTCCACCCATATAAAGGACACAAATCCCTACCATGATCCTTTGCAAATTCAAATTACCTGCCAGCACTCAACAGACAGCAACCATACACCCACAGCTCATCCATCACACAAGCCACACACCATCAGCATCTCAACAAATAGCAACCTCACATACACCCAGCAAAACACACACTCACACACCTTCACCTGCACACCAACACACACACCACTCACCATCACCACCCATCACCATGCCCCCAAAGAAGAATCATAAGTTCCTAGATAGTGAATTGAAAGTCCTGGTAGATGAGATCCTCAGGGTAGAGCCACAGCTGTTTGGTACACTGGTCCAACAGACACCCAGGGCGCAGAAAACCAAGATGTGGGAGAGGATCGTCGACAGGGTGAACGCACAATCACCATGTTTGCGCACAAAGATAGACATCCAGAACAGGTGGTATGACGTGCGCAGGAGGGTCAGGGAGCTGTTGAAGAAGGACTACCTCGTGAGCCAACACACCGGCAGTGGCCCTCCTGCGAAGCCAGTCTACCTCAGGCCCTGGGAGGAGAAGGTGCGGGCCATCCTACCACCAGTGAGCGTATATGGACTAGAAAACATCCCAGAGCCTGGTGAGTACACAACAAATGTACACAATATTGTGCCACAATACACACACATCACTGTCAAGGGTAGAGTCAAACCATGCACCCTTAGCAAATACACACCAACCAGAACAGAATCATCCCAAGATGTGTATGTCAGTCAGATAAACACAACACATGCCATCTCATAGTGACATGTAACTGTCTCATCACATGTACAAACACAACTACAATTACAGCTAGGCAGTGGCACAAATACAACTAACAAACACATCCAGACATGTAGCCACCACTACAACACCACCACACAGTGAAGCCCACTGAAAGAAAGGTATTCTGTGTATGCTGGGAAAGTCAGTGTAGCCAATAGCATCATGGGAGTCGTAGTCACAGATATTGCCCACCCTCACAATGCGCACATCAACACCACCATGAACCATGCTCACATCACAGGGAGTGGAAAACAACTGACAAGATGGCTGACACTGGCTACTGCTGTGGGGAGCACAAGGCCCTGCTGGCAACTGTGCACCAACCAACAGCAGGACACCACTGACTGACATCCTGAAAGACAACTTGCACTCCCTGCAATGGAAGCACCTTCCATGGTGGGATATCTGGCTGGGTGGGAAGGAGGACTCACAGCACTGACCATAGTTACAAGCACCTCCCCTCACACACCCCCTCAACACTAACTCCACATAACCCACCTGGGAGAATGCAATGCCTCACATCCTAACTGAAGATCCCACAAAGAACCACCACCCTGGGTTATGCTGTGTGAAGCACAGGGACACTCTTGGGACTTTTAGCCAAACAACTGCCAGGACAACACTCCCAGCCATCCTGTCAGCACAGGCACCCCACCCCACAGGGAAGCAGAGTCAAAAGGAAGGAAGGATGGGCATGCTGGGAAGGGGGTGGAGGCAATAGCATGATGGGAGTTGTAGGCACAGATATTGGTCACCCTCACAATTGGCCCATCAACACCACTCTGAACCATGCTCACATCACAGGGAGTGGAAAAGGACTCACAAGATGGCTGACACTGGGTACTGCTGGGGGGAGCACAAGGCCCTGCTGGGAACTGTGCAACAACCAACAGCAGGACACCACTGACTGACATCCTGAAAGACAACTTGCACTCCCTGCAATGGAAGCACGTTCCATGGTGGGATATCTGGCTGGGTGGGAAGGAGGACTCACAGCACAGACCATAGTCACCAGCAGCTCCACCCACACCCCCCAACACAAACTACACACAACTCACCTGGGAGAATGCATTGCCTCACACTCCAATCAAATAACCCACAAAGAACCACAACCCTGGGTCATGCTGTGTGAAGCACAGGGACACACATGGGACCTGTAGCAGAACTAACCCCAGGATAACACTGTCAGCCATCTTGTCAGCACAGGCACACAACCCCACAGGGAAGCAGAGTCAAAGGGAAGGAAGCATTGGCATGCTGGGAAGGGGGGTGGAGGCTATAGCATGATGGGAGTGGTAGTCACAGCTCAACATCCCTCACCCACATGGCCCAGCAAGCTCACACCCAAGCATGCACACACCACAGAGAGTGGAAAGCCCCATCAAAGATGTCTGACACTGGTGCTCTGTTGTGGGGAGCACAAGGCCATGCTGGGAACTGGCCACCAACCAACAGCAGGACACCACTGTCAGCCATCTTGCCATTGCTCTCACACTCACACACAGTGAAGACCACCCAAAAGCAAGTAAGTATGGGCATGCTGGGAAGTGGGGTGGAGGCAATAGCATGATGGGAGTGGTAGTCACAGCTCAACATCCCCCACCCACATGGCCCAGCAAGCTCACACTCAAGCATGCACACCCCACAGAGAGTGGAAAGCCCCATCAAAGATGTCTGACACTGGTGCTCTGTTGTGGGGAGCACAAGGCCATGCTGGGAACTGGCCACCAACCAACAGCAGGACACCACTGTCAGCCATCTTGCCATTGCTCTCACACTCACACACAGTGAAGTCCACCCAAAAGCAAGTAAGTATGGGCATGCTGGGAAGTGGGGTGGAGGCAATAGCATGATGGGAGTGGTAGTCACAGCTCAACATCCCCCACCCACATGGCCCAGCAAGCTCACACTCAAGCATGCACACCCCACAGAGAGTGGAAAGCCCCATCAAAGATGTCTGACACTGGTGCTCTGTTGTGGGGAGCACAAGGCCATGCTGGGAACTGGCCACCAACCAACAGCAGGACACCACTGTCAGCCATCTTGCCATTGCTCTCACACTCACACACAGTGAAGTCCACCCAAAAGCAAGTAAGTATGGGCATGCTGGGAAGTGGGGTGGAGGCAATAGCATGATGGGAGTGGTAGTCACAGATATTGGTCACCCCCACAACTGTCCCATCAACACCACCCTGAACCATGCGCACATCACAGGGAGTGGAAAACAACTGACAAGATGGCTGACACTGGCTACTGCTGTGGGGAGCACAAGGCCCTGCTGGCAACTGTGCACCAACCAACAGCAGGACACCACTGACTGACATCCTGAAAGACAACTTGCACTCCCTGCAATGAAAGCACCTTCCATGGTGGAATATCTGGCTGGGTGGGAAGGAGGGCCGTATGTCAACCAAATACAACCAATGCAGACCATGTACACACCCCAACATTCACATGGAAATGCCCAAATAATGCAGGACAATGTGCTACACCAATATCAACCCCTGACTGTGACAACTTAGGACAATGCAATGTACAGGCCCGCATCCAGAGGCACAGTCACAACTGTCAGGTGTGTCAACCATTGATGCCTGCAGAAACATAACATACATTGTGTGTGTCTCCCAAAAACAGGTGATGATGGGGACACAGCAGCAGACGCTGAGGAGTCCCCGTCCCAGGCTCAAGAGGATACAGAGCTCACTGGTGTGGAACAGCCTCTGCCCTCCTCGGATGAAGAAGACCCACCTGGCACCTCCGGAGCAAGTCATCATGCAGCACCAGCAGGACCACCAGCTGCACCCCCTGCACCCACCCCTCCAACGACTGTCAACACACATACCACCCCTGCCGACATGGACAGACCAAGGAGCACCACCACCACCAGCACAGGGACCCTGGACCAACGTGGGGCCATGGACACCACCACCACCAACAACCCCCAAGGTGGCCCAGGGTCACCTGTGCGTGCCACCTCAGGTACTGCACGTGTCGCCAGGGGTGGTGGGAGGGTGGGAGACATAGGTCGCTGCTCGCAGAGGGGTCTGAACTGCATGATGACCCACAACTGGCACGCATAGCCGATGCGTACCAGTCCAGCACCGGAGAGTTCAGCCAGGTAGTGGGGCTCCTCAGGGACATTAAACAGCAGCAGGCTGCCCATCATGCCCGCTTGGACTCACACATGTCCCGCGTGGAGTCCAAGTGGGACACACTGCAAGAGATGACGGCGGTGCATAGGGACATATTACAATGCCTCCGCCAGATGAGCAGCAACCAGTCAACACCTCCCTGTGTGCCCACAACATCTGGTGCTGAAACAACTGCAACTGCCACAGGGAGGGCGGATGACTCTGGCGAAGAGTCCCCTGCACCGCAGCAGCCTGCACTTGAGGGTCCCCCCCAAAGAAGAGGGGCCGTCCGAGGAGGGGCAAGTGAGAGGCCGATGGCCATGTGCAACCCCCAGGAAGCCAAAACCTGTTCTGGATAATCACCTTTGTGCGCAAACTGTTCACCCTGTTGACTGCAACACAACTCTCCCACATGACATGGGGAGCTCAAGTTGGACCAATGTCTCAGATGACTGTGGACTTTACTCTGGACATTTCTGCTACCAGGACTTCCAAATCATCTAGGAACTTTGGATTACAATCACAATGTACAGCACCCACCATCCTGTGCACTATACTCACACATGTATGTCAATAAACTCACTAATACACCATACTTGCCTCTGTTGTGATTCCTACGTTGTCTCTGAAGTGGCGATGATGATCTGGGAAATGACACTGTGCATGCTAATTGCTACAGCAAGTACAACACAGGCATGTGAGTCATGGCGAAGTCACACATATGAGGGAGGCACACCACCAGGGCTACACAACACATACACACCATGGCCATCTGACTCATCGCCTACACTGATGTTGCCAGGAAATACGTTGCATTGCACAGACCCAACACCTATTCACAGTCTGTGTTAACTAGCCCACTGGTGCAGTAAGCAAATGTCAGTCAGATGTGTGACCACAGACAACGCACATCACAAAGTGAAGCACAGGTTTATTACACATTTGCAACATGTTGTAACCACCACAGATGCAAGGTAATCCCACCTGGCATCGGGCACACAGTCAACAAGTGTAGAAGGAAGGAAGTCCATGGGTGTGGTGCACATCACCTGTAGGGACACGACAGCTACCTCCCTGGAAGTCGAATCACGGTGTCGGGGATCACAGTTGACCAAACGACTCTGAAAGTACCCTGTGAAGGACAGAAATGACACACAGTCAAAAGCACTGAAGAACAGGACAGAACTGCAATACTCATGCCCAATACATGTCACAAGATACCCACCCAGAACCAAGTTAGCATGTCAACACTGTTGTGGAGTACAGACTACCTGTAAGGACACATCGCTACACGCATACAGTCATGTAGCCCATGGACACACTCAAACAGCACCAGAGCACCACCAACACATATCATGCAAACTCACATCATTGACATCTCTGGATACTCACATTCAGCTGAAGAAGTTGGTGATGAGCTGTGTGCGGACATCACCATCATCATCACCATCATCACTGGCATCGTGGTCCAGGCCAGGATCCTCCACAGGTGGCGGACGTTGGTCATCGTCATCCAGGATTAGAGGCAACTCCTTCCGCACTGCCAGGTTGTGTAGCATGCAGCAGACGATGACAATCTTGCACACCTTTGTTGGGGCATATGGGAGGGACCCTCCTGTCTTGTCGAGGCAGCGGAAGCGGCTCTTCAGGAGACCAAATGTCCGCTCAATCACTCTCCTGGTCCGACCATGTGCCTCATTGTAGCGCATCTGGGCTGGTGTCACAGGGTTCCTGAGGGGCGTCAGCAACCACGGCATGTCGGGGTATCCGGAGTCACCTACATACAGACAATTGCACATTAGCAGAGTTGGAAAAGAGGGTGGAACACTACATTGCAGAACACACACAATGGTACAAAGTCAGTACACACCAACAAGCCAGGCACGCTGGTTCCGCATCTGTGACATCATCCTCGGGATGCGACTACTCCTCATCACGTAGGCATCGTGTGCAGAACCAGGGAAACGGGCACACACGTGTGAGATGCTCATATCTGCAAGACAGACCACCAGTGCATTGACCGAGTGGTAGTGTTTGCGGTTCCTGTATGCCTGCTCTTGGGCCTGTGGTGGTACCAAAGCCACATGTGTCCCATCAATGGAGCCAATGACATGCGGCATCCTCCCCAGGGCATAGAAGTCACTCTTCACGCCAGTGAGTTGTTGGAGTCTAGGGAAATAGATGTACTGGTTCAGGTATATCAACATAGCCTCCAAAACATCCCGGAGCACACGGCTGAACATGGTCTGTGACATCCCACCAGCAGTCGCCACAGTGTGTTGAAAGGTACCGGTGGCAAAGAAGTGTAGGACTGCCATCACCTTCACCTTGGGGGTCAGCGCTGTAGGGTACGGCCGGCCAGGTTGCAAATGTGGTGCCAAGCGCACTGCCAAATCCTCACTCAGCTGCCTGGTGAAGCGGTACCGTCGGATGCTGTCACGTTCCACCATCGTTGCCAGGTCAGGGAATGGTCTAAGGACAGCTGGTGCCCTGCAGTGCATAGGTGAAGAAAGCAAGATTGTCAGTCACCCCACATATGTGGCATTGAACACACTCAATATCACATGATACATCATTATGAGGCACAAGTACATGATGTGTGCAGTTCCGTAAGGATATGTATGGCACATACATGGCCAACATCTAACATCACAGTTCAACAAGTGGCATCAATAAGTCCCAGGTCGTGCCATTGGATATCATGAGGCCGTGTCACAGTTCCCATCTCCTGCTGCCACGTTACAAACACACCCCACAGTGACATGTGAGGACAGATGTGCCCCAGGCATCACAGCTCAACGACAGGTACATTCCCAGGGACCCTGTATTGCCATATGGACACTGGCATGACATGGTGTATCATGTATACACCACAGCAAAACAAACATTACCCCCACAGGTAGTGGTCCCTGTTGCCTCGGCAGGACAGACATGGACGTCTGTGACACACACACGCACAACATCAAAGTCCATGCACAAACAACGTGGATGTGGAGACTGCCTCCCATTGTGCACATGAAATCAGAGACATTGTAAACACAACATGCACACAGACTGTGGAGGACCATCACCATTGTGCCAATGGGTCACCCTGGGTTAAACATACCGTCCCACATGGGACTCAGGGGGTATGTGACATGACATACACATACACCACCGTGAAATGTGACCATGCCACATGCTCAGATATGAACAGTTGCACATCACAGTGGTCATGTACACGAAACACCAAGGATTCTGTCCCCATGAACACGTGCACAGCCTGGGGGTGGCTGCCCCCAAGTGACACCCACAGAACAACATGTTCACCCCCATACACGGAATAGGTAATGCAGCCTTACATGCCGTAGGATACAGTTTGGACAGGCTGTGGTGTTGTAGGTGTGCCCCTCACTCCCTGGGAAGTATATGTGGCTGGCATATGTTCACCTGTGACAGGCATGGTGACATATGCCAGTGACTTGTACAGGGACGCGTTGGACAGCAATGGACCGATCAGTGCGCACACATTGTCCATTGCATTCAATGTGTGCTGGTACGCGTTGTATTCGCAATACGCGTTGGACATCAATGGACCTATCAGTGCGCACACATTGGCCATTGCATTCAATGTGTGCTGGTACGCGTTGTATTCGCAATACGCGTTGGACAGCAATGGACCGATCAGTGCGCACACATTGGCCATTGCATTCAATGTGTGCTAGTCCGCTTTGTATTCGCAATACGCGTTGGACAGCAATGGACCGATCAGTGCGCACACATTGGCCATTGCATTCAATGTGTGCTGGTTCGCGTTGTATTCGCAATACGCGTTGGACAGCAATGGACCAATCAGTGCGCACACATTGGCCATTGCATTCAATGTGTGCTGGTTCGCGTTGTATTCGCAATACGCGTTGGACAGCAATGGACCGATCAGTGCGCACACATTGGCCATTGCATTCAATGTGTGCTGGTTCGCGTTGTATTCACAATACGCGTTGGACAGCAATGGACCGATCAGTGCGCACACATTGGCCATTGCATTCAATGTGTGCTGGTACGAGTTGTATCCTAGGTACGCGTTGAACAGCAATGGTCCGATCGGTGTGCCCGGCCGGCCCATTGCATTCAATGTGTGCAGGTGCAGCGTTGTATCCTAGGTACGCGTTGAACAGCAATGGTCCGATCGGTGTGCCCGGCCGGCCCATTGCATTCAATGTGTGCGGGTGCGCGTTGTATCCTAGGTACGCGTTGAACAGCAATGGTCCGATCGGTGTGCCCGGCCGGCCCATTGCATTCAATGTGTCGGGTACGCGTTGTATCCTAGGTATGCGTTGAACAGCAATGGACCGATCGGTGTGCCCGGCCGGCCCATTGCATTCAATGTGTCGCGAGTGCAGCGTTGTATCCTAGGTGCAGCGTTGAACAGCAATGGTCCGATCGGTGTGCCCGGCCGGCCCATTGCATTCAATGTGTGCGGGTACGCGTTGTATCCTAGGTACGCGTTGAACAGCAATGGACCGATCGGTGTGACCGGCCGGTCCATTGCATTCAATGTGTGCGGGTACGCGTTGTATCCTAGGTACGCGTTGAACAGCAATGGTCCGATCGGTGTGCCCGGCCGGCCCATTGCATTCAATGTGTGCGGGTACGCGTTGTATCCTAGGTACGCGTTGAACAGCAATGGACCGATTGGTGTGCCCGGCCGGCCCATTGCATTCAATGTGTGCGGGTACGCGTTGTATCCTAGGTACGCGTTGAACAGCAATGGTCCGATCGGTGTGCCCGGCCGGCCCATTGCATTCAATGTGTGCGGGTACGCGTTGTATCCTAGGTACGCGTTGAACAGCAATGGACCGATCGGTGTGCACCCATTGGCTATGGCCTGGCCTGGCAACGGACGCGTTTTCAAAATTTGAACGAGTCTGATGTTGTAAATTCAGTTGGTCACCCACAACAATGTTGCAAATTCATGGGTGTCATGAAGTTGAACATTTGAAGGATGCTGGGGGGGTGTGTAAGTGGTGCAATTCCATGGATTGGCCAGATTCAGAAGATGCAAACGACTTGGACCTATCACTTTGGACACATGGGACAGTATCTGCCTCTGCAGCACACATATAATGCTGGCTGTTCCCCTGAGAGCTCACTTGCCTGCACTACATGCTCCAGGACGACATCTGCCACTACACTGCTGCTGTATCTGCACCCTCTGGACCCTGCAATGGCACGTACTGTGGAGAGAGCCCCAGCCTTCAGCACTGAGGAGAACCAGGCCCTGCTGGACAACCTCCTTCCACAGTACAGCAAGCTGTATGGGAAAGCAGGGGAGCAGGTGAGTGTTCTGTCCACTGCCTTTCTAAATGTGCATGTTGTCTGACTAGCAAGGCTAACAGTCTGCACGCCACTGGCTAGCAGGCTCACTGAGTAGTTGTCACCCCCCATAGTGTGTAGTTACATGCACTGGACAGGTATAGTGCAGTGACAGTGCATTTAAACAAGGTTTTACTTCCCAGGCAATGATACCATGTAGTAACTGCTGGCATACTGTCCATGGCCATCGTTGCACTGCCTGTGTACATCATGTGCCCCTGTGATTGAGACATGTATATACAACTGTGTAATGCACGGATATGTTGCATGTGTAGTTATGGCATTCTCACTTTGTCATCCTCACAGGTTGATGCCCACCAGAAGCAGCAGATATGGCTGACCATCGTCCGGGCAGTGAAATCCATGGGGGTCTACAAGCGCCGGATCCGCAACTGCCAGAAGAGGTGACAGGACCTTCGGGGCTGGACCCGGAGGATCGCACAGGTCCAGCTGAAGCTGTCGCCTCCTCGCAGGAGGGGCGGACACCGGACCCTGACCCCCCACATGCTCAGGATCCTGGCGGTGGTCTTCCCTGATCTGGATGGGCAGCTGAAGGCCAGAGAGCAGTAAGGAGGGGGTGAGTCCATGACTGCATTGTGAACTATGTCTGCCATGCTATGTGCCCTCCTCTGGCCTGGTTAAACATCCACAGTACATCAGTCATGTGGTCCAGGACCCATGTCCCTCTATTGTGCACTGCCCACTCCTCATCTGATACCCTGGTGTGGCCCTTACAGTCAGGGAATTGTGTCACTTGGGTACTGTGTCCTTGCAGTTTGCTTGACTCAAGGTGGGGGACAGCATCTGTTTCCCTAACTCTGTGGTGGGCATCATGGGTGGGTCCATTGCTTACACAATGGCTGTGTTCTGACATGTAATCTGCGTGTTACTTTGATATGTGGTCCAATTGCAGAGCTGATCCACAACATGTGCCAGGGGTATCTGGCACACACCCATGCTGCGGGTGGGAACAATGTTTGGGCCCCAGGAGTGTGTATATTACGTGTGTCACACATACTTAGCCAGCTGCCTACTGTCCAGGGCTCATCCCTCATTCATGTGGGGCAGGACAGTCATGCCTACTCCAGGCCATACAATACACTCTGTACTCCCACTCCCGTGTATCAGCTGACACGTTGTGCTCAGTGATTTGTCCCCTCAGGTGTCTGCCTCTGTGTCAGTGTGCTGTGGCTTCATTGTCAGGTCTGCTGGGGTGTTTCTCGGTTGGGGCTCAGCATGCCACCGGAGATGTGACCATGGGAGACGATACTTGTGTGACACATAGGTGTTTGATCACCTGACCGTGCAGACTGGGGTATGCGAATGTGAAGTTCAGGCAGCTGTTTCCCATTCACATCAGATTGTGAGGTGCTCAGGTTCAGAGGGTAGTGTTACAGGTCTCCCATATGTCCAATCGGTATGACCTGGACAGATAAGTGTTCAGATGATGTGGTGTGTGGGGGATGTACATGTGCACTTGTTCAGCTCCAGGACTTGCATTCCCCATGACCTAATATTGTGACACAGTGCAGAGTGTTGTTGTCTGGCTGCCCTGCCCATGTGACTGGAGACAGTGATGTATGACTTAGCAGGCATGCCTGTGCCATGGCATGTGACTTCCTACTAGTGATCCTGCAGGGGAGTGACATGTGCTACATGCACACCATTGTGGCAATGGCTATCAGGACATGGGTGCATCATGGTGTATGTCGCTGGTATGCATCACATGCATTTCCTATTTGACTCTGGGCATCCCTTTCATCCGGACACCTGTACTGACTCAGTGGCAAGAGTTGTGATGTGTGCATGTTCACATGCTTCACCGTGTTCTCTGCACTGTCCAACTACTGTGTAGGTGGTGCATGTGTCCACACTGGGGTATTGCCATCCAACAGACACCAGACAGATGGGTGCAAGGCCAGGTGGGATGTGAGTGCCATGGTTGACCATCAGACTGACAATTGGCTTCTCCTGTTCTGTTTGGGCACTTTTAGCAATGTTCAACTAAGGATGCCAGGGCTTGCTCTGTAATGTGCTGTACTTACTGTGGTGTGTGCGTTCGGTGCAGGTGACTGACGTCTGTCTGTTTCCCTATTGATTGCAGATACATCCACGGCCACAGGAGGGGACAGCTCCACGGACCAGGAGGAGACGCAGAGCTAGATTGGGTCAGCAGCCGAGGAGTTGTCGGAGGGACCCAGTGGCACGGAGGGCAAGGGGAGCCACACCGAGGAGTCCTCAGCACCATCCACCTCAGCTGAGGACCGCAGCAGCTCGGAGGATGACTCCCTTATGGAGGCGGGTGTCAGCAGCCACCACACCCCAGCTAGTGTTGCTGTCCCTGCCACCACCACCACCACCACCGCCCTCCCATCGGCTCCCATTCCCGAGGTCCGTGGAGGCTCCCATGTTCGGGAGCGTGTCTCCTTCGGGCCAGGCACCGCACCCCCTGCCCCTGTGTCCCCTGCTGCCCTGAGTGAGGAGTCTGTGTACCTCCTTCGCCAGCTCCATGTAGGGCAGACAGCGATGCTGACTGTCCTCCATGCACACACCACTCTGTTGACTCAGCTGGTGTCATTCATGGAGGGCATCTCATCGGGCATGTCTGCCCTACAGAGGGGCAATAGGTCCATGGACTCCTCCCTGACAGCAGCAGTGTCCCTCCTCCGACAGTCCCTCACCCCTCCTGCCTCAGCCCCATCCACACTCCCCAGCACCTTACCTGTCCCAAGCACACGCACACCGGCACAGACACACACCAGCACAGACACGTGCAGCACACAGACACACACGCCACAAACAAGACGCACACGCACGCACAGTCAGGGGACTGAAACCACACTCACAGGGGATGGGGCCCAGGCACACACACACGCATCCACGAGCACTGCGCAGTCCTCAGTTGCCTCTCCCTCCAAAGCCCCCTCCCTTGCCTCACCTGCAACCCCAAAGACACAGCGGCTCTTCCTCAGTGACCTCGGCCTCTTCCCCTCCGATCCAGCTGATACAGCATTCAGGGGGAAGAGGAAGCCCACCCACACGGAGCGGAGTGCCCCTCGCCCATGGACACCCTCCCCCAGGTGAAGACCGACTGACGCCCCCACCCGCAAGTCCCCCCGGACCCAGAAGAGCAAGACCCCGCCACCGCCCTGCAGCTCAGGCACCAAGTCTCCTTCCTCCATCCCTCAGGCCCCCACTCCACAGGTGCCCCCACCACACCCTGCCCCAGGTTCCCCCACCCACAGATACACCATTCCCAAAAGGATCAGGCCTTCTCCCCCTGCCACTTGCTCTTCCGGCCCCACAACTCCCGCTGCGCTTGTCTGTGCCACTGGTGTGGTGAGGGTGTCCTCCCCGTCTGTCCTGCCCACCTTACCTGATCCCCATTCTCCTCCCCTGGAGGTAGGCACTGCAGTGGAGTCCACTACCACCCTGTCTGACTTGGGCACTGCAGTGGCGAACCTGTCAACTCCATCTGCACGGTCCACTGCAGTCGTGCCGGCACCCACACCATCTGAGTCATGCCCCCCAGTTGTGCCGGCACACACCATGTCAGACACCTCCACTGCAGTTGTCAGTGGCTCTCCAGCACCCACCACCCCTTCCCTGCCTCCTCCTGGTGAGCCCTGATCCTGTCCCTGCGGTGCCTGGCCTGCCCCCCCGTATGCCCCTCCTAGGGGATTGTCCCTGGTTTTTATCAGTGCAGGCATGCGTAGGGTGACATCTGTCACTGTCACCCTGTTTTGACTTTCATGATGGACTGGCCATTGGCCTTTGTTTTTTTTTTAAATGACTTCAAGTTTCGAACCCACATATGCTGAATAAAGCAACTTTCTGTTCTCTAGTGCTTTTGCTTCTGATATACATGATGTTGATGATGCTAACCATGCCCTTGCTGCAGTGATGGTGATATTTGGTCTCATGAAAATGAAGTGTTACTTTGCCGGAACCCATGTGGTCCAGGGGGACTGTGTCCTATCCTGTGGTGTATCCATGTCATCCTTAGCAGCATCTGAGGGTGTCATGTTTTCAATATTTGGCAATGGGATTTCCTACTTACATTTGCAATGTCACATCTGTGGCTTCCACCCCTGCACATCTGTTGTGCTTGCCATTGTTCAATTAGTCTAGTTCCCTGACCGTGTGGCCATCTCCACTGGACATGCAGGTTTGGGCATCAATGGGGAAGGACTCATCTGTGTTGTCAGTGCAACTTGCTATACATGTGTGTTGGATCTGTGCTGATGATTTCGTTGACACTCCCATGACCAGGCTGATGTGACGGGAGCCTTCGTTTGGTGCTAATTGTTGACTGTGTGACCAAGTGTTCTGCTGACTTGATGGAGCCCTACTGATGCGACATATGGCACAGCTTTCCTCACACAGGAGTGGAGTCCCCTCTTGGCAGTGTGTACTCCTGCGAGATCGCCTGCGCCCAAGGTGTGTGTTGTATGAGCATGTCTGTGTGTTCACTTCCATGTTGCTGTGCATGCTGGGATCCCTAGTGATGTTCCTGTTTGTGATGCTTGCTGAGTTGACCTATGTTCCCCCAAAGTCTTCTCCCTGGGTTCTCTGTGATGTGGGTGCATGGCACATTACTGGTCATCAGGGTGTCACCCATAGGTGTGTTTGCTGTCAGGGCTGAGTTTGTGGGCAGACGCTGATGGGTCACAGTCAGGATTCCCCTTGGCACTTGTTGTTTACACCTGTCATGTGATTTCCGGTTTGTGTTAGCTGTCATTGGTTGTGACACGTTGTGTGTGTGACTGCTGGCACTCCTCAGGGTCAGGGCTGCAATGTTGGTAGTTGTCTATGTGTGTTCTTTGTGGGTGACCTTGGCTTCTTCATTGGTGTGTGACTGTGGCAGGGATCCCATTGGTTTCTGTGGTATTGCCGTCATGTCCATGTACAGCGTAGTGTGCAGTGTGTCAGACATTCAGGAGTCTTGTTGAGTGGCCATGTGTGATGTGTTTCTGCACCTTGGTTCCCACCACCCCCCCTGGGATTGTCATGGGTGCATGTGCAATATCACCAGTGCATGTGAGCTTCACTGCTGCACATTGTTGGAGGTCGAGGTGTGTGGTGTTGAGTGTGTGCAGATGAGAGTTGTTGCCCGGCTAGTCCCCTGCCTCCATGTTGCCCTTGGCTTACTGTTTGTGCTGATTGATTTGTGCTTGTGTAGGTGTGATGGTAGTTTGTTGCTCAGGACACATGACTGTGGTTCACAGTGTGAACAACATCTAGCTTTGTCATCAGAGTGGGATTGTAATGCAGCCCATGCTCACCACATTGTGGGGGCCCTGGGGGTAGTGCTGTGGTGTGTCTGTGTCTTGCTGTGTCAGTTGCTGTTCCTACATGCTTGTGTGACATGTGTGATTTGTGCTCCCTCTCATCTGACAATGCCTGATTGCCCACATAGGGGATTTGGATCCATGAGTTGCCTTTGTGTGGCACTGTATGCACATCTGTGTAATTGGTATTCAGGCCTCCTCATGTGTTGTGTGGTTGCCTGGGGACACTGGTACCCCCCCCCTCACCTGATGTGTTTGATGTGCAATGTGGGTCTGCCTGTTTGTGTTTGTGCATCTGCACCACTGCATTGGCATATCTTTAATGTGCCATTGTCTGTATGTTGTTTGGTGTGTTTCCCCTGCTGTCCCTGGGACTCCTAGGTCATCAGTCAGCACAATGATCATTGTTTGTGTGTCCCATTGCTGCCATGGTATGGTATCTGTTCACCTCACATCTACAGTCTCCACAGGGTATCTGCATTTGTGTGCCCATTGGTGCAAATATATGGGTCTGCATTCTGATGGTCACTTCTGTCATTGTGTCATTGATGAATGTTGACAGTGTCAGCCCCCATGGGTGATGTTTGTCTGCACATGGCCAAAGGTATGTCTTATTTGCACTGCACTGTTTGCCTCCCCCAATCTATGTTGCTATGGGACACAAGCACTACTTTGCCACTGATGTGTTTGTTGTTCTGTGACCAGGAATCATCCATGCAGTTTGGCCCTTGCAGCTTTTTCTTTGTCGACACTTACATTTTGGTCACTGTGATGATGGGGGTTTGGACCCCATTGCCACAATGTTCAAGATGTGCTTCAGCTATGGACCCCACACTTACATTTTGGTCACTGTGATGATGGGGGTTTGGACCCCATTGCCACAATGTTCAAGATGTGCTTCAGCTATGGACCCCACACTTACATTTTGGTCACTGTGATGATGGGGGTTTGGACCCCATTGCCACAATGTTCAAGATGTGCTTCAGCTATGGGCCCCACACTTACATTTTGGTCACTGTGATGATGGGTGTTTGGACCCCATTGCCACAATGGTCATGGCCTGCTTGCATTGTGGGGGCCACACACATTTATGTGTGGCACATGTGATAGGGGGTCACATTGTAGGTTCAAAGTCATGTTCAGTGTTGTAGGCATTTGACACAGTCTACACACGCTTGTCATGGTGTTGGGGGGATGTCTTTATGTTGCATTCTTTATGTTGGTGTGTGCTTGTGGTGTCATGTATTAGCCATCCTGTGAGTGGGGGTGTTGTTGGTGGTAGGCATCCAGCCCCCCATGGGTAGGGGTGGTAGAAGTGGTAGGCATCTGGCACCCCCTGGGTAGAGGTGGTAGTAGTGGTAGGCATCTGGCACCCCCTGGGTAAGGGTGGTAGTAGTGGTAGGCATCTGGCACCCCTGGGTAGAGGTGGTAGTAGTGACAGGCATCCAGCCCCCATGGGTAAGGGTGGTAGTAGTGGCAGGCATCCAGCCCCCCATGGGTGGAGGTGGTAGTAGTGGTAGGCATCTGGCACCCCCTGGGTAAGGGTGGTAGTAGTGGTAGGCATCTGGCACCCCCTGGGTAGAGATGGTAGTAGTGGTAGGCATCTGGCACCCCCTGGGTAGAGGTGGTAGTAGTGATAGGCATCTGGCACCCCCTGGGTAGAGGTGGTAGTAGTGGTAGGCATCTGACACCCCCTGGGTAGAGGTGGTAGTAGTGGTAGGCATCTGGCACCCCCTGGGTAGAGGTGGTAGTAGTGGTAGGCATCTGGCACCCCTGGGTAGAGATGGTAGTAGTGGTAGGCATCTGGCACCCCCTGGGTAGAGGTGGTAGTAGTGGTAGGCATCTGGCACCCCTGGGTAGAGGTGGTAGTAGTGGTAGGCATCTGGCACCCCCTGGGTAGAGGTGGTAGTAGTGGTAGGCATCTTGCACCCCCTGGGTAGAGGTGGTAGTAGTGGTAGGCATCTGGCACCACCTGGGTAGAGGTGGTAGTAGTGGTAGGCATCTGGCACCCCCTGGGTAGAGATGGTGGTAGTGCTAGGCATCTGGCACCCCCTCGGTAGAGGTGGTAGTAGTGGTAGGCATCTGGCACCCCCTGGGTAGAGGTGGTAGTAGTGGTAGGCATCTGGCACCCCCTGGGTAAGGGTGGTAGTAGTGGTAGGCATCTGGCACCCCCTGGGTAGAGGTGGTAGTGGTGGTAGGCATCTGGCACCCCCTGGGTAGAGGTGGTAGTAGTGGTATGCATCTGGCACCCCCTGGGTAGAGGTGGTAGTAGTGACAGGCATCCAGCCCCCCATGGGTAAGGGTGGTAGTAGTGACAGGCATCCAGCCCCCCATGGGTGGAGGTGGTAGTAGTGGTAGGCATCTGGCACCCCCTGGGTAAGGGTGGTAGTAGTGGTAGGCATCTGGCACCCCCTGGGTAGAGATGGTAGTAGTGGTAGGCATCTGGCACCCCCTGGGTAGAGGTGGTAGTAGTGGTAGGCATCTGGCACCCCCTGGGTAAGGGTGGTAGTAGTGGTAGGCATCTGGCACCCCCTGGGTAGAGGTGGTAGTAGTGGTAGGCATCTGGCACCCCCTGGGTAGAGGTGGTAGTAGTGGTAGGCATCTGGCACCCCCTGGGTAGAGATGGTAGTAGTGGTAGGCATCTGGCACCCCCTTGGTAGAGGTGGTAGTAGTGGTAGGCATCTGGCACCCCCTGGGTAGAGGTGGTAGTAGTGGTAGGCATCTGGCACCCCCTGGGTAAGGGTGGTAGTAGTGGTAGGCATCCAGCCCCCCATGGGTAAGGGTGGTAGTAGTGACAGGCATCCAGCCCCCCATGGGTGGAGGTGGTAGTAGTGGTAGGCATCTGGCACCCCCTGGGTAAGGGTGGTAGTAGTGGTAGGCAACTGGCACCCACTGGGTAGAGATGGTAGTAGTGGTAGGCATCTGGCACCCCCTGGGTAGAGGTGGTAGTAGTGGTAGGCATCTGGCACCCCCTGGGTAGAGGTGGTAGTAGTGGTAGGCATCTGGCACCCCCTGGGTAGAGGTGGTAGTAGTGGTAGGCATCTGGCACCCCCTGGGTAGAGGTGGTAGTAGTGACAGGCATCCAGCCCCCCATGGGTAGAGGTGGTAGTGGTGGTAGGCATCTGGAACCCCCTGGGTAGAGGTGGTAGTAGTGGTAGGCATCTGGCACCCCCTGGGTAGAGGTGGTAGTAGTGACAGGCATCCAGCCCCCCATGGGTAAGGGTGGTAGTAGTGACAGGCATCCAGCCCCCCATGGGTGGAGGTGGGAGTAGTGGTAGGCATCTGGCACCCCCTGGGTAAGGGTGGTAGTAGTGGTAGGCATCTGGCACCCCCTGGGTAGAGATGGTAGTAGTGGTAGGCATCTGGCACCCCTGGGTAGAGGTGGTAGTAGTGGTAGGCATCTGGCACCCCCTGGGTAAGGGTGGTAGTAGTGGTAGGCATCTGGCACCCCCTGGGTAGAGGTGGTAGTAGTGGTAGGCATCTCTGGGTAGAGGTGGTAGTAGTGGTAGTCATCTGGCACCCCCTGGGTAGAGATGGTAGTAGTGGTAGGCATCTGGCACCCCCTGGGTAGAGATGGTAGTAGTGGTAGGCATCTGGCACCCCCTGGGTAAGGGTGGTAGTAGTGGTAGGCATCTGGCACCCCCTGGGTAGAGGTGGTAGTAGTGGTAGGCATCTGGCACCCCCTGGGTAGAGGTGGTAGTAGTGACAGGCATCCAGCCCCCCATGGGTAGAGGTGGTAGTGGTGGTAGGCATCTGGCACCCCCTGGGTAGAGGTGGTAGTAGTGGTAGGCATCTGGCACCCCCTGGGTAGAGGTGGTAGTAGTGACAGGCATCCAGCCCCCCATGGGTAAGGGTGGTAGTAGTGACAGGCATCCAGCCCCCCATGGGTGGAGGTGGTAGTAGTGGTAGGCATCTGGCACCCCCTGGGTAAGGGTGGTAGTAGTGGTAGGCATCTGGCACCCCCTGGGTAGAGATGGTAGTAGTGGTAGGCATCTGGCCCCCCCCTGGGTAGAGGTGGTAGTAGTGGTAGGCATCTGGCACCCCCTGGGTAAGGGTGGTAGTAGTGGTAGGCATCTGGCACCCCCTGGGTAGAGGTGGTAGTAGTGGTAGGCATCTGGCACCCCTGGGTAGAGATGGTAGTAGTGGTAGGCATCTGGCACCCCCTGGGTAGAGATGGTAGTAGTGGTAGGCATCTGGCACCCCCTGGGTAAGGGTGGTAGTAGTGACAGGCATCCAGCCCCCCATGGGTAGAGGTGGTAGTAGTGGTAGGCATCTGGCACCCCATGGGTAGAGATGGTAGTAGTGGTAGGCATCTGGCACCCCCTGGGTTAGGGTGGTAGTAGTGACAGGCATCCGGACCCCTATGTGTATATGTGGCATTGGTGATGGGCATCCCGCCCCTATGGTGCTGCTGTTGCTGGTGTAAGTAATTTCTGCATCCCTCTGTGTGTGTGTGATATGTCGGGTACGTGTAGTTTGTTTTTGTGGTTGGTGTCTGGCTTACCTTCTGCGCCGTACGCGTCCGTGCCTGTTCCGGTAGTAGATGTAGAATATTGGTAGGATCGGAACGATGGGATTCATGGTTGGTTCGTCTCGTTCGTCTTTCTCGTTGCTTCGCCTCGTCCTCGTCGCTGGCGTGTTCGTCTCGTAGCCGTGGATCGTGTTGTGGCGCGAATCGGAGCTTATGTGCGCCTCTCCCGGATGCTTTGACGTGCCGTGCGTAGCGACGGGTTCGGCGCGTACGGGAAGCGCATCGTACTTGTCCGGCCGGACGGGGCTGCATTTTGGCTTCCGGGCGACTCGATTCTGCGTTTACGGATCCGGCTCGGTCGGGGAACAGGACCTGGATTGGGTGAGTACGACTGGGTCGGAAACTGTGCTGTTGTGCGCATCGTACTTGTTCGTTCAGACTAATGTGCGGATCGGTCGGGAAACAGGCATTCGCATGGCTTTTTTCCCGACCGAATGGTGTTAGGTACGCCTCCGACCGAGATCGGAATCGACCCCTTAGTTGGGGGACCTGGGCAAAGGGGGCATCTCCCGCATATATCACACTTTAGTCAACAACACTCCCACCTCACTGGACAAGTTGAGGGACCAATGGGTAGAATGGGTGGGCCCCCTGGATGAGGTGGATTGGCGCGACGCCCTCATGGCGCCCAAGATGAACACAGCGTCCGCCAAACTTAGGCTGATCCAACTATACTATCTGCACGCTGCCTACCTCACTCCCCTGCGCCTCCACCGAGCAAGCTTACACCCGGACGCGTCCTGCGCGAGGTGCGGCCATGCCCCGGCCGATTTTTTCCATGTGGTCTGGTCATGCCCCCTCCTGGAGCGATTTTGGGGGGCCATTGAGGAAGAGCTCATGGAGGTCCTGGGGTGGGGGTTCCCCACGACCCACGTCATTCACTATTGGGGATCACGGATGGACTGGACTGATCCAGAAATGAAAAGATATTTTTTAACACAGCCATGATTGTAGCCAAGCACGACATAGCGGTGTCATGGACATGTCCTGACCCGCCCGACCTTGGGAAGTGGCGCAAGGGGGTGGACTGGTGCGCGACCCAAGAAAAAGCCCTTTATGTGGCAAGAAGATGTCCCAAGAAGTACCGTAGGGTGTGGGGGAAGTGGCTGGGTACTGTGGAAGGTTTGGATTAACTCGCTTCCTTACTTTGCTTGTGTATATCTTATGGGGTTTGAAACCGTGGGATGCTATGCTCCTATGAATGTATTTGATCTATTGTCCTCCGTGCTTTTGCTGATTTGTTTCTTACTGTTTCAAAACAATAAAATTGATTATCAAAAAAAAAAATAGAAAACATTTAAGGAAGGATCTCGCATTTATCATGATTCAATTTATAACCACAAAGTAAGGAAAAAGCATTAACTTCCGCCGGGAATGCTGTGAGAGAAGATTCTGGATTGGATAGGATAATAAGATATCATCCGCATAAACGCTCAATTTGATATGAGTTTTGCCATGTTGAAAACCGTAAATATTTGGATTTTGTTTAATTTTAGCCAGAAAAGGTTCTAATGCAAGAATGAAAAGAAGTGGAGGGAGAGGACATCCTTGACGAACTCCTCTTTGCAGGGGTAAGAGAGATGAAATAGAGCCGTTAGCAAAAATAAAAGCTTTGGGTGACGTGTATAATAAAGATATGTAATAGATAAACTTAGGACTGAAGCCAAACCAAGAAAGTGCATGAAAAATAAACGACCAGTCCATACGGTCGAAAGCTTTTTCTGCGTCAAGAGAGATGGCTGCAAGTGATTGGGGGTATTTATTGGATTTATGTAGTATATTAAAGAAAACCAGAGTGTTGTCAGAAATAGTTCTGCCTTTAACCCTTTAAGTGCGCCCGTTGGCCAACGGCCGTCGCGAGCACTACCTCGGTAGTGCTGCGCACGTCCGTTGGACGACGCGGCCCCGCCCACTTAATGGAACGCCCGCACCGCAGCAGAATTGCCGCCGCGGTTAAGGCGTTAATAAAACCAGATTGTTCCTTGCAGATAATCAAAGGTAGAAATGGTTCAAATCGCAGCACAAGAATTTTAGCAAATCATTTATAGTCAGAGTTGACTAAAGAGATTGGTCTATAGTTTTTACAAAAATGAGGATCTCTTCCTTCTTTAGGAATTAAACAGATAAGAGCCTCTTGAAAAGTACCACTGGAAGCTTTAGATAAAATGAAATGGGTATATAAAGACTGAAGGTGTGGAAGAAGAGATTTAGAAAAGTGGGTATCAAATTCGACAGGGAAGCCGTCCGGGCCAGGAGCTTTCCCTATTTTAATCAATTTTAATGCATGAGAGATATCTTTTATGGAAATATCACTTTCCAGCGATGAAAAGTCAAGATCAGTAGGAAAGTGTTTTTGTAGCGAAGAGAGATAACTTTGTATATCAGTAGGGTTCAGAATGTTTTCAGGGGAATAGAGGGTAGTGTAATATTTTTTAAATTCATCTAGAATATCCGAATTTTTGGTCACCGGAGTGGAGTCAGATTTTAAAACATAATCAATATTCGTACATTCTTTCTTGATTTTAAGGTATGAGGCAAGGAGTTTGCCTGCTTTATTTTGGCCTCCATAATAGCGGGCACTACCTCTAAGAAGGTAGGAACTAGCATTTTCTGTAGATAACTTATTATATTTAAATTTTTCTACAATAAGATTGTTAAGATCGGATTTAGAATTAGTGGTGGTTATAGTGTTTCAAATAATTTGATGTTTTTAAGGATTTGAAGTGCTTTTTGGGAGTTACACTTTTTGTTTCTAGCAACATAGGATATAATAAAATCTCTAGCTGAAGCTTTAAAGGCATACCATACAACCGGGAAAGAGGTAACTGAGGAGATATTACGAGTAAAGAATTCAGTAATAAAGGTTTCAAAAGTGGAGGTGAAAGTCTGGTCAATTAATAAAGGAGTGTTAAAACGCCATCTTTTGTTGGTCATGGTAATAGGGAGTAGTTCTAAATCTACAATAACTGGAGCATGGTCAGAAATTAATTTGGAACCAATGTTCGCTTGTAATATGTGTTGTGATAGTGATTTGGAAGCAAATAAATAATCAATTCGAAAATATAAACATAGAGCTTCATTCAGCACTCCCCTTAACAACTCTAGTGATCCAAATTGTACTGGATAAATTCAACCACCATAGGTTATTATATTGGCGCACAATAATTTTCAAACAATATTTCAGAAAAGGGCAATGATATCTTGCTACAAAATTCAAAGAGTCACAAAGAGTCCAAAAATTTGGTATTCCACTTGTTGGTTTATTCTTTTTAGTTCTCCCAGCACGGAGTTTGATTTTTGCCAACACGTGTTTCGTCTACACATAGACTTTCTCAAGGCGATAGTACAAGATGATCCGGAATTTCTGGAGTATATTTTAACGTAGCTGTGTCTTGTGGAATCCTGATAGCATAAAAGTATCCAATAAAACTTGTTAATAATTGGAGATTAGTCCAGAATAGATATATCTTCCACGAGAGGGTTGTCAATTGGTAATATCCCGGTCCGAGCACTAAAATCCTATGACGCCGGTATCTAGGTAGCTTGGAATAAGCCCAGTGTCCAAACCACTTCTTTATGTTGCGGCACAGTCTCCGTTCTAGTTACAAATATACCACTAGATCGCCAGTGAACTTTCATAGTGTGCTAACGTGATAAATCTGCGCGACCTCCAATGCGCACACCCACGTCCAATTATCCACTGTCTCATTCACGAGTATTCATAAAGGTTGGTCTCTCTAAACCCAAGATACGTAATTATCACTTCCTCCGTAAACCTGTAGTCAAACGCCCCACTCCGTGGATAACACTGATAAGTTTCCACCCTATTAATAGGGATAGTTAGAGAAATCCAAGCGCACGTCCCCTCTGTTCGAGACTGAGAAAGATGGGTAGGTAAAAAGAAAGTATACTCACGCAGTTGCAGATTACATAGTCTCCAGGAATCAACAAGAGCTCTATGAGTAATTAGGTTGGTAAAGTGTTGGTGCATTGGAGAAGGGACAAAGGGTACTTTAGAGGTGCGATCTATGTATGGATCTATGACTAAGTTACAATCAGCACCGAAAATGACATATTGTGTAGAAATAGACATCAAAAGAGTAGATATAGCCGGCCAAAAATTACTGTTGGGTTTAGTAGAAGCATATACATTAAACAATGAAATAGGTATATTATTAACTTTAAGATGAACAATCAACCAAAGCCCTTCATCATCTGAATTTTGAGATACAAGAGAAACATTAAGCTCTTTGTGACAAAGAACTATAACCCCTTTCTTTTGCCCGTACCTGGAGAAGAAAAAACATTCCCTACCCATTGACGTTTAAGTTTTAAAACTTCTGAAGCGACTAAGTGAGATTCTTGTAAAATGCAATATTTGATTTAAGATTAGACAAGTGGGTAAGAACTCTTTGCCTTTTAATAGGCGTACCCAAACCTTTAACATTCCAGGAAACAACACGTAATGTCATTTGTCAAAAAATAAAAGAGAAAATAGCAAAAACTACAGCATAATCAATGGAAAATTTGAAATAAATAGGATAATAGAAAGTAAAGCTCTCAGGTAGAAGTGAGGTAAAATAAGAGATAAAAGTAAAAGAAGAAGTGGTAAAAGAGGATGGGAGGAGGACAGGAAAGAAAGAAAGAAAGAAAGAAAGAAAGAAAGAAAGAAAGAAAGAAAGAGACAGAAAGATAAGGAGAAAGATAGAGACACCAGATAAAGTAAACAATAAAACATACCAAAAACTCAAACATGAGGTGGAGGGTGTTGAGGCCACAAGGAGAAGACGGAACAACCAGTCAAAACTCCGGGACAAGCAATGAGGAGGGATATTATCCAAGTGGACTATACAACGGTGGGTGGAACAGAGAAACGGCACCTGATGAGGAAAACATAAGGGAAAAAATGACAATTATTTAACATGTTGTGGAAACAAATCCAATAAAAACAGTAGAGTTAACGTTTAATTTCATAAAAAAGAAAGTTATTATTAGCAAGTAGAGGATGAGGATCTTGCAATCTCCATGGTTTCTTCTTTGCAGTTGTCGATGAATTGCTGAAGAAGGTCTGGGTTCTCATATGTAGTTGTCTTATTTCTATAAGTCACTTTGAAGAGGCAAGGATGGATTAAACTAAATCTAGCGTTTAAGTCTCGTAGTGCTGGTCGCAAAGCTAAGAAACTTTTCCTTTTGCCTGCCGTGACTTTAGCATATTCCTGTGAGAAAAATAACGGAGAACTTTGCCAGGATATACAGCGTTTAAATTTAACTGCCTGTAAAACCTTCAACAAATCAGTATATTCTAGAAAGTATAAAATTACACCTCTCGGTTTGCGTGAGGATGATGAGGTCTGAGAAGCATGACCAAGCCTGTGTGCTCTTTGTATATTTAATTGCAGTGATTCAGGGAACTCAAGAACCTGAGGAAGAAAGGACTGAAAGAAAGAAATAGGGTTGGAGCCTTCCAGTCCTTCAGCTAGACCATAGATTCGTAGATTGTTACGTCTGCTTCAGTTTTCGAGGTTTTCCACTTGTTTCTGAAGTTGAGATATCTCTACCTTCATAGGATGAATCAGTTGAGAAGATGTTTGTAGAGATTCCATTTGACGTTCCATTAGATTAATTTTGTTGTCAAACGTAGACCATTTATCCTCTAAGCTTTGCAAACGTAAATTTGTTTCTTCCATATAGGGTTTGAGAGCCCGTATCTCATCTAAGAGTAAGTCTAAAGATGTTGGTGGAGGAGAAACAGCTGGTGAAGGAGGATCCTTTTTGACTCGTTTAGTAGTTGACGAGGTTGAGGGAGGTGTGGGCTTAGAAGTATTTTTCCCATTTGGTAAAGAGGAATGTGAAGCAGGGGTGGAAGTGGATGCGGAAGTTGATAAGGACGCTCCGCAAGGGGGGGATAGAGAATATGCTCCGGGTCTTCCATGTCGCTTTGTAATATCGAAAAAGGGTTTGAGGTTGTCAAGGCGGGAGCCTTAGGACGTAGAACAGAAGTGGAGGCAGCACTCCTGACAGATTTGATTCTCCCCATAGACATGAACGTCACCGCCACAAAAGAACAGTTTTTGAGGAAGAGTTGAGAGAAATTGCACAACGCAGCAGTTATAATAAACAGAGATTAAACTTGTGGCTAGTTGAAAATGTAGAAATCTTCAAGTGTAGCTTTATGTTGGTTTGCTCAAATATATAGTATATTGGTTGACCCAGACGTTAATAAAGTAGTTTACATGTCAAATAAAGCAAAAACCAAACAATTGCTGAGAAACATGCAGTTGAAAGAAGCAAAATAATCCAGGAGCATGTTATTCCTTGTATCAGTATTTGTTTGCAGAAGACTGTGAAGATGCTGGCATTAGGACGCTTTGTGAGGAAAGGAGACAAAATGGCGGCCGCGAATCCAGTCATGGAGATGCTCCGCAGTTGTTAAGAAGAAATATGCGGTGTCAGCTCCTTACCACAGTGAAATGAAGGCATCATGAAATGCAGCGTGCTCTCGTCAACAAAGTCCTCTGTTTGGAATGTGTGCAGAGACAACGCCGCCACTTAGATAAAGAACCCCCTCGGAGTTTGGTGCGGAGCAGCGTTAGCCGGCCGCCATTTTCTCTCTGCGCCAAACTACGCCCCCGTCCATTACCTATAGGTCTGTTATATGTACTAAAACATGCCTTTCCATCATTTTAATTTTATATTGTGTGATTATTTGGCATCATTATTATTTTACTTTTTGGCCTTCACCTAAAACAGTTATTTATACAAATAACAGAAATAAAATAAAGAAACCCTCCCAGTTTTCTATTCCCATGTGTGCCAAGATTGGTAGCATTTAGAAGGAAGCTAAACACAAGTATTAAGCGCTTTAGAAAATCTTGAATGTTTTCAAATTTTACAGTACGATAGACCATTTCATAGACATTTTCTCAAATGCCCTCACTGTAGGCTGGATTGTACAACTCTGCCGCACTAAAGGAAAATAAGAATTTACGACTGATATCATTACCTGATTCAAATCTACTCTTTTTATTGACTTAAGTTCCGAGAGATGAAAGTTTGAGAAAGCCCTCGCAGGATATGAGCTATTGACTTGTAGGTAAACAAAGATCATGGCATTAGGCATTGAGCCCAGTCACCTATCTTAATGGCAGTGAATATTTTTTTTAAAAATCCCTATACTCAATACTGGTCAGCTCAGTAGTTTCCAAGGCAGTCAACAGTGCTGATCCTGCCTACCTAGCTCTTCAACTAGCTAGATGCCTGGCCTGCACATATTTACTAGTAAGACAATAAGAGCTTCCTACCCAGATATAAAACCCATGCTGGCTGCTGACGTGCAGTATTCTGCTATTGTCTTCTGTAGAACACCTAATCTGTCAATAGTATTGTACTGCAGAGCTTTCAGTAGTCGGGCACAAGGTTAACACCCAGCAGCACTCGATACCACCAACTGCAAGTGATACCAAAATTGAAGACTGGGATTGTTATGGTGTTCTAGGCAACAAGCTCACAGTCCTCCAAGTCACGTTCATATTAGATGCAACTAGAATTTCGATTTTGCCTGCACTACACGCTCATGTGTTTGGATGACTTAACCTCTAGACTCAAGGCGCAGTTCGCCTGTTTTGCTCTGTATATCTGTATTTTGCTGTTTTTCCCACCACCACCCAATTTTAGCACTGTTTTTCTCACCCGCTCTTCCCCTGAAAGCGCTTCACGTTCCGTTCAATGAAATGGTATCACACAGTAGGGAGTGACCTAACAGGTTTCTACGGCTGGATGTACTAATAAACACATGGTCATGTTTATTCAAGCAAATTTAGGAGAAAGGAAACTTCCACGAGTGGAACAGATGTGAATTTTGCTTGTTTCGCTCCAGGCTAATAATTTATATTTCTAACAGTCGTAAAAATGAAAAGTTGTGATTGGCAGGGAAATAATAGTGTGTATTAGCCAGGTGATAGATGAATTATCACTATCTGAAGATGGTGCTTCTTCCATTTGCTCGATACTCAGCAAAGCATATATGGATTATTTTTCGCTGTTGTTTTCTGTGTTAGGGTCAAATTATACAGTTTAAATATAGCTGTTTCATTTAGAAGTTGCCAAGGCATGAAGCCTGATCGCAGTGCTTGTAATGCCCAATGTCATTTAATGATAGCTCCTAACTGAGCCTGACCATGTTGTAACCGACCTAACTCTCCTTTGAGGAGGTCTAAGGCTTAGGACAGGATATGAATTAATGAATACACCCTCTTAGAAAGTGCATACCATTGTCAATATCTTTAAAAACTGTATGCAGATTTTCCTGATTTATTTGCCTAATTCTTTCTGTAGCTTTTTTCTCTGAATCTTTGTTCCATTCATTATAAATGGGATAGATTCCTGTTAGTAAGCATCATTTATTTCTAGTAGTATGTGGATCTAGAAGGAAGTTAGAAAAATCCATGTTTTCTTTGATTGAGAAAAAGTGTTCTTTCACAGCCGAAAGGCTGGAACGTGCTAACCAGCGTTGGCACAGTTTGCCTACATTCTATGTGGCAACTAGCACAGGTGTTTGTGCATTATATTGTGGATCGAGTCAGTTAGGGGCATATCAACAACCAGGCGATAGTCAATTATCGTCGCTTTAGCGTCCGTTTTCGGACGGAAAGCGGCGATAATTCTATCGCCTAATCAGCAAGGTCACGCTATCGCGTGAATCCCTGCACTATCGCCCTTTCCCCCAACGCCCATCCTGCATCTCTAATGAGATGCAAGGTGAGCGTTACTGGGCGTACCCCAGATGGGCTACGTTGTAAATATCGCCGATGTGCACATCGCGATATTTACAAGGCAGCCCACAGGATGATAGCAGACGTTAGATTTTGGCGAAAACGGCCGTTTTCGCCAAAATCTAACGTCTGCTATTATCCCGACTTAGCCATCCCTAACATAGGGGTGGATTGTGCTGATACGACCACAGGGTCGTATCAGCAGAAGTATCGCCGTTTGCAGGGAACATCGCTGGAAAACCAGCGATGTTCCCTGCAAAACGGCGATAACCTCGCTATCTCTGGAATTTTCATCGCCCTGGAGAAGCGTGTTGTTAATAACGCGCTACCAGGGCGATAATTTCCGGAGATAGCCAGCGATAAGAAATCTATCGCTAAGCACGGCCAGCGATAATTATCGCTGGCCGTTGATAATATGCCCCCAAGTTTTAGGACCAGGGGTGTTGGAAAGAAATCAACGCATGAAGGTATTAGAATCATACAGCCATATGGCCAAACCTTCAGGAGGAAATTGAGTGGAATTAAATGTTCCAATCTGGATCATTTAATTTATGTCTGAATCAGAAATATTCATTAGTGATTGCCAATTATTAAACATAGTTGAATTAACTTTTGGTATAGAAGGAATTTTAAAGTTTTTCACAGTCCCAAATTCCAGACAAGTAGTCTGCTGGATGGTCTTGTTTAAGAAAATCATTTCTTTGGGTATAATGCATGTCCAAAATAAGGCCTCCTTGAATTAAATCTGCAAAAGTTTGTTCCCCTAATAATTTTCTCATCAGCATTTTCTTTCCAATACTCATAGCCTTGAATGGCCAGGTTCTGAATAAATTCAATTGAATAAATCAGATTATTAGTGGTGATTAGATTCTTCTGGAGATGTGGATTTCGTGAAAAATAGAAAGCAGAGGGATGTGTCCTGTCGTCACTCTGGAAGTAAGGACATTTCTTCAAGAAATGTGGGTGCTTATTAAGATTAAGAGGTGGAGCCTCACAATGCTCCAATTGTGTGTAGTTGTGTATCTCTCTGGAATAGCTTGTTCTGTGTGTGTACTAGTGTGAATAGTGATGATAACAATACATTTAATTGTAATTCACCAAATTTAAATAAGGATGATCATTATTAAAAGTGGCATTTGGCTGTAAGTCAGACATCATTCGATTTACAGTCTCTGTATCCCACTCATCTGTAATAGAGCCAGGAATGACAATATCTTTCTCGGAAACATTCCAAAACAAAAGGTAATTGCAATATCTCAATGGGTCCCATAATTTTATATGGAACCTTTTCCTAAGCTATGCCCTCAGGGACAGGGTAAACTGTTTGCAGAGTAGAGATTTCTTCAAGCTCGGTGTGATGACAGATGCAACTGTAGTTCATGAACCACAGGTTGTGCAATTGTTGTTTCTGGAACGTAGTGTCCATTCATAAGTAGTAGAACAATGATAATTGTTGAGAGCCATCTGATCAGTAAAAACACTCTTGCAGTAGTTCAAATATGGACTATGGTATAATCAAGAACCTATCACAGAAAACCAATGATAGGCATGAAGCAATCTATGGTGTATGGTGTCTTTGGAGTGTGGTGAAAAATCCTCTAAACCAAATCCAGAGTCATTCTCATTTTCAGTTGTTTCTCAAAAAGGCATCAGTTGAATTGATGTAGGCTCATGTGGTACTTCATAGTAGATCATGGAGCTGCGTGAAACATTTGCAACTGCAGCGATGGTAGCATCAGATTTGTCAATGGACTTCATTGCTCTTTGTAGAGCTGGAGAGTGCAATATGCTCAAATATCCCTGACTGGGAAATCAAGCTAGTGATGTTAATGGTCTCATTTAGGGGTATTTCATTCAGAATAGGGATGAGGCTGAGAGGTTCTACTCTGAATCATTGTTGGTGTCTGTGATGGTCAGCTGTAGAGAATCGGCCACATAGTACTTTTTCACATGGTTAATGGACACCTGCCTGTTTTTCCTTGAACAGCAAAGGAGGAAGAATCACAGTTATTTTACTTTTACCCCAAGGACTGTAATGGGTGGTTTGTAAAATTGTTTAAAAGCTTGCTTGGCGTGGATCTTTTCACAAACTAGATACCCTACTTTAGGGATCCACCCATCAACAATGGTTTCAACCTTCTCTTCGCTGGTGGCGGTTTCAGAATGATTCATATTAGACAGCTTATCTCTGACTTCTTGGATACTCTGTAAGACATTCAAATATTTTTCCAGGTCAAACTTTTCTTCATCCACCACCTTCCCCAGATTATCTAGGACAGGCATGTACATAGAAACTCAGAAGAGAAATACTTGTCTAAGCAAGTTATTTAATGCTCTCTGGACTCAATACAGATTATGGTACCGCTTACTACCCTAGCGGGCAAGGCTTGTTTAGTCATGCCGTTAGCACTCTCAACTAATCCATTGGACTCTGCGCTGAACGGGTTGCTGAATTGCAGACAAACTACCAACACAAACATGGTATTCTTGTAAGTCTTACAGGCGAACGCAGGGCCATTATCTGGGTGAAATGAATGCACAACCCCTATCGCTACCAGATACTGCAAATCCTTTACGACCACTGAAGCACTTGCATTTCTCTGTGGCCACACCCATCGGTATTGAAAACAAGAATCAATGGCTACCAGCTGATGTGGTCCATATAAATTACCCTTAAAGGAATGCTGTAGACTGTAAGGGGAGTAGGCAGGGGTCTCTTAACAGTAGATGGTTTAATCTGCTGACAAATGTCATACTTTCCTACATAATCTCTAGCCAGTTTATACAAACAGGGCTACCAGTAGCGTTGCTGTAGCATTGCCACAGTTGCATTAACCGCCATCATGGGTAGAGACCAACCCCTCATGAGCTTCCCTGAGTCTAATCTGGACAGCTTGTTAGGTATTATCCTGTCTCCCAGAGTGAATACAGGAGCATGATCTGAATTAAGGGTGAAGGAATATTTAGGAGGAAAGCCTGCGAAGGCTTCCTGCCTTATTTGGTGGTATGCATCACTGTTAAAATATCTGTGTTGATCTTCATCAAAGATCTGGTTAAGGCTGGTACTCTAACAGTCTGAATTGCAGTGTTGTCAGCTAAGTAAGCCGCACAGTTCCCTTTAGCATGAAATCCATCATGATGATCGACCAAAGTGTGCCTCACATGGACCAGTGGAAGCTTATCTTGTAAGACAGCTACCCTTCCCCAGCGTTGTTTATCTTTAATCGATTTTCCCTTTGAATCCTTGAATACATTCAAGCCCCAATGTTACAAAACAACATTGTCCCCTTGCACACAGAATGGTGAATCTGACACTATAAATGTGGTGAATGATGGATTAACCTTTTGTAATACAAGTAACAAGGCATGAAGTTCTGCGTGTTGCACAGTGCTGAAGTCTAAGATCTTAGTGTAGGTGCACTGTGGATGGAATTCGCCATCTTTCACTACACCTTGCACTGTAATGCAGACTGGGGAGTACTTGAATTTGTTCCAACTAGTGGTTGAGCAGAGCTATCCTTGCAGAATATGCTCGGGTAAGACTCAATGGGTAAGGCTTGTGGAGTAGGAGGAATATGTTGTTTATATTAGAGAAAGGCTTGTATACGAAGAGTGGAATCATACTGAAACTTTACATCCATTGCAATATAAGATGAGGCCTCGGCACCCACCTTGGGGGTAGGGTGTGAGCATTAGGAATATTTGCCTTTGTGGCTGCCTCTAGTGCCAGTATGCTATAAACCACATTTATTAGTTTTCCCTGCGCCAAAGGTCTTTTTCAAGAGACGCAAAATATGCTTCAGCTGGAGCATACAAAGTGAGACTTGTCTGCAATAGGAACAGTCTGGCCCTCATTGTAAATCGCATAGGTATAACTGAAGTGCCTTGGTATGACTCGAATAACTAGGTTGGTCTTACTGTCCCTAGTTTGTAAATAATTTGTCTCGAGCATCTCTGTTTGCAAGGTACGTAACATATCAGTGTGTCTGCTCATCCACTGTTTTGATAAAAATGTGGGGCAAAACAAGTCATACAGGGGCTTCACTCGCTCTGCATAGTGTGCTAAGTGAGTTTGTCCAAAGTTAAGAAATTCCAGGAGGGATTGTAACTTCTTCAGTGTGTATGGAGGCTGCAAGGTAGCACAATTCTGAAGAAAATCAGAAGCCAAACCCTTGCCCTAGATGGATAACTCGTACCCAAGAATGGTCACCAAAAGATAGTCAATCTTTGATTTTTTTAAATTAACTCTGTAATCATGTGGTGTTAATAGTGCTACAACTTTGTGCACTCTAGTCAGGTCTTCAGTAAGACAGATATCATTAATGGATGACAATACCTCAGGATCTGGTTGTAGGATCTCCATAATGTACACTGAGGCCAGGACTGTTCTTATAGCCCATTGGCAAATGCTGAAATGAGAACTGCACCGCGTCAAAACTAAAGGTGGTTTACTTTCAGGCACTGTTTTGACTGAAAAACCCATTAGAGGTGTCTATGGTTGTTTTGTATTTTTACGCACCAGATTCATCATTTAACCTGTGCTATGTGTATTTTGGACCGTATATGTTCCTGCATGGGCGTTTGAAAATTCCTATAGTCTAAAACCATCCTATTGGATCTGCCAGGTTTGGAGATAAAAAAAAAGGGGGCATGTTTATTGGTGAAAGGCAAGAGGCTATTATGCCCTGACACTGCAACTGATCTAATATTGCTTTAACACCACACTTTTCTTCTGGCTATTAAGGGTATTGAGCCTGCGCTTGAGGTTGACTGCATAAGGAAACGGCATGTGGAACAGAATCTTTATCTCACCTAGCTTGGTTTCTGTGTAAGGCCGGAGCCTGTCTTACAGTCCATTCACTGGTGTACATTTCCCTGATGTGTTCAGGTACTATGGGAGAAAAATCAACTCTAATTACTTACTCCCCTAGGGGCGCTTCCCTAATAAAGATTGGAGGCCAATTTTCCTCAGCTAGTATGATGTCATAATCTTCAGATAAATGTGCCCAGAAGACAGAATAGTGCGTGGCATGTCCCCTTCAATCTGTAATTCTAAATAACAAACCCTGTCAGGAAGGTTTAAATGTTTGTCTGGGGTTTCAACTTGTATAAACTCATCAGTTGGACTCGCCACCAACAACCTCTGAAGCATCTGATGTGCTATTGTGACTCCTGCTGTGGGGTCTTGGAGCGCTCTCGCCCAAGTTCTGTTTTGCAGGAGAATCCATAATTGGATCGGCATGTTTCTTAGAAAGTCCTACTACTTTCTTCTTAACTGGAGTCTTATAGTCCAATTGTTTCTCTTCACCCTGACTTCAGCCCTCTGGTCCAGTGTCACCTTTTCTGCTTACCAGCCTTTCTTTTGAAATCGGATCGCTTCCCCCTCTCTGCTCATTTACCTTTAGAGTATTTAAAAGAATGGGGAGAGTGGATATCAAAATACTAATTCTGGTCCATTTAAAAAAAAAAAAAATCTCATGGTCCTTTAAATTATAACCACCCCTACCAGATTCCTGAGATGCAGTCCGTCTTGGTTCTTTACTCCTCTGTTCCTTTCTGTCTTCAATTGCAGAATTCTCTTTAATGGAACCCTCAAAGTCACTTTTAGGTTTTAAATGTGGCTTAACGGCTTGCGACACTAAGGTATCATGGATCACAGATATCAGTACTTACACAATTATTTTTGGTAGTTCCTGTTTATGTCTACAATTAAAGTATGCAGTTCCTAATATTAACAGCAGGTGGTTATATTCAATCAAGGGCTCCACACAATGGTATAGAGCGAGACTTTTAGAGGAGAATCTCCTCCTGTTGGAAAAAGACCCTCACACACCCAGCCAGCTAGGTGTCTTGCTTCATCATCGGGTCTGCTCCTTATCGGGTTGGCGCTGCAATACCCGATCGGCGCCCGAGATGGGGCCTTCTTGGCGGAGATCTTTATTCCTTATGCCATAGGGTGTAGTGTGTGTGAGGGCCCTAAAAGTAGTGTAGGTGCTAATGATAGGTGAATGAATGTAATCTAAAATAGGAAATGGTGGTCCACTCAAAATAATTTTAATGAGACGTGGCCATCACCCTAATTAAAAATGAAAATGCGTATCTTACTCTAAAAATGTGAGATTATACGCTTATAATATAGGTCAACATGTTTCTTGCCTTTATTCTTAATAGATGGCAATTCCTCAGGACCAAAAAATAGGATCTACCTACACTTTTCGGTGGTGGTAAAAAACTACAAAAGGTGAAGTAATAACCACTCGTACAGCACCCTCAAAAGTGATACCTGTAGATCTAAAAACCAACCCAAATTGGGTCAAGGATGCACGGCATCAAAACCGGCTGGCGAGGACACTAAAGTGTAGTGTCCCAAATTGGGTCAAGGATGCACAGCATCAAAACCGGCTGGCGAGGACACTAAAGTGTAGTGTCTCGTCCAAATGAGTCCGATCGGAAAAGCTCCTACCCCTTGCTCAGCCGGTCCGGGAGTGAAAAAAAAGTTCCTGTTTATGATCTGGAACCGGAACCACTTCCAGTCTCTGGTGTCGTGTAGTTCCTATATTACCCATACAGGACCTGCGCATTCGGATAACATAAACTGTGGGTTTGGTGGCAGACTGATTCTGAGCACCCCCACCGAGAATGTTAGCTTGTTTGCCGAAGCTAGCTCACAGTGCCATTAGTGTCTCCTCTTATCGGGGAGAGAATAGTTTCTGGCAACCTTAGAACATGACAACCCTGATCCCTCAGAATCGTGGAAAGAATGTACTACTTTTCGCTCAGTCACTCGTGCTCACTTATCTTGTCTCAGAGATACACAGAATAAACAGCCTGGGCGTTTCAATAAAGGTTTATTGAACAGTCGTTATTCTTGTGTAGAATATATGAGCTGCAACAACCATTAGACAGTAGCAGAGATATATGATTAGCAGTACAATGAATATAAATGGATAGTACAGTTCTACCATTTTGCACTACGCATGAATAAATACATGAATATAAAATGCATGATAAAAGAAAGCGCGTACTCCTACAATGCCTGTCTAGATGTACCTAAGTGTACCTAGCATGTGAGTAGGTGTGAAGCCAAGAATCCCTCCAGGATTTAGTCGAACCCCATTACCTGTAGTGAGAATGTAGGAGCCCTTCTTGGTCTCGAGTTGGACACCCCGCAAGGGATGTTCAGACCACTGTCAGCTGGAGCGTCTGCATGCAGGAGCCTCAGCGTCTCTGGTCAGTGTGTGGGCCTGGAAGTCTCAGTTCCCTCTGACTAACACTAGCAAGAGGTGCTGTATTTATACAGAAAGTGTCTTAGGTTCCTTTGTCCCTTGTTGCTTGTATTAGCCATTGTTGGATGTAAGGATGACGTATGGGATGAACCGTGTACGTAGATATGGGGAGGAAGGTGGTGTAGCCCCAGCCTGGTTTCTAAGAACCCTTATGAATATTCATTCATACTGTGTGAGTCTATTGATGGAGTTATAGGACTCTATTGTTAGGAGAAACCCTCCTTCTGCACCCAGGACTAGAACTAGGTAAAGGTTCAATCCTAAAAGGCCCGTGACAGTGTAATGTAGGGGAGGTAATGTAGGTGAAGGGGTATGATGTTACCCAGGCCTATATTAGGGTACCTATATGGAACATAACACCCACTCCTCTTCTGAACAGTCAATAATGATAAAAGCTGGCGAACCACTATTAGATAGTAGCGCATTAAAACCATTAAAAACTATCACGACGTGTTTTAAAAACATTTGTCTTAAAATCATCTAAAAACAGTTTTAAAAAGAAAAACTTAAAGATATAAAATCTATTTATTTCGAAAATCAGATTTTTGGGATTGATACTTAAGCCGAAGTCCTAATTGAGTTCGTTTATATAAGTCGAAGCACTACAAGCGTTCGAAGGCCATGCTTTTTCCAGCGAAAGTGTCAATTTAAAGGAAATGTTCCAAATGTTGTCAAAGTTTAGAGAAAAAGAAAAACTGAATTCTTTCCCAGCACACGATGAGCCAATTATAGATTAAGTGTCCTGGCTGGGAGACGCAACATCGTCGTTGCTTGCTGCTGCAGGGGACGGTCCTTGTAACACCTCGCAAAGTACGTCAATGGAGCACAAATGATATTCAGTACTGCCAGTATCTGGTGTAGAGGCAGTCGGTGCTGTAGTCGATACCTGGGTGCTAGTGGTGCTGGTGGTGGAGCTGATGCTCAACCCAGTTGTAAAAGGCACCTGCGGATTCTCGAGGAATGCAGCCAGCAAGATGGGAATACGCTGGGGACATTGCCGAGCATGGGCCCTCAGGGGTTCCAGCCGGGTATTCAAGTCCGCAGGCGTGTCCGTTGCAAGTGTCGGACAGAGGTCCAACACGCATTCTTCACCGCAAAACAGGCATCGAAGAACAGGTAAGATGCAGTCCATCCAGACTGGTCTAAACGATAGGAACCAAGAGGCGCTTAGTTCCCGTAGGCGAGGTGTGCCCAGATGCTGTACCATGCGCTCATGATATTTGCGCTCAAGGAGTGCTTTTGCCATCTCGTTGGTAATTGGGCCGTCCATTGCGGAGCAGAAAATGACAATCAGGATTCCTGCAATAGAAAGCAGGATCAGCGGGAGACCTCCAAAAACGCTTCCCAATACGGAGTGTATAAAATTTGGAATAACTCCGAGGATTGTCTGAAAGGTGCTTAGAAATCCTGACCCTATGGTCTTAAATAGGTGTACAATACCACTCGTATCAGACATGTTAAAGATACGACCCACCATTTCTGCAAAATTAAAGGGGCAGTTTGTACGTATGAGTGCCTGTATCTCAGTCGAGGTCTTTGCAACTTGAAGATCAAAGGTCTCTCGAGCGGAGGTTAAGGGTACGGGTTGCTGCAAAAGCATAGCCTTCAGTCTGCTCAAAGTACCAAATTGTATAAAGGAAACATTCAATGAAGGCCATAACGGCGCCTCCCTGACTGTATTAGTTGGGGGAAACAATACTTGCATACAGCAAGTAACCCTGGAGTTCACAGTGACCAGATAGGCAATGCCCGGAAGCATCCCACAGCAACCTTGATCGTTCAGCAACAAGTAACTCCCATTCGAGAGCAGCTCGAATACCGGTGTAATCATGGCTGCTGGAGTCCCTTTTATGTGGCAGGACAAGTTTGCTACCGAACCATTGCAAGCTCCATGCAGTGAAATGTCCTGGCACATGAGAGAACCGCTTAAAACGCTCTTGCAGTTTGTACCGCTTAGAAACACTTCTCAATCCCCACTCCCGCATCGAAATCTGTATGGCGACTCCCAAGATTTCTTAATGTATTCCTTACCCATCTTTTCATATTTGCCCGCCTGCCTTTGCTCAAGGCAATATTGAAACTGAAAAGTAGTGACCGGCAGAGTGATGTGGCCATGGATAAGCCATTCAGTAGACTGAGATTCCGCTACCGTGAATGGTAACCTGTCCAGTTTTTCAATACGCAGCATTGTATATTTTGCTCCCCTTTGTGCCATTTCCATCTGTTTATCTGTTAGATTATATTCAGAAAACAGAGACGTATTGTTGATATAACGCCAAGGCACATAGCCTGCACGCAAAGATTGCAGCATCCAGCTCAATAACATAACAGAACGTAACTGCGATTGCCCGTGTTGTAATATGGCTAAATCTTGTTCCAGTATGTCTATCGCAGAAGATACAATCTTGCCTAAGGAATATATCCTGGAGGTCAAAGTTGTTAACCCGTTGTCTACCACTGCTAGAGATTTTTCCAAGTTCATACGGTCTATTTCCCGTAGTCTCTCTGCGGCCTCTTGTTGGGATATTTTCCAGTTTTCATTATAGGCAGCGTAAATGCCAGCATATATGAAACGTTTCTGACGAGGTTTCCTGGGACCTAGTAAAAAATCCCTAAGATCCATGTCTTGTGAGAGTAAGGCTAAGTGTTGTTTCACTTCTGTGAGTGTTGAGGTTTCTAGCCAATCAAGGCACAACTTCCCAACACTGTAGGATGTCACTACCCCTGGATGTTCTCTTTGTACATAACGTGGGTCTGGCCTGTGGATACTGTACCCTTCGGTAATACCCAAGAATCGTTTCTGACATTCGTTCGTGTCTGAGGGCCAAACCAACCATTCTTTCCAATTAGGGTCTGATCTATTGTACTTTAAAATGTCATCTACTGTTGCCCCTTCCTTTGAGGTCAAATTTTGCCACTCCCCCATCTGTGATGGTGCTGGAAATCGAGGTGTGTTCAGGTCCTTGTTCTTGGCTAGCCCAAGACAGGATGTCTGTTGCACAGTATTATTTAAGAATATAATCTGCTGTGGAATGAGGCATGCTCTAAATAGCGCTTCTGTTCCCTGGACTTGCCAGTCTCTAGAACCCTAGACTGATTTTAAGTCTATTGTGTCCTTCCATAGGTTAAAACCATGTTCAGACAATTGGGCAATAAAGGAAGCATAGTATATCTGTTTGGTGTTAGTCAACATAATTTTCAGTGCTGATGTTGGTGTAACCTTATGATAATATTTGGTCGGGTCAGTGGTGTTAAAAACTGAAAAATATGCAAATTTCTGTGCAAATGTATGCAAACTACTTTTTAGTAGTGTAGGGCAATGTTCCCACTGGTGGTATTCAAAAACATTTCTAGACTAAATAGATTTGTGTAAGAAGTGATGACCATAATGTTGATAACAGTACAAAGTGTCATAGTCTGAATTACCTTCTAACATTTCAGTGTTTGGAAATGCAGCAGTTTTTTCTAAATCAGACAACATGTTATTAACAGTTTCAGAGTCCCAATCATCAGAAAATGTACTGGAGGTAATGATATCACTTAATGAAATTTTAAATACATGTGAAAGTTTTAAAAGTTCAGTCGGACCAAAGACATCAAAATCAACTTTGTCCCAGACTATACCGTCCGGTATAGGAACTGCTGTGATGTTCACTGTTGACAAGTCTCTTTGTTCACAATGTGAAGATTGATGTGGTTTTAAAATCAAATTAACTTTTGGGCTGTGGAGCTTTGTTGCAAATATCGTCCATTAATAAGCATGCTAAAAGTTATAACTAAGCCTAGCCAGAAAAGAAAAAATAGAATCCCAGTAATTACCCATAGTTCTACCCAAGGTGATACCAGGTAAGTCTTTTTAAGAAAGTTCACAAAGTCTTTAGCTTGCTCTTGACGTGATTTTTGGGCCGGCGTCGTTTCCGGTTCACTTGGATCCAAGGAAAACGTATCAAAGTTCATGAAGTAGCTAGAAGCAGTTCGATCAATTGTAGGAATTGCATCGGGATTTGTTGAAATCTCATTTTGCTCTCGTCGAGGCATGTTGACGTAGACGTCTTTATTTGGTCTTATTGCAACTTGTGTGTTGTTTTGAATTGAATTTTGAAGATGAACTTCTGGTTCAAGGGGAACGAGTTCCATAGCATTGTTGCTTAGTCCTTCATTCCGCACAGGAGGCTCTTCAAATGTGATGAGTCTTTCTGTTTTAACTTCTTGGATTGTAGCTAGAGGAGGGCGTCTGCTACTGTGGAGTCCACGAGGCCTACTATTCAGTATCGGCCACATAGTGTGGTTTGTTAAGTCAATTGGGACAAATCGTTTCTCCTTTTTCCCGGCAAGAGGCGGCAAAAGAACAGTTCGTGTTCCTTGAATTGCTAGGACAGGTACAGGCTTTCTGTATGATGGTCCAAATTCTTTTTTGTCCGTTATTTTCTCTCTGACCAGATCCCCAACCTTTGGGATCCAGACAGGTCTTGCCGTGCTTGCCTTGACTTCCCCAGTGGCAGTCTGTTTCTGGACAATGTTGCTTTGTTGTGTCCTGGATTCATTTAGATCCTGTTAAACAGCCAAACGATCATCGATATCAAATGGTTTTTCATCCACCACTGCGCCTTCATAATCAAGATCAGGTACCTACATTCTCGTCCCAAATAGGACCTCATATGGAGTGACACCCCCTTGAGAGTTTCTTGGCTGGTTATTAATTGCTCTTTGTACCCCATAAGGTGATCGACCCAACTTCCGCCCTTGCCTAATAACATAGCTGTTAAAGATTGCTTTAAGTCACGGTTTTTCCTCTCCACAACCGAATTTCCCTCAGGATGGTACGGAGAGGAGTACTGCTTTGCAACGCCCATACTTTTCATGGCCTCTTTGTAAGCCCGAGAGCTAAACGCCGGGCCACGGTCAGAATGTAACGTGCCAACTGCGTATGTCCCGATAAAGACTCGCAAATCTTTTATAACAGTTCAAGCGTCAGCTGAGCGCTGAGGCCAAACCCATAGGAATCTAGAGCAGGAATCCACTGCAACCATGATATACTTGTAAGCCCCATCAGATTGTAAGGGGCCGCAGTGGTCCAAATACACACATGCGAGAGGTTTGTCAGATATTAGTAATGGTGTCTGCTCCGGGCGTGTTCTGGTGGAGCCTTTCATCTGTTGGCAGGTGTCACATTTCAAGACATAGGAGGTCATTACGATGACGGGCGGACAAAGTCCGCCCGCCATCGCAACGGAAAAGGGACTGCCCGCAAGAGGTGCGGCGGTCCCGCTGTGCCGATTAGGATGCGACCGCCACCATGGCGGTCGCATCCTGTATGTTTAACATTGTGGCAGGTGGTGCTGTATTCAGCACCCGCCACAATGTTAAAAGGGCATGTTGTGCATTTGCACGCACAACGTGACAGGCACCGCGTGGTGCCTGCCACCTTGTGCATGCAAATGTCGGGGGTACCATGGGTACCCCCCAAGTGCAGCCACCCCCCCCAATCACCTGGGAGCCTGCAACGGGCCCCCAAAGGCATTCTCCGCATGCCTTTCCATGGCGGAGTCTCCGCCATGGAAAGGCATGAGACCGCCAGCATCGTAATATGGATGGCGGTGCCTGCAAGGCACCTCCACCAATATTGCAGGCCTTTTCCGCCCGGTAGGCAATCGGGCGGATTGCCTACCGGCGGAAAACTGGTGGACGGTCTTTCCGTCCGCCTGGGTCCCCACCGCCATCGTAATATGGCGGGGGAAATGTTAGGCGGGCGGACGAAAATGGCAGGCGGGTCGCCACCGCCATACGGGCGGCGGCGATCTGTCCGCCATCGTAATGACCCCCATAGTCTTTAGTTTGCTTTGTTAGACCGGGCCACCAATAGCGCTGTTTCAACAATGAAATAGTCGCTGAAACGCCTGTATGTGCAGAGCCCAAACCCTCATGTGCTGCTAGTATTAAACCTTGCCTATGATCCATATTTGGAATTACTCTATCCCCAACTCCAGGAATCTGAGCAAATGGAATGTTGTTTGCATCTAACTTGTAGGAGTACTTTAGTGGAAATTTCCTTGGTACTGCACCGCTGTTTTTGCTTGAAGCATTAACAGCCACCATAATCTCACCGTCTAACCTCGTTTTTGAACGAGTGATTGCAGCTACGGAAGCCGTTCGTTCAGCCCCCTTTGCGGCTTCATCAGCCAATGAATTCCCTTCAACGTGAACGCCATCACGCTGATGACTCAGTGTATGGATCACGTGAGCCCTTGGTAGTTCGTTCTTTAACTCAACTACCTGTTCCCATAGCATTTTATGCTTAATTGTGCCACCTTTTGCATCTTTAAACCCGTTTTGTTCCCGATGATACAAATATTCATTGTATGACTGTACACAGTAAAAGGAATCTCACACAATTAGTGTGGGGAATTCGTGATCCGTATTTACAAGTGCCAGTATCAGTGCTTTTAACTCTGCCAACTGAGCCGTGCAGTCTCCTAGAGATTGCATTTTGGTGCAACTCGGATGGAACTTTCCATCCCGCATGCGACCTTTAACGATAGCACATGCCGCGCAATATTTCATTAGGTAGAGGATATTCTTGTTCGTATTGCAGAAATGCTTGTGTTTTTAGACTTAGGTCAAATCTGTATTTAACATCCGTTGCAGTAAGAGAATTAGCCCATTGTATCCATCTTGGATGTAAGGCTTTTGCGTTTGGAATGCTTGCCTTTGTAACAGCTTCTAAAGCTGGTACTGAGGATACGACAATTATGCATTTCCCCTGAGCCAGTGCTCTTTCTCTTGCTACAGCGGTCTGAACTGCTGTCAGGGTTTTTTCTGTTGAAGTAAAACACATTTCTGCACTTGTATACAGGAGTGATTTGTATGCGATTGGTACTGTTTCGCCTTCATTGAAGGTTAAGTAAGTGTACCCGCATTGACCCGCTATTATTCGGATCACTAAGTTGCGAACGTTTCGCATGTCTGTAAGTGTTTGGAAGCTATCATGTCTTCTTGTAGTGAACGTAGAAATGTTTGTGTGTTCCTGTGTCCAATGTCTGACTGAAAACTCAGGTTTGATTAAGTCGTAGAAAGGTTTTACTTTTTCTGCGTAATCTAAAATGTATGTTCTGCCGAAATTTAGGAATCCCAGTATTGATTGTAGATTTTTTTAACGATTTTGGTGGTTGGAGCAGCGCACACTTTTCTAAAAAGTTAGCTGCCAGGCTTTTCCCTTCACTTGAAAGCTCGTATCCTAAAAACAGGACATTGAGGTGGGCTATTTTAGATTTCTTAAAATTAAATTTGTAACCCTCAGAGGTGAATCCCATAATAATGGTGCTCACCCTGGTCAAGTGCTTTTTTAAGTCATCGTCCGTCAGATAAATATCATCCACATAGGACAATGCTTCTTCATCAAAATTTTAGAGTAACTCTGTTACTCTTGCTGAGAAAAGCCCTGGGCTGTTCTTATACCCCTGGGGGTGACGACAAAATTGCAGTTTGGACCCCAACGCTGAGAATGCGGTCAAATACCTGCTTTCAGGTGCTATATTCTGGCAGAAAAATCCATTTGAGATATCTAATGTGGTTTTGTATTTTTTCCGCACAATGTTATTCATTAATGCAGCACTGTGTGCGTTTTGGACAGCGAATGTCTTTGTGCATGTGTTTAAATGTCTGTAATCTAAAACTAGACGATATGAGTTGTCCGGTTTTGATACGGGAAAAAAAAGGGTTGTTCATTGGTGAGGTGCATGTTTTAATCACCCTTTAGTATTCGAGTTGATCTAAGATCTCCCTGACCTGTTTTTTAGCTTCTTGCTTTATTGGGTATTGCCTCTGAGCATTTGGTGAAACTTTTAACGGGATCACGTGGTGGGTTGAATCCTCATCCCAAGCGGCATGATTTTTGTATAGTGCGGTAGCTAGGGCAACCGCCCACTCCTGTGCATATGCATGTTTAATATGTATGGGAACGAGGTCAGAGAATGCTGGAAAAATTACCGTTTCTCCCCTAGGGCACTCCATAACGAATGCTGGCGGCCAATCTTGTTCTGCTAATAGGATGTCATAACCAGATGACAGATTTTCGCAAAAGAGACTTTTAACTTTCCTGGGCTTGTCCCCCTCCATTTGGAGTGTTATTTCGTGTAACTTATGTGGGACGCTCACCCTTGTGTCTGGTGTTTCCACCGTGATGTAATCATTCAAGTCTGCTGTCACCAGAAATTCCATCAGGTTCTGGCGAGCTATTGTTACTTCTGCCGCACTGTCTAGCATCGTCAGAGCCCATTCCCCGTTCAGAAGTTGCGTCCTCAGAATTCAGGGCATGTCTGATCTTTATGCCTGCAACTTTCTTCTTCTTAAACTGAGGTTTTGATTTTGGCTTGTCTTCTTTTTTGGAAGTATAGTCTTGAGCGTGCTGCTTGTCTCTGGACTTTGTACGCTCTTCTTTGTGTTCTGACCGTCCTTCTCTCTCAGAGTTTTTCGTCGAGCCCTGAAAGGAACGAGAGGAACGAGTATCAGTATCCTGATACCTGTCAGGTTTCCTAATATTATCCCTATTCCTAAGGTTGTACCTCTTTTCAGAGGGCTCCTGTGGAGGAGATCTGCCTCAGGATTGAGATCTGTTTTTAAAGTTCTGTTGTTTTTTATTATCCCACTTCTTTTTAGAATAAGCAGGTGCCTGCTTGGTAGTGTCCTTTTCAGGACTACCCATCAGTTGTGGTTTTAACGCTTTCCCACCCAAACTGTCTCTGCCTAATTCTGCATATGCAGTTTCTATTATTTTGGGCAGTTCGTTTTGTTGTTCTAACGGGCTGAACTCCCTTAGGCGTTGGCGGATTGCCACTGAAGCTGCTTCCCCTTTAATATTAGCTAGTATTATGGCTGATACCTGGTCATAGTTATTTAATAACTTCATCCCTAAGTTCAGGGCAGGTTCTGCTCCGTACTCCTTTTGTATTTGTCTCAATACGTCTGGTACTACTGCTAATGAAGGAATACCATGTGTCCTGGTATATATGGCAGCAAAGACTGTACCCCAAGAGGTGCAGTCCTCTACTTGTGGTGTTATCCCCATGAGTAAGCAGATTGTTAGCATTCTGTGTTTTTCAAAAGGGGTAGTATTTGGAAATACTGCCTCGAGCTGAGTTATTTTCTGAGCTACCCAGAATGGCATTTGTTCACTTTTCGTGGGCATCTTGCCCATTACTGCGTGTAATGTTTGTGGTGTAATTTTAGTTGCTGTACCCTGAATTTGAGTTCCATTTGTTGCAACTAATGTTGGTTGGACTGTGAAAGTCCTCATGACAAACTGTGTCAGGTTTCTGTAGATTTTAATCAACTCCTTGTGTTGTAAGAGTAAGTCTGCCTGTGGCATTGTGTCAATGTCAGGATGTGGTGTGTAGGCCGCTAATATTGGCCATGTTGCCCCGTCTCCTCCGAGCGGACCTAATCTTACTTTGTGTCTTATATGGGGTAGGGCGCCTTTAAACCAGTATAGGTGTTCCTGGTAAGTGAGTGGAACTTCTATGTCCTCGAACGGACCATATTCCTGTGGTGCATCTCCTTCTACATAGTAGTGAAATGTCTGTGTTCTTGCATTTGCTGCTGGGAATGTAACCCACGAATAAAATACCTCTGTTTCATTTGATTCGTGTGCCTCAATCACGAATGCTACTATGCCACCCCTAGCATGTAAGCCATTTTCTAATAGTTTCAGGGTGATAGTACGTCTGAATTTAGGTGCAATTTGAATTGCATTAGCATCTTCTTCCTCGTCTGACAAGGGTAGTGGCATTCGCATTGGGTCTAAGACCGGGGTAGTAGTCATTGTGTATAGAACACAGACTAATGTTTCAAGGAAACTTTGATAAGGTGTTTTGCACAATTTTAGGAACAAAATGTCCTTCAAGCTTGATTAACCAACAGCCAATAAATAGGATTTCTCGCCTACTCAGCTGTGGCGGAGTTTGTGCCCACCCACTCCAGACGTCTCTGGCATTTTGTGAGTAGGGGTCTCTGAGAATAGCACGACTGAACTACTCAGATTCTACTGTTAAATAAGAGCCCAACCATCGTTGGTGGCGCTATGTCGTGTAGTTCCTATATTACCCATACAGGACCTGCGCGTTCGGATAACATAAACTGTGGGTTTGGTGGCAGACTGATTCTGAGCACCCCCACCGAGAATGTTAGCCTGTTTGCAGAAGCTAGCTCACAGTGCCTCTAGTGTCTCCTCTTATCGGGGAGAGAATAGTTTCTGGCAACCTTAGAACATGACAACCCTGATCCCTCAGAATCGTGGAAACAATGTACTACTTTTCGCTCAGTCACTCGTGCTCACTTATCTTGTCTCAGAGATACACAGAATAAACAGCCTGGGCGTTTCAATAAAGGTTTATTGAACAGTTGTTATTCATGTGTAGAATATATGAGCTGCAACAACCATTAGACAGTAACAGAGATATATGATTAGCAGTACAATGAATATAAATGGATAGTACAGTTCTACCATTTTGCACTACGCATGAATAAATACATGAATATAAAATGCATGATAAAAGAAAGCGCGTACTCCTACGATGCCTGTCTAGATGTATCTAAGTGTACCTAGCATGTGAGTAGGTGTGAAGCCAAGAATCCCTCTAGGATTTAGTCGAACCCCATTACCTGTAGTGAGAATGTAGGAGCCCTTCTTGGTCTCAAGTTGGACACCCCGCAAGGGATGTTCAGTCCACTGTCAGCTGGAGCGTCTGCAAGTAGGAGCCTCAGCGTCTCTGGTCAGTGTGTCGGCCTGGAAGTCTCGGTTCCCTATGACTAACACTAGCAAGAGGTACTGTATTTATACAGAAAGTGTCTAAGGTTCCTTTGTCCCTTGTTGCTTGTATTAGCCATTGTTGGATGTGAGGATGACACATGGGATGAACCGTGTACGTAGATATGGGGAGGAAGGTGGTGTAGCCCCACCCTGGTTTCTAAGAACCCTTATGAATATTCATTCATACTGTGTGAGTCTATTGATGGAGTTATAGGACTCTATTGTTAGGAGAAACCCTCCTTCTGCACTCAGGACTAGAACTAGGTAAAGGTTCAATCCGAAAAGGCCTGTGACAGTGTAATATAGGGGAGGTAATGTAGGTGAAGGGGTATGATGTTACCCATATGGAACATAACACTGGCATATGGCCAGAACCAAAGCTTCTCCCTTAATGTTGCTTAGGATGATAGAAGAAACTGTTGAAAAGTTTCCCATTAATTTAATTCCTAAGTCCAGAGCTGGTGCAGCTCTGTGTATGTTCTGTATGGTTTCAATACCTCAGGGAGGATTGCCAATGAAGGCGTACCATGCGTGCTGGTGTAAATGCATGTATATATGCTTCCACAAGTGTTACATTCCTCTTTGAGTTGCACCATCCCTAGAGGGAGACATATAGTCACTATTCTATATTTGTCTTGGGGTGTTGTAAGCGGATAAACCGCATCTAACTGGTTGATCTTGGGAGCAAATCAGAATGGCATTTCTTCACGCTTCACAGTAGCTTTTCTCATGATAGCGTTAATAGTCTGTGGACTAATGGACTGTATCGCCGGAACTGCAGGTCCTGCTGCGAAAGCAGATCTGGACCTCATGGTACGTAATACAAACTGTGTACAAGTCTCCTGTATAAGGCAACTGTGTAATTAAAATTCCCTACCACCTCAGCATGTGCCAAGGAGTCTGGAGGAGGAAGGGGCATGTAGCCAGTCAATACTGGCCACTTGTCCAGGGGTCCCAGGTGATTCCTGTGCATTTGTGTCAACTGACCAGCAAACCAGTTCTGGTGTTCCTGGTAAGTCAAAGTGGTTTTGAAATCCTGTTAAGCCTGTAATGTACAGGCAGGTGTGTTGCCTTAGAAGCCTGAAACTGCCCGGAGGCAGCGTCTATATCCTCAAACTAGACCCATGAGTAAAATGTCTCAAAGGTATATACCAAATTGAGCAGCAATTACAAAAGTAACTGCCCCCACCTCGCATTGAGGACACTTCGAAGCTTGAGATGCTGAGTAACTGCTTCCCTGTAATTGGCTCCTATCGCAATAGGGGATACAATATTAAAGGATTCAATTGATTAGAAAACCAAAGTGGGGACTAACACTTCAAAAGTAAAGCTTGACAAACCTGCGGCAATAGGTGCTCCCTTATTCCCAGGAGATGGTAACCATCATTACTACGGATGTCTTCGTAATGACGTAATGATGGTTCACCTGTGTGGATATCAAAAAGAACGACTCAAGGGGTTCCCAAAATATCCAGGCCCAGTGCGTTCAGGCACCAATGTTGCATATACTGAGTCTCTGGCTCAACTCTACAAGGTTTGCTTTCCCACGAGTGACACAAGCGAACTCAGTTCAAGGTACCAATGCTTGAATGTGAAAGTCAGGTTTTTATAGCCCCGCAGAACCCCACCCTATACATAGTTGAAGTGGCGTCAATGATTTTGGGATATTAGCAAACTCAGGGACACTCTGGTGATCAGAAACAAATCTTTTTCATTCTCTTCAAACACACACACACACACACACATACACACACACACACGCACACACACACACACACAAGATGCGCTAAGGAAAAGTTATTTTAACTAAAAAGCACATTCATTTCAACAGGCACACCCTGTTGTTAAACACATCTAAAATAACCAGACAAAATACAATTGAAACAGCACAAATGCACATTCGAACAATGAAAATATAATGAACATTTCTAACTCAATGGATAAAATGTTATCTAAAATCCTAACACCCTGAAACCTACTTCTGTGGATTACACTATGAGAGCATGGAAAGTAGAATAACTTGCTTGCTAGATTTTCTTAGAGAGGATGAGCGCACTGTATATAATGTTTATAGCAGAACACTATAATTATCAGGAGTCAACAAGGCTGTTTTCCCTATGAAAGGCTAACAAGTGTTCAGCATCAGCATCAATTCCTCTTGGGCTCGGTATCAGCTTTCAGTAGAAAGCAAGATATAGCAGCAGCATCCCTGGCAGGTAGAATCGCCTTCTGGTCTGGCAGTATCTTGCTCATAATAACCTGGGGGCAAAGGACCTCTCTTGACAGGTGGCAGTCCTTATTTACGGTATCTTATCTAAGATGGATTTAGCAATGTCACTTTAGAAATGTTTGATTTAACCAATAAGCATCAAGATGCTAGTCTAAGACGCATTCCTTTATAAAATATAGGGTAAACGTACGACAATTCAGACTACACTATTTTTACTATTGTTCTTTGTTTGACCTTGAAACTGAGACAACAAGACACTTCTTCCAGATTGATGTTGCATCAGGTGTTTTGTTGATGTCTATATCTAAATGACTTGGCAATTTTAATTTTACAGTTCTTGGGAAGATAAGGACAGACGACATCTGCGTTATAGGCAGACCTTTCGATGATTCTGCAAAAATAAAAAAAATGGAGTCGCAGCCTACATAAAATTGAGTTGTGTCTTATATCTTTATGTCACAGTGTCGTAGAGTGGAGTAGAGTGTTGTAGAGCAGAGTGGTGTAGAGTGGAGTGGCATGTTGCACAGTGTGTTAGAGTAGAGTGGAACAGAGTGTTCTAGAGTAGAGTGGCATTCAGTGGTGTAGAGTGGTGTGGCGTAGAGTGGAGTACTGTAGCACAGTGGAGTATAGTGCAGTAGTGTGTCAGACAACAGTGGAGTAAAGTGGCATAGAGGGATTTGCGTTGAGTGTTGAAGAGTGGAGTAGAGTGTCGCAGAGTGGCATAGAATGCAACAGAGGGTCACAGAGAGGCATAGAGTAGAATAGAGTATCATAGACTGTAGGAGCATAGAGTGTCATAGAATGGAGAAGAGTGTTGAAGAGTGATGTAGAGTGGAGTGGCATAGAGTGGAGTGGCATATCGTAGAGTGTAGTAGCATGTAGTAGAGTGTAGTGGTGTATCGTAGAATCGAGTGGCGTCTTGTAGAGTGGAATGGCTTGGAGTGTAGTAGAGTGGAGTGCCGAAGAGTAGAGTGGTATGTTGTAGAGTGGTGAGGCATATCATAGAGTGGAGTGAGGGTGTTGTAGAGTGGAGTGGCATGTCCTACAGTTTGGAAGAGAGGAGTAGAGTGGGGTACAGTGGAGAGCCATACAGTGCATTACAGTGTTGTGGCGTAGCGTCGGGTGTAGTGGTGTGTTGTACAGTAGAGTGGAGTGGTGTGTCATAGAGTGGCTTGTTGTACAGTGTCATAGAGCGGAGAGGCGGAGATTCAACTGGGATGTTGTAGAGTGGAGTGTCGTACAGTGGAGTGGCATGTCGTAGAGTGGAGTGGTGTGTGGTAGAGTGGAGTGGCGTGTCATAGATAGCAGTGGTGTGTCATAGACTGGAGTGATGTGGAGTGTCATAGAGTGAATTGGCATGTCATAGATTGGAGTGGGGTGTGTGAGAGTGGAGTGGCATGTCGTAGAGTAGAGTGGTGTGTCATAGAGTGGAGTGGCATAGTGCGTCATAGAGTGGAGTGGACTGCCGTGCCATAGAGTGGAGTGAGATGTGATAGAATGGAGTGGCATGCTGTACAGTGGAGTGGAGTGGTGTGTCATGCCATACAGTGTATTTTAAGCAGGCCTAGTGAGAAAATGAAAGAAAGGATTTAGAGGACATTTGGCAGGAGTATAACATATGGAGTGGAAAGGTTCATTTCTGGTAGTAGATCTACATTGGTTCTGCAGTGTTAAAGTTATAAGGCACAAAACGTGGTTATAAATTGGTCCGCTGTATACCATGGTAACTTCATGGTATACCGCAGTACATCGCAATGACAAAACAGTATATGATTGTGTAATGAAAGCTCTTACAAAATTTAAATTTAGCCGCATTGTTTAGACCACACATTGTCTGTGTTCTGGGTTTTAGGTGGAAATATATTGTACTACTGTTTTATAAGTACATAGGAAGTAATGAAGTAGTTTAGTTAAGTATGTAATGGTAAGGAAAAGTATTTTAATTACTTAACATATTTAAAAAAAACTTTATGGGGTACTGCACCAGTACCTAGAAAGTTACAGAAAAAAAATTAACATGTAAACAATTAGGAATACACTGTAGTACACTATATTTGTGAAATCTAGTGTAGTACAGTGTATTTAGATTTTTTTTTGCAATTTAAGTTTTTAAAAATGTTTTTGTAAGTATCACAGTACTTTGTAAGTAGTACTGCAGGTATTGCGTAAAAATTGAAAATATGCTGTACTGCACTATAATTGTGAAATATAGTGTATTACAATGTACCTTACATTTTTTACATATTTTTTTATTTGTTTAAGTACCCTGATACTTTCTAGGGAGTTCTGCAATACTTCGTAAAATTAAAAAAAATATATAGAAAGTAATACAACTACTTCTCCCTACGTTTAGAGACTTAACTAAAGTGCATCATTGGTACCTATTCCCTGGCTGCCTTACAATTTTGTAAGGGTTTTGATTACCCAATGATATACTGCCTTGTCATTAGCTTGTAATCCGGCCTATCGCAAAATTACTGTGGTATACCGCAGCCCAATATATCACTACGTTTTTGTCCAATTACTACAAAAGTACTGAATGGATTTTCATAAAATAGCAAAAAAATCCTTTCCTGACCATGATCTAGATTGCTGCCAAATGTCATGAAAGTTCATTCAGTCGTTTTGCTGCTACGCCCCTATAAAATGCCTATGGAAAATAAATTGGTGGAAAAACGTGTTTTAGGATCTCCCTTTTTTCTTTGTACCTCCTTAACTAATCACCACAAAACTTTGCATCATCTGCCAATATAGATAAAGGAATAGGTTTGCAACGTTTTGTGGAGATTCACCAAATGGGGGCAACGTTATTAGTAGAGGTGGGCGGAGTTTGCCGAATCCTACCACTCGGCATTCCGCAGAGTCTTAAAAAACTCTGTCGTGCTACGTGGAGTTCTGCTTGCGGGCGGAGGTTACCGGCGCGCCCATTCGCGTTTCGTTGGGAATACGGAGTACGTCCGCACACTCCAAAATCATGCGTTAATGGCACTATGCGGTTCTCAAGTGTGTTCTTGCGTTCTAAATTGCGCGTGAACAGCACCACCGGTCCGCATGGGCGCGGCCATCTTGTTTTTCTGCTCTCTGTTATGGTGCTGGGCCTAAATTGTATCTGTCCTTAATCTTTGTACTCCTCCTCCTTTATTACTTTTCTACCCCTAATTTAATTTTTTTTATAATGATGAGTGTCTTTGTGTTTGTGTATTTTACATTTTTGTGTAAATTTTTGTGTGACTTTTTGACCTTATTTCCCCTTCTTTCCTTCTTTCTTTCTTCTTTACTTTACCTTCCTTTTCCTTATTATTTCTACCCCACCCAGCGCCATGGCAGAGGGATGACTTCCTTGCGGGCGGCGCCACCGCCTGGTGTGCAGCCCCGGGCAATCTTTGGAGTGGAGGAGGTGACAGCACTCGTTTTTTTGTGTGCAGCGCCACCTCCCCTCTATGCTGGTACAGGTGGCAGGCCCGGGAGCAGCTACCCCCTGCGGCAGCATCAGCGGCACTGGGGAACAGTGTGCCGGTGAGTGCAGCGCACCAGCAGCTGACACATCACTTGGCTGACATTCTGAACCGGGAACAGGACCTGCTCGACCTGCTAGGCATCGAGATTCCGAGGCTCGGTGAGTATTAATTATTTGTTGTGTTTGTTTTACAATGCTAACATTTGTTTCCGAATAGCATGCTGCTCACACTCAGAGGTAAGTTATGTTTACTTTATGCTGGTATATTATTGTGAGATCCAGTTTCTAGTTTCTGCTAGGCAGGTTCTCAGCACTACTTAATCGCACTGATGCACTCATCAGGCGCTCGCTTTCGCTGATTAATTAGGAAGCCATTGCAGAGTGTTCTCCTGTCACAATAGTGAATGAGTGAGTATTGCGTTCTCTCTGTGGCTTTGTGTATGTAGCTCATACAGGTCCAGGTTATTTAATTGAATTCACAGTGATGTGAAGTATGCATCTATGCATTGCAAAAAAGGGAGACTGAGTTGATCCATCAAGGGTGTTGAGAAATGGGAATAGAATCAAAGATCATTCACTGCAATATATTAGTTCCAAATGTAGTTTTTGTTAAGGAAATTTGGAATATTGATTTAATGCTAGTCAATAGACTTGAGTCGAAACTTGTAGTACTATAGGTAATAGGTTTTAGCGAAGTATGTGCCTGTGTTAGCTTTTCAGAAAGCACTTTGTGGAGATTATTAACTGAATCAGTAAGCTATTTTTATTTATCTTCTTAATTTCTTTCATCAGCACCCAAGAGCAAGAAAAGGGACGTTTCTGAGGGTCCGGGAGAAGCTGGTCTGCCTGCGCTGACCACCAGCGCCACTGCAGAGGGCTCTGCTGATCCCATTAAGTTCTTTTATGATTGTTGTGGACTTCTTAGGGTAGAATCTTGGAGTTTTGGAATGTTGGTGCTGTCTATCGTGAAGATTCAGATAGCAGGCCCAAGTAAGCTAGTATTATAAATAAAAATCACCATGTATGTTTGTTGAGAAGGCTTACCTTTTCCTGCTTTTGCGTAGCTCTGATACACGAGAAAATGGCCATGGTAATCATGGACCATCCCCACCCTCCCAATGTAGTGTGCTGCAGAGTCGCTCATTTATAGTTACAGTATACCAGCAGTTTCCCATGACAGTGCAGCAAGGCTGGAAAAAAAGTATGAGGTCCCACTTCCATTGCATTTGCCAACCAACACCATATGTCTTTCATTGACCATTATTCCACGCCTGACTTGTCTAACTTTCTGAACCAACCAATCAAATGCTCAGAGTGATATTTGGAAGATACTGATGTGCTAACTGAGCTGTAGTGCTGCATTGCAGTTGTACTTGGGGTTGCGTATCTGGCATCTAAATTATGTGTAATGTTTTATTCTAGCCACACAGAACATCAGTGATGCCGGCTCCAGTGCTGCTGCAGGAGGAGACGGGTAAGTTGGAGGGGGAGGAGTGGCAGATAGGACGGGCACTGGTAAGTCAACATAATTTCTTGCAATTACTATGCTCACTAGCTATTGCCATGGCATCGCTCGTCATCATAAAAAATGACTGTGAAGTGACCCCCCCCCCCAGCCACCCCAGCTTTACCAGCCACAGCGGTGGTTGAGTAATTATAGCCTCTTCTATCTGCAACTCAGCAAACTCTCACATAATGAGTTTTGATGGCTTGAGGGAGACATGGGAGAACGGAAGGTAACTTAAAAGAAACAAAATGGTATATGAGTGAAAGGGTGGGTGGGTGGGTGAAAGGGTGCGCGGGTGGGTAAAGGGATGGTTTGAAGTAAGGGTTCCTATTGAATGGGTGCATAATGGATTGGAAGTGTTGGTGAAAGACTGAATGGGAGAAAGTAAAGCTTAACCATGGTGGCTATGGGTGAATTAGAATGAAAGTGTGAATGAATATTTGGATTGTTTGGATGAATAAGCAAGGCAGCTCTTCTTCTCATGAGGAGCATGCTGCTCACCTACTTTCCTTACTTGGTTTATGTAGAGTTATCAATATCAACTAAGTGGGGATTATTTATTTGTATTCTTTTTTCTACTCCCTTGACTCGCTGTATTTGTTAAGTGAGCCAGATCTATCCTATCTATTATTTATTATCTCACTTCCCCGCCCCTGGCATTTTTGCCAACTATGACCGAAGTGCAGTAGGGGTCAATCAATTTGTGACTGCAGTGTTAGCTGTGTAATGTGCGTCTGCTTCAGTTAATGCAGCATTTGCAATGTTTTCAATGCACTGCAAACCGAACACACAAGGTGTGTTGTCCCTTCGTCCACTCGGTCACCTCTTAGTGCTTCACTCCTTTATTTTTTCCTAAGTTCTTCAGTCCCAGCCTACCAAATTGGAATATCCGTTCTTGGTATGTGCCACATTTAATGTGATACCCCTGTGAAGTGATTCCAGAATATATTTCATGGTTTCCCATAACAGATTTAATTCACACTTGTTCAGATTTTTCCCTTTCAAATTGTACCGTGACTGAATAAGCCAAAGATGATGAATCGATGAGCAGTGTAGTGGCCCCTCTATTATATACAATAATAAACTCTACCCTACCTGTCTTATCCCTCTACCCTACCCCCTGCAGTAGAAAAAATCATGTTTCTTTTCTTTGTTACTGCCCAGCAAATGAATTTGTTGGAAATAAATGGAGGCGGGTGAGGCCACAGAGTAAATTGGGAGTAAGTGCATGATTTGATGTCACGTTTGGCATATGGGATACACAGTGACGAATGTGCCAAATAAAATCTATATAGCCCGTTCCTTTACCTGTAGTGCAGTCCATTAGATTAATTTTCCTCAACGTCTACTTACGGCAGACAGGATAATATATTAATATCTGCATTTCATACGTGAGGTGTGTGACGTAGTATCTTATTTATTATTCATCTGCCTCTTTGGAAGAGAAATGCATTTGGCGAAGAGCTGGGCCATTGGAATTGAAAATAGATAATTGTCAACTACAGCTGCAGACAGTAGCAAACTAGCCGAGGTGCTGGCTGGCAATGAGCATGGCTTCATTATTTTAGCACCATACACAACTTGTACTCCATATAGTGCATAATGGCGTACTCAGTAATGAGAAGTCATTTATTTTTCAACTCAAAGTGTCTGACTCTGTTTATAGTTACTTGAAAAGCCTTTAGAATAAAAAAACTAATCAAATCACTGTTTTTTTAAATCCTGTGATGTTATTCTCTGCCTGTTAATACTTTTCTGCCACACAGTCAGTGCTTTTTTATGTTTGGCAACGTGTGGGTAAAACATAAAATTGGCCTTGTGACTCTCCTAATCATAATCACATCAAATAAATTCCAATGACACTAGGGGATCAGCAATGTATTGCTACTGTGCCACCCAGTAATTTAAAACAATTGTTTGCACAGAGCAATATTTACAATTTGTCTTTTTTGTTTTTCTCAATATAGCTGCTCCTGCTGGTCCAACTGTACCACCCAACAGGTAGGAGATAGCGGCCCGTTTGTGGTGGCAGAGGCTGGAGCGTATCCAACTGGAATACCGGCAGCTGGTGGTCCTGGAAGAGGAGAGGAGGAAATGAATGCACAACAGCCAGGCCCCAGTGCAGCCGGTCCCCCTCAGCCTCTAGCCTCCCACCATCCCATGGCCGGTGCTGCCGCCAGCCAACTGCTGCCACTCCCCACCATACTTAAAACAGGCCATTGCTGCACCACATCCTGCAGCGGCTGAACACCATCGAGGGCCAGCTCACCACAATGGAGCAAAGCCTGAGCCAGCTCCAGATCGACATCTATAATGCCCTCTCTTCTAGCCCTTTTTTAATTTTTTTGTTTTGGTGGGAGGGATTTGTTGTTTGTTTGGGCTGGGTGAGGTGGGTAGGAAGGAAGTTGAGTTGAGACTGGAGAAACTTTTTCTTGGATATTTTGAGTTTTGGGGCTTGGGTCAGTTTTGTTTGGGGAGAGGGGTGGGCATGTTGTTTGGGTGGAGAGGGTGGGTTTCTCTGTAAATAAGTAAAGGGGAAAACTATTTTATTCAATCTAAATTTATGCCTGAAGTAGTCTCTGTTACTTTTACTTTGCATTGCTGCCTTCAAGTAGTTTTACGCAGCCTGTTTATCTGCTTGTAACTTAAGAGAGAGCGTAGCACTTAGTTATAGAGTCTAGACTTATACTTCTCTAACTATCTTGACCATTATGGGGAATGCTGCCATGATGACCTATATTGTGTACAACTATCTGGATAAAAAAGCAGTAGCAGTTAATTTATTTCTTACTGAGTTAAATTTCATCCATACTAGTTGTCTTACCTGAATATACATGCAGCAATAACAGGGGAGGCATCACAACTTCACAAGCGAGGTCACACTTCCAGTTCCACCCAGGTGAGCTCCAACTGCAGGATTGATCTGAATAATTGATTGATTATCCATCATAGGCAACTAAATGGAAGTAGAAAGAATGAGTTAGTGGGTTATATATTTATCAAAGATTTACAAAGAATTGGCACCACCTGAGTACTACATGATGACACAATGAGAATGCCTGATTGTGCTAAAATAGAACATAATAGCAGTACTAGTAAGTTTTGGCTAAGATTGAGCTAGCAGCATTATTTGCAAAATCCTCAAGTTATAAAAAAATGGACTCAAAGTCTGGAGTGGACAAGCTGAGGTTAGGCGTTTACGGTTAGGCAATACAAGGCCTGAATGATGATGCTGACGACTGATGTTCTTCATTCTATATCTAAAATATGGATGACTTTTAATGCACGGGTTGGTAATTGGCTGGTGTGGGCTACTGCTTAGAAGATTCTACAGTAAGTTGGTGTTGCTTTCACCACATCCGCCCCACCGAGTGTGTGATCCATTAATGATGTAATTTAAGCCACACCTCAATAAATCAAACAGCTCGGGGGAAGAGGTGTAGGGGTTTGATGAATGGATGGGTAAGGGGATTTGGGGAAAGGTTTGACAAAGACAAAGACTACAACACAAGGACAACATTCATCTGGGCTATAAGCAGCAGCACATCATTCTCTATCAATCTGTTGTTAGAAGGAAATAAAGGAATGAGTATGACAGAGTACAGATAAATGCATTGCAAACTGTCCTTCTGCCCCTGAGACCCAAGTTATCAGATATCTAAATGTTCTGTCTTCTAGGTTGGGGAGTGAACCCACCCACCCCCTACTTTTAGTTAATATGATTGTTAAAAGAAAAATGATACTGTACTGCAAAATTGGGTGGTGCATCTGCATTCTCCTCGGTAATGTCCACTCTTTGGGGCCTGTCTGCACTGGTCCGGTAGGTAAGCAGGAGTGTTGTTGAGCTCAGCTAGCTTTCGCCTTTCTTTTGTGAAGGAGACTAGAAGAAGGCTTCCGGATTGTAGAAGGGAAACTGTATTTTAGAGTCAAGGAGAAGGACAGAGGAAGGTAAGCTTCATGAGGAGTGTATTAAGAAGACTCAGAAGCAGAACAAAAAATACAAAAGGAGGACTCAGAGTTTCACTTTTACCACAAGTTCAACACACACACACACACACAGAGCAGCATTTCACAAACGCACCTCTCTTTATTCCACACAGCTGAGTACTAGGCCTCAGAATCTTGGTTTACCTTTGAACTGAAGTCGATACTCAATAACTTCTTGCTTCTAGCTGTTGATGAAGTAGTCCTGCAGCTCCTGCCCTGAGTTCTTCCATGATCCTCCTCCTGACTCCAAGTAACGCCGTCCCAGACCAGTCATCCTCATCATGAATCATGATGACTCGTGCAAGATAGATGTGAAGTGCACTGCTGTTGAAGAACAAGTAGAAAAACAGAATTACAGTATTTTGCATAGGTTTTGTTTGTTAACTAAAGAACCAGAAAAAAGGAGGACACATTGCAATTAAATCTGGCTAAATAGGAAAGGACTGATCACAGCCATGGGAAATAATGAGCACCCATCACTCAAGCCCCAAACAATGCAAATCAATAATCATCTCAAGAAATTTCCCATATTACAGTTCAACCCACCCTCCCTCACTTTCAGCCTCAACATTAATCATCACTCACAGTCACTATATATTCTGATCACTTATTGGTGCAATGGTTTCCTGTTCCACTCCAAGCACGGTGATAGGTACACTTTCTCCCCTTTAATGAAAGCAATAGGTTGGAATTTGGCAGTCTTGTAAATAAAACGATTATCTGGGGCAGCCATCCTGAAAAAAACAGAAGGATCATAGGAGCAGACCATACAGGTTAATTCATTTTTGCTTAGTACGTTTGTGAAGGCCAATCACCTCCAGGGGAAAAATGATCGCCCACCCCACATGCCCCAAACATTGCAAATCAGTCATCTCATGCAAGTTCCCACATTACAGTTCAACACCCTCCCTCACTGTCTGCCACCACATGGATCATCAATCAACCTAAATCACCACTCACGAAATCAGTCACTCACCTTTGCAATATTTGAAGTTACCTCTTTCAATCCAAGCACGGGTAGTTTAGGTATTAGGTATTCAATCATCTTTGATGCAGGCAACACATCAGAATTTGGTATTGGCAGGCAATCTTGTAGATAATAAACGATTTTATGGGGCAGTCCTTCTAGTGCTAAGTGATGTAAAAAGGGATAGGCATTAGGCAATAGGCATGCGAGGAGGGCAAGCATTGTCCACAATGTTATGAAGGAATTGTGGAGGCTTCTTCAATGCACACTGGTCCAACTGTAATCCGGCAATATATATGTAACTAATAAAAAAGGTGGGGCAGCATAAATCTAAACTAAGTTCAACAAGAATTTTATTTTAAAGTTCTATGGGGGCACTGGCATACTTAGTCCAGGAAGTAGAGTTCGTCCTTAAACTTAGGTGGTTCACCCAGAAGTTGGTCAGCTAACACATTTGATTAAATTTCAGACCAATCACCCTCCCCCTGTACTGCTGTTTCAGGAATGGTGTAATTGTGTGTTATAGAATATTGGTTCATTTTGATCATAGTCAATCTCTCCACGTTTTGAGGCGAGAGACTGGTCCTTCTCGCTGTGACAACCGCACCAACTGCATTGAACACACGTTCAGTAGACACACTGGAGACAGGACAAGCCAGATACTTTATTGCCAGCCTGCTGAGCTCTGACCATTGGCGCATCTTCCCATAACAATACATCAATGTATTTTGATCCACATAGACCTCTTTTGTATCATCCAGACACTCCTGGAACATCCTGTGGATGCTCATTGGTGCTGCCACTTGCTCATCCTGTTTTGCCATATCCACTGGACTTGAGCCCTGCCAATTGAAAGCAATAAAATGCAGAGGTTGGGTCAGGTCCTTCTGTTGCTGTTGTTGCTGGTGTTCTGGTTGATGGTGTTGTTGGCTGCTGTGAGACAAGACTGACCTCTCTGGAAGTTAAATGCGGCACCCCAGAACTGCGGGTGGGACTCGAAGTTCCAGCCGTTCTTCTTCCAAGTCTCCAGCTTGCTCTACAATCCACCTCTTGTATTTTAAAACATCCCCTTCAGAAAAATGAATGAAAGTGGGCAGAATTTTTTTGTACTGTGGTTGAAGCAGTGTAGCACAAATGTACTCTTTGAACTCGATGATGTCATGTTGCAACCGTATATTAGAAGCCAAGCGAAGGACTAAGGTCTCAACTAAGGCATGCACTTCTGTGTGTTCATTCACACATGCAGGGCGAACCTTTCAGACATCTTCTTTACCAGGTCTTGTACGAGATGCAACAATGGAATAGCTTGGCCCATCGTACTGTCCTCCTTGCTAACTTCCCTTGTGAAAACCTCAAAAGGGATTAGCATCTGTGTAAGGCATTTGACTAGGCCCCATTTGTCCGCATCCATGGCCATAGCTTTCCCAACTGCATCCTCTCCTCTTTGAATGACATAGTGATTGATCTGTTTGTACTGCTCAGACAGACGTTGCAACATGTAAAAGGTGAAGTTCCAACGTGTTGGCACCTCCTATATCAGGGCTTTAACTGGTGCTCTATTATTACGCTGAATAATCCACAGCTGCTTTCAGGCTTTAAAAGAATGGCTGAAATGAGAGCAGATTCTTCTGCTGGTGGTCAGTATGTTGCTGACTTTGTTTCCCTTTTTGAGGAAGTTTTGCACCACCAGGATGATGCAATGGGCCAAACACAGGACCCGGAAATAGCCTCCGTCTGACATGACCTTGACTATGTTACTGCCATTGCATGGTGCAATAAATCCAATTCTAAGACATCTGGGTTACAGCCATTCATACACCTTGCTGTTAAATTCCTCCAAGATGTTTACAGCTGTATGTGATTTCTCCATCGCGAACATGGCCGCTGTTGCATGCCGCCAAACGCTCTTAAAACTTTCTTCAAGGCCAAGACCTGAAGATATCTGTTGCTTTACCCCTGCAAAAGAGATCCAGTGTGCAGTGAAGCACATGTAATCAGTCGCCTGACAACTGGTCCACATGTCTGTCATCAGGTGGATGGTGTGAACAACACTTTGCTGCAAAGCTTGTCCAACCAACTGCAGCACATCGTGATGCAGCGCTGGAATAGGCCCTCTGGCAAAATAGGTCCTACTTGGTACCTTCCATTTTGGGCAGATTCTAAGAATCCCACTCCTTCCACAAAAGAAAAAGGGAGGAGGTCCAGTGCAAACATTTTTGCCAGCTTCCCATTGTTCAAATGTGCGGTTGGGTGGTTTCGATCGTAGGGCCCCTCCTGCCTAAACATGCTCTTAATATTAGCCTGTATTTTCATCTTTTCTTGGGGCACTGACACAGGCGTCTTTTGAGAAGTAGATGCTACTGGTAGTCTCAATGTGTGTCATGGTGGTGGGGCAGTCATTGTATGCCGTGGTGTCTCCATCTCACTCTGAGTCTTCTTGTACCATTGTGAAGTAGCTGAGGAGGGTGATTCTGCTGGTGCACTGCTAGGGACAGAGCTGCTTTGTGTGAAGATGTCACCCTCTACTTCCTCATCTCACCTACCACCGTCATTGGACTTGTAGCTGATGTTCCCCGGCTCTCCCCACCACCACCACGAAGTTCAGCAATTTTTTTTAAGTGCTCCTCCCACTTGATTGTGTGTTTTTTTTTCATCTGGGTCATCTGGCCTTTAGTATCACAAAGTGTACCGGGCTTACCTCAATGAACATTTGTGTGGCAATTGGTGCATACTGCTATGTGCTCCCCTTCATTGCTAACTGTAAAAAAGCCCCAAACTGGGGAGGAGTACTTTTTTACTGTGCCACTGCCAATTCCTCAAGGAGAACTGGAGGTAGGTGGGCATGTCGTTGATTGCCTCTCTGCTTCTCCTGAGGCATGGGTTGCTGCAGGTCTCAGCTGGGGCTTTGCAAATATGGGAGCTGGTGGTCGTGCTACCTGTGCCACATCCCTCAGAGCTGGTTGAATAGCAATGTCAGATTCCTCTGTGTCACCTTCCGCCATGACTACCTCGTCATCCTCCTCTTCATCCCCTTCCATAAGTCTAAGTCTTTCTGGCACTTTTCTTTTCCCTTGCCTCTCCTGTTGTCTCCTGGTCTCTGTCGGGGTCCACTACATATTCCTATCATCATCATCAACAGAAGTGGTGCTTGGAGAAGATGGCGCAGTAGTACCCTTCCTTTTGCTTGCTGGAGATCTGGGAGCCAATAATTCTAAAAGAGGAGGTTCAACTTCCGGTTCGGAAGGAAGCTCAACCTCCTGTTCTGCTCCAACATCAGACAAATGTACTATTGCTGGCTGCGGCTGCTGTCCACTTTGCTGTGTTTTCTGAAACGATTGCGTACTACTTTGCGAAAGGGACAAATACAATTTAAATCACTACTTGTCGGCATTGACATGATTGCACTGGCTGCCTCACTGACAGATATGTCCTTGGCTTAGGTTGGGAAGGTGAAGTTGTTGATGCAGGATTGCTGCTCTCAGCGTGCTCGCTGGAGGACGGTGCAGCAGGCACAACTTTCCTGATAAAGGTTGCGGCCGGCATGCTAGTGGTGGAAATCTGCTTCTTCTCCTCCCCACTAGCCACTTTCTTGGTAGCACTTTTCTTTGGGGCCATCATGTAGCTGTCAGTTGGCATTGGCAGTGGCACTTAGTTGAAGAGATAACCATGTTGCGTAGTCAGTCAGGAGTCACGTCGTGCACAGGCCTTCTGTCTGGCAGTACTGTGGGTGATGTCTCTTCTCTTGGGCACCTAAAAGCAAACAAGCAAGAAGAACATCAGTGAAACGTGGCATTGTTGCAGTTCAAGTAGTAGTACAAACAAACAATATCATATAGTGTGGTGACTTAGCAATAATACAGTCTAACTATCCATTTGTAAAACCACACCAACAAAAACTTTTATTGTGTGCAGTACACTCAGGAGGGATCAGAAAGAGCAACAACAACATACAGATGTAACGTTTTGCTTTAGGTGCATCACGTTGGGATGTGGCACTCTCTAGATCCAACCTACTCCACCCCAGAGCTAAGATAAAAGATACTGAACATGACCAGATTAGATCCATCACAACATTCTCCAATCAGTCATTCAAAATAGAAAAATCTTTAATAAAAACTGGCACATTTTAAGAACTGACCACATTCTCGAAGAACATCTGCACAATACACCCAAGATAACATTCAGGAAGAGTAAATCGCTTAAAGATGATCTGAGCCACAACATGAAGGTAGAAGAGGATTTACATGCTGCATGAGAGGTAAGGTGTGTGTTAATTGTGCTAACTGTACCAAATTTAAGGTCCCAAACAGTAAGAGAGAATACACAATCAAGGGGAGCTTTGATTGTAATACAGATCTTTGTATCTATTGTCTTATCTGTTCCTGTGGTAAGTACTACATTGGTAGTACCATCCACAAAGCTAAAAAAAGAGTGTTATAACACAAATGAGCAATAAGGCGCAGTGATGAACACTAGCCAGTGGCCCGACACTTTAAGGAAGTACACTCTCAGAATAAGAAAGTCTTGACCTTTGTGGTGGAAACAGGGAACGCAGACTTAGGGTTCTTGAATCCAAGTTTATAATTGATTTCGGGACACTGACACCTGTAGGCCTCAACTCCAGTGAAGAATTATCAGTACACCTGGGGTAAAGCAGATCAACAGCAATGTATTTCGGTGGATAAAATTTGTGTATAGGCCACAATGTATTCCCATCTTGAAATGACCTTCTGAATTTTTTATATGAATAGCCTTAGAGCTTTTTTACATTTTTTTTTATAGTTTTGATTAGTATATCACTGTGGTTTTTATGAGAGCTGTTTGTTCAGCCGTATTTTAACATTTGTATATTTTATTTTATTTTATTTTGTGCACACAGGTATTAAGCACTATTGAGTTATGGAGAGTAGCAAGATGAGCAACGCATCCTTACCATTGGGATCATCATCTTAGCAAACTAGGAGCTGCGGCTACATGAGCCCACATGGGCAAAACAGCATTAGAATGGATGGCGGGTACTGTTATGTTATGCTTGTTATGTTATACTGTTTTGTAAAGCGCGCAGCTACTCAGCAGAGTGTCCCGGCGCTAGGCAGTGGCGGACCAGCCAGGCAACTGGATTAGTTGTTAAAGAGCCAGGTTTTTAGTTTCCTCTTGAAGATATCCAGGCTGTGTGCTAGACGAAGGTCTAGTGGGAGTTTGTTCCAATAGAGTGGTCCCAGGAAGGAAACGGATCTCCCACCTATTCTGAGGCGATAGATGCGTGGCACTCTTGCAAGGTACACTGAGGCAGAGCGAAGGGTGCATGGTGGAATGTATGCACTGATCCTCTTACTGAGATATGGCGCACCCGTCTCGTGCAAGGCCTTGTGCATTAGGACCATAGCCTTAAAGACCACCCTCTTTTTTACCGGGAGCCAGTGAAGGGCTCTCAAGTGAGGGGTCATGTGGGACCTAGGTGGGAGTCTGAGTAGCAGTCTTGCCACCGAGTTCTGCACCACCTACAGTCTGTTAAGAAGATAGTCTGAGAGACCGAGGTACAGAGCATTCCCATAGTCGAGTCTCAACGTAATCAGGGCCTGCACTACCTTTCTACCAGCAGACTCAGATAGAAGAGGTAGAAGTTTTTTCAACATGCTAAGCATGTTGAAGCAGGACCCAACTAGGGCTTGAATCTGAGGTTGGAAGGAGAGGGAGCTGTCAATTTTGATCCCTAAGTTCTTCACGCAGTTTTGTGGGGAACCAGAGTGCGGCACATCACTCACCAGCAGGTTTCCACAAAATTGTGAGAGACATCTCCGAAGGTCACGATCTACGTTTTATCTGGGTTGCATATCCAGCCAGTTAAACACCTTGGTGAGACATCGTGAGATCAGCTTTCCAGCTAAGTCCTTACCCTTCTCACAAGCAAAATGAAGCTGCGTGTCATCTGCATAAGAGATGACTTTTGAGCCTAAGGACTCCGCGAGAGTTACTAAGGGCGTCAGATATACATTGAACAGGGTGGGACTGAGAGCCGGGCCCTGCGGAACGCCCACAGTCAGGGGTCTGGCTTGTGAGGTGTGGGGCGGCAGCCATACTTCCTGAGTCTGTCTGTCCAGAAATGATGATAACCAGTTTAAGGCTGAATGTCTGATCCCTATCTCATAGCGGCGCTCAAGCAGCTTAAGGTGGGGCACGGTGTCAAAAGCCGCCGTAAGGTCCAGCAGTATAAGCATGGCTTTGCCCCCACTGTCTAGAGTGCTCCGACCATGCTCCACCACTTCAAGAAGTGCGATCTCCATGCTAAAGCAGGGGCGGAAACCGGATTGGCTGGGGTGGAGTATTTTATTGTCTTCCAGGTAACTGGAAAGTTGGTAATCAACTTCCTTCTCCAGGATCATGGAGAGAGCAGGAAGAAGGGAAATGGGCCTGTAGTTTACTGCTTGCTTGGGGTCCGCCGCTGTTTTTTTTAGCAGCGGGAGCACTTTAGCCTTTTTCCAAGCTAGTGGGACCACACCTGTTGCCAGCGAGGTGTTCAATATGAAGTTCACAGTAGCGTTGATGGAAGGTGCCGCCATTTTTAACACTGTAATTGGGCAGGGGTAAAGGGGGAGCCAGATTTTAAGCTCTTTAGTGCAGAGAGAGACTTAGAGAGAGAGAGACGGGAGAGAATGCGTCTAAGGATGGCTACGTGAGAGGAGATGCAGGTTCCCTACGCACCAGGCTCTGTGTGCAGGGAGTTTGTGCACTATATTGGAAGCTATTTTGAATGGTCATGGAAGAAAGTGTCTAGTTCATCACACCAGTCAGCCGTAGGGGTGCAAACTCTAGATTTGACAATGGGGCGAAGTAAGGAATCAACGATTTTAAAGATTTCCTTTGCCTTATTGTCAGCTTCTTGAATCCTAATATTGTAAAAGGTCTTTTTAGCTAGGTACAGCTTCCCCTGATACTTCTTCAGTTCACACTTGTATTCAGTTTTATCATCAGGGTGATACTTGCGTCTCCATGCTCTCTCGAGCTGCTTGCAATGTTTCTTGCATGTGCTGAGCTCTGCATTGAACCAAGCAGCCGACGGGTATAATCTGGCCTGAGATTTCTTTTTAATGGGGGCTAGTGAGTTAACAGTCTCACAAATCCAGCTGTCTAGGTGGGTGGTATCCTCTTCCACGCCGCCGGTCAGGACTGGAATGTTCATAGTAAGAGCATGATTAATAACGTCAAGCTGTAACTTATGGAAAAACCGACAGGAGGATGAGGCATTGTCTTTCGAAAGTGGCTTGTAGCTGGTCTGGGGCCACGCAAAGGGGATAAGGTAGTGGTCCATCCATGGAAGAGGGGTAGGTTGAGATACCGCCAGGTCCAAATTAGAAAAGACCTGGTTAAGAGTGTGTCCAGCCTGGTGTGTAGGGCCGAAGACCTGTTGTTTCAATGTCAGAGGGTTCATGATTTCTAAGAGAGCATTGGCTTCTTGTCCTGATGCATTGTCCAAGTGGACATTAAAATCTTCAAGCACCAGGAAGTGGGCGTAGCTCATTGCCCACAAGACCAAAGCACTCCCCAACAAGTGCTACTGGCTGGGCCAGGCGGGCGGTAAAGGAGAACCCCTGCCAAAGGCTGGTTGGGGGTGAGGGACAGGCAGAAACCCATTGCTTCCACCTCCTGGAGGCCTTCGATATTGAAGGATGAGCATTTGTACTCTTTTTTTATACACTATTGCCGTCCCGCCTCCTCTACCTATTTCGCGGTCTTTCCTCAAAATTCTATAATTCGGGGGAATGGCCAATGCTAGTGTAGGGTTGGCCGAGGCCGAAAGCCAAGTTTCAGTGAGAAAGAGTACACCCAAGTCTTCATCAGTTAGTAAATCAAATACTGGTAGCTCAGGTTTCTGTAAGGATCTGGTGTTCAGTAAGGCAGCTCTAAACTGTTTCTGTGCTTTTCCAGCATTATCTGGGCTGCGAGGGGTCCTGAAGGAGGCTGGCACACTAAGGGTCCAGGCACAACTAGGACAGATGAAATCTTCACATAAAGCGCCAGGAGACCAGAGGGCCAAACATTTGCTAGAAGGGGCCCTCTCGAAAGAAATTCGGTGCTTGTCTGCTGACAAGGAACCGGCATATATGAAGAGAGAGTCAGCCCCTCCACTTCCCTGCCAGGAACCGTCTCCACACCTCCACACCACCTAATGCGAGAGAAAGGATCAGCTGCAACTAGGGACCTCACCGGCAGTGAGTGCGGCGTGTAAATTTTTGTTAAAAACAAAGTGTAAATTGCCCGTTAAAACAAAGATCAAATTCAAATTCAATGACAGTACACTGTGACTACTGTTAAAAAGTGAAGCGCTATGCAGTTAAAAAAGAGTGTAGCGCAATGCTACTAACGTGCCTGATGCCCCAAACAACCTGCAGAACTCAGATGGGCAGGAAACTGTAATACATATTTATGGCACTTATGGTAGAGTGGATGAACTTTTGTTAACGGAAATATGTGTCATTTTAGAGTGCAAAGATAAGCCATGCACAGTGCTGGTGAGACGTTTTGTAAGACTCATAAGCCCACATGGGCACTTCCATTCACCCTTTTGCAGCTATGTTTAGGAGGATGGTCCTCTTGAAGCAACATGGCGGGTGTATGGCAAAGTACTTTATGCACTTGCTCATACATGTATATGTGCCCCAATTCTGCTCATGTATTAATTGCGCTATCTAGGAAACAGCAATGCAGTTTATGAAGAATTATGACACACAAACAGCTGTTGGCCAGCAAACTGTTCTAACTGTTAATTAATTGATCACATTAAGAAATATATTTATTTAATACGGTGTACCATGATTATGCAAGTAGTACGATGTATACAATCACCTCTTACTTGCTTTTCAGAGTAAATATATACATGCTAAAATGGTGGTGATTTTTCGTTGCTCTCCTAGCACCGCACACATTTTGTAGTCCGTTGTTAATTACCTTGGCGATGTGTATGTAACAGACAATGTCGGCTCTCGAACCATACCGCGAGCAAGGCAAAAGTTGTAACACGTTGGTATAGAGGCAATTGTGTGAATAAATAATCTAAGCATCCCAGAGTATCCTGGCAATCTCTAGACAGTGGGGATTTGTTGTCGTTCTAATTTGGGCTGCCGGAGCGTGGCCAGGACCGCTGCAACTTTGTAGCCCCGAGTCTACGGATCTCGTGACTGTGGCCCTGTGGAACCCAATCCCTGCCTTTAATATGGTTGGGTGCCCACCTGTTGGGGGCCGCGAGGGAGCCCCGAAGATCCTGCAGCCCCAACCTCTATAACGTTACTTTAACCCCTTTGGTTGTTTCAGTGAATATATATATATATATATATATATTTCACCAAATTGCCCTGAAGCATTGGAAGGTCACTCGACGGCGCTTCATACCATCCGGTTATGTTTACCTAGAACAGCTCACATTAGCCTCCCCATTAAAATTCTGCCATATTGCCGACGCGTTTCAAGGCATGTCCGCCTCTTCTTCATGGGCTCATTTAAAACACCACACTGACACCTCACCTCCACTTCAGTATTACGATCTTTTATTGGCACGAACAGCCCCCAGTGGGCGTTCCTCAGGTCAATTATCCCTTGTTGTATGCTGGGACATGCAGTCCCTGAAGGTGAGGAAAATTAGTCCCTTTAGTAGGTTCAGTGTGCGTTCGCACTGACGTATCATTTGTAATCCTATAGTAGGTAGGGGAGAGTCTTTGCGAGCAGATTATGTTCATAAACGCCGTGCTGACAGGTCGGAATGCAGTTCTAACCTCAGCCTTTCATTTGGTAGAAATGGTGCTCCTTCCACGGCCAGGCTGCCGTGTGCATAATTATTTCACCAAATTGCCCTGAAGCATTGGAAGGTCACTCGACGGCGCTTCATACCATCCGGTTATGTTTACCTAGAACAGCTCACATTAGCCTCCCCATTAAAATTCTGCCATATTGCCGACGCGTTTCAAGGCATGTCCGCCTCTTCTTCATGGGCTCATTTAAAACACCACACTGACACCTCACCTCCACTTCAGTATTACGATCTTTTATTGGCACGAACAGCCCCCAGTGGGCGTTCCTCAGGTCAATTATCCCTTGTTGTATGCTGGGACATGCAGTCCCTGAAGGTGAGGAAAATTAGTCCCTTTAGTAGGTTCAGTGTGCGTTCGCACTGACGTATCATTTGTAATCCTATAGTAGGTAGGGGAGAGTCTTTGCGAGCAGATTATGTTCATAAACGCCGTGCTGACAGGTCGGAATGCAGTTCTAACCTCAGCCTTTCATTTGGTAGAAATGGTGCTCCTTCCCACGGCTCGTAATACTGAAGTGGAGGTGAGGTGTCAGTGTGGTGTTTTAAATGAGCCCATGAAGAAGAGGCGGACATGCCTTGAAACGCGTCGGCAATATGGCAGAATTTTAATGGGGAGGCTAATGTGAGCTGTTCTAGGTAAACATAACCGGATGGTATGAAGCGCCGTCGAGTGACCTTCCAATGCTTCAGGGCAATTTGGTGAAATAATTATGCACACGGCAGCCTGGCCGTGGGAAGGAGCACCATTTTTACCAAATGAAAGGCTGAGGTTAGAACTGCATTCCGACCTGTCAGCACGGCGTTTATGAACATAATCTGCTCGCAAAGACTCTCCCCTACCTACTATAGGATTACAAATGATACGTCAGTGCGAACGCACACTGAACCTACTAAAGGGACTAATTTTCCTCACCTTCAGGGACTGCATGTCCCAGCATACAACAAGGGATAATTGACCTGAGGAACGCCCACTGGGGGCTGTTCGTGCCAATAAAAGATCGTAATACTGAAGTGGAGGTGAGGTGTCAGTGTGGTGTTTTAAATGAGCCCATGAAGAAGAGGCGGACATGCCTTGAAACGCGTCGGCAATATGGCAGAATTTTAATGGGGAGGCTAATGTGAGCTGTTCTAGGTAAACATAACCGGATGGTATGAAGCGCCGTCGAGTGACCTTCCAATGCTTCAGGGCAATTTGGTGAAATATATATATATATATATATATATATATATATATATATATATATATATATATATATATCAAAAGTTGCCTTTTTCGTGAGGCAACTTTTCCGCCGGTTTTCCGCTGGCCGGTTTCCGCTGTTAAGACACAAGCACCGCTGATTGAGACATCACACTCGCCCTCACGTTGCCGACGCCTTTCGGGCTGACCGCCCTTCTTCTTAGGCATTTGAAACAAAATGGCTTGCAAAGACCACCAGTATCTTCCCTGATTTTATTGGATGATACCATTTAAACAATTCCACTCAGGTGAGTAAGTTCGCATAGCCTTATGGGACTGGTAGTTTATTAATTATAATCCCCCAGTGGGTTGCTGCCAAAATGTCAATTTTAAAACTCCACTTTCCCCGGGTGAGTCAAGTGTCTCATTCCGCCGTTTGCCTGTCATCAGCTCCGACCTGCTCAGGCTTCACGCTGCTCCAGTGAGCAACCGCCGCCCCACAAGGATACCGTGGTGGTGCTCACTCGTGGCCCAGGCCGGGCCACTACATCCAAACATCAAAAGTTGCCTTTTTCGTGAGGAGCACCCTCTGGCCGGTTTCCGCTGTTAAGACACAAGCGCCGCTGATTGAGACAACACACTCGCCCTCACGTTGCCGACGCATTTCGGGCTGACCGCCCTTCTTCTTAGGCATTTGAAACAAAATGGCTTCCAAAGACCACCAATATCTTCCATGATTTTATTGGATGATACCATTTAAACAATTCCACTCAGGTGAGTAAGTTCGCATAGCCTTATGGGACTGGTAGTTTATTCATTATAATCCCCCAGTGGGTTGCTGCCAAAATGTCAATTTTAAAACTCCACTTTCCCCGGGTGAGTCAACTGTCTCATTCCGCTGCTTGCCTGTCATCAGCTCCGACCTACTCAGGCTTCACGCTGCTCCAGTGAGCAACCGCCGACCCACAAGGATACCGTGGTGGTGCTCACTCGTGGCCCAGACGGGCCACTACATCCAAACATCAAAAGTTGCCTTTTTCGTGACGAGCACCCTCTGGCCGGTTTCCACTGTTAAGACACAAGCACCGCTGATTGAGACAACACACTCGCCCTCACGTTGCCGACGCGTTTCGGGCTGACCGCCCTTCTTCTTAGGCATTTGAAACAAAATGGCTTGCAAAGACCACCAGTATCTTCCCTGATTTTATTGGATGATACCATTTAAACAATTCCACTCAGGTGAGTAAGTTCGCATAGCCTTATGGGACTGGTAGTTTATTAATTATAATCCCCCAGTGGGTTGCTGCCAAAATGTCAATTTTAAAACTCCACTTTCCCCGGGTGAGTCGTGTCTCATTCCGCCGCTTGCCTGTCATCAGCTCCGACCTGCTCAGGCTTCACGCTGCTCCAGTGAGCAACCGCCGACCCACAAGGATACCGTGGTGGTGCTCACTCGTGGCCCAGGCCGGGCCACTACATCCAAACATCAAAAGTTGCCTTTTTCGTGAGTAGCACCCTCTGGCCGGTTTCCGCTGTTAAGACACAAGCGCCGCTGATTGAGACAACACACTCGCCCTCACGTTGCCTACGCATTTCGGGCTGACCGCCCTTCTTCTTAGGCATTTGAAACAAAATGGCTTCCAAAGACCACCAGTATCTTCCCTGATTTTATTGGATGATACCATTTAAACAATTCCACTCAGGTGAGTAAGTTCGCATAGCCTTATGGGACTGGTAGTTTATTAATTATAATCCCCCAGTGGGTTGCTGCCAAAATGTCAATTTTAAAACTCCACTTTCCCCGGGTGAGTCAAGTGTCTCATTCCGCCGCTTGCCTGTCATCAGCTCCGACTTGCTCAGGTTTCACGCTGCTCCGGTGAGCAACCGCCGACCCACAAGGATACCGTGGTGGTGCTCACTCGTGGCCCAGGCCGGGCCACTACATCCAAACATCAAAAGTTGCCTTTTTCGTGAGGAGCACCCTCTGGCGGGTTTCCGCTGTTAAGACACAAGCGCCGCTGATTGAGACAACACACTCGCCCTCACGTTGCCGACGCATTTCGGGCTGACCGCCCTTCTTCTTAGGCATTTGAAACAAAATTGCTTGCAAAGACCACCAGTATCTTCCCTGATTTTATTGGATGATACCATTTAAACAATTCCACTCAGGTGAGTAAGTTCGCATAGCCTTATGGGACTGGTAGTTTATTAATTATAATCCCCCAGTGGGTTGCTGCCAAAATGTCAATTTTAAAACTCCACTTTCCCCGGGTGAGTCAAGTGTCTCATTCCGCCGCTTGCCTGTCATCAGCTCCGACCTGCTCAGGCTTCACGCTGCTCCAGTGAGCAACCGCCGACCCACAAGGATACCGTGGTGGTGCTCACTCGTGGCCCAGGCCGGGCCACTACATCCAAACATCAAAAGTTGCCTTTTTTGTGAGGAGCACCCTCTGGCCGGTTTCCACTGTTAAGACTCAAGCGCCGCTGATTGAGACAACACATTCGCCCTCACGTTGCCGACGAGTTTCGGGCTGACCGCCCTTCTTCTTAGGCATTTGAAACAAAATGGCTTGCAAAGACCACCAGTATCTTCCCTGATTTTATTGAATGATACCATTTAAACAATTCCACTCAGGTGAGTAAGTTCGCATAGCCTTATGGGACTGGTAGTTTATTAATTATAATCCCCCAGTGGGTTGCTGCCAAAATGTCAATTTTAAAACTCCACTTTCCTCGGGTGAGTCAAGTGTCTCATTCCGCCGCTTGCCTGTCATCAGCTCCGACCTGCTCAGGCTTCACGCTGCTCCAGTGAGCAACCGCCGACCCACAAGTGTGTATATATGTATGTAAATATATATAATATGCATATAAATATATATCTATTGAGATATGTGTGTGTATGTATGTGTGCATATGTTCTTTTTATTGGAAAAACAACCCTTCCACCTCTGCTTTTCCCTCCACTCTCCTACTCTTCCCAAACCTTTCTGACATAACTGAACTCCCAAACATGCTTTCCAAACTCTTTTCTCTGTCGATCCAATTCATCCAACTAATAGGTGCACATGTCCACCACTCCCAATAACATTTCACATCTTCCTCTTACTTATCCACTTCAATTAATCCATTTCTATACAAAACACTATCTCTAACCATGGGTTGTGGAGTAGTGTGCTACTCCCCGTAAAGCACTTCAATGCATTGTCAGGGGTAGTAAACGCTATATAAATACAATTTATACTATTACATTTACAACTCCCTACTAGTAAAATTGCAGGGGACACAGTCCTTTCTATTTGTTCTAACAGCATACTAACTATATATGAATATTCCCTGAGTGTTATCATTTTATTTGCATTTTAGATGTTTTGGAGCCAATTCACAAAAGCATGTAAAACTATGTAAGAGCCCAGCATTTATAATTTGAAATAAAACAACACATAGAAGTGTTGATTGGGCTACATACGTCTGACGTTGGAGAACCGGAGCTCTCTAGTACCTTCTTGTATTTAAATCAAAATTGAAGTTGTAACTGAGTGCCAAAAGTCCCATAGTTAGTGCTATTGACCCATGAACTGGAACCATTTAAAAATAGACCTCATGATTGGAATGGAGGAGGCATGTACTAACAATAAGAATGGCTCAGTGGGATGATGTGCCTTCTACTGAGATGAGTGTACAATCTGCAGGTTCACCGGCTTGAATGCTGGCAGTGTTGATCCATCGGTTTTAGTACTCCTTCCTGTGTAGGGGGTGTAGTGAAATTACTGTCTACTACATAGAAACAACTATTGCAATTATTACCTCTCTTCTAATGGAATGCTGAAGATACAGTATTTTCAGGTTTTCAAGAAACTGCATAAAAATCTTCTTGGTTGGAGAACGTGGCACCCTGTACAGTCTAGCTATCCACCATGCAGAAATTAAAATAGCATATGAGTATTTCATTGTAGAAGCTTCGTGGCTCTGGCAGTCTATTTTTCATCCACCGACCTGACATGCCGCTTATGCTCATTTCCCCCCTAAAAACCTCCATTACAGAACAGTAACTGAGCAACTGAAAAGGATCGACGCTTTTCACGTTATATATATTTCTTTTAAATATATTTTTATTCATTTTACTTCATACAATTGTTGGCTAACTGTGCACAATCTCTATACTCAGTTGGTAATGAATTTGCTAAATACTCATTAATAATGCGTAATTATCATATCTTCTGTTTCCAGATTGTAGTCGCGTATCTACAATATGAACATAATAGACATTTAGACAAAATGTTAGAAACATTTAAATAAACTCAAAAGGAGCCATTAACTTATACATGTTTAAAATCCAATTTTTGCAAATAGGTCTCTTAGCTTTTATACTATGTCACCCAGCCATCTAGGAGGTATGCTAGAACGGTGTGCAGTTAGTTACGGATGTAGACAGATTCAGTTCTATGTTCTTGTTTCGCCTGGTGTTGCTGTCTGCCAACCCTGGGTTCCTCTGCTATATCAGGTGTATAGGTTTAACTTAGATTCATCTGTTGCTCAAGGCTCTTGGAATTCATTTACCACCTTATCCCACATGCTGGCAATTGGTTGGTTACACACTCCGCTTTTCTCCTCTCCATGTAGCACAATAGTCTCACGCTTTGCCCGTTTTATCACGGTTGTTCGTCATTTCCCCAGAGTGATCCAGTGGAGACGTTCATCAATCAACCAATCAATATAGAGTGCACAGCTACCTCAGGAGAGGTGTCCCTGCGCTAGCAGACTAGAGACACTGAGAAGCTCCGGATACTACTGCCCCTGCCTAAAAAGCCAGGTTTTCAGACCCTTTCTGAATTTCTGTTCTGCATCCAACCAGCGCAGGTGGCTGGGCAAGGAGTTCCACGGTTTGGAAGTCCTAACTGTGAAGGACCTGCCTTCTTGTTGCATTTTTGCGAAACGGGGGACATTGAGAAGGCGCTGCTGATTAAATCAAAATGTCTGCTCCTGATGGTATGGAATGAGCCTTGACCTAAGATATCCTGGGCCTTAGCCATGCTAAGCTCAAAAAGCCAGGGTGAGTGCCTTAAACTCAATCCTCCTGGTCACAGGGAGCCAGTGGAGCTGTTTCAGATGTGGAGAAATATGCTGGTGAAAAGGGACCCTACGGATTAGCCTTGGAGCCGCATTCTGCACCGTCTGTAACCTGTGGGTCAGATATCCTGGCAACCCCAAGTAAAGTCAGTTAGCATAGTCTTGTTGGGAGGTAATCAATGCATGGCTTACTTCGGGCAGGAAACGTAGGAATTTCCTGATAGTTCTAATTTTCCAAAGCAGGTCGCGGAAATATGCCTGACTTGTGCCGCAAGGGTGAGATCCTTCTCCCACCTTACTCGAAAGTTTTTAACCAAATCCTTGGGGAGGGTGGGGCCCACCTCCATAGGCCACCAGAGGCACTGTGGAGGAGGAGATACATGGTTAAAAAACAAGATTTTGGTTTTGTCTGCATTTAACTTCAAACAATTTTTGTTCATCCAGCCAGCAATGTCCTTCAGGCAGTCTTTAAATTTAACAAAGGCTGCAGCAGAGTGATCCTTAAAAAGGAACACCAGCTGGGTGTCATCCACGTAAGAGACTACTTTCACCCCTCTCTAAGAGATGAGAGCCGCCAGCGGGGCAAGGTAGATATTAAAAAGCAGTGGGCTTAAAGCTGAGCCCTGGGGCACTCCACAGGTAAGTTGATTGACTGGAGAAGAGAAAGGGTGCAGAAAAACCTGTTGACCGCGGTCTTCAAGATAAGACCAGATCCAGTCATGTGCCACTCCCTGAATGCCCATATGTTCCAATCTTTCCAACAGGATTGAGTGGGACACCATATCGAAGGCCGCTGAGAGGTCCAGCAGCACAAGCATAGCAGCCGAGCCGCCGTCCACAAACATTCTCACTGAATCGGCAACTTCTACCAGCGCTGTGTCTGTACTATAGCCAGACCGGAAGCCGGACTGGGAGTCGTGTAGAAGTCCATTGCCTTCTACGAAGTCGGATAGTTGTTGCTAGGCCAATTTTTCAAGAATTTTGGCTGGATCTGCTAGGAGAGAGATTGCTCAAAAGTTACTAAGAACTTTGGGATCAGCATTGGTTTTTTTTAACAATGGTAGCAAATAGGCTTGCTTCCATACGGCAGGAAAGATTCCTGTCTTGAAGGACACAGTCCAAATTTGGTTAAGTACAGGATTAAGCTGTAAGGCCAAGGACCTGAACAATCTCACTGGACAGGGATCTCCTGGAGAACTCGATTTACAGTTCATGAGTTCAGTCAGTGTCTTCTCTGCTGGGACAGGAAGAAATTCCGAGAAAACTTGAGGTCCGTTATAAGAGATTAAAAGATCATTACATCTTAAGGAATCTGCCACCGGCTTAAATGACTAATACAATTTTAGTCCATGCCATAGTAGTGTCCCATTTCACAAGTACCAATGCAAAATCCACAAATCTATTCCTGAATTTCCGTGGGCGCAAGTGAGGGAACAGTCCCAGCAAACAATTGCTAGGAGTGTATACGTCTTCCCCATCCAGACATTTAGCAAGGTGAGCTCTTACCTCTGTCCAGAACAGAGCTATTATGTGGCATTCCCCTACCGTGTGAAAATACCCCACAACATCCTGCAGGCATCCAGTGCACATCTCTAAAGTCAACTCCTTCTTTAAAGCCTTATGTCTAGCTCAACAATCTTTGAACAACACAGGACCAGGATACATCAGGAAGGAAATTAACTGAGTGTTACACTGTGTGCCCTCTGTGCTCTGCCTGTTTCCTTCAAATTTAGGTACAGGGGATACAACTGTGCATACAGGGAGGCTGATACTTTTCTTGTCTAGCAGCCATGCTCTCGAACACTCTTCCTTTGAGAATCAGATGCATTCCTAGGCACTGTCCATTTCGAAAAAATTTAACAATTTACTTATCCAAACTGCATAAATTCTCAGGTCTGGCTAGGCGTCTTACAGCACCAACATGCCCGGTAAGTACCAGTCGCGCTATACAAATCCAGTTTAATTAATTAATTAATTATATCAGGGCCAAATGCTTGCCACTAACTATTATGTGCATGTGTTATAATTGTAAAGTGTGAGGTTTTGCCCAGTTCACTCTCATTCCCCATAAACAGCCACATTCCTCCAAGATGTCAGTTCAGGGCCACAGCCTCATCTTCCCATCCCTCCTCCGCGTACAGACATATGATGTATAGTCTAGTGGAATGGGAAAGGAATCCACATTTTTATTCTTGGTACAGGCAACTGGCCCTTTTTCGTCTCTGATCCCTGGACCTAGAATGTTTGTTTATCACTGAAACCTGGACAAAGGAAGACTTGGGACCTGATTTAGTGGCTGCCACCCCTCCAGTTTATACTATTGCCAGGCTTGACCGTCCCCTTCGCAGAGGTGGGGAACTGGCCAGAAACTGGCTAAAAACTCAATCAACTGCACTTTAGAGTCCATTAGCTCGGGCTCACATAACACCTGCCAGGTGGTGTGGTTTAGACTTAAAGCTAAAAATAAATACACTCTCTCTGGGATCATTGTTTTCCACCCCCCTGGCTCTTGGACTCAGTTTATCGAGGCCTGGGGTCAAGTCCGGGAACCTTATATTGCAAACCCCAATTTTACTATATTGGGTGCTTTTAACTTTCACTAGATAAGATATGATAGGATAAGATAAGATAGGATAGGATAAGATAAGATAAGATAAGAGGTGCAATGACTGTCACTTTTCTAGAACTTATGACCGATTTTGGATTTTTCCCAACTGGTCAAATTCCCAAACCATACAGCAGGCCATATATTGAATGGGATTTTTGCCAACCATTCGGCCTTGGTGGTGGGAGATATTCTCCAGTTAAGTTGGATGGATCACCTTGTGGTGCCTTTCAAAATTACACTGCAGAAGGGAGTAGTACTCTTGCAGTGTAAACCCATATCTTACAGAAGATGGAGCAAAATCTCCTCCAAAGACATGGAACTAGCACTCAGGTAGGCAGAAGTGAAAAATAATTGCTCACAGGAAACTACGGCAGATAATTTTGATGTTTGGGTGATGGCCACAATAGAACAGGTTGCTCCACTTAAAACTAAGATTTGCACTAGAATTAAAGCATCCACACCCTGGTTCTAGGGGGAACTAAAAGACCTCAGATGGCAGTGTTGGAGGCAAGAACAGAAGTGGAGGGCAAATTCTACTTCAGAAGAGAAGTGTAACATCAAGAGCTGATACTTATGTACAAGCGTGCCAATGTGGCTGCCAAATTCTCTTATTACATTAACAGTTTTTTTTGTGAATCGGGCGCAGACGTTCAAGGTAGTCTATATTTAATTACCCCACCATACATTATTATCACTAAGAAGCAGTTAAGTGTTCAAAATGTACGCTATATTTCCAACTCACTTCAATGTATATCATTGTACTTCAATGACATTATGAGCTGAAAAAATAACAATGTGATATGTCAAAATGCTTAAGCACTGAAAAGGAAATCTGAATATTAAAAAGTTTTAGGTGCGTTTCATTTTTAATGACTGAAAATAATGCTCACGATTTAAGATGTATTTTCTAGGTGCAGGTCTGATTTTCGAGGGGAAATGGTACAGCATGCATTTGTCAGTTAACCATGAATCACAAAGTTAGTAATACAGATGTGTTTAATTGTACAAGCATGAGAAATAGAACTCATATTGTTTACGGCTGTTTTACAAATGTTTCCATTGATAGTGGCTTTCCAAGAGACAGAACGGGAAACTCCAGTGTAACAGTTATCAGCATCCACTCTCAATGAAAAGTATATTCACAGACATTTGCAATTGCATTTTCCACACAGTTAAGCACAAATTAATTGCCAATGATGGATTCAGAAGTAAGTGATTCTGCAAGTGTACAAAAGTGCGCCAATTATTGCAGTTTTTGCAAGGCTTAAAAGTCAGCGCTGTACAGGTTGACAAAACATTGTAGTCCTTCTTCTATTTTTGTGAGATGCCAGTGACACTCCTAACGAACTCTTCAAGGTGGTTAAAGAGCTCTCTATTCCCCTGGTCCCCTTGGTTAGCTGTTCACCGATCTTGCCAGCAGCCAGAAGCCACAGGTTACTCATCAACCTGAGCCTTCCAATTTGAGTACTTCGACCATCTCCAAGAAGTCTGAGAGCCTACAAGCCCAGCTTTCTCATTTACAGTCAGAAGCAATATAGCTGTTTTTACTGGTGCCCACTCCCCTACCCTCACCTTGGTCCTGATGAAGACCCCGCCCACAATGCGCGAAATCGGCTGTTCCGTCTAGGGGTCGAAACGTCGACACTTCTATATATATATTTTTGTCAGACATATTCAACAGAGAATGTTTATCTGTAATTGTGTCATGACTTGACATTTAATGCATTTGACAGGAAAACTGTCGGGATAGCTTGCAATTATTCTACTGATGCATTTATGTACGCACTACTGTCCTTTTTCACAATCCTTCCCATACACTTATCACCTCACCCTTCTTTGCACCTGCCTTTTACAAACATATATCCATTTTTTTTATTTGTTCTGTACTGTCTAAATTGATTAATTCAAATATTGTGATGCAATTAAATCACATCCTTTGTTGGAAAGACTGTATGGTGGTGCCTGACTCTGATTAGATACTATTGATTATTTCTTGTACTGATTTATCTGTTTCAATTACTTTCCACTGGGACACTATCTCATTGTACCACTATTTACCCAGGCCCAGTGGCTTTTGGGTCGCCCCATTGTTTCATAACTATTCCCCTGGTCCAGCAGTCCTTGTAGAGCTCTCAAAGTTTCTGCAACAACATTGCATTTTACTTTAGCGATAAGATCTTGAAAATCTTCTCTGACTTTAACATCAATGAGGATTGGCCTCCCCTCACTTACGCTGCAGAGGACTGGTGAACGGTACTCTATTGCAACTATGGCCGCTTCCCCCCCCCCCCATTTCCCTTTTGAAAGTAAAAATTATTTTTATGCACATGACATCGGGTTCACCGGATGACCCCCTGTCCTCCCAGAGTCTTACAACTTGTACCGGATCAGATTGCAACCTTTTTAAAAAAGGTCTACAATCAGATATTAATAAAAGGAGTGTTTACCCAACTTTGGTAGGAGACACTAGTTATTCCCCTTAAAAGAAACCTTATGGAGATCCAGAGGACCTCAAAAACGTTCACCCAATCTCTCTTCCGCCTGCATCGGGTAAAATCTTTGAAAAATATATCAACCAGGAGCTGGCCAAGTTTATTGCTGTCCAGCACCTTCTGGCCCCTCACAGAATGGGTTCCGGAGTGGTCATAGTACTGAATTGGCACTGGCTGCAGTGATTGATTCCATTTGTTGCCAGGTGGATCAAGAGGGGCTCCCATCTTGGTAACGTTGGATCTGTCAGCGGCATTTAATACGATATCCCCATCCCTCCTGGTGTCAAGCAGAGTTGAGGGATACCACTTTGGTCCTCCTGGGCTCCTTTTTGATGAATAGGACCTGGTCAGTTGTGGGAATTTCAGGGCAGAACCATTCCAGCTCCCTTGTTGGGTTCCTCAGGGGTCCCCACCCTGTTTAACCTATATGTTGCCCCATGGCTTAACTGGTGCGGTCTTTCAGCTTTCAGGTATTGCATATGCAGACGACACCCAAATCATCATCTCTATATAAGATGATATGTTGCTGGTTGCAGAGACGTTCAAACTCTGTATGATTGATATCAGCTTCTGGATGAAGGAGAATTGCTTGAAATGAAATACTGAAAAGACAGAGATCTTGGTTTTGGGGGCACAACACTCGGTGTGGTCAGAACTTTGGTGGCCAGAGACGTGAGGTCCTTTACCTACACCAGTTATCTCTGCCAAAAATCTAAGGGTTTTCTTTGATAATACCCTTATCTTTGATACTCAGGTCAATAGGACTGTGAGTTCTTGCTTGTTGATTATTAAAATCCTGAAAAATATTTTCCCATTCATACCTGGTGAACTCAGGTGTAGCAGTGGTTATTGAGTTAATTACATCGCGCCTCAACTATTGCAATGCTTTGTACTTAGACATCAATAAATCCTCGCTTAACACACTGCAGGTCTTTCAAAATGCGGCAGCCCATCTGTGCTGGATGTACCTAAACATCTTTCAGTCAGGGAAGGCATGTGCTCCCTTCACTGGCTGCCACTTAGAAAGCGTGTGATTTTGAAAGTGCCCTGCATGGTCCATTTGGCTCTTCACCATCAAGGGCCGATGCGCCTGAGAACAGCATTTCATTGGTATATCCCTAAGAGACAGCTTAGATCATCTTCTCTTAGGAAGGTGACCATTTGTAGATTCCGGAAGGACAGGTGGGTGGGGCACTCCTTTTAGTAGCAGCAGCCAAATTATGGAATAACTTGCCCACACACATTGCCAGTTTGAACTCCTATGAAGTTTTCCACAAGCAACTGAAAACCTGGCTTTTCTCCCTCTTGTGATTGTAGCGCTATGTTCTTTTAGCAGCTGTTTTCTATACCGTGTTAGTGCTTTGACGCCTGTGGGCATAATGTGCTTTACAAATTTATTTCATTTCAGTGCTCCAAGATTCGTGGGTCATGTGCCCTGCACACTTAGAGATAGACACAAGAATCGTTTTCCACTCTTCCTGAAGTCTGCATGGGCGTGAGGGAATCCCAACACTTCCCATGTCTCCACTCGTAGTTCCCCTTGTCTTCCCATGTCCCCCTGTGGTGTCTGTGTGCCAGGGACTTAGGTGATCAGTTGTAATCCCTGAGCGGCGGAGCTTCTCAGGGCACGATTACTCCGCTCGCTGCTTCCACAGGTTTAGGGCCCAGCCACTGTCCCCTGTTCTGGTGGGCAGGCAAGTCATTTCTGATGTTGCTAGATGCCATGGGACAGTCTCTAAGGTCAACCACTAAGCAGCTCAGTCACCATTTCGGTGATCACAATCTATCAGGACAGGATGCCAGCTTTATCCCTAATGGGAGGAGTCACAAGTATGCACCTGCACCCAAGAGCACCGAATCGCCCACAGGCGAGCCAGGGGTGTTGATCTGATGTGTTTGTAGGACAGTGGGAATCAGTTTGCCTACAATGTCGGGCCACTGGCGAGGAGCTCCAGTGTTATGGATACTGCACCAAGTTCTGCAGTCTGCGGCCTTCCATCTTTTCATACCATAAATAATATGTATATTACAGATGGAAAATGCACATAGGGTGATATTTAAATGGCTTAGCACCCAGTTAGGCTGCAATTTACTGTGCGATATATAAATTGGTTCTTTATACCAACAACAGTAAAATCCTAATATAAAATAATAATACGAAACCGAGTAGAACAGAATACGGTCATGTGCATTGCCTAATAGCCGTATATGCTAAAAACGTGTAATAATTGTCGGTCTCCTCGCCTCATTTAAAGAGACTGCGCGTGCGTTCCTAACTTCGCAGCCTGGGTATAAACTGCAAACATCCAGGCAGCATCATCAATGGTTTAAGGTACCAGACCTAATATTACTGGTAGGCACAAATGTACATTGTGACCGCCCCAAACGCCTCACCCATGCACATAGCATCCCCTTACTCCATGAATACAAGGTTGTGTCGCGGTCCGCGGCGGTGTTGATTCCAGCTTCTGGTGCTGCTGCAGGTGCAAATGGGCCGCATTTGGGTCAGAGGGCTGATCCGGGCCACGCATCTGCAGCTTTGTAGGCCCTTCACCTCCGCGGGCCTGAAAGCGTGAAGCCGGGCAGGGCCTAATGCGCATTAGCACCACAAAGGCTGCGGGGCGGCCGAGCGAGAGGATGAACTTTAATTTACTGAAGATTTATTAGGCCTCATGAAACCAGGCCCGAACCTCCCAACTTCTCTATCATATACCCCTCAACCGGAGGGGAGCCCTTTGTTTTAGCCGGGGCGGGGAGGGGGCTCATTGAGGATTACTCAGCTACAAATCTCGTTGCGCATAAAAGGACGAAGGAGACAGGGAAGAGCGCTCTCCAGCAAGGGTTCACGCTCTGCACACACAGCACAAAAAGCTGGCAAATATGCCGGGAATGCCCTTTCACAGCTGCGCCCAACCCTCAACTTTTATTCTTTTTGGGGATACTCTTTGAAGGGGGACTTGTTTACCCAAGCAGATTAATGCGCGTGGCAGAAGCGCCATTCCAAGGTGTCCATGTGAAACTGCTCCACAAAGGTGCGCGCGGTGGAGGAGGGGCTGTCGCACTAGAGCGCTGTAACTTATCCGCAGGCTTTTCTTGTTGTCTGTTTTGCCGCCCTTTGTGCTCGTTGACATTGGTTGCGATGGATGGTTGCGCCGGCTCCTGCGGCCGGGTTGTGTTTCCGGTCTGTGTCGCTGTCCTTCGGTTGACTTCAGTCCACAGTTCGCTGGGACGCAGGTGACCCGTCCTACACCAGCCTGGCTTGCTTTCCATCCTGAGTTGGATCGTGTTAAGAGTGTTTGGCAAAACATTAGCGAGGAATGCCTTCTGGAGAGAGCTCCGATGGAGCTTTGGACCACTTCACCTACTTTTGGAGGGCTTTCGGAAACACTGGCGAGGAATGCTTCCTGTCTGAGAGAGTCTCGGACTAAGGCTATGCCATCAGAACCAGCCCCTGGGCACACATATCTTTACGTTTTATGAGTCCTTTATGATCACAACTCTTTCATGACAGTGCCTAGAAGGAAGGTGGGTGCAAAAAGTAGCCAACAGAGCTCTAGAGAAATGCTTCTCTGAGGTTCCTGTGTCACAATTACTCATCTAAACACTATGACCAGCAGATCTTAATGCATCCCATGTTTTAATGTACCTGTTTGGCAGAGGTAGATGCCACCCACTGACTTCTCTGGAAGCCTTGAGAATATCACCAATTTCTCATGTAGAGATGAAAATAAAGATGCAAATAAACAATGGCCCATACGGCATTCCTGTGTGGAAATGTATGCCTGGCAGATTCTTAACACTTTAGGGACTTAGGGACTGAACTATCAAATATGTTAAGATTGCAGCAAACTTCCCATTTATGTGTATTGTGTTACCCTTTTGTGTGAAAAGTCTTAACAAAAATATAACCTTTTCCTCCAACAAAGGCCCTCATTATGAATGCTCCAGTGTCAGATGCTATAAGTGTTTTGACTGCAAAAATGGGGCATCACGTTACACATATATTACGAAATAAAAGTAAAGTACATTTTAGAATTAAAACACAAGCACTGGCACCCAGAGAGGAGTGAGGAGCATAGAAGAGTGGGGGAAATAAACCAGTGCAACTAGAGGGAGGAGAAGTAAAAAGGCAGTGAAAGCAAGGAAACATGTACTCCCATTAAGCACTTAAGACAAAATAAAGAAGTAGTATGGTATGCAATGGAAGAATGCAACTCATCCAGAGACAACACTCCTGGGTGGGACAAACAAGTATAGGAATGAAAGCCAACAATTCAAGAGCAGATAGGTGACAGACAACACAGCCAACCAATGATGAGCAAGAGGCTGACCCAAATTCCACTCTAAATATTTCTGTATGTATGGGTAACAATGGATCTGCATATGACAGCCTCTGCTCCTCCAATGTGTGGTACATGATGGGACACGTAGTCCCAGATCAGATGTCATCAGTCCTGTGGGCATTGGCACTGACTGTGCCCATTACTGTTATTGACAATGCATCACCTAGGGCCATAACCAGGCATGCACCGTTATGGATGTCCATGTTCATAATCAGGAGGGACCACAGCACACCAACCACAAGTCCGTGCATTGGTCTCACAGGCCCTGAAAGTAGGCACAATGTCTTGTTTTGTTATCAGGTTATTTCTGGGCTTTCTGTGAATGTATTTAGGCGTAAGGGAGAGGGTCTGGCAGTTGAGCTGGCGGTGGTTCAGGTTGAGCCAATATCTATAAAATATTTACAACTGTAACGAAACTAGGAAGAAACTACAAGGTGAACACAGTCATTGGAGAGACGGACGTCACTTCCCCCCTGATTTCATGCAGGTCCCGGGCTCACCCGCCTTATTCCTCCTTCCCCTTGTCGCACACATGCAGCTTTACTCAAGTGTTTTCTTTGGGCCCTGCCTCCCCTGGCACTTTGGGACTACTCTCCCGTGCCATCCGGTCTTGTTCTGGTACTCCAGACCCCGTGGTCTCTCCTTCAAGACGTCCCTTCTTTGCGCCCAGTTCTACACCACCCTCCGGCCCTGAAGAGTCACGGGATTACCCCCATTGTGACGAAACACGTGTCGGCTGGTTCTTCTTTTGCTTTATTTCATCATTAAATAATTATGATTCACACAACTGATGTTGATCTTGAATTGGGCTACTTTTGAGACTTTGCTTTGATCTGTTATCCCAACTACGTGTGCACAGGACATTGTTCATGAACACAGCACAGTAGTCACAGTATCTGCCATAATAACAAAATGAATTTAATTTGTGTCTAACTTGATCATGTTAAAATACACTAAAGTCACCAATGACGTATGTCATAGCGATTCACAACTGATGAAACTTCTATGTGGATTGTATGAAGCTGTAATATACAATATCAGAACTTCTGTAAAGTATGCACACGTCTACATTAGTAAGTGACATGTGGACGTGGTCAAAATATCTACAAAGGCTCTAGTTATGAGTCTCTTAGAAATCCTGATTTGGGCAGTAACTGGAGTTAGCCACCATCCTACTTCCCCCCCTCACACATTTCACAAAGAAAAACCTTGCAAAAGAAGTGTAGACAAAAGTGCCCACAATATGAAAAAACATGATTTCATTGATGCACAAACACCGTTTCCTGTGGCTATTCTACATTACTCAGGGCAATATCACATCTGTGTTGCAATATCGCACCCAGGAATCAACATATCTGGTGGTTTTGATATTTCTGGTTGTGATAGTATTATTGCGGTTTGCACTCATCACCAGTATAAAGGCTTTCATTGTTGTCACTCTGCTGGAAAACTCTACTTCAACCAGAAAATGCAGCGCAGGCGAGATGGACACATAATCTGTATCTTTTTGTAGTTTAAAAAGATTCACAATTTCTTTTACACACTAATCTGAAATTCTAAACCTGACTAAACCAAGTGAAAGTAGTGCAGAAAGAGTTGGAAAGTCTATCGTGTACCCCAGTTGTAGAAGAAGGAAGGAGTGCAATTTAAAGCATTTTTTACATAATAAAATAATTGAATTTCACTGTTTAGCTCAGCATGTCCATTTAGAAATTCTTCTGTGTGGCGACCAGGGACAAATAGAATTAGGAAAACAAATGAAGGACACAAATGTTATGCAAATCATTGTGTTTCCGCAGTTTTGTCACTCTGGGGGGAAATAGACTCTCCAGCATGCGCAGGCATGCACCACTCATCACAGAATAAATAACAGTTCTTTTTGTGAATCGGGCGCAGACGTTCAAGGTAGTCTATATTCAATTACCCCACCATACATTATTATCACTAAGAAGCAGTTAAGTGTTCAAAATGTACGCTATATTTCCAACTCACTTCAATGTATATCATTGTACTTCAATGACATTATGAGCTGAAAAAATAACAATGTGATATGTCAAAATGCTTAAGCACTGAAAAGGAAATCTGAATATTAAAAAGTTTTAGGTGCGTTTCATTTTTAATGACTGAAAATAATGCTCACGATTTAAGATGTATTTGCTAGGTGCAGGTCTGATTTTCGAGGGGAAATGGTACAGCATGCATTTGTCAGTTAACCATGAATCACAAGGTTAGTACTACAGATGTGTTTAATTGTGCAAGCATGAGAAATAGCACTCATAGGGGCAGATTTACAAGCCCCTTGCGCCACTTTTGCGTCACTTTTCCCATGTTAAAAATGACGCAAAAGTGGCGCAAGGGCCTTGTAAATAAGCCCCATATTGTTTAGGGCTGTTCTACAAATGTTTCCATTGATAGTGGCTTTCCAAGAGACTGAACGGGAAACTCCAGTGTAACTGATATCAGCATCCACTCTCAATGAAAGTATATTCACAGACATTTGCAATTGCATTTTCCACACAGTTATGCACAAATTAATTGCCAATGATAGATTCAGGAGTAAGTGATGCTGCAAGTGTAGAAAGTGCGCCAATTATTGCAGTTTTTGCAAGGCTTAAAAGGCAGCGCTGTACGGGATGACAAAACATTGTAGTCCTTCTTCTATTTTTGTGAGATGTCCCAGTTGTTGCTTTTCAAAATTTCGTCATACTAACTAACGCTGGAATTAGGTTACGGTTCGACCAGGAACTTGGAGAAATGATTCCGAGAGAAGCCAGGCAGCTCCGAGGCACCGTGTGTAACATTTCTCCATCCTGTTGAATCACTCAAGCGCTAGGGTTGCAGGGTGATTTGTGACTGCACGTGTAATTAGTAGAACAGCAGTTGGTATTGTTCCTGTCACTCAGCATCACCACAAGTGACAATAACAAAAGCTTTCCGCACTCTCTCAACACGACACAGCCGGGAACTGTTCTTTCACTCAAACACACACTCTTGGTGAGGACTAGTAGGATCCCTTTCCTGGTCGCACCCACATGAAGGCGGGCAGTATTTTTAAGGCTTTCTGCCATTCTCAAAGCACACTAGACCTGACTGGGAATTAATCTAAATGTTTACATTTTGCTCAGGTGGCCTGAGAAACGCCTGAGAGGCAACTTGATTTTGTACTAGAATGTGCAAGACTTCTTTTTAGAACTTTCAGAGTTCCGTGTGAACAATTAAAACAAAGTAAAAAACAGATGGTGGCATGTCCATACAGATAATTTGAAATGAAGATATTGTCTTATGAAATCAAGTAATTTGGAAAGTGTAAGTTGATCCTATCATAATGATAACAAGAAAGAGGGAGAGAAAAACATGAAACAAATTAATAAACATTAGCAAAGTCTGAAATCTGCTATTTAGCAATATTCATTAGCTTCATAAGAATATTAGCTTTTTAAAAGAGTCCTCACGTTCTGAATGTAGTTTCTTTCCTGAATGACTAAGAAACTGTAGGAAGGTAGAAATGGAATAGAAATTAAGAGCTTCTGACCCAGTGAAATATTTCTCAGCTCAGATAATCCACCTCTGCAAAAGAATTCTACAGTTCAGTTGTTTCCCAGACCAGAAGCAGTTTCAAATTGGGGCCACTGGAGACAGATTCACACAGCTTAATTAGGTCTCGCCTACTAAATAGCGTATGCGCTGTCTGTTGCAAGATGTATTCTTAGTTGACAGTGAGCTTAGAGTCTGCCCATTACTTACCATTGGTTGGCTTCATTGCCACTCTCAATTGCTTGCTTCTTATTCGTAGCTTGTGTGGGCTTTCTATCATATTTATGTCCCTCCCAAGGTGCATGGATGCATTACTTGTGTCCTTCCATTTTGCTCAATTTTCAGGTGGCATTTTTTGCTTTTTGTTTAAACGAAAGTGCATGTGTTTTCCAGCTGTCTCCCCATGCTTCTTCCCCTCCACTTTCCCTCTTGCACTCTTTCTTGCCCGTGCACTTCTCCTTTACCTGCTCTCATTGTTCTTTCGCCTGTTTACTTTTTATCCCCGCATGTTGCTCTATCTCCCTTTTTGTTTGCTTCTCTCCTTGTGTCCTTCGTGTTGCTTTCTCTCACCCACCTCTGTGCTGCTTCCACAGTTGCTTTCTCCCTGGCTCCTGTTGCTTCTCCCTACCCTCTCCCTCCATGATTCTGCCCCTATCCAGCTTATTGCTTCTGCCTTCAGCTCGTTCCAGGTTGCTGTTTTCCCTTGTATTTCACCCTTTACGCTTGACTCCCCAGAGAACTTGAGGATTTTGGGATCTGCTCTGCCAGAGAACAAATAGCCTGCAGGAATTTTGTATCAACATCCCCAGGGAATAAATACTGCAGCTCCACTTCTTAAGGGGCATTAGGGCACCAAGAGACCCAGAACCTACAATCATGGCCTGGGGTGTCGCCGTGGAAAAGGTCAGGCCTTCAGCTTTCTTTACTGAAGTGCAAAAATACACCTCCCCCCCCGACACATAACACCAAATGTGCACCTGCTTCCCACAGATGCTGCAGATTGAACCCCACAGAAGAGTAAAGTGGGTTCTTCTTCTATTTATGCTCCACACGATTTAGATTTGATCCCACAGACTTCACAGTTTGAAAACATCACAATGTTTAGTTCGTGCCTAAGTGCCAGCTTTTAGCAGTCTGTAGGCAAAGGCCTGTTGTGGGCCACAATGATTTAAGTGGGATAAAAAAGATGGTGGTGGGCGTTCCCTAAAGGGGCTTGGCCTAGGTAATTAGTAGTGTAGCGTACACCATGTGAACTACAATCCTGGGTTTTACCAAACATTCTGCCTGACCAGCATTTAGGTGACACACTGTGAGTGCATCTTAGAGGTTTGATATAAATGAGTAACAACATAATGATGTGGTTATAAATAAATAGAATTATGAATTACACATTTTACACATGGAACTATCACTATTTACACACTGGAAAAAGGCCAGAGGCTGAATGAGCACGTAATCTGAAAACTTTTATGGCCCACTGACTCACACTGCCTTCAGCATCAGCCTCAGAGCTCTCCATCATGCACCATTGTGTACACACTCCCACAATCAGAACTCACCCTGACGTCTAAATGTGATTCAGCAAGCATACCAGCATGGAAGCATAGGAAAATCCAATAGCTTTGTCTTTTAGAGCTTAGACATCTCGGCTTTGTGAATTCTTAGTAAAATCAATGCCAATTACAATACAAAATTGTACTAAAGTAAAAAGAGATTCAAATGTTAACTTAGGGCCTCATTACGACTGCGGACGGACTTAAGTCCGTCTGCCATCATCTCAGAATGGGGACCAGCCGCCCATGAGGCGGCCTACCCACACTCCTAATTACAATGCGACAGCCACCACGGCGATCGCATTGCCTATATTTTGTATTGCGGTGGTGATGCGGTCAGAAGCCCCGCCGCAATACAAAAAATAGGGTGTTTACATATCCTTGCACTACTTGGCAGGCAGGCACCGTGCGGTGCCTGCCACATGGTACAGGGATATGATGGTGACCATGAGGGCCCATGTACCAGCCCCTTGGGGTAAGGGGAGCCGGCTACGTGCCCCCAAGTCTGTTTCCACCAGCCGTTTCACGGCGGGTTGACCGCCGCAGAACGACCGGCAGAAAGGGATATTGTAATCCCCACGACGGTGCCTGACAGGCACCGCCACCATTCTGAAGATGGAGGGCGGTCCGCCAGGCGGTCAGAGTGCTTCCGACCGTTGGGACCGTGTCGGTCGGTTTTTCCGACTGCCAACACACTGCCCGCCATCATAATGTGGCGGGCGGTCATTCATTCACCGATGGCGAGGAGACCGCCACCGACAGGCTGTCGGTGGCAGTCTCCCCGCCATAGTAATTAGGCCCAAAGTCTTTACTTATGTAAAATACGCAAAAATATGCACAAGTTGCTTAAACCATTGGCAAAACCAAAAGGGCCCAAAGACGAGGCCCATTGGCCTTGCCAATGCTTGCTTTTTTAAATAGGAGACAAGTAGATTTTGTGCATGTAGACAACCGTTGAAATGCATTGTAAAAGTATGGGAACTGTGACCCTGAGTGCAATGGGGCGGAATCAAAGACAAAAATAAAATATTTATTAACTATTTTGTTGTTCTTTCACTTTTCTGTAACTGCATATAAAATAACGCACAAACCTTTAATGTAAATTGAATTAATTGGGTGGAAATACCATATTTTAAGTTATGAAACTTCTATTGATGAATGCAATCACAGCAGATGTCTGTTTGTCCAAGCAGAAAGCCACATAATTGAATCCTTGTTGATGCAGTCCAGACTAGTGACTTATGTATTTTTAGAGAAACAAGGCCCTAGCTTGTGGCAGAAAGTACTGTAAATATGTAAGTCATTATTTTAAAATTGCATTACACACATGATGACATAGGTTGTCCAAAATGTGCAAATAGATTTAGGTTCAAGATAAAACAAGGGCTTCAGCTTCTTGCACAATTCAATGAGAAGTAGAAGTCCTGGGGAGCGTAGGTGTCTGGGAGGTTGGTGGAAAGAGATGTGCCTGCTCAGATAGGTTCACCTAAGTTGTGTAGTGCCTTGAATGTGTGTGTGGGGAGATTGAAATGAGCCTGTTAGTATATAGGGATCCAGTGGAGCTTCCTGAGGTGTGGTGTGATGTGAGTTCTGTGTGGGAGGTTGAGGATGGGTCTGGCTGCCAAGTTTTCTATTGGTTGTAGTCCTCTGTATCGTTTTTTGGTGATCCCAGTCTAGAGAGTGTTCCCATAGTCGAACTTGGTTGTGGCTAGTGCTTGAATGATGGTTTTTCTGGTGTTGCTTGGGAGCCATTTAAAGATCTTCCTCAGCATCTTCAATTTGTGGAAGCAGGATGCAATGATGGCATTTACTTGTGCTGTCATGTCCAGTTTGCTGTTGATGCTGTTGATCCCTGGCATGGGTGCTCAATATGGATGTGGGTCTGAGTTCAGCAGTCCACCAGTTGGAGTCCCATCATGAAGTATTCTTGCTGAAGATAACTACTTCTGTCTTTTTGGTGTTGTGATTGAGGCAATTGGCTTTCATCCAGTTAGCCACTTTGGTAGCAGGTGGTGAACTTGCTTTTTGTGTTCGGATTCTTGTCAGAGAGGGAGGGTATGGTTGCATGCCTTTGGTTTAAGAGAAGATGTTGAGGTTGTGTTTATGGATGACGTTGGTCAGAGGGATCATGTATGCACTGCAGATGGTGGGGCTGAGCAATGAACCTTGTCAGATGAGTTTGCAGGCTACAGAGGAGTACATTGCCAGGCTGACAGCTTGTATTCTATCTGCATCGAAGGATCAGATCCAGTGGAGAGTGGGTTCTTGGATGCCAATCTTGTGCAGGCGCCTGATGAAGATGGGCTTTTAGACAGTCTCAAATACTACAGAGAGGTCCAAGAGAATGACTGTTGAGTCTCCTCTGTCAAGGATCATGTGGAAGTCATCTGTGGCGGCGATGAGTGCTGTTCCTGTAATGGGGTTGGGCCTGAATCTGGACTGCATGGGGTCAAGGAACAAGTGGTTGCTGAGGTGATTGGTGAGGTGCCAATTGATTAGTTTCTCAAAGACCTAGGGTATGGTAAGAGGGAGATGGGTCTGTTGTTGGAGACCGTGGCTGGGTGAGTGGATGGTTTTATGAGCAGGAGTGTGATGGTGGTGTGTTTCCAGGTGTCTGGGAGCGTGGCTGAGTCAATAGAGTGTTGAGGATGGGTGTTAGTGCTTCACTGATTGGTGGGAGTCCTTTGATGAATGTTTGTTAGGGCCAAAGGTCTGATGGGGCCCCAAATAGATGGTCTTCATGGTAGCGGCGGTTTCCACTGTGGTGACAGCAGGCCACAAGGTCAGAGTTCATGCCTCGGCCATGATGGGAAATTGAGTTGTGATGGTGAGGGGGTCTGGTTGAGGGTCAAAGTTGAAAAATATATGGCAGTGACTTTGTTACACAACAATTCAGAGAGTTTCTTCCAAAGGTATTGCGAAGGGGTGATGTTGCTGAAGGCGTCTTTGATATTGGCGAAGATTGTCTTACTGCTTTTTGTGCTGGTGTCGATGTTGTCTGCAAGAGCTGTGCACTTGGTGTTCCATATCTACTGGTGCTAGCGTCTTAGGGAAGATTTGAAGATGCCCTTATCAATGGTGTCTTGACCTGTTCTCCATTTGTGTTCTAGTTGCTTGCAGTGGTGGTTTGTCAGCATGAGTTTCTCTGTGTGCCAGCTGTCCTGTGGTTGGGCTCTTGACATGGGGTTGATCTTAAAGAGAGCCAGGTTTTTGGCACCTGCAGTGATGCAGCTGTTAAGGTTCTTTATGACTTTTGGCAACTTGCTGGTATGCTCAAGTCTGTGCACAGAGAGGGCTTTTCCAGCTGCAACGAGCAGGCAGGTGGTGGTAGGTTTGTGGTGGTGTGGCCTGTGTATGCTGAAACTGACTATGGTATTGTCTGTCCAGGTAGCTGTTGCTTTCTTGTCGACTGTGATATTGCTGATTGAGGAGTAAATCGGGTCCTATAGGTGCCCGACTGTTAGGGTGGGCTTGGTAACATGCTGGGTGAGGTCAACGTGTCTTACATTTTCTAGAAGGCCCGGTACAGTCTTCTAGGTGAAAGTTAAGGTCTCCAAGGAGGATGAAGGTGTTGGTGTTGATGGTAAGGGGTGTAAAGAAGTCTGTGATGTCGACACTGGTGCTGGATCATGGTGGTCTGTATATGAGGGATCCTCCCAGGGAGAATTTGGTTGTAATGCGTATCTTGAACGTGAGGTGTTCCATGTAGCTGGTGGGGGAGTCCGTGTAGATGATGCAGCTGATGGTGTCTTTGAACATGATGGAGGTCTTGCCTGGCAATCTTGTAGTTGGAGGGGATGGCTGTTGCGATGGTCGGTGCAGTGGTTGAGTTTAGCCATGTGTCTGTCACGATGAGCACTTCCGGAGCATGGTTGTGTAGCAGGTCCCATATTTCCATGGCATGTTTGGTAAGTGAGTAGGTGTTGAAGAGCATGCATGAAAGTGTGGCATCCTGCGTGGGTGGTGGTTGATCTGTGTGAGTGTGAGCTGGTGGCTGGCTTGTGTGAATGTGAACAAGTAGGGTGTTGGGAGCTGTTGGTGTGGTAGTGGTAGGTTTAGGGTGGGGGAGAGTGCATGAGATCTTGCAGGAGGTGCATTTGAATGCTCCCTCTGTTTTGTGCAGTGGGGCAGCAGTGAGGTGAGCGGCAGCCGGGGTTGAGAGCGCGGAGGAGTGCAGCAGGGTAGCAGTGGGAAGGGGGAGGAGAAGGGTTCCTTAAGTCAAAAATTTCAACTAAAACTGTGCCTTTCATCATGAAAATGTGCCATCCTTTTAGACTTGGTTGCTAAGCACTCTCTCATGACCCCATATACAAAAGCATGCAACACGCACTAGCCACAAGAAAGACCCTCAGAATCTTTGGCAACGTACATACCTTCTCCAGGGGTCACAGATCTTTGGCCCTAGGAGACATTGGATTTCAGTGGTAACAGCCGTTAGAGCTTTTGGAGTTCTTCCTCCTCTTTTGACAGTGCTTAATTTGAGCCGGTGGTTGCAGGTGGGGCCCACCAGCTCTCAATTTTGGTAACCACCACTTATTCTTTCTCAACAAATTATGATCCAGAGCAAGAAAGAGAAAAACACAAAAGGGGAAGAAAGGAGGAAAAGAAAAATGGAAAATCAGTGGGAAAGGAAGAAAGCAGGGATGGAAAAGCACCTGCAAGAATAAAGTAAAGAGACGGGGAGTGTCTGCTGGTGGATTAAAGAGGCATGACTTGGAATCAAGACTACGCAGCCTTGATATTTGGCACCATGGCCTTCAATAGCACCAGCCAGGAGCTTCTGAGAAAATCTTTAGGTCCCGGTACTTATTCATTTATGAACTAAACACTGTCTTCTGGCATCCTCCAGGGTCAATCTAGGCACTTTGTGGTGCTCTCTGACCTTCAGGAAACTCAAAATCAGCAGATATATATACATTTTAGGCCACCCCTTGGCCTTATAGCTCTTTACTTTAGTCCTAAATGCTTTGCTTCAATACAGCTAAATTGGCTATGTCAGCTTTATTTTTCTTTTTAATCTTTTTTTAAACATAGGGTGCTCCTGCAATTCCGAGGCAGCTGTACTGTCTCACACTACTCCCACCAGGCTGGCAGACTCCCAAGGGACTGTGTGGCAAGCTATTTCCTTCCACCTACCCAGCTGGGAATCTCTGTCTCTCTTGACATGGGGGGCAGTGGTGATAGCGCAATAGTGTTCCTCAGGCCTGGAGAGCCCCCTTTCTTCACTGGCCTGGAGGGATCCTTGGGTTGGAAGATTAAGGTGGCCGTTGCTTTCTATCTGTAATGGAGGTTGATTTAAAAGAATTGTGGGATGCGCTCAGGCCCCTTGGGCCACGTCACAGGTTTCCTGGGGCAAAAAGTAAATCCCACTTTGGATTTAATTGCAAGGTGGGTGCCTTTGCCCTTTTAGCTACTCCTGCAGCTCTGCTGATGCTGTGCAAGAGCAGATGTTGGAAATGCCAACATCACAGTCCCTGGTGCAATGCTTTGCACATGTTTCTCAGCCTTTTGTTCCTGGTGGTGGTCCCTACCCACCACTACCCATGTTTGAAGACCTCTTTTACACCATTTTTGTGCTTTTCAGTTGTAGTCTTGATTCCCGTTTTGGAAAACACTTTGCTGGGAAATTTCTGTTCTTTGACTGGAAGACTATGTCCCAGGATTGAAACACTGTACAAGTAGCTGGAAATTCGTGTGTCTGTCTCTGGGTCACCAGCAAGTGTCCAAAACCATTATCCTGCAGGAAAATACAGTCACCAGTCATTCTGGGGAAGACACACTGATTCAAAGTTCTTAGTGTAAAGTAACCATACTAGTTTCCCTCACTCTCCATTATGTCAAGATTTTGAATTGTATTTGTGACAGTTAAATTAAGGTACAGAAACCAAACTCCTTTTTATGTCTCACCCTTTGTCTCTCGTACTAAGCCAAAAGGGTATAGCCTGTTAGAGCTGATTCATTGCCTGTCATTTGTGGGGTTTACTGTCACTCTCATTTGCTCACTTCTTATTCCATGGCTTCTTTTCCATTTATTGTGTTTGTTCTTCTACTATACCATACCTTCTTTACCATCCCTTTGATTGGCTGACTTGTATCCTTCCATCTCTCATATTTAGGGAACTGTTTTTTTCTGTTTCTTTCAGCACTCCATGAGAGTGCATGTGTTTTCTTGCTTTCTCCCTCATGTGATGCTTCCCCCCTTAAATACCTGCCCCCACAGTCTGTATTGTTTCCCACCCCTTGCAGATTGTCTGTAAAAGCACAGCACCAGGCTTATTTTTTTCCAGGGTGTGTGTACAAAGTGCAGACTTTAAGGATTTTCTTTGCTTTAGCTCCTACATTCCACATATTGCCCAATGAGTCAGACCTTGGCACACAACAGCTTTTATGGCTCTGCACTCATGTAACTGACGTTTGAGACAGATAGTGAAGTTAGCATGACTGAAAAGTAGATGTCTCATCTCCTGGAGACCCATACATCTACTTCCTAGGCTACTACAGAGTGCCAAATGTCTTGAACATGTTTCATTTCTAGGTCCTTTGGAAGGTAAGTTAAGCTTTGGCAAGCATTTTCCTTTAAACTTGCTTATTATTTTAAAATTATGTTCAGAGTTTCCTGTGGGAAAGGTATTTGATAAATAAACCATGCCATTTTTTAAAGATTGAAAATATTGAATTCAGTTTTTCGGTTTTGAGATACCTTAAGTCTGTGTATGCTTTCTCTCTGGTAGTTTGAAATGTTCTGACTCTTTTACTTATTTTAAACAATGCTTCACAAACTAGCATTGGCAAAGCCAATAGCTTGGCACTCTCATCATAAAGGTGATAGTTATTGGCTTCCACAGTACTTTTTATGTGAGAGATGTCCATATAGCTGGGAGTCATTTGGGGATTCATTAGGTGAATTGCAGTATAAAATCCAAACCATTGATTAAACCACTTTTTCAGCAAATCTCATAGACATATCATAAATTCAACTTTAAAATGTCTTACTACCTGCATTGCAGATATTAATGCTTGCTACGGTGCCGCTGCCTTGCATAATCAGGGAACATTATCGGCAACAGAGCTTACATCCACAAGGGTACAGGAAACCATATGGCTTTATGCAGATTAATAAGTTCTGCTTGCTAAGAGGTCTGCTGAAATCTCCTCCCAGTAATATGAGAAATATTATGCTTTGGTGCCATATTAGGGATAAATATTATTTGGGATAAGTCTGAGACATTCTTGCCAACACCTGATACTAGATCATGTATCCCGGAGTATTCCCTACAATAGTGTTTGGGTTCTGTTAAACATCCTATGGTGATGATAAATACACCTAGAGATGTAACGATCTGTGACAATTATGGACCCGCAATAGATAAGCTAAACTCACTGATTGGGAAGTGGGTCAAATTGCCACTGTCAATGGCTGGTCAAATTTCTCTTATAAAAGTGATCATATTGCCACTTTTTTTGTATCTGTTCCCCAACATTCCTATTTTATTGCTGAAATCCTTCTTCATGACATTAGAAAGCCAGTCGATCCGCTTGATATGGGGAAGGAAGAACCCAAGAGTCAAAGGGTCTACGTTGATCCTTCCATACGCTAGGGGTGTTTTTTCTGTACCGCATTTTGAACTCTTTCATTTAGTTGCAAAAGCCCATAATGTTCTGAATTGGCATCTCCCCCTCTTCTGCTGCCACATATTGTTGCTGAAAGGGAGGTAGTCAAACAGTGAATTTTAGCAATGTATCTGTACTGTCTCACAGCCAACCCCAGGAACGTTCACAGTTGCGTGCACCATGGAATCACTGCTCAGGAAAGTTGGGCTTGCAGGTTTATATTAGCCAGTGAGTCCACAGAAAAACAACATGGCCCTCTCACCAATTATGGAATAGGCAGTAGTGCATACCCTTAGAAAACACAGTCTGGTACAGGTGGGTCAACTCTTCCAGGATATAATTGTTAAGTCAGCAGAGCAGTTCAAAACTCTGGCCAATATCAGCCCCCTAGACATATTGATATATTGCAGACTATGTAATACAGTAAAAGCCCAATACCTCTCATTCCCAGTAGAATCTTAAGCTTTTGTCCCCCCCTTACCAGTACAATTACATTGAAACATGTACCGGGGTGGGTCACTAATTTATACAGCTGGTTTGCAGAGACAGAACAGATGTGACAATACCAGTGATAGGGAGATGGCCTATAGACATTGGAGAGCAGTGGTCAGAAGATAAATGGGCATTGTGTTATGCACAGACTGCGCTCGTGTCTTCTAACCGCAGACATCGGCTGATACTTTACAAGTTCTTGCGGAGGATATACATGACTCCATAGAGATTGTATAAAATAGAGCCCGAAAATGATCATATATGTCAGAGGTCTGGGGTGCTGCATGCTGTGTTTATGTATCTGGCATGGTCTTCCCCAAGAATATTTTACTTCTGGCAGGCAATTGGTGGGGTGCTTAATAAGATGCTGTCACATACATTGTTAGTCACTCCATTGGGTATGTTGCTTGGATATGTGGCTGATGGCAGACATTGAAACATCAGTAGACATGTCCTACCCCATGTTTGGAAGGATCTGGGAAGAGGAAAAGGTGCCATCAGACTGAAAGGAGGAATATCTCATCAAGATCCCCAAGAATTGTGACCTGAGTAACTGTGCAAACTATAAAGGAATAACTCTTCTATCAACCCCAGGCAAAGTGTTCAACAGAGTCATCTTGAACACAATGAAGGAACAAATCGACACTCAGTTACAAGACCAGCAAGCTGGCCTCCGCAAAGATAGATCCTACACAGACTTAATTGCAAAACTTTGCAACATCATTGAGCAGTCGATGGAATGGAACTCCCTCCTTACGTCAATTTAATCGACTATCTGAAAGCATTCAACAGCATGGACAGAGAGACACTTTGGAACTCAGCTGCCACTACGGTGTGCCAGATAAACTTGCAAGCATTATCAGGAACTCTTACGAGGGAATGATCTGTAAGATAGTCCGTGGAGGCCAACTCATGAAAGCCTTCCAAGTGAGCACTGGAGTCTGCCAGGGTTGTTTGCTCTTGCCTTTTCTCTTCCTGCTGGCCTTAGACTGGATCATGAAGACATCCACAGCAAGGAGAAGAAATAGGATCCAGTGGACACTTGGATGCAGTTGATGAACTGGACTTTACCAACTAAATGGCCCTACTCTTCCATACCTATATGCAGATGGAAGAGAATACTGACAATGTGGCAGCCACATCAGCACAACTTGGCATCAACATCCACAGGGGAAAAACCAGGATCCTGAAGGCTATCAGTGCTAGCACAACTGCAGTCACTCTTGCAGGCGATGCCCTGGAAGAGGTTGAGGCCTTCACCTACCTGGGCAGTGTCATAGACAAGCAGGGCGGAACAGATGCCGACATCAAGGCAAGAATCAGTAAAGCAAGGGCCACCTTCCTTCAGCGAAATCAGATCTGGAGCTCCAAGGACCAAACGCTGCAAAACAAGATCACTCTTTTTAACACCAACGTAAAATTGGCCCTTCTGTATGGAACAGAAACTTGGAGGACAACAGTGACAACCATCAACAAAGTCCAGGCCTTCATCAGCACCAGTCTGAGAAAAATCCTCCAAATCTGCTGGCCAAACACCATTAGCAACAACGACCTATGGCAGCAATCTTTCCAACTGCCTGCCCATAAAGAAATCATGAAAAGACACCCTCAGAAAGCCCGCATCAAACACCACTAGGTAAGCTCTCACCTGGAACCCTCAAGGGAAAAGGAGAAGAGGAATGCCAAGAAAAACCTGGTGCTGAAGCCTTAAAGCTGACTGTATGGAGATGGGTTTCACCTGGAGTCAGATTGAAAGAAAAAGCAGGACAGAGACGGCTGGAGAGTCCCGGTTGATGGCCTATACCCCTAGGAGGGGTAATAGGCATAAGTAAGTAAGTAAGATTATCGACCTGACAGGTGTCGGATTGGTTTATACTTTTGTAGCACAGAACAATGAAAGTAATATGGCTCTCCGCTGGTGTGACCAGGATACCTCTCACTTCCTTGGCTAATGCTCTCAATGGGAATGTTTAATAACGGAATGGTAATATATGATGAGCTTGATGCATTACAATTGAATATGATGTGATGATCATGGCCTTGTTACTGTAAGTATTTGACTTTATCTCAATAAAATTAAAACATTTTAAAAAAGAGGGCTATTTTTCAGCACGCCGTTAGCCAAGACCTTTTGATTCTACAAACATTGGGCCCGATTCACAGAACTAACATAAGACAAAATCCTAAACTTACTACCATTTTGGTATTCACAGAAGGCACTTACTCATTTTGGTATTCACAGAAGGCACTTACTTACTCATTTTGAGTAACTTACTCATTTTGTGTAACTTACTCATTTTGTGTAACTTACTCATACAAAATGAATAAGTTACACAAAATGAGTAAGTTACACAAAATGAGTAAGTTACTCATTTTGGTATTCACAGAAGGCACTTACTCATTTATGAGTAAGTGCCTTCTGTGAATACCAAAATGAGTAAGTTACACAAAATGAGTAAGTTACTCAAAATGAGTAAGTAAGTGCCTTCTGTGAATACCAAAATGAGTAAGTGCCTTCTGTGAATACCAAAATGGTAGTAAGTTTAGGATTTTGTCTTAAGTTAGTTCTGTGAATCGGGCCCCGTATGTGTATGATATACTCACTTATAGTGGCACTCAGCATGCCCTCTTTATCCATTGGTTTATTGTGTCATTCACTTTCTTCTTCCTCCCGCTACAGCATACAGCTTGGGGTAGTGGGTCAGCCCACTTTAGCCATTGGCTAACTTCACTGTGAGTCAACGCGCTTTGCCCTTTCACGGGAAACACATCCTCACACAAAGTAGTCCCTTTAGTGCTAGGGACTTTTATAGCAATGTGTGATTTTCAAGACCAAACATGTGTTTCTTCTTTTAGGCATTTCTTTTTACATTGAGGATAATCCAGCAGCTTTCCAATAAAGTTTTCAAAAACCATGAAAATCAAGAGAAGCACTGACCATGCCAAAAGGCTGGTGCCAATTCCAGACCCATTGTCATTGTCAAGGCGTGTTACTTTTGGTGATGCTAATGAGGGGCAATAAAAACATTTGCAGTGAAGTGGCCCTGACCTGAACCAGCAGGACAGAAGCCCCAATGCCTTTAATACCGCTGGAGCATCTGGCATTCACCCTATTGAATTAATGATCATACCATCCATGGATACAACCCAAACTGAACATGTCTCTCACACACATTACCAAAGAAGCCAGAGACTCCGTCGTGTTTCACTGTAAAGAAATTAATCAGATTAGGTGCATGTATACTCCCGATCACATTGGTAGGAGGAAGGTTGGTTACTATCCCAAATGCTCTCCCATACTCTTTCCACTACATTCAATAAAAACAAGCATTGGCATAGCCAATAGGTCTCGCTTTTGGGACCTTATAAGTATTTAGTTATGCAGCATAATATCCTTGGTGCAACAACATTAACTGTTGCATGGTTAAACACTTATAAGGCCCCAAAGGCGAGACCTATTGGCTATGCTAATGCTTGAGGTGGTGTTGAGTGGTGTTGAGGTGGTGCTTAGTGATGCTGTGGTGGTGCTGAGTGGTGTTGTGGTGGTGCTTAGTGATGCTGTTGTGGTACTTAGTGGTGCTGTGGTGGTGGTGCTTAGTGATGCTGAGGTCGTGTTTAGTGGTGCTGAGTGATGCTGTGGTGGTGGTGTGGTGGTGCTGAGTGGTGCAGTGGTGGTGCTTAGTGATGCTGTTGTGGTACTTAGTGATGCTGTGGTGGTGGTGCTTATTGATGGTGAGGTGGTGTTTTTAGTTGTGTTGTGGTGGTGCTTGGTGATGCTGAGGTGGTGTTTAGTGGTGCTGTGGTGGTGCTGAGTGATTCTGTGGTGGTGCTGAGTGATTCTGTGGTGGTGCTGAGTGATGCTGTGGTGGTGCTGAGTTGTGTTGTGGTGCTTAGTGATGCTGAGGCTGTGTTGAGTTGTGTTGAGGTGGTGCTGAGTGATGCTGTGGTGCTGCTTTAGTGATGTTGTGGTGCTTAGTGATGCTGAGGTGGTGTTTAGTGGTGTTGAGGTTGTGCTTAGTGATGCTGTGGTGGTGCTGAGTGGTGTTGTGGTGGTGCTTAGTGATGCTGTTGTGGTACTTAGTGATGCTGTGGTGGTGGTGCTTATTGATGGTGAGGTGGTGTTGAGTTGTGTTGTGTTGGTGCTTGGTGATGCTGAGGTGGTGTTTAGTGGTCTTGAGGTGGTGCTTAGTGATTTTATGGTGGTGCTGAGTGATGCTGTGGTGGTGCTGAGTGATGCTGTGGTGGTGCAGAGTGATGCAGTGGTGGTGCTGAGTGATGCTTAGACGAGTTTTGAATTTAATCTGTACATCCCGCTGTGTAGATAATTACACTCTAGGCACAGATAGATATGCATTATGCTGCCTTCTGCACAGCGACAAGCATGTGCAAGGCTGAGCGAGAAGGGGAAGATGTTTGACAGACTATGTACTTAGCGAGACTTTAAAATGAATGCATTTAAGCAGAGACAAACCTAGCCCATTGTATTGGATTGTTGACTGTTTAACTCTTTGCTGTAAGCGTCCGTGGTGGCCTTGGGGTTGACAAGAATGCAGCCTGTTATGATGCCGATAACAGAGACAAGAGTATGCAGACTAAATAGGGGGCAGGTAGGATGTCTCAAATCCTATAGGCAGATAAGGGCCGCCTGTTAATGAATATCTGTAAAACAGGAACATGTGTAGACTCTGCTTCGGCTTCCTTTAATTCAAAAGATACATTGCCTTTTGCACCATTGCACTTCTCTAATGCAAAGAAAGAAAATGAGCAATGTAAAAACTCCTCGTCTGCTGACAAAACACAGGCAAATGCAGATGCAGTGGTGACGTGATGTGTGGTGGGGGAGGGGCATTAAAGCGCTTGTCCGAGCGAGAGGAAAGCCAGATGGCGCCTCTGAGAAGGGAGGGGGTAGTGCGCGCAGTGTCTGTAAAACAGGAACATGTGTAGACTCTGCTTCGGCTTCCTTTAATTCAAAAGATACATTGCCTTTTGCACCATTGCGCTTCTCTAATGCAAAGAAAGAAAATGAGCAATGTAAAAACTCCTCGTCTGCTGACAAAACACAGGCAAATGCAGATGCAGTGGTGACGTGATCTGTTCCTTTAATTCAAAAGATACATTGCCTTTTGCACCATTGCGCTTCTCTGATGCAAAGAAAGAAAATGAGCAATGTAAAAACTCCTCGTCTGCTGATAAAACACAGGCAAATGCAGATGCAATGGTGACGTGATCTGTGGTGGGGGAAGGGGCATTAAAGCGCTTGTCCGAGCGAGAGGAAAGCCAGATGGCGCCTCGGAGAAGGGAGGGGGTAGTGTGGGCAGAGGAGCCATTAGAGAACACCCAGATGGCAGCTGCACGCGTGCACGCCATCGTGAACGCAAGCTGGAGGCCAGCAAAAGCCTCTCTGTTAGCACTTCAAAAACCCACTTACTAAATGTCTCGGCCAGAGCAGCGCTAAGCGCTGGCTCAGGCGAGACCTAAAAACAAAGTCTGTCTTCTGCAGTTTATCCAGGGCTTCAAGTGGGTTGGGTTCCTCTGCATCTAAGACTCAGCAGTAAATATAATTGGACTTTGAAAAGTGCCCCATCTGGTCCTCTGTTCATGTCCTTAACTTTGCAGGCAAAAACACTGATCGATTTCTGAACAATGGCTGTAAAAACTGGTAAGGTAATCCATGTCAGCGACACAGTCCCTGTTTACGTTTCACTTATTAAACTAAGATGCTGTTTTGCTGTAGTGTTTTTTGTGTGCAGCATATTACTCTTATATAGTGTTTGCTGTGTACCGAGTCGCCTTTAAATTACTATGTGAGTTCAGATTGTTGGTGAGTGTTTATGATTGAGCATGATTAAGTGCTCTAGGCTGAGAGCAGGATGAGTTTCTCCAAGTGCCAGTCAGGGGCATATAAGTGTTCATAGTACATGCTCATCCCATCCTTGGCCTCTATGCAGAATGCACTTAGCGATGTTATGTATGCCAATTGTAATTGTGATTCTATACGTAAGTGTGTGAAGGAGGTACACAGCTGTTGAACTATTGACAGGGCGAAACTAATACAAAAGACAGTGCTTACTGTTGAGTTGCCGTATGTGCAGGGAAATGGAGAAGTGAAGAATATGCAAACAAGTAAATGCAGGAGAGATTGAAAAGTGGATGATGCTGAAGAGGATAGAGATGAGGTCGTTGCGTGAAAGGTTAGTAAATCTTGGCCATAGCTTTCTGTATTCGGAAAGTACACAGTAGCCAGCAGCGTAGCAAGGATGCCATGAGCCCTGGTTCAAGCAAGGAAAATTACCCTTTTTGACTGCTGATGTGGTAGTAATATCTAGCAATTATCAGAGTTCGAGGGGCCCTCAGGGCATTGGGCCCTGTGCCACTGCACCTAGGGTGACCAACCGTCCATAAATTTCACGGACCGTCTGTAATTTGGACCTCACGTGTCCGTTGCCCGTGAGGATCCCTTTTACGGACGCCTTTGGGCCTTGCAGGGAGCAGAGCTGTTCCCCTGCGAGAGGCCTCAGCTCCCTGATGGGGCCTCCTCGCACTCATCCTCGGAGCACAAGAGCAGCCCCACCCTGCCCATTGTCATTCTGTATGCGGCTGATTGCCACGTACAGAATGACAATGGGCCAGTTTGTGCCATTACAGCATGTGGTGGGACTCCTCCTGCCACGGTCTAGGGCAGGGAATTCTGTTAGGGTTAGATGGAAGAAATGTACAAAACAAATGTACAAAGTCAAAAAGAAGAGGTTAAAGTTCTTACACAGTCTCATCATTTCAGAGCTGAAGCATTTTTAATATTATATACATTGAAGCCATAGTTGCTGCTTTTTTATTTATTTTATGCAACTAACATCCATTGACAAAGCCAATAGTCATGGCTTGTTGTAGGTCTAATGTTACTGGATGCAATGATAGAAACAGCAAAACACCAGTCGGGTGGCACATTATGCTCAGCACATATTTTTAGCTTTGGTGTTTTAAGCCATGGCCTTAGTTACATCAGACAAGCCCCTTGGAGAGACCCCCAGTTTATTTCATCCCACTTAAGGCCCTGGAAACAACACCATGTCACAGTTACCTCACGTCCTGGCACTGTGCATCATTCATGATTCATGACTTCCAAGTTTTCAGATGGCCTATGTGCAGGGGCATAGTGAACCCTCTCCCACTGCTCACCATCCCTTGCTTTAGGAACTACAGCGAGGGTGAAGTTCTTTAAGGGCCTCTTCTGTCTGTAACTCAGTAGACAAATGCTCAGCTCATTATTAATGTGAAAAGTCGGTGAGTGAATAAGTATAGGAATGTGTAAATGGCTGGATGGATTAGTGAAAGGATGAATGGATGAGTGAAAGGGTGAATGGATGGATAATGAGAGAAAGGATGGATGCATGCGTGAGTGGAGGATGGATGAGGGTAAATAGATGGATGTATGGGTGAAAGGGTAGATGGATAGGTAAAAGGGTGGATGGATCAGTAAAAGGATGGATGTGTGAAAGTGTGGCTGATGGGCGAGTGAACGGGTGGATGGATGAGAGAAATGATGGATGGATTGATGAATTGATAAGTGAAAGGGTGAATGAATGGATGGATGAATGAAAGGGTTGATGTAAGGATGGCCGAGTGAGTGAAAGGGAGGGTAGATGGACAAAAGGATGGATAGATGAGTGAAAGGGTGGATGGAAGAGAGAAAGGATGGATGGAAGAGTGAAAGGATCGATGAGTGATAGGGTCAATGGATGGATTAATGAGTGGATGAGTAAATGGATGAGTGGGTGGATGGGTGAAGGGTGGCTAGAAGGATGGGTGGCTAAGTGAAAGGGGAATGGAAAGAGAAAGGGAGGATGGCTGGATGGATGAGTGAAAGCATGGATGAATGATTAGCAGAATGGATGGGCGAATGGGTGCATAGATGAGTGAAAAGAAGAATGTTAAGCTGGATGAGTGAAAGAATGCATACATGAGTGAAAGGGAGGATGGAGAGCTGGAAGAAAGGATGGATGGATGGATGAGTGAAAGGTTGAATGGGTGGACGGATGAATGACTGGGTGGATGGATGAGTAAGTGAAAGGATGGCTGGATGGGTGAAAGGGTAAATGATTGGATGGATAAGTGAATGGATGGATGGGTGGAAGAGTGGATGGATGAATGAAAGGAATGATTGGGTGAAAGGGTGGATGGATGATGGAGGGATGAGCGAAAGGGTGGATGGAGGGATGGATGAGTGAAATGATGGATAGAAGGATAGATGATGGATAGGCTTGCAAATGGTTGAAAAGGTTTGGATATGGATGGGCACACAGATGGAAGGGCAGAATGAATGGTGAAAGACTGAATGATGGATGAAAGAATTAATAGATGACAGAATGTACATTTGAAATGGTGGATATCAGAGGTTTGATGGAAGGATGAATGGCTAGATCCCTGGACAAGAGAGCTCTTCTGCGGAGGGTTGTGATAACTTACTTTGCTTTCTTGGTGCCATAAGAGCTTTAGTTCAAAGTGGAAGGTATTTACATGTTCTGGCTACTCCCTTGCCTATGTGTTACTATTCTGTATTTGCTGTGTGCTTATGTGTGGGATCTATACATCATGCATATGACATTTTGAGTGACACCCAACTGCTACTTGAATGTTACAATAGTAATTGTAAATGTTTGCATGTTTTGTTTTAGGTGTAAGGTTTTAGGGAGAGCCTCATAGTGCCATGAGCTGTCGTTGAGATGTATATTGTGTTTGTAGCAACAGGCAAGGCATCAAAAATAAACTATGTAATAGTGTATCGGCAGTGCCTTCTTTAAGAACGCTGCAGGGAAAAGCACCTTTGTGACTTCCGTCAGCTAGTGCAACTCTCTGCGAAGCCCCCATAAGCAAAGCCAGATTCCATATTTTAAGTTCCACTTGCTGAAACACCCATAATGCATTCCCTATAGTGGGTTCATCACAGCAATCCTCCCTTTAGTTCACCTATGCGTGCTGCTTTACATCTCACAATGGCACTCAGATATGAGATGCTAGTAACAAAGTATATCCAAGCAGATCTTCCTGACCACTTCTCTCACCAAACATGCCGGCTCAGGACCATGAGTTGTAAATAAAATATCAGGCTGGACAACGCAGTGCAGTAACCATATAAATAGATCATTATCATATGATATGCCACAAAAAGACTTGCTCAGGTGCTCAAAGCTGTACGCATACTGAAAAACCGTGAAGTGCACGATTGTCTCAACCTAATATAAACTTATTTTGACTTGTACTTTAGTGGTTGTCTATTTACTTACTTTTATACTATTGCGCAACTTCCTCTGATGTGTCTGTAAAACTTACCTTTTGTCCTGAATTTATGTCCTGAATTTTTACAATTACCGTCCTGAATTTGCACCCATGCCAGTTGGTCACCCTAACTGCACCTGCTGCACGCCTGGCAGTAGGGTGTGGGGAAAAACTGTAGCAAAGCAAATTCCAAGAGTTTTGTTCGCTTCACATTCTTCCATCTCACCCATCGGTATGTAAAAACAACGCATTTCTAATTATCTACAGCACATCACTTTTTAAAAGAGCCTGTATTTCACTTGTTTTCCAGCCCAGTCTGTCTTTTTCCTGTTAGAAATGTTATTTGTTTTGTTTTTCTTTTCCCATCCGTAACTCTTTCATCCGCGTTGGCATCATTTGTCAAGGACAAGGCCGAGAAAATGGGTGCCCGCCTCTCTTTTCTTCCACTCCCCACCCATTCACCCCGAGTGCCCCCCTCCCGCGCCCTACAAAGGAGCCCCAGCCAGCCTTGGGAGAGTCTCACAGTTGCCTAGCTCTTTGCAGACCTCGCCCATTGTCCTAACTCGGGGAGAGTTTTGCAATTCAAATGACGGGGACCGCAGGCAAAACCAATAAAGTGGAGAGACCCTGCCTCGCGCTTCTAGAGTGTAAGCAGAGGCCTTCGGGAAGGGCCGAGGAGGCCCCGAGCAAGAGACAGGCACTCAGGGACTGAGAAAGCTTTTCAGAAGATGAACTCTAAACCAAACAGCCCCCCTGTTAAGGTCCTGCCTTAGCAAATACATTTAAGCAAAGGCAGAATAGATCTGGGCAATCCGTGCCCTCCCCCTCTCACCCTCCATCCCATTGCCTACTCTGTTCTGTCAGTGGTGATAGGACACTGTGTCCTGTGTGCGGCTGCCTTGCGCTGTTCTGACACTGGCTAATCCGATTGCTTTGTTTCACTTTGTGTGGCAGGCCAAGCAGTCATAAGAAGCAAGTGATTTCGGGAGTGTCATTATATCCTTTGAAAGTCTCTTTTACCCCCTAGTCGCTTCACATTTACAATGCAGTTAATTCTTGTAATGCTTCAATGAGTTAATATTGCTCTCTTTGGGAAAGATCAGTGTCGGACTGGGAACCCGAAGCAGCCCTGGCAATTTTGTCAGCCTAGCCTCCACCCCCCCCTTCCCCCCCCCGGGGGGGTGGGGGGCCAACATGTTTGAAGCACTTTTGTTTTTGTTATTGGGGGCTGATATTGCAGCACCGCTGCAAAACCGGCCCCCCCAGTAACAAAGCCGGCCACCACTGCTGCAAAACCGGCCCCCACCCCTCCAGCCTCCCAGGGAAACGCCCGATGCCCGCTACGGCCAGTCCGTCCCTGGGAAAGATGATTGTTGATGCCTGGGTGAATCTCAGCATTCAGAGAAACCCAATTTCAACAGAAGGTTCCTCATTCGCCTGGGAGTTCTACGGATGGATGGGAGCTTAAAAGCTCTGGCGGCAGACATCTTGCTCTCCTCTGCGTGAGTTTCTTGACATCTCAAAATACAGACGGCAAGTATAGCAGCCATTAGAGTGTCGTGCAGGCTTTTGTAATAAAAAGACTAGTCATCTATTTCCAACCAATCTCTAACATGACTACCAATTTATCTTCAGATCAGGCTACAGCATGGGCACAGCTTTCTTGGTAATCATAAATTACACCCCTGAACACAGATAAAGATAACTTATGATATTACTGAACTTTTCATCTGCCGTTGACACTGTTGAATATCTCATCCACACACTCAAGTAGACATGAATGGGATTCACTGACAATGTTTTTCACTGGTTCTCTTCTTACCTATCCAACCAACCAATGCTAACCATGAGGCCTATCATCACCCCAGAAGAAGCCGCTGACAACATGAAGTCCATCCACTCAGGTGCCCCCTTGGGCCCCTGCCCCTATTACGCCTACTCCAGAGGACTTCAACCTGTCAGTGCCATGCTCACATCCACTCTGAATGCCTCCAACTCTTCTGCAACCTTCCCAGGCCCTTGGAAACATGCAACTGCCCTCCCTTTGCTGAAGAATCCCCCTGTGGATCCTTCAATGCTCATTAAGTAAAGGCCGATCTCCCTGCTATCATTCCTGGTTAATATCTTAGAGAAAATCATCAACAGACACCTCACCAAATATCTCAATGGCCAACAACTCCAAGACATAAAGTCTGGTATCAGACCCAACCACAGCATGGAAACTGCCCTCGTCGCTGCCACAGATAACAACAGATAACATCCGCATGACTCTAGATGGAGGAGAAACAGTAGCCCTCATCCTCCTGTACTTCTCCGAAGCGTTTGACGTGGACTCCCACCCATGGTCATCCAACGCCTACACGAAATTGGAACTCAACGACATGACTCCGATAGATCTGCTCCTTCCTGACTGAAAAGATCCAGTCAGTTAGCCTAGCACCGTACAACTCGAGTGCCCATGACCTCATCTGCAGAGTTCCACAAAGATCCTCCCAGAGGCCAACCCTCTTACACATATACATGATCACTCTATCCAGCATCATCCACTCTCACATTCTCTTTTCCTACGCTGATGACATGCAACTGATTATCTCCCTCACAGATAAGACATCCAGTACCCGGATCAAGTTTAAAGCCTGTGTGACTGAAATCATCCACTGGAGGAAATAGAACTGTCTGAAGCTCAACATTGACAAGACCAAAATTGTGATCTTCAGAAGGAGCACTTCACCGTGGGACTCCACCCGGTAGCCAACAGAGCTAGGACCGACCCCCACCCCCAAGACCCATGCCAAGAACCTTGGGATCGTCATCGAGAGCAAACTCAACATGTCCGCCCGAGTCTATGCCGCCACCGCCTCATGCTTCAATACCCTGAAAATGCTGTATAAGATTTTCAAATGGCTCCCAATCAGCAGCTAGAAAACCATCACAGACGCCCTTGTCACAAGCAAGCTGGACACAGGAACACCCTCTATTCCAGGATCAACAAAAAACTCACCAGAAGGTTGCAGACCATTCAGAACTTGACCGTCAGAACCACTCTTAACCTCCCACTCCACAGTTGAAGAAGCTCCCCTGGCTCCCCATAAACAAATGAGCACAATTCAAACTCCTCACCCACACTTTCAAGGCACTACATAACAAAGGCCCAGAATACCTCAACAATTGCCTCCGCTGTCACAAACCTTCCAGGCACCTTGGCTCATCCGGACACCTACTTACATACATCTCACCCAGATCCAGTGGTCAAGCCCTCTCCTAAAACATGAAATGACGTACCGCTACACATAAGAATTCCGCAAGAAGCTGAAGACCTGGCTTTCAAAGAAGGCCCACTAGGCCCTAGGTTTGACTAGACCCATACCTGCTATGCGCCAGGATACTCTCACGAGTGATAATGCGCTTTACAAATCTACATAACATAACATAACACCACTTCATTCTTATGGGCCCTCTAAATCTCCACGTCACACAAGCTCCCTATCACCTGTGGATTCCTACACGGTTCTATCTTGTCCTCCATCATTTTTAACCTCTACAATGAGCCCCTTGCAGCTCTACTCACTGTCAACAGCACCAAATATCACCAATAAACAACAAACAATCCTACTTAAATGTCTTATCATCAAATGTCCAGACATCCAACACCTCAAACATTGCCTGGACTGCATTCAGACTAGATCATTCAACATGTACCTGAAGATGAACATAACAAAAGTCCTCCAATTACCAAGAACACAAAGCAGTAACTAACCAAAAGCTGTCTCAATGGCATAAACCTGGATGAATTCAAACTCGTACTTTCACCTAACAACAAGTGGCTTCACCCTGGACTCAGACCTTACCCTCAAAAAACGTATAGGGCATCTCCAAGCTCTCTCTAATAAAGAAAGCAATACTATTCCTCCTGTAAAGTAACTTCAGAATTGCAGTTCAAGCCCTAGCATTCCTTCATCTGGATGGTGGCAATGCTCTGCTCCACAACTTCCCATACTCCATATTAGCCACGATTAAGGAACTCCTCCACACTTCAGTAAACCTCATCAAGCATCAAGGTCCTGAAGTTATATGACCACATCACCCTTCCCTAACAAAAATCTACTAACTCCCCTTTGAAAACCTACACTTTCTTCAGAAAAATATGGATCATCCTTGATGCCATCATATCCATCACCCACCTTTTCGGCTGACAAGCTGATAATCTCTAGTGGCTCTCAACACATCTGCAGGCAGTACACCATCCAACTGGAGAGAAAGAAAGTCAAAGAACAAAGAAGGTCAAAAAAGAAAAACCAAAGCAACAGGCCTTTTCTATCTGAGTATCCTGGATGTGGAACAAAATCCTTATATCAATCAGGACTGCCCCAACCCTACTCCAAGTTAGGAAACAGCCAAAGGCACAAGTCTTTAAAGAACACTACATCATGATTTAGGCTCCCTGTTTTCCTTTTTTTACTGATTTTTGCAGATAAATACAGAGAGAAAACAATTTATTTTCCTGTCTGTATTTATTTTTAAATGTAGATAAAAAACGGATATTATAATGATTTTTGAGTGATTATAAATGTTGCCAATCATGGCTGCCAGGCCAACAGCTGTCTGGAATGACAAGTAAGGGAGCTAAAAAAAGATAGACATTTCGGAATGAAGTTGAAACAGCTACAGATGTGCACACTTATAACACTAAAATCTTTGTTTTCATACAAGGCTATTGATTTATTATCTATGGGTGTTCATATCATTGAAACCTGTCAGGCATTAAAATACAAGTGTACATTTCTTGGTTTAATAAATGTGGAAGTATACTAGTGTCAGCTTCATCTTTCAACAAACACACAAAATAAATATGGATAATTACAGATAAAATTAGCAAGAAATAAATATGGATACAAAACAGATGGAAATGTCACAAAAAAAATACCATAAAACCTGGAGCCCTAATCATGATAGAGAAACAGTTCCCACTTTAGCTGTCAGCTGCCAGCAGTGCTTGATTTGTAAAATAATAAGTGCCAAAGCCCTCATCAGGAGGCCACTGCTGCTTGCACCGCCCATTACCCCTACCAGTGCTGCCAATGATAGTACCAACACAACTACTAACCATCACACTCCTACAAGTGTGACAAGTCTTACTATTCCAGGCCACCAAAGCTATAAGAATAGCTTGGGCTACAGGTGTTAGTCATTTTCAAAGTATATTGAATTAATAAACATCTTTTGTTACGCTGGTCTCTAAATTAGACAAAAAGCGCTACCATATGGCAGACTGTCATAAGTGTAGGTGTTGCCAATTAAGTGCCAGTGTTGAGCACCGGAAACCACCTGCTTAAATTAAGCACTGGCTGCCAGTTACCCTTTCAATCACTCACTGCCTTTGTTTGCCTGTGACCCCATATAGCACTCCACTTCCTTTTGGCAAAATTCTCACTTTTCAAATGCCACACACATACATACATACATACGTACATACATACATACATACATACATGCATACTACATACATACATACAAACATACATACATACATACACACATACATACATGAGAAAAGTAATTTCAGTGCTAGAGATCTCTGTGACATGCTAGCACTAGAGAAGAAGTTGAAATGGCAGCAAGGAGATTCACAACTTGTCCCTAAATGACAGGCATGAGGAAAGCACACCCATATAAAATATTGTTCAATTTCCAAATCATCCAGAATTTGAATTCAGACATTTTCAAAATAAGTGAAATAACAACAGAATCATAAAAGTCAAGGCTTTCTTTAAGTGAATGTACTTCAATGTATTCATGAAACAACGGTGTGTGCATCTGCAGACTGGAATTTACCCCAAGAATATAATACATCTGTTCTGAATGCTTCGTGTGCCTCAACCATGAAGGTAACATCTCCACCCGTTGCCGGGAGGCCAGTTTGTAATAATTTCATGGTAACTGCCTGTAGGCAATTTTCTGAAATATTTAGAGCCGCTACCTGCTCTTCAACGTCCTCACCTGCTTCTCCGTTTATGGACATTATCTGAAGAGAAAAGTTTATTTAATTGAAATCAGTTCTATGGATATTTGGTATGCACAATGCGGGTACTTCTAATCCTCCAAGCTTGATTAACCTACAGATAATACATAGGGTATACCTACTGAGCTGAGGTGGATTTGTTTCCTTTCCCACTACGGCCGTCTAACGTTAAAATGTGAGATGGGGTCTCTGAGAAAGCACGACTGAACTACTCAGATTTGACCGTTAACAAGAGCCTAACCAACATTAGGGGCTGGGTTTGCCCAGTGCAGTGGGGGCAGACCTTCTTCCTCCAGGGAATATTAGCACTGGGGGTATTGTTCAAGATTTAAATGACTCAGATTTTGAATTCAGACATTTTCAATTAGGAAGAGAAACACCTATACAGTCATAAAAGACTAAAGGTTTTTAAGTGAATGCACTTTCATATTTGGAATCAGAATCGCTCTGTTCAGTTTGTTTAAGGATTTTTCCAAAGGTAAATCCTTCTATACAAAATATTGTTCAAGATTCAAATGATTCAGATTTTGAATTCATACTTTTTCAGTTAGGAAGAGAAGTAACAATAGAGTCATAAAAGACTAGGGGCCCGATTAGGATGGCGGTGGGACTGCCACCGACAACCCGTCGGTGGCGGTCTCACCGCTATCGGACCCATCACATCCGCCCGCCATATTTCAATGGCGGGCGGATGTGTGGCGGTCGGAAAGACCGACGCCATGTATCCGACAGACTCCTTGAGCCCGCCGGTGCGGCGGAGGGGCTCGTAGTCCCTACAATGTTGGCGGTGCCTACCAGGCACCGCCACCTGCCATTAACAGGCAGGCGCAACCCGCCATGAACCTGCCATGAACAGGCAGGCTGAAAGGGACTTTGGGGGCCCGTAGCGGACCCTCTTCCCCCCTGGCCCTAAGCTGTGGGCACTGGGGGCACCTATGGTGCCCCCCTACATATCCCTGCACCATGTGGCAGGCACTGCATGGTGCCTGCCACGCAGTGCAGGGATATGTAAAGTGTCCCATTTTTGCATTGCGGCGAATTCAGCAGCCAGCAGCACCCGGCGCAATGCAAAATATAGGCATTGCGACCCCCGTGGTGGCGATCGCATCGTAATGCCTAGTGCGGGACCACCGACAGCCTGTCAGGCGGTCCCATCTATGATAGGGTGGCGGACAGACAAAAGTCCGCCCGCCATCCTAATCAGGCCCTTGTTTTTTTTTAAGTGAATGCACTTTTTAATTTGGAATCAGAATCACTCTGTTCAGTTTGTTTAAAGTTTTTATTATAGGTAAATGTGTCTATTTGCTTAAAAAAGCTTTATAAATTGCCATCATCGTCGTTTTTTTACTCCTTTTGAGCATTTCTGATCAGAGCACATTTTCTTATGGCCTCCCTAAAGGAAATTAAGATAAACTATGCTTTAATTTGGTTAAACAGATTAATGGGGACGTTCTTGTGCTATTGAACGTGGCTGCTTTCAGATCATAGTGAGCTCTCAGTCACTATTCAATCACACATTTCCAACAGTATGAGTGTGGTGGTCATAGTCCAAGCCATACAGCATGCCTTACTGTGGTATCTCGCATGCTTGTGTGTGTAGAACCTAGTATGTGATGGTAACCATGGTTGTGGAACTACGTGAGGTCATACAGTGATAGTTGGAAGAGAGTGGGAAATGAGAAGAAGCAGTTGCTGAAGATGGATGGGATCTTTATATAAGGAATAAATTACACATTAAACTCTCCTGAGACTCTTGGATTTTATGGTGGAGCTATTTTGTTACACTTACTCTTTGTTCCGCCTCGGATAGACTACCCGTCATGGGTAAGAGGGCATCCCTGGCAAGAGCCAGTATATTTTAAAGTGCCTCTTACATAGTCCCAAAAGTTAAGATATTTCTATGAATGGGGGGAATCTGTGCATTCAGGGATTTGTGTCTGGGGAAGAATCTGCACTTCTACTCCATCATTTTTTGGAAAGGATAGTCGTACTTCGGATGGTTTTCCAGCGCTGCCAGGGAACACTATTCAAATTCTGAGAGACAAAAAAAGTGCATTACTCTCTCTAAAGAAATGATGACATTTGGGAACCCTTGTCACTGCCTAAGGGCTTGTGCTCTCTTAAAAAGGTTAATAATAATTGTGACTCATACTGAACACAGGACTATCACTTGATCGAGTGTGACATAAGGCAGCAGGTTTACAAGACACTCCATCACTGGAATCCCAGGTGCCAAGCGTGTGCATTCAAAAACTGACAACGTTTTTAGGAAATGCCCTTTCCTAAGCTAACAAAATGTTTTCTGTATGCTCTTATCTATAAGATCTAGGGAGAAAGGGAAAGAGTCTGGCAAATGTCCACTTAGACTGCCCGGATTTACCTGTTATGTTATGTCCCACACCTCTAGCATAGGTGCGGAGATGGGAAAGTGAAGTGCAATGGTTTAATCTCTCAAACACACCCACTCAACACAAAACCAGATTTGAAATGGCATGAAAACAAAGGAGTTTGGGCCATTGGGATGGTCTTTTAAGTCTAGTTTTACCAACCAGTCTGCTTCTAGAGGAAGGTCTCTCAGGAGGTGAATACCCTCCATTTTGAAATGTCTGTAGACCAGATACTTGTTTAATTCTCGAAGATTTATGATGGGTCTCCAACCTTTCTCTTTTTTTTTAACAAGAAAAAGAGTGCTTACAAACCTCTTTAAACTCCAAGGAACCTCTATGAGTGCGCCTTTTTGAAGCATGGAGGTAATCTCCTCTTCTACAATTTTTTGTTGATCCTCTGAGAGGGTCAGTACTCTCGGGAGAGATGTTTGAGTGGGGGTATCGATAAAATCTATTCTGAAACCTTGGACAGTTTCTAGTACCCAGGGATCTTGAGTTAAGGTTTCCCAAATGTGGAAAAAGAATTGAAGCCTGCCCCCTACCTTTGGGAGGGAAGAAGGAGGAGGAAGAAAGGTACTTACTTTGAAGAGTGGAGTTGTTGGGAATACCACGGGATCTGAATCCTCTGTTCCGAGAACCTCTTCCTCTCTGTGGGTAGAATTGAGGGTTGGATGGTGGGAAGAAACCTCTTCCGGAACCTCTGAATCTTGAGAAGGGCCTTTGGTTGCCACGGCCGAAAGAAAGGCCCCTTCTTCCAGCCCGTCCAAAAAGGTTAGAATTAAAAATGCGCCTCATATTAGATTGTGCTTTGTCGAGGGCGGTAAAGGTAGAGACGTACTTGCCAATAGATTTAATCATATCCTCACCAAAGAGGAGGCCTTTGGGATTTTGGGAGGGTTCTTTTTCAGCCATATCCCCCAGTTTAGGGTTGATCTTAGTAAGAATTACTCTCCTTCTTTCAACGTTAAGGCTTGTGTTAGCATTGCCAAGGAGAACTATGGCTCTTTGGCCCCAGCCGCTGATGAGATCGGTGTCAAGAGGGGAGCCGTCAATGTGGCATTCTTCCGCCATATCTAAAATTCTGGACAGAGGTCCTAGGATGTCAAGAAGGCGATCTTGACAGCCCTTAAGGGACCTTTCCATACCCTTCCTGGGGTCTCTTCCAAGCTTGAACAGGAACTTGATTAAGTCGGGATCAAGGTTAGGGGTCTGACAGACCTTATCCTGTATTGCGGGTCTAGGACATTCGGCCCTGAGGATACCACGAGTAACTCTTTCCAGGGCGTTTCTGAGCCATCTCTTAATGAATTTCGCAACATGGTCCTGGGGAAACCAATTAGAGCTTCTAGGGTGAGAGATGTTAAGGGGAGAAAACATTTCTTCGCCCAAAGGGTTGAGGATGACATTCTTAGACGAGGAAGGGGATTCTTATTCAGTAGGTTGGGTGTTAAATTCAAAGTCCTCATCGTCTAAGTCGAGGACAAATTCGTCACAAGGATTAGGGGACCTATCTTCGTCCTCAGTATCAATGTCATCATTATTATGAGCACTCCGATAGTTTGTGCCGCTAAGGACAACCATGTTAGTTGTGCCGCAAGGGACACCTGAAAAGTTTGTGCCGCTATGGACACCCGAAATATTCGAGGTGCGAGGACCTCCCGTAAGGTTTGAGGTGCTGAGACCTCCCAAATTAGTTGAGGTGCTAAGACCTCCCACAGTGCTCTGGTTAGGCTCAATATTCTTGGATTTTTTGGCTCTTTTCCCCTTATTAGTGGGCATGTTTTCATTATGAAAGGTAGTAGAGCCATAGTCCTGTCCAGAAGGAAAGGGTCTTTTAGTGGACATAAACTCCTTAAGAGTGTCCAGCATACAGGACTTCATTTCACTTTGAATAAACTTTTTAAAGGAGTCATCAGTAAAGTTGGGGGAGCTTGCTAGAGCATCATCAGAATCTATGTCCGACATTTAGGCTCAGAAGGAGGATTATCCTAATCTAGAAGGGAATCTAGAAGGGAAAAGGTAAATGCTCCCCCCTTTTTTTTTAAAATAAATTTTTATATATAAAGCGATATAAATTAATAAGGGACAAACCTAAAAACTTTTTTTTTGGGGGGATAAAAGCTGGCCAAAAGGCAAGAAAAAACGCTAGTGTAGAGGCAACGAGTGACCAGCAGCAGCTGATCGAAGAGAGCAACTGTCAGAGGTTGCTCGAGCTCAGCAGCTGCCGGAAGGTGCATAGGAAAGGACCTTGGCAGCAGGAGCACGCAGCGCTCCCGCTGCTAAGGTCCGTTCCCTGTAGGCGGGCCGCTCTCGAGCGAGAGGCTGCGAAGCCGGGTTTTGGGAGAGGCAACGCGGTCCAAAAGAAGGCGGAAAGCAGAGGGACAAGGAAACGTGCTGCCAGGAGGGAAGGAAGCGCGATGTCAGCGCGTTCTACGAGCAGAATAGGTGGCGGATTCCTCAGAGAAAAAGCACCGCCATTAACATCAAAAGATTGGGGGAAAGGAGAGATCGGAGCGCACAAGGCGTGTGGGCTCGCCCGAAGTACAAGGGTACACGAACTCCGGTGAGGAGAAGTGGAAATGAGGGCGGGAGAATGCCGAAAGAGACCGTAAATTGGAATCAAGGCATTGAGAAGGTGGCAGGGTAGGGGGGAGAGGGGGAAATCCCTTTCAAGGCGTTAGCAAGGCAAAGCTAAGGCAACAAATATTAAGAGAGAATCACAATGAAGTAAAATAAAGGAACTTATCTGCTTGTGAGCCGCATTTAAAAGAGGCTGTCTGTTTGGTGCTCATGCCTCTTATACTGTCTGACTATTCCATTCTAGAACTGTTTTACTTTGTGATGTAGTGCGGCTGCTTGTGACTGCATTAAAAGATAATGCATAATGTTAGCCTCCGTGTCTTTAATGAAATCCAGATTCTCTAGTCATGCTAATAGGAGAATCGCAATTCATCTTTCACTATCGCCCAGGCTAAGCAGATAGTGTTTTGTTGCAGGAGCAAATGCATTATACTAAGAATAGCTGAAGCTCTGGTAGCCACATCTTTTGCCTGTAGCAAGTTCCTATTTTACAGGGGTCTAATCAACAGAGTATCTGGAGACATCAATCCCTTGCCTGGTAGTATCAAAAGTAATTAAAAGTATAACAAAAAATAGGGACTAGCACAGAGATCTTGTGGATTATCTATAATTGGTACTAGATCAATGTGTCAGTCCGTGCTCAGAAGCATGTCAACGTGGACACTAATTCTGACAAAACCATTGTCCCATAATAGCTTCCTGCTTAGTGGCAGGAATATGACTCCTCGGAATATCCCTCTGTGGAGAAGAAAAATACTTACCTTATTTCAGTATTCCACAGTGGTTGTCTATCTTCTTCAGGAAATGTTGTGGTTTGCTATCCTAAACTTACTAAACTGAACTAAAAACTAAACGAAACTAAACTAAAGTAAACTGAGCTGAACTAAACTAAACTTAACTAAACTAAACCTACAACAGGAACAGTAAAGCTCACCCTTAATTGTTGGCCATTCATGGCAGTAGACTACATAAATAGCTTACTAAAATCTCCTCTCAATTAGGCTTGAGAAGACAACTGTGCTAAAGGAGAAGTGTTACAGGTTAAGTAACTTTTCATATATCATGCCTTCATGTGTGTGGTTCCGAGATTTTGAGATTAACAAGAAATAGTTCTCACAAACAGATGTAATATAACAAACTAAAGAACACGTTCAATCACCTAAAATAAATAAAAACAGGTAATGTGCTTGTTTGCAGTGGACAGTAATGTGAGTTGATCCGCATAAGCGGAGAGGGATGGAAGGGGTGGTGTCCTTTTAAGAAAAGTGTGCACAGAGATACATCCGCTGCCAGAATAGGATGCAAACTCCTGCATATGATCTCTGGAGCGAAAACCTATTCACAGCCTCTTCTGAATGTGCTGCCAGTAACCAGGTTGTTAAGACATACAGCGCTATTAATGTGCTCTGTCAGGTCTTTGTGAAGTGGCGGTTAATCGTGGGCTGCCAGCCCTGCAAGGGAAACCTCCAGCAACTGACAGGACTTGGAATAAAAGATGCAATAAACTGATTTTAATTTACTGAAAAAGACAAGAAAAAACGTTGACAAAGACATTGTGGGCATGCTCTTTTTGCGCTTTGAGAGGAGCGCAGAACTGAAAAGCGTGAAAAATATTCCCTCAGCTATTCAGGGGAAGCGAAAACTAGTCAAGATTCACATCGCTGTTAAAGCCACAGAAATGCCAGAAAAAAAGCTTTCACCATGGGGTAGTTAATTCTTTGGCCAAGCCAAAACATTGGCATGTGCTGTTTGCTTCCAGGTTTCTATAGAAGGTTACTTTTCTGGAAACTCTGCCTTGTGAATAGTTCTCATCACGTGCAGATATTGGCGCCACCAATCACTTATGAAGAGTGGTTACAGGAAACCAAAAGGACTGGAAAAACATGCAAACATATGGTGTTCGGCTTTCAGAACTGATCTGTAGCTTTACCTATTCCATTGCTCCCTTTTGACATTTTCCAGGCAACTATTGTGAATAATGCATTCTTTCCTAAAGCAGTGGACTTGGTTTTCAGAAAGAATTTGGATTGAGACTATGTGGGCATGAAATTTCTTGCTGAATTTGTCTGCTTTCATGGTGCCTTTCAGTTTACTCTTCCATCAATCAATCAGGGGGTTTAAAGCGTGCTACTCACCTGTGAGCGTCTCAAGGCAATGGGGGAGATAGGGAGGGGGCAGCTCCGGTTCAGCCGAAGAGCCAGGTCTTGAGGCTCTTCCTGAAGGTGTGCAGAGTAGGGGAGCGTCTGATGTTGACTGGGAGTTCGTTCCAGGCTTTGGCCGTGATGTAGGAGAAGGCTCTTCCACCCGCTCTGGCGGATGCGCAGGGTTTCTGCTAGGGCGAGGTCTGCGGAGGTTTCTATTGGGTACATGGAAGGAGAGTCTATCGTTGAGGTATTTGGGTCCGATGTTTTGGAGGGATTTGTAGGCATGGGTGAGTAGTTTGAAAGTTACTCTCTTCTCGACGGGGAGTCAGTGGAGGTCTCGCAGGTGTTGGGTGATGTGCTCATGTCGGGGGATGCCGAGGACGAGTCTGGCCGCAGTGTTCAGGATGGTCTGTAGCTTGCGTAGCAGGGATGTGTTGATTCCAGCATAGAGGGCGTTTTCGTAGTCCAGTCTGCTTGTTATGAGTGCGTGGATGACGGTCTTTCTGGCTTATGGGGGGATCCAGTTGAAGGTCTTGCGGAGGATGCAGAGGGTGTTGAAGCAGGTGGAGGCCACGGTGTTGATCTGTCGGGTCATGGTGAGGGAGGAGTCGAGTATGATGCCGAGGTTCCGGGCGTGGTCCGTGGGGGTCGGGGGGTGCTGAGGGCGGGGGCCACCAGGAGTTGTCCCAAGCTGAGGGGGTGGGTCCAAGGACGAGGACTTCTGTCTTCTCCAAGTTGAGTTTCAGACAACTGCTGCTCATCCAAGCTGCGACGTCTTTCATTCCTTCTTGGAAGCTGAGTCTGGTGGTTTTGGGGTCCTTTGTGAGGGAGAGGATGAGCTGGGTGTCGTCTGCTTAGGAGACAATGCTGAGTCCATGCTGTCTGACGATGGCGGCTAGGGGGATGTTGAAGAGCATGGGACTGAGCGATGATCCTTGTGGTACTCCGCAGTTGATCTCTGTGGGTGCGGAGAGGAACAGCGGGAGTCTGATCCTTTGGGTTCTGCCGAATAGAAAGGAGCGGAGCCAGTCGAGGGCGGTTCCCTGTATTCTGGCATCATGGAGTCTCGCTGCGAGAGTGCGATGGGAGATGGTGTCGAAGGCTGCAGAGAGGTCGAGTAGGATGAGGGCTGCGGTGTGGCCTTGGTCGAGGAGCGTGCGGATGTCATCTGTAGCGGCGAGGAGGGCAGTTTCGGTGCTGTGGTTGCTGTGGAATCTGGATTGGGAGGGGTCGAGGATGTAATTCTCTTCGATGAAGTTTGTCAGCTGGGCGTTGGCGATCTTCTCGGTGACTATGGCGGCGAAGGGAATGAGAGAGATGGGTCAGTAGTTCTTCAGGTCTGTCGGGTCTGCAGAGGGTTTCTTGTGGAGGGGCTTGAGTTGTGCGCGCTTCCAGTCGTCGGGCAAAGTGCCGGATTCAAAGGAGGCATTGATGGTCCGTCGTAGCTCGGGCGCTATGGCGGAGGCTGCTCTGTGGAAGATGTGCGGAGGGCAGGGGTCCGTGGGGGCTCCTGAGTGTGTGCTTTTCATGGTCGTAGTGGTATCTTCGGTGGTGACCGGGGTCCAGGCGGTGATGGTGGGCCAGCTGTCGTCGAAGGAGGGAAGGGTGGTTTCTGGAGTCTGCTCGCTGAAGTTGTCGTAGAGGGCCTTGATTTTCAGGTGGAAGTCGGAGCCAAGCTTGTTGCAGAGGTCTTGAGAGGGAGTGACGTCCGTGGCTTAGCTGGGGGGGGTTGGTGAATTGCTGGATGATGTTGAAGAGTTCCTTAGAGTTGCTGGAGTTGGTGAGGATTTTGTTCCGGATGAAGGTCTTCTTTGTGGATCTTATGCGTTGGTGGTATTCTGTCATGGCTTTCTTGTAGGTGGTCAGGTCTCCCATGGTTTTGCTGTTTCTTCAATGTTTTTCAAGATGTCTGCAGGAGCGTCTGGCTTCTTTGAGGTTGGTAGTGAAGCAGGTGGCCTTCAGGAGGCATTGCCTGTCGGTGGTGCGGAGGGGTGCAAGCTTGTCCGCGCAGTTGGTGATCCAGGGTTGTAGTTCCTTGGCTGCAGCGTTGGCATCGATCGAGGCGGGGTGGGGGGGTCGTGGATGAGGGTGGAGTTGAGGTGCTCCTCTGTGACCTTGCTTCAGTTCCTTCGCGGAGGGCGAGGAGTGGGTTTGAGAGCAGTGGCAGTGTTGAAAGAGAAGTGTACGCAGTGGTGGTCCGTCCAGAGTGGCTGCGTGGTGTGGCTGAAGCGGATTATGTTCCCACCTGCAAAGATGGGGTCGAGGGTGTGTCCTGCCATGTGGGTGGGGGTGTTGACAAGCTGTTTCAGTCTGATGTTGGCGAGGTTGTCCAGTAGGGTGGTGGAGCTGGGGTCGTTGAGGTTGTCGAGGTGGAAGTTCTGGTCTCCGATGAGTATGTAGTCCGTGGAGGCGATGGCGTGGGGTGCGATGAGGTCAGCAATGGCAGTGGGCGAACGAAGCGCGAGGTCCAGGGAGTCTGTAGGCAAGGGTGCCGTGAAGAGTGGTTCTAGGGCTGGTCTGGATCTGGAAGTGAAGGTGTTCAGTGGTGGTGGAGGAGTCGCTCGTGGTGGAGGTGGAGATTCGGAGGGAGCTCTTGTGTGCGATGGCGAGTCCTCCTCCTGGGTGGTTAGGCGGTCCTTTCTCTGGATCTTGTAGCCATCGGTAATGGCGGTGGCGATGTCGGGGGTGGAGGAGGCGTTGGTCCAAGTTTCCGTGAAGAAGGCGACGTCTGGTAAGAGGGTGTCGAGGAGGTCCCAGATCTCTACGGCATGTCTGTGTAGGGAGCGCACGTTGAGGAGGATGCACTTCAGGGCTTCGGTGGTGTTAACGTCCGGCGTGGGTGCGGCGGCTGTGGTGGTGCGGAGGGAGTTGAAGGTTCGTCGGCAGTGGCTGCAGGAGAACTGGCCGAGGGTGGTGTTCGGTTTGGACAGCTGCCAGTTGTTGTTCCTTCCTGGGTTGTGTGTGAGGAGGGCAGCTGAGTCATAGCGGTGGGGGGTCATAGAGCCTGGGTCCCAGGCGCTGGTCGCGGTCAGGTAATTATGAGGAATTGATCCCCACCCAGCCCTTACAACTGGACTCCTGTTTCTTGCTAGACTCTGGGATGGAACAGAAAACACTTCAGGACACAGCTGTGAGGCTGATAGTCTTTAGTTGTATTCAATATGCCTATATCTCTAAACAGATCCTGCACATTCTCCAGCTTTACCTTTGCTTCCGCATGACTATTTCTCCACTGTGTTTATCGTGCGCCTTAGGAGTTATCTTATTGTTTTGGAGACTGGCAGTTCATAAGAGTGGGTGCTCAATTGATTTGCTTCCCTGTTTATTCTTACAAGACTTCTAAGATTGAACTCTGTGATCTCATAGTAGAGCCCTGACAGTGAAAAAGGCAAACTAATTATTTGTTTGGGTTTTTGAGTAACACTCCACTCCACTACCAAGCCTCACCGGAGCAGTAAGAATAGGGGACAAAGTGGATGTGTAAGTAATGGAGCTAAGATGAATGCATGAGATCTCGATTGTCAGTGTCAATATTCTGTAAACCCTGTTGAATTTGGCTGTAATCATAGATAAAGGACCCCTACCAAGTTGCAGGCGTAAGCTCCAGTAGCAGGCCTATGGCAAAGGAGCTGGCCTTTAGCAGCTGTTATAACTTGTGGCAGACGAGGTGTAATGCTATTATAACATTGCACCACTGATACTAGAATGGTATAAATTAACATAGAGAAACAGAAAGGCAAGCATTGTAATGTTGGATCCGGCAGACTATACTAGCCATTATTAGCTGTCATCTAAGCTGTCATTTACTCTTTTGTCTACAGTGGATCGCTGAACATTCCAATATTCTAAACAAAGATGGTGAAGCCTGGGAGTCAAAGGTCATGTCATGTTCTGCTATAAAATCGGGGCCAAAGACTGAATGATGCTGTATCGCTTCTCATCTGATTTTGGTGAAATCTCTGGCCACTTTGAAAAGCAATCCATCATGACAATGGCAAACCTGTCTCCCAGTCCTAAACATTTCAAAAGGGCTACAAATGTCAAAAGCCACTTTCTCCCACACACTCTCTGGTAAGGTTATGGGGAATGTGGGCGATTCCTGCAACATATGTAATTTTTCACTGCATGTACAGGGAACACATTCCCTGACAAATCTATCAATTTGTCTATCCATTCCTGGCCACCAAAAATCCTGCCATGCCTTCCTCTTCATTGCTGACATTCCTCCATGCCCTTCATGCATTAACCTAAGCAACTTGTCCCTCAAACTCATTGGTACCACTAGCCTTTCAACCCTTTCTCTCAAAACCATCTTCAACAGACATTTCCTCCCACACGCTTTTGAAAACCTCCAAATCCCCTATCATCTTCCATTTTCGGGCATGTAGTAAGATCTCAGTAAGCTTCATCAATAAGGGATCAGACAACAAAGCTTCCTTCCACTCATCCTTCTTGATAGATTCACAAATATCCAATACTTCTGCCACCATCCACTCGTCTTCTTCATCCATCCCTGCGGCATTGCTCAATGGCAATCTTGACATACAGGCAGCATTGATATTTTTTATACCAGGTACATATTTAACTATAAATTGGTATTGCTGCAAGCGATGCAACCAGTTTGCAACTCGAGGCATTGGTTTACCAGCCCCTGCCATAGAAACCAATTCCAACAATGGTTTGTGATCTGTGCGCAACTCAAATTTCACGCCCCATATGAAGATGTGGAAATTCTGCACCCCCCACCAGCATGCCAATGTCTCCTTTTCCACCGTGAAATAGGTACTCTCAGCTCATTTCAGGGTGTGTGATGCAAATGCCATTATCCTTTCCTTGCCATCATGTACCTGCAGTAATGCAGCTCCAAGGCCATAATTACTCGCATCAGTCACAATAATATTCTGTCATCTGGATCTAACAGCTTTAACGTCACCTCTTTCACTATGGACCTCTTGACTTCATCAAATGCAATCTGACACTCATCCAACCAATAACACCTCACTCCTTTCTTCATCAGTTCACATAATGCATGCACTTTTTCTGCAAAACGATGCACAAACCGCATTATACTCTGCGAGTCCTAGAAATGACCATAATTGGTAATTGGTCTTTGTTCTGTGGTGGGGGAGCCTTCTCTATTTCTTCCACTAAATTGAGTTTGGGTCTAACCCCCTCATGATTCAGAGTGTGCCCTAAATAATCAACTACCTTTACGCCAAACTTACATTTACTTCTACCAATGGTAAGCCCAGCCTTCTCCAACCTACCCAGTATTTTCTGCAGTACTTCATCATGCCTCTGTTTATTTTCCCCCATACTAACACATTGTCCCGAAATACTAGCGTGTTTGACATGTCCTGCAAGACACTTTGCATGACCCTCTGGAACACTGCGGACGCAGAGGCCAGACAAAAGGGCATGCGAACGAACTGAAATGCACCCTCGGGGGTGATGAACAATGTCAAATGTCGGAATTCCCTGTGCAACCATACCTGATGATAGGCACTGGATGAATCTAGGGTGGTAAAATACCTCCCCCTTCACACTCGCCAACATCTCATTAATCCAAGGTAGGGGATGACGGTCGATCCATAAACAGTTGTTCAAATCTCTTAAATCCACACACATGCGGATCTTGCCATTGGGTTTTCTTGCAATCACAAAGGAACTTAACCACTCTGAAACTTCAATAGAGTCAATCATTCCTTCATTGCACAATTTTTGTAACTCTTCCTTCAGCAACCCTCTCAGAACAATCGGAACATTCCGTACCTTGTGCACCTTGGGTAGAACTCCTTCCTTGAGCACAATGCGGCGTTCAAATTTCTTGAGGCACCTTAACCCCTCTTTGAATAGGTCTGGAAATCTGGTGGCACATTCAACCACTACGTGAGATTCTGTTAATAACACTTGTTTAGGATGATTTGGGTTCAGTACAATTCCCAATGCACGTTGTTCTTTCCAGCCCAACAAAGACCTTGCTCTCTCAACTACATACATTTTTCCCTCGCGCTTCTCCCTTGAAATTTTAGCTCAGCCATGAAACACCCCACAACTGGTAATTTGCTTCCACAGTAGCCTTCTGGTTCACCCATTTTAAGATCTTCCCAAATCTGCTTGTCACCCATTTTAAGATCTTCCCAAATCTGCTTGTCAATCAGGGTAAATGGTGAACACGAGTCCGCCCATACATTCACATTTTTTCCATTTAATTCAATTGTGGACAATCAACATTTTCCTTTTCTAAGGATTGTGCACACACTAGTTTACCGAACTGTGCCTCTTTACTACTCACCACTAGGATTTCAATATCATCCTCACCACTCTCACTCATCTCCCCTTCTACACCAACAATTTCATGCCTATCACCTACATTCACAACTTTCCTAAATCTTCCTACATTGGACATCTTGCACAATCTTGAAAAATGGCCCACTTTCTTACATTTGTAACATCTGCTCTTGGAAGCCGGGCAATTACTTGCATCAGCAGTGCGTCTGGTGCTTCCACATCTGAAACACACTCTTTTCCTTTCCACTTCTTCAACTCTTTTTATTTTTCCCTTGTCATTTTCTTCCACTTTCCTCCAACCCTTCTTAACAGAATTTACCTTGTTCACTGATTCAGATTCCTTTTCCCTGGTTCCAGCACTACCCAACTCTTTTACATAACGGAAGGCGTTTTCCATGTGCTTGGCCACATCAATAGTTTTGTCTAAAGTGGGATCCTTTAGACCAAGTAATCTCTCTTGAATCTTCATACTTTGCACTTTAATATACATCCTCCTCATCGGTGTCAGATCCCATATCCCCACTACCATAATTTTTCCTGACATAGGTAGGATTTTTAATACCTTCCTCCCTTCTATGCCCAGATTGTGTTTGAGAATTGCTAATTTCCTCTTTGCAACGTATACATCCCCGCCTATAGCTTCCAAATAGATCTCAAATGCTTCTTTCCAGTCCTCCTAAACCATACTAGGTTCTCCTGGATCCTGCAAAAATGATGGAGGCGGTGGTATTGATTGTGTTGATTGTAAAATTTCAGTCCTTTCACACCACTACCAAAAGTTAATAAATAAAGGCACACACCCAAAATACCAACACTGAATTAATGCATACTAGTGCCTTACACCTCAATCAGTGGGCATCAGATACTTATATCGCAAAGGGATGTACACAAATGCTAATGTGCAATGTTTAAATCTGCTGCATCCGTGACCCCATATGTAAAAATACAGATAATGAATCTTGTTTAACACAAGTGATGGTTAGTTTCTACACCAGCAAATCCTCTTGGACTGTGCCCATCTGTAATACACTACCAGCTGTGCTCAGACAATGTGCATATGTTTCACCCAATGCTTGTGCAGGTGCATGAATATAAAGCTGTGCACATCAGCGTATCATATGGGCATGCACTTCCTACCATAAAGTTGTGCACATTGATGGATGCGTCCTCACATAACCTGCTTGTCATGGCAATATCTCACCAAAATCCTGACACATCTACCCACATAGCCCTGGCAGCGTTGCGCCGTTCATCTCATCCAGTTCACTGCACTGTGCCAGCTGTACGCATTGGCTGTTCTGCACTCAACATTGCTAGAATACACGTTGCAGCGTAGGAATGTAGGAAACAAATATAGACGTCACCGCGTGTAACGTCACAGCAGGGGACTCACGTAATCTGACGTTGTCACTATGGATGGCCACTCCTCCGTCACTGCAGGTTTTCACTACACAACATTCTTCTTCACAGACAGCGGCCGCTCATGAGCGCATCTTTTGAGAATTCAAAAGACCACAACTCGGTAAGCTTGCCTGAATGCACACCAAGGAGGTTGATGCGCCCCCAAACACCGTCCAGCAAACTCCACCAAGGCCTGACATGTGCCCCCGAATGCTCCCAGGCTTCGCATGCACCATAAGGACGCTCCTTGTCCTCATAATGAACTTGTAGTGTAACAAAAAAGAAGTACTTCACTTTGCTTCTCTGATGCCGGCGTTGCAAAATAAGGTTTCCATTCTTCCCAATAATATCCCGGCTCACCTCCAGGCCAAAGTTTACGCCATGCCACAAGTCTGACAGCAAAAAGGACCACCAAAAACACAATCCTATTACCAGGGGTCCAAATAATGCAACGTGATGAATAGGCACTACCAGCATCAGCACAATGTTATTCACCAAAGACATGTTCACTCCAAATGTCCTCTTCTTTCACATCCCATCCTCGTCACCACTTTTGGGACACAAGGACACAGTGGATAGTGTGAAAACAGGTTTATTAAGTAGGTTACAATGACCGCTGGTCTTTCAGCCTCCACAGCAACTGCCTACAAGCTCCAGCCTCTCAGAAATCCACAATCAGGATTCTGGAAGTGGAAGCTACAATTGCTAAGAGATGGCATCACAGCACCAGAGAAGAGCAGGGATACAACAAAAGATGGTGAAGCCTGTGTGTCTAAGGTCATGTCATGTTCTGCCATAAAATCGGGACCAAAGACTGAATGATGCGGTATCGCTTCTCATCTGATTTTGGTGAAAAGCCACATCTAAATGTAGGTATACTTTTGTTTTCTGAATTTATAGGATCTGCAGTTAGGGAAGCCTTTTGCAGTTTGCTGAATGGCCGAGGTGGTGAGATCAGTGCTTGCAGGTGGAGTCAACTGGCACCTATTGGGACTGCAACATATTTTTCAACATCAGATTTTGACCCAGTGCAAGAAAGAGAAAGGCAGAAAAAGGGGAAGGGAGGAGGAATAGAAAGATGAAAAAATAGTGACAAAAGGAACAAGCACTTGCAAAGCCAATAGGTTTAGCCTATGTGAGATCTAATGGCTTTGTCAAAAGTTAAAAAAAAAGCGCTATGACATGGCCAGCATTAACCACATTATAGCCCTTCATTTATTTTTTTACTATAAGCCATGTTGCACAGCAGCTCGCGCGTATTTATTTTGTCCTCGGGAGCTACGGAAGAGCTTCCCCAGCAGCCCGAGGCATTTATTTTCAATCTAATGACGATTGGTGTACGATGCACACTGACATCATTACATTGAAAGTGAAATTTCAATTTCACTGCATTGGTGTTCGGGGGCATATCTCAGCCCTCCGAGCACCGATTCAGACGGGGGAGGTGTCATTGGAAAGGGGAGAATCTCCGCTTTCCAAAGGCATCGTTCCCCAGTGGATTTGTGCTTGGGGATCTCTGCAGGAGGGTGATCTCTAAGCAGGGATCCACCCACTATGCCCCAGGGACGTTTTTAAGGAAGGGAGTGGCCCCCCTGGCAATGGGACCCTTTACCCAGCCCCAAAAGTCTTTCAGCCCCCCTTTGAGAGTGGATTGGAGGGAATTACCTCCAATTTCCCCCTAGAAGGAGGGGCAGAAAGCCCACTAGACCCCAGGGATTATTTATTTTAGCCAACAATGGGTAGGGGCAGCCCACCCACCACCAATATAACCCCCAGCAGACCACCAGAGCCTATATTTGGAGGGGAAGTGCCCCCCCCAATTTAATGGGCTGGTGCTCTCACCTCCTCACCCGTGCTCTAAATTCTTTCTGCCCCCCCACCCCCAGGGACATATTGGAGGTTCTAACTTCCAATCTGCCCCCTGTAGGGAGCAGAAAGTCTAGCCCTCACCCACCTATATAACTCCCAACAGTCTTTCTGCCCCCCTGTCTTCCTCCAAATTGCCCCTGGCAGGGGTCAGAAAGCCCACTATACCACCAGGAACTATATTTGAAAGGGGGAGCGCCCCCGGCAATGGGCTAGTGGTCCACCCACATGCACATATCAAACCAGGGTCAATGAGAGTATCTCCACAAGATTCCCATTGACCTTGGTTTGATGATTGCCTGTTGCATGCGCTAGACCCAGCCGCCACACAAGTGAGGTAGCATCTTTATTAGGACTAGTGGGAGAACACTGGGTGGTAAAACGTTTGCGGAGTCATGCTGATTTTGGAAGTTTAAGTCACAGAAATGCAAGGGAAATGTCCAAGTCTAGGCACAGTTTGAGGTTAGCAGGGCAATGTGGGTAAGAAAACTTTGTGGGATCCATGCAAGACATACCACCCTGGACTCCCATGAGTGTCTAGTTTTCAGAAATGTCTGGGGTTGGTAGGTTTCACTGGGCGTCCGTCGATTTCCATCCAAAAAAACGTCACTACCCCTTTGCCAAATCAGATCATTTTTGTGACAGGACATTGTATTTTGGGGCCTTTTCTGTTGCGGAACCAAGACCTACCCACAAACGTGAAGTATCATTTTTATAAGTAGACTTAGGGGAATCCTGGGTGGAAGGAAGTTTGTGGCTTCCCACAGAATCCATAACATTCCATCACAGAAATTTGAGGAAAATTAGTTTTTTTAGTCAAGGTTTTGAGGTTTGCAAGGGATTCTAGGTAAAACAACCGAGTAAGAGCCACACACGTCATCCAATCCTGGATTTTCCTAGGTGTCTAGTTTTAAAAAATGTACAGGTTTGTTAGGTTTCCCTATGTGTCGGCTGAGCTAGGGCCCAAAATCCACAGTACCCACTTAGCAAAAAACAGGTCAGTGTTGAGTAGAAAAATGTGATGAATCCATGTTGCATTTTAGGCCATTTATTGTCGTGGGCATTAGGATTACCCGCACAAGTGAGGTACCATTTTTATCAGAAGACATGTGGGAGCATTGAATAGTAGGATATTTATTATTAGCAATTGGATTTTGCTGCATTTGTGCCTTCCAAATGTAAGCCAGTGTGTAAGAAAGAAGACATTTTGAAAAATACCCTCTAAATCATATGGTCGTACGGGTACCTACACATTAAGAGATGTACAAATTATCACTGCTCCTAAACTCCGTATCTTGTGCCCATTTCAGAAATACATAGGTTACCTTGATACCTATTTTTCACTCTACATATTTCACCATGTGAATTGGTCTGTACTCAGTACACAATGAAAAACCATTGTACAATGCAACTCAGTTGTTGGCTCTGGGTGCCTTGAGTTCTTGGAGAATCTACAAACCCTTTATATCCCCACAACTAAAAGTGTCTAGTGAACGTAATGGTGCATTGCTTTTGTAAATCGACCATCGTGAGAAAAAGTTACAGATGAAAGCATTGTCACAAATGGCTGTTTTTTTCCACTCGTTTTTAATATTTATTTGTTTCAACATTTTTATTTTATTGAGAAAATCTTGCTGGATCTACACATATGACCCCTTGCTGAATTTGGATTTTTGTCTAGTTCTCAGAAATATACAGCTTTCCTGGATCACCCATGGGTTACACACTGGTTTGCACCACAAACTGGAAGTAGGTTGAAAGCACAAAAAATAGGAAAAGTGGGCTACCTCTTCGAACAATGTCAAAACTGTGGTAAAAAAGGTAGGTTTTTTGATTCAACTCTGCATGTTCTTGAAAGCTGGGAAGATGGTGACTTAAACACATCAAATCGTCCGTTGATGCCATTATTATGAAAAAAACAGACATTTTTATCCAGAGTACTTTTTTCCTATTTTTCCCAAAAACTAAACATTTTGCTATATTTTGGCTTGGTCGCCTCCAGGAGAATCCACAAACTCTGGGTACCTTTAGAATCCCCTGGATGTTGGAAATAAACAGACGCAAATTTGGTGTGAAAAGCTTATGTGGACAAAAAGTTATAGAGGCCTAAGCTCAAAATACCCCAAATAAAGGGTTGCAAAACTGAAGCGTCAATGTTTATTCCCACTTTTTTTTTATTTCCACAACACTATTGAAACTGACCTCATAAAAATTTTCCAAAATATTATTGTAGCTACCATGCAAATGTAAAATGGAAGTGTTTTTGAGTGACCGATTTTACAACCAATTTTCCTCATAGCAGAATATGCCAATGTGTGCTTAGTAAACGTGATCCAAAATGCCCTAGCGGAAAAGAGTGTTAATACGCACAATATTGGTTACACCACCCTTGCAGGCAAGGAACGCCAGAATGCCTCATTTTTTTCCATCGTGGATCTAAAGACCAGATGCAATAGGACTTCATAACACTGCCAATGTGCAGCAAACTGGATAAAGTGAAGAGAATCAAAGGAAGGGACTCTAGACAAAACACTGATGTCATTTCCTTCTGTAAGCAGAATGGAGCAAGGTCTGTCAACCGCTGTGCTACTAATCGTGGCATTAGTTAACAAAACAGTTGTAATGTGTTTGTGTTATCCACAGTGCATAGCTGTGCAGGGGATCATTGAACAGCCCGCACATGTAATCTCTCGTGTCGCCAGTGGAATCATTGACTGTGCTTATGTCCAGAGCTGATTTAGCGCAATAGGATTCTCTAGTTGGGTTGTGTTTATTCTGCTACATACACATGCCATTACACACCACTCACTGCTCCTTAACAAGATGGCGCGAGGTCTGCAAAGTACGTTTAGCGAAATGTTGCAAAAGTATGTGAAAATGTTGTGAAATTAAGCAAAAATTAACAAAACTCAATTATACAGCGTTTTGTGTGAAACGTGAATGTAAGAGCCTCATGAATAAAAGTCATGCAAGATACTGGAGTAGTCCCCTCTCAATAAAAAAATGTGCACAATTTTTCACCTGGAAAAAATGTGTGCAATTTTGCAAATTTCACTAGTGTGACATTTGCAATTTTCACAGGCATAACAAACATTTTGCACAGGCCTAATTGCAGCTATTTCATGGATAAAGAGAGTCTTGAGTTACATCTGTTTTGTTTGAAGGTGGCAGATGTTATGACATTCAGATGAAAAAAACAAAAAGTGAATTAAGCTCAAAACACTGGTAGTTACTCTGGGCTGCATTCCAATCCATCATTTTGTTGCACAGTATCCAATGCAGAAATCAACCATATCCAAATTAGTCTTATTTCTACTTCCTTTTACACAAGCAACCTCAGACTTGTTTTGGCCTTGTTGGTCCTCGTGAGTGAGTTGCAACTTATGTCCTAGGCACTTCAAGCAATAGACCCACATGTTGGCATATCCATTGTACTTATGGCATCACTGAATTCAGCCCAGAGCAATTACCAATGGTTGAGATTATCTCAAGCATTCCATCCATCATTTTTTGTTTTTCTGAGGGACATCTTTAAATATTACAAGCGTGTAAAAACAATAAAGGAGGTGAGCATGTTTTCCGAAGAGGTGTGGTTCTTGAGCAAGAAGTTTAATGCTGGGCTCAAAAGAACGTTACAGAAGCTCTTCACAGAAAACGTGACAGCTGATGGGAATGCCTTTCAACTTCAGTGATTGAGGCCATAGGAGTTCAAAAAGGTGTAACAATTAGATAACAGCAGGAAATAAACAAAAGAAATGTAAAGGGAACGTATGGTGTTCATAGAGACTGAGAAAATGGTTGACTATATTGGCCTGGTGGCTTTTATTTCCTGTAACCATCCCTTTTTTTTAATCAATTGACCACTTTTCGTGTGGACACCACTTATGTTTCAGGCAATGGGCAAGAAGTGAACAAGTATAAAAGAACACCAGCAGGGAGCGCTGCTGAAACAATGCTACACATGCCTGTATGCCATGCCAACATTCCAGCAGTCACCCTCTCCACATGGAAAGCCAAGAACAGGCAACACTGCCCAGTAACAGAGCCTGAGTGTGCAAATGGCCACCCTAGGATGGGCTCAGGCACCACCCTCGAGGGAAGTCTTTGAGGAGAGGACAATGATCAGTCATCTTGGAACAGATTGCTGCTCAAATTCCAAATACAAGCTATTGACCTGATTTATAGTTTGTCTGCCAGGGTTTTCGATCACAAACCTTGTTGCTAAATCTTCATTCCGTCCAGTCTATTATGAGTCAGGCAAACCATCATCTTTCTGACGATGGTGCTCACTTTTTCTCCACCACCGGAAAGCTTACTCTGATGGCCACATGGAGTAGGGTCATCAGAGTAAGAGCATCAGATCATCCGTCCTATTTAGATCCTATGGTCAGACGTCTGTTTTTAAGTCGAAGCCTACCAGACAGCCCAGCTGTCTTGTTGCTAAAGACTTCATGGAGACATTCTGACAGCTGACCTAAGAATGTATTCCGCCCATTGCTTACCATTGACTTTGTGGTTTGTAACTCACATTTGCTTGCTCTCTATTTGCTGACTTTATATGTTTTAGGATGTCCAGCATGCCTTTGTCCCTCCTGTGAAGAATATCCTGTTTTCTGTATTCTTCCACAAGTGTTCTCTTTCTGTAAACAGGCCTTTAAATGTTGTTCTTATCTTGTCAGATTTGCTGTGCATTCAAAGACAGAGGTCAAATGTCAGGCTCTGTTTTACGAGGGAGCTTGGTGTTTACTTTTCTTTCACTGACTTCAAAGTGAGAGGATTTCTCTGACAATCTGAAGGTGTGAAAGGAAAGGTTTTTTTTCTAGTGCACAACAAAACTAAAATGTCTGTAAATGAATGATGCAAATATTTCAGAATATATCACAAATTAATACACAAGGTGATGCCATTTCCACACATTATCGTTAGTGCGCTGTATACTTTTATGAGAAAAACTGTATGTCTGCAAATGTAATAGTCATTTTAATTGAAAATGTATTGTCTGTAATGGCAGTGCACTACCACACCATGCATACTCCACTCTATGACACTCTATGTCACTCCACTCCATGACACTCTATGCCACTGCTCTCTACTCCACTCTACGCCACTCTATGCCACTCCACCACTCTGCTCTACACCACTTTACACCACTGTACACCGCTTTACTCCACTCTATGCCACTCTACTCCACTCTATGCCACTCCACTCTACACCACTCCACTCTATGCCACACTGCTTTACTCTACTCTATGACACTCTACAGCACTTTACTCTATGACACTTTATGACACTCTACTCCACTCCACTCCACGCCACTTCACTCCACAACACTCTACTGCACTCTATGCCACTCCACTCTATGCTACTCTAGGCCACTCTACTCCACTGAATGATGCTCCACTGTATGATGCTCCACTCTATAACACTCCACTCTATCCCACTCCACTCTACCATACTCCACTCTATCCCACTCCACTCTACTCCATGCTACATTCTAGGCCACTTCAATCTGTGAAACTCTAGACCACTTCACTCTACTTCACTCTACACCACTCTATACCACTTCACTCTACGCCACTCAGCGACAGGAGCGGCCTGTGCAGGTAAGAACTGTGGTGCAAGTTACAAGTGTGACAATTTAGATTATTCCAGGCACTCAACAGTATAAGAATGGCTTGGGCAACAGGTATTAGTCCTTTTTAATGTATATATATTAAATAAACAACTGCTGTAGTGCCAATTTCTAAATTAGACAGACAGCTCCACCTTGTGGCAGGCTGGTATAAGTGCCAGTGTTGACAATTAAGTGCCTGTGCTGAGCACCGGAAACCACCGGCACAAATTAAGCACTGATGCCACTCCACTCTGCTCCACTCTATGACACTCCACTCTATAACACTATCCCTCTATGCCACTTTACCACACTCCATTTTAAGACACTCTATGCCACTCTACTCCACACCACATTACTCCACGACACTCCACTCAACTACCTTCCGCTCCACCACACTTCACTCTATGACACTCTACGCCAGTCCACTCTGCGCCATTCTCTGCTACTCCACGACTTTCCACTCTACAAAGCTCTATGGCCTCCACTCTACGTCACTCTTCTCCACTCCACTCTACGTCACTCCACAACACTCTATACCTCTCTACTGCACTCTGTGCCACTCCACTCTACTACACTCCATGCCACTTTACTCCATTCTACAACACTTAATGCTATGCCACTTCACTTTACTCCATTCTATGCTACGCTAATCTATGACACTACTCTGCGCCCTTCAACTTTATGTCACTCAACTCTATGACACTCTACTGCACTCCACTCCACTCCACTCCATGACACTCTACTCCACTCTATGCCACTTTATGCGACTCCACTCTATGCCACTTAACTTTAGGCCTCTACACTCCACTCAAAGCTGCTCTACTCTACGCCACTCCACTCTACGCCCCTCCACTCTATGACTCTACTCCACTATAAGACACTCCACTCTACAACACTGCACTCTACCCCACTCTACCACACTTTAATCCACTAAAAGCTATGCCACTCCAGTCTACTCTACACCACTTAACCCCACTGTACATCCGTCCATACTTCTCCCTTCCCCGTCCCTTCACTCTACACCCCTCTGTTCTAGGCCCCTCTGTCCTACACCCCTCTGCTCTATACCACTTCACTCTACGCCACTCAACACCAGGAGCGACCTGTGCAGGTAAGAGCTGTGGTGCAGTGGGGCCGGGTTGGGGGGGATTCGACAGACGACCACGAGGGTAAAATACATTAATAATTAATTTCCCCTTGTGGTCTTCTGTCAAAATCCCCCTCCCACCCGGCCCCACCGCCCCAACGCTCTTACCTGCACGGGCCACTGCTGCTCAACGACACTCCACTGTATGACACTGCACTCTACACCAGTGTATAACACTCCACTCTACGACACTCAATACCACTCCACTTTGCGCCTCTCCACTCTATGACACACTATACCACTCTACGACACTCTATGCCACTCCACTCTATGACACTCTAAACCACTGTCAGTTCCTAATTTATAAAGAAATAAGTGCCAGGAACTCGTCAGGAGGCCACTGCAGCTTGCACTACCCATTGCCCCTGCCAGCACTTCCAGTGACAGTACCTACACAGCTACCAACCATCACACTCTGACAAGTGTGACAATTTAGATTATTCCAGGCACTCAACAGTATAAGAATGGCTTGGGCAACAGGTATTAGTCCTTTTTAAAGTATATATATTAAATAAACAACTGCTGTAGTGCCAATTTCTAAATTAGACAGACAGCTCCACCATGTGGCAGACTGGTATAAGTACCAGTGTTGACAATTAAGTGCCTGTGCTGAGCACCGGAAACCACTGGCACAAATTAAGCACTGATGCCACTCCACTCTGCTCCACTCTATGACACTCCACTCTATAACACTATCCCTCTATGCCACTTTACCACACTCCATTTTAAGACACTCTATGCCACTCTACTCCACACCACATTACTCCACGACACTCCACTCAACTACCTTCCGCTCCACCACACTTCACTCTATGACACTCTACGCCAGTCCACTCTGCGCCACTCTCTGCCACTCCACAACTTTCCACTCTACAAAGCTCTATGGCCTCCACTCTACGTCACTCTTCTCCACTCCACTATACGTCACTCCACGACACTCTATACCTCTCTACTGCACTCTGTGCCACTCCACTCCATGCCACTTTACTCCATTCTATGACACTTAATGCTATGCCACTTCACTTTACTCCATTCTATGCTACGCCAATCTATGACACTCTACTCTGCGCCCTTCAACTTTATGTCACTCAACTCTATGACACTCTACTGCACTCCACTCCACTCCACGACACTCTACTCCACTCTATGCCACTTTATGCGACTCCACTCTACGCCACTTAACTTTAAGCCTCTCTACTCCACTCAAAGCTGCTCTACTCTACGCCACTCTACTCTACGCCCCTCCACTCTATGACTCTACTCCACTATATGACACTCCACCCTACAACACTGCACTCTACCCCACTCTACCACACTTTAATCCACTAAAAGCTATGCCCCTCCAGTCTACTCTACACCACTTAACCCCACTATACATCCGTCCATACTACTCCCTTCCCCGTCCCTTCACTCTACACCCCTCTGGTCTACGCCCCTCTGTCCTACACCCCTCTGCTCTATGCCACTCCTCTCTACGCCACTCCATAACATTCTACAGCACTTTACACCCCTTCACTCTGTGCCCATTCTCTCTATGCTCACCACTCTATAATATCCACTCTACTATACTCCACACCACTTTACTCCATTCTACGACACTCCAAGCTATGCCACTCCGCTCTACACTTTACTTCACTCTATGCCTCGCCTATCTTTGACACTCTACTCTATGGCCTTCCCCTTTATGTCAATCCAGTCTATGACACTCCACTCCACTCTACAACACTCTACTCCACTCTATGCCACTTAACTTTAGGCCTCTCTACTCCACTATATCCCGCTCCACTCTACGCCACTCCACTCTATGACTCTACTCCATCTATGATACTCCACTCTATGACAATCCACTCTACAGCACTCCACTCTATGACTCTCCAATCTATGACACTCTATGCTACTCTACGCCACTCCACTTCTCACCACTTTACTCCACTCTATGACGCTACACTCTACCCCACTCTACCACACTTTAATCCACTGTAAGCTATTTCACTCCTGTCTACTCTACACCACTTTACCCCACTCTACATCCGTCCATTCTATGCCCCCCCACTCTACGTCCCTTCACTCTACACCCCTCTGGTCTACACCCCTCTGCTCTATGCCCCTCTGCTCTATGCCACTCCACTCTACACCACTCCACACCACTCCACACCACTCCACACCACTCAACACTCCTTCACTCTATGACACTCCTCTCTATGCCCTTCCACTCTATGACCTCACCTCTATGACACTCTATTCCACTCCACTCTACAACCCTTCACTCTATGACATCCACTTTACGCCACTCTATGACACTATACGATACTCCATAACACTCTACGGCACACCACGCATTCCACTCTATGCCGCTCTACTCCACTCTATGCCACTCTACTCTACTCTATTCTATGGCACTCCACAACACTCTACGCCACTCTATGCCTCTCCACTCCACTCTACTCTGCTCGACAGCACTCTATGCCACTCTATTCCGCTCTACTTTACTCCACTCCACTCAACACCACTTTACGCCACTCTATTCCCCTCTACTCTACTCTACTTCCACTCTACTTTTACTCCACTCTATTGCACTTTATTCCACTCTACAACACGTCAGTCAACTCAACTCTACTCCACTCTAGGACACTCCACTCTATCCTACTCCACTATATCCCATTCCACTCTACCCACTTCACATACATCCCTCCACTCCAGGCCATTCTGCTCTATAACACTCTACTCTATGACACTCTAATCTACAACAGTTTACTCCACTCTATGTCCGTCCATTCTACGCCCCTCTATGCCTATCCACTCTACACACCTCTGCTCTATGGCCCTCTGCTGCATGCGACTCCACTTTAAGACATTCTACGACACTCCACGACACTCTCTTCTATGCCACCAACTTTTACCCATGCAGCCATAATGGTGTACAACATGGTTAAAACACATTTGCAAGGCCAATAGCTCTTGCATAGGCAATACCTATTGGCTTTGCCAATGTCTGATTTGTTTTTGTCACTGCGAGGAAAATCCTTATGGTCTAGGACAGAAAAAAATAATGATCCCTACACCATAGGAGTAAACTCCCCCGTTGTGGAGTTCATTACTTTTTTGTTTTTTAGAAACAAACTTCCACGTTTGGAGTTTGTTTCTGAAAAAACAATGTTGATGGCCGGATGCCTAACAGATGGAAGCCATCTACCAAACTTGCAGTGCCTTCACAGGAAAATCCATGACAGGAAATCTTCTGCAAGCACAGAGATCTCTGCTGGGCCAGCTATGATCTCAAAATTTGGAGGGTGATAGTCCATCAAATAGGTTGAAGTAATGTCTGCTGTCACCCTGATGGACAGGCAGGCCATCCCCCAAACTCTAAATGAGCCCCTATGTCTTGCAAGACATGAACCACAACATCTATTTTGGGAAACACTTCCCACTTCAAACTATGTCTTGTGAGACATGAATCACAACAGCAATCTAGGAAAATGCTTCCAGTTTCAAGAAAAGCTATCCTCGTAAGACTAACAGGAGAGCAGGCCACAGGGGCAGTTTCTCCATTACGGCTCAGGGGCTGCTCCCCTCTGAAATTCCTACACATTTACATCAAACATATTAAATAGATTTATTTATTTAGAGATACAATTGTATCTCTAAATAAATCGATGTATTTACATCTGGGCTGTTTATTTCAGGCTGCCTGCCCTGCCTCGCTCTGAAGCAGGAGACGCAATCCAGGCAGTAAATCAACTTTCTACAATGTGACGCAGGACACAGGGCTTTCTGTTGTAAAGCCCTTCATTGCCATTGTGGTCTATGGTTGTATGCATTCTGCAGGCCAGTGATGCAATCAGCATCATTGTTTCGGGTGTCGGAGACTTCATCCCTGTGTGACTTCAGACGCCCGTCATTCAAAGGCATAGATCATACCCTTTCGTCATACATGAGAGTGTATGGAAGTACGTCTGATCTGGTGCCTTGTTCTTGGTAATAGGAAGTGTTTGCATGCTAATGTTGTGTTATGTATATTGTGATGAGACCCCTCATCATGCTAACCCACCCCCCCACTGTGACACCCCAGGCCCTACTGCAGATTGCTATCTCTGTTAGAAGTGGAGCTTCTGTATTTTCCCCCCCGTGAAATGGATCCAAATAAAGAGCAGGGTTCTTGTTCCCTTGCGAAGGTGATCCAAATATCCAAGTTGATCCAAATATCCGAGTCAAGCAAGGCGATTAATATGTGCTTACAGTGGACATTTCTCTGATGTATGACATTAAAACTGGACCTGTCTTCATGCTCCTAAGTTAACACTGATGCCAACATGGATTGACTTGCAAACAATTAATGTTAAAAACGTTAAGAGAATGCATTTTCAGCGATTTAGTGCCTCTTATTTCACATGCTTTTCTTAATCTTGCATTCCCCAAGAGTAAGCTGTTTTATAATGTTGCTGTTTATCTGTATTTTGTTCTGTGCATACTTTGATGCTTGACCCATGCCAGGTGTTTATAAGGGGCTTTGATTGAGCGCGCAGGCGCTAAGGCTGAAGCCAAAGTGCCAGTCAGTGGGTTGGCCTCTCTACAGAGCACACAGAACAATGTTTATGTATTCCATTTGCAACTGAAATTCTGTGGATATGTGTGTGAAGGGGGTACACAGCTGTCAAAATATTTGCAAGGCAAAAGTTTGAGAAATTAAAGTGCTTACATTTGAGGGAGTGCAGTGCATGTTTGGGGCCAGTGAAGTGACAGAGATGTGAGGAAGTGCATTTAGAGAAGAGTGAAAGGATGCTGAAGAGGAAAGAGAGCTAGTTGAAGATGTGCAGATGGACAAGATATGCAGAGAAAAAGAGGATACATATCTAACATAAAGCACACATAACTGAAGGCCAAAACTACTACCACAGGCCTCAATGCTATTTAATTCACAGACTCAAAGTTTCAGACTTGAAACATTTCGAATGTTAATTATTTATCATTGTTGTTTCTCATTTATCTTAAACAACTAACGCCCATTGACAAAGCCTAACATACTGACAAGCTTTAGATGTATGTCAGTTGTTGTGTCAATTATCTGGATGCAATTACATCTCAGAGAGACACCAAAATACCGGTCAGGTAGCACACTGTGGGAATCACAGAAATTTGACATGTTCCTTTTAGAGAGCCCCCACTTTTTTCATCCTACTTAAAGACCTGTCTGCACATATTTCTAGATTTTAATGTTAAGTTACCCGGCAGTATTTATTCCCCCATCCACCTGACCAATAATGTATCATTGTGTAATAGAGGCGCCCAATTATTAAACCTTTTGTGTACTAATAATTTTTTAGATGTGATGGAACTTGTCGGAATTCCCAGTAGAGCCAGACACACTGAACCTACTTATAGAGGTAGGGGCTCGGCTTCCACTATCGATTTTATTTTTATCACACCCCTTTAGTGAATAGTGTGTTAAAAGCCGAGGTAGTGCCCACAGTTCATGGGGACCATAACCCCATCAACCTAATTTTGAGTTTTCCCCGCAGGTGGACTTATGATAAAGAGAGCGGTGCCAGGGACTTATCCCCCTCTACTGATAATCTAAGATTGGTCTGGCGTGGTATAGACAATAAAGTCTTATTTGGTAGGATGGTAAGAACGCACCCTGATCTAATTGATACTTGTCTGTCCCTCAAGGAACATAATCCCGAGGCAGTTGACGCCTTCACGCAGGTATGTGCGGGCGTCAAAATTTTGCTGTCTAGGCCCCCCAAGGAATCACATTTGGACCCTGGCTGGTCCAATGCTGATTGTTCTGCAGCTAACAGGGCACTTAGAAGGGCGCTTGTCACCAAACCCAGAGATAGCTCCCTTATTAAATCACTCAGACTACGCTATAAATTAGCTATTGCTTCAAGGAAGGAGGAAATAATAAGAGAGCACTGGGACAATATTGCCCGGGCAGCCACGCTAAAAAATGGCAAGGACTTTTGGTTAGCTGTCAAAGATATGAGGTATTTGGGACACCCCCTGAGCACAATTAGTTGCAACATCTCCAGTGAGGCTTGGGAAGCACATTTTATGAAGATTTATTCAGCCCCTGCACCATCGCTGCTAGCTACTAACGAGTATACAACAGCTGTCAGGGTTGCGATCGACTTAGCAGAAGTAGAGGAGGCTATTGACCAAAGCATGGGCTGTAAAGCCCCTGGCCCTGACGGGTTGCCCATTGATCTTATCAAAAGCCAGTCTGACTTTTGGGCGCCTCTATTGTTGAATGTTTTTAATAATTTAACAAATTCTACTATACCTAACACATGGTCCTCCAGTATTATTGTGCCAATTTTCAAGAAGGGGGACCGTTCCAGCCCTAGTTGTTACAGGCCGATCTCTTTGATCGACAACACGTTGAAAATTTTAGGAAGGGTCCTCTATAACAAGATCAGGTCATGGGCTGAGGATGGTCAGATTCTCCATCCCTGTCAGCTGGGGTTCAGAAGCAACATTGGCACTGTTGAGCAGTGCCTCAACCTTAATCTGATCATTGGTAAATATAATGTAGCAAAAAAGTACCAATATATCTTGCATTTATGGACCTCAGCTCGGCCTTTGACTTTGTCAATAGGTCACGGCTTTGGACCATCCTTTTAAACTATGGTCTGGATGAGTCCCTTGTACATTTTTTAGCCTACTTGCACAAAGACCTACATGCCCGGGTACGTATTAGCAGGGATGGCGCGGTATCAAAAGAAATTGAAGTTGGGAGAGGGGTCAGGCAGGGCTGCGTCCTGGCCCCCCTTTTATTCATCCTTTATATTAATGATCTGAATAAGTCTTTGGCAACACTTACCCCTGACGTTCCCTGTATTAATGGCAATAAACTCCCTGCCCTGCTATACGCCGATGATGCGGTACTAATGGCACGCACCCCAAACGCTCTCCGCATCTTAACACAGGGCTTTGTTGATTTTATGGATGGTCTGGACCTACGCACTAATTTTAAAAAATCTTTTTTAATGGCGTGCGGGTTGAAGAAGCATTTTAACACATCGATTGTTTTAGGTTCAGATAGTTTACAAAGCACTCGCACTTTCCCTTATTTAGGTTTGGTATTTGCCTCAAATGGACTGTGGACTGATCACGTGACTTACTGCATGAGAAAGTTCTCTAACTCCACTAATACAATACTTGGCTTCCCTAAGCCCAGGAATACAGAGGTCGTATCAGCTACTGTTAAAATTTTTAGACTTCAATGTATACCAACTGCTACTTATGGTGCAGAAGTATGGGGCTCTACTAACTGTGGTAGAATTCAGGATGAAGAGAACAGATTTTGTCGTAAGATCCTGGGCGCACCAATTTCCTCCTCAAAGTATGCCTGTCACTGTGAACTTAACTTGCCATACATCGAAGACTATATCAAGGCCCGCCCGCATTATTCTGGCTCAGAATTTGGAAAAACCCTGCTGCCCAACTCACTAGGGAGATCATATTGGATTGTCTAAAATGCGATAGGGGGATGGAAATACCTTGGTTGGCAGCTGTTTATAAAAGCCTAACCAGCGTGAATCACGGTCATTTATTTTCTAATCCCATAGACACTGGTATCATCAACAAGAAATCTTTGCAAATGGCTCTCTATGCTTCCTATAGGAATGTTAGACTCGAAAATGAGATTAAGAAAACATCCGTTGCTAGGTATATGCTCATTGAGAACATTTCATATGCCCCATCAAGTTATCTCCTTAAACCTACTGGCCGCTGGGAAAGGGGTTTACTCTTTCGGCTGAGGATTGATACTGTGAAGTTTATGTTATGTTTCCCTGCTGGGTATAACTCGAATCTCAATTATCTGTTCTGCCCTTGTAATAGCCTACACAAACAATCTATGCTGCACTTTTTATTTTTTGTGGTTATTACTCAATACACACCAAAAGGTTCTTGATACCATATTTTAAGGCCACATTTGTGATTGATTATAAGGTAGCACATGGGAAAATCCTTGCCTTGGAAGATGATGAGCTAACCTTTCGGGTCGGTTCCTTTCTGAAAGCGGCGGTGCGCACCCGGAACTCTATGTGCCCCAGCTGAATTATGATATTTTATTTTATTTTAATTGTAAACGCAAATTTCTGGCCACATGCACTTTGATGAGACCTCTTTTATGATGTTGTATTTACTTTTTTTTATAATTGGAGGATACGCTTTTTCTTAAATATGAATCTTAAATGTTTTTTTATTGTTTGTTGTGTGCCTGTACTTTTATGGATATGTATCTGTATCCGAATAAAGATATTGATTGATTGATTGATTTATCATTGTTGTTTCTCATTTATCTTAAACAACTAACACCCATTGACAAAGCCTAACATACTGACAAGCTTTAGATGTATGTCAGTTGTTGTGTCAATTATCTGGATGCAATTACATCTCAGAGAGACACCAAAATACCGGTCAGGTAGCACACTGTGGGAATCACAGAAATTTGACATGTTCCTTTTAGAGAGCCCCCACTTTTCTCATCCTACTTAAAGACCTGTCTGCACATATTTATATATTTATATATGACTGGTTGCAGCCAGCAGCTGTGGGTGCTTCTCAAAGTCTGGTTAGAGCATATTTGTCCAACGTTAATGCTGCATGCAATGAAAAACACTAGGCAAGCATACATTTTAAAGGGCTAATGTTGTCATGCTGTACATTTTACACATTACAGTAACTGTTGAACATATTAATGCAGGAAGATATGGGGCAGTTTTTAATGTGTCTAATATTTCAAGACTGTATGTTACCACTGCTTTATAAGCCTTACTTTATCGCTACATTCATTTGCTTTAAAATGCACCATTTGCCCATCTTTTTTTCATTTCTTTCTCAGGAGAGGGACTCACCCTGGACCCCAGGTTTGTCCATTGAACTTGTTCACATCGCTCGCTATATAAAAGTCATGCCCAAGGTTTACGCCTCGCCACTTTCAAATGTCACCAGCCGCCACTGGCAGGCCATCTTATTAGTAGCTGCTATCCTTGCAACCGACAAATCTAGTGAAGGTCAACCTACAGGGGGTGCATTGAGGTACAGAATCTGACACACAAACTAAGGAAATTCAGCATATGAAGAGCAGAAATGCAATCCTTTTCAGGAGCTGGCGACAACATTTGGATCTCCCACAGAGTGGATTTCCCACAGAGTGAAACTTTGACAGTGTGAACCTCGATTCATTTCTTGTAGATAACTGAAACTTTCTCCTTTGAAAGCCACCTAAATCAACCATCAGCATTTGCTAAAAATGTATTCCTCTCTTTCAGTTGTTGTTTTACCGCTAGTATTTTTAATCGGCCACACTTGCTTATGCCTTACACATTTCCCTGTCCTTCCAAAACTGTGTTGGCATGCTTGGCTACTACATCAACCTCGATTCATCTTTACATCCTCTCCACCTCATTACCACTTTCTCCTTATTCACCCTCTATACTCACCATGGCCCGTTTTGGAATCAGTCTAACTAACTGGTATCTGTTATTGGTTTAAACTTGTTCAATTGTTAAGATGTTTTTTCTTCCTTCCAGCTTGATACAAGTTGAAGCATGTCTTCTCTTGCTTAATGGACAGTGTGCTGATATCTAAAGGTTTAGTGCCAAATAAACACATAAATTAACAAATAAATAAATAAGGTGTGTATACCAATTACTGTGAGTAAGCACCACATAGAACAAAGTCCTCAATGAAGGTAGTAGGCCATCACAGGCTACATATTTAACAAACCAGTGAGCAGCATCCACTAGCCATTTTGGGCAAGTAAACCATCAAATCAAAACAGGCTGTTTGTACAGAAAATAAAAACATCAGTGACAATATTGGAAAAAATGCACCAATGTTCAAGTTATTACAGCCTACAGGACGATGAGAAAGCTATTAGACATTGGATCAGTGAGGAATGTAAGTTGAGTCCCTGTGGCAAAAACACGAATAAAAAGTAACTTGTTGAAAGTCGTATTTGAAATGTTCACAATCAATGACCAGTTACAAGCCTAGAACATTGAAATGGATACAACAGAAAAACAGGTAAATGTCCCCATATTGCAAGAGCACAAGGCAAAAAATAGAGAAAAAAAATGCAGGATTGCACCAATAGAAGGCAGAAAAAAGACAGATCGCGCAACATAGGGAAAGAACTGTACCGATGAGAACTGCCAGACATATACCATGCATTTGAAGGGGACACGTGACTGTTAAGCAAGGAAAATCATTCCAAGTGGTATTCTAAGTCATAGCATGCAACACATAAGGAAAGGGAAAGCTAGACCTCTAAGGGCATTATAGACCGGAGAAACTGCACATTCAGCTCATGCAGCCTCTCGGAAAGTCATCTTCTAGTGGCAGTGCTGAACATTTGTTAATGGTGGTCACCTAAGGAAAGATGGGAATAGGAAGAAGAAAACTTGCAAGTTAGTACATCTGATGGACAAGCACCCTGCACTATTTGTGTTTGAAAGTGTAATGTCTGACTATTTCCACGTGTCACTGAATATGAAAGAAAGAAGGATTTTCCATCATTGAAACTAGGCGATGCGCACTTGTTCACATTGATGACATTCTACTGAACAGCCCACATAGTTTTGAAAAAGGAGACCAAATTCCAAGACTGTTTATGCCAGATGGCAGTCCAAAATCATATAAGAAAATAAATGTAAGAGCAGACTGCCAGGAGAGGCGTAAAGGCCAAAGGAAACAAACATGGATCATCTATGGTTTCTCCTCGCACCATAACCAAGATCTGAGAAACTGTAAAAAGATAGAAAAAGTCAAACATCCTGTACCAAACAGAAGCACACATCATTGAGTATGTTCTCATCAAAAAGGCAGCTGACACCAATATTCAGCCAATACTGCTGTTATGTGTACAGTGAAACGAAACTCCATCTCGGGCAGATGAAAGGGCCTGACTCACACAGTGATCCCAATGGCAGGAAGTCAAGGCATACCCAGTCTTGAAGCCAAATACAAAATTGTGGGAGTTTCACTTCAAGTCAGGGGAGCTGTTGTGTAGTGACTTAGTCCTGATTATGAGTTTGGCGGTGTGCCACTGCCCTGCTGCCACACTGCTAAACCTCACCGCCGGCTGCCCGCCAGATTACGAGTTTTCTCGTGGTCTGACAGGTAATCTTTTGGTGTTCCCATGGCGGTGCCTATTAAAAAGGCACCGCCATGGAAACACCAAAGCCCCTACCTGCACGGCATGGACTTTGCAGTCCAGGCCGTGCAGGAAAGGGAGTGCATGCAGACAGGGGGACACACTATGTGCCCTCCTGCATGCATCCTCAGGCCATGAGGGAACAGGGGGCCGTTTCCTCACCACCACAGGATTCATGGCGGGCTCACCGCCATGAAATCTGTGGCGGTGAGGAAACTCGTAATATGCTTGGCAGTGCAGCAGCGACACCAACAGCATATTGCGGCCCTCAGACCACCGCTCCACCGCCAGGTGGTTGTGGAGGTCCTATGGTGGTCTGGCCGCCATAGTTGTAATACAGCGGTGGGACCTCTGGTTCAGCTGGTTCGACGGTCCACGACTGCCTCCACACCCCCACAGTGAGTTTGCCAGTCCTATGGATCGCCAAACTAATAATTAGGCCCAAGGTCTGTAGGACAATGAACATCTGTTATTTACTTCAAGAATGTCTTACTGACACTTTTGCTGTGCACTACAAAATCAAGTATTGCCTTATTAGGATGGGAAACTTCACATCACTCGATCTTTTTACCGCCATGGTCGACGTGCCCATTGTCAACTGAGTGTCGGCTATATGGTCAATTTCAGGAGAACTTATCTCACCTTCTCTGTATTTGCCCAGCCCTAATCAATGACCGTAGGAAATTCCTTCATCAAGAATGGATCAAACAAGGATCCCGAATAACTCAAGCAGCAGTAGATTTCCTGCTCAACGATGCTCATCCTCAAACTATTTGTGGTCTGATCAAACACCTATGCAAAGCCGACAAGCTGCTAAGAGCTTTCACCCCGCCAGTCACTTTTGGAACATAAACTGTTATTCACCATCCCTTCTTCCATATGTGTCTTTATGCTTAAAGCACTGTGCATGCAAACCACCATCACTGACTTGAACTTTTAATCATGCACAAATGCACGAAGTAATGATCCACAGGTAATTAAATAAGAGCGCTCACCAAAAGCACATTTGACCATCAGACTGTTAGGAGTTTGACTAATACCTCACGCAGGACCTGAACAAAATCCTGCCCTCGTGGATCATGCTTACTTTTATTTACGCATTGACACTTTAAGCTTCACCATGATGGGTGACTGTGGTTTTAATCAAACACGTATTGCTATTAACTCGCTTATAAGATTCAATGGTTGCAACCAGCTACCACCATCATATACTAACATCACCTAGTTGATCCGGGCAATATTCTTACATTGTGTAGAATTTGTTCTTTTTTTAATCAATGATGTATTGACATTTTTTTTAATGATTTTATAACTTCTGCAAAGGCATTGTCCAACACTCCTTAATTGTCAGCAGGCCTTTTCACATGCAACATTTACTTGTAACATCAAATTAAAAATGTTCACTGAATTATATTTTACCACAGTGTTTGGTGCCACACTTAGCTGTGTTTGTTTTATATGTTTTAGCAATTTGTAATGGCTTTAATTAGCTGAGCATAAATAAATAAACCTGTTATTTACTCACCTGTGGCAATTGGAAAAATTATGATCCACTTTCCGCCTGGCCTGACGATGTGGGACCACCTCCTAAAGTAGCCAAGGAAGTTAGAAACTTCGGAATTACCATGGACTCTAGGCTATCAATGAATGCCCAAGTGGATAAATTAGAAATATCAAGCTTCATTACCATGAAAACTCTTCAACGCATCTTCCCTCACCTATGATTTCCACACAAAGTCCAAGCTACTATCTCCCTTGTGCTGTATAAACTTGATCACGCCAATGGCCTCTACCATGGTTCACCTCTATCAAATATAAAAAGATTACAATGAATTCAAAACTCTGCTGCCAAACTACTTCTACATATAAAGTCACAAGCCCACATCTCTCCTGCCTACATTGGTTATCAGTCACCAAGATATCCACTTTCAAGCTGCTTTGTATCACTCACAAAGTAGTACATGGAACAGGACCACTTTCCATTAGGAAGCAAATCACAAAATACCACTTCTACAGATTGGTGACCTGCCTCAAAATACCAGCATACAAAAAAAAAAGCATGGGTGGAACATCTTTCTCTGTTCAAGCAGCCAAACTATGGAATTCATTACTCCCAAACATAAGATTCACAGATAACCATATTATCTTCAGAAGAATACTCAAGAGCTGGCTCTTCCCTACATGACCACCATATTCAAAATACAAATGTACGGCAATCACAAGACACCAATCGTGCATATATGTGTGTTTGTAAACATTTATACTTTGATTATATGTATGTATTTAAATATGTACATTTCTTTGTACACATGCATATATTACTTATGAATAAAAATATATATACCTGCTTATACTTATGCTTGACAAATGTAAAAATTCATATGCTGCTTATGGTTAAAATGTATACACTCCTTATATTTATGCTTAAAATGTATGTAGGTCATTACATAAATAAGATATGAGTATATGACTACATGCTTATGGGTTCCTATTTATTATGATCTCTCATATCACAACATATAAACATGATTATACAGAAACTGTCTATATTTTATCGATTCAACACACTTATTACTTTAAAAAAATCATAAAAACATAAATCAAAATAATTAAATAAAATCAAATAATACTAGATAATGGAAAAACAAACAAAAATAATATGGGTATGTATATCTTTTCATACTTACTAGAAGAATGAAAAATAAACACATATATTAAAAAAAATATAAATAAATTTAAAAAATATATATATATATACATAGGTATATGTATAACTTTATCATTATATCCATATATAAGTAGATCAATAAATCAATAACAGATAAGGTGATGAGTGTATGCTTATGGGTTAATTTTCTTATAATAACACATAGCTGTTCACAATGTGTACATATGATTACAGCAATTGTATCTAAGTGCTTCACTACTAAAATATTGGGGACACATTTTTTTAAAAAAAAAGAAAAGAAAATTATGTAAAAAACATAATAATAAATAACATTTTTTTAAAAACCTTAATTTACAGCAAAAATGGAAACCCTGAGTTTCTAAACATTTATCCATGCATGTGATGTGCATATGTGACTTTATCTAGTGCAGTTTTATATCTTCTGATTATTTTCCATATGAGTATCATGTTAAAATCTCTATGTATGTATACCTCTTATGTGTGGTTATGCATCTACATATTTATAGATTTTCCTCCCACTACAGAAAAAAAGCTAACTAATCTGCCCAAATCTCATAAAATTATTATTCTATGACTCATCCTAGTCCTCTTCCAAAATATCCCCTCCCTTCACTCTCTGATTCATCCCAAACCTCTTTTACTACTATGAACTCCCAAATAACCCATTCCAAACTCTTCCCTCCTTTGTCCATCCTTTATCCTATTCATCCAACTTTTACTACTATAAACTTCCAAATAACCCATTCCAAACTCTTCCCTCCTCTATCCATCTTTTATCCTATTCATCCAACTTTTACTACTATGAACTCCCAAATAACCCATTCCAAACTCTTCCCTCCTCTGTCCATCCTTTATCCTATTCATCCAACTTTTACTACTATAAACTTCCAAATAACCCATTCCAAACTCTTCCCTCCTCTATCCATCTTTTATCCTATTCATCCAACTTTTACTACTATAAACTTCCAAATAACCCATTCCAAACTCTTCCCTCCTCTATCCATCTTTTATCCTATTCATCCAACTTTTACTACTATGAACTTCCAAATAACCCATTCCAAACTCTTCCCTCCTCTATCCATCTTTTATCCTATTCATCCAACTTTTACTACTATGAACTCCCAAATAACCCATTCAAAACTCTTCCCTCCTCTATCCCTCCTCTGTCCATCCTTTATCCTATTCATCCAACTTTTACTACTATGAACTCCCAAATAACCCATTCCAAACTCTTCCCTCCTCTATCCATCCTTTATCCTATTCATTCCATTGAATTTGATTCATATTAGTTTTGGATTGTCATGTTTATTTGAGATGGTTTGTAATAAACATGGCCACTTTCACACAGCTCTTGTTATCAAGTCTTGCTTTGTGGGTTTTGATGGGGGCGGGGCCGGGAATAGCCTGGGGGGTCCGGGTCCTATGGAAAAGCACGTACTGTAAGTAGCGCGTCATTAGGGCACGGAACCCCGGGGTTCCGGCCACGCCCTCGTGGCTCCTGGCTGCTGGATTGGACTCTGCAAGCAGCGGGAATTACTTGCGGGGGCAAGTCGTGACGCCACTTCCTGCCGGCGCTGGGGGGAGGAGATGGTGGGGGCCTATTTAGGGCACCTTGCCCAGGCCCTCGTCCTCTTTTTTCTGCAGCGCATGCCCCGTGTGCAGTGGATCCCTGCGAATCTCCCACCCACCCATCCCTTAGAGGTAGAGCTTGGGAAGGTGTAGGAAGTCGAGCTAAGAGGGGCTGTAAGGAGGCCACATAGATTGCCTTACATTGTTAAGGGGAGTCCTCCTGCATACTCCCGAGGCCAGCACTGAGGGGGAGAGATGGTAATCTCACCCCAGAGAGAATGGGTACACCGGCTGGGGCAAGGGCGCTAGGTTACAAGCTAGGGCATGGGGCTGCGGCCCCTGGTTATACCCTACGAGCCCCCTTGGGCAGCCTGGTGGTGGAGGGGTGGGTCCCTAGGGTTGCGGACAAGGACCAGATGGCAGGGGCTCACCTCTCAAGGACGCAGGTGGGTTGTGCCTGCGTGGTTCTCAGTTGGGGGGCGTGAGCCAGAAGGCCCCTTAGTGCTGGAGCGATAGATAACATCTTTTGTATATAAATTAAGTTCTGTCATTTCTGCTGATTGATTATGATGCTATGATGAACGTACATGTAAATATTATTTGGCGATGCAATTTTTATAAGTCTATATCGTATCGAATTATTGAATTTGAATCATACTAGTTATGGATTGTCATGTTTATTTGTGATGGTTTGTAATAAACATGGCCACTTTCACACAGCTCTTGTTATCAAGTCTTGCTTTGTGGGTTTTGATGGGGGCGGGGCCGGGAATAACCTGGGGGGTCCGGGTCCTAATAGTATGGTATGTTCTAAAGGTTATGATAAGTTAGGAAGCTGAACCACTGGATCCTTATGCTTGGCACCACTTCCTGTGCCTGGAGATGATCAGAAGTGTGAGGCGCGTTAGTGACACTCTGAGTTACAACAGAGTGCTTTCATAAGGAGGAATAGTCTAGAAGCAATTGTGGCTATGTGTTCTCATTGAGAGTAACTGCTCTATATACAATGATTGTGAGTGTTTTGAAAACATTCCTTAAAGAGAGGAGGAGCTTCCCATCAACACTTAAGGAGAGCAATTAGAAAGAAAATTAGGTGGGATGTCATGATGTGCGGAAGCTGGGACAACGGTTTGACTGATCACAGCAGGTGATAGAAACCGGTCATGTCAGTTAAGTGGGCACAGGAAGTGCTTTAACCAGCATCTGATGAGTGCTGTCCTATGGTGTGAAACTGTTGTGCTCCTTTCCCTTTTGTGAGTTTTCAATGAGTGAGGACTGTCTCTCTCTCTCTCTCTCTTTTTCTGCTCACCTCATTTGTCTTATTGAGGTATGTGGCTCGCAATGAAGGGCACCACCAGTGATAGCAGTGAACCTCGCTAGGCATATGCGATTTCCCCAGCTCCACCTACTGTGTACTGTTATAGCATGAGTCCGGCAGATGGGGAATTGCCCAACTGGAAAATAATAGTGACCAATAGAAAATTATTGTTCACTCTCATTCATTTATCTTAGGTTCTTGATGCGTGGCAGTGTGTGCAGTGGGGGGAGTCCCCAATAGAGGATGAAAATTACCCTGGCAGGTATATACTGTTCTCTTCCCCATAATCTCTCTTGCACTGCTGCAATGTGCTACAGACTGTGGGGGTGTCTAGGTGGCAAGAAAGTGACCTTCTATGGTCATCTATTCCCTTCCCCATTTGGCTTCTGTTGAGTTGATGGGCTGGTAGTGGCGGGTTTCCCCTGTATGGAAGGGAGCTATCGTCAGTGGGCATACACTGGTCTCTGACTCTTCGTCTCCCTTGTGGGATTCACAGAGGTGGAAGTCTCCAGGTGGTTATAGTAGGTGCATTGACTCCCATATTGTCCCTTGTGCTGTTTCCATGTCTGTCCTGTCAGTTCTCCTGCTGTGGAGCTCAATTATGTTATATGGGGTGGGATTTACAATGCTTTTTTAGAGCAAATGTGGGCATTTTAGGGGACAGGTGTAAAATGTACCTGTGAAGCTTTGTTGGTCTGCTCTGCTGCTGCTGCTGACCTTGCAGTCTGAAGCCCTTGACCAGCACATGGGATGGGAGATGCAGACCTAGAGTACCAAAAAGCCCCTTCTACCCCTTGCCAATGATTGAAGGACCATCTCACAAATGTAGGTAAACTCTGTGGTGATTCTCCTTTTAAACATACTTTCTCTCTGTACCTGAATTAGCTGGAATCCCCTCTATCGAACCCACCAACCTGGGTCTTTCCTGATTCTCAAGAGATCTTATCAATATAGCTTTGAGCATAGGTCAATCAACATCCTTAGTGGCCTGTGTGAATGCATAGGTGCCCCTGACCACAATTGAGGATCCCTGGACTTGCCTCACCTGCTAGCTAGCTGAATACAGAGCTCAAGCAAAGTCCTGCAGTTCTTTATGTGCACTCTTTGTGCTTGTTGGCATCACAAATCCAATTGCCCCTAATAATCAGAACCCTGCCTGATCCTCTACACATTTCAGTATCAAAAATAAGACCTGTCCTTCCTTGACATAGAGCCATTGCGCGAAATCCCTAGTACCGATAATTCTTGACATATCTACATTAGAGCTATTGTGAAAATCCTAACCATATGTCAGGAGACTTAGGGGCATATTATCAATGCCTGGCGATAACTATTGCCAACGCCAGTTAGCGGGAGTTTTGTTATCGCCGTCTTTCCCTGAAATTTATCGCCTTGTTATCGACGTATTACCAACACGTCGATAACAGGCGATAGTTTCAGGAAACGGCGGTGAAAACTCCCGCTAACTTCTGCGCGATGGCGATAGTTATTTAGGCGGTAGCGGGCGAGACCTAGCGATCGCCGCATTAGCGGCAGGAAAAGTCCCACTAAAGCAGCGATAATGTTCTTGAAAATATGCCCCAAAGTCTCGCGAGCCTAAAGGGCACATGTGGCTAGCCCATACCTGCCTCCCGCCCAAGACAGCCACCCAGGAGCAAGGTTCATATTGGCGAATCTAAAGCATGCGAACTGTGCAGGGCGGATGGTGCGGGCACGTGTGTGACTTCCGAAAAATAACTAAATAACATGGCCACACCGTCAAAACTAACACACGCTGGAGATGCAGTCTCAAGGTATGCGTGTATTCCTCGTGCCTCCTGGCCCTACAACTCTTATAGAAGCGGCCACACTACTGCAGGTGAGCTGTGTGCAAGGGGTTCAGAGATGTGTGCGGCACTGTACTTCCTGACCCTCCATGAACCTGACCTGAGACTTCCACACATGGGCCCATACCGGCAACTCGAAGCCCAGCGAGCTGTGCAGTGTGGGAGGTATGCAGAAGTATATGAAGTCTGTACCTCATGTTCTGTAGTGCTGTGACCCCCAAAAAAGTCGAAGTCAATCAAACATTCCCCTGAGACCAGTCACAGTGACCAGTACAACGGTGCCGCCTGTGAAGCCTGCTCCTGCTTGTTGGCCCTGTGATTGCCCCAAAGCATGGTAAACAGCACCTGGAGGCGAAGCAAGGATGTCCGCAGCACGTACCAGGTGCGGGTCCCGTCCTCTATCTCACGCATGCCATGTATGTGTCAGGTCGTCTCTCTCACGCATGCCGTGTATGTGTCACACAGGCACGGCCATTCATTTACAACTAGTCTTGAGCCGAATGGAAGTAGCCTAAGTGAATGCACTTCAAGGAAACCTCACACTCGAACTCACTTCACTACCAAATGGAGAGCATTCTCCATTGGCTAACACTCTGTTCTCTTCTATTCCAACAAAAGATTCTTCTTTACCCGCCCCTTAAATATGAGATTGGAAGACGTATGCGGCCTGTGCTGTTTCATGGTTGGACGTCATCGGAAATGTACTTCTAACTAATCGGTAGCTGACTCCGATCAAATGCACTTCATCTGGCCCTTTGAAACAAATGCCCTGATGTCTGACAGCAGCACCGCTGGAATGAACAAAAGACTAGGGTCTTAATGTACAGATTGGGTGAATATATTATAAAATTGTCGGTCCATATATAGCTATGTTGAAGTTACAAAAATATTACGAATCTCAAATTTTTTTCAATTACTCATTCAGGAACCGACCACAAAATGTGAATTCTGCATATGTTACAAACTATTGCAGACAACGATGCATGCTCTAGGCCTTTAATTATTGGGATATGCAGAATGGAGGGTAGCCAGGGATAATGTCATTTTTGTTTTCATGTTTAGATTAATACTGGTGCCTTAAAGCGCATTGATTCAGAATTAAAGCGCCTGGTTTATGTTCTAGGCCGCATTTTTATTTTTTTACAAAATGTGTGTGTGTGTGTATATAGTCAATTGGCAGACAAGGGGGTGGACAGTATCAATAATAAGGTTGTAAAATGTAACATCCCTTGCATGTGAATCAAAAAGGATTTAGAGCGATTTAGAGTACCAGTGCCAATATAAAACATTTTTTAGAAACCTTTGTACTCAGCGGTGCAACCTGGTTTAGAGCGAATTTTTGCCTCTCATTACAGCTGTGCTTAATTTGAACTGGTGGTAGCAGGTGCGGCCCACAGGCACTCATTTTTTGGAGACTGGCACTTATTTTTCCTCATTGGATCCTTACCCAGAGTAAGAAACAGAAAAACACAAAAAGGAAGCGAATGAGGAAGCGGAAAACAGAAAGCAGAAATAATGGGAGAAAACAAAGATTAAAAAGAACCAGCAATATTAAAAGAAAGGGTTGCCTGTGGTGCCTGAAAGAGGCATGAGGTGGAATCAAGATTACGCAACCGATGCTACATCCCAGATATTTGTCGGACCGGCCAGGTTTTTTTCAGCAAAACTTTGGACACCGGCCCTCATTGGGGCAAATTATCAATGCCTGGCGATAACTATCGCTAACAGCAGTTAGTGCGCCAGTCTGCTGGTGATGAGTGCATGGGTGACTGTCTTCCTTGACTCCGCGGGCTCCATTTGAAGGTCTTGCGGAGGATGCGGAGGCTGTTGAAGCAGCTGGAGGTAACAGCGTAGGCCTGTTGGGTCATGGTGAGGGATGAGTCGAGTACAATGCTGAGGTTTTTGGTGTTGTCCGAGGGGGTAGGTGGGCTTCCGAGGGCGGCGGACACCAGGTGTTGTCCCATGCTGAAGGGGTGGTTCCAAGGACAAGGACTACTGTCTTCTCGGCGTTGAGCTACAGGCAGCTGTTGGTCATCCAGACTTCGACGTCATGCATTCCTTTCTGGAAGTTGAGTCTGGCGGTGGTGGGGTCTTTGGTGAGGGAGAGGATGAGCTGGGTGTCATCAGCGTAGGATACAATGTTGAGGCTGTGTTGTCGGACGATGGCGGCGAGGGGGGCCATGTAGATGTTGAAGAGGGTCGGGCTCAGAGATGACCCCTGTGGGACTCCGCAGGTGATTTACGTGGGATTGGAGAGGAAGGGTGGCAGTCTGATCCTTTGGCCTCTTCCGGTGAGGAATGATCGGATCCAGTCTAGGGCTGTTCCTTGTATGCCTGCGTCGTGTAGTCTGGCGACTAGTGTGCGGTGGGAGATGGTGTCGAAGGCCGCAGAAAGGTTGAGTAGGATGAGGGCTGCAGAGTGGCCTTGGTCCAGGAGGGTGCGGATGTCGTCTGTGGTGGCGAGTAGGGCGATCTCGGTGCTGTGGTAGAAGTGAGGAGGACAGGGGTCGGTGGGTGCCCCCGAGTGGATGCCTTTCATGGTCGAGGCGGTTTATTCGGCAGTGACCGGCGTCCAGGTGGAGATGGTGGGCTGGCTGGTGTGTCGGGTGGCCGGCTGTGGCGTCTGGTGGATGGTCGGCAAAGTTGTTGTGGAGTATTTTTGATCTTGAGGTGGAAGTAGGTTTCACGCTTATCACAGAGGTCTTGGGACGGGGTGATGTCTGTGGCTTCGCTGCGTAGGTTGGTGAATTCATGAATGACCTTGAAGAGTTGCCTAGAGTTGGTGGAGTTGTTGAGGATTTGGTTGTGGTAGTCCGTCATGGCGTCCTTGTAGGTGGTGCAGATTTCGGGTGTCATGGTGTTTCTCCAGTTCTTCTCCAGGCATCTGCAGGTGTGTCTTGCTTCTTGGAGATCGGTGGTAAACCAGGCGGCTTTCCTGGGGCGCTGTTTGTTGGGCTTGCGTAGCGGGGCGAGCTTGTATGCACAGTTGGAGATCCAAGAGTGGAGTTCACTGGCTGCGATGCTGGCGTCGGCTGTGTTGGAGGCCGGGGTGGTGGTTAAGGTCTGGCAGCAGAGGAGGCAGGTGAACTGGCCGTGGGTCGTGTTTGGCAAGGCCTGTTGTCAGTCTCTGAGTTTTCCGTGCTTGAGTGCGTGGAGGGTGGCTGAGCTGTAGCAGTGGCTGGCTCGAGATCCAGGGTTCCTGGCGCTGGTTGCGGTCGGGACACGGACGGACGCAGACGGGCTTTCCTTAGGTGCGCCTGCGATGCACCAGCGGAGTGGGTCTGCTGCGCGACCGCGCAGCAGCCCCATTAAGTGGGGGAGGGACGATCAGCTGGAATGCGGGAATGGGCGAGGACAGGGGTGCGGGGCCGCAGGGGCAGCTGCGGCGGGAAGTGCGGGCTCAGAGAAGCCAAAAAAACAGTTTGAAAAGTGTAAAACAAGGGATAACTAAGTGATCTAATCATGCTATGTATCCTCAGGGAGTGGGAGGGTGGGTAGGACTGCTCCAAACATGGAGCAGGGCATGGGCGGATTGGCATGCCCACTCAAGTGCGCAATGACTGTTTGTTCGGCCCACTCAGGCTGCCCAAAGCAGTGATGCGCACTTCCCTGTTCGCAATGCAGGCTGCATTACAGCCTGCATGGAGAACATGCCCATTCCTCCGGCCCCTGGCTGCAGGACGTGTCCCGTTGCCAATTTCCAATCCCAACGCCACATCGCAGCGTTGTGATTGACTCAGCGAGGGAGCCTGGCTGCCTACTTCCTTTCCCTGGAAGCAGACGCAGGAGAGCAGGAGCTACGAAGACATGGGACACGGCTTCGAGGTAGGACTTCCCTCAATACATTTTTAGCAACACCCGCTCACATGCACATCCCCGCGTCCGTGCACCATCCAGTGTTCTTTCCGACGTTTACCACCTCACAGCTGTCCAGCCCCCCGCACTTCTCAATGGTGATCGCTGTGCGCCCATGCACAGCGGGCGTACCACTTGTGTGCTAAAGGCACATACGTAGTTGCAACGCATGCCATAACATCGCATTCCATTCCAATGCATACTAATACTAGGCACATTGCAACAGTAGAGTAGGTGTTGCATAGCGGAGACGTTAAGATCACTGTTCCCACTTCAGTGAGGGCAACCCAACACTAACCTTTGCACCACAAACCCAACCGTGAAGGCTGGAATTCCTTTTTGAGCCCCCACAACACACCCAAAAATCTCATTTGAGACTATTGCACACCCCATTTTTCATATTTTACCTCAAAACACACCCCATTTTTCATATTTTACCCAAAAAAACACCCCATTTTTCGTATTTTACCCCAAAACACACCCCATTTTTCATATTTTACCCCAAAAAAACCCTATTTTTCATATTGTACCCCAAACAACACCCCATTTTTCATATTTACCCCAAAACACACCCCATTTTTCATATTTTACCCCAAACAACACCCCATTTTTCATATTTTACCCCAAAACACAACCCATTTTTCATATTGTACCCCAGAAAACACCCCAATTTTACATTTTTACATCCAAAACCCATACCCACCCGAAATACTTTAAATTACCCCATTACTGACCTCACAAGGCGTTGTATTCCAATGCGATGTTAAGGCACCTGCGTTGTCAGAGTTGCGTTGTTAACGATGTACTGCCTGCATTGTAATGGTCGTCTCCCATGCCAAAGGCAACCATAGGCTACGCCGTTTGCCTCCGTCTGCCCCTGGACCGCGCTCAGCACCAAGGATCATTCCTCTTGGACACTCCACAGATACGACGCCAGCAGCCTCCTCGCCATCAACCCTGGACACCACCTCGCCTGCCAGGACCAACCTCTGCTCCGGACCGGACATCGCCATCGCCGTCACTGACGGCTGCAGTGTCACCCGCAAGGAGCACCCCGACCGTCAGAGAGGAGGCATTGCCATCACCTACAGAAGCACACTCCGACTGACCACGCACTCTAATGACCCACGGGTGACCATGGACTACGGCAACTCCAAGATCCGGACCAGGCCCAAGAACATCCTCTGCGGCACCCTCATGTGCAGGCCCCCCGGGCCATGGCCCCCCATTCTCCAATACCATTGTAGACCTCATTGCACCCCAGGGTCTCCCATCCACCGACGACATCCTACTCGGTGAACTCAAGTTCCACCTGGACAACCCCAGTGACCAGGACACCACCCCCTCATGGGGAAGGTCTCCTACATCAGACACCAGCAGCAAGTCACCGCAACAAGCCACATAGCAGGACACATGGTCGGGCACGTCACCTCCACCAGTGTGAACTTCAACTGCAGCCACAACACCGGACTCTCCTGGACCGACCATCACTGGTAACATCACGTCTTCACCTTGCCCACCGGACGCCACCACCATCATCGCACCCCCTGGCAGCTGGATCAAGGCCACCGAAGAACATCTCGTCAACTCCCTCCGCACCAACACTCCACCAATGCTTCCAGAACGATGACACTGCAGCTCGCAACCACCACCGATGGATCTCCAACAGCGCCAACATTCAGGCACCCCTCATGAACAGCACTGCGTCAGTACCTTCCGCCTGCCTGATGGCAGGCGTGAGGGTGAGGCAGTGCCAAAGGGATAGGCTGCAACGCTGTCTTGTCGCAGCGCAGCAACACTTTTCATGACTGTGGCACAGGAATGCGCACTATCTTATTGATTGTGCGCATTCCTGCACTGTAGTTTTGTCGCAGGGCAGCGCTGCAACATTGCTTGCAGCGCTGACCAGCGCCAAAACCTGCAGAGATATGGGCCCAAGTTTTATCACCATTTTTAAGACCAGCTATTTTCTGGTCTTAAGTAACTGGCTCTAACTGCAGTTAGAGCCAGTTTTTTGGCTCTTCAGAATTTCAAGGAGCCCCTTGATAATATGGAGTAGTGGTGTTTGCGTGCCTTTTTGCACGGGAACGCCTACTTTGCATGTCATGAGCGATAAATATCGCTAACATGCTTGCCAATAAAAAAACGGCCCGTATTCGCCCAAAAACTTGCGCTAAGGCCCGTTAGCTGCAGCTTGCTAATACTGTGATAAGAATATCGCCGCTTTACCGGCAAAAAAGTGCTGCTAAAGCGGAGATAAGTCCTTGATAATATGCCCCTTAAGGTGGTTCCCTGCTATTAAAAGACTCTTAGATCTGAACAATGATAACTTTCATACTAATGTGTTAAGGTCTTATTGAAGTTGCCTGCAAGTTGCATTTCCATTCTGTGTATGATGGTAATTTTGCTTATGTTCGAAATCAGATAGTGATTGCGAAATTGATAGTGATTGTGATAGTGATTGTTCACATTGTAATGATGTGTATGTTCCGCTTCACCTGTATATTGTTGTAACTGCTGAGTTTTGAATTGCATCTTGATATCTCCATTCAGTGCTTTATATGGGAAAAAATAAGTGCAGGTACTCATTAAAATGCGCTAGAGGTGTAGTGAGGGGGCGGGGCTAGGGGCGGGGCTAAGGGCAAGACATGATGATACTTAACAACTTCTATATTAGTTGCAGCACATACCAAAACACATGAGAAATGTGTTTATATAAACAAAGCAGGTTAACTCATTACACAAAATGAAAGAGAAATGGAATAATATGTTAACATTTCCTTTTTTTGCAATAGTTGCACCTTCTTAATGCCATACTGTTAATTGCTGTTAAGCACAATACTATATATTTTTGAGCCCGCGAGTAGGAAGAAACTGCAAATACCCCCACGTCGAACCAAAGCTCTTATGGCACCAAGCAAATGAAGCAACACATCATGACCCTCCCCAGAAGATATCTCTTGTCTCTTCCATCAATCTATCCATTCATCCTTTCATCCTACCATTTACCTGTTGATGTCCACCATTTAACATTTACATTCTATCGTCTATTCAGTCTTTCATCAATCATTCAGTTTTTCACCATTCCGTCTATCCACCCTTCATATCCAAACCTATCCATCCATCCATCTCCAAACCTATCCATTCATCTTTTCACTCATCCATCTCTTTATCCACCTTTTCCCTCATCCATTAATCCTTTCGCTCATCCATCCATCAACCCTTTCACTCCTTTATTCCATCCACCCTTTCACTCAATCCCTCCTTTCACTCATCCATCATCCACCCTTTCATCCATCCTCCCTACCTTTCATTCATTCATCCATCCAATCTTTCACTTATCCAACCATCATCCGCCCTTTTATCCAATCATCCACCCTCTTTCACCCATGCATGCTTTTACTCATCCATCCATCTATTCATCCATCCATCCATTTATACATCCACCCTTGCTCACTCATCTATCCACCCACTCACCCACCCTCCCTTTTACGTTATTTATGAATCTTTGTCTCCGAGCAGACATGTACAAACAAAGTGCCACCCATTTTCTTTAAAATACCTACTGAGAGTGTCTGGATTTTCTCTCTCTTTCTCTCACTTTATTTCTTACAAAAACAGGCATACACACAAACATAGCAGACACACAAAAGACTAAGGTAAATGAAAGCCATCTTTTCTCTTCACCTACCATGGCTTTTTTAATTGCCACCAGGGCCGGACTGGCCGTGGCCTGATTGCCACTGCCAGGGCACTGACATGATTCCTGTGCTTGCAGGAATGCACAGGATAGTGTGAATGTGATTGACAGCACAGGGCCTGAATGGACCCTGCTCTGTCAAGCACAGCGTGATTGTGAGCACCCGACATTATTCAAATAAGCCCTGCTGAATAGCTCAGCTGGGGCTCAGATCATGGGCTGCAGAAGCGGCTCCTTGGCTGACAGAGACACGTTCCACTCCTGCTCACCAGCACAGGCAATGAGCCTACCTCTCATGAGTATCGGTACTCTCCACGGCAGTAGAGAAGTGCCGGTACTCAGAGTTATAAATCTAAGAAGTGCCGGTACTCAGTACCCATTTAAAGCACTGTCTCCATTGCATAAATTGTGGTGCTTTATCTTTGCACCGAGGATGCCTTCTTTGGTGTCCCAGGATGGCTGTTGTGTGGTGGTTAGAGAGTCGTGCTATAGTTGCAAGAAGGTGTCACTGTGGTATCGAGAGGATTGTGCGGTGGTGGTCGGATGGTTGTTTTTGGTGGCTGTATTGTTGTGCCATGGTGGTTTGATAGTTATTGTGTCCAAACGGTTGTGCTGTGGAGAGTGCAGTGTTGTGCTATGATGGCCGGTTGCTTGTTATACAGTGGCTGGATGGTGGTGTTATCAATTAAGGAAAGTTTGATGGTAGTTGGCTGAATTGTTGCTCAGTGGGTTTCGTGTGCATGTTTATAGTGCGCCCGGATTGGATGACTGTACTGTGCAGAGCTGATGACTGTGCCCTGATGGATGGATAACTGGTGTGATGTTGAGGATCTGGATTCTTTTTAGGGTCCTGAGGCAGAAGTCAGTCTGACTCCATTGAGCCGTGAGCTAGAGCTGCACGCAGGTGTACGCTGCCGCAGGTGTTTTTGCCCAACGTGTCTGTCAATGCGCAACCTCTCAGCAGCCAACAAACAAAGAAGCAGCACAATCCACGCCGACAGGTTTGCTTCTGAAAGGGCACACGCTCCCCTCAGTCTGAACAGGTTCAGAGTATTGAATACCTCACGCCGCGGGGCAGGTATGCCGCAGCACGGCTATCAACGGGCTTGTCGTTCGTCTACGCTCGCGTGCTGCGTCAGGAGCTGCCTCGCGACCCTTTCTCTTCGCCGGAGCGGCGGGGGACGCTCGAGCTTGTTTCGTGGGTGCCAGAGATCAAACTGATCTGTCGCATTAGCGAGGCGGCTGTTTCTTAAGTAGCTGTAGAGTGTTGATTGATTGCTGCGGCTACTGACAAGAATGAACTTTGACTAAGCCTCGAGGTACAACATTTATTAATAAGGTATCAATTAGTTTTCCTCGTATGAGGAAAAAAATAAATATTCTTACTTAAAAAAAAAAAAGCAAAAGAAAATGACAAAGTTCTCGTCATCCTCCAAGAATCCGGATGCCGAAATGAGCTGGGTAACTCTGATGTTTTCACGATGCGACTGCCAAGCCGGCCCAACCCATATAATGTTGAGATGCTTATTTCTTTAAAAACTTCTCTCTTTGAACATTCGAGGTAGTACTAACGCACGGGATTCTTTGTCAGTTCCAGTCCAAAGGCAAGTGAGCTGGCCAATCAGATAAGTTATAAAAAACAGTTTTGGGTCAGATACAGATGGATTCAGCTTCTCTGTCTGCTTTACACGTTTCCTTACATTCTTTTTATAATAATGACGTGATATGTAATATTTGGGACATTTTTCAAACTAGCTGGTATTCCACAGAAAAGTTGATCCACGCTCCTAAGAACATGTCATGTCTTGTTATTTTGAGGGTCCGAGGGAGGGCGCTTAATTTGAGCCAGTGGTTTCCGGTGCTGGGCACCGGCACCTAATTGTCAACACCGGCACTTCTGGCAGTCTGCTCGGAATGCCCATCTGTAAACAAGCGCCATGTCATGTATGGTATATTCTCCCCGGTGCTCGATATTGTTGGTCCTTCAGAAAATCAGGTCTACAAAATGACTGGAATTCCTGGAGTCAGTTGTCAGCTGTTGGGACTTTTTAGTGTCATTTTCGACCAATGAGCAGCTCCCTCTGCACATGTATTCTTTTTCTGACTCTTACTGTTTTCTGTCTCCTCGTGCTGGTTACTGATCTTGCTGCACCATCCAGTGTGTCAGTCAGTGGGTATTTTTGGATATGTCTTTAGAAGTAGCAGGCCAATAGCTGGACAATACATCAGTAACGCTTCTACGGGTGCCATGACACATACCACCATGTAGGGATAGTCAGGCCCCTACTGAAGAGGGGCAGCAGAGGAAAGAAAGGAAGTGTGTTGACTTGAGATCTGAGAGAACTATAAAGGAACCACAGTAGTGTGTAGAATTCACAATTTAGAGTCTGAAAGAGGGCATGGTGGTCGGCAGAAAATGATGTCACATATTTAAGTGTAATATTTATGTTTCGATAGAAGGTGCATTAAGTTTTAATTTAAGGTAGAGGAAAAGTGAGCCACACGGAGGACATGGGGTTTCCTTACAGAAAGTTTTGTTCTGGCAGGCAGTGTTTCACCTAATCCTAACAGGAAGTCCTTAGATCTAGCACGCCATCCCGTCTGTCTTCCTACGCTAAGCACATGGTACAAAATAAGGCAACGTTGTAATATATGTCTTTGTATCAGAGTCCGGTGGCACAACATACATGAAGTTCAAAGTTTACAGTCCATTATACAAGCCAAGCTCATAGAAACCAGGTACTAAGGGGCAGATTTTCAAGCCCCATGCGTCATTTTTGCGCCAGTGTTGCGTCACTTTTGGTGAGGCAGCGGCGGTATAAAAATGCGGCCTATTTACAATGTGACGCATCTAGGGAGATGCGTCACGTTGTAAAGCCCTGCGTCACATTATACCTACGTCAGGTATAATGTATGCAGGGTGGGCGTTCCCACGCAAAAAAGCCTTGTAGAAGTGACGCAGTGAAATCTACAAGATTTCACTGCACCACTTCTAGGACGCCACTGCGTCAAAACCTTACGACTGCTTGGAGCAGGCGTAAGGAGTGACGCAGCACAATGAGGATAGGCTTTCCCATGTATTGCTGGAGTTGCGTCGTGCTTGCGACACGACTCCAGCAATACGTGACTTTTGCGCCAACAGATGCGTCAGAATTTCTGACGCATCTGTCAATCCTTGCGCCATGGTGCACCGTATTATAAATATGGCGCATCCATGGTGTCGCAAGGATTTCTCAGGGTGGCGCAGGTAAAGTGACGCATCTCTACAGATGCGTCACTTTCTTGTAAATCTGCCCCTAATTGTATGCAAGAATGTCAAGTTTATCCCATCATAACTTATTGAGGCTTAGTAACTCTTTTACATTTTCTTGACTCTCAGGAAGTTTGAAAAGTACAAAATAAACAAATCAAATATGAAGAAGAAACGTCTGCTAAACTTAGATTTTCCTCTGCAAATATCCTACTTTTAGTAGGCGAATTCTCTTGCAGACTAACCTTGCAAGAAAGTTCTTTCACGAATTCGTTTTTTTGTGCTTACAACCTCCATAGACAAACATGGGCAACTAGGCAAACTTCAAAAACTTCAGAAGTTTAATAACTTTGTCCAACTTTGAGGGAAAAGTTTGCAACATAGCCACCCCATCAGCAAAGCGAGGATAGACCTATTGGCTTTGTTAGTGCTAGTTCAGAGTTTCGTTTTTTGATGAGGAATGTGTGGGAAAAGCGAGCAACAAGAGTTTGAGATTAAAAAAAGCATAAAAGAGGGAGAGAAAAATAGGGTTTAGAACCATGGATGATGGAAATGGTTCTTTGACTAGCGTGTGGTTTTGTTGTATTGACTTGGTGGTGGGAGAGAGGAGGCCTCCCGCTGTCAGTTTATCTGCTGTTCTTTCGCTTTTGTGTTACATTTCTAGTCGGATTTCATGTCTACCCATCTCTAGCCTTCAGACACTGAGCTGCATTCCGTTCTCACCAGTTGTACCCCCGTCTCTTCAACTCGTGCCAATGATGGCCTACACAGGCAGGCTTGTAGCACTTCCATGGAAACACAAGATCCAGCTTGCAGAGACTAGGCCCTACTGTTACCATCTGAGGCCTTCAGTGGCATGGACGGTCCTGCACTGAAAGAAGGGAGAGCTAAAAGAGTAGTTTCTGAACGATTTAAGAACACTCTCCCACCTCCACCCACCCACACTGTCCTGAGTATTTATTTGTGATTGCGACACAAGACGATACAGAACAGCCTTTTGTCCCCTTGCAAAAATATCAGAACATTGGTCGACAAACTCCTTTCTTATTCCATCGCAGCAGTTTACATGTTCGTCGTGGCTGTCCTTGGTTGAATAAGTAGGGGGTTTAGGTTTGTCTTCAGGGGCTCAATGGCTTCCCGCTGAGTGTATGTCCTTAGTGTGCACAAAGGAGCACATTTATTCTAAGGTGACCGCTCTGACCCCACTAAAGTCTGCTCCCTCCTCTGGGCCCACATTGCTCTTTCAAGCGGCTGAATGGCTTGCACAAAGCCCTTGTGGCATTAGGGATGCTTCCTCACCAATTCTAGGATGAGGGACAGGCGAGTAAGGGGGGTAGGGGATTGAAAAGAGGGGATCCTTCACCACTCTACTGTGAGGAAAGTTATGAGATTTGCAGTTTAAAACTTAAACTCCCCCTTACATGAATTGAACGATTTACGTAGCATATTCTCCCACACATATCTTGATCTAGTCTACAACTATCCTTTCCATACTAATCAAATTACGTTTAAAAGTCAGTTTGCCACTTTTACATTAAGATAGTGTACGTGCCTTCCCATGTAGCTCTATAATATTAGCTAAAAACAGATTGGTAGCTTAATACCCTTAGCCACTCTTTCTTAGTAGACCGTGAAAATTGGCTGGAATAACTGCCCGGGTGTACACTGTTAGTGCACAATTTTGGTATTTCTCCAGGCAGAATTGCATGTTGTATTTAGGAATAATGTGGGAATAATGTGTGGTTTCGGTTTTACATGTTGGTTACCCTGCTTGTTTCCCGTATCCAGCCTGTTTTACCTGCTCAAATTCTGCCATGTAATAGTTGGAGAAATTTGCAAGCTGGAAAACCTTGGTACAAGAAACCAAAATGAAGTGCAAATAGTATTTGCACCCCATTCTAGGTTTAGTGCATGACTCGGATCCAAGGCTTGATGAAAATGTTCAAACCGGCCTCGACTGCAGGAGTGCACCTCTAGAATGGAACAGTGTTGGCTTGGTTGGGTCACGGCAGCCCATCCTCCTCTGAAAGCAGCCCGCTAGCCTACAACCCAGCAGGAAAATACCAGAGGGGCAGAATGGCCGCTCGGGCCCTGCTCTCAATGAGTTCGATGGTATAGAGAGCCATGGCCCAGGCGATAAGGCTACATTTTCAGATCTGGTTAGTTTTGACTCAGCCTTTCTTCTTCACGGGTCACTAAAAATAGTTGCCGGTATGGTAATAGTAACACATCAATGACTTATAGCTCTTGAGGGGGTTTGTACTTAATAAAAATAAGACAACATTATTATATCAATTGAATTAATGGTAATTTCTGAGAACATTACATTTCAGACACATGGAATCCTGTAAAGTAAAAGCAGCTCAGATTTCATGACTTGCTCAAAGTATTTTGTCCAGCATAATGGTGATTCGAGGCAGGCAAATTTAATGTGAAAAGTGAAAGAAACGTTGCGCAAACGTGCAACAGAGAAGTGGACAAGTGCGGTACTCCTTGTTGAAGCTGTCAAAGAGTCAAAATGTGGGTTAAGGCTTTTAAGGTAAACCTTGGGTGGAACGGGTCAAGCCCTGTTTTACACAATTTATTCTTCAGAAAATGTAGCTCTCATCATTTCCATTGTCACCTATTTAGTGAAACAGACGGGGTAAGTTTGCATGAAAATGAAAACTGGGATGAGAACCAAACACGCAGATGTGAGCCACTGTTAGTGGAGCGCATCAGAAGATGCACACCTACAGACATTCTGTATGGCACACTTGTGCATTAAAACAAATGGGTGGTGAAATGCACACCTGTGTACTCCTAGCTTGTCATGTTTAACCACTTCAGAATTGCTCCGCGCTCCGCCCCACTGCGCTGCAGTATAAACGAACACGACAGAACCAATTAAAGTTCCAATCAAACTGCACAGCCATTTCAGAAACTGAATACTTCAAATCAATTAATTTCTCCGTTTTATCTTCGTTTTAACTCCGTGTTTACTCCATTGCTTTATATCCATATTACTTTTATCATCACTTGTGCATTAGCCAACAATGCCAGGGCATCACCTATTCATAGAGTGATGACCTGCTATTGTCCATCTCACTACCCCGCTTTCATTAGTGTCAATTCATGTTGCAAAGGAAAGGGCATGCCAGAGCCTCGTTATTCCTAACCCTTGTGTAGAGTGCCTCCTCAGTTTGTTGAATCACCCATGCTCGTACTTCATACAACCATGCATGCAGGAGTGCACCTTCAGACCAGTCGCTAATTGCTACTTGCTTTAGGCCAAGTCAAAACTGTTGTGATTTGGGGGGCATGGGATACGAGTTCTGGGAACAGTACTACAACAAAATATTCATATAACTTGAAAACATGTTTCACATCCTTTACATGAGACTTGGAAAAACGTTCTGAGATGAAGTGGAATTAGGTGTGATATTGCACATGTTTTTCAGCAAACTTTCATGAAAATTTTGAAAAATTCTGAAAATTACACTTTTAGCACAAAACGTGTTATTTTGGTATCTCAACTTACTTTTTTGTAAATGACAGTGCGTATTTTGTGTCAAAAAGGTACACTGGTTTAAGCATAAATTATCTCTCAGCGAGACATTCTCTGCATAAATCTGTCTTCTATAAGCAAAAAGTACATGAAATGCATAAGGCATTTCGTATAATGTGAACTTTGGGATTTTTGTTTCTCATTTGACCAGTATAATTTAAATTTCACCAAAGACTAAAGTGGGATAGAGGAAATATTAACGAGTGAAAAGCCATGTGGAAAAATGCTGCTTAAAATCATTTGGCTAGGGATGGTGACTCAGTGTGTAAGTCTCATCAAGTGCAGAGTGCTCCACGACTTAGGCGTACACAAGAAAAAGCACCAGTCTCACTGATCATCAGGTGTAGGTCTCTAAGTCTAGCTCCAGCCCATTACCTCTGAGGGTCTGATACTCGAACCACCAATCCCTGCTGCCAAATGAAACTGCTGATCCGTGGACTGCCGATCCGTGTTGATCTGAATTTAGAGGTTTGTGTACTAATCATTTGGATCTGCAGTCAATGGGATGTCAGGTCACAGTGCACAATGCAGGAGGAATGTGATAGACAGGCTGCTGCATGAAGTGTAGCTTTGAGTGGGGCAAGGTTAAGTTTAAGTTTATTTAAACAATTGCTTGGTTACTTAAAACCCTTGCAATAAATATACAAGATACATATTTGCATGGTGAATTAAAAATTATTAATAAAATCTTCCGATTCAAATTTTCAAATATGACAGATTAAAAGGAAATCTGGTAGTTTCAACTTAAAAAATTGAAAATGCTATTGCACAGAAACATTTCAATTCATATATATGCCAATGGATGACCAATCCGCCCCTAACGGCCTAACAGTTAATATAATCATTTGATAGTAACTTATATACATACATGATAAAACCTAAAATTCATGGTGAGACAAAATTTGAATAATAAAATCATTAGTATCAAAATATTTCTAATGGTAGGAGGCAAGCGTAGGTCGCAATTTTGAGGCTAAAGGAGCACTCAAGGGAAGTATTCCAGTTCATTGGTTGTCCTTAGGGGGATTCGATAAGAGTCATTGGTTCAGCCCCTAATAATATTATGGGGACTCTATATTATTTCTAAAGGTTTGATATGGCCGTTAAATTGCTTCTTATGTCAAAAGTACTGGATGATTTTCATGTTCTTTTAGTCTTTGCTCCACTTTTAGCAGAAATTAGACAAAACGGCAATTTAACTGCATGTCCCCTGGGTCAAAGCAGGCTAAGATAGCCTGTCTTCTTGTTCGTATTCCTCTTTGGTTAAAGGCCTTCGTTAACAGTTGTTTCCTTTCTGCCATTACAGTATTACAGGAGCAAACCAAATGCAACATGTCCTCCTTGCAGCTCCCACAAAGGCGACAAGTGACGGGTAGGTTACAGCATTGCCAAGGTGCCATGTGTTCTTTGGCTGGTAGTAACCCCAGCCGGTATCTTAAAAACTGCTGCTTAATAAAAACTGGATAACCGGTGGCAAAGTAATCTTGTGGTGAGATGGACTTATAATTGTTTAATGTCATCCACCCATGTGCCCTTTGAGCTTGTGTAGCTTTATCTTCTGTAGCTGATTGAATTTAAAGAGACTTCTTTACTAAACGTTTAAAGGCCTGTTGGTCAATTGACATTACCCAAAGCTGGACAAGACCTGTATGTTCTAGGGACTCTTGCAGATACTCTCTGCCTGATGATGTATGACGATGCTGTAACTCGTCCCACAACATATGATTCAATGTATTCAATTCAGCTTTCCTGATTTTGTTCCAGCATATTATATATGAGCAGCGCCTGGCTAGTGATTGTTTAATCAGTCCAAATTCTAGCCTTATCTGAGCCGGGGAGGTGTAACTTGGCAAGGAGAATATAATTCTATAAACTTGGGAGACTGCATTATCCAGCCTGGTTGCATCCTGCCCTCTTAAAGCCTCACTTCCATATGAGATTGTTGGAAGGAGTTTTGCTCTTACAACTTCCAGTAGTGGGGTCAAAACCGGTCCAGCTACCTTTTTCTTCAAGTTTTTAAAAGCTGCAGCTAAAACCAGTCCTTTCTTTTTGATTGCCTCCTTCTGCGCAAGAAAGTTCCCTTTATTATCGATAATTACTCCGAGGTATTTGTATTCAACAGTGTTTTTCAACTGCTCTTTACTCATGAACAAAGCCTGTGTTTGTGTTTTCTTGACGTTATAACACATGGTTTTCGTTTTCCCGTAATTGATCTGCAGGCCAAAGGTTTGCAAATAGGTTGTCATAGTATCGAGGAGTCGTTGGAGCCCCAACCAAGCGGGGCTCACCAGTACTACATCATCGGTATATAGGAAGGATGATATCGGATTAGCCCCTAATTTCGGAGCATGAGGGTTGCATCATTGCAACACTTCCATCAGGTCCGCCAAGAAAAGGTTAAATAAGGTTGGTGCCAAAACACAGCCTTGTTTTAGGCCTCGGGTAGTTTGAATTTTCCGAGAGAGATGTGTGCCTGCTCCTATTTTAACTTGAACCCATGTGTTACTATGTAGCATTATCAACGTGTGTAAGAGATTCTGTGATATACCCCGATCTGCTAACTTCCGCCACAATTTCCCCCGATCTACACAGTCGAAAACTGATTTAAAATCAATATAACAGAAGTATAATGGAGATTTCGATGCGCGGGCCGCATCCATAAGTAAAGAAATTGCCAAGATATTCGTGATCGTGCCGGTGGATTTTATGAACCCAGTCTGATTGTACGGAATTATGTTGTTATTAGAAGACCATGATGCCAACTCCTCCAGGACAGTTTCGGCGAAGTATTTGGCCTCAACATCCATTAATGTTATAAACCGGTAGTTTCCCGGGAGTGATCTATTCCCCCCTTTAAATATGGGAGATATAATCGAGCCCTTCCAGGACTCAGGAATAATTTGTGTGCTCCTTACTTCAGTAAATACTGGTGCCACAGTTTCAGCCCAAAAGTCTGGCTTATATTTGAAGACCGCAGGAGATACGCAATTTGGGCCCGGGGCTCCCTCTTTCCGTCCTTTCTTTATCTGTTTTTTGATGATTTCTATATTTGACTCTGACAAGCCCTTATACTGCCTGTTTGATGGAATTACCTGAAGATTCGTCAGTGAATATTCTTCTGATGGATCATTGAAGTAGGTTGTTAAATAGTGGACCCACGAAGCCTCTGTAATATGTGAATTTATTCCTCTATTGTCTGGATTGAGGAGTTGATTTACTGTGGACCAGAATCTAGTGCCGTTTTTACATTTTATATCGAAGTGTAATTTGGCCCATAGTACGTTGTCTTTGTCTCTTTGAATTCTCCATTTTAGCTTTTTGATTAGTCCTTTGTTTGACTTCAGTGCTGCAAAGGCAGTTAAGTCACCCGGCTTTCTCCTAAGCGTCCTTAGTGCTTTGTTAATTCGAGATTTATATTCCCAAAATCTGATTTCATGGTTTGCAGTGGAGGCTTCTTTATATATTTTGTTGTTACCTTTGGGTTTTACTGGTTTAGAATGCTTTTCATGAAGTATACCTATGAGTCTTTCCCACGTGTTTACTGCTGTACTTTCGTTGCTTGAGATTTCCTGGAGCGTATCCATTACAGTTTTGTGCAATTGGTCAAGCCCGGCCGTCGTGCTCTTAATACGTCTACAATTTATTAGATATGTTTTGTCTGTTATCTCCCTTATGTGCATTGAAGGGGTAATGTATGGGGAAAATGTAACTTCTTGTGGGAGATGGTCACTACCAGATCTATCCTTAATTTGGAATAAGCAAATGTGTTGAAATATAGTCAGGGAGACGAATGTGTAGTCCAAACACGAACTAGTACTATTAGAATGATATGTAGCATTAGGCGGGTTATCTGTTTGAAACCTACCGTTTAAGGCCCTAAGAGATAGATGTTCAAGATCGTCCAGAAGTTGGCGACCAGTTTTCGACCATTTCCCTAATGTGTTGCTGCCCTGGTCCGGTATTTCCCAAGATGCAGATTGGGAGATTAATAGATCACTCGCCGAAGAGCCCATTAAGTATAGGTTGAAGTTCCCAGATACTATAAAGTGGGTCGTACTCTCCGTTTCCAACAATCTCGTTAGATCGTACACTAACTTTTTACTACTGTTAAGTTTGTTTTTTGGGTGAATGTAAGTATTGATCAAAATAACTTCTGTCGCAACATCTTTGATGTTTATAGTACATTTGGTCGCATTCATTCCCGTGGCCTTATTGTCTAAAGTTGTTCCTAGGACTCCACTAGCTATCGTGATAAATGTGGCCAGCCCACCTGAGGGATGCCCATGTTTTGCGTGTTTTATAGCTGGTGTGAAGAAGCCTGTTTATCCTTGTATAATGACGGGTTCCACTAACCATGTTTCCTGGAGGAAAATAATATCGAAGGACGCTAGATAAGTATGCAACTCCGGATCAGCTAATTTGGAGTTTAGGCCATTTATATTCCAGGAGCACATACGCAGCGGTCTGGTGTTGAGCCTTTTTTGATTCGTTCGGTCTGAATTTTGTCATGGTGAAATAGGAGTGAGTGTTACTGTCCTAACTATATCCCTAATGCCATCTTGCGGCTTTACATGGGCAGCCCGTTCTAAGACTCCATGGGATTTATTTGAAAAACACACTGGGGCAGATTTACAACTTCTGGCGCATCCCTGCAAATCAGCAGGGATGCGCCAGAATAGTTGCGACACGCAATTCTCTCCTTGCGCCACCACGGATGCGCCGCATTTACAATGCGGCGCACCGTGGCGCAAGAAAGACCGTGCGTGTCGCATCCTGTGGCGCAAGGGCGGCGCATTGCTGGAGTCGTGTCGCAAGCGCGGCGCAACTCCAGCAATGCTCGTGGGCTGCCCATACCTAACGTGGTGCGCCACTCCTTACGCCTGCTTGAAGCAGGCGTAAGGATTCGTCGCAGCGCAGTCGGAAAAGTGACTCAGTGAAATCTTGTAGATTTCACTGCGTCACTTTGCGAGGCTTCCTTCGACGGAACGCCCACCCTGCGGAGGAACGCCCACATGAAACCTGACGCAGGTTTCATGTGGCGCAGGCTTTACAACGTGACGCATCTCCCTAGATGCGTCACGTTGTAAATAATGCGCAACGTGGCGCATGGTTTACGTCGCCGCTGCGTCACAAAAGTGACGCAACGGCGGCGCAAAAGTGGCGCAAGGGGCTTGTAAATCTGCCCCACTGTGTCTGTGGAGCCCTTTGCTCCCTTTAGTACAGAGGTGGTTTCTTCCTTCCTCGTATCTGTTAGCCCTTTTTGTCCTTGTGGTAGCAGGGGCAGAGGGTATCCTGTCATTTGTCCGGGGATAACCTTTATTCCCCATTTTTTGAGTGCTGGGCCTTTCACAAGAATTCTTTTTGCAATTTCACTTGAAGACCACGTAGCCTTAGTTACTTCTCCCCCAGGCGTCGCATCAGAGTTCTCAAATTGTATTGCGGCCAGGTCTTTAGTTGTAATATTGCTTAGATTTGGAATAGCTGCCAACAGTCTTAGAATATTTCCCCTGTTCAGGATATCATGTCTGCCTCTAGATACGTATTCCGGGATCAGGATTAGGACTGGGGCATTGATCGAATCCATTTTTGCTTCGGCTCGAAAGTTTTCTAAGTTGGAACTTATTTTGATGTGGTCTAGTACCCTGGGAATGTTTTCTTGCGGGCTCAAGCTAGGCGCCGTAACGTTCGTAGAGATAGGACTGGAACTTGTTTTGACGTGGTCTGGTACCTTGGGAATATATTCTTGTGGGCACAAGCTAGGCACCGTAACATTCGTAGAATCTCCAAAGGAAATAATGGGTTGAACGCTGATGGAGGATGTCGGAACTAGGTCCACAATTGGATTTGTAGTTGATGATTTTTCTGTCTGCGTAGAGATGTTGTTTCTGATTTTTACGGCAGGTACTTCATCCCTTAAGCTATTTCTATCCCTTAAGGCTCCGTCTGTTGGGGATAGAATTTTTTTGTTGGAAGTTACCTCAGTTTGAGTTGTCATAAGCTTGGAGGCGGTTGCTTGCTGTGCTGGAAGAGTATTGTGGGGTGCCTTATGAATACTAGCTACTGTTTGAATTTTAGTGATCATAGTAGGTTGTTTATCTGGCTTTGCACAATTCGGGTCAAAATGGCACGATGATCCCTTTTCCTCTTCTCCCTGTATGGACTCAGTTACTTTTTGTGCCACTTTGGCATCCGGTGGTTGCAAGGTCTCAAATAGGGGATAGAGTTGCACCAGGCCGGTAGCTTTTTTATTCTGTCCCTTTCTTTTTTGTGCGCGTCTGTATTTGGCATTTCTTTTATTTGGGTCTAGCCCACCTTCCCCCATGTTGGGGGGTCCACATGTTGGCTGCCCTTCTTTAATGTTGTTTTCCTTTGGGAGGTTCGTGTTGTGTATTAATTGCACCCTTAAGTTGTTCATTTGATCGCTAGAACCAAAGGTGTCATCCACCATGAGGTTGAGACAAGAAGAGTCTTCTAATCTTGTTGTCCTATTGGCCGGCCTCCCAGGTTGTGTGCATTGTTTCACGTTTGTTAATAGGTAATTTAACATTAAAGGGACCGATGCCAGTTTATCGACGATTTTAGAGCAAGAGCACTTATTTGAGCAAAGGAGGTATTGTCCTGCACCCTTTTTATAAGGGAGTTTAACTCTCCAAGCTTACCGTCGATCCCTGCTACGTACACTGCCATAGTATTCAATAACGAGAGTTGGATATCCATCTTGTTAGACTGCAGTTGTAATGCGTCGGCTGATAGCTGGACCATACTCAGGAGGGATTGCCAGGCAAGAAAAGTAGGCATTTTTTGTGCTTCAGTTGGATTTGTTTCCCTCTTGTCAAATTCACAAGTGTGAATTGGTGACTTGTGTGGGTCCTGCATATAGGCTGCAAGAATCTCGTCCCATTCTGGGGTCTTTAAATACGAGAGTTGCTCGCTATCTTTTTCTTCTTGGGTCTCTGAAGATACTGACGGCAAGGTGTTATCTTGCTGGGGGCTTGATTTTGGCGTGCTGTTAGGAATCCTTATGTTACTGGAGGTTGTAGGACTTCTCAAAATTGGTTTATTTGGCGAAATGATGCCCTGCATGCCGCTACTTGCCTGGGAGCAAGGAATGCTCTCATTTAAGTCCACGGAACCTGGTTGCAGAGGCTCTGTCTTGGATTCTGACGGATTTAAATATTGTGAAGAATTTGTTAGAACCCTGATTTCCCCCTTCATATGCAAATTTGAAGGTGAAGCTTGTGTAGTAGGATACTGGAGATCGCAGCGAGTAGATTCGGGAGACGATTCACGCTTGGTTGGTGTAGTAGACAGTAGTGGTGTTTGCAGGCCCATAAGATTGTCATTAGTTGAGAACAACACTGCTCCTGCATCTTTTAGGAAAGCAAATTTTGTGTAGATTTTAGGTTGAATGGAGCAGATTGTGTGCCTAGAGTCCGAAAGATTTCCCTTTGATCCCTTCCTTCCGGTTGGGTCCGCTTGGTTTGAGAGATCGATTAATGGTCCTTCGTTAGGCTGAGGTTTTGATTTTCCTTGACGTTTTGTGCCTTTGGCTTCCTTCCCCTTCTCCTGAGTGTCCATAGCTTTTCTTTCAGTGGCTGACTTCTTCTTTTTTCCCGATGGTGCTAGTTCGCCCCTGACCTCATAGTTCAAATTGCAGAGTTTACAGACTTAACTGGCCACGGAGAATGGATTGTCCATAGTGCAATCTGGAGAGGAACAAAATAAGAACTTCTTCCTTGATGTCCTGTTCTGGTAAAGAAGGTTTAACCCAATGGATTAGTCAGAGCAGGTGACTAGCGATTTTGGCCAGGTTTAGCCATGTTATTAATGGGTTTGTGAAAATGTGCATGACTCGAAGAAAACCAAGCAATTTTGAAGATTTAATAATGGTCAGAATGCATTAAGTTAAAAGAGTACAACCAGTTTTGTACCAAAGTAGAGGATAATTTGGAAGAAATTAGTAGAAACTTACATTTTAGAGGATTACATTTAAGAGGAATATCAATCATCCAATACTGCATGTTGTCTAGATTTGTAGCCAGTATGATGATATCAGCAGGAGAGGAAACCTTCAAATTATGTTGAGTGTCATCACCATATTGGTGATTACGCATGTCACACTCTGAGGCGATATCCCTCACAGGTTGAAAACCACAGGGGCTAAGGAAGACTTCTTAGGTTCTCCATGTAATACAGGAATATGGTTGCAATAGATTAGCGAGGTGGGATGAAAACATGTTAAGAGATTATTGATAAACTGAGTTGATTGTTGACACAACTTTCAAAGATGTTTGTGTAGAAGGTTAGACCAGAAACTGGATGGAAGTTCTTAAAGTCATTAATATCTCTAGATTTTTTTGTTAAGATTGGACAAATGTGTTCAACTTTTAGGAAGACTACAAACACCCCATATGAGAGGAACAGATTGAAAAATTACATCAGTATGTCATAAGGTGTGTATGCACTTGTTTGGTTGCGTGAGAAGACTATGGTTCTACAAAATGGTAGGAGGCTTGAGCTTGGAGATCAGATTAAGAAGTTCAGTCTGAAGTGCCTATTTAAAAAGAGACAAATTATTAGGTAATTTTCTAAACTGCATGGGAGGCAGAATGTTGTTAGGTATCTTAAAGTACACCTGAATGATTTTGATTTCGGTTTCAAAGGAGTTAGTGGATTACTTGCATTTCTTTTTCAGGTTCCTCCATATAAAATCGGGTGGGGATCAAATTATTTCTTAGGCTGGTTTTAGGCAAATCTGTTAGAGATTGGCTTGAAGTGGAGAAGTGTGGCTCAATGGTTAGAGCGGCAGACCCTGATGCAGAGATCTGGCCCGGGACCAGGGTTCAATTCCCGCCTCGGCGGGTCTTGGGCTCAACTTCCTTGGACCTGATAATTCTCGCCTCGGTGCCTATTCTAATCATGGGTCCCACTCTGCAACTCTGGGCAATAGCTTGCTTAATCTCCACAACGGCCCCACCAGCGCTGGGATGCCTGGCTTCACCTTGGGGGTGCCCAGGAGTGGACATTTCACAGGGAAAAGCCAGGAAGGGTTCCACAGCGGTATGCGTTCAGCGCCAGGATGCCTCAGGGTAGCAGTGCGCTTTACAAGTACAAATTCATTTACAAGTACAAATTCATTTCATTTAACTTTGATTATGCACTTTTGGCAGAACAGAGCCGTTGTAGATTCGCTTTTGTTTTGGCACCAGTTCTAAGGTCTTTATTCTCTTAATTAAGTACCTTGGATATCATAGAGCAGATGTCTTACTTTTATTTCATGGAGCAGATTTCTTACTTTTATTTATTTTCTGCTTCTGAGAGGAGAAGTCATTTATAATTTCAGTCACGATTTCATTATAGATAGTGCTTAATCATTTACTTCATGATTGTCGCAAAAGTTAAGGAGACTGGATGAAAAAACTTGCGGCAAGGTTGTGATGATTTATATACTTGTTATCCTGAACCCAAGGTTTACATCTTTCTAGTCATAGTTTTAGAGAGGGACATGGAAATGGGAATTTGAGAGTGATCTGTCCCGTAAACTAGGATAATGTCAACTAGTAGACAATCTTCCATTACATTAATGAGATCATTGCAGTTCAGTTGATGTGTGCGGGCTTTAGGTAATGTTGCTTCAGATCATTTTTACATAGAAAAGAAAAGGGAGAATGGTGAGTAATTACGCTTCTCATAGTGGAAATTAAAGTTACAAACAAATATATTATTGTTGTTGAACAGAAGAGGCTGGTGATAGGATTCATGCATTGTTTTTTAAAGAGTTTTTCCCAGTGGGTGGCCAACAATAATCATTCTGGGAGCTCTTTAGCAGGGGACTTAAGTTTTGCAATCAGACATTGAGAAGAACTCAGAAGCCACTACTTGGCAGCGATTGGAGTTTTTGTTTATCAGTGCTACTCCTCCACCTATTTTACTTTCTGGATAAAGATGGAGCATGGAGTAATTTGGTGGGATGAGTATACCCATGTTGGGCTGGAATAGCTTGTTAAAACAAGTTTATATCACTGTCTCAAGGCCGTAATGTCTGAGGCATTCATGATGGGTGCCTGGATATTTTTGTGTGAAACCAACATATGTTGGTTTCTCACATGTACAGTGACAGGTAGATAGTGGAGTTCATTGGACTCTACTTTTTACTTTTATGTATTGCATGACAACTTTGCAATGCCCGTATGTGTTTCCAATGTGTGTTTATGATATTCAAACCTGCAGATATTCATCTTCTATCTGCATTCTCAAAACAAATGATCTCTGGGGGTAAGGGGAGGTGCCCCCAATGAGTTCCTATGATGAAGCCACATTTACCCTTCAAGCAGGAAGCTGCTCCTGCACTCTTCCTGTTTGGGGTCTGCATTTCTTTAGAAAATGGCCTCCTATGTGGAGCCAGTCTTCTTTTCTACTGTGCCAGCCTAAACAGGTCTCCATAAGGGCAGCAGGGTTGCATGATAAAGAGCAGGGGGGGTGGCAGAGTTAACGGAGTTGGACTACGTAGAATTCTGCGTAGTTGCAAAAAAACTCTGTGGAATTCCGCGGAGTTCCGCTCCGCCCTGCACTCACCTCGCAGCCTTCTGCGTTGCTCCTGGGGATGGTGACTGCGACCCTCGTCGTGATCTCAGTCTCGGGACAGTTTGTTGGCAGTGGCACCTGAGGGCTCTGGACATTCCCTCCTGCCCTGCACAGGAGGACTTGAAGCACACTGCTTGTCTGCTTCCTGCTGCATTTCCGGTGCCCCAGCCATTATGTCCTCACTTCTGCCAAGTGCCCCGTAAAAAAAAAAACTAAGGTCACGATAGGTTCACTTCCTTGTTAAGCGAGCCACAGAGCCGGAGTCTTTGGAGCAGCATGTCCCGGAGGATTTCTATGCTGTCACTGGCAGAAATGTTTCTACATGGCGGCAGCTGGAGCCTGGATGACAGCATTGGGGAACTTCAAAAACACATACACGGTAAGCGTCCTAGAAAAGTGTGTTGTGGTTGTAGGCAGTCGGGTGGGAGTGACAGTGAGGCATCAGAGGAGATGCAATTGTCTCGCGGCTGTCTCTCTTCCCACCCATTGTTGCCACCAGTAAGTCTCCCACAGCGGGATTTCTGTAATCTCGTTGGAGGTCCCACCCCTTTTCTCAACCACTCTGCAAACGTGCCTCCTAGTACACTACTTGTTGGGGGATGAAGTCCCCTTGGCTGCTGAGGGTCCTTGGTGGCTAAGAACCCCTATTGTTGCCACCAGTAAGTCCCCTACAGCGGGATTGCTGGGACCTCATCGGAGGCCCTCCCCCTTTCTCAACCACTCTGTAAACGCGCCTCCTGGTGCACTACTGGTTGGGGGATGAAGTCCCTGTGGCTGCTAAGGGTCCCTGTGGCTGCCAAGAACCCCTATTGTTGCCACAAGTAAGTCCCCCACAGTAGGATTGCTAAGACTTTGTTGGAGGCCCGCCCCTTTTCTCAACCACTCTGCAAACACGCCTCCTGGTGCACTACTGGCTGGGTGATGGAGTCGCCTTGGCTGCTGAGAGTTGTTGGGGGCCTATTTCTGCTAATTTATGACCTCTATTTTGCCTCCTTCTGCTTGTCTCTGATCTCTATTTTGCCTCTTTCTGCTTATTTCTGACCTTTCCTCTTGTTGCTCTTTTCTGACCTCTATTGTGCCTCTTTCTGCCCTATTCTCACCTTTATCATGCCTCTTTCTGCTTTTTGCTGACCTTTATTCTGCCTTCTTCTGCTCGTTTCTGACCATTATTCTGCCTCTTTCTGCTCATGTCACACCTTTATTTTGCCTCTTTCAGTTCATTGCTGACCTTTATTCTGCCTCTTTCTGCTTGTTTCTGACCATTATTCTGCCACTTTCTGCTTGTTTCTGACCTTTATTTTGCTTCTTTCTCCTCTTTTCCCCTGGGACCATGGGGGGAGCCTCAAAGCTCTCATGGTCCCAGCCGGCTTCCCGCCTCCTGCGGGAGCCGGCATTGCTCTGACAGACAGGAAGCTGCTGAACACGCAGCCCCCTGCCTGTCAGAACAATCATTTTGTCTGTTATCCTGCCCGCTTAGTTAAGCGGGCAGGGAAACAGATGAAAGCTCTGCTTCCAGCAAGCGAGAGCGTTTATCAGCTCTCGCTTGCTGGAAGCAGAGAGTTTGCTGTGACTTGGCAAGAGCTGTCAAAGCTCCCGGGAAGCCACAGAAAACAGTTATTTCCCAGGGGTGGGCACTTTGGGACATAGCAGGAGCTGGCCCTGGTGGGTGGTGGTGCCCAGGGCCATTATTTGCTCCAAGAGGGGGTGCTGTATGACCCCCCTCCTTTGATTTAAAAGGGCCTGCTCCAGGGAGGTGGCGGTCCCCAGGGCTGAGAACGACCCGGGAGGGGGGGGGGCGTGCGGTCCCCTCCTTAAAAATAAAATCAAAAGCCCCAGGGAGGTTGTAGTCCCCGGGGGTGCGCACGGACCCCCTCTTCAATGTGCACCGAGGGAGGTAGCGTTCCCCGGGGCGGGAGGGGGTGCGCATCTCTCCAATTATCTTTTTTTATGCTGCCCCAAGGAGGTAGTAATACCTGGGGCCCTATTGGTCCAAGCCACACCCCCCCAGATTAAAAGATAAGCCCCAGGTAGGTGGTGGTCACCGGGCCTTAAAAGAGCCTTGTGTGCCCCCTCCTTTTTATAATCCTGCACGCCCCCGGTACCTGGCCCACCCGAGGGCTAAGCATTAGAGAAGCACAGGAACAGTAGAGAAATATTTGGACTTTGGAAGGTTTGGCTTTACAATTTTGACTCCTATCAAACAACAGTAGGGGAAGTGTTGAATTCTGCTATAGTTAGGTGTACTATTGTCACTCCAATTTAAGAAATAGTAGGTAACGTGTTGAACTTTGAAGGGGTTAAATTTACTATTCCCACTCCAATCTATTCAACAGTAGGGAAAATGCTGGATTTTGAAAGGATTTGATTTTCTATCCTCACTCCAATCCAAGGGGGTCATTACGATGACGGGCGGATCGCCACCGCCCGTATGGCGGTGGCAATCTGCCCGCCATTCCCCTCCGCCCGCATGCCATTTCCCCCCGCCACATTACGATGGCGGGTGGAGCCCGGCGGACGGAAAGACCGTCCGTCGGTTTTCCGCCGGTCACACAGGTGACCGGGCGGAAAAGGGCACTAATATGGTGGCGGTGTCTGCAAGACACAGCCATCCATATTAGGATGGTTGCGGAGAGCAGCCTTTCCATGGCCGCCATGGAAAGGCATACGGTCTTCGCTATTGGGGGCCCGTTGCGGGACCCCAGAGTGTTGGGGGGTGGGGGGGTGCACATGGGGAGTACCTATGGTACCCCCCTGCATTGGCATGGGACAAGGTGGCAGGCACCGCGCGGTGCCTGTCACCTTGTGCATGCCAATGCACGACATGCATTCCATGCATTGTGGCGGGCGGTGCTGTGAACACCGCCCGCCACAGTGTTGGGAATAGGGGATGCCACCGCCACCGTGGCGGTGGCCATCCTAATACTCGCGGCGGGACCGCCGCTCCTATGGCGGACTGTCCCATTCACCGCTACGGTGGCGGGCGGACAATCGTAATGACCCCCCAAGTAACAGTTGGGAAAGTAGGGGTAAAGTCTACTATCCCCATCCCAATCTAAGAAACAATAGGGAAATAAATGGACTTTGGAGGGGTTATATTTACCATTGCCACTCTAATCTAAACATCAGTAGAGAAAGTGTTGAACTTTGGAAGTTAGGTGTACTGTTTCCACTCCAATCTAAGCAACAGTAGGGAAAGTGTTGACTTTGCAGGGATAAAATCTACTAGCCCCACCCCAGTCTAAGAACAGCAGGGAAAGGGTTGGACTTTAAAGGGGTAATATTTACCATTCCCATCCCAATCTAAGCAACAGTAGGGAAAGTGTTGGACTTTGGAGGGGTCAGATTTACTATTCCAACTCCAATATAAACAACAGTAGGAAAAGTGTTGGACTTTGAAGGGGTTGTATTTACTAATATTTACTATTCCCATCCCAATCTGAGCAGAAGCAGGGGAAGTGCTGGACATTGGAGGAGTCATATTTAGGGCCTCATTACGAATCTGGCGGTCCACAGACCGCCAGACTCAAGGGGCGTAGTGGTCTCATGGCGGTCTTCGGACAGCACTATTATGACCGGGGGGTTGGGCCACCCTGGGAACACCCCAACTGCCAGGGATCAGAGATCCCTGGCGGTGGTGCAGCGGTCTTGAGGCCGCAATGTGCTTGGTTGGGCTGCTGTGGCCCCACCAAGCATATTACAAGTTTCCTCACTGTCATACTTTTCATGGCAGTGAGACTTCCATGAAAAGTATGGTGATGAGGAAACAAAGGGGACCCTGGGCCCCCTTGTCCCTCTGCACCATGAGGTGCATGCAAGGGGGCACATGTTGTGCCCCCCTGTGTGCATGCACCCCAGTACGTGCACGCCATGGACTGCAGCAGTCCATGCTGTGCAGGTACTGATTTTGATGTTCTCATTGCTGTGTCTATTTGATAGGTGCCGCCGTGGGAACGCCACAGAACCGCCTGCCAGACAAAAGAAAACTCCTAATCTGGCGGGAGGTTCAATCACGGGTTTGTCGGTGCTGGAGCGGTGCGGTCCTGCTCCCGCACCACCAAACTTGTAATGAGGCCCATACTATTTTCACTTCAACGTAAGTAAAACCAGGCAAGGTTTTGGACTTTCGAAGGATTAGGTATACCATTCCAATTCCTAATCATTTAAAAACATTTAAACCTCACAACATAAAAATATGAAAACATATTTCAAATAAAACATTCATGCATTATAAATAAATACAATTAAAGGAAATGCAAAAATAAATAATACAAAAATAGTTGAATATTTATGAACCAAAATAAATACATTTAAGATAAATGCATTTCACTTAAAAAATAAAACTAAAACAAATGATAAATATAAAATTAATAAAAAAAATTGTAATAATAAATACACTTAGCAACAAATTAACAATCAACTGAAATATAATTAATAATTGGCATAACAAATAATTGATTAAATAATTTTCATAATAAATTATCAACGAATTTTTAATTAAACTAAAAAACGAATTACAACAAAACAATAATTTATTTTTCAATAAGCTCCCACCTTAATCCCCTACAAGCCCAACAACCCACTACTAAAGTACGAATTTGTCATTAAACTGTAAAAATAGGAAATTTCACATTAAAAATACAAACATATATAATTAAATTAATAATTAGCTAATTAAATAATTCACATAATTAATTGGCAAATAATTAATTAATTAACATAAAATGTGTTAAAAATACTTACGAATATAAACACCATAATTTATATTTATAATAACTACCATTACGTAATGCCCAACAAACCAACAAACCAGCTTTTACATAAAAAATTAGTAATCAATTAAAAAAAAACATAAAAATGACAAATTATACTAAAATAAATAAAATGACAATTAAACAATTGCATGATTTCATAATTATTTGCACTAAAATATTTTTAATGTAATTGAAACTAAAAGGAATAACATTTTTTTTTAAAACTGTAATGTTTAAATGAAATAACTTCCCACCCAATTCCCTAATAATCCAACAACCTGCTACTAATTTAAGAATTACTATTACATTTAAAAATATGTTAATTAAACATTAAAAGTTTAAAGTTACAAACTATATTAAAAATATAAAAACAATTATTATGATAATACTAATACCTAAAAATGTAATAACTAATACATATTAAATTAATTAAAAAGTGATATTTAATACAAGTATATTAAAGTTAACACTAGGATATACAATATTAAAACAAATATTATATACCTAAAAAAACATATTCTTACCTTCTATATTCAGTCCCACAATATTTTTGACTTGAGAATACTTTTAACTCGATATTGTTGCACCATGATATTTGGTGCTAAATTTTTGCGTGAACAGTGTCGTCACACCCAAAATTTAAGTTAAGATACATTTCATGTTTTAAAAAATGCAAAAAACACAAGCGCAACAGACAGCAGCTGCTCGCGTTCTGGTCATTTGTGTTCCGCTGCGCTTGCACTAAATTATTGCCACAAATGGTACGTAAATACATGCTGTGGCGTAAAAGAATAATTTCAAGAATTTCAAGTAACAAGCGTAACACAAAATTACCAAAATTATTCTAAATTATGCCTGTGTAACAGAAATTTCACCCGTGCCTATTCCAGACTGTGGAGCAAGAAGGAAGGGGGATGGGCACAGGGCAGAGTTCCGCAAAAGAGCTTCTCACTCAACCCATAGGTCATTACTGCAATATGACTCACACCAGAAACACAGGTGAAGAGGTGTCCCTCCATAGGGCTACCCGGCATTACATTTTCTCCCGTATACATCTACTACCTTGCAAAGCACAGATTTTTTACCGAACGCATTCAAATACTCCTGGGATACACCCAAGCTGTAAGCAGACAACAAGAACCACTGCCACCAACCAGCAGCCTCCAGCACTTAATCTGAAGAATACAGAGCACATGCAAATAATTAATCACTGCCCCACACACCCTGAGTGGCAGTGCTGCTCTAGTTATGTGTGGGGGCACAGTTGTCCTCACTCCTGAGCCATTAACCAGAAGACGATAATTCACTGCCACCAACCACCAACCTACAACGTGGAATCTGAGGACATTTTTCCCCAGGGAGAACAGTTTGCGGAGAATCTTTTTCAGTCCCCTTCGCTCAGCAACAGCTCTTTTGGGAGCACTGGAGTTGAGAGACTAGTTGCAGTCAGTTCTGTTTTGCGTATGAAAGAATCAATATTCGTGATTTGTTTACATACACTAAATAGAACATGTACTTTTATTACCTCAAAACAGTTCTGATAGCTACAAAATGAAATTATCCGAAAGAGCTCATTTAGGACCATGATGCATTTTGTGAGATGCACTATGGGCACGATTTCATTTTTGCAGTAATCACCACCGCTTTGCTGTAGCAAAAGTAAGCGTGGATTCTTGCAGACGCAAAAGAGCGCACAGCCCTCCACAAAAAATGTGGCAAACTATCACGCCGCAAAATATATTGAACATAGTGCTAAACAAGCATCTCAATGGCAAATAGCACAGTCAATGAGGCTTGCATAAACTAGTCTCCCTACAAGTTGCAAGAGTAGTTATCTATAGCTTACATTGCAATAAAAACTTTAATGTTATTCAATACAGTGCCCAAAACAAACTCCAAATCCGAGCAGCAGCAAAGAAGAGGTTTATTGCTTGTGTTCAGATGCCCCCTAGTGGCACTCAGCCTTGCTGTGACTCAAGTGTTGTCCAGCTGCCGTTGAATCGAGCCTTACATGAGTCAGAAATGTTAACAGAAACAGTGTGTGTGGTCAGGGGCGTAACAAGGGTCTGGTCTGGTACGCTCTTGCGGCGGAGGACGTGCCCCACTCTCAGGGGATCCTATTGAGCCTAATGCCTATAACCAGGGCACGAATCGGGGGTACACGTGGGTGGACGGCGTCCACCCACTATTTTTACAGGCTGTACGCCGTCCACCCTGCCAAGAAGTTGGGCCCCACTAAATAATGTGCTGAACTCGTCCCGGTGTAATTTCCAAACACCGGGACACTTTCAGCAGCGCCTGCAGGTTGTCTGCTTTCCATGTGCAACAAGCAACAACGTGCAGGCGGGGACGGGGCTTTCTTATTTTGGACTCCTGCTGGGCCCATAACAAAGGCCGATTTTGAGGAGTCATCAGGCCTCCTTTTGTTCGAGTTTCCTGGCTGGGAGCAGTCAGGAGCCTCACACCTAGAAGCAAATGCAGCAGAGGGGAAACAAAGGTTAGCACTTCACACATACTTAAGAGAGGCAGATTTTCACTTTGTTCAGCCTCTGTTTACTAGATGTACATGCACTGTAAGAATGTCAGATGTGTTGGTCTCTCCCAGTATTTGCATAAAACTAAATGTAATTTATATAGCGCTTACTACCCCTGAGGAGGTGCTGATATAATTTAAGTACCACTATTTGTTCTTGTATAGCGCTACTCATCCCACAGCAGAGTGTCAGAGCGTTTTACATCAGACCTACATATTAAAGTCGTGGCTTGTGATGCCACTTCCTATGATGTCAATTCCTGTAATGCCACATGTGATGTCATGCCCCATGATGTCACGCGCCGTGATGTCACTTGCATACTGTTTAACTAGGTTAGTCCCCCCCCACTTCTTTTTTTAGGACTTGTGTCCTGCCTATAACTGTCTGTGAGATATGGGAGACTCAAGTGACGGGTCCATAATCACATTCTACAGGATGGCTCCATCATCTTCCTTTTTGGGAGCGGAGTTGCCAAAGTGCCAGAGCTGCCCTGCCAACTTTAGCACTGGGGAACCGTGTTTGAGTCCTGGCGTGGGCAGCGGCGTAGCTTCAAGGGGGTGTTTGGGGCGTTACACCCCCCCCCCTCCAATAATAAATGTATTTTCTGAAAAATTGTTAGATACAGGTGCTTTCAGTCGGGTATTGTGAGATATCAGTAGGATTTCACCAAGGCTATTTACATACACACAGACAAAAACGCACACACATTTTTCTTCCCTCTTTGTTTTTTGAAAGTCTTCCAGAATATTGGTTATTTTACAAAATATTGTGTTTTCTCTCTTAGTACCCATAACAATTCGCATTCCTCTCCCTTTCCACTGACCGTAAGGCCCCTCTTATGCACCCTGCTTGTCCTATAATGTATTTAAATATTATATGCCAGCATGATTGTTGGAAAATCTGAAGTTCACTTCCGTCCCCCCAATCTTATTGACCAAGCTACGCCCTTGGGCTCAAAATCCTGTGATTTTGAGCAAATCACTTACTCTCCTGTACGTACAAAAAAGTGAACGTGTTCTTGTGTAATGTAACTGGTGCTCATGTAAAGCGCTCCAATACCTTCGGGTCGAGCTGCTGTAGAACGCAATCCCACGGCCGGGTGCGGCCGCGAGGTATAATTAAAGGGGTGTACGCCCCCTATGGGCTGCTCACATAACTAGCTATACTTCCTTGTGCGCTATGTTCATGCCTAGGCATCCGTGTTCGGCAAGTTGTTAGGCCTACTGGGAGTCTTCTCTACAATGATGATGTGTGTGTTTGATGCTCTGTTTGGCAGATATTTTAGGGTGTTGAGGAGGTAGCTGTTGGAGGAAAAATAAAGAGTTTTTCTTAATTTCACATGCATTAAGTTAGGTGAATTTGAATTTCTACATTTCAGCTTATAAACATTTAGAAAATGCTGGGCACAATTTGAGCCCATTTGAATGCCTGACCTGTCTTCAGCTGACTTTTTTTTCAGCTTTTAGCTACCATCTTTCAATTTTATCAAATGATATATATAATATACATACAGTGGCTTTATATCTAGGGTTAGCCAATACCGTTTGATTTTACTAAAATGATCTGTTTGATATGTTTACTTATAGGGGCTTTCAGCCAGCCCACTGGGTCAGCCCACTTCAGCCGTTTGCTAACTTTAATCTGAGTGAATGTCTACACTCAAAGTAGTTTCCTTCAGTGCCAGGGACTAAATAGTATGGGCAATATGTTCTGTTTGTTTGAGAGTGAGACCAAAATATATGTTTGCTTTGAGCTAATATTTTTTTTAAATTTATATGGACAAGGTTCCAGCAGCTCTCGCCCAAATAAAGTTGTACAAAAACCATGACACACAATTCAGGTTACTCCCTTGTTTCACATTTTCATGAAGCCCGAGTGGGAATAAAGCTCACATATAACCGACTTTCACCCATAAATGCGGGTTTGGATGATCAAACTCCAGTGTACTGAGTCTTATGCTCCTGCAAGGGCTTCAATTATGTCTAATTATCTAATGATCAACATGGGGGCGAACTCTCACAATTATTTGTGGAAACCAACAAGGAATTGGGAGCGGTCGCTTTTGTTTCGATTCAGTACTGACACGGTTAAATACCTACTCTGTTTTCCCATGGGGTATCAGTCAAATCTAGATACAACACCTTGTTCTTGAAGTAATAATGGTGCAAATCAATCAATGGTTCATTTTCTGTTTTTCTGTAAGTTTTATGAATTATATACCAAAAAAAGTTTGTGATCCCTTTTCTGAGAATAAGGAACTTAAGACACTATGGGGCAGATGTATCATCATTGTATTTTGCGAGTCCTTAATAGCGAATTATACCGATTCGCTAGTGAGGACTTCATAAATACAATTTATGTAGATTTCGCAATTAAAATAGCGATTCCTATGCATTCCTTATTTGCGACTCGCAAATTGAGAGTCGCAAATAAGGAATGGCTTCCCATTCATTTCTATGCGCCAAAAGGCCCATAGAAATGAATGAGAAGTACATCTTAATTTGCGAATACCCAATAGGTACTCGCAAATTGCGCATGCTATTTCAAGGGTGCAAAGGGTGCCATAAGGACACCCTGTTGCACCCCTGAAATATGCATGTGTGTACATGTGGCGCACATACATGCCCTAAGGGCATGTATATGCGCCACATGACACTTTGAAAAATGCAAAAAAGTTAATTTTTCAGGAAATCGCAAATTACCACCAACTTGAAGTTGGTGGAAATTTGTGATTCCTTAAGGCCAGATCGCAAATTTTGGGTGCTTCCAAAATTGCATTTAAGGAATCGCAATTTGCGATTCCTTAAGTGCATTCGCAAAACAGGGAATCGCAATTTTAGCGATTCCTTATTTTGCGATGGCCTTTTGGGATTATACATCCCAAAAGGCTTTTTCCCATTCGCAAACGGGCCGATAACGGGAAAAACGCTTCGTACATCTGGCCCTATGTCCCAGCTTTTCTTCAGCAGCTTTCTGATGAAGAGACTTGTAATGTGGTAAGCCGATTTCTCTATGACGCTACACGTTCATGAGCCACTATGCCTTTCATTTAAATTGGGCTCAGGTTTTATTGTATGCTTTTAAACTTTTTAATGATTATTGCTGCTAATTGAATCCTCTACTCTGCTGTATGATCACGAGGCACAATGCACCTTTTTAAATGTTTTTTTTATTTTACTGTATGTTTTTAACCTTTTTTCGACTGCCAATCAGTGGATGTGCTTCACTATTTTATACCGTGCACATATGTTATACGTTTATGGTTGTACTATCAGCCGAATAAAGTTTATTCAATTAGAATGCCCAATCGGACAAACTTGTCTGAGTGAGAACATCTGATAGTCTGCTGATCCCCTACACAAATGATCAATATGATTAATATTTAAATCCAGCTGGACAAGATAATAATGCCCTTAGTTCATAATATAGAATTTTTCCTGTCAGAATTACTTGGATAATTCCGGTCATGTGACTAAAATTCTGTAAGAGATATCACCACAGTGTGCAACCATTCGTAAATACAGGGTAAGAGAAAACTTCTTTGTTCCCTAAAATTACCCTTACCTCCCTTTACCAATGCCCATCCCACGTGTTATCTTCGCAACCTGTGTAAGAAAATAAGCTTCTGAAAAAGTCCCCTTGTCTGAAAGAATAACTGAAATTCAGTTAAAGGAACAAAAAGACATAAGTAGTTAAAGCCAATCTGGCATAGGTACATAACACATCTAATTCATCTTATTCTCAAAATTATATTGATGTGTGCAGTTTTAGGTCAAACCTATGTGGATGTTAAGCTCTTCTTCAATATTACGTCCCCTCTAGATGGGAGACTCAAATAGCAGAATATATGAATTCTCCAACCTTCTCAAGTTGAGTTCATGGTTACCACCTCTAACTGATGGAGGAATGTGACTGATTCCATAGAAAGACAACAAGTTGCATTTACTGTTATGTGGGTCTCTGAAATGTCTATTAACAGGATAATTTAAGTCAATGTTTTTTGTGGCACGCATTGTTAAGGGGATGTATTGGACTCCCAACATACAGTTTTTCCATATACATTACAAACCATATACAATATACTCAGTATTACATTTAATATTCTTAGTAATTGTCTGATTATCACTGTATTGGACCTGGTATTCTATCACATTCTTAATGAATTTACACGCTGTATACCTCCGGCAAGTGAAAAAAGCCTTTTAAATTAAACTGTTTACCCTCTGTAGAAGATGTGCTAGTTTTTGGTATATTTGTTTTGCAGGTGATTGCACTTTTCCTAAAAGTAGCTTTAGTATAAACTTTAATGGCATTCCCAATAAAAGAATCAGATTTGAAAATCACCAAAATCTTGCACAGTAGGTTCTTTATATTTGCTGCATGGCTGTTATGTACATAATAGCACTTATGGAGAACCTTCAATTGCACTAGATGGAATCTAGAGCATATGGCTACCTCCCGCTGGGACACCAGGGCCTCCAGCCACTCGTCGTCTTCCAGTCCCCTAAGATCACACTCCCACTGTTCCCTGAGGCTCACTAGGGTGGCAGGTGAGTTGTTAATGAGCTTGAGGTATGTGAGGGAAACTGCTTTCTTTGGCATATAATCAGTCAGCAATCTATCTTCAAGTAGGGAAGATTCAGGGAGTTCCTCTCCTCTTGGCAATGACTGGCATAGGGCGTGGCTGATTTGGAGGTACCAATAGGCCGAAGTAGGTACCAGCTGATAATTGGCCGGCAAATCAGTGAATGGGATAATCTTCCCGCAACCACTGGTCACCCCCTCTTGCGATTCCAATGAGATCCCACTTATGGAAACCTGGTTGAGTACCCAGAGTGCCCAGTCGTGCAGTGTCCCATAGGGGAGTGGCCTGGGTGATCCCGCCCCGCCAGACCAAGGAGTGTAATGTGTCATACCAAAATGCAAGAGTTACCGCTGTGGGGGCAGGGAAGGATGTGGGACAGTTCCTTCCATATAGTGCCCTTCCATATAGTCCCGGCTGCATGGCATATCGATCCATACGGTAGGCTGGCTCCGAGTCGGTAAGATGAATAAAGTGGTTGATGGCCACGAGCTGTGCTGCCCAATAACAATTCTGTATATTCATATTCAGCAGTGCAATGCCACCATCGTACCAGCCCCTCATTAGTTTCTTAGTAGCTAATCGTGCAGGCCCCCTGTCCCAGAGTAGTGTGCAAATTTCCCGGTCTACAGCCTGAAAATAGGAAGCCAAAATCGGGTAAGGTGAGGACACGCCAGTGGGGGCTCCAGGTTATTAGTGTGGAAAACACTCGGTTCTGCAGTGATATATAACTTCCCAAATAATGGAACCCCTCCACAGTGATACGGGTGGCACAGTCGCCAGGCAGCCGGTGGGCACTCCCATGGAGGAGGTAAATCAGGGCTTTATCCCAATTGATAGTATATCCCGAGTATCGACGGAATAGAGTGAGCACATGCAGTGGAAGAGGTGTGGCGCAGCGGCCAGGGTGCCTGACTCCGGACCACGGGGTTCGCGGTTCGATCCCCGGTGCCGGCGGCAGGTTAGCCCAGCACCATGTGACTCTGGGCAATAGCTCGCTTAATCTTCCCGACGGCCCCCAGCGCCTTGACACCCTCGGGTAATTGTGCGCTTTACAAATACTGGATTTCATTTCATATGACAACAGTACTGGCCAGTCTCTGGGCAAGGAACCCTTTTCACGGCTCTCGGGAAACATCTTAAGGAGGTGAGGGGCAATAGTGGATGCTGTGAGCTTATAAAGCTCGATAGGGAGGCCATTAGGACCCACCGCTTTACCGGAAGACAAGTCTCAAAACACCTGCACTATCTCGTCTTCCGTGATTTCTTGGTCTAGTAGCATTTTGTCCGAATGGAAAAGGGTGAGGAAATTAATATCAGATAACAATTCCTGACACTCATCAGCCATAACCGTGAGTGCAGGGGAATACATTTATGCATGGTAAGCTGCAAAGGCATCCGCTATCTCTTGTCTGACCCACACGCGGTCCCCTGTATCAGTTAGTGTTTTCAGCACGCATCTAGTTGCCCTTTCCTTTCCATTGAGACAGGCCAGCAATTTCCTAGCCTTGTCGTCCACCTCATAGACGGTGCTGTGGGGCAAGATAGTGGGTTTTGGCTGCCTCCAATGGAACATCCTTGAACTCCCTTTGTTTCAAGGCCTGGTGTTGATGCCCATCCACAGAATCTGAACGTAAGAGCACCGACTCCAGCTCTTGAATCTGTTGCTCTATAGCTTCCAAGTGCGCCTGCTTTTCTTTCTTGTGCCCCACTATCAATGAGACCCCTTGGCCCTCTATGACAGTCTTGTAGACCTTCCACAGGGTATGTGCCGATTCCACAGAACCCACATTCTCCTTGAAATATTGTTCTGTTGCTGTACTAAGGTATCTTGAGATACCAGGGGCTAATTACATGACATCTTTGTTCATCTCGCAGTGGGCTGCCATATGTCGTCCAGACAGGGGAGTGATCAGATATCCCCCTGGCAAGATGACAAGCTTCCCTAAAGTGGGGGAAAAGATGAGGCAGTGTAAGGATATAATCGATTCGTGAAAGGCTGCTGTGGGCTCCCGAGTAAAATGTGTATTGCAGCTCCATAGGATAATGGGCGCGCTGCGTGTCTGCGAGTCTCAGAGCCATCAAAAAGTCAGCCAAAGGATGACGGGTCGAAATAGTGTGTCAAGCGGGCCACCGGTCTTTGGTTTCACAATGGGCCACGTTGAAGTCTTTACCCACTATTAGTTCATTGTCCAGGAGCTTCAGTAGAAGACCACTAACCACAGCAAAGGGCGCATTGTGTAGTCGAGAGGAATGTATACTAAGATGATGTTGATTGTGGTGTCCTCCCACCGAACAGAGAGTGCAACATATCTCCCGTATGGATCAACCCAGGTGCTCTGGACCATGAGAGGGAGGGATTTAAGCACCAACACCCCTACCCCTCTAGATCCCGAAGTGTAACCCACATGAACCATCATTTTAAATTCCCAGCAGTCCAGAGCTCGTTAAGAATTTTCCCTCAGGTGCGTCTCTTGGAGGAAAACGATGTTGGGTGCTTGTCGCTTAAGATACTGGAGGACCACCCCTCTTTTAAATTTGTCTCCCAGACTATTGATATTCCAGGACATTATTTGATGGCTGGAGGTGTCAGAGCTATAAAAGTAGGTGTGTTAGGCTACTGATGCAAAGGGCAAATATATAGCATGGCGAGAGTAGAGCAACAATGGTGTAAGAGCTCAGGGTAAGGAGACAAAGCTGTGTCAAAACTAATCTGTTGCACATTAAAAATAAAAACAATATCGTCATAGGCAAACTCAAACAAAACCCAAACAAATCCCCTCTCCCTGCCTCCATGCATGATGAACCTAAAACTGCCCACCCCCCAACTCTGCAGACCGTCTGTCACCCCCATACAACATATTTAACTAGAGGTGGCTGAAGCTAACATCAAAGTGTCCCCCATTCGCCTCCCCAAAAAATGAAAGTGTTTACCATTCTGGCCCACACATCCTCTTCGTAATGTCCAGCCAGAGAGTCGCTGTACATATAAGGAGGCATCATCTCCACAAAGCAAATGGAGTTGCCACCGTGTCTCAGTTATGTTGATCATCCTCTAGCAGTTTAAAGTTGCCTCATAAGCAGTCATCGAATCTCAATCGCTGGCAGGTGCCTCAGGTCTTGTGCATTCTCGGGGAAGTGCTTTGATCTCAGTGACTCCCATTGTCAGTCTGCTGCCTCAACTCATCAACCTCCCAGCGCCACTGCCCAGGGGGCGACTGACTCCTCGATCTTCCCACCGTCCTCCATCCCTCGATCCAATCCCAGTCATCTTGTGGCATTGCAAAGTACCACATCTTCCCTTCAGTAACCACCCGCAACTTAGCAAGAACGATCATGGAGTATTTTGTTTTCTGCTCCTTCATGACTCTCTTAACCTCTAGAAAGCTGTAACACAATTGTTGTACTTGTAGTGTGAAGTCCAGGAAAAAGGTGATGGCAGCACTCTCCCAGGTGACTGTAGGGTTGCTGTGCGCGGTTTGTAAAATGACATTGAAGTCTGGGAAATTGAAGATTCTGGCTATGGTCGGATGAGGGGGCACCCAGGGGAAATGATGTGCTCACGCCACTGAACAGTATTTGGAGGAGCCACATGGTTGCAGCTTTTTCAGGATGAGGTCCTCAACAAACAAGTCCACCACTGTCCCCTCAGAACATTCAGGCACTCCAATAATATGAATATTGTTGCAGCTCAACCGGCCTTCATAGTCATCCAGTCTAGCCAGCAGAGTCCTGGCTGTGGCCTGCAGCTCACCAACCTGAGTCTTCAGCGTCACCGTGTCAACCTTGAGGGTGGCAGTAGAGTGCTCCATTTCCTTCAGATGCGTACTCATTTTGTGCAGGTCAGCTCTCAGTAGGGGGACTTCCATCATGACTAAGTCAATTTTGGCTTCCAGTGAGGTACGAACCACCTGTATTGTTTCCATAATGTCATGAAGTGTGAGAGCCCCCGCCTCGGGGGGACGCCGGAACTGGTGGCACAGTACTTTGCTCCGGGGCCACTCCCACCACAGATGCCTTCTTCGGGGCTGCATATTTGTCAAGTTTGGTTTGATGCGCATTTCGCACTCCCTTATCTCCTGTCATAATGGAGGATTGTATCCACGACACACTGGTGGTCAATCAGTGTCGACTAGTAGAAGCGACAGGGGTTGTAGAGGGGGTCACCACAGTACTCATTGCCGCCAGCCTGGTGTGGTGCAAATGTGTCCCCAGCGGCCTGTCAGGTTTCCCACATCTCACCCCTCTGTCCCTAGCAGGAGCCAGAAATCACGGCCCCGGCAAAACAATTCGCCGGTCACATGAGCAGCCCCAGTTTTTACGCTGTCAACTCACCAATTAAGGAGGGCTATGGACTGGCGGTGTGTGCCTGCCGAGGGGCCTCAGTGCATTAGACGAGGAGCAAGCAGTACTTTGTTCCAGAGATCTGCAAGGCACAGCCGGAGCAAGGCAGAGGAACAGCAGGACCCACACGATGCATTTTCACCCTGGGCAGTCTCCTGGTCTGAGGCCGCAGTACGGGTAGACCAGGGGCCAGTCTAAGGAGCAGGTATTTTACAGGGCAGGCCTGGTCGGGTGTATAGGCAGTATCACATTTGGAGGTCTGGATCAGGCAGTCTGGGTTTTTTTTCAGCATAGAACAGCAGGGAGCGCACCCAGCAGCTCTCATGATAGTCCAACATACATGTGACGAGAGCTGCCACTGGCCCCCGCTTCGATGCGGCCTTCAGCTCCTCATGACGCAGTCTGTGGGTTGCTGTAGGTGAGAGCTGGATTGGCTCCGCTGGCGGCACCACTCACACAGGTGCTGCATACGCCCCTGCTGCTGCCAGCTGTGAGAACAGGGGGGAAGATCAGGCCACTGCACAGCGTTTACTGCTGTGACCGGACCCGATGGCTGAGTGCCTTGCTGGCACAAGGGCTCGGCCGCACTGGATTGCCCCCAAGTCTCAGGCCATCACCAGGGTAGTCACCACTGGGCGTCACCAACAAGGGTCAACCACTGTAGAAATTGCGGGGTTGGCACCCCACCGGGCATGGTAACTACAGTCAGGGCAGCAGCCCAGGCCAGACCACACCCTCCACACAGGCTTCATCCTGGTCCTTCACCAGGGAGAAATGTTCGGTCATGCGAGACAGCTCAGCAAGTTCCCTAGGCAGTATGGGGCTCAGTCATTGAGTCCAGATAGCCCCAGGACGGATGATTGCACAAATATTAATGGGGTTAGGTGAACGAAGGATGGGAGCCGTGTTAGAGTGCGGCCATCTTGATCGGCGGTTGACCACGCCCCTCTCATGGCAATCTTAATGCGGGGGAAGCGTGGACCGTCTGGGCCCTGGGGACCACCCCCTCCCCGGGGCTATAAATAAAAAAATTAACGGGTGGGCCGCGCGGACCCCCCAGCCACCTGGGGTCAAATACTTTTTTTAAATGAAGGTGGTGGGGACCTCCCTCTCGTGCCATATATGGCCGCGGGGACTACCACCTCCCCGGGGCAGGCCTGTGCAGAACAAAGGAGGGGGGCCATGTGGCCCCCCTCCTGGAGCCATATATGGCCCTGGGGACCGCCATCCTCCAGGGCCAGCTCCTGCTATGTCCCAGGGTGCCCACCACCGGGACATAGCTGTTTGCCTTATCTTGGTGGGAGCTTTGACAGCTCCCACCAAGCAAAAGCAAACACTCCGCTTCCAGCAAGTGGGAGCTGTCAAACCACTCCTGCTTATTGGAAGCAGAGTTTTCATCTCTTTCCCTGCCCGCACACATACCTTGCCAAAGGCCTTGCCAAAATCGGCCCAGGAAGGGGGGCCACGTGGCCCCCTCCTCCAAAAAGTTTCAACTGGGCCCTGGGGAATGCGGTCCCCGGGGCTGAAATCGACCTGGTGAGAAGGGCCATGTGCCCCTTCTCCCATTTAGTATTGGCCGGGCCCGGGGGATGGTGTCCCCGTGGCCGAAATTGACCCGGGAAGAGGGGCCGCCCTGACCCCCTCCCCAGAAGAGTTTTTGCAGGTTCATTTTGACCCTAATTTTCATTTTATGGTTCAAATCTCTTTATTAGTTTCATAAACGGAAAGGAAAATCATTACAAGGCCATCGGCTCATCAGCAATAGTACCTTTATGAATTCCTTTAACAACCTCCAAAACTCCCCCCTTCCCCCAAAGTGAATCTGAAATAGAATAAAAGTGCGATCTCATAGATTAAGATAGAAAAGCGGCCAGGGCTCCCTCATGGAGGCTCAATCAATCAATCAATCATGTCACTTATAAAGCGCACTACATACCCGCGAGGGTCTCAAGGCGCTGGGGGAAGAGGGGGGTGGTGCTGCTACTGATCGAAGAGCCAGGTCTTGAGGAGTCTTCTGAAGGCCAGTAGATCTTGGGTCTGTCGGAGGTTGGTGGGGAGGGTGTTCCAGGTCTTGGCGGCGAGGTGGGAGAAGGATCTGCCGCCGGCGGTCGTTTTCCGGATGCGGGGGACTGTGGCGAGGCGAGGCTGGTCGAGCGGAGCTGGCGGGTGGGGGTGTAGAAGCTGAGTCGTCTGTTGAGGTAGGCTGGTCCGGAGTTGTGGAGTGCTTTGTGTGCGTGGGTGAGGAGCTTGAAGGTTATCCTCTTGTTGACAGGGAGCCAGTGCAGGTCTCTCAGGTGGGGTGTGATGTGGCTGCGTCGGGGGATGTCGAGGATAAGACGTGCAGAGGCGTTCTGGATGCGTTGCAGCCGTCTCAGGAGCTTAGCCGTCGTTCCTGCGTAGAGGGCGTTTCCGTAGTCCAGCCTGCTGGTGACGAGGGCCTGGGTGACTGTTTTTCTTGTTTCGGTGGGGATCCACTTGAAGATTCTGCGGAGCATTCGGAGGATGTTGAAGCAGGATGAGGAAACGGCGTTGACCTGCTTAGTCATGGAGAGGGTGGGGTCGAGGATGACCCCTAGGTTGCGTACGTGGTCGGTGGGTGGCGGGGCTGTTCCCAGTGATGTTGGCCACCAGGAGTCGTCCCAGGCTGAAGGGTTGGAACCAAGGATGAGGACCTCCGTCTTGTCCGAGTTCAGCTTCAGGCGGCTGGTCCTCATCCATTCGGCGACGGCCTTCATTCCTTCGTGGAGGTGGGCTTTGGCGGTGTGAGGGTCTTTGGTGAGGAGAGGATCAGCTGGGTGTCGTCGGCGTAGGAGATGATGTTGAGGTTGTGCTGTCGGGCGACGTGGGCGAGGGGTGCCATGTAGATGTTGAACAGCGTTGGGCTGAGGGAGGAGCCTTGGGGTACGCCACAGATGATCTTGGTGGCCTTGGATCGGAAGGGGCGAGGCGGACTCTTTGTGTTCTGCCGGAAAGGAAGGATGTGGTCCAGTCCAGGGCCTTCTCTTGGATCCCGGCGTCGTGAAGGCGTGTTCGTAGTGTGTGGTGGCAGACCGTGTCGAAGGCGGCTGATAGGTCCAGGAGGATGAGGGCTGCTGTTTCTCCGTTGTCTAGCAGGGTCCTGATGTCATCGGTGGCGGCGATGAGGGCGGTTTCGGTGCTGTGGTTGCTGCGGAAGCCGGACTGGGAAGGGTCCAGGATGTTGTTCTCCTCGAGGTAGCGGGTCAGTTGTTTGTTGACGATTTTCTCTGTGACCTTCGCGGGGAACGGGAGCAGAGAGATGGGTCGGAAGTTCTTGAGGTCCTTGGGGTCTGCCTTGGGTTTCTTGAGTAAGGCGGTGATCTCGGCGTGCTTCCAGCTTTCCGGGAAGGTTGCTGTCTCGAAGGAGATGTTGATTATTTTCCGGAGATGGGGCGCGATGGCTGTACTGGCTTTGTTGAAGATGTGGTGAGGGCACGGGTCTAGCGGTGAACCGGAGTGGATGGTGTTCATGATCTCGCTGGTGTCCTCGTCGTTGATGTTGGTCCAGGAGAGCAGGCGGTTGGTGGTTGTGGGGGCAGTGGTCTCGGTGGTTGCCGGGGCGGTCGTGGTGTTGAAGCTGTCGGGGGATTTCAGTTATTTGAAGAAGGCGGAGATATTTGGGGCAGGTGAGTTCTCTAAACTTCAAAGTTAATAATGCCAGAAATCAGAGAAAGAGATTCCTTGGTTCAATAAAGAAAGAGACAAGCGCTCCATCCCAAGAGTATACCACAATCGGAGTAACTATCCCTGGTATGTTGGAGTCTGTCCCTTACCCTAATGTGACAGAATATTCTGCAGGACTGCACCCAATGCTGAGCCAATGTGTCTGTCCTGGCAGGATTTAAGTGGTAATGTGAGTGTGTTGGATAATTCAAGAATGATGTAGGCAGGAAATCAGAGATGCTGTGTGTTGAAATGAGTATCGATGTCATCAAGCACTTGTGCCCAGTAGGATGTGATTGCGGGACATTTTCATAAGTCCAATAATGTGGCTAAGAAACAACAGTTACGCCAAAAATCTGGCTTTCGAGTTGGATTGCCTTTATGTAAGCAGGTAGGTGTGAGGTACCAACATGTGACAATCTTGGTAGCTGTTTCAACATTAGCCATGGTACAAGCTATGTGCCTAGCACGGTAGTAAACGTTCCCCCATTCCTGCAGTGTAAATGAACGACCGAGTTCTATTTCTCCCATCGTTTCTGACCTGTGGATTTGGGCTGGGTGACACCAGAGCAAAGGATGCTATGCAGTTCAGTAATAAGACATGTATTGGATGTCTTGGAGAGGAGCCATTTTTCGAAAAGGGTAAGAAAGCGTTGCACCTTAGGGTGGACTGAAGGGTGCATTAGCCAATGTCTAATATGGATGTAATGTAAGTGTTCAGATTCAGGTAGAGCATGGTCAGAACAAAAGCTCTCTAAGAGGAGGAGTCCCTCTTTGTCCAATAAATGACCAATGGATCTGCAGCCAATCTGATTGCAATGTTTAAAGGCTAAAGAGTCCAGACTTGGAGGAAAGTCTGGGTTACCAATATTTGGAGTCAGAGAAGAAGAAAAAGGGTAAGCCCATCATGCTCAGCCACTTTGTCCCAGACATCCAGGGGGTTCTAGTGATGGGGGAAAAGTAAAGGCTCCTGGGATGGATGGGTTTAGGAAGCAAAAAGAATCTTCCACAGAGGTTGTCCTGCCACCGCCCTGTCCATAAAAAGCCAATGCCTCTCGGATTCATCGTGCAACCCTTCCAAAAAGACCCTGAGCTGGACTGCCTGGTAATAGCGGGAGAGATTTGGGACATCTAGGCCTCCCTCCTCTGGAGATCTGTAACTCAACTCTTTTTGCATACAGGGTCGCCTCTCTGCCCATATAAAGTGATTAAATTATTGTTGGATGATCCAAATTGTTCCAGGAGGGGTCTCCAGCGGGAGCACCTGGAAAATAAATAAAATCTTGGGTAGGATCGTCATCTTCAAAGCTGCGATGCAGCCGAGCCAAGAGAGACAATAAGGCCACCATCTGCGAAGATCTGATTTAACTTGGTGGGTAACCTATCATTATAATTGAGACCCGTAATAGTATGGGCCTTAGCGGTGACCTGAATCCCTAGATAGGGGATGGATGTTGTTGCCCATTGTATGGGGTATTTGCGTTGTAGCATTTCCTGTGCGGGCACCTGGAGTAATAAGTTAAGAGCTTGGGATTTGTGTACATTAACTTTAAAGCCTGCGGCCTGGCCAAATGTCTCCAGCTCATTAAGGAAGGTGGGCAACGAAGTGGAGGGATTTTCCAATGTCGCTATGATATCGTCTGCATATAGACCGATGACATGCTCCTGTCCCCCGAAGAGGATTCCCTTTATCATAGGATTATCCTGGATTCTCTGGGCCATCGGTTCCATAAATAATGCAAACAGCAGGGGTGAAAGCAGACACCCCTGTCGCGTGCCCCTACTTATCGGGAATGGGGCAGAGGAGCACCCGTTCACCCTAACCACTGCAGTTGGGTAGCTATAGCTGCTGAGGACCCATTTGCAAAAGCAGTTACCAAGGCCAAAGTGATTAAGCGTGGCCATCAGGTACGGTAAGTGAACTCTATCAAATACTTTTTCGGCTTCTATTGCAGTAGCATTCGTTCCTGGTTTGAGCGCTGGGCTTTATCAATAAGGTTCAATACTTGTTTCATGTTCTAATTCTCATTTTACAGAAATTAAAGTTCAACAGGAGGCCCTTACAAATATAAACAGAGCAGGTGCCCCCTTTGACGCGCCACTTCTGTAAAGGACAAATGATCCTAAGTACTTGGCTTGGCAAAGGCAAAGCAAGTGTGTTTACTCAGCAATTTCATATTGAAAAACATTCTGAAATCCTTTGTGGACATGACTGCATTGTTGATCTCTTGGAGCGCTATCTATATGTGACTGTGATGAGTGGGTTCTTTGTTGTACTGTCTTGGTGAAAGCAGAGTCAATGGTTCTCCCTTTAAATTGCTAACAGTAGTCAAATGTGAAAATCATTTAGATGCATCCCCATTTGGGCCTGCCCAACTTAGTAGCATCCAAAGGTCTTCCTGTCTTTTGCCAGGATGATGGACAGCTTAACAAGTGCCCCCCCCCCAGCACGTTTCCCGACGATTTTGGTGAGGAGTTCTTGATGCCGAGGAATATGGGGACATCTCCACCAAACAAAGAAGCACTTACTTCTTATAGTTAAGAGGAAGAAACCTTGTTTGGTGGAGATTTACCTCTTTGTAGTCTCGTCGTCTTCTCTATAGGAGGATTCATGTTATCACATATTTCTGGATAAAGACGCACCAGGAACAATCACATTGCCAAAACGCACACAAGGTCATTGGTGACATTTCCTTGTGTTCCATTACGCAGCTCTTGTGTAGAATACGTACTCGACATTTACCCAAGGAGGTAGGACTTAGTAATTAACTAGTAGAAAGAATTACACTTGGGTAGATATTTTGTGCAAAACTGTGGACTCTTGTTGGATAAAAGGGCAGATGCAGTTCCTTTGTGGCTGAGTCACTCACACAGCTACTGACACACCCACACAGACACTTAGACACCCACTCACACTGTCAGACACTCACACACCCACTGACAGACCCACTCAGACACTCACATGCCCACTCACAGATGCACTCAGCCAGTCACCCAGACACTCATGAACCCATTCACAGACCCATACAGCCACTCACCCAGCCACTCACAGACCCATTCAGACACTCATGCACCCACTCACAGACTCACTCAGACAAATACACCCACTCACAGACCCACTCAGACACTCATGCACCTACTCACAGATCTATACAGCCACCCATAGACCCACTCAAACACTCACATACCCACTCACAGACCAACTCAGACACTCACACACCCAATGAGACACATATGCAGCCACTCCAAGACCCATACAGACACTCACACATACCCAGCCCACACAGCCCATTCACATACCCATTGAGACACTCCACACCCACTGAGACAGACATGCTCTCACTGACACACTCACTCTCAAAGGTTACAGGTTACAGTTAGGAAATACAATTTTAAAAACCTTAGTAATTTACTTAAAAAAACAAAGGTTACAGGGACATTATCATTAGGAAACAACATTTAAAAAAAACTTAGAAATTCACTGAAATAAACAAAGGTTACAGGGAAGTGATAGTTAGGCTTAAATTTCACTTGTACAAAACCAGGGAAATTCAGCAGTTAGCTGAGCTAACTATAACTTACGCCCCTCAATGCACCGCTTATGACCTCACATATTACATCACTCATGACATGGTCAGTGAAATCCCTGATGTCATATCAAATGACATCACTGATGACACCACTGATGACATCATCCACAGAACCACTCACACACCCACTCACCCCCCACACACAACCTCTCATACACCCACCCACCTACCCATACAACCACTCACACATCCACTTACTCATCCACAGAGCCAATCACATACCCACTCACTCACACACACATCCACTCACTTACCCATACACCTACTCACACAGCCATCCACTCACCCATACACTCACTCACACACCCATTCACTCACCTATACAGCTACTCCCACTTCCACTTATTTACCCATGCAACCACTCACACACCCAGTCACTCACCCATACACCCTCTTAGCAGAGTCACTCACCCACCCACACACCTTACATATCCATTCACAGATCCATACAATCACTCAGATGTCTACTCACTCACCCATACAGCCACTCATACAGTCACTACCCAACACAGTCACTCCCACACACACTCAGTTAACCAAACACCTACTCAAACAGCCAAACACTCAACCATACAGTCATTTACACACCCAGTCACTCACCCATACAGTCACTCACATAGCCACTAAGACACCTAACAGCTACTCACACAGCCACTCACTCAACCATCCAGCTACTCACACACCTACTTATTCACCCATACAGTTACACACACACCCACTTATTCACCCATACAACCCCTCACACAACCTTTCACTCACCCAATCACTCACACACCCACTCAAACACAGATACACACAGTCACTCACATAATATATGTTAGAAATAGTATCACTCATTAGTAATACACAAAGTCTACACATTTAAATTGTGTATGCCCTTAGTATATATGTTTAACACTCACATACTTTAAGAAAACACTCAAATCATTTTTAGTCTTGGCTGAGTTTTACTTATGCTTTGTACTAAATCTTGCCAGTAGGACAAGTGCATTGCCAGTAGGACAAGTGAATTGCAAGAGTTATTGATGAAAGGAGTTGATTATGTGGGGAGTGAACAGTGTGAAAGGGACATTGTTGACGGAAAGAAAAGTATGGAAGGTAGCAAAAAGTATAAGCAGCTTTGTGACAGGAATACTCTGTTTTCTAGCCACAGACAAAGGATTAGGAAGTAGGATTAGGATTGTAGAAAGTAGAAAGAGTAGGCATTTCTAGAGCACTCCAGTAGTCTGAAATGAAGCATTTGACCATAAAAAAAGAGGCACTAGCCGTATACCAGACCATAGGAAAATTCTAGAAGTTTTTATAGCGACAAAGATTCGAAATGTATTCAGATCATAAATCCTTACTAGAAACTTTTGAAAAAACTGTTTAGATGCCATCTTGAGTTGCATTTGTAAATGGGTTGTAGCTTTACAATAGTTCCAGTTTACTGTGAATTATATCCCTGGTGTCTCAAATAAAGCTGCTGATTGCCTAGGCTGGTACAGTATAACAGAGGAGTTAAAACAGTTGATGAATGGTGGGTGGAGTGTGTAAAGTCAGTAAAGGGTGTATTTTTTAACCGAAATGGTTGTAAGAATTAGACAAAGATGTCATTCTTGCAAGTGTTCGGAGTAAGATTCAAAATGGAAGTAATTGGACAGACAGTAATGGAGATGAGATTATTTTCAAGAAAATTTGTAGTGATTTGTCAGTGCAAAATCAGGTAATGATTAGAGGTTTGCATGTAGTGCCGCTGAGAGTATACAAGCATTTTCGATAGACTGTGCAAATATTGGGCATTTGGGGAAGAGTAAAACCAAGGAGTGGTTAAGGAGTGACTGTTAGTGGCCGGGCATCGACATTCAGATTGAACATGTAGCAAGAGAATGTCTTTATTGTTGCCAAAAGCAATTAAATCTGGAAGGTGAAAACTCCTCCCATGGTATATAAAGAAATTCCAACAGGTCTTTGTGAAGAGGTAGCTTTGCACATTTTGGGACCCCTGACTGTTGGGTCTGCTCATAATTACTTGTTAGTACTAAAAGATATGTATTCTAGGTAGCCTGTAATTACTGTTGTAAGGGAGGTTATTACAACGTTGGTGATTACGTTTTTGGCAAATGTTTTTAGCACAGCGAGTAATCCCAGGACTATGCCAACTCACAATGGGGTTCAGTTTACGTTGCGTAACATGGAGATGTTTTTGAGTAATAGAGGTATTGAATTAAAAATGTTCTCTATAACTTCCTCAAACAAATGGAATGGTAGCAAAGTTCAAAAGGAAGGAATTTCATTGTCCAAGAGTTGTGGTAAAGACTGGAAGAGTGAAATGTGGAAGAAAATATTAGCGAACAGGGTCAGTCCCCATGCCAGTATGGAGGAATCCTAATTTGAGTTGCTCTGAAGGATACGACCTAATACTAAGGTGTGTCCTTCATTGGTGAAGAAGTGTATGAGTCAAAATGAGGCTGTACGGGGTAGAGCACAATCAGAAAATTACTAATGCCTGTTTGACAAGAGAACATGAAAACAAATGCAAAGAAAAGTTAACGAATACATATGCAAAGGTGTATGTGAAATTAAACTTGCTGTTGGTGACATGGTGGTAGTAATGTCACCCATACATTGTCGAAATAATTCTAAGTCAGAACCTCTTAGACCTGTTAAGTTTTTTAGTGGTGCTGTCAAACTTCAAGATGTATGCATATGGAATTTTAAACGTATTGCAGTATGTCTGTCTGTTTGTGTGTTTCTGTTTCCTCTCATCTGTGTTTTCATGTGACTGCCCCTCCCTTATTTTTATTTTGTCTTGTCATCTTGCGTGTGTTTCTTTGGGGATAAGAGGTGTGGCATAAGTTTAGTTTAAATTGTTTTAATCTTTCATGTAACTATGTTCTGCATTCTGTATTCAGGATTTAGAACAGTCTTTTCTTGAAAGGAAATGGATATCGATTGGGTCTTCTTTCTAGAGGTTGGAATCTCCTACATGGATTAAACAAACATTTTCAAGCTGAATCCTACATGATCCTTTCTTCCTGGATGTAGATTACCACAGATGAGTCTAAAAACAATAAAGATGAGTTGTTAGCCAGACTACAGAAAAAACTAGAGACAGAAATTATTTACTTTAATGTGAAGAAAGTTGCAAGAATGTGGTGTTTTCTGTAGGTGGTTGGGTACTAATCAAACAAACATACAAAGTAACAAAAGGGAGTCTAAAGTCTCTACATCTGTATAGATTGCTAAAGTCACAAAAGCTTTTCTTTTGTTACAAGCGAGCGGGTAGTGGAGAAGAAGCAGTATGGTGCCAATTACTTGCAAACTGTCAAAAATCATGAAACATTCCAAAATCAACTCTTGAAGTTCTGGAATTAAGTCTAATTATTAGATGTTTGTTACAGATGTGTTTGCCAATAAGAAATCAAAGTTTGGGGGTTCACTGGTAAATGTTCAAAAGAGTGAGTGTTCATAAGGTATTTGGAGAAATGGTTCTGTTTCAGATATTTCACTGTATTCATGAACATCAGCAGATAGTGGAAGTGTTTCTGTTCATAATAAGTCTCAAGGTTGTTTGACACTGGAGGACATCCTTCATTAGCATCCCATCATCCAGAAACCTGTTTGAGCAAACTACCTCTCTGGCTCTTTTACAGAAAATCCTAACAGTCAGCAGTCATATATACAAACCTCCAGTGAGGATTTCTGATTATGATTTATCTTAGTCCTTGCATTTGCTTTCTTTCCACTTCTTGTAAATTTTATCTTTATTTTTCTATATAAGAGAGAGAGGGAATTGTAGCTAAAATTCATATCTAAGTTTTACGCTTTATATGCTTTGCTATTTACACTCACCTGTGTATGATGATTCCAATCAAGAATGCGGCTGGGCATTCTGGCGCATGCTTGCATTCTGAGTTGGTCAGTTGCTGTGCTGCTGCTTCACTCACTGGTCTTCCTTCATTTTGTGGGTTCCTTTCGTGGAAATAAACTTCAAATTTACAAGCTTAACTTTGAATGGCGTGTTTCTTCCACACCACAGTAACGAATAACCATAAAAAGTATTTCTCAAATTGATTAAAAAAAATACTTTTTATCAGTTACAGAGATAGAAAAGATGCATGCTAAGACTTATCATGAGCTCACTCTTCAATCTGTCATTTTATTAAGGAATGCACTAAGTTGAAAAGGTTTTTCCACTGCAATTTTGCAAAGTTTTCTAAAGGAACTAGCCTTGTCGTCTTCATGAACTACATGAAGTTTGGAAAGCCTTTATTTAATAAAATGCGAAAAGCTGGAGAACATATCCCCTAATAATAGGTCTGTATGAGAAAACCTCCGGAAGAAACTCACTTTTAGTAGGTGACTTGTCCCAGAAATATGTTTTACCAAAAGTTCCCTGTCATAATCTTTTGTTTGTCTTAAACCTGTCCTGCAGACAAATATTAACATATTTGAGCCACTTGGCAAACTTCTTCAGTTGCCAGCTTCTAGGGAAAAGGTTGAAATATCTCACCCCAAGTTCAGTTTTCTCCACTTTTTGAAGATAAATAATTTATGAAACATTTTGGGGCATATTAGCAAGACCCACGTTAAAATTATCGCCGTTTTAGCGGCAGGAAACTGCCGCTAAAACGGCGATAATGAAGCTTGCTAATATGCGTTATGGAATTCAATAGAAGCCCAGGTTAGATGTCCTGCACATCTAACCTGGGCTTCTATTGAAATCCATAACGCATATTAGCAAGCACATTATCGCCGTTTTAGCGGCAGTTTCCTGCCGCTAAAACGGCGATAATTTTAACGTGGGTCTTGCTAATATGCCCCTTTGTTTTAACCGATACTGTTGTGTCTGTGGCTTATCGACTGCAAGGGCATCCTAGAGTCAAAGTACTTTGTGATCCTGTGATCCCCTGGGCTCAGAAGATGGCATATGTAGCCCACAGCTGTGGGTTGGAAAAATATTTCACCAGGATATGTTTCCTCTTGTACTGCTTGACTATTGGTTGCTGCTTCTCCTCTCTTTAAATGCAAAATAGCAATAATCTTCCTGAGGGTTTGCAGGTGCCTTTTAAGGTGACTCCACAGCTAGCCTACTTCAAGTTTTCGTTCTCTTTTCTTTTTACCTGTAACTAACCAAATGTTCAAGAAGGAACTCAAGAAAGTAATGTTCCAATGCTATGTAAATATATAAATTGCATCATTTCGAATAACCTCCAATCTAATTTTGGATGGTGCAACTGTGTCTGTTTTTATGTATTAATACATTTTCCACATATTCATTGTCACAAGTAAATCATCACATTACACAGAAAGTATGGTACAGGACTCCTTCACTTCATAACTTTTAGAGAGGGTAGAATAAAACGGAATAAAGGTGGTTAAAAGTAATGTTCAATGTCTAAATCCCATTTCAATTGCTTATAGCACATTCCTTGGCAGTTGTTTCCTGGGGCCTCCCAGCAGCATGCAGTACCAATTGTGCATACCTCAGTGTCATCTCCATATATTACTATCTTACTCATGACTTGCTTAGGAACCTTCCGCTATAATGGTGTCATCATCGGTAGACGCTTGTGATTGATGACACTCTTTGTTGCAAGGGAGACCTTAAATGGAGTCTATTTATCTTGGGGCCTGCTTGTGTGCAGTTCTAGGGATGTTTAAATCTTTGACTTTTCATTACATATGACCATGTCCTTAAGCCAGTACTCTTGTAGTACCTCTGCATCAGTTCATGGCGATTTTGCATTTTGCCACTAGTAAAGCCATCTCCTTGAGTCATCCGGTCTAATCAGTTGGGTTAATGGCTAAAGTCCAGGTGGAATTTTCACCACACTGTATTTCTCACACATTAGTAAATATATTTAAAGAGGTGGAAGCCCATCTTCTCTTACATTGCTCCAATGTAAGAAATGTTCCCATGGGGTAGAGCTGTTGCAGGTCCATGAGTCCCACCTTCACTTGTGTCCGTGTTACCCTATGCTCTTTGGTAAGTGATAGTAATTAATTGTAGGGTAGAAGGATCACTGTGTATCAAAACAGGTTTCCAGATCATTAATTTAGTGTTCTCCAAGCCCAGCAAGTGCTTGCCACTGTAGTAACTTCCCGTCGGGCCTTGGCAGCCCACATGGTAGAGTGTCATCAGTTTGCTTTCCAGTAGTGGTACTACCACAGGTAAGAGCGGTGGGGCGGTGGCATGTGGTGGGGGCGGGGGGCGGGGAAGTCAACAGATGATGGGATAAGTAGCATTAAATAAATAAATAAATAAAACCACTTACCTTGCACTCGCCGATTTGGCAATGCGGCGAGCACAAGGTAAGTGGTTTTATTTGATTTTTTATGTAATGTTAATTATCCCGTCATCAGTCGCCTTCTCCAACCCCCACCCCACCCTGCCCCACCTGCTCTCTCTCTGGTAAAAGATACGGGAAAGGTCTCTCTGTGTGGTACCATTAACTAGCATAGTGACTTGGAGTTACCAAATAGTAGAGTTCCAATTTGGGCACCTGAACCCCCCGCCCCCACCCCCTCATATAGCAACATCATGACTTCCCATCTTATTCATGGCAGCATATCTATCCAAACAAGACTTGTCAACAATGATCAAGGGGTGTGAGAAAAGGCTTAATTGAGAACATGTGGTATGTTTGTAAATAGAGGAATTTAGGGAGACTCTCATCTTTATGGGTGCCGCTCGACCAGCTGGAAAAAAAGGCATCTTCAAACAGACCTTGATCTGGCATTTCAGGTATTCCACTGTGGGGCCGTAATATATTCTTATCAAGGATTCAGTGACACACTATAATTCTATGCCCAAGTACTTGACTGATTCCTACACCCATTTTATTGAGTGTTCAAGTGTAAGTCATTTTGTCGATTCTGTTAAGGGAAGCAGTTTGGTTTTACCCCAATGAATCAAGAGATCCCCAAGTAGCCACCAAATCGGATCACATCTCATATCACATTGAAGATATTATCCACTGGATTTGCTATAAAACAGAATGTCGTCTACATACCTGAAGAAAAGCAAGCGATCTGCCACAAAACACAATCCTCAGTGGGGGTGGCGCTCCTTCAGATGTTGGGCTAGTGGGTTCATAGTCAATACAAAAATAAGAGGCAATGGAAGGCAGCCCTGCTGGTGCCTCTGCCTAACAAACAAGGTTCTGATGTCAGACCATTTTCCTGCACCCTGGCTTGGAATAAAGCAGGACAGTGGTTTTCAGGCACTGATATCCAATGCCAAATGTATGCAGTGTGGCCATTAAAAAAGACCACTCTAGGAGCGTCAAGATGGCGGCCGCACTTTAGAAGTGCTCTGGACCCCTCCGTCATCTGCTCCTTAATCCGCCACCATCGACGAGAGCCCATCCTGCAATCCTGCTGCCAGGCTGCCCTGGGCACCGGATCGATACCTGGGAGCAGCGCTGACGACGTCTGGCACTGCAAGTCGACTTTGTTGCCGAGCTCCGGTCCGTCTCGGGCCCAAGATGGCAGCCCTCGCCGGAGTTAACCCCCGGCTCTTCCTGGCACCCCAGTGATAACCGGCTGTCTCGGCTTCTGCATGGGGCAGTGAGGCCCAAGGGGCTGCCTGTGCCGATACCTCTCCAGCTTGGTTGGCCGCCTGTCGACCTGATACAGACCCCAACTCCCGAAGGTGAGAGGTGCTGGGAGCGGCCTGGGGCGGACCCGCCTGCCGTGCTCGACTGTGGGTCCTGGAGGGAGTGAGGGGCCGGAGGGGGTGTTCGGCCGTCGTTTTGGGTGGTAGGGGGAACCAGAGCCTGCTTTTCCCCCCTCCCCGACCCCCCCACCATCTCGGCGATTGAGGGCCTGCTGGTGCCCGGGGCTACACCGCGCCCGGCTGAAGATCGGACCCTGGGTGTTGGGCTTGCCGCCAGCGCATGCAGCGATCGTCGGCCTGCACGTTCTTACTCCGAGTGTGGTGGCAGAGTGCTGGGGGCACCTCGGCTGTCACTCCGGACAGCGGTGAAGGGGCTTGGTGGTTCCCCTCCCTCTCCCTACCTTGCTGCATCGCTGTGGGGCCCCCCTGTGCTTGGCTCCGGCCGGGGGCAGGAGGTGGCCTTCCAAAGGAGTCCGGCCGCCACATCGAGCGGCGGGGTGGTCTAGGTCCTTCTTCTTCCTACCCCTCTGACGGCCTGCCCCCCTGCATCTTCCAGGAATACCATCCCTGCGCTTCACTGTGGGCCGGATCCCGGCCCAGGCCGGCGCTGCTACCGGCCTGACGTGGGACCTGTGCGCTTGATCCCTAGACGAGGGGTGCGTGGGGGGGCATCGAGGAGGGGTACCGGCCACCGTTTCGGACGGCGGGGACCTGGCGAACTGTTTCTCCCCCCCCGGCTTGCCTCTCCACTTGTGCCTCAGATGGTCACTTCGGACTTCATCCATGGGCCTTTGAGAATGTGACACCCGGGCCCCACTAGTGCAGCGGTGCTCCCCCGCCCGACCTCTCGCGTGACCACTTGGCCTTCCTGCGCCCTGTTATGAGCATCGGGGGGACCGGCGACGGGGCTGTGGTGTGACTGGGACAGCCGAGATCCGTTGAACTACTGCGGATCTGCGGGGCTGTGTGATCCCGAGGTCCTGCACCACCTCTGGCCATCCGGACTCATGGGGAGAAGACCCCGCAACTGTGGGGCCGGCCACTTTCTCTCCTCTTCCCCTGGAGGAGGCCGTGCTGCTGACTCGAACGCCCCCGTCTCTCTCTTTCTTCCTTGAACTGAGAGTCTCTGACGTCCCGGCTCCATCTGTAAGAGCGGCGACCATGGGGAGGGACCGGGCACCGAAACCCCCCGCCACACAGACTAAAATGGATCAATATACGACCACGGAGTCCGGGGCGACAGGGGGAGCTGTGGAAAAAGACGTCCCAACCGCTACAGATTTGACCACTATTCTCCAAGCTATTCGTACCTCCCAATCCTCGGTGGAGGGCAAGATTGAAGAAATCCGGGTCGACATGACTCTTATCCGTCAGGACCCCCGCAATGCCACGGCCCGGATCAAAGAAACAGAATCCTGCATCTCCATGGTGGAGGACGATGTTCAACAACTTAAAAACCAGGTCGCCCGCCTGTAGACCCATACCCAAGAACTACACAGGCGGGCGGAAGATGCTGAGAACAGGTCAAGGCAGAACAACCTCCGCCTGGTGGGGTTTCCAGAGGGCTCGGAGCACGGCTGGACATCTGACTTCATCGAGCGCTGGCTGCGCTTGTGGATGCCTGAGGGCTCCCTCTCCCCATGGTTCGCAATCGAGCGGGCGCACAGATCTCTCGGCCCCAAGCCACCACCGGGTGTGCCCCACAGGCCAATAATAGTGCGGATCCTCAATTTTTTAGAGATCAGGACTCCATCCTGGCCGAAGCACGCAAGCAGCAATCCCTTAAACATCAAGGCCAGACAATCATGATTTTTCCCGACTATACCCGGGAGGTCCATGGCTAACGACGCTCTTTCAGAGAAGTTAAACAAAAGCTACGTGCCCTCAACATCCAGTACAGGCTTCTTTTTCCGGCCCGTCTCCGGGTGGTGTTCCAAAACAGAGCCCTTTTCTTCGACTCCCCTGAGGAGGCCTGGAAGTGGCTGACTGAGGAGCGTCCCTTAAGACTCACCGCCCGGACCCCATCCCCCAGGGACCGCACGGGTGAGGCTCACCAGGGCCTGCCTGACCCACGCCCGCAACGCACCCGCTCGCGCAGGAGACGCGGCCCGAGACGGGCCAGATCAGACTCGCCGCTTGGCCCCTCCCGGCATCCAACATCCGGAGCACCCCCGAGTGATCTCCTCACCCTGCGCCGCACTGGCTCCTCAAACCGCTCGGATCCCGGGGGCGGTTCGCCCCGACCATCTCTGGTGGATCTAGCGGATACTGATCTCTCCCGGAGCCCGGCCCTCCTCACGGGGCCACCCTGATTTTGCCATAATTCACTGACTACACTTAATCCTGCGGCCCACGGGACTGCAATCAAGCCAGACGCCATTTATCTCTCTCGATGATTACTAACACATGACATCCTGCTACGAGGAGGGGTCCTCCACGATTCCCCATTCCCAAGCGTTTTAGTTTGGTTCTCTTTTAGTTCTCTTCTGTTAGGGTCGACAGATGCTTCTGTTCCCGAAGTATAGGGAGGGGGGAAGGGGTAGGGGTGTGGTAGGGGACCGTTGTCCCGGTTCTTTGTTGACACATGTTGTTTACTATTTCTATTATGGAGGGTGCACCAGAATTGAAATCAAAAAGTATCAGAATAAGTCCACGTAATTTTTCTTTTTATTCTTCACAAAAGCCAGAATACAGACATCAGCCAACGCGTTTCGTTCACTAAGAACTTCATCAGGGCGTTAAGTGTTGATGAGAATAGAATAATCCAAAATAGCTTTAAATTATAAGCATGAAGTGTACGTTGTAAAGTACATGAAAACCCCACGATCCTGGGAAAGCAGCAGCAGCAAGCGACCCTTGACCTCTGGGTAGGTCGCCCCCCATCCGCACAGCGCCACCTCTGCGTCCAGCTCCCTGCTGCTGCTGATCTGAGGCCCTCCTCCACCCGCAGGCTACCACCTGCGCCTCATCCCTGGTGGCCAGTGGTAGGCCGTAGAATACTAATGCTGGATGGTACAGCAATTTCCCAGGATCGTGGGGTTTTCATGTACTTTACAACGTACACTTCATGCTTATAATTTAAAGCTATTTTGGATTATTCTATTCTCATCAACACTAACGCCTGATGAAGTTCTTAGTGAAGCAACGCGTTGGCTGATGTCTGTATTCTGGCTTTGTGAAGAATAAAAGAAAAATTACGTGGACTTATTCTGATACTTTTTGATTTCAATTCTGGTGCACCCTCCATAATAGAAATAACTTCTGCTCTGGATTACAGTGGAGTCTTTTTGTGGCAGGCTCCGGAGGTGCAATGCACAGAAAGTTTATTGTACAGTGAATAGAGATTGTAGTGCATAACATATGGTCAGCCACTCTTTGCCTTTTGTTTTCTCATGTTGTTTACTATATTTGCATCTTTGACTAACAGCACGGCGAGCGCGCACACCCTCAGCATTATGGTGATACTCCCACTACCTCACACAGGTGGAATACTGCACCCGCGCCTGACACCCACTCTAGATGTCTCATCCTGCACTCATACCCCCCATGACTGACATCCACAATGGGAAGGGCTCGCTCCACATAATGTCCTGGAATGTCAATGGGCTGTTAGATCGGGTCAAGCGAACAGCGGTCCTGCGATATGCACAGCATCACACTGTTGACATACTGCTACTCCAAGAAACTCACCTTGTAGGCAATAACTGCCCCTTCCTGGCGAGGTATGGCTACGGTGGGGTTTGGCATTCCAGCTTTAATCGGGAGTCGAGAGGTGTAGCTATCCTTGTGCGCCGTGCCCTCCCATTCGTTTTACGTAAGGTCACTACTGATCCTCGGGGGACCTACGTCGCCTTGGAAGGGGCCATAGGGGACCGAGTTCTGAACCTGTTGTCCGTATACTTCCCACCATCGCTGATGGCCCCCACACTCAAGCGAATTGCGGAGTTGATTGCCGCCCTGCCCCCAGGTATGACCATCATTGGGGGGGACTTCAACGCAGTCATGAACCCTGCCCTTGACACTGCGGGAACCCCATCGACCTCTAGAATCACCCATGCCACTCTTTATCGAACTGGGCGACCGCCCTGGGGGTCTGCGACGCCTGGAGACTTTGGCACCCCATGACCCACACCTCGGCTTGCCACCATACACATGCACGACTTGACTACATTTTTATGCCGGCCCTGGATTGTCGGACAATTAAAGATATAACCATCCTCCCCAGAGGTATATCTGACCACTCCCCGGTGGCGATGCAGGTGGGTGACCTCCCGGAGTCTCTGCGCCCGATTTGGAGGCTGAACGCCTGGTTTCTCCAGGACAAAGAATTTAGGGACTCAGTGGGCAGCGAGCTCCGTCACTACTTCCCCACCAATCAGGGCTCTGTTCCCTGCCTTGGTACCCTGTGAGAGGCTGGTAAGGCCACCATTCGTGGCTTTGCCAAAGGCCAGCTCAAACTTAAACGAACTGAGCAAGATTCCCGGCTTACCCTCCTTGAAGCTCAAGCCACCCTAATTGAAGGCCAGCCACATGAGGAGAGGTCCGAGGCCCTGGACAGGAGACTGGCATTTCTGAGAGATGAGATCAGACAGACCTCCCTGGAGGCTGCCAAGCTGCTGTGGAGGTCCTCCGTGGCATGAGTTTACGGTTGGGGAGACAAAAATGGGAAGCTCCTTCATCGGCTGGCCACGTACCCGATGGCCAACCGCATCATTCCCGAAGTGATAGCTCCGGATGGCGCGGTCCAACGGTCCCCGGTGGCGGTGGCCCAGTGCTTCGCTGCATACTACGACGCTCTCTACGCTGCGCAGCCTCCCACTCTCTCCCTCTCGGAGCTGCTTCACCGAGAACGATCCCTCTTCTGCGACTTAGTGAACCTGAGGCAGAGGCGCTGGACCTCCCAATCACTCCAGAAGAGGTCAACAATGCAATATCTCGCATGGCTTCCGGTAAGACCCCGGGGCCGGATGGACTCCCACAGGAGTTTTACGCGGCCTACCGGGACACGCTAATCCCCCATCTTTTGAGGCGACTGATAAGGGCTCGTTTTGCACAGAAACCGATATGGCCACCATCGTGGTGATCCCTAAGTCAGCCTCCCTCGAAGCACTGCTCCGACTATCGTCCTATATCGCTCATCAACTCGGAGCTCATGGTGTTCGCTTCCGTCTTGGCCAACCGCATACAACCGTATCTGGCCAGACTAGTCATCCTGATCAGTGCGGTTTATGCCATCTTGGGGCACCAGACACTGCCTCAGACGTCTCCATCTTGCCCTAGAGAACCGCCAGCGTTTGACCCCATACCTGTCCCTTCTTCTCGTTGATTTCGAGAAAGCTTTTGATTCAGTGGACTGGCGGTACCTGGAGGCGGTGCTGACGGAAATGGGATTCAGGACATATTTCCGCAAATTGGTAAAGACGCTCTACTGCCAGCCGAGGGCCCGAGTACTGGTTAATGGAGCCCTGTCACAGTCCTTTCCCATTAGGAGGGGCACGAGACAGGCATGCTCCCTCTCACCCCTCCTCTTTGCTTTGGCAATGGAGCCCTTTGCATGTTTCATACGGTCGGACGAGCGAATTATGGGGTGGAGATGGCCGGGACTGGAGGAGGATAAAATCGCTCTCTACGCAGACGACATTCTCCTATTTCTGGCGGAGCCCGCGCAGTCGGGACCCCGGTGCCTCTGGGCGCTGAGTCTCTTTGAGCAGACCTCCGGCCTTCGACTGAACTCCGCTAAGTCCGTCCTGGTCCCCCTTCATCTCTCTCGAGAGTGCTTTGATTGGCAGACTACGATACCTCTTCGACGGCAGTCCTTCAAGTATCTTGGGATTTGGGCCACCCTCCTCCCAGACCTTGCCTGGTCGCTCAATGTAACCCCAGTAGTGAAGAAAGCCCAAGCTGATCTCCTTAGATGGCAAGCGTTGCCGCTGAACCCTATGGGCAGAATAGCCTTATTCAAAATGATGATTTTGCCTAGGTTCCTCTACATGCTTCAGAACACACCCCTGCTCTTCTCGCGTACGTGGTTTCGGGAAATAGACAGTCTGGCCATCAAGTTCCTATGGGGGTGTCGGAGACCCCGCCTGGCCCTTACCCAGTGCCGGATCCCGCCCTTTGATGGCGGTCTGGGAATGACGAATCTGTACCTCTATTATTTAGCAACCGGCTCCTCACCTTGAATGACTGGTTCAATGGTGGCTGGTCAGACCCGGCATACCGACTGGAACTGCACGCCCTAGGTCTGCCCAACATTCAGGGGATGCTATACGGGAACGCTATCCCCAGAACCCTACCAGAGGTCATGCGCGAGGTACTTTTGGCCTGGCGGGCTTCTCTGCGCGACACCCACTGGTCGGGCAAATTGACTCAATATACCCCACTTTGGCAGGGCGCCTGGCTCTGGGAGGTCGCCAGCCTATCTGGCTTTAGAGCTTGGAATCTAATTGGGATTTCGCAGTTGGGGGACGTCTGGAAAGGAGATCATATATGTACCTTTCGAACCTTCAAAATCTGTACTCCCTACACACCTCACAGTTTCACCGGTACCTGCAGTTGCGCCACGCTCTTCACTCTCACATTGCAGAGGGCACATCTATACCCGAATATAGCCCGCCCGAAGCCCAAATTATGACTGGCAACCTGGGGAAAGGGGCGATCTCTCGTATATATTGCTCCCTCACGAATAACACCCCCAACACACTATCCCGGCTCAGAGACAGATGGGAGGGATGGCTTGGGTCCTTAGAGGATGATGACTGGAGGGATTTGCTAATGGCCCCCAAAACAGTCACAGCCTCGGCGCAGCTTCGCTTAGTCCAAATATACTACCTCCACGCCGCGTACCTTACACCGCTGCGCCTCCACCGCGCCGGGCTCAGATCCGAGGCATCATGTCCCCGCTGCAGCCACCCACAAGCTGATTTTTACCATATGGTATGGCTTTGCTCCGTAGTCACACGTTTCTGGGAGTCAGTGGTAGGGGAACTCACTGAGGTCCAAGGCTGGGAAGTGCCTCTTAACCCAATGAATGTGCTCCTGGGAATCATCGAAGGGCTAGATGGCTCCAGAGCCGACAAACTTTTTCTGAATACAGCCATGATGGTGGCTAAGAGAGACATTGCGGCAAACTGGCTGAATTCGACCGCCCCCACCATGACACGGTGGCGCAGGGGGATGGACTGGTGCGCAGCGCAGGAGTGGCCCTTGTACGAGGCCTGGGGATGCCCAAAGAAATATCGCAAAGTGTGGGACAAATGGTTGGGGGTGATAGAAGACTGACGCTCTCCTTGGGCAATCGTGGGATGTGGTGGGTGTTACCCTGCTTTTCCTTTGACTATCGAGATCATGTACAATGCCTTAATGACTCCATGTTTCTGATATGCGCTGATATCTGCACTTGCTGCTGGTCTTCTGTCCTTTTATTACAAAATCAATAAAGTTGGTTATCAAAAAAAAAAAAGACCACTCTAAAGAATCAAAGGCCTTTTCTGCATCAAGAAAAGCTGCTGCTGCCTTTCGCTCAAGCTTTAGGTGATGTGAGATTGTGACTACTGTATGCAAATCAACTGACATGGATCTGAGTGGCACAAAGCTCAAATGAACAGGGGAGAGCTAATGCCCTCACTGAGTAAAGACAACAAGTTCACTATTACCTTTGCCAGAATGCTATTGTCAAGACTGAGTAATGACAATGTGCGAAACGATGTTCATGTGGTTGCATCTTTTACGGGTTTGGGCAGTACTTTAATTATTGCCTCTCTTAGCGAGGGTAACAATAGATAAGGGCAAGCCAAGAAGCCCTTGAGAGCTTAGGAGAATATAAACAAAATAATAATGAGCCAACTAGGGGATCGTTCCAGATCTTACTGACAAAGTTGTTAATGAAGCTTAATCAATGTTAATCGCACCAAAAAGGTATTTATTAATATTGAGCAACAAAGTAAGAGAAAATTAGAAGAAAAATGCTTTGACACCCGGGCGTATTTTCTCACAGCTTTTTAAAAGCAATTGCTGAAACATTGACATCTGTGGGGTATTATGTTGTTGCTAAGCATTGTCCTGAGGATGGTCTTGCACAGCAATTATATAAGAGACCAAAGCATTGACGTCCATCTACCAATTGCTTCTGCATAGTCAACTGAAAGCAGATCACACATCACTGAACATTTTGATACTTGATCTGGGTCTTATGGATTTGTGGAAATGTATAAATACCTCTACAAGGCAATATAATCCCACTGATCAGCTTTGTATCAGACTTTTTCCATATTAATATTTATGTGGCAATAGTCAACATTACACAATAAAACAAGTTCTGCATTTGTCAGACCATGCCCTTGTATTTATGAATATCACAGATGGAATAAAGAATGAAAAGACAGCAAGCAGGAAGCTTAACCACGTCTTTATAAAGGATAAACCTTTTACACTAAAAAGATGTCAATTGCTTCTTAAACTGGAATTATGGTAGTGTCTCAAACATGCATCATGTTTGAGAGGTTCTAAAGGCATCTGTGAGCAGTACAATAATTTTTTGTGTAGCTTACAAAAAGAAACAAGAGAGGATATGTCAAAAGGCACACACACACAATATACACAATTGTGAGAAGAAGAACAAGTCAAATTTGTGGCCAATATGATACAAATGAAAATACCCTAAATATCTCTGTCATCATAAATACTGGGATGGAGGAGAAAGGGGAGATTGCTTGTTGGCTCATATTAATGGAATAAAGAATACTGAAAGAACACTGATATTCCATAAAGCAGAAATCAATAAGGAAGTATTTAATCATTATGCTTATTTATTTAAGAGGCTGCCATATTTGGCATTGAACAAAGACTTGTTCTTTCAAGATTTACATTTGCCTAAAATTTCGTAAAGTTATTGGCAATTTCGTAACAAAGCCAACATGTAAATAGAAGCTGAAAAGATCATAACATCTGTGATTTCTGAAAAATCAACTAGGTCAAATGGCTTTTCAAATTACATTTTCAAATGCTTTGCCAAAGAGATCATTCCACATTTATGCCAAGTTTTTAATTCCAAGATTGACAGCAAACAATTTCCAGATACAATTAAGCAATCAAACATCATCCCAATTCATACAGAGTGTATAGAGCCTTTGGACTGAGCAAGTAATAAGTCTGTTGTTCTTTTAAATAGTAACTGCAAAATATTCACAAAAAGCTGGACAGAAAACAATGTTACTCGTTCAAGTTTAATAGATCAGACAAGTTTTGTCAGTGTAAGATGTGGTTATAACAGCATAAGACAGTTACCCAGTATGATACAAGTAGGTATATCTAGATGTCCAGAAGAGGCAACACTTGGTTTAAATGCTCATAAGACATCCAGTAGCATTAATTCTATTCACAAAATTAAACCTTATCCATTCACTTATCTGACACCAAGTATCTAGACAAGAGTGTTTGCCATCCCCTCTCACTTTTGTTTTAGCCCTTGCACCCCTAGCAAAACTAACTCAAAGTAATGAGAATAACAAGAAATTTGAAATTGGGGTATTAAACTGCAACCATTTACTATGTGCAGATGACATGCTAGTTTCTCTCACCTCTCCTAGATATGCTGTTACATCCTCATTAGATGCTATTTCCACCTTTGTAAATCTTTCAGGTTATACTGTTAACTGGTGTGAATTCAAAGCTCTATCTTTATCACTTGAAACTAAGCAATCAATCTTTGATGACAGGAATTAAATTTGGAACAGAGGCTATCTTTACTATTTAAGAACTTGATCTTGATAACAAAATGAAGAATCCCATTTAATGTAACATAAATATAGGACTAGTCAAATTAAAAGATGAAGTTGGTAAATGATGTTACCTTGGGTTATTACGGGCAAAAATAATCACCATTAAAATGTGTCTCTGCATTGATCTTTGAATTTTTTTCCACAACTCCGTATAGTTGTCCCAACTGATTTTGTTTTAGTTTCGAGACAATATGTAAAACACTTCTCTGGGGTCAAGAAAAAAACCTAAATATCCATTAAAAGATTACATGTTTCTCTTGATGGTGGAGTTATAATTTATACCAGGCTAGATTCGATCAGCAAACCATTACTAGAGAATCTGCCATATGGCTATACATTGGACAATCTCCGATGACAGATATTAATTTGAAAATTATTGTTTTCACTCACAGTGCCAAACAAGGCGGCAAGATTTTAAATACTCAACAGGTTTTCCATAGAGTATCTAGCGGTAAACAATTCATTTTCTATATACATGAAATAGATATAATCTGGTACACATCTGACCTCTGACTGCAACATTTATCGTTCTATTGGTGGCAATGGAGCAACCTGGGAACTTTATACAATATAGAAGTGTGGTGCAATGGCAACATGCTAACCTTCCCTAGATTGTAAGAGCAATACCACCTGATGAAATATGGAATTACCTTTATCTGAAACTTAACTTCACAGATGCTATAACTGAACTTAATAACCCACATCTAGCATCATCATAATGTATACTTTTTTTGATTGTTTAGAGGTTACTGGGAACAGAACAAGATCTCCCGCATTTGTTTTCACTTTATTCAAGAAAAACACTAGGGGGTATATTCACAAGAACGTGTGCTAAACAGCTCCAAAAAATGTTAACGCAACTTTACACATCGCAGCCCATCGCGGGAAAATAACCCAGTGTCAACGTGGAATTCACAACACGGCGATACCATGCGATAGTCTGCCGAAAACGCGGCCAATGTCCGCGATACAACCACCGCGACGGAGATAAAAACACAAACCCCAACGCGTAAAAAGACGCGATGTGCCCAAACGCGATAAGAAAACAGTGACAACCAGCGAGAGGCCAGCAATACCCACGCGTAATGCGGGAAAAAGCACAAGAACAGCATACGGAAAATGCCATTAAAAACGACATCAACTGCGGAGTACCACGGATGCACCCTGACCCGACTGCAGAGGACAACATGAACCCCACAATCCCCACGGAGGAACACCCAGGAATACAGGGCCCGTGGAAGGGCAATGAGAAGAGGAAGAGGAAGACGGGGTACAGTCGCCAGGAAAACCCGATTATCGCCACGGATGAGCCAGAACACCACCACCAACTGTACGTCACCTCCAACGTGTCATTGGCAACAAAGAGGCAAAGATGGCACACCACCTTGGACCATGTGAATGCCGTCGCATGGCAGAGGAGGACAATGGAAGAGCACAAGAGGCTCTGGACTGATGTGTATGGCAAAACCAAGCAGAAACTCGCTGCCAACACGAAAGCAGCAACGCACCCCGGAGGAAGGGGGCCAGCAGAACACCTTGAGCTGAATGACATGGAGAAGATGGTGGCCACAGTCACCAGTTGGGAGACGGTGACATAAGTTGGGGATCTGGACACTGCCCAACATGACCCAACATCACATCAACATGATGCGTAGCGACCTGGGAGTGGGGGGACGGGGGGAGATGGGCACAATGGCACACATGCACAATCAAGCAGGGCACACTGCACACCCACAAGGACTCTGGATCATGTCCCTGATCCCACAGGAACACTTCAGCACACACACAAACACCAAGTAGTCCCATGAACACCATGTGCCCAAAGGGGCACCCACCCAACACATCAACATTCACACAACCAACACATGCCCACGTGCGAAACACAGCAAGCATGCATATACGTCAGCCACACTGACAATGCAAGAGACACCACATGACGAGTAGCTTGGCTGTAGTCCTATCATCATGGAAATCTACACGGCACAACTCTGAGGTGGCTGAGTGCGGACAACACCCGAAAATGAGCAGGTCACACTCGGACACAACTACCTGCACAAACAACCCCTGACGTCAACGACACATCTGCGGACAAACCATGCCCAAGAGTCACAACTCGACAAAGAGCACAAGTTACCCAAGTCTGCAACATCTCAGCACCGTGGAAGCACAGAACTGACAGGCACACCGCATGAAAGGGACCAGTGGCAGACAAATCAGAGCCGCAGTAGCGAATCACCCACCGTGCAGCATACGCACATAAGTATAAGTGCACCTCGACATTGACAACATCCCGGTACAAACAGCAACACCTCCACAACAGACCACAGGACACAACTGGTGCCGCAAATGTGCACAACATGGCAAATCACATCTGGCACAGCAGGAAACTGTGACATGACAATGTACAAGTACAACCTGTAACCTGCAAATATGTTTTATTCACACATGCTGTGCATGTGGACATTTTGTACTGTCCCATGATTGCCAGGGACGGCCACAATGTGACGTGCTCATGAGAAGAAATTGTTAATGATGGTGTTCCCTATGGGCCATTCCTGCCGCAGCTGCAGTGGGATGTGGGCCACCTGCCCCATCGTCCCCATCATCGTCCGGTACTTCTGGAACTGGGATCCATGGGGCAATGGTGCGTACACAGATGTTGTGCAACACACAACATGCAACGATCATCTTGCACACGATGTCCGGGCTGTACAGGAGCTTTCCACCTGTGCCGTCCAGGCACCTGAAACGTGACTTCAACACGCCAAATGTGCGTTCAACGATGCCCCTGGTGCGTATGTGGGCCGCATTGTACTGCCTCTGGGCAGGTGTGTTCGCGTCTTGGAGGGGTGTCATCATCCAAGGGCAGAGTGCATATCCTTGATCACCAGTGACAGTGCAGAGAGAAAATAGTCAATACTTGGTTCGGCAGGATGTGATGGCAGGCCCACTAATCCAGTGACGCCTGTTCTGGCTGTGTGTGGGGTGAGTGTAAGACAGCCCTCAGGGAGTAGCTGGTGCTGGCAACAACTCCAACAGTCATCAGGCACTCAGAAATGCAATGTCAGAACAACAAGGGAGCATGACTTGAGTCGCACAGGGTTAGTGGCCCCGGATGCACAGCGGCTGACACGGGCCTACCGCCATGGGACGCTGACCTGCGGGAGACTGGGGTAGGGTCATGAGGGCAGAGCAGGGCTCGTATGTGTCATAGGTGCCTTCCGCGGAGTGTCTCGGGGGAGAATGGGAGGTCTACTCCCAGGGCAAGATGCAGAGGGCACATGCCAGCTGTGTACAGCAACATGGCGGATATGAATGCCACAGACTCATGCCAGACACCAAGTCCGTACCTGCCCGTTGCTGATGACAACCCCCAGGCCACAGGCTCAGACACCAACGATGTTCCGCCGGAGGCTGACGGTCACTCACGGCGCACAGGGTTAGTGGCACCAGGTGTCGCCGGCTTGCATTGAACAGGGTTAGTGGCACCACGTGTCGCAGGCCTGCGATGCGGGATTATGCTTCACTGATCAAAGGGAGTCTGGTGCTGTGGCCGCTGCCACGGACTTGGGGTCACTGCCATTCAAGACTCAGGACACAGTTCCACATGTGGGACCTACTGGGACGAAGAGGACGCCAGTGGAGTATGTCAATGAGAAAGGAGTAATGTGGGCCAGTGTCGTGGGGGCCAGCGATGGTCTGCGGAGGCTGCAGAGGTCGCGGGACTGGGGCTTTGAGCTTGCACCGGCACGTGGAGGGCCCTCTTTGACACACGACGGTGTCGGCAGGTGAGCAGTGCGGCCTTGGAGCGCTGGGGCGGGCAGGCCTGGTCTGGGTATCAGCGTCCTGGGGTGCAGCAGGCGCACAGGGTCGCAGGCCCCGCTGCTCATGGCGTCGGCCTCGTGGCGGACTGCGAGGCGCCGCCCTGGCAGTGACGTTGGCCTTTCCAGGAGAGAACAACGCTCTGCGCCACGGTGTTTTTGTCCACACCCCTGCGCAGCCCTGGCGTACTCAGGGCCAACCCACTACGCTCACGCACACAGGGGGGGACGCAGCGAGCGACATTTCCGTGATCTGACCCACGGCCTGGGGTGACATGGTTGCGTCCACTGTTCACTACTCTCCAGTCACCAGCAGTTGATGTCTGCATGGACATATCTGTGGTTTGCATACCCATGTCTGTCCTGCACATCCACGCCTCACTTGTCGTTGTGTACATTCCCATTCACGGGTCACTTGCATCCTTCGCACATGGCTGCATTCCGCATCTCCACACGTTCAGCTGTTGTGTGGCTGTGGTGCCATGATACAGCTGTATTGTGTGCAGGGGAAGCCCAGGATCACCATGGAGTAGTGTTGTCGTGTCTGGCAGGTGGGCATGTTGATTGACATGTTGTATGTGGTTTGGTCACGTGTGCATTCCCACAGTTGTGCGTTGTGTGATGGTGGCTTTGAGGTGTGTGGTGTGTTGATTTGGCACTTACCAACGAGCAGTCCAGTTCCATATGTGCCATCCTGGAAGCGCTGGTTGATGATGGACTGTCGGAAGATGTAGGAATCGTGCACACTGCCGGGGTAGTTTGCGACGACATTGGTGAACATTCCCCGGTGGTCCACTATTGCCTGCACATTGATGGAATGCGTGTGCTTTCTGTTGCGGTAGTGGTGTGCAGTATCCTCAGGGGGCACAAGTGGGACATGTGTGCAGTCAATGGCCCCCAACACGTGTGGGAAGCTAGCAAAGGCGTAGAAGCCTTGCTTGGTCTCCAGCTGTTCCTGCGCAGTGTGGGGGAAGTGAAGGTACTGGCGTATGAAGCTGATGATGGCATCCAGGACAGGTGTGATGAACTTTGATAGGGCTGGCTGTGAGACTCCTCCGACTCTGGCAGTTGTTGGTTGGAAGGTACCAGAGGCCAACAGGTGCAGCACAGCCAGCAGCTTTGTCTGCGGAGGAATGTTGGTGGTCTGCTGGGTTGGGACCGTCAACCTGTGGGCGATGTGGGTCATGATGTGGATGATGGTTGTCCTTTTGGCCTGTGGTGGGCAATGACTTCCTCGGGCGTTAGGTCTGTGAGACTGGTGCGTTTTCGGTAGGTCCGCTGTCTTACTCTGCGCTGCCTCTGTGGAGGTCCGGGGGGGGGCGGGTCCGGGTCCTGGGTGTGGTGGCGGTCCTGGGGGTGGTGGCGGTGGGTGTTGTGGCCCTGTTTGGGCTCCGAGCTGCATGATGAGTAGCTCCATGGCGTTGTTTGTTCTTCGGGTGTGGCTGTGTGCGGGGCTCCGTTGCCTACTGCAGGTAGTCGTCCGGCTTTACACCTGCAGGAGGCAGGTGTTAAATACCTGCTGCTACCGCGGCTTATCGCGTGGTTTTGACTCGCATCGCGGATCTGGCAGTTCGTTGTGAAAGTGGTGTTGTGGTGTTTTCGTGTGTTTTTGCACGGGAACGCCTACTCTGCATCTCATTAGGGTTAGTTGGTGGTGTCCACCGTGGGGATAAGTTTTGGGGCAGTTATCGCTGGAATACTGGCGATGTCTGCAGTTTGCACACGCTTGTGAATGGGGTGTTAAATCCATCTCCACTTTTGATGAGTTAAGGTGGAGATAAATCGGAGATACGTCCTTGTGAATATCCCCCAAGATGTCTTGCAAAAATCTGAAAACTGGAAAAAATTGTTAATTATGCCTATTGTATCCTTCTCCTCTTCCTGATTCTTAGTATCATATAAAAATCCTCCAACAAAAATCTAAGTCCTGACCTTCAACTCCTGATAATAAAGTAAAATCATTTTTTAGAATTTATTTCTAGTTTTATAAATTACATGCAAAATAAGCAACTGAGTGCTGGAGATGGAAAGAGGATACTGCAGGTGACTGGCCCATGTTCATTTAGTGTGATTTCATTTTCAAAAGTCAGATGGAGCTTTTAGCAAGATGTAGATTTCCAACTATCCTCTCTGTGCTATTGAATAAATGAGCTAGAAGAGTTGTAAAGCACACAGCTACTCAAAAAGTGTCCTAGTACTGAACAGACAAGTAAAGATCCCAGATTTCTAAATCAGTGAGTCATCAACAATCCGAAACATATCCAAATTGCCTGCTCTCGTTGGTCCAAAATGGAACGGATCCATTTCCATTCCATACCAACACCGCTAAATCAGAAAGGCGCTGTAGAAGGATGGAGTAGGAGATGGATGCCAATCTATTGCTCAATACCCTTCTTTCTTGACAATCTAACATTGGTTTGCACTGTTTGGATTGCTTAAAGAATTATCCTTGGGTACTGGAAAACTTCAAAGAAGCTTTGAATAGATGATTGAATTGCTGACTATACAAGGCAAGCAAATCTAAAGAAAGTCACCTTCAGGCTGAGAAATTAAATTGCATTCATATGGTACATATATCTCAATGTTTACATGCAGTCCTTTTGCACACTTAATTGCACTTTAGGTAACAAGTTTCTTTGGTATTACTGCTAGAAATGTTTAATTTCAATCCGAATTTTATTTACAACAAAGTAACAGAGTTTTGAACTTCTTATTATTGATAATTTATTGAAATTGATATATATAATTGCTCTTACTATTTGTGCATATTGTTATGCTTTGTTCCTTCTTTAATAAATTGCTTACAAACAAGAAAAGGATATTTCTATGAACTGGCTAGAACTGCAGAGATATTTTGACATGACGTTGCTGGACCTCTGATTGCATACTTCTTCACTGTCAGCATGCGCAGCAGAGATGCCCAAACTGTACTGGCAGATCTGGGCATGGTTTGCCTAGCAAATGGGCAGAATATATATATGGAGACCTGCATTCTGCAGTTTTGGAATGTATTTGGCAATTGACCTGGAACATAAACTGCCTGCCTTGCTTGAATACAACCAGAAACCAATCCTCAGTAACTGTAATGTAATATATGCATTGTTTCCTATGTAAAGTGCTTAGTCACCCTTGAGAGTCCAGTTTATGATATATAAATATGCAGCCCCCACCACTTCAGATGTTCCCAGGCATTCTAAATCACAGAGGTACTCCATTACAGCTGCAACCAGAAGAGAGGTGACCACTATATCTCACAGCCTAATTGGAGAGAACCACAAACCACTTCGGCACTGGCCGAAGGCGCAGCAGTGAGGAGTGACCCGCCACCTCCCACCTGAGGTCAGCGGGCGAGAGGCTCTCGTACTACGGCCCCAACCTGAATCCCGGTAACACTAGTCCTTCTGGGATGCCTGGTTCTAAAATGGCGCCCGTCAGACTTAGCGGCTGACTCTGGGAGAGAGGAGAGTTGCGGCCCAACACCGGAGCACTCTGTCCACTGTGAAGAGGTAGGCTGCCGCGCCCGAGACGACCGCTGCCCCTGGGGGGGGGCATCGCACCCCTACATGCGCCAAGTTGCTGCATTAACTCTGGAACATGCCTGGCCTTAAAATGGCGGCCGCACGCCCGCGTTGGATCTGCGAACTGGAAGCCTCCCCCTCCCAGAAGCGATTGGCGGGGATATTACCTAAAACTGCTGGGATCGGAGGGGGGAGAGCATCGGCCGCCCCCTTGTTCACCTTTGCGGACTCTGCCTACTTGGTGTGGCCCAGCACAACCTGTATCCAGCATGCTGCTTCCCTCACCACCATCCGGCCTTCTACCCCTATGGACATCTCCAACTCGGTGGATCCCTCCAGACCCAAGACCACCACCCTTGAATGCAACACCACCTGAACACCTGGCTGAACGATGGCAAGAATTGACTGCTCTGTAAATATGTAATATATAATTGTCCTAGCCTAATCACTGTTAAAATGTAATCCTGAGTGAATTTGCAATTTGTATATATTTATATCTCTAACCACTAGTATATGTAGTAGACCTTTGTTCTTACTACCATTCCTATGTGATTTTAGAGTTTATCTGTTTGCATCTCTTCCTTGAGTGACTTTACAACTTGTACATTTGCAATTTTTTCCCTCCTTTCACTCCACTTGTATATATAACTCTAACCACTAGTATATGTAGTAGACCTTTGTACCTACTACCATTCCTATGTGATTTTAGAGTTTATCTGTTTGTATCTCTTCCTTTAGTGACTTTACAACTTGTACATTTGCAATTTTTCCCTCCTTTCACTCCACTTGTACATTTGCAATTTTTTTTCCCCTGTTTATATCTCTTATGTAACTCATGTAATTCAAAGTCCTTATGTAACGCAACTGGTTCTTTTGTAAAGCGCTCTGACACCTTCGGGTAATGTTCGCGCTATATAAAATCGCATTAAATAAATAAATAAAACAAAGAGATACCTGACAGCCAAGGTGAACGTGGATATCTATATAAATTATCATGGATGCCGTTCTGCTACAGCCATAATATCAACACACTGAGGAACCCCAGCACGGAACACTCCCAGATGATGCACTATTGGAAAGTAACTGGGGCTCAGTGCTCCAGGTCTTCCCATTTAGGCATATGCAAGAGCCTGGAGATCTCCTACGTCTTTATGATTATGATTCACAGTTTGGACCTTCTACAGACCTCTAAACAAGGACAACTCTCCTCACCCGCCATCATGGAAGCACCAGTGACCTGAATGGGGTGGATATGACGAATCAATGCATTCCTGACATACTAATAGGTAAGGAACCCATATGCCCCTATTATAGCCTGCAAGAATGTAGGGAGTATTTCAGTCCGAAGAAGTACGCTACCAATTGTTACTGAATGCATAGCATATCCACATCTGTCTTCCCTTAAAGAGATAGGGGCATATCTACAAGGGCTGGCGATAATTATCGCTCAGCGCTCTTAGCGTGAGGATAATTATCGCCGGCCAACTCTGAATTTTATCGCGGAGATAGCGTGCTATCAGCAACGCTTATCTCCAAGCGATAAAATTCAGAGCGCTAGCTGCCAACTGTGCGATTATCGCTGAAATCAGCAATAATCGCACAACTTTGGCGATAGCTTGCTGATAGGGCTACACATACTTAGCCATGATATCCACCTTCCATAGGATATCATGGCTAAGTCAGTGTCAAAGCAGGCGTAAGGGAAGTAGCGATAACAGAGGTTATCGCTACTTTTCTTGTCGCCATGCTTCGTAGCGTGAGGCTTGATAATAGGAGAAATGTCGACTAGCGACATTTCTCCACGTTATTCTGGGAGGAACGCCCACTTTGCATCTCATTAGAGATGCAAAGCTGGGCGATATGTAAAGAGCGAAGAAGCATGGATTCACGCGTTAGCGTGTCCTTGCTAATAGGGCGTTAAAATTATCGCCGCTTTTCGTCCGAAAACGGACGCTAAAGCGGCGATAATTTTATCGCCAGCCCTTGTAGATATGCCCCATATTGGGCAGCCCAGGGATGTTACCTGTGCCCCTTACACCTACTAGAATATGTACTGGGCTGAGAGTAATGTCAGTATGAGATGCAAGCCATATAAGAATGCACAGAGCTGATTTAGGTTTTCCAGTGGCTGGTTGCAAGGGGAGGTTAGAGGTGGAGGCAGAATGCAAGCTCTTCTCCGTGACAGAGAAGAGCCAACACCAGATCCATGCCAGAAGACTGGAAAAATATGGACAAGTTTTCTTTTACGTTGATCTTGCATTTAAGCAAAGTGTAAAATGATAAATGAATGAAAAACTGTGTAGAAAGTGCACAAATATCTAGAGGGTGTCCTTATGGCACTGAGATTTGTGAAACTCAGTATATTAATAATGAATTAATGTTTAATGCACATCTTTACGGTTAGCAAACCTTTCATTAACAGCCTCAAAATACTTCACACACAATACCTTCCAAACTATGACTACATCCCGCACACTTTGATGTAAAGTTTAACAGTCTTGCACCTTTGTAACACACAACCAGTTGGATCACACCTCAAACAATACTATTATGATTTTTAAACAAATACGAATAGTGTTTAAATAGCAGAATGTGTATGTTATTCATTGTAGGTAGTTGTGTGCAAAATATCTTTTGCACTTCACTAAGATTGCAAAGCATGTTGTCTTCGCAAAATTTCAAGTTTCAGTTACAATTCTCATAAAAAATATTTGAGGCAAGATTTTCCTTCAAGTTTTTATTGCACAATTAACCAACAAAACGAACTGTGATGCAGGGCTTTTATTCTTTTAAGACCGACTTTTGATAGACTATTTTTCCTGTAATTTTTCTAAAAATCATTGCAACGTTTCAAAAGGGTGCAAAGTTTGTAGAAATTCTTGTAATTTTACATAGTTCCAAATGCACGCACCAATACCCATAATTTACAGAATTCGGCAATTTAAACAGAATGCTGCCACACCAAATCATCATAACTTAAAATTACTGTTGGTACCTTTAACTCCTTTACTCACCTCATATGGTTTACAGAGAAGTGCTCTGTAAACCATATGATGTTAGGGTTGGCCAATACAAATAAATTCAAAAAGTGAAGAATGTAGTGCCCTTTATGGATCTCATTGGCTAATTGTTCAAACCACCCCTATGACAAACTCTCAACAAGGGGTTTTGCAGCTTATCTCATATCTACAACTCTAAAAAATAAAACAAATTCAAATTACATTCTGGATACAAAAGTGACAGTAGGGCTGTGCAACAAAATTATTGTGCAAGTGTGATGTAATGTAAATCCCAATAAACGAGGTATCTGTACTTCGTTAACTTTCTGTTTCACTTTCACGCATTGCATAATTTTCCCTCATGGAAGATTTGGTTTGACCAGAAAATGTTTCTGAGGAATTGTGAAACTGAATGTGAATGCAGTGGCACTAGCCACATTCACTGTGGGGCATATTCTCAAGGAGCCATCGCCGAGTTATCGGCACTTTAACGCATCCAAAGTCGCGCTAAATTTATCACCCCATTCACAAGCTGGTGCTACCAGCCCACAACACCAGTTTTCCTGCGAAAGCAGTCGCAAAAAACATCGCCACAGATGACCCCGGCAACTAACGCTAATGAGATGCAGAGTAGGCGTTCCCGAGCAAAAAGCTGTGACAACACCACAACACAACATTCTCAACGACCAGCCACATCGGCGATAGGAACACAAAACAGGCGATACGGCGCGTTACCAGCAGGAAATTAACACCTGCTCTGACCTGGTGCAAAGTCGGACGTCAACCTGCACAAGAAAAGGGAGCCCAGCCCACAGCCACACCTGAAGAACAACAGATGCCATGGAGCCACTCACCATGCACCCCGGAGCCCCCAGAGGGCAACAACACCCACCGCCACCACCCCCAGGACCGCCACCCCCCCAACGGACCCCCCTCCGACCCCCCCCCGGACCACCACAGAGGCAGCGCAGACAAAGACAGCGGACCTTCAGGAAATGCACCAGCCCCACAGACCTAACACCAGACAATGCCAATGCCCACTATAGGCCCAAAAGGACAACCATCCTCCGCATCCTGAACATCATTGCCCACAGGCTGACGGTACCAACACAGCGGACAACCAACATCCCTCCGCAGACAAAGCTGCTGGCTGTGCTGCACCTGTTGGCCCCTGGTATCCTCCCAAACAACAACCGCCGGAGTCGGCGGAGTCTCACAGCCAGCCCCATCCAAGTTCCTCACACCTGTCCTGGATGCCCTCACCAGCTAGGGACCCCAGCAACCATACGTCCCCCACAATGCGCAGGAACAGCTGGAGACCAAGGGGCACATGCATTAATGTAGGCTTTTGCGATTCCTTAATTGCGATTATTAAGGAATCGCAATTAAGGAATTGCAAAAGCCTATGCATGTAGGAATCGCTATAAAATTAGTGATTCCCAAACATTCCTTAATTGCGACTCGCAAATTGCGAGTCGCAATTAAGGAATGCCTTCCCATTCATTCCTATGGGCCTACAGGCCTATAGGAATGAATGGGAAATTGCATGCGCAATTTCAAGGGTGCAAGGGTGTCAAAAGCACACCCTGTTGCACCCCTGAAATTGATCTGTGCACACATGTTGCGCACACACATGCCCCAAGGGCATGTGTGTGTGTAACCTACAACTTTGAAAAATGCACTTTAGTGCATTTTTCCAGTTTTACAAATTACCATCAAGTTCAAATTGATGGTAATTTGCGGCATTCTATTACCGAAATCGCTATTTGCGATTTCATCATGCATGTGCATTTAAGGAATCGCAATTTGCGATTCCTTCAAATGCAATCACAATTTAAGAAATCGCAATAAATTGGCATTTCTTAAATTGCGAGAGCCTTTCAGTTTGATGCATCGCAGAAGCCCTTTTTGCGGGCGCAAACGGCCGATTTTTGCGAATCGCACCGTTTGCGCTCGCAAAAAAGGTTGATGCATGTGCCTGCAAGCAAGGACTATACGCCATAGCTGGATCCCCGCACGTGTCGGGGGCAATCGACTGCACACTTGTCCCACTTGTGCCCCCTGCCAACACCGCACACAATAACCGCAACAGAAAGCACACGCGTCCCATCAACTTGCAGGCAATAGTGGACCACAGGGGACTCCTCACCAATGTCATAGCCAACTACCCAGGCAGTGTGCATGATCCCTTCATCTTCCGACAGTCCAACATCAACCAGCGCTTCCAGGATGGCACCCATGGGAATGCACTGCTCGTTGGCAAGTACCAAATGAACACACCACACACCTCAACCCCACAATCATGCAACTCACAACTCTGGCACTGCACACGTCACAAAATCACATACAACATGCCAAACAACATGCCCCCCACCAGACACGACAGAACAACTTACTGTGGCAACCTTGGTTAGCCATGTACATGAGCCATCAACGGCATGGCACCTCAGCCACACAATACCGGAATGTGGGGAGAGGTGGGAACCAGGCATGTGCAAAGGAGGCAAGTGACCCATGAATGCGAATGTACACAATGCCAAGTGTGGTGGAGATGTGCTGGACAGACTGCAGTATGCAGACCACAGACATAGCCATGTCTACATGCACTGCTGGTGTTTGGAGTGTAGTGGACAGTGGACGCGACCATGTCCCCACAGCCAGTGGGGAAGATCACGGAAATGTAGCTTATGACGTCCCCCCCTGTAAGCGTGTGCGGAGTGGGCTGGCCCGGAGGACGCCAGGCCAGCATAGGGGTGTGAATAAAAAGCACATAGCTCTGGGCGTGGTTCTCTTCCTGAATGCCCAACGTGTCTGCCAGGGCGGCGACTCCCACCCCGCCACGAGGCCAACGCCGTCGCCGTGAGCGGTGTGGCCTGCGATCCTGTGCGCCTGCTGCACCCCGGGCCGCTGGTCCCCGAACCCGTCATGCCTGCCCCTGCGCAGCCAGGCCTCATTGCTCACCTGCCGACACCGGCGTGTGTCGAAGAGGGCCCACCACGTGCCGGCGCAAGCTCCAAGCCCGAAGCCCGCGACCTTGGCAGCCTCCTCAGACCATCACGGCCTCCGCGACACAAGCCTGCTTTACTCCTTTTTTGTTTACGTACTCCACCGCTGCCTCCAGCCTACACTACGGTCAAGTAGGTCACACATTTGGAACTGAATCTTGATTAGCAAGAGAATCACGTTCAGACTCCTCACCCACGCACACAAGGCCCTCCACGACCTGGGCCCAAAGTACCTCAACGACCGCATGACCTTCTACACGCCCACACGCCAGCTACGATCAACCAGCCACGCCCTCGCCACCGTACCACGCATCCGCAGAACCACCGCCGGAGGAAGATCCTTCTCCTACCTGGCAGCCAAGACCTGGAACTCCCTCCCCACTCACCTTCGGCGAACCCAGGACCATCTCTCCTTCAGGAAGCAGCTCAAGACCTGGCTGTTCGAGCAGTAACTTACCCCCTCCCCCAGCGCCTTGAGACCCTCCCGGGTGAGTAGCGCGCTCTATAAATGCCGTGATTGATTGATTGATTGATTATGCAATGGCAGAGTACACACCTTATGGCTGAGTTTATATCACTGTACTCCCTTCGATGTGGTGCCACCAACTCTGTGCATAGCATTCGAACTACACCTGTCTGTGATCCCTTGCTGACTACTGCCTTTGCCCTACACTTCGGTTGAGTGGGTCACACATGTGGAACTGAGTCTTGATTACACAATGGCAGAGTACATATTTATGGCATTGTTTATATCCCTATACTCCCTTCGATGTGGTGCCACCAACTCTGTCAACCAGGAATCTTCTCCACATGCCATTTCAACGCCGTGTGTTAGAGATCCAGGAGGAGCTGGCTGCACAGCGGGTGCCCCGCGCTGACCGCTGCCTCCGGCACACACTGCGGTCGAGTAGGACACAGAATTGGAACTGAGTCTTGATTTGTTAATTTCAGAGTTTATATCATTGTACATGCCTCATCGCTGACTGCATCCCCTTCTGGCTCTGGTGCCACTGACTCTGTGCCACGGGAGTCATGGACACTCTCTGGTTGAACGTTGGTGGCATCTGAGTCTATGGCCTGGGGGTTGTCTTCATCATCATGTAGCTGGTACTGACATTGTGGGAAAGTGGAGACTGTAGCATTAAACTCCTCCATATTGCCTGTCTCTGCTTGCTCCTGCCCTCTGCATCATGCCCTGGATGGACACCTTCCCTGTCCCCCATAACACTCCGCGACATTCTCCTTGGACATCAACGAGGACCCGCTCAGATCCCGTGGCCCTACCTCAGTACATCGCCAGGCACCGTCCCGTGGCGGTGTGCCTGTGCTGGCCGCTGAGCATCTGGGGCCACCGACTCTGTGCAGCTCAAGTCATGGACCCTTGCTGTTTGTATTTTGAACTCCTGATTGTCTGATCACTGTTGTAGTTGTTGCCAGCACCATCCAACCCCTGATGGGTGGCTTACACTACCCAACACCCATCCAGCACAGCGTCACTGGATGTGTGACCCTGGCAATAAAAGGGGCCGGGCGCACGTGCCCGTAGCCAGTTCCACTGATTATCTCAGTGTGTCCGTGTAGTCATTCTGTATGCATGTGGGCCCTGGGCCATACCACATTACATTGTGCTGTGTACAGCGTGCGCGACCTTGTCACCTCAGGCAGTGGGGTGGACCTGGGACATGTATCTGTGTCAGACCCCCCTGTGGGCGTGAGGGAGTGGACCGGCGTACGGCAGTACGGCGTAGGGGTGTGGTCATTCAACACGTGGCTCTGGGCGTGGTTAAGTGTAGGCCTTGCCTGGACCGCACCCAGTGCCAGAACCCCTGGGCCGCGTGCCCCCGCTCCAGCCTCGAGGACCGACACCGCTACGATGCCACCACACTCCACGCTCTCAACCCCGGACGGACACACAACTGCTTCAAGGCCGCCCCGAAACGCACTCATGGCCCCTTCACCTGCCGGAACTGCAGCTACACCAGCCTCAGAGCCACCGAAGCGCCCGCCAAGAAGGACCTCAACCACCTCCGATGCATCCTACTGAACACCCGCTCCGCACGCAAACACGCCGTCGAGCTCTGGGACCTGCTCGACACATCATCACCAGACGTCGCCTTCCTGACAGAGACCTGGATGAATGACTCCTCCGCACCCGACATCGCCATAGCCATCCCAGACGGCTATAAGATCACCCGCAGAGACCGCGTCAACGGAGTAGGAGGAGGAATCGCCATCGTCCACAAGAACTCCATCAGGGTCTCGACCAGCACCGACGACCTTCTCTGCACCGCCGAACACATGCACTTCCAGATCCACACGGACCCCAACACCACCCTTAGAGGCACCCTTGTCTACAGACCCCCTGGGCCCGACCCCAGTTCAGCGACTCCATCGCCGACTTCATCAGCACGCACGCCCTGACCTCTACCGACTACATCCTCCTCGGAGACCTGAACTTTCACCTGGAGAACAACAACGACAGCTACTCCACCACCCTGATCGACAACCTCGCCAACCTCGGACTGAGACAGCTCGTCACAACACCGACTCATTCCGCCGGCCACACGCTCGACCCCGTCTTCTCCTCAAGCTCCCACGTCTCCTTCAGCCACACCACGGAACTCCTCTGGACCGACCACCGCTGCATCCACTTCACCTTCCAGAAACCCACCACACACCACCGCACCCATCAGATCCCACGCCGCTGCTGGAGCAAAGTCACCGAAGACCAACTACGGGCAAACCTCGCTCTCAGCCCTCCCTCCGACCCATCCAACACCGACGACGCTGCCTGCAACCTCAGACGATGGATAGACGACTGTGCCAACTCCTCGCCCCGCTGAAAAACTCACCTACAGCGACACCACCAAAAGAGCCAGCTGGTTCACCCCGGAACTCCTAGCTTCCAAGCGTACCTGCCGGAAACTAGAGAAGAAATGGCACAGTGATAAGACACCGGACAGCCACGCAGCCCACAAAGACGCCATCCGTAACCACCACCACCTCATCAGGTCCGCCAAGAGAATCTCCTTCAAAGACCGCCTCGACAACAACGCACACAACAGCAAGGAGCTCTTCAACATCGTGAAGGAACTCTCCAACCCCAGCTCCAACACCAACGACATCCCGCCGTCGCAAGCCCTGTGCGATTCCCTCGCCACCTTCTTCCACCGCAAGATCACCGACATCCACGACAGCTTCAACACCCAGACAGCCCCTACTAAGATAGATACACCAGACCCGCCGCACACCATCGACCATGACCCCTTGCCAGCCTGGGCCAGCGTGAACATCGATGACACCATCAAGACCATGAGCACAATACACTCCGGCTCCCCGTCAGACCCTTTCCCGCACCACATCTTCAACAAAGCCAGCAGCTCCATCGCACCCCACCTGTGCAACGTTATCAATCTCTCCTTCGAGACCGCGACCTTCCCAGAGAGCTGGAAACACGCAGAGATCAACGCCCTACTCAAAAAACCCAAGGCGGACCCGAGAGACCTCAAGAACTTCCGGCCCATCTCCCTGCTTCCGTTCCCAGCCAAGGTCATCGAGAAGATCGTCAACAAACAGCTAACCCAATACCTCGAAGAAAACAGCATCCTGGACCCATCCCAATCAGGGTTCCGCAGCAACCACAGCACTGAGACTGCCCTCATTGCCGCCACCGACGACATCAGGACCCTGCTGGACAACGGTGAGACCGCAGTCCTCATCCTGCTGGACCTCTCCGCCGCCTTCGACACTGTCTGCCACCGCACTCTACGCGCACGCCTCCACGACGCAGGGATCCGAGACAAGGCCCTGGAATGGACCACCTCCTTCCTCGACGGCAGAACCCAGAGAGTCCGCCTCCCACCTTTCCGATCCGAAGCCTCCAAGATCATCTGCGGCATACCCCAGGGATCTTCCCTCAGCCCAACACTGTTCAACATCTACATGGCCCCGCTCGCACGCATCGCCAGACAGCACGACCTCAACATTATCTCCTACGCCGACGACACTCAACTGATCCTCTCCTCACCAAGGACCCCCTCGCCGCCAAATCCAATCTCCATGAAGGAATGAAGGCCGTCGCCGATTGGATGAAGATCAGCAGACTAAAGCTGAACACGGACAAGACAGAGGTCCTCATCCTCGGCTCCAACCCCTCAGCCTGGGACGACTCCTGGTGGCCAACGACGCTGGTAGCAGCCCCGACACCCACCGACCACGCACGCAACCTGGGAGTCATCCTCGACTCAACGCTCTCCATGGCCAAGCAAGTCAACGCAGTCTCCTCCTCCTGCTTCAACACCCTCTGCATGCTTCGCAAGATCTACAGGTGGATCCCGACAGATACAAGAAGAACAGTCACCCAGGCCCTCGTCAGTAGCAGACTTGACTATGGGAACGCCCTACGCGGGAGCCCCGGCCAAGCTCATCAAGCGACTGCAACGCATACAAAACGCCTCTGCACGCCTGATCCTCGACGTACCACGCCACAGCCACATCACCCCCCACCTGAGGAACCTGCACTGGCTCCCCGTCGACAGGAGAATCTCCTTCAAACTCCTCATCCACGCACACAAGGCACTCCACATGACTGGCCCAGCCTACCTCAACAGACGACTCCTCTTCTACGTCCCCAACCGCCAGCTCCGCTCCGCCGACCTCTCCCTCGCCACCGTCCCTCGCATTCGAAGAACAACCACCGGCGGCAGATCCTTCTCACACCTCGCCGCCAAGACCTGGAACACCCTTCCACTAAGCCTACGACAGACCCAAGACCCAAGACCTTCAGGAGGCTACTCAAGACCTGGCTGTTCGACCAGTAGCAGCACCTCCCCCCCCTTTTCTCTCCCCAGCGCCTTGAGACCCTCGCGGGTAAGTAGTGCGCTCTACAAATTCTGTGATTGATTGATTGATAGTTATCACACAGATTTTATCGCGGTTGGGCCCATCGCAACTTTTTTCGTGTTGGGGTCTGCATTTTTATCGCCGTCGCGGTGGTTGTTTCGCAGACATTCGCCGCGTTATCGCAAGGTTATCGCACGGTATCGCCGTGTTGGGAATGCCACATTAACACGGCGTTATTTTCCCGCGATGGACTGCGATGTGAGAAGTTGCGGTAAGCTATTTTGGCGATGTTTATCGCACGTTCTTGTGAATATACCCCTGTGACTTTAGAAACTGTATGGCACTACATTGAACTGGTTGAATGCAAGTCCATACCTCACAGGCCATTTTCGTGTAGATGATTTCTTGAGGGTGATAAGGAGACATGAATTATGGTGTCTTCATATTCATATGGATGCATGGTAATCCTTCGTGCTCGTAACATTAACTAAGGTAGAAAGGATGGATCCCTGTGGTACTCTGCAGATCAGTAATATAGAAGTGATGTGAGTGAGCCTATTTTCCCATGTCAGGCACTTGGTGAGAAGAACGAAGAAAACCACTACAATACTTCACCCTGAATCCCTGTTCTTGAGGAAAGGAAAGTGAATATTGAATAGAATTTTGTGGTTGGGAGTGTTGAATGCCGAGAAAGGTTATAGCAGCACCAGGAATCCAATGCCACCCTACTCCAGTCAATGTAAAATATAATTTACTACATGACAGCTTACTGTTTCAGGGCTGCATTTGGGAGACAATCTATAGTGGAAGGAGTTAAATAGGAGATGCGTTAGAGAAGCGATATAAAAATGCCTTTGTCAACTATTTTTTTTTAAGAAGGGAAGATTGGAGATTGGCTTCAGGTTATTAAAGTGAGAGGAGTCGACATTCTTCAGAAGTTTTGTTTGTAGGGGGTGATTTGTAAAAATGTGATGGTGGAGGAAAATGCTTCATTTTCCAGGGAAGAGTTAATAATGCTGAAAATGACGGGAATGATGTCTTGAGCACACATTTTCATCACATTTCCTGGAATAGCAACAGCAGTGTAAGTAGAGGATTTATCAGATGAATAATATGTAGAAGGTCTATGTGTTAACCGGTTTAAAGAATTACCAGAATGGAACCCCCTTTTTAATACGTTGGGAGAATAGAAGATGTCAAGACAGCGGCGGCCGGCACAGGTAAGCGTGGTGATGCGGGACGGGGGCAGGGCGGTGTGGGAGTGGGGCAAAGTCGACAGACAACGGAATAGGTATTATTAAATAAATAAATAATACCTATTCCATCGTCTGTCGACTTCCCCCCCTGCCGCGCCGCGCCCCACCGTGCTTACCTGCCGGTCGCTGCTGTGTCAAGATATTTTTTAAGTAATTGTGTATTTTTGTGTGTTTTTTTCAGAAAAACTAATTTACTCTTTTGGTTGCAATAGTAGCTGAGATTGGAATCTTTGAATGACCTGGATTGGTGGAGTGTTTTATATTTTTAAATAACATTCTTAGATGATTAGTTACCTTGTTGAGAAGTATCCTGAAATAATTGGAATTGGTGAGGAGATTTAGTTGCCTGTAGACCTCTTTTGAGCTTGGAGAGCTTTTAGAATCAGAGATTTTCTGACAGGTTTTCTGTAATTTTCTGGTTTTCATTTTCTTAAAGTAAGATCCAGGGGGTACCAGAACACCAAGGGTTTTTGCCGCAATGAATCATGGGGCAAGAGGTTCCAGTTTCGTTATTATTTGGAGGGTGACTATGCTGTAGTAATTTGTGGGTTCTTATGTGGAGAGAGCAATGAGTTTTTGAGGTAGTTGAGAGATGTAAATGTCTCTTATTTGTCTCCTAAGAGTTTTTATGGATGAGGGTTAGCCTTCATTGTGAATATGTAGCATGGTAGATTTGAATAATTTCATATAGCAGTCTAACCAGTCAAGCTTGAGAGGTCTGTCAAGGTTGAGAAGGTTTGGAATAGAGATAATGAGAGCAAAGTTGTTACCTTTGCTGTGAGTTGGGAGGGCAACATACTAAAGTATGCAAAAGTGATGGATGGAACACATTAAAGTAATCTCAGCCACTGGTAATTGCTCGGGCGGCATCCCAGTCCATCGTTAGCTTGCAGACCATTCCACCTCAGTTTCAACCCAGCTATGTGCAAACCAGTCTTGATCCTGCTTCAATAAGAACAGTCCAGCCCGAACTGCCAAGACAGATCCTCCATGAACCGGAACACAAGCAATCCAGGACTGGTTTCACCCTTGTTATGGGCTCATCAGCTGGATATGGCTTGGTTCCAGTGACACAGTGTGCACGGGACCCACGTCTGGACATATCAGTCCCAGTTAGGGCGACATTTTAAAGTATACAAAAGTGATGGATGGAACACTTGAATTAATCTCAGCTACTTGTAATTACTCTGCACCATCTCAGTCCATCATTATTTTGCACATCATGCCACCTCAGTTTGGAGTCAGCTATGTGCAAATCAGTCTTGATCCTGCTCTAATAGGAACAGTCCAGCCCGGACTGCCAAGCCAGATCCTCCATGAACTTGAACACAAGCAATCCAGGATCGGGTTCGACCTTCTTATGGACTCATCAGCCGGATATAGTTTGGTTCCAGTGTAACAGTGTGCACGGGACCCATATCTGGGGATGTCATGTAGTTCCTAAGAATACATATGATCTGTGCGTTTAGACAACATAAAATAAGGGGGGCCGATTCACAGAACTAATCTGAGACAAAATCCTAAACTTACTACTTTTGGTATTCACAGAAGGCACTTACGATTTATGGTATTCACAGAAATCACTTACGACTCCTAACTTTACGTCCGCACTCGGGCCGGAAATTCCGCACCTGGAGCGGAGATCCCACACTTGTGCCGGAATTTCAGCTCCCAGGCCAGAATTTCCGCACTCGGGACGGAATTTCCGTATCCGGGCCGGAATACCCGCATTCTGGCCGTTGATCATTTTCCTCAATGCTAAACAGCTGTACAAGTGCCTACCATCCCCCACAATGCATCAGCTGACACACTGCAGCCCAACAGCCAATCCCAGCCCTGCAGCATGTATGAAAGCAGAGCAGACACACACAAACTCTTTCAACATGTCGCTGAATGTGTTTGTTGCTCTGCTCCTTGCCATGCGTCAAGAAGACTTGAGGAGGAGGAGGAGGAGGAGGAGGAGGAGGAGGAGGAGGAGGAGGAGGAGGAAGAGAGTAGAGAGGATCTTCAGACAAAGGATCAACCTATTTGGGATGTCCAGCCAAGATGTCAGGGCCAGATACCGTTTCCCTCCAGAAGTCATCTTGGAGATGGTATGTGAGTGGGAGCAGGAACTTGACTCTCTGACCTGCAGCTCCCATGCCATTCCAGCCTATCTCAAGATCCTTTCTGCTCTCCATTTCTTTGCGACGGGGTCATTCCAAAGGGTCTCCAGTGACCTTGTATGCATCTCTCAGGCAAGCCAGTCGCGGTGCTTGTATCAGGTACTGAGCTGCATCACTGAAAGAGCCCACCACCACATACGAATGCCCCATACACTGGCCATGAGACAAAGGGCAGCTAGAGATTTCTATCTCATTGCTCGCTTCCCACGTGTGCTGGGTGCAATTGATTGTACCCATGTGGCCCTTCAGCCACCCCACCGCATTGCACACATCTTCTGCAACAGACACCAATGGCATTCCATCAATGTGCAGGCTGTCTGTGATGCCAGTGGAAGATTCATTGATGTGCATGCAGTGTTTCCAGGCAGTACCCATTACAGCTTTGCATTCCACCTGTCACCTCTTGCCCTGGCTGCGGGAGAATTTGGCAACATGTGGCTACTGAGGCACTAAAAATGAGGAATATGTGTAAATGAAATGTATGAATGCCACCTTACATTAACAACCATTGTACAATAAGAATCATTAGGCAACATACACGGTCTCAACAGACACTGCATGTACCAAAGTATAGATCATGTTCTGTGTAAATTAAAGAGGGAAATGTAACCAATTGCCCTTTCTTCCCTCCTCAGGTGATGCTGGGTATGCACTCTCCCCAGAACTCCTCACACCTTACAGACATCCAACCACTGTACCACAGCGTAGGTCCAATAGGGCACACATACGAATTCGAGCCATCATAGAGCGCACTTTTGGTCTGTTGCAGTCGTGATTCAGATGTCTTGACCATACAGGGGGTGTGCTGATGTACTCCCTGAAGTCGTGTGCAAGATCATATTAGCCTGTTGTGTTTTGCACAATATAGCTTTAACGCATGGTTTACACATACCTCTTGTACCTCGGATAGCTCTGAATCCGGGAAACCGGGCAATTGCACATAACAGAGGTCAGGGTATGCAAGTCCGTGATCAGCTGGTTGCCACGTTTTTCATATGAGCAACCTGTTGTGTCATGGACAAAATGTGGTTTGCAGTCTGTTGTCAATGATGAAAGTTGGATAATTACGACTCTGTCCACAAATTCCATCCTGAGACTACTTTGCAAGCCGCACTAACTGCATGTAAACCACAGCTGTTGACAGTAGTCAAAAGATTCACCGTGCATCAGGTCATGTGCCCATGTCAGCAATCAGTGTAGTGGATGTCCCTAAGCAATCTATTGACTCAGAGGAAAAGATGTACATGTTCTGAGAGACCTTCCCGGACCTTATGAGGATGTGTTTCTGAATCACAAAAGAGCCTAACTATTGCATTGTCAGAGTTTTTACCCCCAACAGATTTGACTCCCCCCACAAATGATGGGCCCACAACGTGAGTGATGATGTTATGGGTGAATCTGGCACTATGTGTCTGGGATACACAGCAGTGCTTCCCCCCAATTTTCCGTAACACGACAGACAACTCTTGTGTTGAGCACTAAATATGGACTACATGTACCATAATGCAAAGGAGGAGAAAACTAAATTGGGGTTTGATGTTGTGTCAGCCCCCCCCTTGTCCTAGCCCAAATGTCATTAAATGGTCTGCTCCCCCTTTTGTTTCATGTCTATGATTTTCTCTTTCACTGTCATTTCAGGTTTCTCCGCTATAGAACAACAGGATGGCAGTGGATTTGATCTGTGATTGTGGATAAAACAGAATGAATACATAATGGCTGTCAACTACTTCCTGTGATGTATTTCCTATCTCCCACTTCCCATTTTGTGTTCATTCTGAGTCAGACTCTCTCACAGATCAGATCCTCTGCCATCCTGCTGCCTTTTTCAACCTTATTTCCCCCAAAATGGCTGAGGGTTATGAGGAGAAAGCACCCCCTTTCACTGAAAGGGAATTAGACATTTTAGCTGAGGGGGTGCTGACCAAATATCCTCAGCTATATGGGGGGCCAAAGGACCAGCTGTGTAATGCAGCGCGGTCCACACTATGGGCCAACATTGCTGAGCGCTGCAGTGCAGTGGGCGTTTAAACCAGGAAGGCGAGAGCATGCCGCAAGCGCTGGGAGGACCTATAACGCTGGGCCCGCACAAGGCGAGGAGCTACTGGGCCAGTGTTCCCAGCACCATGTGCATTGTCCCCGCCTCTCGCCACTGTACAGGAGGGTCCTGCGTGCAGCTTGGCCGACCCTCCATGCTCAGCTGGAGGAGCATGAGCAGCAGAGACCTCGTAAGTGCATTATATGCAATATGTGTCTGGAAGTATGATGTGAGTGAAGACATAGCTGTACCATCATCGTGTGTCCCATGCCTCCATTCACCTATTCTGTGTCTATGCAGCAGTTATCATGAAGCAAAAGGCTCACTGTAGCACATTGACTGTACAGGGCAGAGTGCATTCTGAGAGTTATAGGGGTATATTCACGAGAACGTGCGATAACTATCGCCAACGTTAGTCATCGCCAGAAAAGTTAACGCCGCCTAACCCTGTTTTTCATCGCCATGTTAGCGTGGTATTCTCAAGCCCGCGCTACATGGCGATAATAACAGTGAACGGCGGAGAAAACAGGCAACAACACCATCGCAATGGCAATAGTAATTCCTGCGTTAGCAGGCGATACCTGTGGATCGCCACATCAGCGCCAGAAAACTCCCATCTCAACCAAGGCGATATCGCATTTCTGTGTAAACAGAGGCCCTTTCCCCGACCTCTATACCCCCGCTCTATTGAAAGACCCTGCCAGCCAGCACCTACAAGTGATAGATGAAAATGCATTCACGGGTGAATGCTGAGGGGTTGGCAGGGGTTGTTTGTTTACTCCTTCTGGGTCTGCCCTGGCTGGCATTGTGTATTCGGTTGGCAACAGAAGGCAAATATGGCGGGGGGGCTGGGGGTTGTGGCAGTGGGTGTTGTGACCCTCATGGGTATCGGAGCTGCATGATCATTGCCTCCATGGCATCTGTGGGTCTTCAGGTGTGGCTCTTGGCTGGGCTCCCTTTCATGCTGTGGGTAGTCGTCCTGCTTAGCACCAGCAAAAGGCAGGTGTAAAATCCCTGGTGCTACCGCGGGTTATCCCCTGTTTTTGCTTTGCTTCGCAGATCTGGCAGTTCGTTGTGAATGTGGTGTTGTGGTGTTTTTGCACGGGAACGCCTCCTCTGCATCTCATTAGTGTTAGTTGGTGGTGTCCACCGTGGAGATAAATTTGGGGGCAGTTATCGCGGGAATACTGGTGTTGTCTGCAGTTTGCACCAGCTTGTGAATGGGGTGTTAAATTTATCTCCACTTTTGCTGCGTTAAGGTGGAGATAAATCGGAGTTAACTCCTTGTAAATATGCCCCATAGTTTCTTCATGACAACTGGGGAATTGAGCCACACACATGTGCACAGAAATTTGCACTGCCAGCACCACTAACAGTGAACCAAGGGAATCATATTCCACATTGGATGAGGAATGGTACAGACACTGTCCATTTTGTGTATGAGAGGCCAATGGCTATTGGATGCTGTGACTTGCATTGCATTCGGTGAGTTTGGGTTCTGATTGAGACAGATCATCATGTGCCATGGAGTCAAGATAGACTTTGAGATCCTTGCCTCACTCTTAAGTGTTTCTAATTTTGTCAAGTGTGTCCACAGACACACGTCTTACCCTCAGTGGCTTGTATGCCAAATTTTCATGTACAGGTAGCTGTAACAACGAGCCACTACTGTTCACCAGTGCACAGCACTTCCTGATCAGTCTCCGAAGCCAATATGTGGCACTGGATTGTCAGCTTTTGTGAGGGAATATCAAAAGGTTAGACTCACAACTTAGCAAACCTAATAGCCCAGACCCTATATGGATGTGTGACCCCCAATCAGCTCTGATCTCCTTTTGTAGACTGGGTTTGGAACCTGCCCATGTAGCAGTGACAGGACACACAGATCACAAGAATGCCAAAGTTGAGGGTTGGCCAGTACAGATGTGTAAGCCACCAAAAATCTCATGAGATGTCCATGTTAGACTCAAATCAGGAGATGACAGTGAACATACACATAATTTAAGCTCATAAACACTGTCAACTGTATAGTGTGATCAGAGGAGAACAAAGTCTGACCTTGGCTCATCTAGGTATGTGTCTTGTCCTGATGTGTACAACCACTACATCATGATTTGTCTTATATTTCAGTGGGCTCATCTGGCCAAAAGGACCAACAGCCAGACATGGTTCGGAGCAGGACATCTGTGGTGCACTGGCGGCTACGACCTCTTTCATCTAGTGAGGAAGAAGAGGATGAGGCGGGACCTTCGATATCAGGAGGCAGGGGTATTGCGCCCACCCGGACTGAGCAGGAAGACACCTCTGGTGCTACAGACCGGGTGGAGGCTGAGGACATTGAAGGGGTGGGGAGAGAACTGGACACCTCTGGCCAGGGGGGAAATCTACTCTCCCCCGGACCATTCACCAGTTACTTTGGGCGAGGTGTCCCCGGGGCAGGCCACTACACAGCCTGGGCCTGCCATCAGCCCCTTCCTAACTCTAAAGGTCCCCATTCCATCAGGGCTTCCAGCTGCATCCCCTGCAACCAGTCCCCCTCATCGTAGCTGCCAGATCGACACCAACATTGGCTCCGAACCTGAGGCACCACACCCCTCATGTTCAACCCAAACCCCTCCCTGTGTATTTCCTCCTGTGGCTGTACTAGATGACTTGATGTGGGCATGTGAGTGTCAGCAGACAAGTCCTCTCGCATCATGCTGCAGATGTCTCTAGAGATGCGCATGATGTGAGAGGAAACTGCCCGAGCTCTGGCCACCCTCACTGCCAGCGTCAATTCCCTCTCTGCAGCCATGTTGTCTGTCGTACCCCAACATCCCTCCCACACCACCGTCAATGTCTCCCCCTGTCCGTTGTGCCACCCTGTTTCCCCCCGTACGCCTCGTGTGTCCCAACCCCATGTGGTGCCTGGTCCTGCACCGGCCAGCCAGGAGCCCGCATTGGACTCAGAGGATCTGGACATTGTGGTACTAGAGAATGACCAGAAGGACACTTGACCTTTTGGACAAAATTTTCTTTGTGGACAATTATTTACTTTTCCCCTTGTAAATAGACTGGTTCCCCTGACGCTTCCTGACGTGTTAAATTTATGTTGCCCCATCCCAATCCAAGTTCCCTTCTCCTTCTGTAGTAAGAACATCATTTGTTTTCCTTTCTCCCTTCCAAACGGACTGTTGTTGTTTTTCAAATCCCACACTTTTTTTTACATAAAATCTTATTTTGAATCATACTTTCTCTATCTTGTTTAACTTCATTGGGAATGTCTAGTACAAAATATGGACATATATTTTGGGAGTCATCTGCTCTGCACATTATGGCTTGTTGCAATGTGGGGTTACACTTGTACATGTGTCACATACACACATACATCCTCACATCTCTAGGCCACCAAAATTGGTATACATTTGCCTATCAGGACATGATACGCAACAGAGTCTTGACTTGTGAAGAGAATGTAGATTTTCCTAGTAATTTATGATGGAAAGTCTTAATTTTATTAAAGACACGGAGGCGAGTATTATGCTTTCTAATCTTGCATTTATTCCAATAGCAGCCAAGATAAGCACTAAAAACTACAGTTCCCAGAAGGCCAAGCAAACAGCTGACCAATGGGAACAAATAGAATCAACAACAGTAACCAATGAATGAGCAGTCCCAAGTATAACGATAGCTCTGACTGCGGACAGCCCTCTTTTCGTCGGCGAGCAGACTAGATAATATCCATAAACAGAGGGAAAATAGAGCAAACAATACAACGTCCAAGTCAAAAGGTCTTGACCACGATCCAGCAAAGTCGTCTTTGAGGCGGGAGCGAGGATCGAGGAATCGCTGATGGGCAGAGGAACATCATGTAGCAGAACAGAATCCTTAAGAAGACCATGGTCCCAATCAGGAAGAAGCGGGAGGCAGAGCTGGAGCCGCTGTAGGGAGGGAGAAAAAACACATATTAAAAGGTGTTGCGGGGGGAATAATACTCGCCTCCGTGTCTTTAATAAAATTAAGACTTTCCGTCATAAATTACTAGGAAAATCTACATTTTATGGCAAGACCGGAGGCTCATATTATGCTTGTTTAAAGCATATCAACAACCAAAGAAGCAGCAGTAATAACAGGTTTACAATAAAACATTCGGAACACATTGTCATTGGACCAATCCGCTGATCTCAGAATGTCCTCCAATATGGAGCCTGCCCAAAAAGCTTTGGAAGCCATGGCTCCCCTGGTGGAATGGGCCCCAAAGACAGAAACATCGATGACAGCCAGGGACATAACCCAGCGAACCCAACGGGCCAGAGTGGCAGAAGAGACAGGATTATGAGGTTTGCGGAAAGATATGAGAAGTTGAGAATGAGAGGACGTTCTGAGATCAAAGGTCCGTTGTTCGTACACCTTGAGGCATTGACCCACACACAATTTAGGTTGAGAAGGGAAATAGGGATAAAAAACAGTTCAAATTTGTTTTTGTACGCTTGTTAATGTGAAACATCACCCCAGCAGGGGTGAACTGGCGAGAGGAAACATCCATCGCTTTGACATCACAAACACGTTTGATAGAAGCCAAGCACAACAACATAGTGATTTTAGCCAAAAGCATTTTCAACGAAAGATCTGTATTGTCTGGCCAGTCAGAAAAGAGTTTGAGAACTACATTCACATGCCATAGCTTAGAGTATTTTGCCAACGGAGGTTTAGAGAATTTTACACCTCTTAGACGACAAATTAGGGGGTGTTCACCCGCTGGTTTGCCCTCAATTGGACAATGATTAAGGGAAATAGTAGATCTATACAGATTGACCGTTCTGTAGGACTTACCTGCACTGGCTTCAGAAGCCAAAATATTGAGAATATAATTTAAAAGTGCTGAAAAGGGATCGATATGTTTTCCCACACACCAGCTTGCCCATAAAGTCCATGCAGACTTGTAAGCTTTAGTTGTTCCTGGAGCCCAAGCCCTGCTGATGAAGAGAGAAGCTTCTTGCGAAATAAGGAGGTCAGGTTGGTTAGACCTGAAACTTTCCACGCGGACAGAACCAAAGAATTGTCCAGAATGAGACTGTGCGACTGACCCAAGGGATCCAGAAGAAGGTAATTGCGAGTAGGAAGAAGGACTGGGAAGTCCACCGCCATTTCCAACAGAAATGGGAACCAAATCTGTGATTGCCAGAAGGGGACCACTAACACTAGAGAGGCAAGTTGGCGTCTGGTCTGAGCGAGGACCCTGTTGATCATGACAAAAGGAGGAAAGGCGTAGTTGAGATGAGGAGACCAATCTTGGAGGAAAGCATCTGTTGCCAGAGCTAAAGGATCTGGGCACCAACTGAAGAATAAAGGAAGCTGAGAGTTGAGGCGAGAGGCAAAGAGATCGATGTGAAAAGGGCCCCATTTTTGACACAGAGATAGAAAGACGGATGGAAGAAGCTTCCAGTCGCTGGAATCCCGAAGATAACGAGAGTGCCAATCTGCTACGGTGTTGAGATTGCCTGGGAGATACTCTGCTCTGAGAGAGATCTTGTTGAGAAGGCAAAATTCCCAGAGGCTCTTTGCTAACTCCGCAAGGGGTTTGGAGTTTGTACCACCTAGATGGTTTATGTAGCGGACCGCAGAAACATTGTCCATGCGAAGAAGGATAGAACAGCGAACTTTGGGCCAGATGTAGGTGGCTAAATACCAGTCGGTAAAGCCGAAATTCGGAGAATTTCAGCATTACCGACAGGTATTCAGCCAGGTTCAATGTAGGAAACACGGAACGCCATCGAAAATAAGGAATCAGTAAAAATAAGGGAAACCAGTTACCGATTCCTTAATTAGCGATTAGCAGACACCGAAACCCCTAAATACCGATTCGGTAAATAAGAAATCCTTAAATAATCGCAAATCCGATGTATCAAAAATCGGTAATACCGAATTTTCGAAAATTCGGTATGTAGGAGTCGCTAATTACCACTGACTCAAAGCAGGTGGTAATCAGGTGCACTGCATTTAAACAGCCCCAAAATGCAACAGTGTGAACACAATGGCGGCCCTCTATGTAATTGCAAGGCGGCTACGTTTGCAAGCAGCAGGACTGAGGATCTGGAGACGGGAGGAGCGCGTGTATAGACTGCGCGTTACACTCTTCCAACTGACTGAGGCTGAAATCCATGAGAGGTACAGGCTACACCCCCAAACCATCCTAGACCTGATACGGGACCTGCACCCACTCCTGGAGCATCAGACACCAAGGGCGCACGCAATACCAACACATGTTCAGGTGCTCTGTAGCCTGCACCTACTTGCATCAGGAAGTTACCAGGGGGTGATAGCTGTGGCAGGTGGTGTGTCACAGAGTTGCCTGTCCCGTTTCTTCAACTCCTTCTTCGATGCCATGATGCAAAGAATGCATCACTACATACGCTTCCCCAGCACACAGGCGTAACTGCAGAAGACAAAGCTGGATTTTTACCAAAAGGCACAGTTCCCACATGTAATAGGGTGCATTGATGGGACACACATACCAATCTGCCCACCTGCAGCCACAGAGTATATATACCGGAACCGCAATTCTACGCATTCCATCAACGTGCAGGTGATATGCGATGCGGAGCACATCATCACTGACATTGTGGCCAAATTCCCAGGAGTACCCATGACTCCTACATATTCAGGAACAGTGGGATCTACACACGTCTGGCTGGGGGTGAATTTGGAGAAGGATACCTGCTAGGTAATCAATGTGACACACCCTGATGTATACCTTGGATGAATGTGTTGGTGACCCATATTAATGGCACTTCCTTTCTCACTTAGGTGACAGCGCATATGCCGTGCGGGCATTCATCCTGACTCCACACCTCAACGCATCCACACCAAGTGAGAGAAGATACAATGTGGCACATAGAAGCACGCGCAACGTTGTGGAGCGCACCTTCGGACTCTTAAAAAGCAGGTTCCGCTGCCTCCACAAAAGTGGAGGTGCACGTCAGTACCGCCCCATCATCTGCTGTAAAATAATAGCAACATGTGCCATGTTGCATAACCTTGCCACAAAGAAAGGAACAGCAGTGGAACTAACTGACTCTGAGGACGAGGATGAGGACTGTCCACAGCTAGAGCATAGCGCAGCAGGTGTGGCAGCAGCACCAGATGGGAGACATAGACGGGCAGAGATAACACGCAACTATTTCTGAGTAAGTAAGGAGACACAGCCAGTGATGGTGTTCAATTGCCATAGCACACCACCACAACATGAGGGGCTTCACATGCCAGGCCAAATTTTAATGCAGGTTACAATACCAAAAAGGGTTACATCGCCCATATCGGTAAAACATGTGAAGGCTGGCATTACTTCCTGCGTCCACGCGCAGCACTGCTGCGTTCCTTGGGCACACTGTCCTCACTGCCAGTCTGTCCCGTGGCAGCGCTGTGACGTTCGCTGCGCCTCCTGGACTCCGTTATAGGGGGTGTGATGCTACTGCGGCTAGTAGCCTCTTCACTATCCCCCCCATCACCTGTAGTGGCAACCTGGTTTGTCTGTAGCACTTCTAGTGCACTGTGACCAGCCCCCTTGCCACGTCACGGCTGCAGTGGGCCATCTCCTCCTGCATGGCCACCGAGCGCCTGCAGAGCAGAGAGGTGGCAGTGGAGAGGCGGTTCACTGCCTTGGTGTAGCTGTCGAGTTTTTGCCTCTCCCTGCGCCTGGCCAAACGGTCCTCATCCAATTTGCTGCACAGCAGCCTCACTGCCTCGGACATGTCCCTCATGCCCTCAGCCACAGTATTGTTCATGCTACTGATGCCCTTCTCAATTCGCAGCATGTGCCCATTCATTCGTACCATCTGCCGCTGGACTGACCTTATTGCTTTGCCTTGCAGGCGCTGCACCTTGAGCATGTTCCCCTCAAGACCGGCAAACACACTCTGATCCTCGCCCTGTGAAGCTGGACTGGCTGCCCTTGCCCTGCGGCGTCTGGCACCTGTGTGGGGGCGCTCGGTGGGGGACTGTGAGCCTGCACTGTTGGCATCCTCAGCAACCGTGGACTGTTGCCGTTCCATGCTGTCCTCCTCGGACACCTTCATCTGCCGTAGGCTGGCCACTGCATGCCTCCTGGCTCTCGGTGATGGTGGTGATGGTGGTGGTGGTGATGGTGGTGGTGATGGTGGTGGTGGTGGTGGTGGGGTGGTGTGCCCTGCAGGCGACAGGACCTCCTCCTCCTCCTGTGTCCTCTCTCTCCTGGGTGCCTTTCCTGTGCTCCCCTCTGCAGCCCTGCGCGATGGCTCGCCTGTGGAGACAGAATGTACATTTGCTCACTTGTCTGGCAGCATTTGCGTAATAATTAATGTCATGCCTGCCAATCAAACTGACTGTCCTCTGCTTGCTAATTGCTGATGTGTGTCACATGCCTTTGGGTTCAGTGGACTGACTGTTCTGACATGTGTTACTTCTGACTACATCTCCCATAATGCATTGCTGGTTTTTAGTAAAACATGTACTGGAGTGGGATTCACAATGCCTCATTGGGGATTGGGGTTAGGGAGTGGGGGGCACAGCATGCAGTGCATGCATCTTACCTTGTTTGTTGCCAGCTCTGGCTGAGCTGTCTACATCCCCAATCCCACTCACACTCTCAGGCTGGAGGGTGGACTCGACCTGGAGATCCAGGGCAGTTGGCGCAGGTGCAGTGTTTCTCCCTCCACCTGTCAGGTTGGCTTGCTTCTTTCTCTCTGCCAGCCTCTCCTTTGCACGCTTCCTCAGGTCATACCCGCGTTTTTTGAAGTCCTCAATGGAGCACTGGGTTACTCCAATGGCATTGATCTTGTCCTGGATGACCAGCCATAACTGCCTCTTCTGGGATTCAGGCACGTGCAGAGACTGTTTCCCAAACAGTTTGTCATGGTCCTTTGTGTCTTCCTCAATAAGGACCTCCAGCTCCCTCTCACTGAACTTATGTTTTCTCCTGCGTTCAGCTGCCTCCTTCTCCCTCTCCTGATTGGCCATTTTTGCTCAGTGTTGTCAGCAAAATGTTTGTATAGTTGCTCCTGGCTTGTTTGCTGTGCTCCCTGCCTCTCAAACAGCCTCAGGTTCAGTGCAGCTGCATGGGTGTGGCCACTTCCTGGTTGTGGGGTAATGAGGAAGCACAGGATTGGCTGATTCGACAATTACCGTTTTTTAAATTACCGATTCGCTATTTACCGAATCGGTATTAAGGAATCGGTAAATATTTTTACCGATTCATTCCGATTCGTTAATTTTTACCGATTATTACCGATTCGGTAAAATGTTACCGATTATTACCGATTCGGTAAAATGTTACCGATTATTACCGATTCGGTAATTTTTACCGATTTTTTACGTACATCTGAAATACCGAGTTCTTAATAGCGATTCGGTAAAATTTGCTATTAAGGAATCGGTATTTCAGAATTACCTACATCTGGCCCTTTGTCCTTTGCGAGGCTCTTGATTGCAAAGGAGCCTGCCAGCATCTCTAAGCAGTTTATGTGCAATCTCGACTCCTCGAGAGACCATGTACCTCCAGTCGATATTGTACCACAACGGGCGCCCCAACCCGACAGACTTGCATCGGAATCTAACACAAGATCTGGGGCCGAAGCGAAGATTGTTCGCCCGTTCCACGCATCTAAATGGTCTATCCACCATTGAAGTTCTAGGCGAGACTCCTGGTCTAAAGAGATGAGATCGTAATAAGCCAGGCCTTGACGCAGATGTCGAATTTTTAGACGCTGGAGGGCACGATAGTGAAGAGGCCCTGGAAAGATCGCCTGAATGGAGGCGGAAAGCAGACCTACAATCCTTGCGAGAGATCTGAGGGAGACCAGTGAGGTCCGAAGCACCTGGGAGATTTCTGACTTTATAGCGGAAACTTTTGACTGAGGAAGATGAAGAGAAGCAGTGGAAGAATCCACGAGAAAACCTTAGAAATCGATGCGCTGAGAAGGAATGAGCATGGATTTTTCGGGATTTAGAATGAAACCCAGGTCTAGAAGGAGAGATCGAGTGATGCTCAAATGGGACAACAGAATTTGCTTGTCCAAGTTCATTATCAAAATGTCGTCGAGATAGATAATTAATCTGATCCCGAGGGACCTCAGATACGTCACCACCGGTTTTATGATCTTTGTAAAGCACCATGGTGCTGACGACAGGCCGAAGGGAAGGGATCGAAACCGATAGGTTACTCCTAGCCATTGATATTGAAGAAATTTTGTGTGAGCGGAATGAATTGGAATCGTAAGGTACGCGTCTTGTAAATCTATTCTGACCATCCAATCGTTTAAACGAAGAGCATCTCTGAGATGGATAATGGTTTCCATTTTGAAATGGCGATAAACCACAAATTGATTGAACCACTTCAGATTTATGACGGGACGCATTTTCTTGTTCTTTTTGCGCACAAGGAAGATGGAACTGAGGAACCCTGAATGATCTAGAGGAGCAATCTGAATTGCCTGTTTGTGGAGAAGGGATTGAACCTCTATTGAAATTAGATTTGCCATGTCGGAAGAGAAGACGAGAGGCGGAGGGAAAACTGTTTGGAAGGGTGGAGCGTAAAACTCTATAAGATAACCTTGGATAGAGTTCAGAACCCAAGGATCTGCGGTCAGAGTTCGCCATTTTTGAATGAATAGTCTTAAACGACCCCCAACCGGGGGAGGATCTGAGGGACTTACCTTGTTGGGAATTGCTGCGGAAGTTCTTCTGTCCCCGACCTCTGAAACCTAGACCTCTTTGGGGGTAGAAATGGGGTTTGTAGTCTTGATAGTTGGAGCTTAAAGATCCTCTGGAGCCTTGATTCTGATAGGAACGGCCGGCAAAGCGACCCCTGCCTCTGCCGGCCCGTCCAAAAACCCGAGGAGAAAAAACTTTCTTGATGGAGTGTTGGGCTTTATCAAGAGAAGCAAAAGTGGTGACGAACTTGTTTAAGTCTTTGACCAAAGAATCACCAAACAAAAGGCTGTCGGCCTTAATTCCAGGGTCGAGGGTAGACAAATTAGCCAATTTGCGGTCAAGTTTAATAAGGAGACCTTTGCGGCGTTCATGAATAATTGCCGAGTTGGCATTTCCTAGGAGACAAAAGGCCCTTTGCACCCATAAGGAGATATCCTGTGGATCCAAATCTGTGCCGTCCAAACGAGCAGATTCCGCCAAATCAAAAATGCGAGCAAGGGGCCCTACGACGTCCAATAACTTGTCTTGACAAGTGGACCAGGCCTTATCCACCCCTTTACGGGGATCCTTGCCAAACTTGGAAAAGAAAGTTAATAAAGGCTGATCAATAGTCGGAGCGATTGTACTATTAGAAGCCAGAGAAGGCTTAGGGCATTCCAACTTCAATTTGGACCTGGTGGATTTATCCAAAGGGAGACGAAGTCTAGCAGAAATGTAATCACCAACGTGAGAAGCCGGGAACCACTCCGTGGAGTTTGGATGGCGAATAGAAGAAGGGTCAAACATAGGAGTACCCTCAGAGTCCAAAACAGGTGTGGAGGAAAAAGAGTCAGATTTCAATTATTTAGGTGGAGGAGAAGGAGGATCGGTGACATCAAAAAGGTCAAACAAATCATCAGCGCCATTCATATCATCGTCTGTGTCCAAAATATGGGAAATTACAAGTTTTTTAGGTACCTCCACATTTTTTGACTTAACTTTACATTTACCATCTGAAACAGAATTCCCCTCCTTGGTAGGAGGCCTGGGAGGCACCACGTCCTCAACCCTGCGCGAGGAAACCTCGCTAACCATGCTTGATGTATCAGGAAAATCATGTTTAATATTGGAGGGTACCAATTTCCTCTTTCTGCTATCCCCCGCAGAATGGACCAAAGCTTTGGACATCAGATACAGCATAGAATTTTCCATGGTTTTGGAAAAGCGTTTCATAGAGGCTTCCACCGCATGCTCTACAGATGAATTAATAAAGACATTCAAATCATTTTTGAAGGCTTCCCCTTCATCATTCTGCATATCTGAGCCGGGAGAGCTGTCAATCTCCATTTTAAAGATATGAGGTTAGAAAGTGCAGGAGCAAAAGGGTTAACGAAACCCAAAGCTCAGGACCGCCTTTGGGCGTCAAAACACTGAGAAAGGGAAGGAAAACCACTCCCACTGGGCGGAGCACGACCGGAGAACAGGAGGACAGAGCTCCGTGGAGGAAACGAGGAAAAACAAAGTCCGGCAGTCCAGGAGTTAGCAGCCCACCGAGGTGAGGGGAAACAAGTAAACTGCAGAAACGGCCACCGCGCGACGCTTTGAAGCAACCGTCAATGCGCGCGAGCGGCGAAGAGAGAGAGAGAGAGCAATTATGGGCACCTGCCGGAGAGCGCAACAGCGGGGCACAGAGTCTGAAAGACAGTCGACTGAATCTTAACAGTGCTTAACAATAAACTATTTAATAAACAATACAAATGAAATATGCGCACTTGAAACAATTCCCAAAATAAGGAAGAGAGGTACTAATCTGACTGCGAGCAGCAAGAAAAGAGGGCTGTTCGCAGTCAGAGCTATCGTTATACTTGGGACTGCTCATTCATTGGTTACTGTTGTTGATTCTATTTGTTCCCATTGGTCAGCCGTTTGCTTGGCCTTCTGGGAACTGTAGTTTTTAGTGCTTATCTTGGCTGCTATTGGAATAAATGCAAGATTAGAAATATGAGCCTCCGGTCTTGCCATAAAATTACTTTTTATTTACACATATTCACACTGGTCAAAAAGTTTTTGGGATGTGATCAATGGGGATCATGCTTGCGACTTCGCAATTTCAGAGGTGAGGATCGCTGTGAGGGATCATTTCTGGCTTGTCGCCGAAGTGCAGGTGGGTATTTCGCATGTGCCTGTACAGGGTGAAGTTCATGTGCAGGAGCGGATGGTGTATGTACAGTTGGTGTTTGTGTGTGGACAGGGGCTGTTTGTGCAGGTATTGGTACTGCCTGTTCAGGGGGTGGTGGTGGATGTACAGGTGGTGTGAGTGCCTGTTCAGGGCGTGGTGATGGGTGTGTACCCTTGCTGTGGTCCTGTGCAGTTTGTGGTACAGGTGTGTGGGTGTGATGTGCTGCAGGCAGATGTGATGGCTCCCCTCCCTGCGTTGACCGTGAAGGGAGACTTTGGATCACTTTCATCATGCCCTCCATCATCTTCATGGCCAAGGCATGGTGTCTAAACTCTCTTCCCTTTGGATAGATATCATGTCTCTGATATTCTTGGACATGTCTTGCCAAGATCTATCCATCCTATCCAAAACATGGGTCAGTCTGTCCACCACCTGAGGGATTTGGCACATGTCCTGCAGGGCCTCAGACATCTCTGAGAGGGTAGCCCCTATGGCATGAATGTCCTGCCTCACATCTGCCTACTGTTTGAAGAAGTCCTGCTCCCACTGGCCACCATGGCCAGGTGCAGGCCCTCTCTGCAGGAGTCGGCCATGGATGAGGCCGCCAGGTCCAACAGCAGGGGGGGAGGGTGGCAGGTGGAAGCCTGTGGACAGGAGAATGGTGCCCAAGGATACCTGCACCACAACAGGGTTTGTACTTCCCTCAGATGGTGGAGAGAATGCCTGGGATACACTGAATAGGGAGAAGTGTGTAGGGGAACCACTACGTCTGTCCCGGATGTGAGGGCTGTGAGGGAGTGATGTCTGTGTTGGGGTGTGTGTGAGCTCTGGCTGGTTAGCTCTATGCTGGAGACAGGCAATCTTTCATTTTGGAGGAGGCTGAGGCACTTTGCTGGGCGGAGGGTGTGAGGCCTTGCAAAATGTGGGCGATGTGGGAAAATTTCTGTCCATGGCATCAGAATCTTCATCCTCTGAGAGTATGAACAGATAGTCACCATCATCGTCCAATCCTTCATCCTCCTCAGGTACTTCCTCCTCCTCCTCTTGCGCAGTACTTGCAGCCGACATTACTGCCTGGAGGAGCAGTGGAGTTTCCCCTTTGATTGCCCATTGCCCAACACTGGTGGAAGGTCCATCCTCCTCATCGTCATCATCACCTGGAACACAGAGGTTGCAACAGGATAAGTAATTGACCTAGTATAAGATGTGGTGCAACACAAGGGTTGGTTCTACTGTACTTTGCATCAACAGATGACACACATGTGACCTGGTTTGGGTACCCCTACAAGTGACAGCTCACACCATAGCACTGAGGTGTTAAATGCAGATGTACATTGCACAAGCAAACTCACCAGCTCCAGCCACAGCTTTGTGTCCCTTTGCGATCCCCCCTGATGTCAACTGCTGAACCATGCTCCTCATAGGTTTTGTTGACGAAGCGGTCCCCGATCCAGCAGCTGTAGAGGGAAGTGGCACCATTCTCAATTATCTGCATTACTAATTAACAAACAGGCACATGTGACACTTATGATATGTATGTAACTTTGTAAACACCGACTGCAGGTTCTATGCAGAAGGGGATTTTGATCTTTATCATGGTCTAGATAGGGAAACACTTCACGCCACAATTACCTGACGGACAGGTGCAAGAGGGTTTCACTGCTGCAGCCAGGATGTCTTGCATTCCCCGGGATGGTGTTGTACGCTGAACTGGTGTCATCCTGTCAGCAGCTGTGATGAGACATACATGTCCATATTTCAGTACACCAGATGGTAGCTATGGGCTAACATGTATATGTCATTCTCAATGACCATTGATAGGATATTCCTTGTCAATGTGCAGCATGTTTACCTCATGGACTTTACATGTGGGCCCCTGCTCACATGCAGCAATTGCTGGCTGTTACCACCACACAGCACTGACATCGATGAGATGACACATCAACAGTCAAACGTGCATGAGAAGGTTAATGATATTTGAAGGAAGGGAAGAAATAATCAGGACGCCACCGCATTACATTGATTACACCTTCACCGTTAAGACTAACATGTCTCATGAGTATGATGTTGTCTGTTGACAAGTAGATACATTTTATTGCATGATTAATAAAAATCTTACAATTAGAACAATCTTTAAAACACACCGATTAAAATTTAACAAACAAAATAAATCTAAAATTCCTAATAATCTCAAAATAATTTTCTCAAAAGGTCCCAGAAGATAATTTATAAACATTAAATCAGTCCATCATTTTTCCAAGGCTTAATATGGATAGTAGCAATTATTATTTCATTACTTGTGTGCAAATTCATTTATATAGTACGAAATTTATCCCTAATTATTTTAAACTTCCAGATTTACTGGGCTCAACTCACAAGCATCCAGTTTCTTTTTTGCAAGTATCAAAAATTTAGTAAAATTGGCGTTCATTTTAATATCCGTTGGTCTAAAACAAACTACCATAGCATGTCTACATGTACGAACACCTCTGTCAATGAAGCAGTTTTTCAGATATTGTTTTCTTTCCGCCATCATTACTGCACATATACAGACCAAATGAATAATATTTTCATCCCATAGCTTGCATAGTCTGCAGGGAGTCGGCATAGATGGTCTCAGCCAAGGCATTGCATGTTTTAAGCCTGGTAAGTTGCCGAATCTTGCTTTCATAAATATGTTTTTGGTTTCTACTGACCATGGTATTTCTAAATAAGGTTGCACAATAAGACTTGTATATTCCTGCACCAACATCCATGCATGAGATCGCTTAATAAACAGTTCTTTGTCTTTCAACAGGGATAGATGTTTTACTGATTTATTAATTATTTTCTTAAAACTTTGTGCAATTAAGGACATTTCCCAGATCTCAACAATTGACAGTTCTTCGAGAGCCTTTTGCAGATATTTATAGAAAGACAATTTTTCGTTCTGTTGCATCTCTTGCCACAGTAGACCGCACATTGGATTATTAATATTAGTTTTGATTTGTTTCCAAGTCATAACATACTGACCCATTCTTGCATGTTGTTGATTGCAGAAGCCAAATTCCAGCCTGATCTGAGCAGGCGATACATTGAGTGGAAGTCGAAACAAGTGTTTAAAAGTTTTTGTGATAGCATTATTTAGTAATGTAGAATCCAAACCACGAAGAATTTCACTTCCATAGGTAAGGCTAGGGAACAATTTCGCTTTTATTACTTTTAATAATGGGGTATAAGTTGGATCTCCAAAGGAGCTGTAAAGTAAGCGAAAGGCCCCTTGTAAACATTTGGCTCTTTTCTTCATCTCTGTTTTATGGTATGAGAAGGATCCATTCTCATCAAACAGTATGCCAAGATATTTATAGCATTGAACTTTTTCTAGCTCCCGCTTTTGGAGGTACCATTTATATTTACTGCGCTTCATTTTCTTGGTGCTGACTTCCATTACTTTTGTTTTTGTTTCATTTATTGTCATTTTATTCTCAATTGAATACATCGATGTTTTGTTTATTAATCGCTGCAGCCCTATCCTTGTTTGACTTAGCAGGACGACGTCATCAGCATATAGTAAATTCGATATTTGTTTCTCTGCCAGCTTTGGTGAGTCTGCTAACTCATTGTTCATTGCAGGCGTAAAATCAGATAAAAATAAATTAAATAGATACGGAGCTAAAACACACCCTTGCTTTAAGCCTTGAGTTGTATTAATTTTCCTAGAAAGCCTTGAGCCATTCCCAAGTCGGACTCTTGTCCAGGTTTCAGTATATAACAATTGAATTGCATTTAAAAGGCAGGGACTAATACCATAATGATCCAATTTCCTCCATAAAATTTGCCTATCCACACAGTCAAAGGCCGCTTTAAAATCGACAAAACATAAATATAATGATTGTTTTTTTATTTTATATTTTTCCATTAGTATTCCCAGTGTTAAAATTTTCGTTGCCGTCCCTTGTCCTTGTACAAAACCCGATTGGTTCGGCGGAATTAAATGCTTGTCATTTGCCCAGTCGATTAACTCTTTAAGGAGAATTGATGCAAAAAGTTTAGCTTCAATATCTTGGAGCGTGATTAGTCTATAGTTGGCTGGAAGAGACCAATCCCCACTTTTATAAATAGGAGAAATTGGAGATCCCTTCCAAGACTCTGGGACTGATCTTGATTGCAGAGCGTGATTAAATACTGGTGTTAAATAGGTCGACCAATATAATGCTTTCTCCTTATAAAACTCAGCGGGAATCCCATTTGGGCCAGGGGCACCATTGGATCTCTGTTTCTTTATAAGTTTGCATACTTGGTTTTCCGTTATCATTATTGTATTAGTATTCTTTTCTTCTCCTACTCCATATATACTACAATTAGTAGAGTTCATAACCATGTCTGGAATAGGATTCAAGTGCATATCTAAAAACGTAACCCATTCAGATTCAGTTACTGTTGAAGAAGTAGATTTCCTACTAGCTCTATTCAATTTGTTAACTAAAACCCAGAAGTCTCTTGTATTACTCCTTTTACAAGTATATAAAGCTTTAGCCCATAACAATTGTTTTACTTGCATTTTATCCTCCCAGATCAATTTCCTTACTTCTGCATTTATCCTTTAAAATTTTTCTCTATGAATTTGATTACCTGGGTACTTCTTTACCAATCTTAGGGTTCTATTGCGTTCTTTTTTTAATAAATGACATTCAGACGATATTTTAACCATTGAACATGATGCTTTTTTTCTCCACTGCCCTTTATTACCATCTTTTTGAGACTGACTGGAAGTTAATTCCTTTATAAAGAGGGACCATTTTTCAATAGCATTGGAAAAATCTCCTTCAAAGTATGACTCAACAATTGCTTGTGCACTAATTGTGATCGAATCTTTGATGTTTTCCGACCAATAAAGTTTCTTGTAATTTACTGTTACTATTTCTCCCGGAAGTGTCATATAGTTTTCATATCTTAACCCGTTTAAGTTTAACTCTATTATTTGCTGATCGTGGTCACTTCTTTCCGTTCCCTCTATCTGGTAAGACAGAATTTTGTGGAATAAGTTCAACGATGCTATGGTGTAATCTATTCTGGACCTATAATCACCTGCTTGATACGTCCATGCAGGTGGCGAATCTTGCGGAATTCGCCCATTTAGCACCCTTAAGCCTATAGTTTCTAATTCTTTTACAAAAGTCTTACCCGTTTTTTCATTCTTTCGTTCCTTCAAATCCATTGTAAGTGAAAAACTGGGGATTGACCATAAGTAATTCTGTTGTTGTATTTCAGCATCTCTAACATAAGACCACAACATATTCATGTTAAAGTCACCAGTAATGATGATCTCGGGTTGGATGTCATTGTCCAATTGCTGCAATATCATAATTATCAAACAGTTAGCCATTGTTCTTCGTGAACCGGTATCAGGGTGAATATATACGTTAATTATTACAAGAGATTTGATTATATTTTGTTGCTTGTAACGTATTTTGACAATTAAACAATCCTTTAGACTTTGCACATCCATTTCACTTTCCATATTTAGTTCAATTGATATGAAAATAGCCAAACCCCCACAGGATCTGCCATAATTGCTTGTTTTCTTGGCCAACGAATAGTAGCCCTTATAACCTTCTAACCTGAAAGGAACTAAAGCCCAAGTCTCTTGTAGGCAAATGATTTGAAAACAGCACAGGGAGGGTAATTGCTTGTTCTGAATCTTTGCTTGAATACCATTTATGTTCCAAGTACATATTCTAATCCTCTCATTCATGATTGTTGACCCCCTTAAAGGAACGTCGGTTGGAGTGTGTCAATCCTGCCTGACATTATGTAAAGCTGCTGTTAGCCAACCCAATTTTACAGTATCTAATGAATCTCCTTTATTCTCCTCTAATGATCTTAATCCATTGGTCATACCTATGGGATTTTTTTAGTATTTCTTATTATTATCTGTTCTTGTTTGCTTCTTATTTTGTAATTTTGATGAAACAAAAGGGCTAGGATAGGAGGGTTGGAGGGGGGTTGTTATTTTTATTCCCCAATACAGAAAAAGATTATGTTCTTGTATAATAAGACTAGCAGCAGTAGATGTTGTCCAGGTTGCTAATGTTGATTCTTGATTATTGTTATTGATTACGAGAAATTCAATTGATTCTATGTCAGTACATCTAATTTTCTCCAATGAAGGTACTGCATTACACAATTTTAATATGTTTCCTCGGTTCAAGATATCATTATTACCCCTAGATTTATATTCAGGCGTAAAAATTACCTGCATTGCTCCCTCTTTTTGATCAGGATTGTTTAGTTTAATTTGTTGCAAGCTATTTTCGTCTTTTTCTTGAGCGTACTCAGTTAACTTCCCATTGTGATTACTTACAGCCTGAGGCCAAGATTGTTGGTGTTTATGTAACTGCTTTCTCTCAATTCCCAGATCTTGTGGTGATTTATTATCCTTCCAGTTTTCTAACAAATCTCTATTCACTTCAGCCACTCTAGTGATCTCGCTCTTTGCTCTTTTCGTTTCCAATTGTGGTAGCTTACTTTTCACCTGTTCTTTACTTTCCTCCACTTGCAGCATTCCTGAGGGCTGATTTTTTTCATTATCTATCTGTTTTGTACTATCAGTTTGCTTGTTTATGCTATTAATTTTTATAACTGTTTGTACTTCCGATAGATTTTTATTGAATAAAGGGTAGAAGGGTTTTGTTGGTAACATTTCTTTGACTTCTTCTTCACAATTTAATATTTGTTCGTGGTTATTTCCACTATTCGGTCTCACTACATCCAAGGCAATTGCATTTTTTATAATTTTAGAGACTTTATTTCTCGCTTTCCGTTGTTTTTTTCTCTGTCTTTTGGATAGATGAACTTCTGGTAAAGCGTCTATAGATGTTGATTGTGACGAGCATAGGTTTTTCACTTCTTGATCATTCGTTTTATCAACTGTTTTTTCTTTAACGACAATATTGTCTTTACATTTCATCATATCTTTAAAGGAGCAATCACTCTGGCTGGCTTGAATTCCAACATTAAATAAATTTCCTTTTACATCGTCAATTATTGTTTTTAAAACATCAGGAATGGTGGCCAGTTTGTTAATTAGTGGGGCACAACTACACTCTGCATACGTGGATATTGGTTGGGTTTGTGTCCTTATTATTAGATTGTTTAATGTTGAGATCTTCTGTTCTATTCCGGCTACGGAGGATGCCATAGCACTCAAGAGATCTATTTGCGCCTCCATTTTGTTGGACTGATATGTTAAAGCTTCCAAAGTTAATTGCGAGGTTTTAAAGAATAGATCCCAAATTGCTCCCGAGTTCCAACTTCCTGATACTTGAATTCCTGGGCTATGGTATTGCCCATTTATAGATGATTGATCCTTATACCCTTCTTTTACAGGCCCTTGGTGTTCGTGGCCCTCGTCACGTAAATTAATAAATTGTAGCCTACTATTCAGAGCATCTTTTTGATAAGGAGTGCTTCAACGCTGCAGAATTTCTGGGTTACTATTATATTCATCCATATTATTTTGAGACCTATTATTTTGTTTAAAATTCTCCTGATCCAACTTTTGAACAATATTTGTTGTAGACAGATTAAGATCCGGTTGTTGGTAGTTAGGTAGGGTATTGTCATCCCTTATAATTTTAACCCCATCAGTTCCTTCTTTTGGAGATTCTTGCTCGAGTTGATTTGTTTGAACCAGATTAAGTGGGTTCCCTAGACCATTAGCTTTTCTGATTTTTACTTGCACTTCAATTGGCATTGGCAGCCCGGTTGATAATAGTTGTTGAGTATCTCCCGTCATTTGACTCATGCAGTTTGGAACTCCTTGTTGCAAATAACCAGTAAGAGGAATAGTTAGCATCTCTAAATCCGTTATTTGACCCCAGTGGTTGCCTAGGTCCTTAGTTGAATTTGACCTTTGCTAAACCTCCACATCCAACTCAGGCTGTCCGGGTTCTCTTACTCCTTGCTTAGGGGATGGTATATTTGTTCCGCCCATTGGCTTAATTGGGGTTTGGAGACCACATGAGTTAGTTAGCAACGTTAGCATGGCACCAGTTGGATCTTTCATAAAGTCAAATTTTGATGGCGACTTTTCCGGTTTCCCAAATATATGGACCTTGGATGATTTAAGAGACTGGATATCACCTGCTTGTTTTATTTTGAATTTGTCTAGTATTGATATTTGTTGTATTTTTTTCTTCCTTTTAATAGGAGGGAAAGGTGGCCGCTCCTTTCCCGACCTCATAATACACACTTTCCAAGGTGAAGGTGTCTTTCCTCTTTAGAGAGTCAAGCAAGCAAGTGAAATAAATCTCAATATTGTCACCAATTCAATAAGGATATAGTATTAATATCCTATTCGCCAGCTCCAGCGCCAGGACCAATCACCAGATCTAATACCTCTTCCTCCACCAACCACCAACAGGTGCTTTAGTGGAAATTGGAGAGACAAAAGAGTATTGAATAATATAAAGCACACTACCAATTGTAGAAATTTGCGACTGTTTGTGGCAGTAATGGCAGAAAGTGTCCAATGGCAAGTGACTCCACAGACCAAGCAAGGGCCCACATTTACAGCGGGTACCCTTGCCCACTGATGGCGGCAACCCACCGCCGAAACACACCACAGCACAAGCCACAGTCTTCCAGCAACCGGCAGAAGCAATACCGGCACTTCAAAGAACCGCCTGATCACTGCTGACTCACTGCTGACTCACTGCTGGCTCAATGCTGGCTCAATGTGGGTTCCCCGTCAGCAGCGGCACTTACCCTTTATTGACTTCACCCCTTTCCGGGAAGATCAAAGAGGCACCGCCAGCGCCACCATACTGCCCCGCTGAAGACCGCGACACCCGCCAACCACGGGAACGTGGAGCGTGGAACGCGGTACTGCCGGAACGCGGTAATGCCGGCACTCCACTCAGCACTCCACCCGGTTCCAATGACTTCCTCTGAGAACCGCTCTCAAGCAGCTCAAGGCTCAATACGCACCCCTGCCTGTTTAGGCAAGTTTCTGCAGGGGTGATCTACTCGCTGCTCCGGACAATTTCGCAGTAGCCGCCGCCGCTGCTTCAGCCGCTTCAAACGCTTCCGCAGCTTGTCTTTTGACAAGTTGAAAGCAGTGTACATCCACAGGCTGACCAGTTTCACATTTGCACATCAGTTCAAAAATTGCATTGCAGAGTTCATATGTGAGATGTGCAATAGTCAGGTACATTTTGTGTGTCATTTATGCTTCCCTACCCATGAAGTCCCAAAGTTCATTTTGGAATGAGAGATCACACATTTGGTAGGTCCATCTGTAGTGTAGTTCCTATTTCCCTAATAGGCTCTGCGCATTGGAATAATATAACCTATAGGTTTGACATAGGACTAAGGTCGGTATGTCCCTATCGATTATATTAAACTTAATTACCTGTGCCAGCTAGCTCAGAGGCCACTAGAAACTCCTTGAGAACAAGAAGGGATTAGTTTCTGGCAACCGAAAAACATGACAACTTTGTTTCCCTTTAGAAGCGGAACATGTCTCAGAATCGTGGAAACAATAGATAACAGTTACACTCATTCAATCGTGTATGCTTAGTTTCTACAGAGTTACACAGAAAGGAAAGACGGGCGTTTCAATAAAAAGGGTTTTATTGAACAGTCTTGTTTCTCGTGTAAGAGATATGTGCTGTTATGATCACAAGACAGTATGCAAGATAAATAATGTACAGCGTAAGCAGTAGAAATAAATAATACTGCGCTAGCATTATCTTTTAGCATATATTCACGTACATAAATAACATGAGCTAAAAATGCGAGTACTCATACGATGCGTCTCTAAGCTACTTCTACCCCAATGTGCCTAACCTAGTCTAGGTGTAGGGAAGAGTAGAAGTAGGTGGAGTATTCTCTAGTATGGTAGACTAAGAGTATGTTAAGTCTAGTATGCCAAGAGTCCCTCTAGGATCTAGTCAGCTCCATACCTTGAGAATGAGAGAGGTGGGAATCTCCTGCCGGATCTTGGAACTCTAACACCCCGCGAAGGGAGTCAGAACACTGGAAGCTGGATTTGTCTGCGTGCAGGAATGACAGCGTCTTCTCAGTGCGTCAGGCTGGGATACGGGCTCCTCTGAAGTCGAGGTCTCCTCTAACTTGCTTGGGCAAGGGAAGGTATATTTATACCTGGTAGGTGTCGAGGAATGTTAGCATTGACGTGAAGTCGGAAAGAGGAAGTCGTCAGGAATGAACCCTTAAGGTATAACGGTTCATACATAATAGATGAGTTCTTGGAAAAATCAATAGTCCTGTGCTAGGGGAACTCCCGAAGCTTAAGGGTCTGGTTTCTAAGAACTCGTTGTGACGTTAGGGTGGACGGATGTCGGTGACCATGCCTGTATTTGGAGTGCACGGTTAATGCCTAAATAAGGACAGGGATTCTATGCCTATATAAGGGCAAGGCGAATTGTGCCTATATAAGGACATGATTCAGGAAAACCTATATACGGACCCCTAAAGCGGAATACAACACCCACTCCATCTTCGATTGAACGATAATACTAAATGCTAAACATTTTAAATGCTAAACATAAAATTGAGTACCACATATTGCTAAAAACATTTCTAAAAGCATTTTAAAAGAAGCTCAAAACTTATTGAAATGCAATAGGTACTGTACATTTAAAGCATTGATTTCATTCCAAGCATGTAACGGAAGTAAAATGCAACGAGAATGAAACAGTAATATATACATATGATGAAATGGTCAATTAGTTCTTAAAATCAAAGCCATTGCATATCATGGAAGTAAAATAAAATGTTAGACAAGTAAGGTGACAATGTGTCCCTGGAAGTATTCAAAGAAGTCCGTTTTATAAGACTAGTTCTACTGTAAGCAGATTGTTCATTTGCCATGTCATTTCAAAAATTTAAAAAGAAAAAAGTTCAATTCTGGGAAAAGTTCCAAGTTTGAAAAATATGAAGGCCAAATTTCATTGTTGCCCTGGTACACTGTGAGCCGAATCAAAGTCAGTGTAGGGGTCTGGCGTAAACATTAGATCATCTATGTCCGTAGCCAAAATATCATCCACCGAATTCGGTGACATTTGGAACACCTCGTTCAGAAGGTGAATTGCACAGAGATGAGAAACATCGCCTTCAGCAGAAGATGCAATGTTCGCGTCCGGTGTTACCTGTGTGCCCGTTGATCCATCTCGTACCTCAGCAGAAGCCGGAAGCGTCTGTGAGATCTCAATGAATGCCGCCATCAGGATTGGAAGCCTCTGGGGACAACACACAGCATGGGCCGTTATCGGGTCCAGCAGAGTATCGATATCCATTGGCATGACTGATGGGAGTGTTAGACAGGTGTCTAGCATGCATTCTTCACCGCAAAACAGGCAGCGTAGAACAGGTAAGATGCAATCTTGCCAGATTGGTCTGAATGACAGGAACCACGCTGTATTAAGTTCCCGTAGACGAGGCATGCCCAAAAGCTGTACTATTCGCTCACGGCATTTCCGTTCAAGGAGGGCTTTCTCCACATCGCTCGGAGTGTTGTTGGCGAAGAGGCTTGCCATAGCGTAGTCGGAGGAATAGAAACAGAATTCCTGCAACAAGTGCTAGAATTAACGGCACACCACCAAACACCGAATGTGCGAAGTTTGGGATGATTCCGAGGACAGCCTGGAAAGGTGCTAATAGTCCGGAACAGATGGTCTTAAATATATGTACAATTCCGCTTGTATCTGACATGTTAAAGATACGTCCTATCATTTCTACGAAATGTATAGGGCAGTTTGTACGAATTAAAGCTTGTATCTCAGCCGAAGTCCTTGCAACTTGTAGATCATAGGTTTCTTTGGCCGAGGTCAAAGGCACTGATTGTTGTATAAGCATGGCTTTCATTCTGCTTAAAGTATCAAATCGTATAAAAGAGACATTCAACGAAGGCCATAGAGGCGACTCCCTGACTGTGTCTATTGGGGCAAACAATACTTGCATACAGCAAGTGACCCTGGAGTTGACCGTTACTAGATATGGGATGCCTGGCAACATGCCATAGCAACTCTGATCATTCAACATGAGGTAACTCCCATTAGAAAGTTGTGCAAACGGATTAATCACAGCAGCTGGTGTACCCTGCTGGTGGCAGGACAAGTTTGCCACAGAACCATTACAAGCCCCGTGTAAAGAAATGTCCTGACAAATTAGTGAACCGCTCAGTGCATTTTCACAGTGTGTACCGCTTAGAAACACTTCACGATCCCCACTCCAATATCTATAGGTGTAAGGTAAATTCCAGGATGTCTTAATGTATTCTTTACCAAACCTTTCATATTTGCCTGCTTGCATCTGTTTAAGGCAATACTGAAACTGGAAAGTAGTCACAGGTAGACTAATTTTGCCATGAATAAGCCATTCTGTAGCTGGTTTTTCTGCCACTGTGAATGGTAATTTTTCAAGTTTTTCAATGCTCAGTACTTTATACTTTGCTCCCCTTTGTGCCAGTTCGATCTGTTTATCAGTTAGATTGTATTCTGCAAACAGAGCCGTCGTGTTGATAAAACGCCAAGGCACATAGCCCGCATGCAAAGATTGCAGCGTCCAGCTTAATAACATAATAGAACGTAATTGAGACTGGCCTTGCTGTAACATGGCTAAATCTTGTTCCAGTATGTCGATAGTAGAGGATACAATACTGTCCAATGAATACATTCTGGAGGACAAAGTTGTTAACCCATTGACGACCACAGAGAGAGTTTTCTCTAAATTAATACGATCAAGTTCACGTATTCGTTCTGCGGCCTCCATCTGTGACACCTTCCATGCTTCATTATAAGCAGCATAAATGCCGGCATATATGAAACGTTTTTGACGTGGTTTTCTTGGTCCAAGCAAGAATTCCCTAAGGTCTGCGTCTTCTTTAAGTAAAGATAAGTGTTGTTTCACATCCTTAAGTGTAGATTTTTGCAGCCAATCGAGGCATAATTTTCCTACACTGTATGTTGTTACTACCCCCGGATGCTGTCTTTGGACGTATCGTGGGTCTGGCCTATGAATAGTAAACCCCTGTGTTTTATTCAGGAATCTCCATTGACAGTTGTTTGTGTCTGTGGACCAGATCAACCATTTTCTCCAATCAGGATTTGTTCTGTTGAGTTGTAGTATTGTGTCAACTGTAACCGCTGCCTGTGTATTGTTATCACTTGCAGGTGTCGGTACAGAAGGATTTTTCATGTCTTTAATCTTGGCTAACCCAAGGCAAGACGTTTGTTGGACCGTGTCATTCAAAAACATTATTTGTTGAGGGACGATACAGGCTCTAAATAAAGCTTCTATCCCCTGCACTTGCCAATCTTTAGTACCCCAGACAGATTTTGTGTCTGTTGTGTCTTTCCATAAGTCGAAACCCTGTTTAGACAGTTGGGCAATAAAAGCTGCAGAGTAAATCTGTTTTGTATTTGTTAACATAATTTTCAGTCCTGTTTTGTTTACATTTCTATAGTAAAATGTTTCTGGATCAGATGTATTGTATCCTGAAAAATATGGAAACTTTTTAGCAAATGTTTTTGAACTACCTTTTGGTGGTGTAGGACAATGCTCCCATTGGTTAAACATAAACACATTTCTAGGGGTTGCAGATTTGTGCAAAAAATGATGACCATAGTGGTTATAGCAATACAGCTGTTCATAGTCTGATGAACCCTCTAAATATTCATTATTAGAAAATGCAGCAGATTTTTCTAGGTCAAACATCATATCATTTACACTTTCAAAGTCCCAATCATCAGAAAAGGTACTGGATGAAACAAAATCACTTAGTGAGATCTTAAATAAATGTGGAATGTTCAAATGTTCCGTCGGGCCAAAAATATCGAAATCCGTTTTGTCCCACACTATACCATCCTGTATAGGAACGGCTGTGATGTTCACTGCAGACAAGTCTCTTGTTTCACGATGGGATGATTTGTGAGGTTTCAAAAGTAAATTCACTTCTTTTCTTTCAATGTCCAAATGGATGTATCTCCCATTTATAAGCACGCTCATAGTCATAACCAAAGCTAGCCAAAGCAGGAAGAAAAATATTCCAGAAATAACCCAAAGTTCAATCCATGGTGAAACTAGATAAGTCTTTTTCAAAAAATGCAAAAAGTCTTGTACTTGCTGTTTAAAAGTTTTTGATGCTGGCGACGTCTCGGGCTCACTCGGATCCTCAGAAAATGTATCAAAGTTAATGAAGTAGCCAGAAGCAGTTCTGTCAATTGTTGGAATTGCATCAGGATTTGTAGAAATCGCTGGGACCAATTGATCACTTGTTACATTGGTGTAGACAGGTGTATTTGGACGAACTGTTACTTGTGTTTCAAGAGGGATGAGTTCCATAGCATTGTTGCTCAGTCCTTCATCTGTTACTGCTGAAGTCTCGATGGTGATCAGTCTTTCAGTCTGAACCTCTTGGATAGTAGCGAGAGGAGTGTGTCTGCTACTAGGTCGGAGTCCACGAGGCCTACTATTTAGTATTGGCCACATACTGTGGTTTGATGAGGTCGATGGACACAAATCTTTTCTCCTTTCTTCCAGCAAGGGGCGGCAGAAGTACTGTTCTTGTTCCGTGTACGGCTAGGACAGGTACTGGTTGTCTGTAAGAAGGTCCAAATTCCTTCTTGTCCGCAATTTTCTCTCTGACTAGATCCCCAACTTTTGGAATCCAGACAGGCCTTGCTGGGACCGCCGGTTTTTCCCCAGTGGTGGTTGGCTGCAGGAATACGTTGCTTTGTTTCGTTCTTAGTTCGTTTAAGTCCTGTAAAACAGCCAAACGATCTTTGATATCAAAGGGTTTATTTTGCACCACTGTGCCACTGCTTTCCAGATCTGGCACCCACATTCTTGTCCCAAATAGGACCTCATATGGAGTGACCCCCCCTAGAGAACTTCTTGGCAAGTTGTTTAATGAGCGTTGGACCCCATATAGATGTTTGACCCACCCATCACCCGAACCTAATACCCTAGCTGTTATAGACTGCTTTATGTCCCAGTTTTTCCTTTCCACAACAGAATTTCCCTCAGGATGAAACGGAGAGGAGTACCGCAATGCAATGCCCAGACTGGCCATGGCATCTTTGTAAGCCCGAGAGCTAAACGCAGGGCCTTGGTCAGAATGTAGCGTGCCTATTGCGTATGTGCCGATAAAGACTCGCAAATCTTTTATAACAGTTCGAGCGTCAGCCGAGCGCTGAGGCCATATCCATAGGAACCTTGATTCAGTATTTGTGGGAATGCATTTGTCCAGATGGACGCCTGCGCATAGATAGTCTAATGCTGTCTAACAATGGTGTCTGTACTGGGCAGCTACATTCGTAGCATGGTGTCTGGTGGCTTTCTCGCTGTAATTTACAGTCTAAGCAGTTATTGATGAATATGTGTATTTCTGTATTCATTCCAGGCCACCAGTACATCTCTTTTAATGTCAATATTGTTTTAGAGATCCCTTGATGTGACAGACCCTCCCCCAAATGTATTTCATAAATCAAAGCTGCTCTACGTTCCATGTTTGGAATTACCCTATCCCCCACTCCAGGGATTTGAGCAAAAGGAACGTTGTTCGCATCAATTACATAAGAGTACTTGAGTGGAAACTTTTTTGGTAACGCTGCACCACTGCCTTTGCTCGTAGCATTGACAGCCAACATTATCTCACTGTCTATTTTTGTTTTTGAACGAGTGATCGCAGCTACGGAAGCCGTCTGAACAGCCCCCTTTGCGGCTTCGTCAGCCAATGAATTCCCTGCAACGTGAACGCCATCAAGTTGATGACTCAGTGTGTGTATCACGTGAGCCTTTGGTAGTTCGCTTTTTAACTGAACTACTTGTTCCCAAAGCGTTTTATGCTTTATTGTGCCACCTTTTGCATCTTTGAACCCGTTTTCAAGCCAAGTTTGTATATATTCATTATACGACTGCACACAGTAGAAAGAATCGCACACTATTAGTGTGGGGAATTCTCGATCTGTACTTTCAAGTGCCAGTTTGAATGCTTGTAGTTCAGCTCGCTGAGCTGTGCAATCTCCTAGAGACTGAGTTTTTGTGACCATAGGTCTGAATTTGCCATCGCGCATGCGACCTTTAACGATTGCGCACGCTGCACTGTAAGCTTGCTTACTCCCTGTTGCGGGTTGTGCGGATCCGTCAGTGTAAATTATGAATTCGTACTGATCGAGAGGCAGAATCTCAGTAGGCAGAGGACATTCATGTTCATACTGCAGGAATGCTTGTGTTTTTAGATCAGGATCAAAAACATATTCAACATCTGTTGCAGCAAGAGAATTAACCCATTGTATCCATCTAGGATGTAATGCTTTAGCATTTGGAATGCTTGCTTTTGTTACCGCCTCTAAGGCCGGTACAGGGGTTACGACAATAATGCGTTTCCCTTGGGCTAGAGCTCTTTCTTTTGCTACAGCGGTTTGAACTGCTGTCAGAATTTTTTCTGTTGAAGTGAAGCGCATTTCTGCTGGTGTATACAAGTGTGATTTGTATGCAATTGGTACTTTTTCACCCTCATTAAATGTTAAGTAGGTGAATCCGCATTGACCCAATATTATTCGGATCACTAAATTGTGTTGACTTACGCGTGTTTGTAAGTGATTTGTTGCTAACATGTTAGCCTGGAGTGAACGCAAGATTTCTGTGTGTTCCTGTGTCCAGTTTTTGATTGAAAAATCAGGTTTGATTAATGCGTAGAGAGGTTTAACCCTTTCTCCGTAATTTAGAATGCAAGTTCTTCCAAAATTTAGGAAACCCAGGATGGATTGTAAAACTTTCAGCGTCTTTGGAGGTTGGAGCAGCGCACACCTTTCTAAAAAGTTGGCTGCCAAGCTCTTGCCTTCACTTGAAAGCTCATATCCTAGAAACCTTTGTCCAGGTCATCGTCTGTCAGATAGATGTCATCGACATAGGACAATGCCTCATTGTCATAAATTTGTAGTAACTCCGTTACTCTCGCTGAGAATAACCCCGGGCTGTTCTTGAACCCTTGTGGGAGTCGACAAAATTGATGCTGGGTCCCCATTATTGAGAAAGCTGTTAAGTACCTGCTTCCAGGTGCTATGTTTTGACAAAAGAAACCATTTGAGATATCCAATGTGGTTTTGTATTTTTTACGCACAATGTTATTCATTAATGCTGTACTATGTGCATTTTGCACTGCAAATGTTTTAGAACAAGTATTTAAGTGTCTGTAATCCAAAACTAGACGATATGTATTGTCTGGTTTGGAGACAGGAAACAAAGGATTGTTCATTGAAGAGGTGCATGTTTCAATCACCCCCTGGTATTCAAGTTGATCTAAGATCTCCCTGACCTGTTTTTTAGCTTCTTGCTTTATTGGGTACTGCCTTTGTGCAGTAGGTTCATTTTTCAGATGTATTTTATGGTGAGGTGAATCCTCATCCCATCCTACATGATTTTTGAATAATGCTGGGGCCTGGGCAACTGCCCATTTCCTGGCATAAGTATATTTTAGGTGAATTGGAATATGGTTAGAGAATGCAGGCATAATAATGTCCTCGCCATGTGGGCACTCCCTGACAAATTTTGGTGGCCAGTCTTTTTCTGCTAGAAGTATGTCATAGCCCCTTGAAAGTTTTTCCCAAAAAAGTGCTTTCACCTGTCTAAGTATGTCTCCCTCCATCCGGAGTGTTATTTCATATAACTTTTGTGGAGTACTAACCCTGGTGTCTACAGTCTCAACTGTAATGTACTCATTCAAGTCCACTATCTCCAGAAGTTCCTTCAGGTTCTGGCGAGCTATTGTGACTTCTGCTGCACTGTCCAGCCTTGTCTGAGCCCATTCTCCGTTCTTGAGTTGTGTTCTCAGTATCCTCGGCATGTCTAATCTTCAGACCTGCTACCTTCTTCTTTGAGAATTGAGGTTTTGATTTATTTTTCGGAACGTGTTTGTCGTCTTTCGATTTCACGCGTTCTTCTCTATGTTCTGACCGTCCTCTTCTTTCCGATGTCTGTGACGAGATCTGAAAGGTACGAGAGGAACGTGTATCAGTATCTTGATACCTGTCAGGCTTTTTCAAATTATCCCTATTCCTGAGGTTATACCTCCTTTCAGAGGGCTCCTTTTGAGGAGACCTACCTCGGGATTGAGAACGTTTCTCTGAATTATTTTTATTAGTTTCCCACTTCTTTTTAGAAGATGTAGGAGTTTGTTTAATAGAGTCCTTCTCAGGACTTTCGGATAGTTTCGGCTTCACTGGTCTTCCACCCAAACTATCTCTGCCTAATTCTGCATATGATTGATCTATTATTCTGGGTAGCTCAGTTTGATGTTCTGTAACATCGAAGTCCCTTAATCGTTGGCGGATCGCCACTGCTGCTGCCTCTCCTTTAATATTAGATAATATTATTGTTGAGACCTGGTCGAAATTTTTCAGTAATTTCATACCTAAATTTAGAGCAGGCTCTGCCCCATATTCGTTTTGAATTTGTTTCAGGACATCTGGTATTACTGCAATTGACGGAATACCATGTGTTTTAGTATAGATGGCAGCAAAGACTGAGCCCCAAGTGGTGCAGTCTTCCAGTTGTGGTGTGATCCCCATCGGTAAACAGATGGTTAGGATTCTGTGTTTCTCATACGGGCTAGTATTTGGAAATACTGCTTCGATTTGAGTAATTTTTTGAGCTATCCTGAATGGAATTTGCTCACGTTTTGTGGGCATTTTTCCCATGACTGCATATAGAGTCTGTGGTGTAATTTTTAGTGTATTCCCCTGTTGAGGAGTAACCCTGGGCGGTGAACTACGCTACGCTCGCGGAGTTTGCGTAGTTTTGGTAACTTAGCGATTCGCGTAGAACGCGAAGTTACCGTGCACTACGCAATTTGTGGCGTAGCGTAGCTGTTTTTCTTCTTCGCGCGCTCACTATACGTTCTCGCGCGCGTGGTAACGACCTACCGTGATTCTGCGTTTGCCGACGCGACTTCCTATCCGTTCGCGGGCGCCACGAGATTTGGAATCCGGCCTCACGATCCCGCGAGAGTGTGCGAACGCGAACACGTCATTCGGACGCGCGATCTGACTTCCGGCAGCAGTGTTGGTAAGATCGCGATCCCGAACACGAAGAAACTACAATCTGGTGAAGAATATCTCTCGAGCATCATAAAACCTTCTCGAAAATGATGGTTTTGCTCCAACAAACTCCTCAGATTGTGATTTGGCTGTAGTTTTTTGTGCAGGGAGTCCTTTTTCTTTCTTTACTTTTTTTTCCAAGCGGAAGGAAGTGCCCCTGATTCTCAAACTTCCTGTTCCTGTCCAGCAGGCTCCTCCCAGTGCTTTGTCCATGTGCTGTTCACTTTCATTTGGATTTGGAGCTGGAAGGATCACTTTTTGTGTCTGTCTGCTGCATCATATCATTGGATTGGATTTGAGGACTTTTGGATTTTAGATTTTACAAGTAAGTTGGAGAATTGGTGTACTTGTTTGTTTGATTGGGGCTTGTTTGTACCTACATTTTTTGGGGGATTTCCATCGTTTTTAAAATTTATTGTTGTGGCCTGTAGTTTCGGCAGGGGCCTAGTTGTTTTTCTTTGATTGGAATTTCAGCCAGTAGGCCCAGACTAGAGCCAGAGGTACCCATGGGTGCAGGTTTCTGTGGTGTCTGTTGAATTTAAACATCATGTAGGGCATGCATGGATGGCATTGGATTGAATTGGTAAATGTGGTTTTTGGGGTGTATTTCACTTTTTGGGTGTAATATATACCTTTGTTGGATGTGTGTGAGTGCTTGTTGTGTAACTTTCCAACCTTTCGTAGCCTTGTGGATTTTCGTTTTTGCATTTTTGTATTAAAGCTGTGTTGTTTAGCACTGCAGGCCTCCTTTGTCTGGTCATATTATTATAGGCCTGCTTGAGTTCATTGTTTTCCATGGCCTGTTGTGACTGTGAGTGACCACGTGGCTTGGGGCCATTTTGTGGTGGTAGTTTAGTAGTGTGCTGCTTTTTCCATATAGGCCTGCATGTCTTTTCTTTGTTCCCCTTGGCTTATGCTTGTTGTGAACTTGTGGGTGGCCTGGCCATGTGGTGGCGGCCATTTTTGGGACCAGCCACTGTGCTTTTGCCATAGGCCTCCAAGCTTGTGGCCTAGTCTGCCAGTAGGCCCAGAGGTAGTCATCCTCATGGGTGCATAAAAACTGTTTCTGTGTTGTCTGTTGAATTGTAACATAATTTAGGCCATGGATGGCATTGGATTGATTTGCAAAATGTGGGTTTTGGGGTGGTATTTCAGTTTTTGGGTGTTTGTTAAATAAATATGCCTTTTCAGCCAGTAGGTAACCCTGGGCGTTCAGCTCACGGACTTTGGGCAACTCCGCACTGTGCGACAACGCGGACTTACACTCTTTATCTTCTTCGCGCGCTCAATATACGTTTTCGCGCGCGCTATAACGACTTTTTGTGACGATCGCGATGCCGAACACGCAGAATTTACAATCTGGCGAAGAATATCTCTCGAGCAGCATAAAACCTTCTCAAAAAGGATGATTTAGTTCATTTTGCACAAAATACTCCTCAGGTTGTCATTTAGATGTAGTTTGGTGAGCAAGGAGTCACTTTTTTTTTGTTTTACAATTTTTTTCAAGAGGAAGGAAGTTGCCCAGAGTCTCCAACTGCCTGGTCCTGTCCTTTGTCTTCACTTTCTTGTTATTTTGGGTGGCCTGCCCATGTGGGTGGCGGCCATTTTGTAAAGCCAGGCATTGTGCTTTTGCCATAGGCCTGCATTGTCTGTCTTGTGTTCCTTTTCTTGTTGTTGTGGGTGGCCTGGCCATGTGGTGGCGGCCATTTTGTGGGACCAGCCACTGTGCTTTTGCCATAGGCCTCCAAGCTTGCGGCCTAGTCTGCCAGTAGGCCCGGAGGTAGTCATCCTCATGGGTGCATAAAAACTGTTTCTGTGTTGTCTGTTGAATTGTAACATAATTTAGGCCATGGATGGCATTGGATTGATTTGCAAAATGTGGGTTTTGGGGTGGTATTTCAGTTTTTGGGTGTTTGTTAAATAAATAGGCCTTTTCAGCCAGTAGGTAACCCTGGGCATTCAGCTCGCGGACTTTGGGCAACTCCGCACTGCGCGACAACGCGGACTTACACTTTTTATCTTCTTCGCGCGCTCAATGTACGTTTTCGCTTTGTGACGATCGTGATGCCGAACACGCAGAATTTACAATCTGGCGAAGAATATCTCTCGAGCATCATAAAACCTTCTCGAAAATGCTGATTTAGTTCATTTTGCACAAAAACTCCTCAGGTTGTCATTTAGATGTAGTTTGGTGAGCAAGGAGTCACTTTTTTTTTGTTTTACAATTTTTTTCACGAGGAAGGAAGTTGTTGGGTGGCCTGGCCATGTGGTGGCGGCCATTTTGTGGGACCAGCCACTGTGCTTTTGCCATAGGCTTCCAAGCTTGCGGCCTAGTCTGCCAGTAGGCCCAGAGGTAGTCATCATGGGTGCATAAAAACTGTTTCTGTGTTGTCTGTGGAATTTTGACATCATTTAGGCCATGGATGGCATTGAATTGAATTGCAAAATGTGGTTTTTTTTGGAGGGTCTATTTCACTTTTTGGGTGTGTTAAATAAATGCCTTTTTGCGTGTGTAATTATAATTATGTGTTGTTGTAGTGGTTGTCTAACTTTCAAAAGTGTTTTTAGCCATGTGGATTTTAGTTTTTGCATTAAAGCTGTGTGTGTTTTATAAGGCATCCTTTGTCTGCCCATATATAGGCCTGCTTGAGTTCATTGTTTGCCGTGCCTTGTGCCTGTGAGTCACCATGTTGCTGGGGGCCATTTTGTGGTGGTAGTTAGTAGTGTGCTGTTTTTGCCACATAGGCCTGCGTGTCTTTCCATTGTTCCTCTTGTCTTACTGCTTCCAAATCCATCCCCATTGCCAGCTGCAGCTCCCTGATGCTGCATACATCCAGCGTGATGCACAAATTTAGGCCAAACATGCTCCACTACATTTTAGTTTTTGTTCTTTACTATTCTTATTCTTCCAGAGTGTACACACTAGCACTACCAGGAAAGCCCTGGCCTTGTTGTCAAAGTCTCATAAATGGCTACACTGTTTGTTGTTGTTCACCGAGTTTCTAAAATGTAATAATTGAGGCCACCACACACTAAGTTCTATATTATATTTGTTTGATTTGTGCTATGTTTGACTGATGTTGTTCTGGCTTTTTTGCTTTTAGGTGCACAAAGACTGAGGAGGAGGTGTGTCATCATTGCCCGTTGTACTGCCAGACAGACATCCTGCTGCTGTACACACAACACAACGTGACGTGTGACCTGACCAGACATCTCTGCAACTGAGTGCTGCTGACATCTGAAGAAGATGGGCCCAAAGAAAGCAGGTACCAGGTCCTCCAGTACCAAGAAAGTTGCTATTGAGAAGAAGGAACAGAAGAAGGAAGTGACACTTAAGTCTGGTGTGCCGCCCAATACCTTTTTGGGAAAAAAATTTACGCCTGCAGCAGCGGTGTCCGGGGGCAAGCTGGGGGCAGCACCTCCGCATCAGTGGGCCCAACCCACCAACCCAGGCCCAAGCACATGAGTGTGGAAGAGGAAGACAGCCTAATGGTGGAAAGCAGTGATGCTGAGCCTGAGATAAACTTATCGCTATCTCAAAGTAGTACCCAATCAACGCAGGAGGAAACAAAGCAGATAAGTGGTCAACAACAACAGCGGCAACCACCGCCCGCAATAGTAGTTGTTGTTCCTCCTGAAGAAGGGGCAGTTCAGGAAATTGAGCCTCATCCAGAGGTAGAAGAAGAAGCCACTCATTCAGAAGATCCATTCTCTTCCAAATCTCCAGCAAGGAAAAGGAGGGGTAGTCCATCAAGTTCTTCGCCAAGCCCCCTTCTGATGATCTAGATGCCACTTGGAAGCCACAAACTGAGTCTGAGAGGGAGCCACGTTCCAAGACCAAGCTAGGGAAAAGGAAGGTTCCAGAAAGCCTTACACTTATGGAGGTCGATGTAGAACAGCAGGATGATGATGATGAGCCAGTCATCACGAACATCACTCCCGGCCCCGAGGAGATGGAGACCAACATTATTACCCTATCCAAAATCGCTGCGAGGGATGTAGCACGCATACCTCCACAGGTAACACCAACACGACCTACAGCTTCCATATTTGCATTAGCAAAGGCCCGGCAGCGACCTACATCCAGCACAACCACCACCTCAGTAGAAGTAGGTAGTGGTACAGCAGCACAGAGTCAAATTCAACACACACCCTCCAGTTCATCCGGCATTGGAAGTGGCACCTCCAGCAGGAGGCCAAAGTTAAGCTCCTCAGTTTGGGACTTCTTTACGGTTAGCGAAAAGGAGGAGAACATTGCTATATGCTCCATTTGTAATACCTCTGTTAGTCGTGGTAAGCTTGGTACAAACTATGGTACCGGAGGCCAAATGACCCATCTGAAAAAACACCACTTGATCAGCTGGGAGGACCACCTTCGCGGCATAAAAACTGCAACCATTGGTGTTGGTGGGGATAAAGGAGTAGAAGATCCGATCACGGTGGAAGAGGAAGGACAGGGAGACATTCTCTCTGGTAGTGGTACACAAGGTGTCCCTGACCCCAGCAGTGCAGTGTTAACGTCGCCCACATCTTCAGCAACATCTCAGTGGCACAAGAGTAAGAGTCAGCCTGAGACACCAAGGAGTACCAGGTCCGCAACCCAAAAAAGTGCATTGTTGAGCCTAAGAGAAAGGAAAACCATGCAGCCTACCATTATCAGCATGTTTGGGGGGGAGGGGCAGTACGAACACAACCACCCAATAGCACGTTTGTACAATGCGAAGCTGGCTAAAATGTTAGCACTGGACCTTCTCCCTTTTTCTTTTGTTGAAGGGGTGGGTTTTCTGGGATTTGTGTCAACCATCTGCCCAAAATGGCATGTTCCCAGCCTCTACTATTTTGCCAGAGTTGCTGTTCCAGCCCTACATCACGACGTGCTGGAATTGCTTGGAAAAGCCTTGAAGCAGAGTGCTGTTCACAGTATCCACCTGACAACAGACATGTGGACCAGTTGCCAAGCCACAGATTACATGTGCATCACTGCACACTGGATCTCTTTTGCGGGGGTTAGAGAACAGATATCGGCTGGTGTTGACGCTGCTGAGATTTTTCATGCCACTCGCAAACATGCAACTGTAGCCATGTTTGCCATGGAGAAATCTCATACTGCTGCAAACATTTTGGAAGAGTTTAACACCAAGGTCTTTGAGTGGCTGCGCCCAAGAGGGCTTAAGATTGGTTTTGTTGCCACGGACAATGGCAGTAATGTAGTTAAGGCCAGGGCAATGGTGGCTATTTCAGGGTCCCGTGTTTGGCACACTGCATTAACATTGTTGTTCAAGACTTTTTGAAAAATGAATCCAAAGTCAGCAACTTACTGGCCACCTGCAGAAGAATATGCACACATTTCAGCCATTCTTTTAAAGCCCGGAAGCAGCTGAGGGTCATTCAACGTGAGCAGAAAATGCCAGTCAAAGCGCTCATCCAGGAGGTGCCAACACGTTGGAACTCAACTTATTACATGCTTGATCGTCTGTTTGAACTGTACATACCACTCAATGCTTATGTCATGCAAAGATTTGGGGAACCTACTGTGAGAGGCATGACCGTTGAGATGGGTCAATGGGACCTCATTAAATGCCTGACTGAGATGCTACTTCCTTTTGAGATCTTCACACGTAAAGTCAGCAGGGAGGACTGTACTATGGGCCAAGCTATCCCATTGTTGCACATGCTAGAGCAACAGCTGAAGGAGGTGTCTGAAACGTACGCAGGTGTGGATGACAAACAAGACGCATATCATTTGGCGGAGACCTTAGCCGCTCGCTTATCTGAAAATACAAGGATTCAAAATAACATTTTGTCAAAACCACATTACATTAGTGCCACAATTTTGGATCCACGGTACAAAGTATTTCTGAACAGCAAGGCAGTAATTCCTTTTTCGGAAGTGGATGTTGCCAACTACAAAACTTTGATAGCTAAGGAAGCCACTATTTTCGAAAACGAACGGCTGTTAATTACAGGCCCCCCACCCCAGGCCATAACAAGTACTACAGGGCATCCAGAGTCAAGTTCTACTTCGGAGCCTGAGGGCAGTGCGTTTGCTTCCCAGCAGTCACCTACACCAACAATAACATCAACAACAGCAAGAACAGGATCATCCACAGTACAATCTGCAACTGATTGGTTTCTACGGCAGGGGTATGGTAAGTCCAGTGCTGATGCAAAGGCAAAAGAGGCCGAGCACATCGGAGCACCCCTGAACATTGAGCAGACGGTCCAGGCCTATCTGGATGACCCAATAGAGGTCTTCATGGATCGAAACCCATTGGTGTATTGGTATGGGAAAAGAAGCCACTGGACAGTGCTCAGCAGGCTGGCGATAAAGTATTTGGCTTCCCCTGTCGCAAGTGTCTCTTCTGAGCGTGTTTTCAGTGCTGCTGGTGCCATTGTAACTTCGAAAAGGACCAGTCTCTCACCCAAAAGCGTGGAGAGGTTAACCATGATCAAAATGAATCAGCACTTTATACCACCGGATTACAAAATACGTGAATCACAGCAGGAAGAGGAGAGCGACTTGGATGACATAAATAGTGCGTTACAGGACCTACTTCTGTCTGAACCACCAGAGTTTGAGGACGAGCTCCTCTTCCCTGACAACTAGGCTTTCAAATTGTTACTTTCTTCCTTCCTTTATTTGTCTGTGTATCTGTCTTTCTGGTTCAAATCAAATCACAACAAATCCATCACCACCGTCTTCTCTTTTTATTTCCCTATTGGAGTTGCACGTCTGTGCATTTAACTGTCCACTCTTCAGAGTCCTGCTTCATCTTCCTGTCTCGCCCTAGTACATTTCCATCAAGCCAGACATTGGAGTACAAGAAATGTTGCCTTTAACAGTCCCTCCATAAGAAGTGAAACGTGACTATAGCTATCCTCCATTTTGTTTCCGAGCCGAAACTCATCAGTGTCCGAAGGCTACCGCCTCTGCATGCATCCACAACTCTTCACTGTCAGAACTTGGGCAGGCATCCAAAAGTGAACTCATCACTGTCCGAAGACTACAGCCTCGGCAGGCATCCAAAGCTCCTCACTGTCAGGACAGAAGGTACTTGGCAGAGAAAGACAAGACTCTTCGAAGAAACTTGCTGACATTTGTGCAAACTCAAATGACCAGCAATGAGCGCTACCCAGGCCGCGGCCCATCATCACAGTGCTGACCATGTGAAGCAACTTAAACTGTGACAAAGTGCCACAGATGAATAAGACGAAAACCGAAACAGCGACTAACACTCAAAATGAATGTGGACTGGAGTAATGATGAGGCCACTGCACCGTAAAAAAAAAACCACACACCTGTCATAACTAGGCATCTGATGATCTGACAGCCAAAGAGAAGAGCAAGACAGGTAATGATGGAATGCATTGGATGCTTGCAGACTCTGAGCGATTGCTGTTGTTTGTTGTTGATGTTGTGCATGAAGTCGAACTCTACTCTACTAGTTAATCTACAAAGTGACTCAAGTGACAGTCAATGTTTCCCTTCTTGTTGTTTAATAACCAAATTGTACTCCTACTACTGCAGGTGCAGGCCAATATCTGTTGCAATTTTTTAATATGGAATATGGACTTAATCGGAGTCACTACAGACTGAGTTGGAGTTGGACAACACGTACCACACCATGATGATGACCATACTATCTTTGCACGCAGTCAGTCAGTTGGATCGGAGATGATTGAAGGAATAACTGCGTTTCACGAAGTGGCATAAGGTAAACATAAACACAACAATTCAACAAGAAAGTAAACACAGCAGACCTACATGTCCATGTAGCGGTGGAGTCGAGTGTAGTCATGACTGACAGCGGCGCATTGATTTTGTCACTTAATTTTGAAAATGCTAAGTTGCTGTATATATCATATGCCTTTTGTCTGGCTCTGTCAAAAATTAAGGTAAATGGAGGTTGGGTCATGGCCGGGCTGGTGCTGTGGTGGGCCTGTTCTGTCCTGTTGTTGTTGTAGCTTAATGCTGTAAACAGAATATACACGATATATCCAAGCCGCCTCAGTCTGAAAGTGTTCTCTCTTCTCTTCTTGGACTCCACCGTAATTGATGCTTTTTTTTATTCATTGATTTTTCAATACCCCTTTTGTTTTTCCATCTAGACGTTACAGGCCGGCCTTTACCCTGTGCTATACTGGGAGACACAACTCACATTTACCTTACCAATCCGCATCAGGAAGGCCACCAAGATTGATGTGCGGAGCGTCCATGGAAGATAGGACCAAGAGGAAGGACGAGATTCAACTCCACAATTTGACCAGGATAATACAGTAACTTTGGTATCATTCATCATTAATCTTTTAATTAATTGGAATCCTTTTTTCTCTTCAATCATTACGACTGTGTGTTGTGTGTTGTTGTTTCTTTGCTAATTGATCCCTACAACTATTTTTTAATTTTCTTTGCTATCTTTAAAAGTAAGCCCAGTACAACATGGAATTTGGGTCTCTGAGGGCATATTACAGGCAAGGCAAATTGCGTAGAATATACTGCTGCCCTGTACTGTCTAATTGTCTAGTAGGAGTTAGTAAGTACTACTCATTAACCATCAAGTTATCTTCATCATCATGCATGCATTTCCTTTTTCTCCCTTTATAGATTTTTGGGATAAGATCATGGTCGTCTGCCAAGATTGCGCTTTGCTTTTGTTGTCCATGCGTACTGTTTTTCTTTCTCAAACCTTTCCCCAAACCCCCTTCCCATCCATTCATCAAACCCTAACCCTCTTCCCCCGGGCTGTGATTTATATTGAGGTGTGATGTGACTACATAAAATGTACACCAATTGATCACATGCTTGCTGGGGCAGATGTGGTGAAAGCAACACTAATTAAATTTCAAGGCAGGGCGAGGAGCTTCTTCTGCTTGCCCACCCATGCTCAGTCTATGTGCAAGCCATCACCGGCTAATAGTACATCATAATTAATTGCCAGCATTGATTGGATTCATCATCAAACTCCTACCACACAGCAGTAAAGGTTACGAATTACGATTGTGTTAAGTTAAGTGACTCACTCGACACAACTACAGTTTGTAACTTCTTGTACTAGGCTGTCCCCGCCACATTATGTTTTATTTGACTTTAGCAGTTGCAAATGCCATATTGTTTGTTTGGCAGTCTTCTTCTGTACTGTATTTTACTTCGTTCTACTACTCCTCCCACAGTCGCTCTCAGGCAAGTGACTGTCTCTTTTTTATTTTTTTAGCAAATGCTACTGCCAGTGTCTACTCTACTACTACCACCACAACCATGGCATCTTCTCCATTCTCTTGGGAAACCATGCAGCCATCGCTGTGCCGAACGTAATCATCATCAATCACAGGTAAGATAAGTTTGGTGGGAGGTATAATGGACTAGGAGGAGAGACTGACAGTACTAGTAGGACAAATAACTCAGTGAGGGGTACCGCATCTATCTGTTTGTGTTACATCATCGGCAGATTATTTAAATCAAACACTGGCTGCGGCCCTGCCGCAGCAAGGAAACCATGTGACGTTAATTCGTAAAACAGTAACCCCCCACAAAACATTAACATTGTATGTTTAAGTATAAATATAATTTATTACCCTAACAAAAATAATCTATCCCACACCTGACCCACCCCTCTCCCTAACCCCAACCAATGTCCAAAACAAAAAAAAAGTCCAAAGAATGTCCAGAAACCCCAACGCCCAATTCCCACCCACCAACAAAAGGAATAAAAAAGGGGCAATGCAACAGGGTCCTATAGTTATATTCGGCGGGCTTTTAGGTGTTTGTCCACCAGAATTTTGACACGCTCCTCTAGTTGCTCCTCTAGCCGTGCCACCCGGAGGAGAATCTTGCGGTGAAATGCCCTGCAGTGGCATCCAGGGTGGGGGACAGCAGTGCTGGCTGCAAGAGAATTGCGGTGGCGGGTGGCTGCCAGACCGCGGTGCCGTACCACTGGAGGTCTGGCCTGGCTGGGGCCCGGGGCATCGGATGAGGCTGCAGTTGCTGCCGCCTCCTCCTCCTCCGCCTGAGCCACCAGCCGCCGGTACTCCTCACAGATGGTCTCCAGTTTCCGGCGCCGGGCCCTGGCTGCCAACTCCTTCCGGGATGGTTTTTCTTGGGAAGGAGTACTATCTATATCAAGAAAGAAAAAGAATATTGTTGTAACCAGTACTCTTAGCAAAACAGTAACACAAAATTAATTCAACACATAATGGCACAGTAGCACTAGCAAGAAGCACAGTACATAAAATTTGTGGTAATAATCTATCTATCCTCCCACTTCCTCGGCCTGTAACATTTGTGGGAGTTTCAGGCATTATACTAGCACTATGGACTCCAGTACACAGTACACCAGTCTTCTTCTTATCTCTAGTTTAGCGAAATGACATAACCTGGTTGTAGCCGGCATGCCAGCTCGGTCATCTATGCTTGCACCCAAGACAAACATACGAGTTGTGACGCAGACTCACGTTAGTTTGATTTACTACTGTCTGCAGGTGGGGAAGCTCGTATTTTTCTTTTACGGGTGGCACTGGCCATACTTTCTCTGTTACATGAAGGGCAATTGGTCAATTTCACTTTGACAGTGCCCTGGCTACTACAAAAAGGCAGATTATATATCTGATCCAATGATCATTGCTTTTATATGGGACGACGACATAAGGTCAGTAGCGGTCGGTGGTGGGACTCGGGGAGTGCTGCCGGGCGGTGACGTGGGGAGGGGCAGGGTGGGGGCTAGTAAACTATGGATTACGGCCAATTACAGGTAAGTAAACATATAAATAAATAAAACTAATTTAGTTGCGCCCACTGCATCTCATTTGGCGGTGCAGTGCGCACAATGAAATTCGCTTTATTTATTTTTATGTTTACAGTAAAGTTACCTGTATTTGGCCGCGTAATACATTGTTTACTACTACCCCCACCCTGCCCCTCCCCACATCGGCTTTGCTACTCTGGCGCGGTTTCTTTTACATTCCCTTAAAACTAAAACTGTGCATCCCGTGACAGTCTCCACCTATGCTGTCTATGATGAATACATACAGGCATCCATCCATTCTAAGTAAATGTCAATCATTCTTCTTAATCTCTCCACAAACCTTACTTTGTTTCACCAACAACAACCCATGTGTCCACTCACTCTGTTGCTTGCCTTGGCTTAGAGTTTCACCCAAACACCGCTGATGATTCTTGCTATCCACAGTATCCACCCATACTGTGTCACCCACCCAGGCAGGCATCCATTCTTCTTTCACCTTCCACCCATCCTTCAACAACACATGCATCTGATTCCTATCAGCCACCTATCCATGCTTCCAACGTATCCTTCTCTGCCAGTCATCATATTAAATCTCGCCCGAACTTCCTCCTTCCACCCTTCTTTCCCTTTTTGTTCAACACATCCATCAAGGTCATCTGATCTGAATTTTAGTCTCCTCCATAAAACTTTCACAGCTGAGTTGGAGTCAGATAGAAGAGGCCATTGGTTAATCAAGTCACGCTGGTAATGCTATTGCTACTGCATTGCTAATGCTAAGTAAAGGGTGTCTTCTCTTCTTCAACCATTGTATAATGTTCACTACAACTTCATACCTAATAAGTCTCAACAACAGTACAGTGAGTGAAGTCAACACCCTTCCAGCTAGTGCAATGTCAATAAGTAATGAATATAACTTACCACCGCCCGCCACTGCTGCTGGCTCACCCCCTGTAGCTCCTGCAGGTGCCGCATCTCCTGCCCCCTCCGGAATGGTCGAATCGCCGCTGGCCCCGCCGGCACTGGTGGTCGCTACTACGCCTAGATAAAAACATGACACATTTTTAGATGCCTGTACACCTCCCCTATTTATTCGTTTTCACTAGCAAGATTGAAAAAAAAGTTAATACATACATATTATACATCACATTCACTAGTCCAAATCGGGTACTAGAGTCAGTAGACACTACTAGTGTTATGGTCCCTAGGGTCATTATTTATTATACTATACTCTACTCTTTGCAAAGTTAGCCTGAGCCATGCAACCATTTTTCGCTTCATGTCTTTTGCGCATGTTACCTCGCAGCTTGTTGTGCAGTAACAGTAAGACGCCTTTTGAGCCCACATGAGCACATACAGCTACTGTCTGAGCGTTGCGTACAAGAGGTCGAAAAACAAGCCACTTTGTTATGGAGTTCGGTTAGTCCGTATTGCTTAGCCATAAGTAACATGTTACACTTTTTTGGCAGGACTGAGAAATGCTTGCATTATACTATCTAACGCGCACCATTTTTCTCAGGCAGAAGATTCCCTTCTACGAACCAGAGATTTGCAGAACTTATGAATGATGCATGTAACCAGTAATTCTACGTTCTACGGTGAGGAGTCTCCCAGAATTCGCACAGATCTTTTGTCTTCTATCATCATGCACTTGTTGTAACAATGTTTATTGTTTTAATCTTATGCATTTTGCTGTTGGAGCTGGCTGGAGTACACTGAATTTTATAGAACAACATACAGAGCTTGTTAGTTGAAAATAAACCTTTTGAACTTACACATAGACTCTGTGGTATTTGGTGTGGTGGTGGTGGTGGACTTACACGAGTGAGTGAACGAAAGGGTGTTATGTTCTGGGTTGTGTAATCATTGGGTATCTTCGGGTGTGGGTTCGGGGACCTAATGAGACACTATAGCTAGTCGTTCAGGGGATTGTGGGTTCATTTCTGACTGAGGTGTGAGGAACGTCCAAGTTCCAAACTCCCATCACCAACATCCTATTTCCTTGTGCATAGTTCTGCATGGGGCTGTGCAGAATCCCCACATCAGTAGTAGTATGTACTATATCCTATCAAAAATAGTCAAATATCTGGTTGGGCATTTTGTTTGTGGTAATTGTCAAAGCCTCAAGATTAAGAAGCCTAGAAGAGGACAACCGAAAGGACTGGACTCAGTAGCTAGAGCTATTGGTCAATATGAGTTTTATTCAAAACCGTACAATAAAGAGTGGCAATGCAAACTGGGCAAGCTTAGCGACAGACTAATAGTAGTAGTACAGACATTCATAGCAGAGGCAGTTAGAACTTAGAGGCAGGGATAACCAGAATTTAGAAACAGATAGTCAAGTCAAGATCAAAGAATCTTTTGTAAAAAATAGAATTAGGGAGTGGAACCAGAATTAATATTTCTGAAAAAATAAGGTGCAGCAAAAGTTAGGGCAATATAATTGTTAATATTAACCACTGGAGGACTTACTGGGACCAGCACCAGGGCCCTCGGTAGAGGAGCGGTCCTCTGGTGGTTGTCCCACCGACTCGGACCCCGTCTTCTTGCCCCTGGGTGCTGCAGATCAGTGATCATGTAAGATATAATAAAGAAAGACACAAACATTAATGATTGCTGTGAAACAAATAAATTATCTAAAAAAGCGCTCAAAAAACGTTTTAGGAAATAAAAATTGCAATAAAATTGACCTATCTAATCCGATCGACTAGTGGCTTGCGGGATTCACAGACAGTCTACTTATTTGGGAACACTAATTCAGTGTTCCATTCTGATTGATTCAAATAAAATCCAGAACACTAACTAAGTACCACCTGACCTAGCCCACCTATTCCAGGCAGGCCAATTGTTCATTAAGTCTGCATTTCCATTTTTTTTAGCCCTCAAAAATGCATAGATGAGAAGGAGGACACATGCATAAATTGGTGCATAATGCATACACCAAATTGTTGGTTGGTTGCGTCTGATGTTCTGCAGCTGACTGACACTGCTAAGCTTACCACTCACTAAACAAACTACAAAAGGTTCTAGTAAGGACTGGGGTAAGCAGCACTCAGTGACAGAGGATGCGTCACGCAGACCGCTCAAAAATTATCAACTAATAGTAACTAAACCTAGTATCAATCCATCCACCACTTTTGACAGGAGGACAAAGGAAGGACTAGAGTCTCTCTAGCAATAGCATTACCTAACTGAAGTTCTCTAAAGTAAACTCTTACATAATAATAAGGACAAGCGAGCGCAAAGTTGCAAACAAGTAAGAGTAGCGCCCAGCACCTGTGTCCTACAATCACAGAAGATTTTGAAACGTAATTTACTTGCAATGTAAGCAGCAGTATTCTTGTTATTTGTAAAAAATTTATACACAAATCACAATACTTATACTACTATATATATTAGCTACTCACCAAGTCCCCACGACCTCGACACCTAGCAGGTCCAACAGGTCCTGCTCCCGGTCGAGGATGTCTGACCACCGGTGTGCCAGCTGGTTATGGGTGCGCCGGACCCCTGAGCAGTGAAACACTGCCCGGCGCACCTTCGCCCACCGGCGGTGACGCTCCTGGGTAGGGTACCCGGAGCCTGGCCTGCCGCCTGCTGCCAAGGTCAAGGGGAGGTGGCGCTGAACAAAAAAAACAAGGGCGGCCACCTCCGCCTCACTAAAAAGCTGGCGCGCTTGCACCCCTGCAGGGCGCAGTCTGCCGTAAGGCAGGCGGCTCTTGGGCGCACGCGCCTTGCCCTTCGAGCAGTTGCTGCTGCTGCTACCCTTCGCCATGGTTCTGGGGTGGGAGGAGGCGGAAAAGAAAAGTTAGAAGGGAAAAATAAAGTTAGGGGAAGAAGTAGGAGCTTAAAGAAGAAAGTTATATAAAACAGTCGAAAAGTTAAAAAAACACAGTAAAAAGTAGAAAAAAATGCAAAATATAGACTTAGGCAGAGAGAGAGATAGATAAGAAATAAAGAAAAATTGAAAAACAGTGTAAAAAACTAAGGATTGCAAAGATTGAGGGAGGATAGAAAAGCAGGCCCAGAACCATAGCATAGAGTGAAAAACAAGATGGCCGCGCCCATCGCGACCGCGTGGGTAAGTTCGCGCGATATTTCTCCCCGAGCACGCAAAAAACATCGCGAACACGTACGACGCGTTCCCGAACATGAAATGTGCATCGCGAGCACGCTATACGCGACCCGGAACAGGAAATAAGGGATTGCGAACGGGCAGGACAAGTGAAAAACAAAATGGCCGCGCCCATAGGCGTCCGCATGGGTAAATTCGCAAGATACTATCCCCCGAGCACGCAAACAGCGTCCCGAACACGCACATCGCGTTCCCGAAGAAGAAAAACGCATCGCGTACGGGCGCGACAAGCAGCTACGCACGCTCGCGTAGCGCTCCGACGTATTCGCGTAGCTTCGCGTAGCGCGACTACGCGAACTACGCCCAGGGTTATTGAGGAGTTTGATTTGGAATGGTTAATGGTGGTTGGACTGTGAAAGTCCGCATGACATATTGGACTAATTGTCTGTAGATTTTTATTAACTCTGTAAGTTGAGTAAGTAGTTCCTCATCCGTCATTATATCCAGTTCAGGATGAGGAGTGTAGCCGGCTAGAATCGGCCATGTTGCTCCTGGTCTACCTAGTGGACCGAGCCTGGTTATGTTTCTGTGATGTTTTAGGGCGCCTTTAAACCAGAGCTGATGCTCCTGGTATGTTAGTGGAATTTCAATATCCTCGAAAGGAATATATTCCTCTGGTGGTTCATCTTCTTTGTAGAAGTGAAACAGTCTTGTTACTGAATTTGATTCAGGAAATATTACTCATGAATAGAATACCTCTGTCTGAAATGATTCGTGTGCCTCTATCACGAAAACTGCTCTACCGCCTCTTGGTGGTAGGCCATGTTTTATAAGTTTTAGAGTGACGGCTCTTCTTAAGTTTGGATTGATGTCTATGACACCCTCCTCGGTTTCAATAAAACCTGTGATGTTATAAGCTGTTAAAGCTGGTTGACCCGCAACGTCACCGTTGTCGGAGTCAGGCATTTTGTTTTTGAAAAATGTAGAACAAGTTTCAAGGAAACAAAAGATAAGGTGCACAATATTTTGGAACACTGTATCCTTCAACGTTGAACAAACCAAACAACTAATATATAGGGTGCTTCCCTATTTAGTTATGGTGGATATTTAACCCTACCCACTCCGGACGTCTTATGGAGTATGTGAGTAGGGGTCTCTGAGAAAAGCACGAATGAGTTACTCAGTATCTAGCGTTAAATTACTGCCTTACCAAACCGTTGGGCGCCATTTTGTAATTTTGATGAAACAAAAGGGCTAGGATAGGAGGGTTGGAGGGGGGTTGTTATTTTTATTCCCCAATCCAGAAAAAGATTATGTTCTTGTATAATAAGACTAGCAGCAGTAGATGTTGTCCAGGTTACTAATGTTGATTCTTGATTATTGTTATTGATTACGAGAAATTCAATTGATTCTATGTCAGTACATCTAATTTTCTCCAATGAAGGTACTGCATTACACAATTTTAATATGTTTCCTCGGTTCAAGATATCATTATTACCCCTAGATTTATATTCAGGCGTAAAAATTACCTGCATTGCTCCCTCTTTTTGATCAGGATTGTTTAGTTTAATTTGTTGCAAGCTATTTTCATCTTTTTCTTGAGCGTACTCAGTTAACTTCCCATTGTGATTACTTACAGCCTGAGGCCAAGATTGTTGGTGTTTATGTAACTGCTTTCTCTCAATTCCCAGATCTTGTGGTGATTTATTATCCTTCCAGTTTTCTAACAAATCTCTATTCACTTCAGCCACTCTAGTGATCTCGCTCTTTGCTCTTTTCGTTTCCAATTGTGGTAGCTTACTTTTCACCTGTTCTTTACTTTCCTCCACTTGCAGCATTCCTGAGGGCTGATTTTTTTCATTATCTATCTGTTTTGTACTATCAGTTTGCTTGTTTATGCTTTTATTTTTTATAACTGTTTGTACTTCCGATAGATTTTTATTGAATAAAGGGTAGAAGGGTTTTGTTGGTAACATTTCTTTGACTTCTTCTTCACAATTTAATATTTGTTCGTGGTTATTTCCACTATTCGGTCTCACTACATCCAAGGCAATTGCATTTTTTATAATTTTAGAGACTTTGGGGCATATTATCAAGAACATCGTTAAAAATTATCGCCGCTTTAGCGGCAGAAAACTACCGCTAAAGCGGCGATAATGAGCTTGATAATATGCCCTTGAGAATTCCAATAGAAGTCCATGTTCTGGTGTGAACATGGGCTTCTATTGAAATTCTCCAGAGCATATTATCAAGCCCATTATCGCCGCTTTAGCGGGAGTTTTCTGCCGCTAAAGCGGCGATAATTTATCGCCGTCCTTGATAATATGCCCCTTTATTTCTCGCTTTCCATTGTTTTTTTCTCTGTCTTTTGGATAGATGAACTTCTGGTACTGCATCTATAGATGTTGATTGTGACGAGCATAGGTTTTTCACTTCTTGATCATTCGTTTTATCAACTGTTTTTTCTTTAACGACAATATTGTCTTTACATTTCATCATATCTTTAAAGGAGCAATCACTCTGGCTGGCTTGAATTCCAACATTAAATAAATTTCCTTTTACATCGTCAATTATTGTTTTTAAAACATCAGGAATGGTGGCCAGTTTGTTAATTAGTGGGGCACAACTACACTCTGCATACGTGGATATTGGTTGGGTTTGTGCCCTTATTATTAGATTGTTTAATGTTGAGATCTTCTGTTCTATTCCGGCTACGGAGGATGCCATAGCACTCAAGAGATCTATTTGCGCCTCCATTTTGTTGGACTGATATGTTAAAGCTTCCAAAGTTAATTGCGAGGTTTTAAAGAATAGATCCCAAATTGCTCCCGAGTTCCAACTTCCTGATACTTAAATTCCTGGGCTATGGTATTGCCCATTTATAGATGATTGATCCTTATACCCTTCTTTTACAGGCCCTTGGTGTTCGTGGCCCTCGTCACGTAAATTAATAAAATGTAGCCTACTTTTCAGAGCTTCTTTTTGATAAGGAGTGCTCCAACGCTGCAGAATTTCTGGGTTACTATTATATTCATCCATATTATTTTGAGACCTATTACTTTGCTTAAAATTCTCCTGATCCAACTTTTGAACAATATTTGTTGTAGACAGATTAAGATCCGGTTGTTGGTAGTTAGGTAGGGTATTGTCATCCCTTATAATTTTAACCCCATCAGTTCCTTCTTTTGGAGATTCTTGCTCGAGTTGATTTGTTTGAACCAGATTAAGTGGGTCCCCTACACCATTAGCTTTTCTGATTTTTACTTGCACTTCAATTGGCATTGGCAGCCTGGTTGATAATAGTTGTTGAGTATCTCCCGTCATTTGACTCTTGCAGTTTGGAACTCCTTGTTGCAAATGACCAGTAAGAGGAATAGTTAGCATCTCTAAATCCGTTATTTGACCCCAGTGGTTGCCTAGGTCCTTAGTTGAATTTGACCTTTGCTCAACCTCCACATCCAACTCAGGCTGTCCGGGTTCTCTTACTCCTTGCTTAGGGGATGGTATATTTGTTCCGCCCATTGACTTAATTGGGGTTTGGAGACCACATGAGTTAGTTAGCAACGTTAGCATGGCACCAGTTGGATCTTTCATAAAGTCAAATTTTGATGGCGACTTTTCCGGTTTCCCAAATATATGGACCGTGGATGATTTAAGAGACTGGATATCACCTGCTTGTTTTATTTTGAATTTGTCTAGTATTGATGTTTGTTGTATTTTTTTCTTCCTTTTAATAGGAGGGAAAGGTGGCCGCTCCTTTCCCGACCTCATAATACACACTTTTCAAGGTGAAGGTGTCTTTCCTCTTTAGAGAGTCAAGCAAGCAAGTGAAAAAAATCTCAATATTGTCACCAATTCAATAAGGATATAGGGGCATATTAGCAAGACCCACGTTAAAATTATCGCCGTTTTAGCGGCAGGAAACTGCCGCTAAAACGGCGATAATGGGCTTGCTAATATGCGTTATGGAATTCCAATAGAAGCCCAGGTTAGATGTGCAGGACATCTAACCTGGGCTTCTATTGGAATTCTATAACGCATATTAGCAAGCCCATTATCGCCGTTTTAGCGGCAGTTTCCTGCCGCTAAAACGGCGATAATTTTAACGTGGGTGTTGCTAATATGCCCCATAGTTCTAATATCCTATTCACCAGCTCCAGCGCCAGGACCAATCACCAGATCTAATACCTCTTCCTCCACCAACCACCAACAGGTGCTTTAGTGGAAATTGGAGAGATAAAGGAGTATTGAATAATATAAAGCACACTACCAATTGTAGAAATTTGCGACTGTTTGTGGCAGTAATGGCAGAAAGTGTCCAATGGCAAGTGACTCCACAGACCAAGCAAGGGCCCACATTTACAGCGGGTACCCTTGCCCACTGATGGCGGCCACCCACCGCCGAAACACACCACAGCACAAGCCACAGTCTTTCAGCAACCGGCAGAAGCAATACCGGCACTTCAAAGAACCGCCTGATCACTGCTGACTCACTGCTGACTCACTGCTGGCTCAATGCTGGCTCAATGTGGGTTCCCCGTCAGCAGTGGCACTCACCGTTATTGACTTCACCCCTTTCCGGGAAGATCAAAGAGGCGCCGCCAGCGCCACCATACTGCCCCGCTGAAGATCGCGACACCCGGCAACCACGGGAACGTGGAGCGTGGAACGCGGTACTGCCGGAACGCGGTAATGCCGGCACTCCACTCAGCACTCCACCCGGTTCCAATGACTTCCACTGAGAACCGCTCTCAAGCAGCTCAAGGCTCAATACGCACCCCTGCCTGTTTCGGCAAGTTTCTGCAGGGGTGATCTACTCGCTACTCCGGACAATTTTGCAGTAGCCGCCGCCGCCGCTTCAGCCGCTTCAAACGCTTCCGCAGCTTGTCTGTTGACAAGTTGAAAGCAGTGTACATCCACAGGCTGACCAGTTTCACATTTGCACATCAGTTCAAAAATTGCATTGCAGAGTTCATATGTGAGATGTGCAATAGTCAGGTACATTTTGTGTGTCATTTATGCTTCCCTACCCATGAAGTCACAAAGCTCATTTTGGAATGAGAGATCACACATTTGGTATGTCCATCTGTAGTGTAGTTCCTATTTCCCTAATAGGCTCTGCGCATTGGAATAATATAACCTATAGGTTTGACATAGGACTAAGGTCGGTATGTCCCTATCGATTATATTAAACTTAATTACCTGTGCCAGCTAGCTCAGAGGCCACTAGAAACTCCTTGAGAACAAGAAGGGAGTAGTTTCTGGCAACCGAAAAACATGACAACTTTGTTTCCCTTTAGAAGCGGAACATGTCTCAGAATCGTGAAACAATTGATAACAGTTTCCCTCTTTCAATCGTGCATGCTTAGTTTCTACAGAGTTACACAGAAAGGAAAGACGGGCGTTTCAATAAAAGGGTTTTATTGAATAGTCTTGTTTCTCGTGTAAGAGATATGTGCTGTTATGATCACAAGACAGTATGCAAGATAAATAATGTACAGCGTAAGCAGTAGAAATAAATAATACTGCGCTAGCATTATCTTTTAGCATATATTCACGTACATAAATAACATGAGCTAAAAATGCGAGTACTCATACGATGCGTCTCTAAGCTAGTTCTACCCCAATGTGCCTAACCTAGTCTAGGTGTAGGGAAGAGTAGAAGTAGGTGGAGTATTCTCTAGTATGGTAGACTAAGAGTATGTTAAGTCTAGTATGCCAAGAGTCTCTCTAGGATCTAGTTAGCTCCATACCTTGAGAATGAGAGAGGTGGGAATCTCCTGCCGGATCTTGGAACTCTAACACCCCGCGAAGGGAGTCAGAACACTGGAAGCTGGATTCGTCTGCGTGCAGGAATGACAGTGTCTTCTCAGTGCGTCAGGCCGGGATACGGGCTCCTCTGAAGTCGAGGTCTCCTCTAACTTGCTTGGGCAAGGGAAGGTATATTTATACCTGGTAGGTGTCGAGGAATGTTAGCATTGACGTGAAGTCGGACAGAGGAAGACGTCAGGAATGAACCCTTAAGGTATAACGGTTCATACATAATAGATGAGTTCTTGGAGAAATCAATAGTCCTGTGCTAGGGGAACTCCCGAAGCTTAAGGGTCTGGTTTCTAAGAACTCGTTGTGACGTTAGGGTGGACGGATGTCGGTGACCATGCCTGTATTTGGAGTGCACGGTTAATGCCTAAATAAGGACAGGGATTCTATGCCTATATAAGGGCAAGGCGAATTGTGCCTATATAAGGACATGATTCAGGAAAACCTATATACGGACCCCTAAAGCGGAATACAACACATCCTTTGAGTGTCCTCTGTTCCCATAATCCATTTCCTACATCATGGTAGAACCAAGCTGACAATGGATGATGTCTTGTACAGCAGACATCCTAACCTCATATATTATACACTCACTTATATAGGTGAATACAGTAGATGAGGAGGCAAGCAGAATGCAACATTTGACTCGGATCCCACATTGTGGGTAAGTTGAGAAGCTTTGATGGTTGCCGCCTACACAGGATTTGCGTTGTGCCTTTCAGCCAAGAGATTTTAAAATTTCACATCCTGAAGATTCACCTTAGCAGCCCATACATCCATCACAAAAGTACACAACTGGCATCAGTGCGAGCCTCATCCACACCAATTTCAATATGATTTGTCCATTGGAATTTTGCCAGGGAGTTTTCATATCATTGAATTACAATCCAGTTGTGTCTAGTACACTTCATATGACACTATATACTATTTTATGTCCATTCTGCACTCACTTGTCATACATTTAGTGTCATCCTTTCACTAGCCACCATGGTGTGATCTGGTATGTGGTTAAATGCCATATGTAGGCATATTGTGATGCAGGACAACAGTGATGGAAAACACATACAACATACAGTGGAGATTAAAGGCACATTTCATGAGCTTGAGCATTGAACATTATTTTTGGGTTTACTTACCATGGCCCCGCACCTGCCCAGTGTGTGGTCCCTGACCAGATGCCACAGCCAACCTTGATTCAGAAGTCAATGTGGGTCTTGGAATCTGGGAGGACATCATTGGACCTACAATGATAAGTGTGTTTGCAACTTTACATTTCTGCTGCCACATTTGATGCACTCAATTTCAGGCACAAAGGATGGGCACAAGCAGTGTGGGCCCTACCGTTGCAGAAGTGTGTAGCACTAATTATCATGAGTGATCACACATTCAACTTATAATGGCCCCAGTGCCTAGAAGCAACGTCTATCGTGTTTTGTTAATGGCCAAAAAACATGCCATCCGATGATAACATATATAACCAGCTGGGTGGACTGGACAATTTCATGTATGGAAAAAACATTCTAAGTTGGACAGTGGACGCATTCTCAATCCTCCTGACAATTGTATCTCACTTCTTGTTCAGCATTGTTATATTTGTTAACATTGGATTTCTTGATTTAGTCTGCAAAAACAATTACAATCTAGGGGAGGCGCCTTTTTGACTTGTTGTGGCACTCGATTCCAGGATTGAGTTCACAGTTCTGGAACTGTTGGTGGAATACATGTAATGTTCAGAAATCACAAAGGTATGATGAGCCTAGATAGGTTATATTTTGTCTTTCGCTATTCACAAATGTCATTTGCTAAAGGTAAATGTCCTTTAAGGATTCCAATAGTTGTAAAGCTAGTTTTTCCTCTCCGGTTACCTTTGAGATTTAGACACTATGGGGCCGAATCCGATTCAGGCCGGAAATCTCTCTGACCGAGCCGGACCCGGAGAGATTTCCGACCGAATCGGACCCTAGCAGTCCGACCGAACGAGTACGATGCGTTCGCATGCTATCGGACTCGATTCGGTCGGACTCCCATTGAAGTCAATGGGAGCCGGTCGTACAACGCGTACGCGAGCTCCCATTGACTCAATGGGTGCGAGGCGAACAAGGGCGCCCCCTACAGCGGGTACGCGTCGAAGCAGGTCGCGCCGTACACGCACAGGTAGGGGGGACCCATGGGTCCCCCCTGTGTGCGACTCGCGCGGCTAGGCGTACAGGGGGTCCGACACGGACCCCCAAAGTGCGGCTCCGACTGCTCTTTCAAGCCGGACGGCGCGAGTCGGTCGGACTGCTCGCGGCGCGCATCGTACTTACCCGGCCGGGGAACGTCTCCATTGCGCGGTACGAGTCGTGTCCGTGCGAGTCGGTCGGAGCGGTTGGGTCCCGCAAACGAGTCGGTCGGCGATTTCGCGTACGTTCGCATCGTACTCGCTCGCCCGGACGCACGTCCGACTCGGTCGGGAAACAGGGCTCCGAATCGGATCCGGTAATGCCGAGTCCGATTCGGAGCCCTACCGGCCGAGATCGGAATCGGCCCCTATATGTCCCTCTGTTGTCTGCTGACAATATCTGCATTTTGACCATCTCCTGAGCAGTTTGACTTACCAGTTAGTGAGGGTGGTATGCGCTGCTCTGGTTGATGTTGTTTTCTCCCAGAAGAGGCAGGGTACTCTGCTTCTGTAGTTGTACTCTGGCTGAATGTGTCAATAGGTGGAAAAAGTCACCAAATGGAAAATGTACATGTGGAACTTGTCAGACATTTCCTCATATCTTCTGCATGCTAACAGTATTGTGAAGTACTGCCACGGCCGGTGCAGGTAGGAGCAGTGGGGCGTTGGGGATGTAATGGCGTGGCAGGGTGGGAAATATACAACGGAATATGGGAATGAAATGTTTTAAAATAAGGATTCTCTCACCTTCTGCTTTGGGATTTTGGCAGGCACAAGGGGCCCGATTCACAGAACTAACTTACGACAAAATCCTAAACTTACTACCATTTTGGTATTCACAGAATTAACTTACTCATTTTGGTATTCACAGAATGAACTTACTCATTTTGGTATTCACAGAAGGCACTTACTCATTTTGGTATTCACAGACGGCACTTACACATTTTGTGTAATTTACACATTTTGTGTAACTTACTCATTTTGTGTAACTTACTCATTTTGTGTAACTTACACATTTTGGTATTCACAGAAGGCACTTACTCATTGATGAGTAAGTACCTTCTGTGAATACCAAAATGAGTAAGTTCATTCTGTGAATACCAAAATCGTAGTAAGTTCATTCTGTGAATACCAAAATGGTAGTAAGTTCATTCTGTGAATACCAAAATGAGTAAGTTCATTCTGTGAATACCAAAATGAGTAAGTTCATTCTGTGAATACCAAAATGGTAGTAAGTTCATTCTGTGAATACCAAAATGAGTAAGTTCATTCTGTGAATACCAAAATAAGTAAGTTTATTCTGTGAATACCAAAATGGTAGTAAGTTTAGGATTTTGTCGTAAGTTAGTTCTGTGAATCGGGCCCCACGTGAGTTACTTTTAGGATAATTTGTATTTATTTTCCCTACTCCGTTATTTGTTGATTTTCCTCTGCACTGCACCCCCCACCCCCTTACGTTCTTGACTGACCCAGCCGCGTCTGGATAAGTGCAAGGTTACTTTGACAATTGCTACTTAACAGTGTTAGGTATATACGGCAGCAGTACTGGGCCCATGTTTCAAATAGTGGGACAGGGATTGGTCATTTCTAATACAAAGGATTCTGGGACTTGTGGTGCAACATACAGAGGGAAACACATGAGCCTCTGACTGACTATATTTTTATATGATCTTTGGACAACTTCCTTATTCACAATGGCAGTGCAACACAGACAGTCATTTTGTATACTTGTTCTTATCATCCCATTTACCTGGCACCACATTGCGGACATCACTCACAGGCAGCCCATGGAGCATGTGGGGGTGGATTGTAGTGAGGACATCCTCCTCAAGTGGGGTGAGACGTAGGTGGGTTCCAGATTGTGGGATAGGGAGAATCCTGTTCAACTCGATCCTGGAGTACTTCTCCTTCACCCTCGTCTTTTCGTCCTGCCACTTCTTCTTGATGTCCTGGACTGTGCACACATCCTCCCCCAATGCTGTGACAGCAGTGGTTAAATGCTGCCATAGAGCTGCCTTCTGTGTGCCACTGGTGCAGTAAGGTGGGAGACCATATAGGCGTTTGTGGTGCCTCACAATGAACTTCACAATCATGGTGGTCTCCTCAGTTGTGAAGTTCTTCTTCCTCCTCATTTTGTACATTTTCCAGTAGCGATGAACAGCAAATGAAAACAGGAACTCTCTGTGGCCAAACCTGTTCCATGTGTGCTGCTTTTATGTGGTTTGTGGTGCTGGTCTTGCAGTTAGTGTTAATTGACTTCAGCTGGAGCATGGTAGGGGATGGTAGGCACTTGAAATGATCATCAGACCCAAATGCGGGTATTCCGGCCCGAATAAGGAGATTCCGGCCCGGGTGCGGGAATTTCGGCCCGGGAACGGAAATACCGGCACAAGTGCAGGATTTCCGCTCTGGGTGTGGAAATTCCGGCCCCAGTGTGGACGTAAAGTTAGGAGTCGTAAGTGATTTCTGTGAATACCATAAATCGTAAGTGCCTTCTGTGAATACCAAAAGTAGTAAGTTTACGATTTTGTCTCAGATTAGTTCTGTGAATCGGCCCCAAGGATTGGTGTCCAGACTGATTTCAGATACCACCAAAGGATGTGTTAGCCTTTAGACCAGCTAGTTCACAGTGCCACCATGAGCCCCCTAACCTTATCAAGGAGCAAATAGTTTCTGTCAACTATCGAACATGACACCCCTTGATCCTTCAGGGATCGTGGAAACAGTGCAGTACTTTTCGCTCAGTCAATCGTGCTCACTTAGTCTCAGAGAGATACACAGAATAAACTATAAGGATGTTTTCAATAAGCATTTATTGAACCAGCGTCATTCTAGTATAAAACATGTTTGTTGCGACAATCATTAGACAGAAACAAATGCTTAAGATTACATGCACCAACAGAGTAAATAAAGGGTAGAATTCTACCATGGTGCTAAAACAGTGAATATATGCAGGCATATATATACATGATGGTAATCACACATACTCCTGCAATGCAAACCCTACCTAAGTGTATCTAAGTGTACCTAGCATAAATGTGGGTGTAAAGCCAAGAATCCCCTAGGAAAGAGCCAACCCGATTACCTGATGGGAGAGAATGAAGGACACCGTCTTGGTCTTGAGTTGGACACCCCGCAAGGGATGTCAGACCACTGCGTGCTTGAGCTTCTGCATGCAGGGACCTCAGCATCTTGTGTCAGCGTGGAAGCTTCTCCTCTGTCTCTCTAGTGTTGGTATGGTTCTTTTATACCATAAAGTTAGCCTCAGGTTTCCTAACACAATCGATATGTTGTGAGTATGATTATGTAAATGAGCCTATATCAATACCTGCAACCAGTGGCGGCTGGTGACATTTGAAAGTGGTGAGGCGTAAAAGTTTGTGATGAGTCCCATCGCTGGTGGCGAGTGAGTCCGACTGTCAAAGGTAGGGTTCCGGGGTATTCTCCCCGAGAAAGTTTTAAAAAGAGTGGGCAAATGGTGCATTTCTAAACAATTTTGAGAAAGCTAGAAGGTTAATAAAGCAATTGTGAAGTTGTAGTTATGACATCAATAAAGAAATTTCATATGATAATGATATAGGGAGACAAATGGGAAGGCTTAAACTAAGAGGAACAGATAGACAAAGACTGGTAGAGCAACTTTGCAGTATTATCAACAGTGAGACTGGGACCTTTGGTCCATCTTCCTTTCAGTTGTTTCAGAACCACTGCCTCATCCAGCTGAGCCATTTTACTGGTTCTTTAAATATTCTGGAAAACTTAAAGACTATATTGGACTTTCTGTCTAGCCAGGGGACACAGGCAAGGTTACTACTCAGATACTCTGCTAACTTCCTTGTTTTTAGACCTAGGTGCACAGTATGCAACAAATTACCAATAGAATTGAAAGTAGGGCAGATCTTACAAACGCTGAATAAAATCAAAAAGTCAGTAACCACCAAGAGGTGCTATCAAGTGCGGCATTTCAAACAATATTAGTTTATCGCCAATCACAATGCCAGTAACCCCGGGCATAGTGGGCGTAGCGGGGCTACGCGGAGGTCGACGGAGTTGCAAACAAACTCCGTGGAACTCCGCTCCGCTACAACACCCGCCTCCACCCCCGCTATATTATCAAGTAAATCTACATTACGTAATAGTAAATTAAAACCACTTACCTGGCATGCGGCATCCCCGGGCTGCCCTCCTCCTCTTCCTCGCAGTATCGGTAATCCTTGAGAAAACTGCACATGCGCGCGTGCCCGCATGTAGCTGGGTCCAAACTGAGGTGACATGGTGTGCAAAACGATGGATTGTGGTGCAGCCCGAGTAATAACCAGTGGCTGAGATTAATTCAAGCATTCCATTCATCACTTTTTTGTATACTTTAGTGTGTCACCCTAAGTGAGAGAGGTATGCTCAGACATGGGTCCTGTGCACACTATGTCACTGGAACCCAGCTGTACCCGTCAGGGAGATACCAGTCCTGGATTGCCTCTGTTCCTGTTCAGGACGGACTTGACTTGGTAGTTTGTGCTAGACTGTTCCGATTGGAGCAGGATCAAGACTGATTTGCATGGGTTCAAACTGAGGTGAAATGGTGTGCAAAATAACAAAGGATTGGGATGCAGCCCGAGTAATTACCTGCGGCTGAGAATAATTCAAGCATTCCATCCATTGCTTTTTTGTATACTTTAGTGAGGTGAAGGGGGCAAATAATGTGAAAATTTATTTTACCTTCAAAGAAATTGGAATTAATGTTTCAGCAGAAGAGAAATCCCCTCAGAAATATTGTTAGAATAGTCAGACATTGAGGATATATTGAGTTCGGATTAAGAAAGTAATGTAATGCCCTGTAGACAATACATAGTATGATAACAGATGGTGATATTATGGTTCATTTTGATGGTTATTGAGAGAATTGTGAAGGAATGGAATGAAGGGGAAGTGTAGCATCAATTGTAGCCCTTAATATCTGAGTCAATTGTTTTTGTGAAAAATCATTTTGCTGCTTTCATTTTTGTAAGGTCAGTGTTTGTGGAGGAGAGAGGGTTTTCTGTTTCAGGGATGAGATGTCTGTTTATTGTGTGAAATGTGATGAGGTCGGAGATCTCCGATGCATGGGCTTTGGCAGATTTTGAGATATAATTCACTGATTGCAAAAAAAGATAAGATAAATGTGAGTGATGCTCATTTTGAAGTAAGAAAAATATAGGATATGTATTATGAAAACTGCTCACGGTGTATCATTTCTTTGTGATGATATTTTATGATATGTGGTCGGGTATTTGAATAATGCAGCATCCATTGATATGCATTGGAAGTGCTGTAACTTTCACTTCTCCTTTTATCAACATTCATTTACAATCTGTACCAAACACAAAACTCTAATTCTGTTATTTCAAACATCATCATCAAAGCCTGCACCCCAATTCAAGAAATGGTTTATTCAATTGCAGGACTACTCCTTCTCCTGGTCTATAGACCTGGGTTGCAGAATACTGCAGACTATCTTTCACCACATCGGCGAACAGCCATCGGTCATGAAATGCAGAGTGCCATTGAGACAGAGAAATATGTCAGACTGGTCACTGAGCAGTTTTATCAGTGGCCAAAGTAACTTAGAAGACATTAGAATTGCCTCAGAAAATGATTTCTGCTTGTGATCTGAGCCAGCTAGAATGGAAACTGGAGATCACTGACTTCCAAGCTATCAACCCACACTCCTGAGGCTAGACAAGTTTGCAAGTCACTGTATAATGTGAGGAAGTAATGGGGGGTGAAGTCTGACCGATGTCTCTTGAGAGGGAACCACCTAGTCACATCAAGAGCCACTATACTGTAGGTGGTACACTTAGCCAATATTGGGAACCAACACATTGTGAAACCAAAAATCTGGCTTCTTTGTAAAGTCTAGTTTCCCAAGGTGGTGTACAGCTCTGTGGGAGAATGCTACCTCTGCCACATGTCTAGGCTACCCAATCCCCCAACTGTAAAAATCACCAATAAAGTCTGTCCACTTCAGTGGGTAAGAGCAAGGGCAGATTTTGGTGCTTTTCTTAATGGGTATCATCTGTTTGTTATCATTGATGACTTCTCCAGGTACCTTGAAATGAGACTGTGAACTCTACGTAAGCCACCAAACTCTAGAAAAGCTGATGACCATTCATGGAGTCAGTCAGTAAAAGCGTTATTCGGCCAATATGGCCATAAAAGAATAGCAGCATTAAACATACAATTAAAACATGCAGTTTAACTGTGCAGTCAATATTATCATGAAAACAATACAGAACGAATTACAGGGTTAGTTTTCACAGAATAACAACAATAAATATACATTTAAAGCAAGTGAAAAAAATATAAACGCCAATCCAAGGCTATAAAATTATCAGTGTCCTAAAATCTCTTCTAATACTGAGAGAATGACAGATAAAGCCAATAGTCATGTGACACACAGTTTAAGAAGTCAGGCACTGCAAATGTTTATGGCCTTGGTCGGCTAATCTACAATTAGTGGAGCATAAAATGGGGCATAAAAATTGCATTATAGAAATGGTATAAAATCTGCGAAAAAACATAAAGAGCATAGTAAATTTCTGGCTGATGTTATAGCAAGGAAAGCAGGGCAGGGACTAAAACGAGCTGCCCTGCTGAGGAAAGACAACCAAAAAGTGCACATTAAACAGCCTTAAACGTGCTAGATATAATCTGTGCTCCTGATTAGGGATCCACACTAGATATGGTTCAACACACTCAGGTGAAGTGATCTCCGTGTGGTAATGTGCAGTAACCAGGTGCAGGCATCTGTTGGACCCTTTTAGGTTACTGCATGTTTGGAAGAGTGAGCTAATCAAGATCTTAGTATTACTGTTGATCTCGCTGGGGGAATAAAATAAATGCGGTCATGCCCAGGGATCACTGACAGAATAGAGAATGCCAAAATATCGACCTACCAAAATATCGTGGATAAAATATAGAATGCCAAAATATCGAATTCCTATCTACAAACAGGTAAGTACAAAAATATTGAATCCAAAATATCGTTGTAAATAATATAGGGGGTCATTACGATGGTGGTCGGAAAACCTCCCCGACCGCCATGGTAGCGGGAAAAGACCACCCGCATGGACCGCGGCATCACCGCCGGTCGAATTACGATGACCCGCGCTCGAAATCCGACCACGGTGGTCGGTTCGCTGGCCTTAACATTGCGGCGGTTGCTGCTACCCGCTGCACCGCCGCAATGTCCAAAGGAGCATGTCCACCATTTCCCTGCACTACGTGGCAGTCACTGCACAGTGCCTGTGACCTGGTACAGGGGAATTTTGGGGGGGCCATGGGTACCCCCCCAGTGCACCCTCACCCCCCCCAAACATCGGGGGCCCGCCACGGGCCCCCGGAAGACAATCTCTGCATGCCTTTCCATGGCGGTCTGACCGCTGCGGAAAGGCTGGCTACCGCCAGCATCATAATCGTGCCGGCGGAGCCTGCTCTGCACTGCTACCATTATCCCGGTCCTTTTCCGCCCGCCAGGCAGGAGTGCGGATGGCGAGCGGCGGAAAAGCGGTGGTCGGAATTTCCCACCGCCGCGGTCGCCACCGCCATCCTAATCGGACCGGTGGTTTTCTGGCTTGCGGTGCGGGCGGATCTCCACCGCCGGTCCGGCGGGCACCGCCGCCGGCCGAGGGTCGACATCTGACCGCCATCGTAATAGGCCCCATAGTTTGTTAAAATATCGAATTTTTTAAATGTCTTAAAATTAATGTAAAATTAATGGAATAATAAATATAATTAACTAAAACATACTTAAAAATACTTAAATAACCTTAAAATTAATAATTAATTAATGTAAGTTATAAAAAAATAAACATACATTTTTATTTTTTAATACATATATATATTAACTTAATATTAATAAAAAAATATTCAATATTTTTAGCGTAGGATAGCGGGAGGGTAAAATTTACTATTATCACTCCAGAGAGTGCAACAGTAAGGAAAGCGTTGGATAGCGTAGGGGTAAAAATTACTATTTCCACTCCAGTGAGTACAACAGTAGGGAAGGCGTTGGATAGCGTAGGGGTAAAAATTACTTTTCCCACTCCAGAGAGTGCAACAGTAGGGAAAGCGTTGGATAGCGGGAGGGTAAAAATTACTATTCCCACTCCAGTGAGTGCAACAGTAGGGAAAGCGTTGGATAGCGGGAGGGTAAAAATTACTATTCCCACTCCAGTGAGTGCAACAGTAGGGAAAGCGTTGGATAGCGGGAGGGTAAAAATTACTATTCCCACTCCAGTAAGTGCAACAGTAGGGAAAGCATTGGATAGCGTAGGGGTAAAAATTACTATTCCCACTCCAGAGAGTGCAACAGTAGGGAAAGCGTTGGATAGCGTAGGGGTAAAAATTACTATTCCCACTCCAGTGAGTGCAACAGTAGGAAACCGTTGGATAGCGTAGGGGTAAAAATTACTATTCCCACTCCAGAGAGTGCAACAGTAAGGAAAGCGTTGGATAGCGTAGGGGTAAAAATTACTATTCCCACTCCAGTGAGTGCAACAGTAGGGAAAGTGTTGGATAGCGTAGGGGTAAAAATTACTTTTCCCACTCCAGAGAGTGCAACAGTAGGGAAAGCGTTGGATAGCGGGAGGGTAAAAATTACTATTCCCACTCCAGTGAGTGCAAAAGTAGGGAAAGCGTTGGATAGCGGGAGGGTAAAAATTACTATTCCCACTCCAGTGAGTGCAACAGTAGGGAAAGCGTTGGATAGCGGGAGGGTAAAAATTACTATTCCCACTCCAGTCAGTGCAACAGTAGGGAAAGAATTGGATAGCGTAGGGGTAAAAATTACTATTCCCACTCCAGAGAGTGCAACAGTAGGGAAAGCGTTGGATAGCGTAGGGGTAAAAATTACTATTCCCACTCCAGTGAGTGCAACAGTAGGGAAAGCGTTGGATAGCGTAGGGGAAACAATTACTATTCCCACTCCAGTGAGTGCAACAGTAGGGAAAGTAATGATTTAATATTTAAATAAAAATAAATTAATTATCAATACCAATAAAAAATTAATTAAAATTAATTACCAATTACAAAATATTTAATAATTAATTATAAATACCAATAAATATTATTTATTAAAAATGAATTACCTATTAATAATTAACAACCAATTAATTTTCAATACCAAAAATGTAACAAATAATAAAAAAATTACCAATTAATATTTAATTAACAATAAATTAATTATCAATACACAAAAATAATTTCATTAATTACTTAATTACAATTAAATTACTTCCCACCCTATTCCCCTATAAGCCCACAACCCGCTCCGAATAATAAATTAATACAATTAACATAATTATCAATTTATCAATTAATAAAAACTAATTACCAATTAATAAAAATTAATTACCAATTAATAATTAATTAACAATAAACTAATTATCAATACAAATAAATTAAAATAAATATTTACTTAATTACAATTAAAATACTTCCCACCCTATTCCCCTATAAACCCACAACCCACTACAGAACTCAAATGCAAAATTAAATTAAAAATAATTAATAATTCCTAAAAATTTATATTTAATTTACTATAATTAAATTACTTCCCACCCTATTCCCCTATAAACCCACAACCCGCTACGGAATTAAATTACGCAAAAATTAAATAACATAAAATTCATTACTTTAAAAAAATTAAACATACATTACAAAAATAATATACACTTTTAACACATATACTAACATAGAAAACACTTAAAAAAATTCGATATTATTAAAAATTCGATATATTTTAATGCCTATATTATGTACTTCGATATTTTGACAGTCGATATTACTTACCTGCATTTCGATATTTTTAACCACTATATTATGTCCATTCGATATTATGTCCATTCTATATTTTGACTTCGATATTCTGTCCATTCTATATTTTTTTTCTCGATATTTTGTCTAGTTACCCATGCCCAGATCGTTAAAGGATTTTCTAATGTATGCTAACCAGGCAATAATATTTACAAGATCTAGATTAATGAAATCAGCTAAAACAAGGCGGGAGAAGTTAGTAAAAGGGGAACTCCAGATTTTAACCCACAGTAGCAGTGGTGCTAATTTAATTGCATCTTCAATGTACGAAAGACCAATCCCAGTGTGGGTAATGATGTTAGAGGTACTTTTTGGAACGGCCAACAATCTGGAGATACATTTATTTTGTCTACTTTAAGGCGGCTGCAGTACGAATACCCCCACACTCCTGTCCCATAAATGCCAAATCAGAAACATTTGGCTTTGTAAAGAGAGATAAGATCTGCAATGGGTCTTTGTTTAAGTGTTTTTTTCAGACTTTCTACCATCACATCCGCAAACAGCCATCGTTCATGAAATGCAGAGTGCCATTGAGACAGAGAAATATGTCAGACTGGTCAATGAGCAGTTTTTTATCAGTGGCCAAAGTAACTAAGAAGAAATTAGAATTGCCACAGAAAATGATTACTGCTTGTGATCTGAGCCAGCCAGAAGGGAAACTAAAGGTCACTGACTTCCAAGCTGTCAACACACAGTTCTGAGGCTAGACAAGTTTGCAAGTCACTGTGTAATATGAGGAATTAATGGGGGGGTGAAGTTCGAATGATGTCTCTTGAGAGGGAACCACCTAGTCTTACCAAGAGTGACTATAGTGGAGGTGGTGCACTTAGCCAATATTGGGCACCAACAGATCATAAAACCCAAAAGCCAGCCTCTTTGTAAAGTCAAGTTTCCCAAGATGGTGTACCACACTATGGGAGAATGCTACCTCTGCCACACGTCTAGGCTACCTAATCCACCAACTGTAATAATCACCAACAAAGTCTGTCCACATCAGTTGGTAGGAGCAAGGGCAGATTTTGGTGCTTTTCCTGATGGGCATCATCTGTTTGTTAACATTGATGACTTCTCCAAGTACCTTGAAGTTGAGACTGGGAACTCTACGTCAGCCACCGAACTAAAAACTAGAAAAGGTGATGGCCATTTATGGAGTCATCAAGGAGTTGGGAACTGATATTGAGCTACCATTTAAAGACAAGACTTTTCTTAATGCTTAGCTTCTCTAAAAGTAAAGTAATTCAAGATTGCACTCGGGTGGACACAGGCCAATGGAGAGATGGAACACTTTATAAGGACCATTGACAAACCCATAAGAATCATCCATGTTGCAGGACAGAGCATAGAATGGTATGAAATACAGACTAACAATACAGGTTGTGCATGTAGTCATGTGTGACTGGGCCCATTGATTAGTGACCCATTATGGGTCCCTGAAGTATGGATGATCGAAAAAATCTGGAGAAGAGAAAAAAAACAAAATAGTGTAGCTTGTGACCCAGAGCAAAGAAAATCACAATCGGTAGAAGAGGTTTAGTACTAATCAGAGACAGACATCTTGTCATTATATTTTCTTTTCAAAATGGGTAATCTTGGGAAGTAATTAAACTAGGATGCACAATGGTGACTGCGAAAATATGACCAGAATTTATGGCAAGGAACATTTAATTTTCAAGAAGTTTTGAGGAATTCCTAACAATGAAGAACACAATTATTCTGAAAACAGTGGTGATCATGGCATAGAATGGTGTTCACCGACATAAACAAATTCCCCTGATGACCCCCACAGTCTGACTGCGCTCGCTGTCCACCATTGTCACAAGAACCAATGACTTTGAAGTTGACTCCCACAATGACTTGTTCTTCACAGTCCAGCAGGACCGATCATTCATGATACTGTTTTTGGGGCAATCCCCCAATGTTGCATCGATACAGACTATTTGCTCTAGTAGGGATGTTTTGCTTGTCTTTTCTTCCATTTTGGAAGGGATGTAGTGTTGCTTTTGCACAGCAGTATTAGTATTGGTTATTTTGGGCTTGTTTTCGAGAATCATTTGGTTTAGCCCGAATGACATAAGGCAATGAAACAAAGGCTGTTTAACAGAGCCTCAGCACTTGCTGGGGCCGAATATCTGTGGCTGTGTCGTTACTTCAGCCAGTGCTACGTCGCACCATCAGGCCCCAATTCAACAGTCTCATACTGCAAAAATGCACAAATGTTCTCCACTTGTTAGAGAAAGCCCTCATCACATCAGTGACCTTTATATTTTTTACTGAAAAGAAAGACCCCTGTTTCGCATTTCAGTCTTTCTAAAAATAATTGTGCTCTAAGATCACTCATTTCGCCATGGCAATGGCATTTTACACCTGCCATTATTGTTTCCTTTTTAATCCCCGGGGGCAGAGGTCGCTATGGTTAAAAGAAAATATCCCAACACAGATACCAGGCTGAACAAACTATAATGACATTGCCAACCTTTCTTTTGACCTGTACTTTAACCCCTCGTTCTCCCCTTTACATTTCCTCATGCTGTGTTTGTTACTGGGTAATTTCTTGTATGCCTCTCATTTCTTCACATGCTTCTTACTTCCCAGCTACCTACTCACATCTTTCTTGGAATCTCTAACCTGTCTGCTTTCCCTGTCCTTTGCGTTACTTTTGATATGTGCATCATCAGACTTTACATATTCAATTTTCTGATTATCAATCTCTGTTTAGATACATTGCCCTATCTCCTGTCTTACTCCACATTTCTCTCATCATCTTGAATGCTGTCTTTCCTTTCATGTCTTATTCACTCTATTCCCCTTTTACTTGCCTTATGTTTCCTGCTCTCCTGTCTTGCTCTTTTGTACTCTCTCGTGTCTACTACTGTTTGAGCTCTTGCTCTTTCCTCTTTTTGCTTCAGTCTCATATGCCGCTACTTTCTCACTCTTCCCTCCATTTTACTCCTTTCACAACTTACTACATCTCCTGCCTGTTGCAACTGACGCCCTCTAATCCCAATCCTTAAAGTGGATATCAGTGCCAAAATGCTACCCCTGAAAACGATCATTCTGTCTGCGCTCCATTCTCATCCTCTCTCCAGCCTCCACTCATAGGGACATGGGCTGCAATATGTATCAGGGGCTAGAACGCTAGAGCACTACGGGCCATATTCTCAAGAACGGGCGATAATTATCGCCAAACTAGGTTAACGCAATTTTACATAACGCTGTCTATCGCGGGAAACCAACGCTGTGTTAGCGGCGTATTCTCAACACGCCAGCAACAGGCGATAGTATCCAGATAATGCGTCAAATGTCCGCGTTAAACTTACCGTGACGCCGATAAAAAAGGAAACCCGAACGTGAAAAAAGTTGCAATGGGCCCAACAGCGATAAAAATATCAGCGATAAGCAGCCCCAGGCTTGCTATTCCCACGTCAGGCGGGAAAATTCACCATAAAAGCTGCAAATTTGTTTAAAAAAACAAAACAAAACAACTGAGAAGCACCATGGAGGAAGCTGGAGCAACTACAGAGGCCAACCAGAACCCCACAAACCCCCCGGAGGACCAGCCAGGGACCTCGGGGAAGGAGAAGGGCAAGGAGAAGAAGAAGAGGAACCCGCGATTTAGTCCGCAGGAAAACAAGATCCTGATTACGGAGGTGATAGAACACCACCAACAACTGTTCATCACCTCCACTGTGTCATTGGCAACTAAAAATGCAATATGGCAGTCCATCTTGGCCAAGGTGAATGCAGTCGGAGTGAAGTGCCAAGAAGCGCTGGAATGATGTGAAGCGCAAAACCAAGCTGAAACTCGCTAACAACCGGAAAGCAGCAATGCAGACTGGAGGCGGGAGTCCAGCGCCACTGCAGGAGCTGGATGAGATGGAGGAAATGGTGTCCACAGTTATCAGTGGGGAGACGGTGGCAGGAGTTGGGGGACCGGACACTGCTCAACATGACCTGACCCAACAGTAACAGGGTGAGTAACGACCAGGGACTGGGGGGACGGGGGGAGATGGGCACAAGGGCACACATGCACAATTAAGTATAGCAGAGTGCACACCCACAATGACTCTGGATCATGTCCCTGATCTCCTTGGCATACTGCAGCACACATAGAAACAGCAAGTAGGCCTCCGTCGACAATGTGCCCAGAGGGGGCCCTCCCCACACATCACTAATCTCACAACAAACCCATGCACATGTGCTGAACCCAGCAAAGCTGCGGGTCCATGAGCCACACTGACAATGCAAGTGACACTGCCTGACGATTAGCATGGCTGCAGTCCAATTATCATGACATGGTGCACGCCACGACACTGAAGTGACTGAGTGTGGACCACATCCGTAAAGGAGCAGGTCACACTCTGACACATCCACGTGCACAAACAACCCCTGACGTCATCCCCCTTACGTCCATGTTGCTCATGTTGTGGGACGTGAGTCACAGGGTGCATCGCTGCATCAGGGTGGTTCATATCTGACCCCAATGGACACCCGAAATGTCATATTTGACCCCAAAAGACACCCTGTTGTCTTTTTTTGGACACCAATGACAGCCTTCATGTCATGTTTTTGTACACATGTGATACGCTGATGAGTGGGATTACGTACTACGTTTGACACCCTGAAATGGCATTTCAAATACGTGACACCCTAAACAGCCTCTCTGTACAGAGGTGACATACCCACCATATATTTGCTATTCGTGAGATTGTTAGCACTTAATGTTGCACTTACACTTGTCAGAGTGATGTGCTAATGCAGAGGACTGACATGCACACATGGAATGTGTGTTGCAATTAATTTATTTGCACATGCTATCCCTGTGGTCATATTGTACTGTTCCATGATTGCTAAGGACAGTCACAATGTGACGTGCTCATGCGAAGAAATTGTTAATGATTGTGTCCCTTCGGGTTATTCCTGCTGCAGCTGCAGTGGGGTGTGGTCCACCTGCCTCATCTTCCTCATCATCGTCCAGTGCATCTGGCACCTGGATCCATGGGGCATTGGTGCGTACACATATGTTGTGCAATACACAACATGCAATGATCATCTTGCACACTATTTCTGGGCTGTCCAGGAGTCTTCCACCTGTGATGTCCAGGCACCTGAAACGTGACTTTAACACGCCAAATGTGTGCTCAACAATGCCTCTGGTGCGTTTGTGGGCCACATTGTACTGCCTCTGGGCCGGGGTGTTCGGGGCTCGGAGGGATGTCATCATCCACGGGCAGAGTGCATATCCTTGATCACCTGTGAGAGGTGAGTGAGATTTGTGTAAATTGGTGGTTCTGCATGCTGTGTTGGCAGACTTACAAGTTTTGTGGCGTGTGAATTGTGCGAATTTGGGATTCATGTTTGCCATGTATTGCTTCTGGCAAATGTGCGGGATCAATGTGTATTACGTAGCCTCACAGCTGCTCCTCCCTCCCCCGAGCCTATTTACTTGTAGCAATGTCCTTTTCCCGCCCCCGCAAGGGAGTTTAGATTCTTCACTGTGGCCTTCCATTCCGACTTTGAAAGCAGAGTTCAACAAGTTGAGCAGGCTCAAAGCCCTTTTATTCCAACAGGAGGTGGCCCTCACTTCCGCCAGAGAAACATTCAGATTGCAGGTGGCTCGGACCTCGAGTGAGATACAGTCGCTTCTTAACACTAACCTCCCACTTCATTTTGGGGAACTAATTCACCAAATATTTTATGCATCTGAGACCACAGGCCTTGCACATTTGTTTAAATGTGTGGGATCTGGCCTGGTCTCTTCTTTTCAAACTATATTCGGGGTAATACCAGCTTTTATTCATTCTATATTTTCCTGCGTTTTCGGAGGGTTCCCCTTAATATTGGCGCTAGTAGCTGGTGTCCTGCTTCTCCTCTTTGTGCTTCGTAATGGCTGCTCACTTTGTGGCTCTGCACAGGCCTGCCCAGCTACAACTGTACCTCAATCGGCTGTATGGGGCTTTTGGATGCTTGCTCTTAGCAACGATTGGCGTCAGTTACGACTTGACCTTTCGCTTTGCCTACTATACTTGCGTGCAACCTGTGCTACATTGCAAAAGATGTCATTTCTCCTGGGCGATGGAACTTTGCTTATCAAACACGTGGTGTCCAATCCCTGATTTCAGCCGGTTGATGGGTTCCTTAGAGGCGCATGACGAGGCTTGTTCTGTGGATGGTCAAATGACGCGTGCAGCTTTACTTGGAATCTTGGCTCAATTGGATATCTGTGCGGCTGCGCAGACTTTCCTACAACGTAGTTTCATTGAATATCACGCAAGTTTCCCATTTCTGGCTTTGGATGCTCCTGCTTATGAGGAACATGATTATTCCTTCGACTTACTTAATTGGATGTCATCGCTTTTTTCTACCAATTACAAGGATGAACTGTTAGAGGGAATTGCATTTCTTTGCACACGTACCTTCATGCATTAACTGCTTAGGCCATCACAACTCCGCTGTCTGCATTATTGACTCTTTTTTAAAAAGCTCAATGTGCCTTCAGCTTTCCCTTAAAATTCTGTCTGAACATAATGCGCAAGGTCGATCAACAATGTCTCTTGTTATTCTGTTCTGGTCAGTCCCTATTACCTAGACAAAACATGTTAGCAACAGCTGCAATATGGAAGAATCGTGCTTTGATATAACGTGGTTGCATGTTTTTGAAACACACTCGAAGAAAGCCGTTCCATGGAGCTGAGCTCTGCTGTTCCTATGATGTAAACCTTTGCGTTTAGGCTTTCAGGTAGGGGGTCTGCTAATAAGGCCTAGAGATCTTCTGTTATATAAAATAACTTCTTACTGCCAAGGGGAGGGTGATTAGGCCTAGTTATTTTGCCTTTTTCACAGCCTTTATAAAATGACGACTCCTTTTGTATTCTATGGTATTGTAACAATGCTGATGAGGCTAGCTTTATGCATTTTGCTGCTGGTCGTGGTTTGCATACTGTTTCATGAATGACTACAGTTAAAATAAACATTTTGGACTTATTTAGTGACTCTGATTATTCTTATTGTGGACAAGTACGAGAGAGCGAAAGATTGTCTTGTTCCCGCAACTCTGAGGTGAGTCGGGAGTGCTCGTGTTCTGGGTTGTCTAAACATTCGTAGCTTCTTGATATTTGTAGGAGACCGAGTGAGAGACTATTGCTAGTGGGTTGGGATGAGCGGCTGTGCAGCCTGCGATGATGCAGTAGGCCTGGAGGTCCGGACTGGATTAGATTTGTGTGAGACCTGCTGGACCGCAGTGTAGGCCGAAGGGAGCAGTCAGCACACACAGAACTCCGCGGTGCGGTGCCACTGGGTGCGCTGGGGGCCTGTTGCGTGGAAGCCAGCGATCGGCTGAGGGGGCTGCCAAGCTCGCAGGCCTCGGGCTTGAAGACTGCACCGGCATGTGGTGGTCCCTCTTAGAGACACACCGGTGGCGGCAGGTGAGCAGTGTGGCCTGGGTGCGCAGGGGCGGGCAATCACCTCTGGGCGCCGGATGGGTCTGGGGACCAGCGGGCTGGGGTGCAGCAGGTGCACAGGATCGCACAGGCACCACCGGTCATGGCAGCGGCATCGCGGCAGGGTGAGGGGCGCCGCCCTGGCAGACACGCCCCTGCAGGCGATGACGAGATGTACGCCGGGTGGCGTGTGACGTAGCCACCACGTCGCCGGTGTAGATTTGTCAGTTGAAGGTGGTCGGCCACGTGTGTGTAGGCCTATGGTCAGGATATGGCAGACACAGAGACACACGCAGTAGTTACTTTGGTGGCCATCCCGGAAGTGAACCACGCCCAGAGCCCCGGGGTATTTATTCACACTCCTACGCTGGACTGGCGTACGCCGGCCCAGCCCACTACGCTTACGCTTACAGGGGGGCGACATAGCTACATGTCCAAGGTCTTCCCCACTGCCTGAGGTAACATGGTTGCATCCACTGTCCACAACACTACAAACACCAGCAGTATATGTCCACATGGACATGTCTGTGCTCTGCATACTCAAGACTGTCCATCACATCGCCGCCACACTTGGCATTGTGTACATTCTTATTCATGGGTCACTTGCCTCCTTTGCACATTCTTGGTTCCCACCTCTCCCCACATTCTGCAATTGTGTGGCAGAGGGGCTATGCCTTTGTGGATGGTTTGTCTACATGTCTGGCCCCTGTTACCACAGTTACTTGTGTTGTTGTGTCTGGTAGGTGGGCATGTTGTTTGGCATGTTGTATGTGATTTTGTTACGTGTGCATTTCCACAGTTATGAGTTGTATGATTGTGGAGTTGGGGTGTGTGGTGTGTTCCGTTGGTACTTACCAACTAGCAGTCCATTTCCATAGGTGCCATCCTGAAAGCGCTGGTTGATGATGGACTGTCGGAAGATGTAGGAATCATGCACACTGCCTGGGAAGTTGGCGACGACATTGGTGAACAGTCCCCGGTGGTCCACTGTTGCCTGCACATTGATGGAATGCATGTGCTTTCTGTTGCGGTAATTGTGTGCAGTGTCGGCAGGGGGCACAAGTAGGACATGTGTGCAGTCAATTGCCCCCAACACGTGCGGGAAGCCAGCTATGGCGTAAAATCCTTGCTTGGTCTCCAGCTGTTCCTGCGCAGTGTGGGGGAAGTGAAGGTGCTGGGGTATCAAGCTGATGATGGCATCCAAGACAGGTGTGATGAACTTTGATAGGGCTGGCTGTGAGACTCCTCCGACTCTGGCAGTTGTTGGTTGGAAGGTACCAGAGGCCAACAAGTGCAGCACAGCCAGCAGCTTTGTCTGCGGAGGGATGTTGGTTGTTCGCTGTGTTGGTACCGTCAGCCTGTGGGCAATGTGGGTCAGGATGCGGAGGATGGTTGTCCTTTTGAGCCTGTAGTGGTCAATGACATCCTCTTTCGTTAAGTCTCTGAGGCTGGTGCGTTTTCGGAAGGTCCGCTGTTCTGCGCTGCCTCGGTGGTAGTCCGGGGGGGGGTGGTCCTGGGGTTGGGGGTGGTCCTGGCGGTGGTGGCGGTGGGTGTTGTGGCCCTCTTGGGTCTCCAAGCTGCATGATTAGTAGCTCCATGGCATCTGTTGGTCTACAGATGTGGCTCTGGGCTGGGCTCCCTTTATACTGCAGGTTTTCGTCCTACTTAAGACCAGAAAAAAGCAGGTCTTAAGTTCCTGCTGCTAACGTGCCTTATCGCCTGTTTTCGGCCCGCATCGCCGATCTGGCTGGTCGTTGAGAATATCGCAAAGTGGTGTTATCGTGAGTTTTTGGACAGGAACGCCTATTCTGTATATGATTAGCGTTAGTTGTCGCTGTCAGCCTTGGCGATGTTTTTAGCGGCAGCTATCGCAGGTAAACTGGCGATGTCGGCTGTTAGTGCAGACTTGTGAATAGGGCGATAAATCTATCGCCACTTTCGTGGCTGAAAAGTGCCGCTAAATCGGTGATATGTCCTTGAGAATATGCCCCTACATGTTTACATTTGTAGGGCATGGCCGCCTATCACTGGCCTATGTACCAACTGCTTAGTAATATGCAGCAGAAGTAAATGGAAGTCTATGCTTCCTTCTTCCGCCCATTACTTTAATTTTCAGTCTGTCAGGAGGTAACTCCTGTCTTCCACTACAGCATCCCATTACAGTCTTCTGAAGATGGAAGCTTCTGTTAGAGCAAATTTGTGATTAACAATTAATTACTATTTTATGGCATGAATAATTTGTGTTTGAAACAAAGCTAGCTGCACTTAATAGAACCATGTTTCCTTAAGTTGGCCAGACTAGGCACTAACTCCATTTTGAAATTGACTACGTGACCATGCTTTCATTCTCAGTCTTCATAGGTAACAAAATGTGCACTGAAACGTTATTCAATGTAATATGTATTGCAACTCTGTCATTATAACATGTTTCTCTGTGTAGGCTCTAGAGAAAGCTTTCCTCTCAAAATGTTGCAGTTCAAGGTTTTTTCCGTTCTTCCTCACTCTAACTGAGTATTGCGACGGATTGTGATATTGGCCGAGTGCATTGTGGTACTTGTAGTTTGAAAGGACAAACTATTGTGATGACATGAGTTATAGTGTGTGTGAGCTTTTTAGTTATTCCGTTTTGGTTTATGTAATGTAATGTAATGTAATGTAATGTGATATTTATAAAGCGCATACTGTCACTCCGGAAGGAGCATCCTGGCGCTGTACGGATAGAGAAAAGCTTAGCAGTGAAATATAAAACCTAGATGAGGGCTTGACAGAATTCATCTGATGCTCCAAAGATCCAGGTCTTTAGGGCCTTCCTAAACTGCATTTCAGTTTCTATAGATCTCAATTTATTTGGCATTAGATTCCAAGCCTTTGCACCTAACACGGCGGCAGATTTCCCTCCCCGCGTTTTAAGTTTGAAACCCGGCGGTTTGAGGAGGTTTGCTGACGAAGATCTAAGTAGCCTCGCTGTAGTATATGGTGTGAATCTTGCTGAAAGATATACTGGACCCAGTCGGCGGGTAGCTCTAAAGGTGGTAACAAGGAGTTTGAATAAAATTCTCTTATGTAGCGGAAGCCAGTGAAGAGATTTCAGAGCTGCTGAGGCGGAGGCCCTACGAGGAAGTTTCAAGACCAATCGGGCTGCTGCATGCTGCACTACCTGTAGCCTCTTCAGGGTTGATTTGTTGGCACCTGCCAAGAGGCTGTTACAATAGTCTAGGCGCGAAAGTATCAGCACCACCCCAACTGTTTTCCTAGCTGAAAGGGGGATAAGATCAAATAATTTTTTTAATGTTTTAATTAGGCCAAAGCAGGTCCCAGCCACCCTAAGTGCCTGGGGTTTAAAGGAGAGAGAGGAGTCGAACAAAACTCCCAGATTTTTAGCCACTTCCATGGATGGGGGGGCTACCACATCCTCAGGCCACCAGGCCTTAGGTTGAAAGGGATTGTCTTTTCCTATCCGCAGGATTTCTGTCTTGTCTGTATTACATCGGAGGTGGTTGTTTTTCATCCATTGGATGACCTCCGTAAGGCAGAGTTTAAAATTTTCTTCTGCGTCCGTGGAATTTTTGTCAATGGACAGGATCAGCTGCGTATCGTCAGCATAAGATGTTATCTCAATCCCAAATGATGAAATAAGGGAAATAAGCGGAGCCATGTATAAGTTGAACAGAAGTGCACTGAGTGAGGAGCCCTGTGGGACTCCTGCAGTAATAGGGCATTCTGAAGACAGGAAGGGGCCAAGAGAGACCACTTGCCTCCGGTTGGTCAGGAAGGACTTGATCCAGGCCAGTGCAGTGTCAGAAATACCGCAAGATTTTAGTCTGGCCAAAAGTCTGTCATGTGAGATGGTATCAAAGGTGGCAGACAAATCAAGCAGAATCAGCACTGCCTTCCTGCCATTATCTGTGATGAATTTCAGAGTGTCTGATATCTCAAGCAGTGCAGATTCTGTGGAGTGTTTGGGGCGGAAACCTGACTGGCGAGGGTGGAAGGTCTGAGAGGTTTCACAAAAGTTTGAAAGCTCCTTATAGACCATTCTTTCAGTTATTTTACCCACAATTGGCAGAAGGGATATTGGCCGGAAATTGGAGAAATTGGATAAATCCACATTTTGTTTTTTCTTTAGTGGCTTCACTATAGCGAGTTTCCACTCGTCGAGCACCATGCCGGAGCCAAGAGAGGAGTTCACAATGTGGTTAATCACTGGATTAACTATATCCATGATTTGGTGTAATATCACAGGGGGACACGCATCCAGAGGTGAACCTGATTTACAGGCTAAAATTGCGGCGTGTGTAAGCGGAAGAGTGACAGGTTGAAAGGCTTGTAAGGAGGGCCTATTGTGCATATGATCCAATTCGTGTTCGTTGACAAGTTCATGTGAACTAAATGCCCCAAAATCCTTTTGGATATTCTTAATCTTGTCCTCAAAGTATATCGCAATATCATCGCAGAGGGTCTGAGAGAGGAGAATTTCTGAGTGTAACGCTTTTGGGTCAGTAAAAGATTTTACGATTGAGAATATCTCTTTTTGATTGTGCTTGGCAATAGCTATTCTGTTGGAAAAATAGTATTTTTTTGCTAATTTGATAGCAGTATGATATTGTTTCCGGTATGTTTTAAAAACATGCAAATCGGCTGACTCGTAGCCCCTTCTCCATCTACATTCTAGTTGTTTGCAGTGTAGGTGCTGCTTTGCTAGATCTTTTGTAAACCACGGGTCATTATGCAATTTTGCTTTGCCCCCTCTAGTATTGTGTTTAGACGGGATTAATTCCTCACTTATAGCCGTCATCCATGTGTGGAAACGGTGAGAATCCTCTATGGGATCACCAGAAAAAACTGGCTTGTTTTCTTTGGCAGTTTTGGGCAGATTGGGGTTGGAGGCTAACAGATGCCATTTGTGCCTGGGCACCGCCATCGGAGTTTTCTTAGCTGCCTGTGCTGTATTAGGCATTAAGATGGTCAAGGGGATAAAGTAATGATCTGACCAGGCCTGAGGGGTGGGCGTATCTGTAAGGAGTGAGGTGAAGTTGGAACAAACTGCATCTAGTGTATGCCCTGCCCGGTGTGTCGGCGCCCTAACTAGTTGATTTAAGCCAAGGGGAGTAATTATTTCCAGCAGGGTGGCAACCCCCTGGTTGTTGCCGCATTCTAGGTGCAGATTAATATCACCAAGCATGGTGAAATTGGCGTATCTGAGCAGGGCGTGACTGAGTGTTTCCCCTAAAGAGTCAAGAAAGGTACTATTATGGCTAGGAGGGCGGTATATCAATGCCCCAGAGAATGAAAGGGAGCCATTTATAGCGCAGCAGAAGCCGAGGCTTTCTGCTCCCTTAAGGGTATGTAGGTCGAAACGTTTCCATTGTAGTGAGTTTATGTGGATAATGGCCAACCCTCCTCCTCTAATAACATCTCTGTCTTTCAAACAGATCGTATAGTTGGGGGGCAGAGCAGTTGCAATATCTGGGTTACAATCTTCCTTTAACCAAGTTTCTGTTATGCATAAAAAATCCAATCCTTGTTCTACGATTATCTCTCTGATATCCAATGCATGTTTGACTAAGGAACGTGCATTAATTAATCCCCCCTTTATTAGAACCTGATGATTGGCGGCTTTATTTCCTACCATTGTGTGTTTTACTTCAATGAAAGGTAACTCCGCTCGGCATCCCCAGCAAGTTACAGGGCCTCTGATTTTGTCTACTTCCATAAGGTGGCCACACTTACTGTTAATATTTAGCTTCCTTAAGTGACTCGACGAAAATGCATTATCTGAATGAGAACCGGCAGTATGACTGGCGCTGGCCGCAGTCCGGACGCGGACGGGTGCAGCCGGGCTTGCCTTTGGCGCGCCGAAGCGCGCCCGCTGCGCGTCCGGTGTGGCGTCATGTTTAAATGCCTTTGTGAAAGCCAACCACCAGCCCGACAGCCGGCGGGAAGTGGGGGTGGTCTAAGTATGAGGGAGGTTTAGCCTAGAGCGTTTCTCCGTACAATCGGCATATAGTTGCCGTGACGGACCGGAAATGCAGGTATGTGCAAAGTATGCTTTGTGAATAAAATAAAATCAGTTAATTTCAACAATCAATTTTAAAATTCTAAGAACAGAGTGCAACAACAATATTTAAAAAGTGGTTTCCCGAGGAGCCCTTTCCCAAATGAGCAGACCTCTATCCGCTGCGCGTCCGGTGGGGGTCTCGTTTAAATGCCTTTGTGAAAGGAGTCTTATTATAATTTTGAGTCATGATTTTGAGTTTATTATTGTGTCTATTTTAATCTTGTCACAAAAAAAGTTGGAATATTAGGGATTGAATGCATCGAAAATATTGAATTATTGTGATTAATGTTGTTATTTGAGTTTCCATTCGGTAAACAGATTCGGCGAGATGTTGATACTGTTGAAATGCCAAGTGGAGGTGTGGATTGTGACGCACCACATTCACACCGAAGTAGGGTATATTTTCTTGAGTTACTAAAGGTCTAGTTGCAAATGCATTTTGATTTAGATTGGTGTGCTTTTTATTCTTTGGTGTTCAGGAGAAAACACACTGATCAATCGTGGGTTACTGCTGATTGAGAACCTGCTTTAACGTTATTGATAGTGCTGCAAAGTTACTAATCTCCACCTATAGTGAGATTTGAGAATAATGACTCCCCTCTTCATTTTAGGTAAATCAGACAAGAAAAGTCTAATAGTTTAAGATTTGTTCATTTCACTGTGATTCTGAAAGCTTTACATCAAAGTGAACTGTACTGTATGGTTATTGTGGTGGCAGTTTGGGCTGGACCGTTCCCATGAGGAACAGGGTCAAGACTGATTTGCATATGGCTGGGTCTGAACTGGGCGAAGTGAGCTAAAGAACGATGATGAATTCAACCCAGATCTAATAGTGACTGGGGGTGAGTATCTGAAAAGTTTCAGCGCTCTGTTCATTACCTCCTTGTGTTTGCGTTGTTCGCCCTAAGTTGGCAGGGTATGCCCAGACGTGGGTCCCTTTCTCACTTTGCCACTGGATTTAAGCTAGCCTGGCTGATGAAGGGTGTTACACAGAAACCGGTCCCAGGATGCTTGTTTCCGGTTCCGGGAAGACCTGGCTTGGCAGTTCGGGCTGGACTGTTCCCATGAGGCACAGGGTCAAGACTGATTTGCATATAGCTGGGTCTGAACTGAGGTGGTGAAGTGAGTTAAAGAACGATGATGGATTCAACCCAGATCTGTGACTGGGGTTGAGTGTCTAAAAAGTTTCAGAGCTCAGTCCATCATCTCCTTGTGTTTGAATTGTGATATTGAGTGATGCTGCAATTGGTTGACTGTCTGCAATTGGATGATTGTCACTGTGGATCGCGCTGTGACTGGCTGGATATTGTTTATATCACGTGGTTTGCAAACAGTTAGATCGACTAAAAATTATTCTGCATTGAAAAAAGTCCTCAATTCCTATAACTGAGGGAGAGAAAATACCTCGGCCTCTGGAAGATTCTCCTGCCTATGAAATGATATTACATTCAGGGTTTCATATGTACTTGTGGTTAAAATAATGGAATTACATCACAACTGGTGACAAGAACATTCAGGGGCATATTATGTACAGGGAGTTAACGCCGCTTTAGCGGCACTTTACCGACGGTTTAGCGGCGATATTTTTATCGCCGTATGTACAAGCTGTCGCTAACCTCTGTTAGCGGCAGTTTTCCGGCGAAAACGTCCATTTTAAAGATCGCCACTTCTGTTAGCGATAATGACATGCAAGGGAGGCATTCCCGTGCAAAAACGGCCGCTAACCCCACTTCGCGATATTTACAAGGGAATTCTTGAAGTGTGGAAGACCAAAAAAAACTGCCTCTAACTGCAGTCAGAGGCAGTTTTTTAAGACCAGAAAATAGCTGGTCTTAAAAATGGAGATAACACTTGGGGCCTCTTTTCAGCAGGTTTTGGTGCTGTACAGCGCTGCAAGCAATGTTACTGCGCTGCCCTGCGACAAAACTACAGGGCAGGAATGCGCACCATCAATAAGATAGTGCACATTCCTGAGCCTCAGTCATGAAAAGTGTTGCAGCGCTGCGACAAGACAGCGTTGCAACACTTTTCACTACGCCCTTTTTGCGACACCACGGATGCGCTGTATTCACTGGACAGCGCTCCATGACGCAAGTATTGACAGATACGTCTGGAATCCTGACGTATCTGTCTGCGCTAAAGTCACGCATTGCTGCAGTCGTGTCACAAGCCTGACGCAACTCCAGCAATGCATGGGGCCAGCCTATGTCAGTGGCACTGCGTCACCCTTACGCCTGCCAACAGGCAGGCATAAGGTACTGACGCAGTGCCGTCCTACAATTGTCGCAGTGAAATCTGAGGGATTTCACTGTGCCACTCCTATGAGGCCTTGTCGCTTGGGAACGCACACCCTGCGTACATCATACCTGATACAGGTATGGTGTGGCACAGGGCTTCACAAGGTCACGCATATGCCAACATGCGTCACTTTGCAAATACGGCGCAACGTGGTGCTAGTTTTGCCTGGTCCATTCCTGAGGGGTGCCAGGTTGTCGGCGCAGATGGAGATCCATCGGTGGCGGTTGCGCGCTGTGGTGTCATCGTCTGTAAGGATTGGCGGAGGGGTGGTGCTGAGGGAGTTGTCGAGACGTTCTTTGGTGGCCTTGATCCAGCTGCGAGGGGGGGCGATGATGGTGTACGGTGGGCATTGTGAAGACGTGATGTATACAATGATGGTCGGTCCAGGAGAGTCCGGTGGTGTGGCTGTAGTTGAAGTTCCAGCTGGCGGAGGAGACGTGCTCGACCATGTGTCCTGCTATGTGGCTTGCTGCGGTGACTAGCTGCTGGAGTCTGATGTTGGGGAGCTTCCCAAGGAGGGGCTGGTGTTCTGGTCACTGGGGTTGTCCAGGTGGAACTTGAGTTCGCCAAGTAGGATGTTGTCGGTGGATGGGAGAGCCTGGGGTGCAATGAGGTCTACAATGGTATCGGAGAATGGGTGTCCATGGCCCGGGGGGCCTGCAGATGAGCGTGCCGCAGAGGATGTGGTTGTGGTTGGTCCGGATCTGGAAGTTGAGGTGTTCTATGGTCACCGTTGGGTCATTAGAATGCGTGGTGATTCGGAGTGTGCTTCTGTAGGTGATGGCAATGCCTCCTCCTGGACGGTTGGGGTGGTCCTTGCGGGTGATTTAGTAGCCGTCAGTGATGGCGATGTCCGGCCCGGAGCAGATGTTGGTCCTGGCAGGCGATGTGGCATCAAGGGTTGATGGCGAGGAGGGTGCTGGCGCCGTAGTGGTGGAGTGTCCGAGAGGAAGGGTCCTTGGTGCTGAGCGCTGTCCAGGGGCAGACGGATGCAGACTGGCTTGCCTATGGCTTGCCTTTGGCACGGGAGCCGTCCATTACAATGCAGGTATTACATCGTAATGCCTTTACAAAGCAACTTCAACAACGCAGATGCCTTTACATCGCATTCCATTACAACACATTGTGAGGTCAGTAATGGGGTATTTTTAAGTTTTAGAGTGGGTATAGGTTTTGGGTGTAGGAGATGAAAATTGGGGTGTGCATTTGGGTCAAATATGAAAATTGGGGTGTGTATTTGGGTCAAATATGAAAATTGGGGTGTGCATTTGGGTCAAATATGATTTTTAGGCTGTGTTTTGGGGGCTCAAAGATGAATTTTAGGGTTTAGGGTTTGCTTTGGGGTGCAAGGGTTAGTTTTAAGGATGCACTCACTGAAGTGGGAACAGTAATGTTTAAATCTCCGCAATGCAACACCTTCCCTACTGTTGCAATATGCCTAGTATTAGTATGCATTGCAATGGAATGCGATGTAACGGTATGCATCGTAACTCCATATATACCTTTGGCACACCAGTGGTATGCCCGCTGCGCATGGCCGCACAGCGGCCGCCATTGGGAAGTGCTGCGGTGGGGACTGGACAGCTGGGAGGTGGGAAACGCCGGAAAGAACACTGGATGGGGCGTGGATGCGGGGGTGTGTGTGTGAGCGGGTGTTGTAAATATTTAAATGAGAAAAATCTTACCTTGAGGCCGGGTCCCGTGTCTTCGTTGCTCCTGCTCTCCTGAGTCTGCTTTCAGGAACAGGAAGTAGGCAGCCAGGCTCCCTCCCCTAAGCCAATCACAATGCTGCGATGCGGTGTTGGGATTGGTCATTGGCGCCGGGACGAGGCTTTCAGCCAGGAGCTGGAGGGGTGGGCATGTTCTCCATGCAGGCTGTAATGCAGCCTGCATTGCGAACAGGACAGTGCGCATGACTGCTTTGGGCGGCCTGAGCGGGCCGACCAAACAGTCACTGCGCACTTGAGTGGGCATGCCACTCCGCCCCTGCCCTGCTCTGTGAGTGGAGCAGCCCTACCCACCCTCCCGCCCGCAAAGGAAACATGGCACGATTACTCAAGAAGTTATCATCGTGTGATGATTGTTCCTCTTCTTGCACTCCTTGAAAGCAGTGGGGCGACGCTCTTCTGCCATAGCAGATGAGCCGCCACTGGGGGTGCGTCATCTACAGGTGCTAGGCCTGGGCGACTCGAGCCCCGGGCCTACCCCCCTACGCGTCCCACCTTCTCCTTACCTGGACATTGACACTGTGGCGCAATCTGCTGCGCTCTTTCCAAATTTGTGACTCAGCCAGCAGGAGCCTCAGCCAGGTGGGATTTCACAAGCCTGGGTAAAGCAGTCGCCGCCAAGTCCGCTGGTGAACCTTCTGATGCAGTTGATGCAGCAGGGTCCCCTTAGGCGTGAAGTTGCAGCTCTCCCGCCATACAAGTTCGACGCAGCTCAGGGGCCTCACCCTCCACAGCGTCCGGCCAGCGCAACATCATCCGGCCTGTGATGCAGAGAGGTGCCGCCCACCGTTGGTAATCCCCTCCATGCACCCCGGTGTAGTGGTGGGTCGTAGTATGCGATGCAGACCTCCCTACGTTGGTGTGCAGGAGCACCTCTACCATTCACAGCTCCAAGGGGTGCAAGGCGGTCTTCTCACACAGGTCAGCAACGTGTCTCCATGCGACCGGCCAGACTTCACCACCAGGTACGGGCGATCGCCGCACCTCAATGTCTACCCCCATGGCTCATCGACTCCACAGCTCCTCCGCATCCCACTCCAGGCTCCAGACCCAGGTCCAGCGAGTCATCCAGGCTCCAGGCGCAGGTCCAGCGAGTCATCCAGGCTCCAGGCGCAGGTCCAGCGAGGCATCCAGGCACCGGTCCAGCGAGGCATCCAGGCTCCAGGCCCAGGTCCAGCGAGGCATCCAGGCTCCAGGCACAGGTCCAGCGAGGCATCCAGGCTCCAGGCGCAGGTCCAGCGAGGCATCCAGGCTCCAGGCGCAGGCCCAGCGAGGCATCCAGGCTCTCATCCTGGTCATCCTGGATGTTGGGTGGCTTGAGGGGGTTGCTGATGTGTGCTGCACTTGGCCCTGGCTGCTCCATTCTGCATTTAAGTGGTTTATTTGCCTATTTTCTATTGGAGGTCGACTGATAGGCTGTTTTTTCCATTAGAGGCAAAAAAAACTCACGTTGCGCTGACTAACATGCGTTTTTTTGCCGCTAATGGGCCTTTCGTTGGTTTTCGCCCGCTAACGCCGGAATTCCTATTGCCATCGCGCTAATGTTAGCAGCAGTTTTCGCCACCGATCCCTGAAGCTATCGCCATGTAGCGACGGTTTGTAAATACGTCTCTAACATGGCGATAGTTTTCAGGGGTAAGAAAACTGCCGCTAACTAACGTTAGCGATAGTTTTCGCCAGTCCTTGTACATATCTCCCTCAGTATCCTTTAGGGGGTACCTTTAATGTGAAGAAACTTGAGAATTTGAGGCTTGTGATGTATAAAAAAGCCACAGCCTAGACCTGTACAGTTTGAAATATTGAATGAATGGTCTCATACACCAATTGTGAAAGAACAAAAGAAAACGACAAGTCAGGTTAGGAATGCACTAATTCTTTGGTTAGATTCAAGATGGGCCATGCAGTGTAACACATGGACAGAGTATGTAATGTTGGGAGTGCGTGCACTTCCTCCAATTGTTAATGTAGTAGATAGAGAAGAAAACAGCTAATAAAGATGATGACATTAAAAATTAAAAGAAAAATATGAAGCACGATTTGGAGGAGTAGGGTACATTCCTAGATGATTTATTAGACTCAGTCCTCCTCAATATGTTGATGTTTCACAAACACAAGACTGCCTGTTCAGGATATAGGAACGGGAGAGCCAATTATGGGTAGCCCTAGAGCAGGAGTGCTAATTGCACCCAAGAATGAAACAGATCCTTTTGGGATTCTTTCTACACCCACTGCTGATACAGCGATTATTGATAATGTTACTGCTGTTACAGTAGCACAATCAAGGGAGCCCGTTAGAAAATAAATTAATATTTTCCAATTAACTCTAATTAAAAACTAAATTTGGAGACATTTTGCAGGGTACAATTGTCACAGAAATATTAACAGCATACAACGAAGATGGATTAATATATCTGCGTAAGGAAGCAGCTAGATGTGTATGTGAAGCGTATGGAACGCATGACGATTTAGCTGAAGAGTATACCATTGATTCCTACAAAAAGAAAGCTCTTTGAAGAAATTACAGGACGGATATAAGTGGAAATAAGGTGGATGAAATTGGTCTAGTAACTCTGCGAGCCCATGTTAGACATTTCGTCTAGTGTGCAAAAGAATGGGCAGATTTAAAGAAATACAGGGATAAGTGGAAAACGAAAGGGGAAGCAAGGTATAAAAGAAAAGAGGACAGAGACACATAAAGAGAAGCAAATGCAAATCTGAGTGAACCTGAATCAGGAATGGTTGTTGCAGGATTTCCTTTGCAAGATGTGTATGGACAAGCATATGTGCATGTCCCTTGGAACAGATCTGAACATCTTGCATTTCTGACAAATTTTCCAAAGCTTAGAGAAGAACCAGATAAATGGTATACGAAGGTGGAGAGATTAGAGATGATTTCAAAGGTGCTTTTGGTGAATCTGAATAAATTGTTTGAAATTATCGTCCCCACGGATTTATGGGCTGAATGTAAATCAGTCATAACATGGCCTACTGAAGAACCTCCAAGAATGCTTCCTCAAAATACTCCAGCTCCTATTATTATAGGAAAATGTAGGGGTGTGATAACACATTTGATGCAAAAAGTTCCAGAGAATGGGATGAATTGGTGAATGATCATGTCAGCTACTCCAGAGCCAAAAGAATCTCTGGATGCATATTATGAGGGATTGATGGGTTCAAATATGACAGCCCATCTAGGCCAGCAACCCGCTGGAGAGATGCTAGAGTGCCAAGATTGCCATTCCAGCCCTGGTCTCTCTGTTTTCCACTACACAATATGCCACTCAATCTTTACTCTTAATTAGTAACTATTAAAAATACACCCCAAATGTAACTTTTAATGAGTGAATATCAGCTAACTTCACCACAGAAAGATGTTGGTTTTCTGATACCGAAGACTTTTCTATTCATATGTGTAAATTATTATTTACTTTATTTAAAGTTTTTGCACAGTGGGGGGAGGACAGGAGGATGGGAGGCATTATAGCAGAGTAAGGGTGTGCCAGAGAGGTAGGAGAAAAATGGATAACAAGCATGAGTAAAAATCAGAACTACTAAACTCCATAAACGTTGCCAAGATGGACATTCTCTATTCTGTGTAGATCACTCTCTTATTGATGGCGGTAACAATTTAAGTAAATCCCAAAACTGAGAAGGACCTAACACTCTGGGCTTCTAATTCGCCTATGACCCTGTTAAATTTGAATTGCAAATCCTTTAAAGGGATTGTGACCACTTGAAGAGAGAGCATTGCTCAATAGCTAACAGATCTCTCAGACTGCCATTGTGTTTGTCAGCATTTTCGCGAGGATGCCTCAAAGGATGCAAGCCAGGGTTGGCTTGATGTGGTTTAAGATTAGGAGCGAGTCATTCACCTGGTGCGGTCTGGGACAAGCAAATGGTAGACGGTCAGGATCGTCTGCAGTCTGAAGTTACTGTATGGCAAGAAAGTGCTCCTGTGCCAATGAATGGCTAGTGGAGCTTTCTAGCATCAAGGTAGGCATCTGACATGCTTGCATTCTTGGGCAGGATTCTTGTAAGAATGGAATTTGTGTGGCAAGATAAGACTCCTTGGCCAAGATTGGCTGTATAGGGCACTGCAATTGCTCAGGGTCAAGAGACCTACTCCAAGTGAAGTTTGGGGTGCAATGATGTTAGGCAGGTGGTTCATCAACAATTTGAAACTGCTGCATGGTGGTAAAAAAGCTCCTCGACCATAGATTGGGTTGTGGTGTTCTAGTACAATCTGGGACATTTTAAAGCAGGTTGAGCTTCTCTTCCATAATTTAAAGATACATATTGGGGGGACGTTTCCTTAGACACAGACTGGCTTGAGGTGTTTCTGTAACTGGCCAAGATCATGTGATCTTCTCCTGGTATGGTATGGTATGATATGGGAAGAAGCAATAGTGTGTGGGCAAGTCTTCTGCAGTTTGATGTGAATGCCCTCTAGCCTTAGGTTACATAGTGGTAGTTTCCTGCATTTGGGATTGTCACCTGACCTTTTCCCAGTGTAGTGTAGTGGTAGGACCTCACTAGCTTACTGATCTGATTATGCGCAATGCTTCTAGTGTCTAATTGTAAGATATTCAGTTCTGCGTGCAATGACTTCTTGCTTCTTTTCTTTTTTTTAATTTTTTTTATTGAGGTTTAAAAAGAAGAAATATACATGGAATAAAGCATCCCCTGTCATACTTTAAAAGGATATTTCAAGTCACTGAGGAGTTCAGTGACCATATGGAAAAATGAGCCCAAAGGCTGAGTTACCTTACAAGTTTGTGGACCTGCCAGGTGATTTGCAATAGCCTTAAAATGCACTGCAGATTGTATTTTATTCCTTATAATATATGTTCACACTACCAACCTTCCCACAAACCACTTAAATTCCTGGTGTTTTGCTCCATATGGGAGTATGAATGCAGACATGAAGAATAAAAATGGAATCAAATTGAAATTAAACACATCAAAAAGCAGTTAGTAATTTATTGCAAAAAGATATTAGAATCAGTTCAATGTAACTCAGATTAAAAACATGCAGATTTGCAGAAAGTGTGGCAAAAGATAGAGAGAATCTGTTATTCCTGTAATGACATTTACTGTGCGAAAAATAAACATGTTTCCATAAATATGTCTGTTCTGCTCATCACTGCTTGTTTTAAAAAAAAAAAAGCAGGTCCTAAGAATGAAAGCCAGTGTTTATGGTGTTGTTCAAACTGCAGCTGTAATTATGCCTTCCACCTTGGCTGCTGGCTCTGGTAGCTGACATTGTGGCAACACAATTCAACTTTAAAAACTTATTACAGTTGAGCAGCTGCTCATTTCATTATTGCAGGCAACTAGAGACCTAAGGAAATTACAGACATGCTTTTATACAGAGGCTCAAGTTCCCATGTATTGTAATGATTTTCATTGCCTTAGTGGACCTAGGACGTAAAATACATACATGACAGAATATCATCAACAAGTGCACACACATTAGTCACAACACATATGGAGCTACCAAAAGAATTAAAACAGTGAATATAATCAAGACCTTTATCACACTTGTAAATCTTTGGATCTCTCAGTGTAATTCTGAAGCAGTACTCTCTTCACACCCAGCTTTCCAGGTACGTTTTTTCTTGTCAACAATGCTAAAGTCATGTAAAAAGCAGTAAATCCCCATATTCCACCATTCCATGTGGGTGGAAGGATGCATTTTCACCACTGTCAAGCGAGCAGCCTAGCCATGGCCATTTTTTAAAAATATAAATACAGCTCCCTCTGTTTGAACATGCTTTTCTGTTCCCAATAATGTACTTGGAGAGTTCCCTAAATTTTAAATAGAACAATATCCTAAAAAATTTGCAAAGATTGTCTCCAATAATTATTTGGGGATCTTGTGGCTAAAATATAAGACAGATCGCCCCCCTCCCCTGGTCTGTGGGAGCTGTGAACTCAGACCTTGCTTGATGCACTCTCCCAAGTTTGCCCCGAGAAGGGCTTCAGATCCAGAACCCTAAGCACCGCACCGTAGGTGGAGGAATACAGCCTTAAGGATTTGTCTTGTTACTCCCTTTGACACCATTGACATACTGGTAAAGATATCATGCAGTTGCTTCAAAAACACTAGGGCAAGTAACATAGAATAATTCTAACAAGATACAGGAATCTTGGAATATCAACATTTTAATATGATCTCTATGCTCCTGGAGAGATTTACACAATAAATGTAGTCTTGTCTAAGACTATTTGTCCAGATTTACAGCTAGTATTTTAAGGTCTTATTTAGAGTTTGGCAAATAAGATAATCCGTCACTAACTTGATAGATATCCCGTCCTCGTATTACAAGTGCATTATAGCCTATGACACTGGTAATACGGTGGACGGGATCTCGAGCACATTTTACCGGAGTATTCCACACACCAATCTCTAATTAAGGCCCTTAGTCTTCACATCCATAGGTTTGTAGCCTGAATTTGCCCAATTAAGGTACTTCCTTGAAATATTCTGTCTATCAGTACATTTCGAGCATGCATACAAGCATATAAGAGTCTCTTGGCGCTACTGAGATTGCTGAATCTGTATTGTAAACACTTCATTGCCATAAGCCAATATTGCAAACAGATAAGGAAAAGGTTCTGCTAGATATGATGCAACTCTTGCAGTATTGTGTAGAGATTGGAGAACGGGCTCTATGTAGAGTGTGCATAGGGCAGGTGGGAGATGTTCGAGAACATACACTTCTCACAGACACCAAGCAGGGGTGTAATGGAGGCCCTCGCAGCCCCCGGTGCAGGGGGGGGCAGGGTTTCTTGTTTTGGAGGGGGCCCTCTCACTCTCTAAGCCATATCTTTGCATGCATTGCATAATGCGTGCAATGGCCTGCAATAAGAAATAGCTAATCGCTTGAGAAAGCCACTCTGCTTTACTGAGCAGGCCCCTGCAGTGTAGGGGGCAACCCTTCAGGAGGGCCCCATTGAGCCCACTCTGCAGGGGGGCCTCATCATTTTGCGTCACACCACTGCCACCAAGAATGATGGTGGAAAACCTTAGTTTTCCAACAGAGTCCAGATATAGTCTTGCGAACTTATTGCTTACTGACATATGAGTTCTTAACTTAATTCATGCAACAGATTCCTAGATTCTGCTGAGGTCCGCCATTACTCTATCCACAAAGAAAGCACCTTTATCAGTGGCAGGTTGATCTGTGCTCCTTTCTTTGAGTGTGTGAGTAAATGCATAAAAGCCCCACTATTTGTCCCTACATTTTTCAGCATTACCTTTGATACCAATTCAATAACCTCTCCCTCAATCAACTTAGCAATATTTCTCATGTCAGGAATCCATGAAGTGTGCTCAGGTCTTTGGAGATAGGCTTAGGGTATCTGCTTGGATGGCACATTGTGGACAAGGAGACTTAGCAGTCAAGTTGGTTCTGCAAAAACAAAAATGTTAATAATAATATTATTAACACTCATATGATGATGCTGATAATAACAATAATAATATAATAATAATCACTCAGCATGATTTCAGTTATATTTCACGTTTATTAATGGTTGTAGAGGCCATTGATCACCAGAGAATGCCATGTCCATGAATTATAGGATGCATGACTGTGAACCTAATTTGTTCATTGTATTGTATAATATCAACATATTAAATGAGTAATCATGTCTTATCGTTTTATATGATGTCATTTCATTTCAGGATTCTAGTGACCTTTACAACCCACTCAGCAATACGCCTCGTGGTTTACGATGCCAAAATTCTCTTAATTGCATTTTATGGCCATAGTCCAGGATACCAGTTATGTATCGTCGGTTTAACCAGCAGATAGATAGACAGACAGACAGACAGACAGACAGACAGACAGACAGACAGACAGATAGATAGATAGATAGATAGATAGATAGATAGATAGATAGATAGATAAGACAACCCGCTAACCCACTGAATCTTCTTAATGGAGTTGGAAGTGGATCAGAACGGTTGTTGTAGGTGCAAGGGTTTTCCAGCTTTGGTTTGGCAAAGTTCTAATGCTACTGACTTTATCCCATCTCTACTGGTCTTCCAAGGATACCAGTCTGTAGGGAAATCTCGTAATTTTACTACAAGAATGTTTGCATCTGACATCTGACATCTGGCTACTGCGAAATCTAGCTAGACAGACATGAATTAATTAAAGATGTAATGGAAGTGCGGATATTCAAACTTCTCTATTGAAATCAGGGTCAATCCTGCAAAACGATAGTTCATTTTCTTGGGGCTCAATATCTGGATTGCATCCTTGGGCTGTATTTCAGAAGACCAAGGATTCAATCTAGATATTGTTGCCCTTTAAACAGGGCTTTAAGTGGGGAAAAAAACCTGGGGGTGCTCTAAAAGGGGTGGGGCAAACCTCTTAAAGGGGTGTGGCCTATCCAAGTAGGGGGCGTGGTCTAAATCAAGATAACTAGCATTGTGTGCTTAAGAAAATCATAAAGTTGCATCCAGCAAAGGATAATAAAATAGGCAAAAGGTATATTTATTAAGTATAAGCCATAAAAATACCAAACACTTTAAAAAACATTTAAAAATTATTTACATTACTTAGAAATCTATTGCAGGATTTCCCAAAAGTAGGTCGATTTCAACTTTTTTGTTGTTGTTGCATTTACCAATGCTTGTTTTATAAAGGCACAAATTCATTAATTTTGGAAATCAAGTATATGCTTGTATTACTTTAATGTAGTAACAGGAGATCGATTTCAACTTTTAACTTCCTGGTGCTGTTAGGGCTGGGGCAGGATCACGCAGACTAGTTCCTCTCTCTGCGCTTCACTTGTTGCTGGATTACACTGCAGCCTTGACGCTCAGTGTGAAAGGTCAGAGCAGGGTCGTGCTGGAGCAGGCTGCCTGTGGTCATCTCTCTCCTAGTCATCCCAAGATGTCAAGGCTGGCACCACGACGACGTTGCTCCTGCGCTGCAAAAAGAGAAGGGAAATCCTGAGAGAAAATGGCTCTCTTTAAAAAGGATTTCCCTTCCTCCTACAACGCGGCTCACCTGGCATGACATCATGACGTCATGCCTCGACCTCCACTTCTCAGTAGTGAGCAAAATGAGCATGCGCACATCGATGTGCATGCTCTCACTGCAGTCTAATAAAAAAAAAAAGAAAACGGACTACCTTTGCGAGGCCCGAAAATAGAGCCCGATAGAGACCCGTTTCGAGACCCCTTGAAAATAACTGTCGGTGCTCAGACCCGGACGGACCCGGCCCACTTAAAGCCCTGCCTTTAAATTATCTATTGACGCTGCTCCACTTCCCTGATGCTCCTGGGGTTACCCTACAAGTAAGAGATTGGGGTACACAACGAAGGATGTAATTCAGTGACATGTTCATACCATGTCTGAAAAGGAGCATCTAAGCGCTAAGAGGTTGATCAGAACAGCCATGTTTTAACGCCTTCCAGAACGCTAAATGCGGACCCTTATGGTGCAGCTCTTCTGACATTATTCTAGAGCCTGGTTGCCTCAGCATGGTACCCTTTCCCCGAGCCCTGCTGTCACTCAACAGGCTTTGATGGGAGCCTCGAGTTGTTTGCCTTTTGACTGAAGTTCTTTGGCTGGACAGTAGCGTGGAAGACAGTTCTTCAGGTATTTCCACTCCTTATGGTAAACCATCTTATAGGGTAGTGTGATGAATTTTATCTCCCCCAAAGTGTAATGCAGGCTGTGCGTTTGTAAATGGGCCTAATTCTGTTTTATCCACTTTAGTATTCCATCTGTTGGGCAGTGCCGGCCGGGAAGGGGAATCTTGAAATGGAATTAGCAAAGTTCTGGCAAGGCTTGAAATATATGTGAGGAAACGTCCAGACTGAGGGCTTCATTTATGGAAAGTGTTGCATCGCTGCGGGAAAACAGCGATGCAACACTTTTCAGTGCACCATCCTTGCACCACCTTGGATGCGCCGTATTTACTGTATGGCGCTCCAGGTCACAAGGATTTACAGATACGTCAGTGTTCCTGACATATCTGTAGGCGCAAAATTGGCGCATTGTTGGAGTGTGTCTGAAAACAGACTCAACTCCAACAATGTGTCAAGCTCTGAGTCAGTAAGGATTTGAAATAGTGACGCCCTAGATGTGGCGCTGTGAAATCTCATAGATTTCACTGCATCACTTCTACGTGTCTTTCCTGAGTTGGAACGCCCACCCTCCAAACATTATACCTGACGCATGTATAATGTACCACAGGAGTTTACAAAGTGACGCTTCTGCCTAATGCATCACTTTGAAAATATGGCACAGAGTGGCACATTTTTTATGCCGCCGCAGCGTCACAAAAAGCGATGCAACGGCGGCGTAACGGCCTCATAAATAAGGCCCTGAGTATGCTTGTTCCAGTGGGGGCAGAGGCAGGGAATGGTCAGGGGGTCTGAGGTGAACTGCACAGCGCATGATTGGTCAGAGTACCTGAGGTGATCTGCACAGTGCGCAATTAATCAGGGTGACCAAGGCAATCTGCACAGTATGTGTTTTGTCAGGGTGTCTCAAGTGGGCCACACCTTGGTTTGTGAGATTGAGACAAATTTGAAAAATTGTCCAGAAGAAGGCTGCAGAAACTCGATTCCTCAGAACAGACATTGAAGAAGTCCAGTACCATCACTCTAATAGACATCTGTCAAAGAGCTGTAGAAATGTAGTTCCCAGTGCTCCACCCTGGACTGGAGTGTGTTTGTATAAGAAGGATATAGATTGAGAAGTAGTAGCACAGCCAGGGTGCCATCAGCACTGCTAGAAGAAAGGAAAAGAGGTCCACGACCAGTGGTTGGGTTGTAAATTATGGCAATAATCAGTGTTCAATGGACCTCTAGTCCATATGACCTAGTGCCACTGCACCTGTTGCACCATTGGTTGCTATGCCTCAGAGCAGAAGATGTGTCAAGAGAGTTCACACAGACATGACCACTGGAGATACAACTCCCCAGAATAGTGGAATGTTTATCCTTGGTTCCTCCTGGGTAATGGACCAACATGCTCACCCAGGACCAGGCCTGTCTGGAGTTTGCCATTTTTTCCTTTATGATATTGGGGCTGAAGCTGTTGTGATGTCTCACTATTTAGCCTGTGTTAGCTGTGAGGTCCATTATGCTAAACAGTATTAGCTGGGTCTCTGTTATTTGTCTCTCCGCTGCTTGTAAGGTGGGTCTGCAGCTCTTATTTTCGTCCCACCAAATGTGAGGATGATTCATAGCTTTATATTTGTCTCTTCATGGATTGTCAGAGGAGGGGTTGGAGCTGTACATATGGATGCCTCATCTTAGCCACTGTGAGAGGGTGATGAAGCTGCCTATGAGCAGAGACAATGAGGCTAGGATGGGGCATGCAAGGGGAACAGTTCTTCACCTATCGTGTGGGAGAGACCTCAAAATTCCATGAAACCTCAGTGAACTCAATTTATTTTCCCTGTGACAGCTAAGGAATCATGGGGCCTTAATCACAAAACAAAGCAGACAGTTGCTCCTGTAAGTTTACATCTACAATTGTAATTTCAGAGCTTTGGGGAATTATCAAAGAATTCTAGGCATACTGCTGGGAGGCTTCTAATATTGCAGCTTTCCACGGGTAGCTGTAATAGCAATACATTTAAGCATCAGTAAATATATTTCCTAAATAATTTGCTATTTTGTTCTTTTTCACAGGAAAACTATATGTCAACATGAAGAAACCCTCTTACACCATCCCCACCCTCTCACCAATTTTGGGGTCGTTCCTTCTCCATTCCCAACCTAGATAAGGTTGTTTCTCTGCCCCTGATAGAACAAAGGACCTAATTTTGACTCTGGCAGGCGGCCTGCCATCTCTCAGGATGGCAAAGATCATCTTCTCTGCTACCCCGGCTGGACTACCGCCTGTTAAATTATTGGGTCACCACCGGTCCTGCATTGATCTCTGTGCCTTCAGATGAGCTGCCTTTATGGTGGCTCCTCTGAAGACACAGCGGCCATGCACCAAACTCTTTTGAGCAACATGGTTGTGGCAGACAGAAAAAAAAAAAAACATCAGACCATCCACTCTAAATAGAGTGGGCAAAATGATGTCCTTATGCCAATGACCCCCTACTGCATCGGGCTATAGGAATGAGCTTGCCAGAGAGGAGCCAGTGGGAGCCTGCCATCAGAAAATTGACGGGCCACCCAACTTACAATAGAGCAGGCCCACCAAGGTTTTGTTAGACAGGGTACTCCATCCCATCCAAACTCTAAGGGCCTCATTTATGAGGCGCCTTGCGCTGCGGGAACATATCTTTTTGTGACGTTCCGTGGCGCAGGAGCCTGCTCAATATTTACGAGGCAGCACGAAGCCACTTTTTTTGGCTTAATGCTGCCTCGTAAATGTCGTTCCCTTTAACACAGTTTTCTGCATTAAAGGGGCATGCAATGGGTGTTGCTGGGGGCCATTCCAGCAACATCCATGGCTTTTTGACACTGCCCCAGATTTATGAGAAATCGAAACTTTGGAGAAGCGCCAAAAACCTATGCCTCTCCCAGGGGAGGCGTAAGGGAGGCACAACGAGGAGAAATATCTTTATTTCTCCTTGTTTTTCCTTTTTCTATGTGTGCTGTTGAAAAAGCCTCTTGTGATTGTTTTTGTGCAGGAAGGTTTCCTTTCCTGCACACAAATAATCATACCTGCAATGCAGGCACCCTTGCACCATGGTGCAAAGGTGCCTGCGCTGGCACACGGCAGCCCATTTTCTTATAGATATGGTGCATTTCTGCCCTTTTCTTTTGCCGTAGGGCAGCGCAGCAGGAAGGTCTGCGGCGCTGCCCTACGGCAAAACCTCATAAATGAGGTCCTAAGTGAGGCCCTAAATGTGCTTACCAAAAGTTTAGGAACACCTACAACTTCAAGTTTGTAGGCTTTCACCTATCTGGGCAGTTGTCCCCGCACTGGAACACCCAAACCCACCCCTGCGACTAGATTATGTGTGTTTGTGTGCACTCACATTTTGTGAACGATAAACGTGGGGATTCACTCGTTAATTTACATATTTAAACACATAAGTTTGACATAGGTGTGCAATCACTTTGTGAAACACACTCAGTATAAGGGTATTGTAGTGAGCTGGGGAGGGGGGCATGATAGGTCGAAGGCATGACACTACCAGGAGCATGCACACCGACAAACTGATCATAATATGAAAGCAAAACATATTTGTTCCGAAGAAAACATGGTGATCAGACACCTGTGGGCACAAAAACAAAGATATACATTGTTTCACTTCATTTAGTTCATCTAATTAGTACATTTGATTCATCAGTATCAAGGCATAAGGTAAATTAGTTTGGTAATATTTCGAGCGCGGTTCAGGTTCCAAGTCCAGCGCGCGCTGAAGGCCGGGCATCTTTACTACAGGCAGTTGCCGCTAATTGTGGCACTTAATGGCTCTCCCGTGGCACATAAATCTACATGGAGCAAAACATGTATATTCCAAAACATTTTCTATGCGAATTAATAGCGGCGTGATTTGTGTATTCCTCCTCAGCTGCATTCGAGTGCGCAAGGAAGACGAATGCTGCAATACCAGAGGGGTAGAAAGATAATAAAAGGGATTTACAAACCAATTTAGTAAAAAGCAATACATAAAAGCTCGGCTCGTAAGACGCTGGGCTAATAGCCCTATTTGTTATGTGAGGAGCTGTTAATAGGATGCATATTTACAGAGGCTATAAAATGAGCTCTCCGTGCATATGGCCATGATATGGGCCGAGTGAAAGCCTCCCCAGCCCTTCCGGTGCCCGGATATCTAGCCTGCATGGACATGAAGCACTCTTTACCTACTTGCTGGGTTCATTCTTCGTTCACAACATGGATCCATCTCCTTTCTGTAGCACCCATGGGTACCATCGGTAGTTTCCATCGCACCCAACGACTTAGTTTTATCATACAGCTCGCGAGGCTGACCCCAAAAAACAGGCAGATGGTTTTTGTGCCTAAATTTGCCTTACGAATTTGGGTTAAGTGTACCAGTACACACGGCAAATTGATTAACCTATTTGCGCTAAGGCAGCACTGCTGTGGATACTATATGTAGAAGGGCACCTCACATGGAGACAGACATTTTACCTGGCTCAAAGACAGTGCAATCATGCAAATGTACCAAGCTCTAAGAAAGTGGATTCAAGATAGTTTACATGCCCCATATGAATACACCTCCATACTTCTCCAGGAATACATTGGAAGAGAGGACATATGTGGGGGTGGGGAGTGGGGGAGGGTGGGGTGGGTTGGGCGTTGAGAGTGGTGTCACAGTTGTAGGATTTAGGGGGGATTGGGTATTGAGATCCTCGCTAATGATTGGGGATCCAAAGGGCAGTCTCATGTGTGGTATGGAGAGAGACGGAATTGGAAATATTCTTTTCAAGCTCGTCTGGGTTCTTGATGTGGACGGCCTTGAAGATAATGAAGCATATTTCGAATATGACTCAATCTGGAGAGTGGGCCAGTGAATTCTCTCGAGGAAGGGGCCGTGTTGCAGTATTACTTTTGATCCATGAACATGCTGCAAGAAATAAGGGCAAGAACTGGGCGAGGGCTTAGGAGGGAATTCCTCTGAGGACAGCATTGCTAAAGTCAATGAGAAACTGAATCAGATATCAGTGGGCAGCACGTCTAGTTTGAGGTACACAACAAATCTGAGCTCAAACAGCACTTTTAGATAGTTCTTTCATTAGTGACAAGAGAGGTTGTATTCAACTACCCCATTCTACTCACTAATTATACAGTGTTCACTGCACTGTGCCTTCTTCACCCTGCTCTACCCAAGTGCTTACCTAGTGGCGGAACGCGCTTTACCCAAAGGTGGCTCCTGATCCTATTCACAGCACTCCTCACACTGCACTCGCCATCCTTGGAATCTAGTAATGGTTCAATGGCACATACATGGTACATTGAGACAGGGGGGTAAGACAGCGAGAAGAACAAGCTTTCCCATAGAATGTTCATGAGGGGCATTGGGATATCAGTCTGGTCTTCTGAGCTGTGTTTAGGGATGGAGGCGGAGGGACTAGAGATAATAAAAAGACTAGAGCCCGTTTTTTGTAAAGTCATGTGCTTTCGTAGTAGACCGTGGTGAGAATGAGGACACACAGGGGTAAGGACACAGTTGGACACCTTAGAAGGCCCTGAAAAGCCTTCTACTCTGTCAAAGACAACACTAGAGTCAAAAGGACCTGTCCTCATATACTGAAATTAGAGAGCACTGCCTTTATCACGCACATACCTTTACCATGCAAGACTTTACAACGCAAGGTAAGTATGTGTCTGGTAAGTGATATATATATATATATATTCACTGAAAAAACCAGAGGTTTTAGGGACAGTTATAGTTAGTTGGACATTGCACTCGTACAAAACCCGTGAAATTCCCCGTTATAGTTAGTTCAGCTAACTATAACTCGCGCCCCGCAATGCACTGCTGATGACGTCACATATTACATCACTCATGACATGGTCAGTGACATCACTGATGACCTCACTGATGACATCTCAAATGACATCACTGATGACATCATCCAGTGACTGTGTGTTTCTGTAAAGTTTAAATATGTTTAATATATATAGGGAAAGGCGTATTGAAGAATGAGTGGGTGTATAAGTGTCTGAATGGATGATTTAGTACGTGCGTGACTGACTCTACAAGTGAGTGATTAAACGTATCTTACTGAATGCATGGGTTAGTGACTAAACTGTGTGAATGTCTGTATCCGTCTGTTGGTGTGTAAGTGGATGCATGGATTTGCGAATAGCTACATGAGTGTCTATATGGGTTATTTATTGGTTCTATGAGTATCTGTATGGGTGCCTGAGTGTTTGTGTGGATGGGGTGTGTGTGACTGTGCATAGATGTGTGAGTGGGTGATTCACTGGGTGGATGGTTTCAAGAGTGCATCTGTGATAGACTGTATGGGTGGGTAAGTGTGTGTAAGAGTGTGTTAGTGAGTGAATGTATGTCCCAGTGGTACATGTGTGAGTAACTAAATATGTGAAAGGCAGTATATATGTGTATTGGAGTATATAAATAGCTATAAGCGAGAGTGAGTGATTGTGATAGTGGCTGTATGGATGAGTGTGTGCTTGTATCAGTGATTGTATAAGAGCGTAACAATGTGCTAGTATTTGTATGATTAAGTGAGCTGGTGTGTGTATAACTGTATAGGTGAGTAAATGGCAGTGTGTTTAATTATTTCCATGACTGACTAGGTGTGTGAGTACCTCTATGGATGAGTGGCGGTGTTTGAGTGTCTATATAGGAGTAAGAGTGCATATGATAGTCCTGTACTGAGTGACCATAAGTATGAGTGACTGTACGGGTGAGTGAGTGGATGTGTGTGTGTAGACCTAAGAATCAGTGAGTGGGTATGTAGTTATTGGTGTTGGAGTGTCTATGGTTTTGCGAATGGCACTCTGTAATTTAGATTGGGTGTATCAAAGGTTATATTAGGGTGTGAGGAGCTGCATCAGATTATCACGTGGATGATGTCATCAGTGATGTCATTTGAGATGTCATGAGTGATGTCATCAGTGATGTCACTGACCATGTCATGAGTGATGTAATATGTGACGTCATCAGCAGTGCATTGCGGGCGCGAGTTATAGTTAGCTGAACTAACTATAACGGGGAATTTCACGGGTTTTGTACGAGTGCAATGTCCAACTAACTATAACTGTCCCTAAAACTTCTGGTTTTTTCAGTGAATTTCAAAGGTTTTTAAATGCTAATTTCTAACTATAACGTGTCTGAAACCTATGGTTTTTTCAGTGAATTTCAAAGGTTTTAAAATGCTAATTTGTAACTATAACGTGCCTGAAACCTACGGTTTTTTCAGTGAATTTCAAAGGTTTTTAAATGACAATTTTTAAATGTATTAATTTTTATATTAATTTTTTTCATACTGATTTACTACATTTTTAGAAACAATTTCTTTTACATATTTTATTTTTTAAATTACATTGTAATTACATTATACATTACATTACAAAAAATACTTTCTCAGAATGAATTACTTTAGTTTAAATACTTTGCACATAGGCAATAGACTTTTAAGTACAGTAGTTACAGTTGTTGCAATGGGCAACACATTTTCAAACACAATGCAACATTCAGCTCAATGTGAATTTCTAGTTAAATGCAATTAGTTACTTTATGGATTACTTTTTCTAACCACAGGACTGGATCCTAGATTCAGTCCTGGTACATCTCCTGTAAACAGTTGAGTAAAAGCGTTTTGGTTACAGTCGTGATTTTTAAGGAATATTATTGTATTTTAAAAGTTGACACTTAGAAACTTTTTCTCATAGAATCACCAATGTTATCCTATGGAAGGAAATTCACTTAGCAGGTAAAAACTGTTATCGTTACTTTTTCTTACTCAGTGTTGGATCCTGGATCCAGCACTGGTGCATCTCCTGTAAACAGTTGAAAGAATGCGTTTAAGTCATACAGGCGATTTTTAAGGAATATTTGTAGTTTGTGAAAATCGACACTGAAACTTTTCTGCTGAAAACCAGACAATGGATTCCTATGGAAGAAAATATAAGTTACTGGTAAGTACGGTTAAAATTACTTTTCAGGACCAGTACTGGGCTGAAAGATACAGCACTGAGGTCTCTCCTTATAACAGGTGAGTAAATCGGAATTCGTATTTCGGCTGATTTTAGAGGAATATTTATATGTTTCAAAAATCAACACTTAGAAACTTTTTCAGCAAAAAGCAGGCAATGATATCCTATGGAAGGAAATTCAAGTTACTGGTAAGTACGGTTAAAATTACTTTTGAGGATCAGTACTGGGCTGAAAGATGCAGCACTGAGGTCTCTCCTGATAACAGATGAGTAAATCGGAATTCGTATTTCGGCTGATTTTAGATGAATATTTTAAAGTTCCAAAACTCCACACTTAGAAGAATTTCCAAGTGAAACCAGTCAATGTTAGCCTATGGAAGGAAATTCAAGTTACTGGTAAGTACGGTTAAAATTACTTTTCAGGACCAGTACTGGGCTGAAAGATGCAGCACTGAGGTCTCTCCTGATAACAGGTGAGTAAATCAGAATTCGGATTTCGGCTGATTTTAGAGGAATATTTGTATGTTTCAAAAATTAACACTTAGAAACTTTTTCAGCAAAAAGCAGGCAATGATATCCTATGGAAGGAAATTCAAGTTACTGGTAAGTACGGTTAAAATTACTTTTGAGGATCAGTACTAGGCTGAAAGATGCAGCACTGAGGTCTCTCCTGATAACAGGTGAGTAAATCGGAATTCGTATTTTGGCTGATTTTAGAGGAATATTTTAAAGTTCCAAAACTCCACACTTAGAAGAATTTCCAAGTGAAACCAGTCAATGTTAGCCTATGAAGGAAATTCAAGTTACCGGTAAGTACGGTTAAAATTACTTTTGAGGATCAGTACTGGGCTGAAAGATGCAGCACTGAGGTCTCTCCTGATAACAGGTGAGTAAATCGGAATTCGTATTTCGGCTGATTTTAGAGGAATATTTTAAAGTTCCAAAACTCCACACTTAGAAGAATTTCCAAGTGAAACCAGTCAATGTTAGCCTATGTAAGGAAATTCAAGTTACTGGTAAGTACGGTTAAAATTACTTTTCAGGACCAGTACTGGGCTGAAAGATGCAGCACTGAGGTCTCTCCTGATAACAGGTGAGTAAATCAGAATTCGGATTTCGGCTGATTTTAGAGGAATATTTGTATGTTTCAAAAATTAACACTTAGAAACTTTTTCAGCAAAAAGCAGGCAATGATATCCTATGGAAGGAAATTCAAGTTACTGGTAAGTACGGTTAAAATTACTTTTGAGGATCAGTACTGGGCTGAAAGATGCAGCACTGAGGTCTCTCCTGATAACAGGTGAGTAAATCGGAATTCGTATTTTGGCTGATTTTAGAGGAATATTTTAAAGTTCCAAAACTCCACACTTAGAAGAATTTCCAAGTGAAACCAGTCAATGTTAGCCTATGAAGGAAATTCAAGTTACCGGTAAGTACGGTTAAAATTACTTTTGAGGATCAGTACTGGGCTGAAAGATGCAGCACTGAGGTCTCTCCTGATAACAGGTGAGTAAATCGGAATTCGTATTTCGGCTGATTTTAGAGGAATATTTGCACAATGGTGAAGGGAGGGGGCGGGGCCTGAGGTGACATCTGTGCAAACGCGCCCGTGGTGCGTTTTAAGTTGGGGGATTAAGTCCCCTTGAATCATGAGGGTCCCTACGGGCCAACTAGCCCACCAGGAACCTCCAGTATGCGCCAGGGGCTGCGTTGCAGAGACATGTACAGAGGCCACACCCCTTTTACACCTCTCTGCAACGCAGCTCTGTGGCGCTTTCTGGACGTACCTGTTGGGCTAGTTGGCCCCAGGGACCCTCAGGATTGAAGAGGATTTAATTCCCCATCTTAAAACGCGCCACGGGGCCTGTTTGCACACATGTCACCTGAAGCCCCGCCCCTCCCTTCACCACTGTGCAAACGCGCCCCGTGGCGCGTTTTAAGTCGGGGATTAACTCCCTTGAATCCTGAGGGTCCCTGGGGTGCAACTAGCCCACCATATACCTCCAAAAAGCGCCATAGAGCTGCGTTGCAGAGAGGTGTAAAAGGGGCGTGGCCTCTGTACACCTCTCTGCAAGGCAGCTCCCTGGCGCATACTGGAGGTTCCTGGTGGGCTAGTTGGCCCCCAGGGACCCCCAGTATTCAAGGGGAATTCGCTCTCTCTGCAAACGCGCCAGGGGGCGCGTTTGCAGAGTGGTGAAGGAAGGGGGCGGGGCCTGCGGGCCCGATCGTTTTTTTTTTTTTTTTGGGGGAGGGGGGCCACGTGGCCCCCCTCCCGGGCCACTACTTGCCCCGGGGACCCCATCCCCCGGGGCTGGCCCTCTCGTTGGGGACTGTGGGGGTCCCCAATCCCCCCACAGTCCCGCCGGCTCCCCGTGTCCTACGGGAGCCGGCATTGCTTACACATGGGGAGCAGCTAACATGCTGCTCCCCATGTGGAAAGCTGTCGGCTTTGGATATTGGAAGAGAGAGCAGGTTTCCTGCTCTCTCTTCCAATATCCAAAGCAGTTTGCAATGACAGGACGGGAGCCGCGAGGCTCCCGTCCTGTCATTGCAAACAGCAGTGTCCCGGGGGTAGGCACCCGGGACACTGCAGGAGCCGGCCCTGGGGGTGGTGGTCCCCAGGGCCATCAAGGGCTTCCAGGGAGGGGGCCGCGCGGCCCCCTCCCATTCAGTGCACAGCCCCGGGGAGGTGGTGGTCCCCGGGCTCTGGGGGTCCAAAACGGACCCCCATTGTAATTTTTCTTAGTGCCCCAGGGAGGTGGTGGTCTCGGGGCGTGTGGGGGCTGGAGCCCCCACACAGGTTTTTAATTAAAAAAGAAGCCCCGGGGAGGTGTTGGTCCCCGGGGCTGCGGGAGGGCTCAGAGCCCTCCCGCACCATTCTACATAAAGCCCCGGGGGTGGTGGTCCCGGGGCTTGGGGGCCTTAGAGGCCCCCACACATAAAATTAACCCCCCCAGCATGCCCCCGGGACTTGGCCCACCCGGGGCCACTACTATCGAAGCGCGGAGACCGCGCTTCGATTTTTTTCGGCAGGGTTCGCGCTCCCTGAGCGCATCCTGCCGATTTTTTAAAAAAAATTTTTTTTTGCCCAGGGGTCCTTGTGGGACCCCTGAGCAAACCTAGGGGTCAGGGTGTTTCTACCCTCCCCCTTTGTGCGCTTTACGCACTTGTTTCTGTCCTCGGTTCTACCGAGGGATAAAATGGCTGCCAACATTTCCTGAATCGGAATGTTGACAGCCAGCTGACAGCCAATTAACATGCAGCTCGTGATCGGGAGGGTGCGCGAATCCTCCGTGCCCATAGATATATATGTACTTTTACTTTTTGATTTTCTCAGCAACTACTGAACGGATTTACACCATTTAACAAAAGGGTTCTTTCTGAACCAAGAACTACCTCTTTGCCAAATTTGGTGTAATTCCGTTCAGCAGTCTGGCTGTAGCCGTGTCTAAAGTTTCCTATGGGAAAATGCATGGGGAAAACGCGTTTTGGGACCCCCTTTTCTCGGCCCCCGCTGACGTATCACCCGAGACTTTCAGGGTAGGAGCGGACCGAGCGCCCACGAAGTTTGAAAATTTCGCGAAGATACGTCAACCGGCAAGAGAGTTATTTCAAATAGAATGTCGCGGATTTCCTATGGATAATAGGTTGTAACTATAACTATCTACTGGCGACCGCCAGTAGATAATATATATATCTATATTATCTACTGGCGGTCGCCAGTAGATAGTTATAGTTACAACCTATTATCCATAGGAAATCCGCGACATTCTATTTGAAATAACTCTCTTGCCGGTTGACGTATCTTCGCAAAATTTTCAAACTTTGTGGGGCGCTCCGGTCCGCTCCTACCCTGAAAGTCTCGGGGGATTCGTCAAGCGGGGGCCGAGAAAAAGGGGGGTCCCAAAACGCGTTTTCCCCATGCAATTTTCCATAGGAAACTTTAGACACGGCTACAGCCCGAACTGCTGAACGGAATTACACCAAATTTGGCAAAGAGGTAGTTCTTGGTTCAGAAAGAACCCTTTTGTTAAATGGTGTAAATCCGTTCAGTAGTTGCTGAGAAAATCAAAAGTAAAAGTATAGATATATCTATGGCCGAGTAGGGTCCGCGTACCCTCAGCGCACCCTGCGCGCACCGTCCCGATCACGAGCTGCATGTTAATTGGCTGTCAGCTGGCTGTCAACATTCCGATTCAGGAAATGTTGGCAGCCATTTTGTCCCTCGGTAGAACCGAGGGACAGAAACAAGTGCGCAAAGCACACAAAGGGGGCAGGGTAGAAACACCCTGACCCCTAGGTTTGCTCAGGGGGTCCCACAAGGACCCCCTGGGCAAAAAAATAAAATAATTTTTTTAAATCGGCAGGATGCGCTCAGGGTGCGCGAATCCTGCCGAAAAAAAAAAAATCGAAGCGCGGTCTCCCGCGCTTCGATTGTATTTTGCCCCCGGGTGGCCCAAGTCCCGGGGGCATGGTGGGGGGGGGTTAATTTTATGTGTGGGGGGCCTCAAAGGGCCCCCCAAGCCCCGGGGACCGCCACCACCCGGGGCTTTATTGAAAAAATAGTGCGCTCAGGGTGCGCGAATCCTGCCGAAAAAATCGAGCGCGGTCTCCCGCGCTTCGATGATTTTGCCCCGGGTGGCCCAAGTCCCGGGGGCATGGTGGGGGGCGCACTTATGTGTGGGGGCCTCAAGGGCCCCCAAGCCCCGGGGACCACCACCTCCCCGGGGCACTTATAAAATAAATGTGGGGGTCCATTACGGACCCCCAGAGCCCCGGGGACCACCACCTCCCCGGGGCTGTGCAATTTAAGGGAGGGAGGCCGCACGGCCCCCCTCCTGGAGCCCTTGATGGCCCTGGGGACCGCCACCCCCCAAGGCCGGCTCCTGCAGTGTCCCGGGGTGCCTACCCCCGGGACACTGTAGTTTGCTATGGCAGGACGGGAGCCTCGCGGCTCCCGTCCTGCCATAGCAAACTGCTTTGGATATTGGAAGAGAGAGCAGGGAAACCTGCTCTCTCTTCCAATATCTAAGCAAATTGCTTTTCCACACGGGGAGCTGCATGTCAGCAGCTCCCCATGTGGAAAAGCAATGCCGGCTCTCGAAGGACGCGGGAGCCGGCGGGACCGTGGGGGCATTGGGGCTCCCCTCACGGTCTCCATTATTATGTATAGGCCCCGGGGGATGGGGTCCCCGGGGAGAATATAAATTAGTGGTAGGAGCAATCAAAAATTTTACGGAGAAATAAGGAGTCGCGCACCCAGCGCGCCGCTCAGCGCGGCCCCTAGTATGAACGCGTTGGGTGCGCGACTCCCAGCGCGGCCCCCTGGTGTAAACGCATTGGGTGCGCGACTCCAAGGTAAACGCGTTGGGTGCGCGAATCCCCCAAATATTTTTGAAAAAACAGTAAATATACATGAAGTATATATGTTTATATCTTGGGTGGCTCTAAAAAGAGCCCTTGTGTTTATTGATAGATTATGGTACCTACAAGTAAGTACCGATGCAGAGTCTAAAGTTGATGAGAAAGATTCTGTTACCCTCATCTGTAAAATGAACACCGTCTCTCCTATAGATGCCATCTATATTAAAACGCAGATTGTTGTTGAAAATGGACCCCATCCTATAATCTCTGAGGTAAGCAGAAACAGCTTTATTGACATGTTTCCTAGCTTTCTCAAACTGTGGACAAAAATGATTGGACCACTGCCATTTCTGTCTTTGGCATATGTTCGAATAGACAAAGGCAGTTTGGGGGAAAAGTGACATGAATTCTGCAAAGGTGTCCTTCATAAGCATTTCCAGACCTACCCCAGTCAAAGTGCCTAGGTCATTGCCACCACAGTGCACAATTATGAGGTCAGGGTGTTGGAGATGCAAAAAGGATTTAACCAATGGCATCAATTGGTGCCACTTTAATCCTCTCTGACCAATCCATTTAATGTCTACATTTGGCAAAGCTAAATCTTTGTCAATACCTCTGCTTTCAGCATACCTTTTGCACCAGAAAACATAGCTGTGTCCCACAAACCACACTGAAAGCATCTTGAAGGGATCAATGTAGGTAATAAAAAGATGTCTGTAGGTGAGGTAGGTAGGAGGGAAAATGAAATATATCTAACATGGTGGACAACATGCTGTTTTTAAGAAAGTAGAGATTTGATTGGCTGTTTAAGAACACTCTACATTCTAATATAGGGTGCATTTTTCTTTGTTTAGAAAGCATGTTTATTATTGGTTATAATGAAAAGTTTGCAAGGTACAGCAGAAAGGATAAGTGAATGCTTTGCAAAGCCAACCACACCTACTGTTGTCATTTGCAACTTTGTGTGGTGAACTTGTGACCTGGCAGCTAAGTTGAATGTTGCATGAGCTGTTGCTATGGAAACTGATATTCAGAACAAGGGGGAAAGATGTCAGTTGAAAAGTATTATACTCTATGACCAATGGAAATTCGTTTTACAATTTGAAAAACACTGGGAAGTCATGTGTATATGTATGAAAAATTAGAGGGAAAGTTTGCCATTACTGGTTTTATATTGGAGAGTGTGCTTATCTACATTCTGTGCGAAAAAGAAAATCCTGACTGAGTGTGTGAGATTTTTAATTCAACAGATTTATTTAATAGGTGAGTTATATATTTTGGACGTTTATTTAAAAAAGATTTGATACTTTAATGAAACTGTGTTTTTTGAAATATATTATTAAATGTACTGATGTATAGTTTAATTATTTTTATTGAATTTGATGTTTGTTTTAAAAATAGTATGGGGCAGTTTTAGAAGCCTCTTGTGCCACTTTTGCGTCACTTTTAACATGGGAAAAGTGACGCAAATGTGGCGCAAGGGGCTTGTAAATTTGCCCCTTTGTATAGTAATATATATCTTTTTAACTGTGTTGAAAGGAATAGTTGAATAATTATTTATTCTACTATCCTGTTTTCAAGTTTCTACAGTATTAGAACTCAGTCACTGCTTATGTATTTGCAGAATAATTCAGGCATTCATACTACCAATGCTGTAGTGAAATATGTAGAATGTATGTAGTCACCTAACCTCTTCCAGAGTAGTGTGTCTCTTTTGCTAAAGCACAGGGAATAGTTTTGGTTCTCTAGAATCACACTGTGAGTATGTGTGCACTTCTACAACCATTGTGACAGAAGCTTGTGATTACTTTATGTCTTTGCTGACACATAACTGCTTAAAAGTCTAACCTGTTGTCAAGTTGTAGTAGTAGTAGAACTTGGTTACTGGTTATGGATTTGCACAATGAGTCAGGCATTCACATTAGCAGTGCTGTAGTGAAATGTGTAGAATGTATGTAGTCACCTAACTGCTTCCAGGCTAGTGAGTCTCTTCTGATAAATTTCAGAGAATAGTTTGGCTTGTGTAGAATCACACTGTGAGTATGTGTGCACTTGTGTAACCATTGTGACAGAAGCATGTGGTTACTTTATGTCTCTGGTAACGCATAACTGTTTAAAAACCTATCCTATTGTCAAGTTGCACTAGTATTAGAACTCAGTCAGTGCTTATGGATCCGCAGAATTATTCAGGCATTCACACTAGCAATGCTGTAGTGAAATGTGTAGAATGTATGCAGTCTCCTAACCTCTTCCAGACTAGTGCGTCTCTTTTGCTAAAGCCCAGGGAATAGTTTTGGTTTTCTAGAATCACACTGTGAGTATGTGTGCACTTGTGAAACCATTGTGACAGAAGCATGTGGTTACTTTATGTCTTTGCTGACACATAACTGCTTAAAAACCTAACCTGTTGTCAAGTTTTAGTAGTAGTAGAACTTAGTTACTGCTTATGGATTCGCACAATTAGTCAGGCATTCACACTAGCAGTGTTGTAGTGAAATGTGTAGAATGTATGTAGTCACCTAACTGCTTCCAGACTAGTGAGTCTTTGTAATTGCAATTCTCTAATCAGCCAGCCAGCATCATGTTGTAATCCTTTTGCTGCGCCAAAACCTAACCACTTATACATTCACCCAGGCACTTTCCTTGTAGTACTCTAATCATTCATTCTGTACCCAAGTACTCATTCAGTGAACCAGGCCTTAGGACATAGACTGCTTCAAACCGTAAATCACTATGCATGCGGTTCTCTAACCACCTACACACTTGTCTTTCACACCTTCAAATCCCTAGTCAGTATCCATACACTCCAGCAAACATCCTGTCACTCCCCTTGCAGTCCTCTGTTGACTCATTCAGCAACACCTACAAATCCATCCGCTGCGCCAAAACCCAACCACTTATACATTCACTCAGGCACTCTCCTTGTAGTACTCTAATCATTCATTCAGTACCCAAGTACTCATTCAGTGACCCAGGCCTTAGCACATAGAGTGGTTCAAACCCTTAACCACTATGCATGCGGTTCTCTAACCACCTACACACTTGTCTATCACACCTTCAAATCCCCAGTCAGTATCCATACACTCCAGCAGACATCCTGTCACTCCCCTTGCAGTCCTCTGTTGACTCATTCTGCAACACCTAAAAATCCATTTTCTGCGCAAAAACCCAACCACTTATACATTCACCCAGGCACTCTCCTTCAAGTATTATAATCGTTCAGTCAGTACCCAACTACTCATTCAGTGACCCAGGCCTTAGCACATAGACTGCTTCAAACCCCTATCCACTATGCATGCAGTTCAATAACCACCTACACACTTGTCTTTCACACCTTCAAATCCCCAGTCAGTATCCATACACTCCAGCAAACATCCTGTCACTCTCCTTGCAGTCCTCTCTTGACTCATTCATCAACACCTACAAATCCATTCGCTGCGCCAAAACCCAACCACTTATACATTCACCCAGGCACTCTCCTTGTAGTACTCTAATCGTTCATTCAGTACCGAAGTACTCATTCAGTGACTTAGGCCTTAGCACATACACTGCTTCAAACCCTTAATCACTATGCATGCAGTTCTCTAACCACCTACATACTTGTCTTTCACACCTTAAATTCCCCACTCACTAACCATACACTACAGCAAACATCCTGTCACTACCCTTGCAGTCCTCTATTGACTTATTCAGCAACACCTAAAAATCCATTTGCTGCGCCAAAACCAAAACAGTTATACATTCACCCAGGCACTCTCCTTGTAGTACTCTAATCGTTCAGTCTATACCCAAAGAACTCATTCAGTGACCCAGGCCTTAGCACATACACTGTTTCAAACCCCTATACACTATGCATGCAGTTCTCTAACCACCTACACACTTGTCTTTCACACCTTCAAATCCCCAGTCAGTATCCATACACTCCAGCAAACATCCTGTCACTTCCCTTGCAGTCCTCTGTTGACTCATTCAGCAACACCTACAAATCCATTCGCTGCGCCAAAACCAAAACAGTTATACATTCACCCAGGCACTCTCCTTGTAGTACTCTAATTGTTCAGTCAGTACCCAAGTACTCATTCAGTGACCCAGGCCTTAGCACATACACTGTTTCAAACCCCTATACACTATGCATGTGGTTCTCTAACCACCTACACACTTGTCTTTCACACCTTCAAATCCCCAGTCAGTATCCATACACTCCAGCAAACATCCTGTCACTCCCCTTGCAGTCCTCTGTTGACTCATTCAGCAACACGTAAAAATCCATTTGCTGCGCAAAAACCTAACCACTTATACATTCACCCAGGCACTCTCCTTGTACTACTATAATTGTTCAGTCTATACCCAAGTACTCATTCAGTGACCCAGGCCTTAGCACATAGACTGCTTCAAACCCTTAATCACTATGCATGCACTCCTCTAACCACCTACACACTTCTGTTTCACACCTTCAATTCCCCACTCACTAACCATACACTACAGCAAACATCCTGTCACTCCCCTTGCAGTCCTCTGTTGACTCATTCAGCAACACCTACAAAGCCATTCGCTGTGCCAAAACCAAAACACTTATACATTCACCCAGGCACTCTCCTTGTAGTACTCTAATCGTTCAGTCAGTACCCAAGTACTCATTCAGTGACTTCGGCCTTAGCACATACACTGCTTCAAACCCTTAATCACTATGCATGCAGTTCTCTAACCACCTACACACTTGTCTTTCACACCTTAAATTCCCCACTCACTAACCATACACTACAACAAACATCCTGTCACTACCCTTGCAGTCCTCTGTTGACTCATTCAGCAACACCTAAAAATCCATTCGCTGCGCCAAAACCAAAACAGTTATACATTCACCTAGGCACTCTCCTTGTACTACTCTAATCGTTCAGTCAGTACCCAAGTACTCATTCAGTGACCCAGGCCTTAGCACATAGACTGCTTCAAACCCCTATGCACTATGCATGCGGTTTTCTAACCACCTACACACTTGTCTTTCACACCTTAAATTCCCCACTCACTAACCATACACTACAGCAAACATCCTGTCACTACCCTTGCACTCCTCTGTTGACTCATTCAGCAACACCTAAAAATCCATTCGCTGCGCCAAAACCCAACCACTTATACATTCACCCAGGCACTCTCCTTGTAGTACTCTAATCGTTCATTCAGTACCCAAGTACTCATTCAGTGACTTAGGCCTTAGCACAAACACTGCTTCAAACCCTTAATCACTATGCATGCAGTTCTCTAACCACCTACACACTTGTCTTTCACACCTTAAATTCCCCACTCACTAACCATACACTACAGCAAACATCCTGTCACTCCCCTTGCAGTCCTCTGTTGACTCATTCAGCAACACCTAAAAATCCATTCGCTGCGCCAAAACCAAAACAGTTATACATTCACCCAGGCACTCTCCTTGTAGTACTCTAATTGTTCAGTCTATACCCAAGTACTCATTCAGTGAACCAGGCCTTAGCACATACACTGTTTCAAACCCCTATACACTATGCATGCGGTTCTCTAACCACCTACACACTTGTCTTTCACACCTTCAAATCCCCAGTCAGTATCCATACACTCCAGCAAACATCCTGTCACTCCCCTTGCAGTCCTCTGTTGACTCATTCTGCAACACCTAAAAATCCATTTGCTGCGCAAAAACCCAACCACTTATACATTCACCCAGGCACTCTCCTTGTACTACTCTAATTGTTCAGTCTATACCCAAGTAGTCATTCAGTGACCCAGGCCTTAGCACATAGACTGCTTCAAACCCTTAATCACTATGCATGCAGTTCTCTAACCACCTACACACTTGTCTTTCACACCTTAAATTCCCCAGTCAGTATCCATACACTACAGCAAACATCCTGTCACTCCCCTTGCAGTCCTCTGTTGACTCATTCAGCAACACCTACAAAGCCATTTGCTGTGCCAAAACCAAAACACTTATACATTCACCCAGGCACTCTCCTTGTAGTACTCTAATCGTTCAGTCAGTACCCAAGTACTCATTCAGTGACTTAGGCCTTAGCACAAACACTGCTTCAAACCCTTAATCACTATGCATGCAGTTCTCTAACCACCTACACACTTGTCTTTCACACCTTAAATTCCCCACTCACTAACCATACACTACAGCAAACATCCTGTCACTACCCTTGCAGTCCTCTGTTGACTCATTCAGCAACACCTAAAAATCCATTCGCTGCGCCAAAACCAAAACAGTTATACATTCACCTAGGCACTCTCCTTGTACTACTCTAATCGTTCAGTCAGTACCCAAGTACTCATTCAGTGACCCAGGCCTTAGCACATAGACTGCTTCAAACCCCTATGCACTATGCATGCGGTTTTCTAACCACCTACACACTTGTCTTTCACACCTTAAATTCCCCACTCACTAACCATACACTACAGCAAACATCCTGTCACTCCCCTTGCAGTCCTCTGTTGACTCATTCAGCAACACCTAAAAATCCATTCGCTGCGCCAAAACCAAAACAGTTATACATTCACCCAGGCACTCTCCTTGTAGTACTCTAATTGTTCAGTCTATACCCAAGTACTCATTCAGTGACCCAGGCCTTAGCACATACACTGTTTCAAACCCCTATACACTATGCATGCGGTTCTCTAACCACCTACACACTTGTCTTTCACACCTTCAAATCCCCAGTCAGTATCCATACACTCCAGCAAACATCCTGTCACTCCCCTTGCAGTCCTCTGTTGACTCATTCTGCAACACCTAAAAATCCATTTGCTGCGCAAAAACCCAACCACTTATACATTCACCCAGGCACTCTCCTTGTACTACTCTAATTGTTCAGTCTATACCCAAGTAGTCATTCAGTGACCCAGGCCTTAGCACATAGACTGCTTCAAACCCTTAATCACTATGCATGCAGTTCTCTAACCACCTACACACTTGTCTTTCACACCTTAAATTCCCCAGTCAGTATCCATACACTACAGCAAACATCCTGTCACTCCCCTTGCAGTCCTCTGTTGACTCATTCAGCAACACCTACAAAGCCATTTGCTGTGCCAAAACCAAAACACTTATACATTCACCCAGGCACTCTCCTTGTAGTACTCTAATCGTTCAGTCAGTACCCAAGTACTCATTCAGTGACTTAGGCCTTAGCACAAACACTGCTTCAAACCCTTAATCACTATGCATGCAGTTCTCTAACCACCTACACACTTGTCTTTCACACCTTAAATTCCCCACTCACTAACCATACACTACAGCAAACATCCTGTCACTACCCTTGCAGTCCTCTGTTGACTCATTCAGCAACACCTAAAAATCCATTCGCTGCGCCAAAACCAAAACAGTTATACATTCACCCAGGCACTCTCCTTGTAGTACTCTAATTGTTCAGTCTATACCCAAGTACTCATTCAGTGACCCAGGCCTTAGCACATACACTGTTTCAAACCCCTATACACTATGCATGCGGTTCTCTAACCACCTACACACTTGTCTTTCACACCTTCAAATCCCCAGTCAGTATCCATACACTCCAGCAAACATCCTGTCACTCCCCTTGCAGTCCTCTGTTGTTTCATTCAGCAACACCTACAAACCCATTCGCTGCGCCAAAACCCAACCACTTATACATTCACCCAGGCACTCTCCTTGCAGTACTCTAATCGTTCATTCAGTACCCAAGTACTCATTCAGTGACCCAGGCCTTAGCACATACAGTGCTTCAAACCCCTATCCACTATGCATGCTGTTCTCTAACCACCTACACACACGTCTTTCACACCTTCAATTCCCCAGTCAGTATCCATACACTCCAGCAGACATCCTGTCACTCCCCTTGCAGTCCTCTGTTGACTCATTCTGCAACACCTAAAAATCCATTTGCTGCGCAAAAACCCAACCACTTATACATTCACCCAGGCACTCTCCTTGTACTACTATAATTGTTCAGTCTATACCCAAGTACTCATTCAGTGACCCAGGCCTTAGCACATAGACTGCTTCAAACCCTTAATCACTATGCATGCAGTTCTCTAACCACCTACACACTTGTCTTTCACACCTTAAATTCCCCACTCACTAACCATACACTACAGCAAACATCCTGTCACTCCCCTTGCAGTCCTCTGTTGACTCATTGAGCAACACCTAAAAACCATTTGCTGCGCCAAAATCAAAACACTTATACATTCACCCAGGCACTTTCCTTGTAGTACTCTAATCGTTCAGTCTATACCCAAAGAACTCATTCAGTGACCCAGGCCTTAGCACATAGACTGCTTCAAACCCCTATGCACTATGCATGCGGTTCTCTAACCACCTACACACTTGTCTTTCACACCTTAAATTCCCCACTCACTAACCATACACTACAGCAAACATCCTGTCACTCCCCTTGCAGTCCTCTGTTGACTCATTCTGCAACACCTAAAAATCCATTTGCTGCGCAAAAACCCAACCACTTATACATTCACCCAGGCACTCTCCTTGTAGTACTATAATTGTTCAGTCTATACCCAAGTACTCATTCAGTAACCCAGGCCTTAGCACATAGACTGCTTCAAACCCCTATCCACTATGCATGCACTCCTCTAACCACCTACACACTTCTGTTTCACACCTTTCATTAGTCATTAGAAAAGAAAGTGCTTAAATGTTTTTTATATACAATGTATTTGTTTAGAAATAGAAAAGTATAATTTATATATTTATTACAATTAATGTATTTAAAATTATTTTTTACAGATATTCATTAGGATCATTAAAATAAACTTATCATGCCTAAAAAAACAGAAAAGAGAAAAGGAAACAAAAAGGGCTATTATTTGAAGAAAAATCAACAAACAATATTGGATGAGCAACAACATGTGGGGAAAAACAATAAGTCTTCTGGTAAGAGAACAAAACAATTTATTGAAAAACTTTCAAAGCCAAGAAACAGTGTGCAAAATGTGGAAAATATGGAAAATGGTTCTACCAGAAAAAAGAATATGAATAAAAACAATACAAAAAATGGGAATTTACATTCAAAAAACAATGTATGGTAAAAGAAGGCAGAGTCAGTATAAAGAAATCAGAAAAAATATTTTTTATAATAGAGTTGTTCTTAATTTGTTGAAAGATGTGAGGAAATCTAAAAAAAGAGCAGTATTTTATCGAAAGAAGAAGCATATTGAAACTGTAGTTGAAAAGACTTTTGAATTAAAAAGGAAATTATTCATTTTAGTTTTAAACAGAATTCGATCTCTAGATAAACCAATCCATTTATTAAAGGATAAAAGTAAGAAGAAAAGAGTAATTAACAGAACTAATTTTTGTGATTTTTTTTTGGGTGAATGGAAACACACTTCAAGTTCAGAGCCTTTCTTTAATGAAGAGAGTTATTTTCAGACCAATAATTTATTGCATACAGTTGATACAAGTGGTCGAGCTTATGAGGTTAGAAATGGTTGTCCAATTGAGAAAGAGAAGATCGTTTCCAGAAATGTAGAAGAAGTGTTAGCTGATGAAGTTGTAGGGAGACGACCTAAAGCCCCAGTGTATACTTGGGATTGCAGTAGTATTTGTAGTATACGACAAGAATCTATTGATATTTTACGCAATTTCTTACGAGAGTATACTAAAAAAAGTGTTAAGCAAAAGATTAAGATGTTGCAAGGACTAGACCCTTGCAGAGTGAGAAAAATACTGGTTTGCAAGGACATTCTCTTGCTTGTCTTTCTAGAAAAGTATGTCAAAGTGTTTTTCATCATTTTAGGATGTTAGCAGTACATCATTCTGAAATGCGAAAGTTAGTCAGAAGATTGTATTATGCAAAAAGTCCAGCACTAATGTTAAATGAGTTGAACAGTGCTCTTTTGCGTGGGTCAGTATCAGATGTGAAAAAGGTTTGTGATAAAATTGAGTTTTGTTACTTTGGTCCTGGAGAAGAGAGTGCAGAAACTGACACATTAATACAGGAAAATGTTGAGGAGAATGTGCAACATACCACTACAAAAAAATTTGAAGACGAAATTACAAAGTTTGAGGTGATTTCATGTGAAAGGCCAAATTATACTTGTATTTGTTGCCGACGAACTCACTATAAAATTCAGACTAGGACTGTTGATCTGTATTTACAAAGTGAAAGAGAAAATAATGATAAGTGGAAGGAATTTGCAACTTATTTGTTCATAGAGGATTGTTTTGATTTGGGTTCTAATCAGCGTATTTGTAAATATTGTTATAACAAATTAAACGAGAATAAAATGCCTGCTAGAGCTGTCCATAATAATCTAGAGTTGGTAACTATTCCTCCAGAACTGATAGATTTAAATACGTATGAGTCTATTCTGATTCAATGTGTGCACCCATTTCAAGCTATTGTTCGTATGGAGCCTAAAACAGGTAAATTGCCTCCTACAGATTTACAGAGAGGATTAAAAGGAAGAGTTGTATATTTACCTCTAGATTTAAAGAAAAATATTGAAACTATTGGTGGAGAGAATGTAGAAAGTGAGCCACTACTTATTCTAGTTAATGGTGTTCCTACTAAGAGTAAGAAAATCTGGCAAGAATTAGTGGATGTTACGAAAGTGCAAAAGGCAACATTATATCTGATTCAAAACAATGATTACTACAAAAATGTACATGTGGAACAAGAAGAAATACTTTTAGGAGATGATACTGAAACGTCAAATGGACAAATTGAAAAAGTGGACATGACCAAAAGTGAAGAAATCTATGAACATTATAGTGTACATCCACTTCATTCGAAAGAAGTGATGGGGAATACAATTGAATTATTCCAAATGAAAAAAGCAAAGGGTACTCCCATGAGTGTATGGGAGAAAAGTTTGGAAGCTCGTTGTTTTCCGCAGCTGTTTCCAACTGGAAAAGGTGGACGATATGATGAACGACCAGTGCAGATTCCTGCATCTGAATATCGGACAACAAGATTGTATGCAGAAGACCCAAGGTTTCGACAATGTATCCCATATATATTTCATCTTTTGTTTGAGAGTGACTTATCTGGACTTTCATATGCAGTCAACCACATTTTGAAAACAGGAGTACATTTTCAAAATGTTTCTGCAAAGCAATTTATGGATAAAGTACATGAGAGAGACGATCATCTAGAATCTCAGTTGATTAATTTGATGGCATGTCAGCGTGGTACTAATGAGTATTGGTACCGTCGTCATGGAGAACTTAAATGCATGCTAAGGAACTTAGGAACTCCTACATGGTTTCTTCCCCTAAGCTGTGCTGAATACGCTTGGGTTGATTTACTTGAATTTCTTCGTGAGGCAAATTCAAATGAAAAAAATATTGAATACAAGACACCTGGAGAATTGTGCTCTTTGGATCCTGTTAATGTATGCAGGTATTTCAATCATAGGTTTGAAGCTATGATGTCTTTTATCTGCAATAAAAAGAATCCTCCTCTTGGAGAAGTTTTAGATTTTTTTGGGAGAAAGGAGTATCAAGCTAGAGGTGCTCCTCATATACATATGCTGTTATGGATTAAGGATGCACCTAAATTCGGAACTGATTCAGATGACACCGTTTTGTCTTTTATTGAGGAATATGCGACATGTGCTATACCAAAAAGAACAGATGAGAACAGCTTAAGACAACAAGTGTTACGATTCCAAAATCATCGATGTGGAAAATACTGCCGACGGAAGTACAAGTCTAAGGAAAAGTTTTACACCAAATGTCGTTTTGGTTTTCCACGTCCTGTAATATCCAAAGGAAGAGTAAACAGTTTTATGTCAGCTATGAGACATACGATCAATAGAAAATCACCCAAAAATACATATAATTTGAGAAGAAGTGAAGAATCAAAATATATTAATGATTATAATCCAGTTATTCTCTCAATGTGGAATGCTAATATGGATATTCAGTATGTTGCGGATAATTCCATTGCAGTTGCCCGGTATGTCACATCTTATATAACAAAATCTGAAAAGACAGAGTTAAAAGAAATGTGGGAAGAAATTGCTCATGAGAAGAGTCTTAGTAAGAAGTTATACAGTTTCAGTTTGAAGATGTTATCCCATCGAGAAATTGGAGCATATGAATGCTCAGATCGGTTATCATCTGCAAGTTTATACTCAAAATCTAGATCAATTATTTGGGTGAGTCTAGGTCTTGCTGCAACACGAAATCGAGTACTTAAATCTGTACAAGAAATTGAATATTTAGCAGAAAAAGATCCAGAAAGTACAGATATTGTCAAAACAAACATGTTGGATACATATTATCCAAATAGAAGTCATAATCTTGACAACATATGTCTATATGAAGTGCTGCAATACTACAGTTTTAAACGGAATACTACAGAAAACATAAACGATGGAAAATATGCAGTTATTGGTTCTGAAGGATGTTTGGTGAAACAAAAGAAAGGAAATTTGATTAATCACAGAAAACTGAGTTGTGACACTGAACAGAAAAGGGAATTTTACTATTTAGCACTTTTGCAACTCTTCAAACCGTGGCGTACAGAATTGGAATTACTTGGGGATTTTCAGAGCTATGAAGATTCCTTCAATGCTTGTAAAGATACCATAGAATGTCCAGTTTTTGCTAACTATCTGAAAATGTTGAACGATGAAATGGATCAAGAAGCTACTATTGCAGCTGAGATTGCTAGAGACAGTTCTCAAGACAGTCAAAGTTCTGCTCCACTGAGTGAAGATCCACTAGGAGAACCAATTGTTCAAAATGAAGCAGCAATTGCAATGAATGAGGTGGAAACAGCAATGCATCAAGCTCAAGAAGATATTATGGACTTAGGAAACTTGGAAGAACAACTAAATATTGAACAGAAAGAAATATATCAGCAAGTGAGACAACAGATTGACCATGGATTTCTTCATGAAAAGAAAGAATGCACATGCACATCATTTCAACCTATCCGAATGTATGTCAGTGGTCAAGCTGGAACAGGAAAAAGTTTCTTAATTAAAGTATTGACCAGTTATCTGCAGAAAACAACTGACTCACATTTGTCTTGCGTTGTAACTGCTCCAACTGGGTTGGCAGCTCACAATATTAAAGGAATTACATTGCATCGTTTACTTATGCTACCTGTAGAGCATGAAAACAAATTGGAATATCATAAGCTATCTGGAGAAGCTTGTTATGAAGTTTCAAGAGTGCTAAAGAAAATGAAACTTCTAATTATTGATGAAGTAAGCATGGTCTCAAACTTAATGCTTGCTTTTGTGCATTTAACCCCTTGACCGCGATCGGAATTCCGCTCGTGTGCTGGACATTCCGATCGCGGGTGGGGTCGTGACGAGCTCAGCTCGTCATGCACACAGCGCTACCGCGCAGCATGACGAGCTGAGCTCGTCATGAGCACGGAAGGGGTTAAGAATGCAGCAAATTCTTAAAACAGAATATGATGTCTTATTTGGAGGAAAACATGTCATAGTTTTTGGAGATCTTCTGCAACTTACTCCTGTAAAAGGACAACCAGTATTTAAAACACTTGTGCATGAAGACACCAGAAAGTCTTTGGGAAGTGTTGGCAACGTTAATATTTGGTCTTATTTTGAATACAAAGAACTCATTACAAATATGCGACAGGCAAATGATGTTAATTATGGATCTATACTTCAAGATATAAGAATTGGAGTTCTCACAGAAGAAGGCAAACAAGCTTTGCAAAGTCGACTATTTAAGAACTTGTTTCCAAATGAAAATATAGTTCCAGAAAAAATGTATATCAAAATGGCTGAAAGTAAATCTATAATTTGTTTAATGCCAACACTCCGTGAGTGTTCTATTTTCAATGAACAACTTTTGAAGCTAGAAAATCAAGAAATCAAAAAAATGGAAGCCATTGATAAAATAGAGCATGAAGGAATTACTATTATTTTGACGGACAAATTGAAAAAAAATTGAATTCTTTAGAAAAATCCATATCTAAAACTGCTGGTTTAGAAAAGAATTTATATCTATGTGTCAACTGTCGAGTAATTTTACGGCGTAATTTGGATGTGGAAAAAGGTTTAGTTAATGGAGCAATGGGGAAAGTTGTGAATTTTGTTAATTATCAAAAAAGAGATGGAATTGAATTTTTAAAAATTAAATTTGATCAAATTGAAGAAGTAAAACAAATTGGTCGTTGTTCTGTTCGTTTTTTGCTTGTTAAAGATTTGTATGTCCGTAGGAAGCAATTTCCACTTTCTTTGGCATATGCAGTCACTATTCATAAATCTCAAGGATTGAGTGTAGACAGTGCTTTGGTGAACATTGGAAGTAGCGTGTTTAAAGAGGGTATGGCATATGTTGCTTTGTCCCGAGTCAGAACTTTATCTGGATTGTTTTTGATTGATTTTGATGAGTCAAAGATTACTGCAGATGCAAACTGTGTAAAAGAGTATAATAGGTTAAGAAGAGCGTATACTCCAAATTTAGGTGAATATCCTGTATTTGAAAAGTGTGTAGTACATCGAAAAAGAAGATATGAGAATATCTGTAGTGAAGTTATAGAGAAGGAAAAAAATAAAGATAATGTTCATATTGCAAGCAAAAAGAAAAAGGATAGTATTGAAGAGATTGTTGGGTATCAGTTAGAAAACAGTTCAGGTATCAACTGCTATGCTAATGTAGTGGTCAATGTAGTATTTTTTCTAGAAAGTTTGCAACAGCAAATTATGGAAAATCGTGAAAAAAGATTTTGTTCCATATTGCATTGTTTTTATGAAAAATTGAACACTAATAAAAGGAAATTACAAAGTGTTTCTCATATTCGTAATCTTTTGGATATATGTTCTGGTTGTACACAATTTACGCAGGATATTCAACAAGACGCTCAGGAATTTCTAATGTATATGCTTACAGTATTAGAAAATGAGGGAATACAAATTGAAAATCTTTTTGGCCTTCGTTATAAATGGGAACATGAATGTGAAAATTGTATGTTTACATGTACAACTAACATAGATACTGAAAGATTTATATATTTGACATTACCAGACTGTAAAACAGTGTCTTTCAATAAACTAGTTAAAGCAGCAAATCAAAACATGGAGTGTAGCCAATGCAAATCAAAAATGTTATCAACATTATTTATACAAAGATTTGGACAATACATAATTTTAATGATACAACGTTGTAGAGCTGATGGAAGAAAATTGGAAACTTTAATTAAACATTTTGTAGCAAGTCAACTATCTATATCCGGAAGGACTTTTGTAGCAGTATCAATTATTTTCCATCATGGTCCTTCTACAACATCTGGACATTACACTGTGTATTTAAAATGCAATAGAGGATGGACATATTGTAATGATGCTCAATTGGATTTTAAACAACGTTTGCCTAGAGAATTACCAAATTCCTACTTAATATTTTTAAAACCAAAGTTTTAGGAACATAATTCAACCTCTGAAGAATTTATTGATATTTCTTAATATGATTACTATTGGACAATTTTAATTTAAAGGATTTCAAAAAAACTATTTGGCCTAGAGGAAAAGTATATATTTTAATTATGGACTTTTTCTTGCACATCCTCTCAGCATATATTTTGAAAGAAAAACATTTACTGTGTATACAATTTCAAGTTATAACATTTTCTTAGGAGAGAGCATTTTATATACCTGTAATTTGTATTATATGGTATGTTATTGAGCAGGAAGTTTTTATGTAATGTTCATAAATAGTTAAGTATATTTTAAATATTTTACAAGTAGTTTTGGGTTTTTTAAAACAATCTTATTGATTGTTTTGTTTTTTTGCCCGCTGTTATGTGATGAGTAACATTGAAATCACTATTTGTAGTGAAATTCAATGTATTCTGAGAACAGCAAAAAAGACAAAGAAAATAATTTATAAAATGTGAAAATCATGTTGTGTTATAAAAAATATAATATTATATATTATAACGATTTTTTCTTCTCTTTTACAGGTCCTAATTCTACAATTTTTTATTTTTCAGAAATTTTAGTTAACAAAACAAGTGGGAAAAATAATTAGTGTTTTTTATAACTATTACTGTGAAGGTAAAATTAACTAAGTATTAAAATAAAAAATGGTCTGTGAGAGGACACTGGTGAAGAAAGGGGGATGGACGGTGTAGATATCTCTGGAAAGATGCTCTGTGGCTGTTTTAATTTATATAATTAAGTTACCTTGTAGTACAACTAAATTACTGCTTATGGATTTGCAGAATGAGTGAGGCATTCACACTAGCAGTGTTGTAGTGAAATTTGTAGAATGTATGTAGTCACTTAACTGCTTCCAGGCTAGTGAGTCTTTGTAATTGTACTTTTCCAATCAGCCATCCAGCACCATGTACTAATTCATTCACTGTGTCAAAACCCAACCACTTATACATTCACCCAGGCACTCTCCTTCCAGTATTATAATCGTTCAGTGAGTACCCAACTACTCATTCAGTGACCCAGGCCTTACCATATACACTGATTCAAACCCGTATCCACTATGCATGCCGTTCTCTAACCACCTACACACACGTCTTTCACACCTTCAATTCCCCAGTCACTATCCATACACTCCAGCAGACATCCTGTCACTCCCCTTGCAGTCCTCTGTTGACTCATTCAGCAACACCTAGAAATCCATTCGCAGCGCCAAAACGTAAACACTTATATATTCGGCCAGGCACTCTCCTTGCAGTACTCTAATCGTTCAGTCAGTACCCAAGTACTCATTCAGTGACCCAGGCCTTAGCACATACACCGTTTCAAACCCCTATACACTATGCATGCGGTTCTCTAACCACCTACACACTTGTCTTTCACACCTTAAATTCCCCACTCACTAACCATACACTACAGCAAACATCCTGTCACTCCCCTTGCAGTCCTCTGTTGACTCATTCAGCAACACCAAAAAATCCATTTGCTGCGCCAAAACCAAAACACTTATACATTCACCCAGGCACTCTCCTTGTAGTACTCTAATCGTTCAGTCTATACCCAAAGAACTCATTCAGTGACCCAGGCCTTACCATATAGACTGCTTCAAACCCCTATCCACTATGCATGCCGTTCTCTAACCACCTACACACATGTCTTTCACACCTTCAAATCCCCAGTCAGTATCCATACACTCCAGCAAACATCCTGTCACTCCCCTTGCAGTCCTCTGTTGACTCATTCTGCAACACCTACAAAGCCATTCGCTGCGCCAAAACCAAAACACTTATACATTCACCCAGGCACTCTCTTTGTACTACTCTAATTGTTCAGTCTATACCCAAGTACTCATTCAGTGACCCAGGCCTTAGCACATACACTGTTTCAAACCCCTATACACTATGCATGCAGTTCTCTAACCACCTACACACTTGTCTTTCACACCTTCAATTCCCCAGTCAGTATCCATACACTCCAGCAAACATCCTGTCACTCCCCTTGCAGTCCTCTGTTGACTCATTCAGCAACACCTACAAATCCATCCGCTGCGCCAAAACCCAACCACTTATACATTCACCCAGGCACTCTCCTTGTAGTACTCTAATCATTCATTCAGTACCCAAGTACTCATTCAGTGACCCAGGCCTTAGCACATAGACTGGTTCAAACCCTTAACCACTATGCATGCGGTTCTCTAACCACCTACACACTTGTCTTTCACACCTTCAAATCCCCAGTCAGTATCCATACACTCCAGCAAACATCCTGTCACTCCCCTTGCAGTCCTCTGTTGACTCATTCAGCAACACCTACAAAGCCATTCGCTGCGCCAAAACCAAAACACTTATACATTCACCCAGGCACTCTCTTTGTACTACTCTAATCGTTCAGTCAGTACCCAAGTACTCATTCAGTGACCCAGGCCTTAGCACATAGACTGCTTCAAACCCCTATGCACTATGCATGCGATTTTCTAACCACCTACACACATGTCTTTCACACCTTCAATTCCCCAGTAACTATCCATACACTCCAGCAAACATCCTATCACTCCCATTGCAGTCTTCTGTTGACTCATTCAGCAACAACTAGAAATCCTTTCGCAGTGCAAAACTCAAAGCACTTATACATTCAGCCAGGCACTCTCCTTGCAGTACTCTAATCGTTCAGTCAGTACCCAAGTACTCATTCAGTGACCCAGGCCTTAGCACATAGAGTGCTTCAAACCCCTATCCACTATGCATGCGGTTCTCTAACCACGTACACACTTGTCTTTCACACCTTCAATTCCCCAGTCACTATCCATACACTCCAGCAAACATCCTGACACTCCCTTTGCAGTCCTCTGTTGACTCATTCAGCAACACTGACAAATCCATTTGGTGTGCCAAAACCCAACCACTTATACATTCAGCCAGGCACTCTCCTTGCAGTACTCTAATCGTTCAGTCAGTACCCAAGTACTCATTCAGTGACCCAGGCCTTAGCACATAGAGTGCTTCAAACCCCTATCCACTATGCATGCGGTTCTCTAACCACGTACACACTTGTCTTTCACACCTTCAATTCCCCAGTCACTATCCATACACTCCAGCAAACATCCTGACATTCCCTTTGCAGTCCTCTGTTGACTCATTCAGCAACACTGACAAATCCATTTGGTGTGCCAAAACCCAACCACTTATACATTCAGCCAGGCACTCTCCTTGCAGTACTCTAATCGTTCAGTCAGTACCCAAGTACTCATTCAGTGACCCAGGCCTTAGCACATACACTGCTTGAAACCCCTACAATAAAACAATATCTTCACGACACAGACATACTTGCACCATGCTGTAAGTATGCCTGTGTTACTGTATGTCTGCAATTTGTGCAGCGCTGCAGAGGGAATCATGCAGTTGCAACATATTTATTTACTTACGTTGCATCCCTGTGCATCAGAAGTAGCACAGGACACTGCAGCTAAAGAGCTTACATTGTCACACTGCTATACATTCACAATATACTATTAATGCATTCTTTCAGTCAATTAAGTTATAGATATACATTCAACCAACCTTTCACACATTAACATAGAAATATAGTTCTTTCTTTAACCAGAGAAGTTAGTTCTGAAAAGAACTTTTTTTTTCTTTTTTTCCTTTTATATATTTTTTGAACTATTTTTTTATTTTTTTGGTGTTTTTTCAGAAATAATAAACAAAAAAAAAGGAAAAAAACAGGAAACCTCAGGAATTAAATGCCATTCCTGGAAAACACAAAAAAAAAAAAGAAGTCTAACAATGATGATTTCGCTGTGCAGCACAAACAGCTTCAACGGATTGTTCTCCAAAAGAGATAAGTTTGTTGCACTTAACACAGTGCTGCTTTAAATACGCAAATTCAGGACGTATGTCCAGTGATGTTGGTGTTGTTGCTGTACCAGATGTAGAAGGAACTGCACGTGGTTCATTGCTTGCAGCTCTCCGAGACTCCTCCCGAGCCAGGTTTAGTGGGTGAATGGTTTTCAAATGTTTGTACATAGAGGCAGTACCACAAGAATATTTCTTCTCGGCACTACCTCTAGACAGCACTCTCTCGCAGATCCGGCAGGTGACTTTTGTGGCATTCACCTTTTTTTGGCCCTCCGGAAAAGTAAAAACTTCCACACCACCGACACAGGCCTTTGAGGACGTGGATTTTCCTGCACAAATTCTTCCTCTGAAGAATGTTCTGAAATATCTTCTTGCTGTTGTGCAGAAGCCATCTTCTTATTTCAGAAATACCAGTAGTTGTACAATGTAGAGATGTGTCTCCAAAGAAGCTCAAAGAAGAATGATGGAAATGGGTGGGGTCCTTCAATAGTTACAATGGGAAATGTTATCAACCAATCAAAAGTTTTTTTTTCAAGTCACATGGGATCCGCGTACCGTGCGCACACGCAGCACGCACCCAACGCGAAGTCGCGAAATTGCATTTAAAAGTAATATAACTTTATTACATGTAAAAATATATTATTTTTATGCATAAGTAAGATAATGTCTGGCCCTAATATGTGTATTAAAGACATATATATGTCATTTTAGAACATATAAAAATTTGCGGGAGTCGCGTACACAGCGCGTACAGCACGCATATGACGTCACGCTGGGCGCGTGTCCGCGCAAGCGCCGCGTAGTATAATGCGCATGTGTCACGAATGTGTAAACGTAGGAAGCGCGAACCGGTCGCATACTAATCGCGCACAACACGTAACATACGTATATCACGTAACTGTAAAACACGCACCCATCGCACACCCTACGCGGATCCTTCACGACTTTCAGAAAATGGCGGCTACAATCCGCGCACTGATCTTGTAAGGTACACTGCCGGTGCGCGACTCCAAAAAAAATTTTTTTTTTTTAAATTTACATTAACAAATTATAAAACAAAACAAAAAATATTTATGTTTCAAAAATTTTGAAAACATTTTTTTACAATTTATATTAAAAATATATAAATATTAAAAAAAAAAATATGTAAAAATAAACAGATAAACATCAGTAGAAAATTAGTATCAAAAAAATACATGTAACAAATATTACAATTAAATATTATCATTTAAAACACCTTTGAAATTCACTGAAAAAACCATAGTTTTCAGGCACGTTATAGTTACAAATTAGCATTTAAAAAACCTTTGAAATTCACTGAAAAAACCATAGGTTTTAGGGACAGTTATAGTTAGAAATTAGCATTTAAAAAACCTTTGAAATTCACTGAAAAAACCATAGGTTTCAGGGACGTTATAGTTAGAAATTAGCATTTAAAAAACCTTTGAAATTCACTGAAAAAACCATAGGTTTCAGGGACGTTATAGTTACAAATTAGCATTTAAAAAACCTTAGAAATTCACTGAAAAAACCATAGGTTTTAGGGACAGTTATAGTTAGTTGGACATTGCACTCGTACAAAACCCGTGAAATTCCCCGTTATAGTTAGTCCAGCTAACTATAACTCGCGCCCCGCAATGCACTGCTGATGACGTCACATATTACATCACTCATGACATGGTCAGTGACATCACTGATGACATCACTGATGACATCTCAAATGACATCACTGATGACATCATCCACGTGATAATCTGATGCACCTCCTCACACCCTAATATAACCTTTGATACACCCACTCTAAATTACAGACTGCCATTCTCAAAACCATAGACACTCCAACACCAAAAACTACATACCCACTCACTGATTCTTAGGTCTACACACACACATCCACTCACTCACCCGTACAGTCACTCATACTTACGGTCACTCAGTACAGGACTATCATATGCACTCATACTCCTATATACACACTCAAACACCGCCACTCATCCATAGAGGTACTCACACACCTAGTCAGTCATGCAAATAATTAAACACACTGCCATTTACTCACCTATACAGTTATACACACACCAGCTCACTTACTCATACAAATACTAGCACATTCTTGCGCTCTTATACAATCACTGATACAAGCACACACTCATCCATACAGCCACTATCACAATCACTCACTCTCGCTTATAGCTATTTATATACTCCAACACACATATATACTGCCTTTCACATATGTAGTTACTCACACATGTACCACTGGGACATACATTCACTCACTAACACACTCTTACACACACTTACCCACCCATACAGTCTATCACAGATGCACTCTTGAAACCATCCACCCAGTGAATCACCCACTCACACATCTATGCACAGAGTCGCACACACCCCTCCCACACAAACACTCAGGCACCCATACAGATACTCACACAAGCATTCAATAACTCATATAGACACTCATGTAGCTATTCACAAACACATGCAGCCACTTACACAGCAACAGACAGACGGATACAGACATTCACACAGTTTAGTCACTAACCCATGCATTCAGTAAGATACGTTAAATCACTCACTTATACAGTCAGTCACGTACCTACTAAATCATCCATACAGACACTTACACACCCACTCATTCTTCAATACGCCTTTCCCTATATATATTAAACATATTTAAACTTTACAGAAACACACAGTCCCTGGATGATGTCATCAGTGATGTCATTTGAGATGTCATCAGTGATGTCATCAGTGATGTCACTGACCATGTCATGAGTGATGTAATATGTGACGTCATCAGCAGTGCATTGCGGGGGCGCGAGTTATAGTTAGCTGGACTAACTATAACTGGGGAATTTCACGGGTTTTGTACGAGTGCAATGTCCAACTAACTATAACTGTCCCTAAAACCTATGGTTTTTTCAGTGAATTTCTAAGGTTTTTTAAATGCTAATTTGTAACTATAACGTCCCTGAAACCTATGGTTTTTTCAGTGAATATATATATATATATATATATATATATATATATATATATATCCAACTCCTTTCCCGAAGACAAGCGAATAAAGAATCACGACTCGGGCACAGACACCAGGATAAGTGAAGAACATCAAGTTTTATTCAAAATGCATAGACCATATGACGCGTTTCGGCCGCAGTCCTGCGGCCTTGATGACATAATGCGCTACTTACAAATGCGAGCTTTATATAGCATACAGACATGTAACCCAACCATTATTGACATGTTAAATGAGCACAGGTGAAAATGTAAGAAAACTCCACCCATTAGGTGAGAACGAGCATGGACATGTTGGTGACCACGTAGGTCATGAACAGTATAGACAGACTGTATGTAGCCACATATATAAACTAACCCTGAGCGTAGTTCGCGGAGTTGCGCTACGCGACGCTACGCGAAGCGGTAAAAAAACTCCGCCGCGCTACGAGGAGCTACGCGAGCAGCGTAGTGCGATAGGAAAATGCTGTTCGCAGTGATTTCACAGTGCCGGATGCTTGTCCGCACTGTTCAATCATTGCAAACGGCATCATGCACAGTGCAAGCGGTCGTTTTCTGCCGCTCAAGTAGATTTTTACTCGAGCGGCAGCTTTCTCAACGCAAACGGGCAGTTTCTCATCGCGAGCGGTCGCGAGCATACGCGACCACTCGCAATGAGAAACCTGAGCCCCCCGCGTTGAGAAATCGCACCAGGAGGTTTATTTTCCACGCTCGCCAACTTGATGTTGCTGATCGCGAACGAGGAAAAATCTCGCCGGGATGTTGATTTTGCTCGCTCGCGGTCGCCAACTTGACGTTGAGGAACGCGAGCGAGCAAAAATGTCCACTACACTTTTTCTGCACTCCGCAAGATCCGCGTAACGCGGAGTGCAGAAAACTCCGCAAACTCCGCGAGCGGAGCGTAGTTCACCGCCCAGGCTTAATATAAAAATAGAAATGGAAGGTATCTGTAATTGCCTAGTCATGTTCGACATGCTGTGAGCGGGCGCGAGGTGAGTGTCACAATTACCGGCAGCGAAACGTGCATGTGCAGACCCTGGGCGCATAATAATATGCTATAGGTGTGGGTCTAAAGACAAACGGCAACAGAGAATTGCCGAGTGCTGCAGCTGAATCTAGACCTCCTAACTGCTGTAGCGTGTTGTCACTGTAACGGGTTGCAGTGGAGTAAGACTGCTGCCGAGGATGCGCGTGTGGTTCGGAAGCCGCCTAGCAGTGACCCCACTCGGTGTGCCTCTGAGTGGAATGTGGTGGCATACGAGGAGTCTGGTCAGTAGGCAGCCTAGGGTAATGAGCGGGTGCTCGATGTGCAGTGAGTGCACTGAGCTAAAAACCGCTGTGTTGGTACTGTATGAATAACACAGGGTGTGTGCATGTGGTGCCCTAATTGTGGTGATGAATGAGGGCTGAACGGTGAGGGGGGATATACACGGTGCAGGGAACATATAATATAAAACGAGGCTTCAGTGCAGAACGGCGCTCTATGGGAAAATCAAGAACCATAGTAAGATCGCGTGATATACAGGGTAGCCCGCGAAGTACAAGTGTGAAAGTGTATACATAGTGGAGCACATGATAGCAGAGAGTGGCGTAAAACGTAGGTGTGAGTCTACGTGAAATAACATTGAAGTCAATAGTATGTCAGCTGAATACACATAAAATGCGCTAATTACATGGGTATAGACATCATATAAACCACGAGTGTGGAGATCTAAACATGACCACTAGAAAAATATTGGAAGAAAGCCAATAGGGTTAGTGGGAGGGAGAGCACCTGAAGAAAGGGTATAGAGGCTAGAGGGTAGGGGTTGGAGAAGGGAAAAGGAAATATTGGAGACGGAAGCACATATTAGGCAATAGACATGAGAGGATGAGACCTTACACGGAGTGAAAAACCACGTAACAGCGTTGTATTAAGTATAGATCATGACAGAAAGCGTGACGTTAAGACATTATAGGAAATTATACAAATCCTCACTGATGTTGAGGCCACATGGTGTCTTAGTGTTTAGGTCAAGTATGTAGCGTGACTCTAGTTGCCTCAGGAGTTTTTCCCGGTTACCCCCTCTTCTGGTTGTGGGTACATTGTCAATGACAAAGTATTTAAGGTGTTGGAGGTTATTGTTGTGGACCTCTTTAAAATGTCTCGCCTACAGGATATGGGTGGTCGTTGTTGACTATTGCCCTGAGGTGTTGCAGAATACGCATGTGCACTTGGAGTTTAGTGCTCCCAACATATCTTAGGTTGCAGGTACACTGGAGAACGTATACCGCGTATTCAGTCTTACAAGTGTATTTGTGACTGATGACAATGGGTTCAGATCTGAAGTCTGCATTGACCTGAGTGGTATTAATCCCAAAACGACAGGCTCTACAAGTGTTGCATTTGAAGAAGCCCTTCACATTGGTGAGCCAATTAGATGTGGTGGTGGCTTCGGGACTACTTCTGACTAGGGCATCCCTCATGGAGTATGCACGTCGGTAGGTGATGTTGGGACGTGTGGGGACTAGTGGGCCGAGAATAGGGTCTGTTTGGATGATCCGCCACTGTCTGTTGATGATGGATCTGATGGCTCTCTCTTCTCTGCTGTAAGTAATAATGAGGCGAGTGTCTACTGTCCCACCAGTGTCAGTCATGGGGGTGGCAATTGCAGATATTTGAGTCTGGACATCTTCAGTGTGGCCCCTCAGCAATTGTTCTCTGGGTGTGTCATTTGCTCTCCTAATAGCTCTAGTGATGGTCTGAGTGGAGTACCCCCGTGCCTTGAATCTCCTAAGGGCATCAAGTTGACATCTAGTCAAATCCTCCTCATTACTGCAAATTCTCCGTAGACGGGGCATTTCACCATAAGGGATGCTAGCCACTAGATGTTTAGGGTGAAAACTCGAGGCGTGGAGTGTAGAATTGCCTGCAGTGGTTTTGCGATGTAGTTTGGTATGCAAGGTGTCATTGGCAATATACACAGTTACATCAAGGGATTCAATGTTAGTGGTACTGATGGTGGCGTTGAATTCTAGGTTGAGATCATTGTTATTGATATCAGACACAAAGCCCAAGGCACTTTCCTCAGTGCCCCTCCATATCACAAAAATATCTTCAATATAACAAAGCCAGGTAAATACATTGTTATTGAAAGCTTCGTGGTGGATCGCCCTGAGGACCCGCTCCTCCCACCAGCCTACATGAAGACAAGCATAGCTGGGGTAGAAGCAAGCCCCCATTGTGACCCCTCTCAACTGTTGATAAATATCATTGGCAAACAGAAAAAAGTTGTTATTCAGGCACCACTTAATCAAAAACAAAATGAAGTCATTGTGTTTATAGCAGTGGATAGGGCGGCCCATGAGGAAGTGTTCACAGGCTCTGAGGCCGTCTACATGGTTGATGCTGGTGTAAAGAGACGTAATGTCCATTGACATCATAATGAGCTCATCAGACCATTCAATGCCTTTGATCTTGAGTAGGAAGTCCCCAGTGTCTCTAAGATACGATGGTAACTGTATCACAAAGTCTTGGAGAAAGAAATCCACATATCTGGCTATGTTTTCACATAAGCTCTTACGTGCCGATATGATGGGGCGCCCAGTTATAAGAGACACTCCCTTATGGACATTAGGGAGAAAGTACAGCACTGGCATCACTGGATTGTCGTTGTTCAAGAAGAGAAATACCTCTTTGGTCAAAAGTCCCTCGTGTCTATAGCAGTTCAAATGAGATTTCAAATTTTTCTTAATGATAGAAAACTCTTGTGTATTGGATTTTTTTGTAGCACATCACATCATTGAGGTGCCTGTGTGCTTCCTCAAGGTAAAGGTTTCTAGGCCATAGCACGATGTTTCCCCTTGTCTGATTTGTTAATGATCACATTTGATTGTTATTCTGTAGTTTTTTGATGAGGGAAAAATATTGCTGGTCTCAATGTGTGTACTTGAGTTGTTTCTTGTTGGATCTGTGGTGTAGGTCTTTAAGTTCCTCAATGATAACATCATTGAAGGTGTCAATGGAATCCCTTGGCATAGTCAGAGTGAAAGTGGATTGAGGTTTAAATGGGCTTTTGATGGAACACGGTCCCGTGATGCCTTCCTCATTCAGAATTTGCTGCGTGGAGAATGCCTCTGAGGTCGATTGCAGGTCATGCAAAGTGCGCATGATGGTTTTTACACCAAATTCCAATGTTGTTTTGTAATGAGGCCTCACTACTCCCCTTGTTTCTTATTTTCGCTAGTGCCCGGCCGGCTCCCATGTGAGTACCCTTCCATTACATTCACTTCCTTGTGGTGCACTATTGTCACTCTGACAGCAAATTCCTTTTCTCAGGTACCCGACCGATCCTCTATTAGCATATCCATGAAGCCTCTTTGCTTTGTTTTCCGGGTGCCAACACTGATTTACTTTATTATCATTTTTCAGATGTCCCTGCATTGCTAGGTCCTGAAGAGACCCCTTATTGTTGACAGGGTCGAAACGTCGTCGACAAAACCAAAAGTGAACCATTTACCAGTCTCTATTATTATATTAGAAGGCTGTGATCATTTTATACCATTCTGATGGTCGACTTTGTAACTTTGGAAACCATTTCTTTATGTCACAAAATGTCACGATTTGTTATGTAGGTTCCATGTTCACTGGGGACACCTGGCACCTTTTTTGAAAATAATTGTGATGATTTATGTATATAAACTTTTTTAATTTACAAGTATCCCGTGGTATATGGTCTTATATCTCTCGGACATCCACTTTACCCCTGCCTATTGCCATTGTGCACACCAATATTGCTTATTGATTACATTTGTCCACAGGAACCACTTTTTCTGCCTATATACTATGTACCCTGGTTCCATGTGAGTAGGGTGTCCCTTGTCTCCTTTACACAACACTTATTCTAAGGCTGAGCTGCAAAACATTTGATACTGGTTTGGGACCTTTTTGGTCATAGTAGCTGTAGAAGTGTAATTTGTGAATAGTAATTGGCTTACTCTTTCTTGGGTGGGTGGGTGTTTGTATTTGCATGTCCCGCCCTAATCCTCTTCTTACCCTACCTAAATCACACCAAATGATGAGTAAGTATCCCCATTTTCCAACCACTTCCTCTGGTCCATCCCACATGTACTAACACACGTATACCTAAGTATGCGAAGATGTCCTCATGTGTGGCAGAGCTCTCCGTACAAAAAAGTTAGGAGTGACAGAAGCAGCGCTCTCTGCATGTAGGTTTGTGACTAACATTTTATAGTATGTGAGTAGTACTACTGACATAATGTACTGCAAAATGCTCCATCTGCTATTGACCCTTGACAACCTTTTCATCATCGTCTATTACTCTAAAGCAATCACTTAAATCACATACAAGGACATCTTCATGTTTCCTTACTCATCAAAGTCCTGCACAATGAAGAACTTATTCCCGTCCACAACATATTAGTGCTTCCTTCTGATAGGACTTTCCCCTCCTCTTTTAAAACCTGCCATGTTCACCCACTAATGAAATCCCACTAGGACTAAGTTCCCAACTACTTTTCTATTAACCATCTCCCCTTAATGCTGGCCACAGAATCATTGAAGTAAGAAGGTAGGAATGCCTGGGCAAACAACCTTTACAACACGGGCATTACAACATAATGCTTTTACCACTAAACCATTGCCAAGCAATGCCTTTAAAATGCACTTCCTTTACAATGTAAGCCTTCACCACAAATACGCCTTTAAACACGTCTTTACATCGCAAAGTAAGTATATATATATATATACGGTTAGACCGCAGGCAGACCCTCCGCCCACGACCGCCAGGGAAACAAGGAACAGACGCAACAACCAAAAAAGACGAGAAAGGCGACAATGTAGGAAATCCAAACAGGAACAACAGGAGAGGCAACAACTGGCGGAAGAAACAGATATAAGCGCCAATACTGTAATTAACCTCAGTGATGTCAACCTCAGTAAAGCGGAATCTCAACTGTTATCACTCGGTCTCACTTACTGTCCCGAAAGTAGCTTCAACTACAGCAGAACTAGAGTGGATATCTTCCAATTTATTCACAAACTTAAATTGATTAAGTACTTTAAACTCAAGCACAGTAACATTTACACTGCTGCGCCCAACACTGCACATGTGCCTGCGAACACCAACCTCCTGGTCTCTGACCCCAGTGAGAGGAAAGACTGACAGTCTTAGGGCGTGCTTGAAATAAATTACTGCATCTATTGTCATAAAATTACACGTCAATCCGTGTGCTTGAATTTAATTGCTGCATCAGTTGTCATGAAATTACACGACAGTCCGTGCATAATAAAGGTGTTTCTGAAAGAGTATAAAAATGTATGAAAACTAGGAATTAAGGATCCAAGGGTAAAAACAAGATGGAAAAACAGTGCAATCCGCTATTAATGCCCCGATCGCTCTTACCGGTGTATTGAGTAAGGATGACTCATTTAGGAATGAGGAAACACGACCGCGTGCGTCAGCTACGCGGTGAAACCAGACAAAGAGATCCGCACAAGTTCGTCTCCGCTTGTAGACTGACAAGGGGCTGGCACTCGCTACGGATGTGATTTAAGCAGCAGTTCTTCCCGCCAAAACCGGACGTCAAGGCAGACCTCACTAGTGATAGCTGCCGGTCACATCATCTTCTGTTATCTGGGAGCGCAGAGTGGCCTGCTGGATTCCCCTGTTTACTGGTATGCAGGATGTCGTAATGATGCCGGACAAAGTGGTGTTCACACAAATTGCATGTGTATATTACCCTGAACGGAATAGACCAATTACTGAATTCTATATAAAATATTTATTATTGTGTGAAAAGAAAGAATGGAAGGAGGATGTTTTCTATATTTATGACGTCATGGCAGTGAGCAATACCCAGTACGTAGAAAGCACACTACTATCTCAATAAAGACCTCAGTAATGAGACAATGATGGTGGTGATGACACCAGGGCACGCACGTATCTAGTTGCATGCGATAAACCAAAATGGATTAATAATACAAATGTGCAGTAATTATACCTGCGATCTCATCTGAACGCGACATGCGAAAAAAGGCCGAACCAAACGTGTACAGGGATACTGCATTTGAAGTGTGCCCTGAGCCGGAGTGTAAATGGCACTACATCAGGGATGTTTACCGTGTATGTTTCTTGAAGTTAAGTGCAATAAACGGTACGTGGTAAAAGGTGTCCACGGTCGTACCTCAATATAAATAAAACACGGATAAGCCAGCCTGAGAACGCATGCCCGTACATATTAATGTATGGAAGGACCTCGGTCACGAGTCAGATCGGGACAACACATGTGCACAGTTGCACCTTAATAATTGGAAGTAAATGGGAAGTAAAAGCGATTTCTTACGCTGGTGACACCCAGCTGGTATTCTCCTTCAATGATCACTCCGTGGAATCCTTTGCTAGATTTAAGGGATGCATGAAGGACATTTCCAGCTGGATGAACCAAAACAAGCTAAACCTCAATGCGGAGAAAACTGAGGTCCTGTTCTTCGGCAAGCCATCCCCCCCGCCGGCTAGACTGAGGTGGCCGGATGAAATGGGACCTTCACCTACTCACTCATCCACGGCAAAAAACCTGGGCATAAAATGGGATACAGACCTCACGTGCACGACACAAGTACGCCACATAACATCCTCATGCTTTAGTATACTTAGAAGCTTGAGGAAATTTTTACACCTACTTCCGGAGAACTGCAGACGAATTATTGTACATTCCTCAGTAAAGTCAAGGTTGAATAATGCGAATAGTCTCTACGTGGGGCTGCCGGCCTATCTGATCAGGAGACTACAGATGGTGCAAAATGCGGCTGAGCGATTAATCAGAAGAGTACCATTTTGACATCATATCTCTCCGCATTTAAGACAGCTTCATTGGCTGCCAGTGGCGAAACGGATAGAGTTTAAAGCCCTAACAGTAGCCTTTCGAGCTCTTAGAGGAAACTGTCCCAGCTATCTTAAGCGACGGATGTGCCCCTACCAACAAAAACGATCACTTAGATCCAACCACCAGAATCTGCTCGTTGTACCCCGATATGCTAAGGCACGCATCGGTGGTAGAGCATTCACAGTGGTAATGACCAGATTATGGAACTCTTTACCTATTAAACTATGCCTGATTCAATCTGAAATGGAGTTCAGAAAAACACTGAAGACCTGGCTATTTAGCCAGAGCTAGGTCCCTGTTAACCCCCTCTCTCTCTGTTTACCCTGCTATACCACCAGGACACCTCTGTTTGAGGTAGTTGTCGCGCTTTATAAACTAAATAAATTAAAATGAAATGAAATTGAACGGTAAGTGCAATAAACAGTACGTGGTAAAAGGTGTCCACGGTCGTACCTCAATATAAATAAAACACGGATAAGCCGGCCTGAGAACGCATGCCCGTACATATTAATGTATGGAAGGACCTTGGTCACGAGTCAGATCGTGACAACACGTGTGCACAGTTGCACCTTAATAATTAGAGGATACTCCTGCCGGCAGTTACAGTAGGCCCGATCCTGTGGGCATGGTGATAACATGAGTGTATGTCAGTGGTCTCAGGGAGAGGTCACATTGTGCATCAGTGTCATATATCTAGAATGAAGCAAAGTGTATTGTCCTATAATATTGGGTACAACTGTACGAATTTAAAGAAACATATTACAAAGTTCACATCATATGTAATGCAATACATAAAGGTACATGGGTAAAGGTATCAAGAATATTTAAATGTTAGTTGTCAGATGAGGTACAGGAGTCAAATTGCTGTTTGTAAAAATCCTGAATTGTAATATTCGTAAACAAAGTCCCACATTTGAGCTCAGTGTCATATTGCATCAGGGTAGAACTATTAATCAATTAGATAGAGTGGCCACAAAACCAAGCCATTCCTCAGCTATATTGAGTCCTTGGATGATAGAATTAGTCCTTTCTATCCACTGACATTCAAGTCTTTGCAAAATCTGTGATATGTAACCTCCTCTTTCAGGGACAGTTGCTTTGTCAATGACCTGCAATTTTATTTCATCCACTGTGTGGTTCTTTTCCATGAAGTGTGACACCAAAGGGGCATCCAGCACTGAACACCTTATTCTGCTTCGGTGTTGGCCAAAGCGCGCTTTGATGGGTTGTGAGGTTTGTCCAATGTATGGTAAGTCACAAGGGCACCATATGCAATACACAACATTTCGAGTGTTACAGTTTGAGAAAAAGGTAAGGACTTGTCTAATATTGGCATGTTCAAAGGTGTCTGTCTCAGATGTAAAGGTACATGCAACACAATTGCCACATTTAAAATGGCCTTTTACCTCAGGTAGGTCCCAAGCTGATTCGAGTGTTCTGGTCTTTTCCCTAGTGTTGCCTTGTGTGGAAGAATGTACTAGATGATCCTTGACATTTTTGCCACGTTTGAATGCAAACATGGGAGTTTCTATTGCAGGATCAATGTTCCTAATGAGATTCCAGTTTTTTGTGATTAAATTGCGAAATTTGTTTGTGTGTATGCCAAAAGTAGCCACACAGATAAGTCTTTCCAGGGGAGTTTTTTCTTTTGTGGTGAGTAAATCTTCTCTCGGGCAAAACCAAGCGCGTTTTAGGGAATTTCTTACTATTCTGTTAGGATAGCCCCTTGCTAATAGTTTAGCTTGCAATACTTGGGCTTCTTTCAAGTAATCTTCCTTATGGGAGCAATTTCTGCGAAGACGCAAAAAATGACCAAATGGTAGCACATCTCTCAGAGCACGAGGATGGTGACTATTGTATGTGAGAAGGGTATTTCTCTCAGTTGGCTTCCTATGGAGGCTCGTATAAAATGAACCGTCTTTGTGTTTGATGGCCGAGTCAAGGAACAAACGTCGTCGACAAAACCAAAAGCGAACCATTTACCAGTCTCTATTATTATATTAGAAGGCTGTGATCATTTTATACCATTGTGATGGTCGACTTTGTAACTTTGGAAACCATTTCTTTATGTCACAAAATGTCACGATTTGTTATGTAGGTTCCATATTCACTGGGGACACCATGCACCTTTTTTGAAAATAATTGTGATGATTTATGTATATAAACTTTTTGAATTTACAAGTATCCCGTGGTATATGGTCCTATATCTCTCTCTGACACCCACTTTACCCTTGCCTATTGCCATTGTGCACACCAATATTGCTTATTGATTACATTTGTCCACAGGAACCACTGTTTCTGCCTATATATTATGTACCCTGGTTCCATGTGAGTAGGGTGTCCCTTGTCTCCTTTACATGACTTTTAGAGCGGCGGCTTCACCGCAAGGGAATTATTCTGTATAAAGATTTCCCCATAACCCTATTCAAATATAGGGTAGAACCTCTTTTTCTTGGGGTAAGTTGTCCGAAAGAGAAGCTCCACTATATACAGGTGAATATATAGCCAAAATTATTAGTGGGCCGTCATTGTTTTCTGTACAACCTAATAAGCCAGACCTCACCAGTGACAGCTGCCGGTCACATCATCGTCTGTTATCTGCTGGGATCGCAGAGTGGCCTGCTGGATTCCCGTGTTTACTGGCATGCAGGATGTCGTAATGATGGCGGACAAAGTGGTGTTCACACAAATTGCATGTGTATATTACCCTGAACGGAATAGACCAATTACTGAATTCTATATAAAATATTTATTATTGTGTGAAAAGAAAGAATGGAAGGAGGATGTTTTCTATCTTTATGACGTCATGACGGTGAGCAATAGCCAGTACGTAGAAAGCACACTACTATCTCAATAAAGACCTCAGTAATGAGACAATGATGGTGGTGATGACACCAGGGCACGCACGTATCTAGTTGCATGCGATAAACCAAAATGGATTAATAATACAAATATGCAGTAATTATACCTGCGATCTCATCTGAACGCGACATGCGAAAAAAGGCCGAACCAAACATGTGTACAGGGATACTGCACTTGAAGTGTGCCCTGAGCCGGAGTGTAAATGGCACTACATCAGGGATGTTTACCGTGTATGTTTCTTGAACGGTAAGTGCAATAAACGGTACGTGGTAAAAGGTGTCCACGGTCGTACCTCAATATAAATAAAACACGGATAAGCCAGCCTGAGAACGCATGCCCGTACATATTAATGTATGGAAGGACCTCGGTCACGAGTCAGATCGTGACAACACGTGTGCACAGTTGCACCTTAATAATTGGAAGTAAAAGCGATTTCTTATGCTGGTGACACCCAGCTGGTGTTCTCCTTCAATGATCACTCCGTGGAATCCTTTGCTAGATTTAAGGGATGCATGAAGGACATTTCCAGCTGGATGAACCAAAACAAGCTAAACCTCAATGCGGAGAAAACTGAGATCCTGTTCTTCGGCAAGACATCCCCCCCGCCGGCTAGACTGAGGTGGCCGGATGAAATGGGAGCTTCACCTACTCACTCATCCACGGCAAAAAACCTGGGCATAAAATGGGATACGGACCTCACGTGCACGACACAAGTACGCCACATAACATCCTCATGCTTTGGTATACTTAGAAGCTTGAGGAAATTTTTACACCTACTTCCGGAGAACTGCAGACGAATTATTGTACATTCCTCAGTAACGTCAAGGTTGGATTATGCGAATAGTCTCTACGTGGGGCTGCCGGCCTATCTGATCAGGAGACTACAGATGGTGCAAAATGCGGCTGCGCGATTAATCAGAAGAGTACCATTTTGACATCATATCTCTCCGCATTTAAGACAGCTTCATTGGCTGCCAGTGGCGAAACGGATAGAGTTTAAAGCCCTAACAGTAGCCTTTCGAGCTCTTAGAGGAAACTGTCCCAGCTATCTTAAGCGACGGATGTGCCCCTACCAACAAAAACGATCACTTAGATCCAACCACCAGAATCTGCTCTGTGTACCCCGATATGCTAAGGCACGCATCGGTGGTAGAGCATTCACAGTGGTAATGACCAGATTATGGAACTCTTTACCTATTAAACTACGCCTGATTCAATCTGAAATGGAGTTCAGAAAAACACTGAAGACCTGGCTATTTAGCCAGAGCTAGGTCCCTGTTAACCCCCTCTCTCTCTGTTTACCCTGCTATAGCACCAGGACACCTCTGTTTGAGGTAGCTGTCGCGCTTTATAAACTAAATAAATTAAAATGAAATTCAATTGAACGGTAAGTGCAATAAACGGTACGTGGTAAAAGGTGTCCACGGTCGTACCTCAATATAAATAAAACACGGATAAGCCGGCCTGAGAACGCATGCCCGTACATATTAATGTATGGAAGGACCTTGGTCACGAGTCAGATCGTGACAACACGTGTGCTCAGTTGCACCTTAATAATTAGAGGATACTCCTGCCGGCAGTTACAGTAGGCCCGATCCTGTGGGCATGGTGATAACATGAGTGTACGTCAGTGGTCTCAGGGAGAGGTCACATTGTGCATCAGTGTCATATATCTAGAATGAAGCAAGGTGTATTGTCCTATAATATTGGGTACAACTGTACGAATTTAAAGAAACATATTACAAAGTTCACATCATATGTAATGCAATACATAAAGGTACATGGGTAAAGGTATCAAGAATATTTAAATGTTAGTTGTCAGATGAGGTACAGGAGTCAAATTGCTGTTTGTAAAAATCCTGAATTGTAATATTCGTAAACAAAGTCCCACATTTGAGCTCAGTGTCATATTGCATCAGGGTAGAACTATTAATCAATTAGATAGAGTGGCCACAAAACCAAGCCATTCCTCAGCTATATTGAGTCCTTGGATGATAGAATTAGTCCTTTCTATCCACTGACATTCAAGTCTTTGCAAAATCTGTGATATGTAACCTCCTCTTTCAGGGACAGTTGCTTTGTCAATGACCTGCAATTTTATTTCATCCACTGTGTGGTTCTTTTCCATGAAGTGTGACACCAAAGGGGCATCCAGCACTGAACACCTTATTCTGCTTCGGTGTTGGCCAATGCGCGCTTTGATGGGTTGTGAGGTTTGTCCAATGTATGGTAAGTCACAAGGGCACCATATGCAATACACAACATTTCGAGTGTTACAGTTTGAGAAAAAGTTAAGGACTTGTCTAATATTGGCATGTTCAAAGGTGTCTGTATCAGATGTAAAGGTACATGCAACACAATTGCCACATTTAAAATGGCCTTTTACCTCAGGTAGGTCCCAAGCTGATTTGAGTGTTCTGGTCTTTTCCCTAGTGTTGCCTTGTGTGGAAGAATGTACTAGATGATCCTTGACATTTTTGCCCCGTTTGAATGCAAACATGGGAGTTTCTATTGCAGGCTCAATGTTCCTAATGAGATTCCAGTTTTTTGTGATTAAATTGCGAATCTTATTTGTGTGTATGCCAAAAGTAGTCACACAGATAAGTCTTTCCAGGGGAGTTTTTTCTTTTGTGGTGAGTAAATCTTCTCTTGGGCAAAACCAAGCGCGTTTTAGGGAATTACTTACTATTCTGTTAGGATAGCCCCTTGCTAATAGTTTAGCTTGCAATACTTGGGCTTCTTTCAAGTAATCTTCCTTATGGGAGCAATTTCTGCGAAGACGCAAAAAATTACCAAATGGTTGCACATCTCTCAGAGCACGAGGATGGTGACTATTGTATGTGGGAAGGGTATTTCTCTCAGTTGGCTTCCTATGGAGGCTCGTATAAAATGAACCGTCTTTGTGTTTGATGGCCGAGTCAAGGAACAAACGTCGTCGACAAAACCAAAAGCGAACCATTTACCAGTCTCTATTATTATATTAGAAGGCTGTGATCATTTTATACCATTGTGATGGTCGACTTTGTAACTTTGGAAACCATTTCTTTATGTCACAAAATGTCACGATTTGTTATGTAGGTTCCATGTTCACTGGGGACACCATGCACCTTTTTTGAAAATAATTGTGATGATTTATGTATATAAACTTTTTGAATTTACAAGTATCCCGTGGTATATGGTCCTATATCTCTCTCTCTGACACCCACTTTACCCTTGCCTATTGCCATTGTGCACACCAATATTGCTTATTGATTACATTTGTCCACAGGAACCACTGTTTCTGCCTATATACTATGTACCCTGGTTCCATGTGAGTAGGGTGTCCCTTGTCTCCTTTACATGACTCTTAGAGCGGCGGCTGCACCGCAAGGGAATTATTCTGTATAAAGATTTCCCATAACCCTATTCAAATATAGGGTAGAACCTCTTTTTCTTGGGGTAAGATGTCCGAAAGAGAAGCTCCACTATATACAGATGAATATATTGCCAAAATTATTAGTGGGCCGTCATTGTTTTCTGTACAACCTAATAAGCCAGACCTCACCAGTGACAGCTGCCGGTCACATCATCGTCTGTTATCTGCTGGGATCGCAGAGTGGCCTGCTGGATTCCCGTGTTTACTGGCATGCAGGATGTCGTAATGATGGCGGACAAAGTGGTGTTCACACAAATTGCATGTGTATATTACCCTGAACGGAATAGACCAATTACTGAATTCTATATAAAATATTTATTATTGTGTGAAAAGAAAGAATGGAAGGAGGATGTTTTCTATCTTTATGACGTCATGGCGGTGAGCAATAGCCAGTACGTAGAAAGCACACTACTATCTCAATAAAGACCTCAGTAATGAGACAATGATGGTGGTGATGACACCAGGGCACGCACGTATCTAGTTGCATGCGATAAACCAAAATGGATTAATAATACAAATATGCAGTAATTATACCTGCGATCTCATCTGAACGCGACATGCGAAAAAAGGCCGAACCAAACATCTGTACAGGGATACTGCACTTGAAGTGTGCCCTGAGCCGGAGTGTAAATGGCACTACATCAGGGATGTTTACCGTGTATGTTTCTTGAACGGAAAGTGCAATAAACGGTACGTGGTAAAAGGTGTCCACGGTCGTACCTCAATATAAATAAAACACGGATAAGCCGGCCTGAGAACGCATGCCCGTACATATTAATGTATGGAAGGACCTCGGTCACGAGTCAGATTGTGACAACACGTGTGCACAGTTGCACCTTAATAATTGGAAGTAAAAGGGAAGTAAAAGCGATTTCTTACGCTGGTGACACCCAGCTGGTGTTCTCCTTCAATGATCACTCCGTGGAATCCTTTGCGAGATTTAAGGGATGCATGAAGGACATTTCCAGCTGGATGAACCAAAACAAGCTAAACCTCAATGCGGAGAAAACTGAGGTCCTGTTCTTCGGCAAGACATCCCCCCCGCCGGCTAGACTGAGGTGGCCGGATGAAATGGGACCTTCACCTACTCACTCATCCACGGCAAAAAACCTGGGCATAAAGTGGGATACGGACCTCACGTGCATGACACAAGTACGCCACATAACATCCTCATGCTTTGGTATACTTAGAAGCTTGAGGAAATTTTTACACCTACTTCCGGAGAACTGCAGATGAATTATTGTACATGCCTCAGTAACGTCAAGGTTGGATTATGCGAATAGTCTCTACGTGGGGCTGCCGGCCTATCTGATCAGGAGTCTACAGATGGTGCAAAATGCGGCTGCGCGATTAATCAGAAGAGTACCATTTTGACATCATATCTCTCCGCATTTAAGACAGCTTCATTGGCTGCCAGTGGCGAAACGGATAGAGTTTAAAGCCCTAACAGTAGCCTTTCGATCTCTTAGAGGAAACTGTCCCAGCTATCTTAAGCGACGGATGTGCCCCTACCAACAAAAACGATCACTTAGATCCAACCACCAGAATCTGCTCTGTGTACCCCGATATGCTAAGGCACGCATCGGTGGTAGAGCATTCACAGTGGTAATGACCAGATTATGGAACTCTTTACCTATTAAACTACGCCTGATTCAATCTGAAATGGAGTTCAGAAAAACACTGAAGACCTGGCTATTTAGCCAGAGCTAGGTCCCTGTTAACCCCCTCTCTCTCTGTTTACCCTGCTATAGCGCCAGGACACCTCTGTTTGAGGTAGCTGTCGCGCTTTATAAACTAAATAAATTAAAATGAAATTAAATTGAACGGTAAGTGCAATAAACGGTACGTGGTAAAAGGTGTCCACGGTCGTACCTCAATATAAATAAAACACGGATAAGCCGGCCTGAGAAAGCATGCCCGTACATATTAATGTATGGAAGGACCTTGGTCACGAGTCAGATCGTGACAACACGTGTGCACAGTTGCACCTTAATAATTAGAGGATACTCCTGCCGGCAGTTACAGTAGGCCCGATCCTGTGGGCATGGTGATAACATGAGTGTACGTCAGTGGTCTCAGGGAGAGGTCACAATGTGCATCAGTGTCATATCTAGAATGAAGCAAAGTGTATTGTCCTATAATATTGGGTACAACTGTACGAATTTAAAGAAACATATTACAAAGTTCACATCATATGAAATGCAATACATAAAGGTACATGGGTAAAGGTATCAAGAATATTTAAATGTTAGTTGTCAGATGAGGTACAGGAGTCAAATTGCGGTTTGTAAAAATCCTGAATTGTAATATTCGTAAACAAAGTCCCACATTTGAGCTCAGTGTCATATTGCATCAGGGTAGAACTATTAATCAATTAGATAGAGTGGCCACAAAACCAAGCCATTCCTCAGCTATATTGAGTCCTTGGATGATAGAATTAGTCCTTTCTATCCACTGACATTCAAGTCTTTGCAAAATCTGTGATATGTAACCTCCTCTTTCAGGGACAGTTGCTTTGTCAATGACCTGCAATTTTATTTCATCCACTGTGTGGTTCTTTTCCATGAAGTGTGACACCAAAGGGGCATCCAGCACTGAACACCTTATTCTGCTTCGGTGTTGGCCAATGCGCGCTTTGATGGGTTGTGAGGTTTGTCCAATGTATGGTAAGTCACAAGGGCACCATATGCAATACACAACATTTCGAGTGTTACAGTTTGAGAAAAAGTTAAGGACTTGTCTAATATTGGCATGTTCAAAGGTGTCTGTATCAGATGTAAAGGTACATGCAACACAATTGCCACATTTAAAATGGCCTTTTACCTCAGGTAGGGCCCAAGCTGATTCGAGTGTTCTGGTCTTTTCCCTAGTGTTGCCTTGTGTGGAATAATGTACTAGATGATCCTTGACATTTTTGCCCCATTTGAATGCAAACATGGGAGTTTCTATTGCAGGATCAATGTTCCTAATGAGATTCCAGTTTTTTGTGATTAAATTGCGAATCTTGTTTGTGTGTATGCCAAAAGTAGTCACACAGATAAGTCTTTCCAGGGGAGTTTTTTCTTTTGTGGTGAGTAAATCTTCTCTTGGGCAAAACCAAGCGCGTTTTAGGGAATTTCTTACTATTCTGTTAGGATAGCCTCTTGCTAATAGTTTAGCTTGCAATACTTGGGCTTCTTTCAAGTAATCTTCCTTAAGGGAGCAATTTCTGCGAAGACGCAAAAAATGACCAAATGGTAGCACATCTCTCAGAGCACGAGGATGGTGACTATTGTATGTGAGAAAGGGTATTTCTATCAGTTGGCTTCCTATGGAGGCTCGTATAAAATGATCCGTCTTTGTGTTTGATGGCCGAGTCAAGGAACAAACGTCGTCGACAAAACCAAAAGCGAACCATTTACCAGTCTCTATTATTATATTAGAAGGCTGTGATCATTTTATACCATTGTGATGGTCGACTTTGTAACTTTGGAAACCATTTCTTTATGTCACAAAATGTCACGATTTGTTATGTAGGTTCCATGTTCACTGGGGACACCATGCACCTTTTTTGAAAATAATTGTGATGATTTATGTATATAAACTTTTTGAATTTACAAGTATCCCGTGGTATATGGTCCTATATCTCTCTCTGACACCCACTTTACCCTTGCCTATTGCCATTGTGCACACCAATATTGCTTATTGATTACATTTGTCCACAGGAACCACTGTTTCTGCCTATATATTATGTACCCTGGTTCCATGTGAGTAGGGTGTCCCTTGTCTCCTTTACATGACACTTAGAGCGGCGGCTGCACTGCAAGGGAATTATTCTGTATAAAGATTTCCCCATAACCCTATTCAAATATAGGGTAGAACCTCTTTTTCTTGGGGTAAGTTGTCCGAAAGAGAAGCTCCACTATATACAGGTGAATATATAGCCAAAATTATTAGTGGGCCGTCATTGTTTTCTGTACAACCCAATAAGCCAGACCTCACCAGTGACAGCTGCCGGTCACATCATCGTCTGTTATCTGCTGGGATCGCAGAGTGGCCTGCTGGATTCCCGTGTTTACTGGCATGCAGGATGTCGTAATGATGGCGGACAAAGTGGTGTTCACACAAATTGCATGTGTATATTACCCTGAACGGAATAGACCAATTACTGAATTCTATATAAAATATTTATTATTGTGTGAAAAGAAAGAATGGAAGGAGGATGTTTTCTATCTTTATGACGTCATGGCGGTGAGCAATAGCCAGTACGTAGAAAGCACACTACTATCTCAATAAAGACCTCAGTAATGAGACAATGATGGTGGTGATGACACCAGGGCACGCACGTATCTAGTTGCATGCGATAAACCAAAATGGATTAATAATACAAATATGCAGTAATTATACCTGCGATCTCATCTGAACGCGACATGCGAAAAAGGCCGAACCAAACATCTGTACAGGGATACTGCATTTGAAGTGTGCCCTGAGCCGGAGTGTAAATGGCACTAAATCAGGGATGTTTACCGTGTATGTTTCTTGAACGGTAAGTGCAATAAACGGTACGTGGTAAAAGGTGTCCACGGTCGTACCTCAATATAAATAAAACACGGATAAGCCAGCCTGAGAACGCATGCCCGTACATATTAATGTATGGAAGGACCTCGGTCACGAGTCAGATCGTGACAACACGTGTGCACAGTTGCACCTTAATAATTGGAAGTAAAAGGGAAGTAAAAGCGATTTCTTATGCTGGTGACACCCAGCTGGTGTTCTCCTTCAATGATCACTCCGTGGAATCCTTTGCTAGATTTAAGGGATGCATGAAGGACATTTCCAGCTGGATGAACCAAAACAAGCTAAACCTCAATGCGGAGAAAACTGAGATCCTGTTCTTCGGCAAGACATCCCCCCCGCCGGCTAGACCGAGGTGGCCGGATGAAGTGGGACCTTCACCTACTCACTCATCCACGGCAAAAAACCTGGGCGTAAAATGGGATACGGACCTCACGTGCATGACACAAGTATGCCACATAACATCCTCATGCTTTGGTATACTTAGAAGCTTGAGGAAATTTTTACACCTACTTCCGGAGAACTGCAGACAAATTATTGTACATGCCTCAGTAACGTCAAGGTTGGATTATGCGAATAGTCTCTACGTGCGGCTGCCGGCCTATCTGATCAGGAGACTACAGATGGTGCAAAATGCGGCTGCGAGATTAATCAGAAGAGTACCATTTTGACATCATATCTCTCCGCATTTAAGACAGCTTCATTGGCTGCCAGTGGCGAAACGGATAGAGTTTAAAGCCCTAAAAGTAGCCTTTCGAGCTCTTAGAGGAAACTGTCCCAGCTATCTTAAGCGACAGATGTGCCCCTACCAACAAAAACGATCACTTAGATCCAACCACCAGAATCTGCTCTGTGTACCCCGATATGCTAAGGCACGCATCGGTGGTAGAGCATTCACAGTGGTAATGACCAGATTATGGAACTCTTTACCTATTAAACTATGCCTGATTCAATCTGAAATGGAGTTCAGAAAAACACTGAAGACCTGGCTATTTAGCCAGAGCTAGGTCCCTGTTAACCCCCTCTCTCTCTGTTTACCCTGCTATACCACCAGAACACCTTTGTTTGAGGTAGTTGTCGCGCTTTATAAACTAAATAAATTAAAATGAAATGAAATTGAACGGTAAGTGCAATAAACAGTACGTGGTAAAAGGTGTCCACGGTCGTACCTCAATATAAATAAAACACGGATAAGCCGGCCTGAGAACGCATGCCCGTACATATTAATGTATGGAAGGACCTTGGTCACGAGTCAGATCGTGACAACACGTGTGCACAGTTGCACCTTAATAATTAGAGGATACTCCTTCCGGCAGTTACAGTAGGCCCGATCCTGTGGGCATGGTGATAACATGAGTGTATGTCAGTGGTCTCAGGGAGAGGTCACATTGTGCATCAGTGTCATATATCTAGAATGAAGCAAAGTGTATTGTCCTATAATATTGGGTACAACTGTACGAATTTAAAGAAACATATTACAAAGTTCACATCATATGTAATGCAATACATAAAGGTACATGGGTAAAGGTATCAAGAATATTTAAATGTTAGTTGTCAGATGAGGTACAGGAGTCAAATTGCTGTTTGTAAAAATCCTGAATTGTAATATTCGTAAACAAAGTCCCACATTTGAGCTCAGTGTCATATTGCATCAGGGTAGAACTATTAATCAATTAGATAGAGTGGCCACAAAACCAAGCCATTCCTCAGCTATATTGAGTCCTTGGATGATAGAATTAGTCCTTTCTATCCACTGACATTCAAGTCTTTGCAAAATCTGTGATATGTAACCTCCTCTTTCAGGGACAGTTGCTTTGTCAATTACCTGCAATTTTATTTCATCCACTGTGTGGTTCTTTTCCATGAAGTGTGACACCAAAGGGGCATCCAGCACTGAACACCTTATTCTGCTTCGGTGTTGGCCAAAGCGCGCTTTGATGGGTTGTGAGGTTTGTCCAATGTATGGTAAGTCACAAGGGCACCATATGCAATACACAACATTTCGAGTGTTACAGTTTGAGAAAAAGTTAAGGACTTGTCTAATATTGGCATGTTCAAAGGTGTCTGTCTCAGATGCAAAGGTCCATGCAACACAATTGCCACATTTAAAATGGCCTTTTACCTCAGGTAGGTCCCAAGCTGATTCGAGTGTTCTGGTCTTTTCCCTAGTGTTGCCTTGTGTGGAAGAATGTACTAGATGATCCTTGACATTTTTGCCACGTTTGAATGCAAACATGGGAGTTTCTATTGCAGGATCAATGTTCCTAATGAGATTCCAGTTTTTTGTGATTAAATTGCGAAACTTGTTTGTGTGTATGCCAAAAGTAGTCACACAGATAAGTCTTTCCAGGGGAGTTTTTTCTTTTGTGGTGAGTAAATCTTCTCTCGGGCAAAACCAAGCGCGTTTTAGGGAATTTCTTACTATTCTGTTAGGATAGCCCCTTGCTAATAGTTTAGCTTGCAATACTTGGGCTTCTTTCAAGTAATCTTCCTTATGGGAGCAATTTCTGCGAAGACGCAAAAAATGACCAAATGGTAGCACATCTCTCAGAGCACGAGGATGGTGACTATTGTATGTGAGAAGGGTATTTCTCTCAGTTGGCTTCCTATGGAGGCTCGTATAAAATGAACCGTCTTTGTGTTTGATGGCCGAGTCAAGGAACAAACGTCGTCGACAAAACCAAAAGCGAACCATTTACCAGTCTCTATTATTATTTTAGAAGGCTGTGATCATTTTATACCATTGTGATGGTCGACTTTGTAACTTTGGAAACCATTTCTTTATGTCACAAAATGTCACGATTTGTTATGTAGGTTCCATGTTCACTGGGGACACCATGCACCTTTTTTGAAAATAATTGTGATGATTTATGTATATAAACTTTTTGAATTTACAAGTATCCCGTGGTATATGGTCCTATATCTCTCTCTGACACCCACTTTACCCTTGCCTATTGCCATTGTGCACACCAATATTGCTTATTGATTACATTTGTCCACAGGAACCACTGTTTCTGCCTATATATTATGTACCCTGGTTCCATGTGAGTAGGGTGTCCCTTGTCTCCTTTACATGACTTTTAGAGCGGCGGCTGCACCGCAAGGGAATTATTCTGTATAAAGATTTCCCCATAACCGAATTCAAATATAGGGTAGAACCTCTTTTTCTTGGGGTAAGTTGTCCGAAAGAGAAGCTCCACTATATACAGGTGAATATATAGCCAAAATTATTAGTGGGCCGTCATTGTTTTCTGTACAACCTAATAAGCCAGACCTCACCAGTGACAGCTGCCGGTCACATCATCGTCTGTTATCTGCTGGGATCGCAGAGTGGCCTGCTGGATTCCCGTGTTTACTGGCATGCAGGATGTCGTAATGATGGCGGACAAAGTGGTGTTCACACAAATTGCATGTGTATATTACCCTGAACGGAATAGACCAATTACTGAATTCTATATAAAATATTTATTATTGTGTGAAAAGAAAGAATGGAAGGAGGATGTTTTCTATCTTTATGACGTCATGGCGGTGAGCAATAGCCAGTACGTAGAAAGCACACTACTATCTCAATAAAGACCTCAGTAATGAGACAATGATGGTGGTGATGACACCAGGGCACGCACGTATCTAGTTGCATGCGATAAACCAAAATGGATTAATAATACAAATATGCAGTAATTATACCTGCGATCTCATCTGAACGCGACATGCGAAAAAAGGCCGAACCAAACATGTGTACAGGGATACTGCACTTGAAGTGTGCCCTGAGCCGGAGTGTAAATGGCACTACATCAGGGATGTTTACCGTGTATGTTTCTTGAACGGTAAGTGCAATAAACGGTACGTGGTAAAGGTGTCCACGGTCGTACCTCAATATAAATAAAACATGGATAAGCCGGCCTGAGAACGCATGCCCGTACATATTAATGTATGGAAGGACCTCGGTCACGAGTCAGATTGTGACAACACGTGTGCACAGTTGCACCTTAATAATTGGAAGTAAAAGGGAAGTAAAAGCGATTTCTTACGCTGGTGACACCCAGCTGGTGTTCTCCTTCAATGATCACTCCGTGGAATCCTTTGCTAGATTTAAGGGATGCATGAAGGACATTTCCAGCTGGATGAACCAAAACAAGCTAAACCTCAATGCGGAGAAAACTGAGGTCCTGTTCTTCGGCAAGACATCCCCCCGCCGGCTAGACTGAGGTGGCCGGATGAAATGGGACCTTCACCTACTCACTCATCCACGGCAAAAAACCTGGGCGTAAAGTGGGATACGGACCTCACGTGCATGACACAAGTACGCCACATAACATCCTCATGCTTTGGTATACTTAGAAGCTTGAGGAAATTTTTACACCTACTTCCGGAGAACTGCAGATGAATTATTGTACATGCCTCAGTAACGTCAAGGTTGGATTATGCGAATAGTCTCTACGTTGGGCTGCCGGCCTATCTGATCAGGAGTCTACAGATGGTGCAAAATGCGGCTGCGCGATTAATCAGAAGAGTACCATTTTGACATCATATCTCACCGCATATAAGACAGCTTCATTGGCTGCCAGTGGCGAAACGGATAGAGTTTAAAGCCCTAACAGTAGCCTTTCGAGCTCTTAGAGGAAACTGTCCCAGCTATCTTAAGCGACGGATGTGCCCCTACCAACAAAAACGATCACTTAGATCCAACCACCAGAATCTGCTCTGTGTATCCCGATATGCTAAGGCACGCATCGGTGGTAGAGCATTCACAGTGGTAATGACCAGATTATGGAACTCTTTACCTATTAAACTACGCCTGATTCAATCTGAAATGGAGTTCAGAAAAACACTGAAGACCTGGCTATTTAGCCAGAGCTAGGTCCCTGTTAACCCCCTCTCTCTCTGTTTACCCTGCTATAGCGCCAGGACACCTCTGTTTGAGGTAGCTGTCGCGCTTTATAAACTAAATAAATTAAAATGAAATTAAATTGAACGGTAAGTGCAATAAACGGTACGTGGTAAAAGGTGTCCACGGTCGTACCTCAATATAAATAAAACACGGATAAGCCGGCCTGAGAACGCATGCCCGTACATATTAATGTATGGAAGGACCTTGGTCACGAGTCAGATCGTGACAACACGTGTGCACAGTTGCACCTTAATAATTAGAGGATACTCCTGCCGGCAGTTACAGTAGGCCCGATCCTGTGGGCATGGTGATAACATGAGTGTACGTCAGTGGTCTCAGGGAGAGGTCACAATGTGCATCAGTGTCATATATCTAGAATGAAGCAAAGTGTATTGTCCTATAATATTGGGTACAACTGTACGAATTTAAAGAAACATATTACAAAGTTCACATCATATGTAATGCAATACATAAAGGTACATTGGTAAAGGTATCAAGAATATTTAAATGTTAGTTGTCAGATGAGGTACAGGAGTCAAATTGCTGTTTGTAAAAATCCTGAATTGTAATATTCGTAAACAAAGTCCCACATTTGAGCTCAGTGTCATATTGCATCAGGGTAGAACTATTAATCAATTAGATAGAGTGGCCACAAAACCAAGCCATTCCTCAGCTATATTGAGTCCTTGGATGATAGAATTAGTCCTTTCTATCCACTGACATTCAAGTCTTTGCAAAATCTGTGATATGTAACCTCCTCTTTCAGGGACAGTTGCTTTGTCAATGACCTGCAATTTTATTTCATCCACTGTGTGGTTCTTTTCCATGAAGTGTGACACCAAAGGGGCATCCAGCACTGAACACCTTATTCTGCTTCGGTGTTGGCCAATGCGCGCTTTGATGGGTTGTGAGGTTTGTCCAATGTATGGTAAGTCACAAGGGCACCATATGCAATACACAACATTTCGAGTGTTACAGTTTGAGAAAAAGTTAAGGACTTGTCTAATATTGGCATGTTCAAAGGTGTCTGTATCAGATGTAAAGGTACATGCAACACAATTGCCACATTTAAAATGGCCTTTTACCTCAGGTAGGGCCCAAGCTGATTCGAGTGTTCTGGTCTTTTCCCTAGTGTTGCCTTGTGTGGAATAATGTACTAGATGATCCTTGACATTTTTGCCCCGTTTGAATGCAAACATGGGAGTTTCTATTGCAGGATCAATGTTCCTAATGAGATTCCAGTTTTTTGTGATTAAATTGCGAATCTTGTTTGTGTGTATGCCAAAAGTAGTCACACAGATAAGTCTTTCCAGGGGAGTTTTTTCTTTTGTGGTGAGTAAATCTTCTCTTGGGCAAAACCAAGCGCGTTTTAGGGAATTTCTTACTATTCTGTTAGGATAGCCTCTTGCTAATAGTTTAGCTTGCAATACTTGGGCTTCTTTCAAGTAATCTTCCTTAAGGGAGCAATTTCTGCGAAGACGCAAAAAATGACCAAATGGTAGCACATCTCTCAGAGCACGAGGATGGTGACTATTGTATGTGAGAAAGGGTATTTCTCTCAGTTGGCTTCCTATGGAGGCTCGTATAAAATGAACCGTCTTTGTGTTTGATGGCCAAGTCAAGGAACAAACGTCGTCGACAAAACCAAAAGCGAACCATTTACCAGTCTCTATTATTATATTAGAAGGCTATGATCATTTTATACCATTGTGATGGTCGACTTTGTAACTTTGGAAACCATTTCTTTATGTCACAAAATGTCACGATTTGTTATGTAGGTTCCATGTTCACTGGGGACACCATGCACCTTTTTTGAAAATAATTGTGATGATTTATGTATATAAACTTTTTGAATTTACAAGTATCCCGTGGTATATGGTCCTATATCTCTCTCTGACACCCACTTTACCCTTGCCTATTGCCATTGTGCACACCAATATTGCTTATTGATTACATTTGTCCACAGGAACCACTGTTTCTGCCTATATATTATGTACCCTGGTTCCATGTGAGTAGGGTGTCCCTTGTCTCCTTTACATGACACTTAGAGCGGCGGCAGCACCGCAAGGGAATTATTCTGTATAAAGATTTCCCCATAACCCTATTCAAATATAGGGTAGAACCTCTTTTTCTTGGGGTAAGTTGTCCGAAAGAGAAGCTCCACTATATACAGGTGAATATATAGCCAAAATTATTAGTGGGCCGTCATTGTTTTCTGTACAACCCAATAAGCCAGACCTCACCAGTGACAGCTGCCGGTCACATCATCGTCTGTTATCTGCTGGGATCGCAGAGTGGCCTGCTGGATTCCCGTGTTTACTGGCATGCAGGATGTCGTAATGATGGCGGACAAAGTGGTGTTCACACAAATTGCATGTGTATATTACCCTGAACGGAATAGACCAATTACTGAATTCTATATAAAATATTTATTATTGTGTGAAAAGAAAGAATGGAAGGAGGATGTTTTCTATCTTTATGACGTCATGGCGGTGAGCAATAGCCAGTACGTAGAAAGCACACTACTATCTCAATAAAGACCTCAGTAATGAGACAATGATGGTGGTGATGACACCAGGGCACGCACGTATCTAGTTGCATGCGATAAACCAAAATGGATTAATAATACAAATATGCAGTAATTATACCTGCGATCTCATCTGAACGCGACATGCGAAAAAAGGCCGAACCAAACATCTGTACAGGGATACTGCATTTGAAGTGTGCCCTGAGCCGGAGTGTAAATGGCACTAAATCAGGGATGTTTACCGTGTATGTTTCTTGAACGGTAAGTGCAATAAACGGTACGTGGTAAAAGGTGTCCACGGTCGTACCTCAATATAAATAAAACACGGATAAGCCAGCCTGAGAACGCATGCCCGTACATATTAATGTATGGAAGGACCTCGGTCACGAGTCAGATCGTGACAACACGTGTGCACAGTTGCACCTTAATAATTGGAAGTAAAAGGGAAGTAAAAGCGATTTCTTATGCTGGTGACACCCAGCTGGTAATCTCCTTCAATGATCACTCCGTGGAATCCTTTGCTAGATTTAAGGGATGCATGAAGGACATTTCCAGCTGGATGAACCAAAATAAGCTAAACCTCAATGCGGAGAAAACTGAGATCCTGTTCTTTGGCAAGACATCCCCCCCTCCGGCTAGACTGAGGTGGCCGGATGAAATGGGAGCTTCACCTACTCACTCATCCACGGCAAAAAACCTGGGCATAAAATGGGATACGGACCTCACGTGCACGACACAAGTACGCCACATAACATCCTCATGCTTTGGTATACTTAGAAGCTTGAGGAAATTTTTACACCTACTTCCGGAGAACTGCAGACGAATTATTGTACATTCGTCAGTAACGTCAAGGTTGAATTATGCGAATAGTCTCTACGTGGGGCTGCCGGCCTATCTGATCAGGAGACTACAGATTTTGCAAAATGCGGCTGCGCGATTAATCAGAAGAGTACCATTTTGACATCATATCTCTGCGCATTTAAGACAGCTTCATTGGCTGCCAGTGGCGAAACGGATAGAGTTTAAAGCCCTAACAGTAGCCTTTCAAGCTCTTAGAGGAAACTGTCCCAGCTATCTTAAGCGACGGATGTGCCCCTACCAACAAAAACGATCACTTAGATCCAACCACCAGAATCTGCTCTGTGTACCCCGATATGCTAAGGCACGCATCGGTGGTAGAGCATTCACAGTGGTAATGACCAGATTATGGAACTCTTTACCTATTAAACTACGCCTGATTCAATCTGAAATGGAGTTCAGAAAAACACTGAAGACCTGGCTATTTAGCCAGAGCTAGGTCCCTGTTAACCCCCTCTCTCTCTGTTTACCCTGCTATAGCACCAGGACACCTCTGTTTGAGGTAGCTGTCGCGCTTTATAAACTAAATAAATTAAAATGAAATTCAATTGAACGGTAAGTGCAATAAACGGTACGTGGTAAAAGGTGTCCACGGTCGTACCTCAATATAAATAAAACACGGATAAGCCGGCCTGAGAACGCATGCCCGTACATATTAATGTATGGAAGGACCTTGGTCACGAGTCAGATCGTGACAACACGTGTGCACAGTTGCACCTTAATAATTAGAGGATACTCCTGCCGGCAGTTACAGTAGGCCCGATCCTGTGGGCATGGTGATAACATGAGTGTACGTCAGTGGTCTCAGGGAGAGGTCACATTGTGCATCAGTGTCATATATCTAGAATGAAGCAAAGTGTATTGTCCTATAATATTGGGTACAACTGTACGAATTTAAAGAAACATATTACAAAGTTCACATCATATGTAATGCAATACATAAAGGTACATGGGTAAAGGTATCAAGAATATTTAAATGTTAGTTGTCAGATGAGGTACAGGAGTCAAATTGCTGTTTGTAAAAATCCTGAATTGTAATATTCATAAACAAAGTCCCACATTTGAGCTCAGTGTCATATTGCATCAGGGTAGAACTATTAATCAATTAGATAGAGTGGCCACAAAACCAAGCCATTCCTCAGCTATATTGAGTCCTTGGATGATAGAATTAGTCCTTTCTATCCACTGACATTCAAGTCTTTGCAAAATCTGTGATATGTAACCTCCTCTTTCAGGGACAGTTGCTTTGTCAATGACCTGCAATTTTATTTCATCCACTGTGTGGTTCTTTTCCATGAAGTGTGACACCAAAGGGGCATCCAGCACTGAACACCTTATTCTGCTTCGGTGTTGGCCAATGCGCGCTTTGATGGGTTGTGAGGTTTGTCCAATGTATGGTAAGTCACAAGGGCACCATATGCAATACACAACATTTCGAGTGTTACAGTTTGAGAAAAAGTTAAGGACTTGTCTAATATTGGCATGTTCAAAGGTGTCTGTATCAGATGTAAAGGTACATGCAACACAATTGCCACATTTAAAATGGCCTTTTACCTCAGGTAGGTCCCAAGCTGATTCGAGTGTTCTGGTCTTTTCCCTAGTGTTGCCTTGTGTGGAAGAATGTACTAGATGATCCTTGACATTTTTGCCCCGTTTGAATGCAAACATGGGAGTTTCTATTGCAGGCTCAATGTTCCTAATGAGATTCCAGTTTTTTGTGATTAAATTGCGAATCTTATTTGTGTGTATGCCAAAAGTAGTCACACAGATAAGTCTTTCCAGGGGAGTTTTTTCTTTTGTGGTGAGTAAATCTTCTCTCGGGCAAAACCAAGCGCGTTTTAGGGAATTACTTACTATTCTGTTAGGATAGCCCCTTCCTAATAGTTTGGCTTGCAATACTTGGGCTTCTTTCAAGTAATCTTCCTTATGGGAGCAATTTCTGCGAAGACGCAAAAAATTACCAAATGGTAGCACATCTCTCAGAGCACGAGGATGGTGACTATTGTATATGAGAAGGGTATTTCTCTCAGTTGGCTTCCTATGGAGGCTCGTATAAAATGAACCGTCTTTGTGTTTGATGGCCGAGTCAAGGAACAAACGTCGTCGACAAAACCAAAAGCGAACCATTTACCAGTCTCTATTATTATATTAGAAGGCTGTGATCATTTTATACCATTGTGATGGTCGACTTTGTAACTTTGGAAACCATTTCTTTATGTCACAAAATGTCACGATTTGTTATGTAGGTTCCATGTTCACTGGGGACACCATGCACCTTTTTTGAAAATAATTGTGATGATTTATGTATATAAACTTTTTGAATTTACAAGTATCCCGTGGTATATGGTCCTATATCTCTCTCTCTCTGACACCCACTTTACCCTTGCCTATTGCCATTGTGCACACCAATATTGCTTATTGATTACATTTGTCCACAGGAACCACTGTTTCTGCCTATATACTATGTACCCTGGTTCCATGTGAGTAGGGTGTCCCTTGTCTCCTTTACATGACTCTTAGAGCGGCGGCTGCACCGCAAGGGAATTATTCTGTATAAAGATTTCCCATAACCCTATTCAAATATAGGGTAGAACCTCTTTTTCTTGGGGTAAGATGTCCGAAAGAGAAGCTCCACTATATACAGATGAATATATTGCCAAAATTATTAGTGGGCCGTCATTGTTTTTTGTACAACCTAATAAGCCAGACCTCACCAGTGACAGCTGCCGGTCACATCATCGTCTGTTATCTGCTGGGATCGCAGAGTGGCCTGCTGGATTCCCATGTTTACTGGCATGCAGGATGTCGTAATGATGGCGGACAAAGTGGTGTTCACACAAATTGCATGTGTATATTACCCTGAAAGGAATAGACCAAATACTGAACTCTATATAAAATATTTATTATTGTGTGAAAAGAAAGAATGGAAGGAGGATGTTTTCTATCTTTATGACGTCATGGCGGTGAGCAATAGCCAGTACGTAGAAAGCACACTACTATCTCAATAAAGACCTCAGTAATGAGACAATGATGGTGGTGATGACACCAGGGCACGCACGTATCTAGTTGCATGCGATAAACCAAAATGGATTAATAATACAAATACGCAGTAATTATACCTGCAATCTCATCTGAACGCGACATGCGAAAAAAGGCCGAACCAAACATGTGTACAGGGATACTGCACTTGAAGTGTGCCCTGAGCCGGAGTGTAAATGGCACTACATCAGGGATGTTTACCGTGTATGTTTCTTGAACGGTAAGTGCAATAAACGGTACGTGGTAAAAGGTGTCCACGGTCGTACCTCAATATAAATAAAACACGGATAAGCCGGCCTGAGAACGCATGCCCGTACATATTAATGTATGGAAGGACCTCGGTCACGAGTCAGATCGTGACAACACGTGTGCACAGTTGCACCTTAATAATTGGAAGTAAAAGGGAAGTAAAAGCGATTTCTTACGCTGGTGACACCCAGCTGGTGTTCTCCTTCAATGATCACTCCGTGGAATCCTTTGCTAGATTTAAGGGATGCATGAAGGACATTTCCAGCTGGATGAACCAAAACAAGCTAAACCTCAATGCGGAGAAAACTGAGGTCCTGTTCTTCGGCAAGACATCCCCGCCCGGCGGCTAGACTGAGGTGGCCGGATGAAATGGGACCTTCACCTACTCACTCATCCACGGCAAAAAACCTGGGCGTAAAATGGGATACGGACCTCACGTGCATGACACAAGTACGCCACATAACATCCTCATGCTTTGGTATACTTAGAAGCTTGAGGAAATTTTTACACCTACTTCCGGAGAACTGCAGACAAATTATTGTACATGCCTCAGTAACGTCAAGGTTGGATTATGCGAATAGTCTCTACGTGCGGCTGCCGGCCTATCTGATCAGGAGACTACAGATGGTGCAAAATGCAGCTGCGAGATTAATCAGAAGAGTACCATTTTGACATCATATCTCTCCGCATTTAAGACAGCTTCATTGGCTGCCAGTGGCGAAACGGATAGAGTTTAAAGCCCTAACAGTAGCCTTTCGAGCTCTTAGAGGAAACTGTCCCAGCTATCTTAAGCGACAGATGTGCCCCTACCAACAAAAACGATCACTTAGATCCAACCACCAGAATCTGCTCTGTGTACCCCGATATGCTAAGGCACGCATCGGTGGTAGAGCATTCACAGTGGTAATGACCAGATTATGGAACTCTTTACCTATTAAACTACGCCTGATTCAATCTGAAATGGAGTTCAGAAAAACACTGAAGACCTGGCTATTTAGCCAGAGCTAGGTCCCTGTTAACCCCCTCTCTCTCTGTTTACCCTGCTATAGCGCCAGGACACCTCTGTTTGAGGTAGCTGTCGCGCTTTATAAACTAAATAAATTAAAATTAAATTAAATTGAACGGTAAGTGCAATAAACGGTACGTGTTAAAAGGTGTCCACGGTCGTACCTCAATATAAATAAAACACGGATAAGCCGGCCTGAGAACGCATGCCCGTACATATTAATGTATGGAAGGACCTTGGTCACGAGTCAGATCGTGACAACACGTGTGCACAGTTGCACCTTAATAATTAGAGGATACTCCTGCCGGCAGTTACAGTAGGCCCGATCCTGTGGGCATGGTGATAACATGAGTGTACGTCAGTGGTCTCAGGGAGAGGTCACATTGTGCATCAGTGTCATATATCTAGAATGAAGCAAAGTGTATTGTCCTATAATATTGGGTACAACTGTACGAATTTAAAGAAACATATTACAAAGTTCACATCATATATAATGCAATACATAAAGGTACATGGGTAAAGGTATCAAGAATATTTAAATGTTAGTTGTCAGATGAGGTACAGGAGTCAAATTGCTGTTTGTAAAAATCCTGAATTGTAATATTCGTAAACAAAGTCCCACATTTGAGCTCAGTGTCATATTGCATCAGGGTAGAACTATTAATCAATTAGATAGAGTGGCCACAAAACCAAGCCATTCCTCAGCTATATTGAGTCCTTGGATGATAGAATTAGTCCTTTCTATCCACTGACATTCAAGTCTTTGCAAAATCTGTGATATGTAACCTCCTCTTTCAGGGACAGTGGCTTTGTCAATGACCTGCAATTTTATTTCATCCACTGTGTGGTTCTTTTCCATGAAGTGTGACACCAAAGGGGCATCCAGCACTGAACACCTTATTCTGCTTCGGTGTTGGCCAATGCGCGCTTTGATGGGTTGTGAGGTTTGTCCAATGTATGGTAAGTCACAAGGGCACCATATGCAATACACAACATTTCGAGTGTTACAGTTTGAGAAAAAGTTAAGGACTTGTCTAATATTGGCATGTTCAAAGGTGTCTGTATCAGATGTAAAGGTACATGCAATACAATTGCCACATTTAAAATGGCCTTTTACCTCAGGTAGGTCCCAAGCTGATTTGAGTGTTCTGGTCTTTTCCCTAGTGTTGCATTGTGTGGAAGAATGTACTAGGTGATCCTTGACATTTTTGCCCCGTTTGAATGCAAACATTCGAGTTTCTATTGCAGGATCAATGCTCCTAATGAGATTCCAGTTTTTTGTGATTAAATTGCGAATCTTGTTTGTGTGTATGCCAAAAGTAGTCACACAGATAAGTCTTTCTAGGGGAGCTTTTACTTTGGTGGTGAGTAAATCTTCTCTCGGGCAAAACAAAGCGCGTTTTAGGGAATTTCTTACTATTCTGTTAGATAGCCCCTTGCTAATAGTTTAGCTTTCAATACTTGGGTTTCTTTCATGTAATCTTCCTTATGGGAGCAATTTCTGCGAAGACGCGAAAATTGACCAAATGGTAGTCCATCTCTCAGAGCACGCGGATGGTGACTATTGTATGCGAGAAGGGGCATTAATAGCGGATTGCACTGTTTTTCCATCTTGTTTTTCCCCATGGATCCTTAATTCCTTGTTTTCATACATTTTCATACTCTTTCAGAAACACCTTTATTATACACGGACTGTCGTGTAATTTCATAACAAATGATGCAATAATTAAATTCAAGCACACGGATTGACGTGTAATTTTATGACAACAGATGCAGTAATTTATTTCAAGCACGCCCTAAGACTGTCCGTCCTTCCTCTCACTGGGGTAAGTCCCTTTACTAAATGGTTTTTACACCAACTTTCAATGTTGTTTTGAAATGAGGCCTCACTACTCCCCTTGTTTCTTATTTTCGCTAGTTCCCGGCGGGGTCCTATGTGAGTACCCTTCCATTACATTCATCTCCTTGTGGTGCACTATTGTCACTCTGACAGCGAATTCCTTTTCTCAGGTACCCGACCGATCCTCTATTAGCATATCCATACAGCCTCTTTGTTTTGTTTTCTGGGCCCCTACACTGATTTACTTTATTATCATTTTTCAGATGTCCCTGCATTGCCAGGTCCTGAAGAGACCCCTTATTGTTGACAGGGTCGAAACGTCATCGACAAAACCAAAAGCGAACCATTTACCAGTCTCTTTTATTATATTAGAAGGCTGTGATCATTTTATACCATTGTGATGGTCGTCTTTGTAACTTTGGAAACCATTTCTTTATGTCACAAAATGTCACGATTTGTTATGTAGGTTCCATGTTCACTGGGGACACCATGCACCTTTTTTGAAAATAATTGTGATGATTTATGTATATAAACGTTTTGAATATACAAGTATCCCGTGGCATATGGTCTTATATCTCTCTCGGACATCCACTTTACCCCTGCCTATTGCCATTGTGCACACCAATATTGCTTATTGATTACATTTGTCCACAGGAACCACTGTTTCTGCCTATATATTAGAATAAGTGTAGCACAAATATGGTCACAGGTACTGTAACATACTCCCATAGACAATAATGGAGACAGGAACTTAATATAACACCACATAGGAAGCAATCATGTTGTTTGAGCAACATAAAGCAACAGGGATTCTCCACATTTTAGTAAGCACAAAATTGTGTTTAGGTGGATAAGTTGTCATGGAATCAGGTGATCAGGACAAACATCTCTGAAATTGACACAACACAATGCATTTTATAATCTCTGAGAAGGTCAAAAATAATTTGAGGTACAAAGTTATCTAGGCATTTAGGGGCAGATTCATTAAAAAATAGCACAAATGCAGCTCAGGAATAAAAGTCTGAATTGTCACACTTGTAGGAGTGTGATGCTTTGTAGTTGTGTTGGCTCTGTCATTGGCAGTGTTGGCAAGGAAAATAGATTGTGCAAGTTGCAGTGGGCTCCTGATGAGGGCCCTGGTACTTATTTTGTTTACAAATTAAACACTGCACCAAAGGAAGCCATTTTCAAAACATGTACATAAAGAGGGTCATGCATTGTGCATTATGTACCTAACTATCTGAAGTCCAAGACGATGTGCTTTTTTTCAACTATACCATACAAACAATCCTGACTGTGGCATATTCTTTCTTAAAACATTTATTATCGTCTCAAGAGCAGCGAATAACTCCTTCTTTAAAGGAGCCTTTGGCTTTTAATTTTTTTAACCTAGGTTTCTGATGCTGGCATTACTCTTTTCCGTTTTTAGGTCTTGCCTATGAGACAGTGCAAGCTGTCTGAGAAAAGACCTATTATCAACTTGCAGTGGGCTTGGAGCCCATTCGTTGCTGACCATTATTTGGCTTTATTGTCTTTTTCATTTGTTGCTTTTTATTCATTAGCTTATGTGGGCTTTCCTTCCTCTTCTTGTGTTTTTCCCTCCCCTGGAACATAACCGCATTACTTGTGCCCTTCCAATGCTTACTTTACAGGCAGTACGCTTTTCTTTTTGTTTAGTTACATGACAAAGGGGTTATCCCAGACACGTCACTAGGACCTGGGTAAAGGACGGTACAGGAAAAATGGCCCCAGTGGACACAAATTTGAAAAGAGAAATATGCACATCAACTACACCTGTTAAAGCAATTACAAACAATATTCTTCATATTGACCACATTTTATTCATGTGGAACATGGAATCTCATGTTCACAAGGCTTAACATTCGTTAAACACAATTGTAAAGAGGTGCCCCAATAGGGAGGGAGGGGTAAGTGCAGCAGTGTGCAGATGTGAGGGTAAGTGAAAGAAGGAGGGCAGTGAACAATATACACATCTAAATCATGAAAGAAGCCAATCCAGCCTTGTCAAAGGCTTAGTCTATTTACAACACCATAACGTTAGAACAGATTGGAGGGACACGGTGAATCTATCACTATTGTCCACAAAGGTAAACAGATAATAAAGCCGTCTGGCGGCTTTATTATCTGCTTAGCTTGGCTTGGATTGGCTTCTTTCATGATTTAGATGTGTATATTGTTCACTGCCCTCCTTCTTTCACTTACCCTCACATCTGCACATTGCTGCACTTACCCCTCCCTCCCTATTGGAGCACCTCTTTACGATTGTGTTTAACGAATGTTACGCCTTGTGAACATGAGATTCCATGTTCCACATGAATAAAATGTGGTCAATATGAAGAATATTGTTTGTAATTGCTTTAACAGGTGTTGTTGATGTGTATATTTCTCTTTTCAAATTTGTGTCCACTGGGGCCATTTTTCCTGTACCTTTCTTTTTGTTTAGGCCCTCCTTAAAAGTGCATGTGTTTTCCAGATGTCTCTATCGTGCACTTCTCTACCCACTTCACCACACTTCATGTTCCTCTCTCTCCTTTGTGTGCTTCTCCTCCACCACAACTGCATTGCACTCGATCTTGTGTGCTTCTTGACTCACGCTGCTGTTTTGCTCGGTGGTTCTCCCTCAAGCGACTGTTCACCCTCTAGTGTTGCTACCCCTTCCCACTTGCCCTCTCCCGTTGATGCCCCTTCACATCTGCCTACTCCCAGTTCCTGCACCTCCCACACCCGCTCCCCATTACTGCTCCCTCCCCTCACCTGTCACCTGCTATCTTTTTATTTTTAAATGTACTTAGTTTTTTGGGCAGAGGATTATACAGCAGATTTTGCCAGCTGGCTTATCTTAAAAGTACTTTGGCACTATTTCTGTTTTTTTTTAATGTACCGATCCATCTCGGATAGGTACATTTAAAAATCGTGCCCGCGTCATTGTATGGGCACATGCGTAAAACAGCATTCATGCCTCCAAAGTAAAGCAGCCACAAGGCCAAGTCATTGCACTTTAAAAAAATCTTTATGTTATGCTGCACAGTGTCTTGCTGATGGTGTGCAGCATGGCTAAAAGACATCACCACTGTTTGTTGACATTCATGGCCAACATATCATATTCTATACTATACTAAGACGTTTTGGTTCAGCTTCCTTCACCATTTGGATTCTTTGGCTCAGGAACCATTGCCCAAGACATTGTGCATCAGAAACGAACCTAGCTCATATGTGTATTTTAGTCTCACCTTCTTTCTTTTGGCTGTTTGGGTGTATTGGTCCATCTCCATTTCAAAAGAGAACACCCCATTATTACATATTTATTTCTTTAAATCATCCATTCACAGTAGAAACAAAGCATTCCTTCTTTATTGTCTTTTTCAGTACTTGAGAACGAGCATCCTAACTAATGACTTTGCCTATCCTTATTTTTTTAGACATTCTTTCTCAGTGTTTGATTAAAAGGCTTTTGTGCTTCTGCATGTGTTTTTTAAAGCAATAGCTGTGCACTACTTACTAGAGGTTTCTCCTCTTTTCACTGGACAAATGACCCATTTGACTAGTGATGGCTGGTCTGATGTCACCATTAATTGGTACAGTAAAATAGCCTCATGTCGAACACAGTTTGCCATTTGGGAGCTTTATCTTCAGGAGTTTTGCTGGCTCTATCCCTGTTTCATTGAGTTTATTCTATAGTTGTCTGGCACTGTCTCTTTACTGTATTTGTTGTTTTAGGTTTTGGTGGAATTTGCAAATGTTTTTGTTGGCTGTGAAAGTGTAGTAGTGTGAATTATAGTGTCGCTCACCACTGTGTTATTACAGTGAGGACCGGGTTTCCAAACAAATTTGATTTTCTTGGTTTGCTAATAACTTAGATGCCATTCGACAAATCTTCACAAAACTTTCATTAAAAGGTTCATCCATCTCAGTTCCATCCTGGAAAGTTTCAGGGTGATTTGTCAAGCGCAGGCCCAGAAAAGGGGGGAGTCCAAAACACATTTTCCACATATAATTTTCGCCCTCGCTGTGCACTGCTTTTACCCTTGCGTATTACATCACCCATGACATGTTCACTTGTTCAGTGACTGCATTGATAACATAACTAAGGAAATCTGAAATGAAATCAATGATAACACTGTGCATGGCAGGGGAGCGAGTTATACTTACTTTATAACTTGTGCCCTAAGGTAACTATAACTCTCTCCTTCACCATGCACAGTGAATTACCCCACATATTACATCAGTCATGACATGTTCTATAACATTATTGATAACATCACTTTAACATTGGACATATCGTTGACGACAAAACTGCATTGCGGTGGCGCGAATTATAGTTCCCTTAGCGCATGGGTTATAGTTACTAGAGATAGCTATAACTGGTGAATTTCAGTTGTTTTCTTGTGTTTAAAACATTATGCTGTCACTGAAATTTTCACCTAACCATATATATATATATATATATATATATATATATATATATATATATATATATATATATATATATATATATATATATATATATACATATATACATATTACCCAGTGGCAGTCAACACTGAGTGGTTACAGTTAGAACCACTTTTCCATAGGAAATGGATTTATTGGTTTTGGTTTGCTAATAGCTTTGGCACCGTTTCACCAATCCTGGCAAAACTTTCTCCCAAACAAGTTCAGCAAACTCAGCTTCTTCCTATAAAGTTTCAAGCAGAGGCCAAGAAACATGGGGAGGGGGCAAAACTTGCTTTTTCCATGCAATTTTCCATAGGATAATTAGACACAGCTACAGTCAAAATGGCTAAACGGAATTACACTAAATTTGACAAAAAGCTAGATCTTTACCAAGAAAACATGCGTTTTGTGATTTTGGTTTAAATCCGTTCAGTAGTTTTTGAGAACTTAACCTTCAAAATGTATGTGTATATATCATGCTGTGGAAGATCCATGGATCCAACAGATCAAAAGATATGATCTGATTGGCAGCCGTCACATCATTAAAGATGTGGCTGTAGTCATTTTAGGACTCAAGAACTCCGTCACCTGTCCTGTAAAAAGAAAAAACAAACATAAAGGGGGCAGGGTAGAGGGCCTGGTGTGGGGGAGCCCCAGAGTGATGGGATGGTCAAAAACTTTTTTAACAGGACTGCAGATTCACTTAGAATCCACAGTACCACAAAAAAAAAAGCACGTGCTCCGGCTCTTTTAAAATATAAACTTCCCGAGATGGGTCAAGGCCCAGGGGGCTGGCAGAATTTTTTTGTTGGAGAGGGGGGCGTTCAGCCTTCTGGAGGCCCTGAGGAACCCATCCCCTGGAGTCGATATATTAATTAATGGGGGGGCATGCAGCCCCCTTCCCAGAGCCTTTAGAAGGGCCCCTGGACCCCATGCAGTGAGGCCGATATCATATTTAGGAGAGAGGGCATGCAGTCCACTCCATTAGCCTTTGTAAAGCCCTAGGGACCTCGCCCCACAGGGCAACTCAGTGATTATGGGAAAGGGGTGTGCAGCCCCATCCACGAGCCTCAGAGAGGCCCTGGGGACCCTATGCCCTGATGCCATTTTTTTAAGGGGAGGGGGTGTCAGGTCCCTTCTTGAGCCATGAAGCAGATGCCCTAGGCTGTAGAGCTGTAGAGTGTGAGCAGGAAATGTGAACTTTATTCCCTGCCTGCACTCTCCCAGGCAGGGAACACATCTTCTCTTCCACCAGGCGGGAGCAAAAAAATGAGCTGCTCTTACCTGGGCAGCAGCAAAAGAATGAAGATGGTTCCTGTCGGCATCCATGAAAGATGCTGGCTGGGGAGTTGGCAGGGGCCACGAGGGCCTTGGAGAACCGACCACCAGGTGACTCCCAACAATTACCATGTGCCAACTTCCAAATAATGGCAGACTCCCACCGGCACCCACCATGGGTGCTGGCTGGGGAGCAGGCAGGGGTTGTGTGGTCCATGGGGGTCCCCCTATAGCCCCCAAAATCTGGGCATGTTGTGGGTGGCACTTGGCACCTACTTTAAAACAGTAAACAGCTCCTGCCTACACTCACTATGGGTCCTGGCTGGGGAGCCGGCAGGAGCCCAGGAGCTCTCCCCGCGGCCCCAAATTATAAAAGAAAAAGGTTGGTTGTCTCAAGTGGAACCAGATCCCACAAAAAATAAATACAAAATATAGAAAAAATATATGAGCAGCATGAGCCGCTCATTTATTCTTCACTGCTCCGTGCAAGGAGCACCCCATAATGCTCTGCGAGGGCTTTTCAATAGATTTTTTGAATCCTGGTGGTCCCCTGGAAGGGGCAAGGGAACCTCCACGCAATGTGTTTAATGTTGTGAAGGGTTGCATGGAGTGCAGCATTTCCCCAACAACATTAAAAAAACACTGTAAAACTCCGGGGACATTGAATCCATGTCCCCAGGGGAGCTGACCATATTTTATTAAAGCACTCCAAGCTGAAGCCGTATGCTATTCATTTAGAGGTTTAGGGACCACTTGTGGTTGATTTTATGACTGCACTTTGTGGCCTGAAAAATGTTTCAAAAAGTCTCAAAGACATTTCAAAAGTTTTTTTAATAATGTTTAATTCAAAATATTTTGTGGCAATCAGTATTATTAAGCGTTGCAATGCGTGAATATATGAAATATACATTTGATTATAGTTATTGGCGACTTTTGACAAATCCAGTAGGTCTGCTTTATATATGTTGATGTTGCTGACCCCTTGATACAGTCAATAGGCCCATTGCTTTTTAAATTTTGGCATTCTGACCCTTTGACAAAGCCAGTAGGACTGCCTTACTTAAAATGACACCCTTTATTTTGTTACAAGATATAGTCAGCCATGCATGGCGATGGCTGTGAGCGGCAGGGTGTGGGCGCCCATAGTGGTTAGGAGCAGGGCCTGTCCACAGGCTAGGCCCTGCACCCAAACCCACACCAGGCACAGAAGGAGGCCAGGCGTGGCAGGGGGTGGGGGCTTGTGGAAGAAGAGGCACATGGTCTGGCCACAGGCCAGCTGTAATTCAAAAGGTCAGCATTTTTACCTCCATATGTTCCTAGTTCTGCATTATTGAAGGGGAGTTTCACCCTGGTTTGGATTTTTAAACTGTGAACTCTGACATTCCTTACCATCATTTAAGATGGTGAGTGTACAGAATATCATTCCTCTGATAGCACCTAGCATGTTTTTAGCATCTTTAGATCTCCTAGACGCGTCTTTACACATCCCATTTAATCTCCACTCTCAAGAATACCTAAGATTTTTGTACTGCAGAATCATTATCAGTTTTGTGTGCTCCTCTTCAGCCTGGATCCTGGTCCAATAATATTCACCAACATTTCGGCACAATTACTGGGTATTCTACACTCTCAAGTATTGTTGGCATTCTCTTACTTGGATGACTGGCTAATCGGGGCTTCTTTTTCTAAAGGCCTAGATGCAGTTCAGCTGGTTTGCAATTGTCTAATAGAGCATGGGTTCCTCCTAAGCGAGAAGAAGCTACATCTTCTGCCTGTTCAGAAGAGACAATACCTCAGGGGTCTATTCAGAACAGATGTGGGTAATGTTTTCCTTCCAGCTGCACATCACAAGAAGTACATTTTCTGGGTAAAAAAATCTTCTGACCTGCCAAGAAGCTCCAGTAAGGGAGTGGTTAAGAGTGCTAAGGAACAAGGCAGCAGCTCTACATTTGATTCCTTGGTTATGACCGGAACTTTACCACAGGATTCTCCACCTATTATCCCATTGGGATCCAAAGACAATGAGTTACAACAAGATGGTGCCAATGACATATACAGTGTCACAGAAATTATATTAGTAGCTGATTCCCTCTCACTTGAACAAAGGAATGTCTTTGTGTCCTGCCCTTCCAGTGACAATAAATACTGATGTGAGCAACTTAAGACGGGGTGACTATGAAGGATCAGTCAGTTCAAAGACTGTGGTCCGGTGAAGCACAACTCATCTTCCAATTGGAGGGAATTGACAGCAGTCCTCTAAGCTCTTCTGGCCTTTAACCTGTATCTCAATTACTGAGCAGTCCAAATAAGAATGGATGATCAGGTCACAAGGTTATATGTAAAGCATCTGGGAGGTACCATGGTTCCACACTTAGCCCAATTGGCAGAACAGATCAGAACTTGGGTTGAAGTGAATCTGGTATCTATGATAGCAATGTGTCTTCTGGGGATGGAAAGTGGACATGCCGATAGGCTGAGCCTGAACATTCCTGTCCTCAGTGTTCATGTTTCTTGCCCCTTGGATGTTCTGCGAGATACAGGAGAGATTTGGAACTCCTTGGATAGATCTCTTTGCCTCGCTTCAGCACTTCCTCCTAACCAGATTCGGCTCTCTCCAGCCTTGTCAGAAAGCCTGGAGAGCTGATGCATTGAGCTTCCAGTGGCTTTTCCCCCTTTAGCTCTTCTCCCCAGGGTTTTGATGAAGATTTGGGCCAAGAGTGCAGAAATTCTCTGGTAGCTCCTTATTGGTGCTGTTGGGCCTGGTTTCCGATGCTTTCACAGTTGACAGTTCAGCCAACCTGCATCTTACTATGGTGCCTCCCCTAAGGTTTGCTCTGCTACAAGATTGTACTCTGTATCGTCTCTCTATGGTGGTATGGAGATTGAGAGACAGAAGTTAGTATCTTTGGGTAGTTCCCCTGATATTGCCCTTTCTATTCAGAATTCAACAAAGCAACCCCCTTTAAAAGTATGTAAAAGGCATTGGAAACATTTCCCTTCCACGTTTGAAGTTCCTTCTTCCAGTAAGGATCCTAGAATTTGTGTGTAACCTTTTTTTACTGAGTCTTGCTGTCTCAACTTTATGCAGCCACTGGGCAGCTATCAAAGCAATCAGAGGCCTCTCTGTCATCCTCTGATACCCTGACAGCTTGTCTCTTTAGCAGTTTCCTTCTACGTAGATACGCAGTTCATACCACAGCCCCTCTTGGGATCTTTCCTTAGTCCTTTATGTGCTACAAGGTCCTCCTTTTGAGCCTCTTCATCAGCATCCTTGAAACATTTGACTCTTCATGTTTTCCTTTCCTTTCCTCAGAACAGGAAGTGTTGTGGCATTCTATGGCCTTGCCAATAAGGGTCATTGTCCTACCTGAACTTTAAACAAGTGTATGAGGGTGCTGATTTCTATCGCATATCAGAAGGCAAGAGTTCTCTTACCTTTGATCACACCAGGAGTGTATCTTCTTGGGCTGAATTCAAAGGGGCCTCTCTAAAAACATTGGTGCAGCAGCCACTAGGCCATCACCACATACCATTACAGGTTAGGAATGGGAGAATTAACTTTTGGTTTTGGGCAGTCATTGCCAGTAGCTCTACAGAAATGTATGTTGATCTCTTGAGTCAATACGTTTCTTATTTGAGTGGCACACAGTTCAGGTGATGTGAGTTCTTGTAGTAATTTTCTCTGGAAAAATGTCATCTTCCTTAGGACTAGGACAAGGAAGATGGGTGAAGTCTGTAATGCCTGAATTATTCACAGTGATCATCATTACTCCGAGCCATAGTCTTCCTCGTCACAGTCCTACTTTTTCCTTTCCTCTCTCCCTCAGAAAAAAAGAGGGAAGTGGAGAAAAGGGTGATTCTTTGGGAGAGCATGGTATGCCAGGGAGCATTTGGGTTAAGCCCCTCCTTTTAAGCCATATAGCAGGAAGTTATGTGTCATTCATGGCAGGAGGGGTTTGCAAAATATTTCTTTAGTAACATCTGTACAGGGAGATGTTACGTTCATCTTTGTTAGGATTGTGAGGAGTAAGAGGGTGCGGCTTAACTGCTGGGGCGGCCTACCTTTAAGCTGGGGAACCAGGTTTGAGTCCGGCGGGAGGCTCAAACACCCTGTGATTCTGGGCAAATCACTTCATCTTCCCTTGCCTAAAAATGAATGTGTCCGTCTGTAATGCAACTGGTGCTCATGTAAAGCACTCTGACACCTTCGGGCCGAGTTCTTGCTATATAAAGCTGAAAAAAAGCCCCCCCCCGCCCAAAAAAAAAATTATACCTCGGAAAACTGAAGTTTACTGGTAAGGAATCCAGAAAATACTAACAGTGCTGCGCAGGTACAAACTATAGGGACATCCATGTTTATATTGCACACCTGGATTGAAAAAAAAAATAGAAGGGGCCTTCCGAAGCCGTTTACACTGGCAGCTGCCCTGCCCATTGGTTTTCGCAATGGTAGGCACGATGCCAGCTCTGCAGGTGGGAAAGGCACCATTCCCCATACTCTGAACTGTAATGGAGATGCAAGACGATGGAAGACGGGGCATCTGCCACTTTTGGGGTGCTCTCCCATTGCCCACACCTTTAAATAGGGTGACTAGACGTCCCGGTTTCCCCCGAACTGCCCCGGTTTTGAGGGGACTGTCCTAACACATTTCTTCATTTTCAATAAATGTCCAGTTTTTTAGGACAAAGGTCAGGGAATTTCAATTGGAAGGAGAATTGGAAGGCATTCTTTCTCTACTTAAACAAGCGCTTCATTTATTATGTTTCTGTCAGGCAGCACAGGAGGAGTTTGGCTGCATGCTCTTAGTGGAGGGAAGATAGGGTGGGGAGAAGGGCAGGATGCGTAGGGTAGGTCCTGTCATAGATAATGTTAAAATGTTAAGTAAATATATGCCTGTATATATATATATATATATATATATATATATACATATATATATATATATATATATATATGTGTGTATATATATATATATATATATACACGTGTAAGGCACGACGGAAAAGCTGTTTGAACTTTTCAGCATGACGGACTCCGTCCGTACCTCAAATAAAGGCTTGTACCTTCACACTGCTGTCCGAGTGCGTCTCACACGTCGGGCAACCTTGGAGCAGTATCTATAGGCGGCAGCCTAGCCGCCGAGAGTGCACCACCCCGTTATCCCAGGGGGCCATGAGGAATGGTATCTACCGACCTCACTATGGGGCAACAGTGTTTGGATTAAGGACGGATTCGCCTGCTGAGGCACATTCAGGGCTTAAAAATGGAGTTAACAGTTAAGACAGTGTATCCATCTGTGGATTTAATTTCCGGTACTACAACTCCCATATTGCAGTACACAGTTAACTCATTTGAGCAGCCCATCAAGGGGCGTGTCATGTAGCAGTGATTTAATGAGGGGAAGTGACCGGAACTGCGCGAACTTTTCGCCAAGCCTCTGATGAAGAAAGCATTCGAAACGCGTAAGGCACACCGGAAAAGCTGTTTGAACTTTTCAGCATGACGGACGCCGTCCGTACCTCAAATAAAGGCTTGTACCTTCACACTGCTGTCCGAGTGCTTCTCACATGTCGGGCAACCTTGGAGCAGTATATATATATATATATATATATATATTCTGCTCCAAAGGTTGTCCACCTGGTGAGTAGTAGCACTCGATCAGCAGCTTTGTTTATGATAGGTAGGGACGAGGATCCGCTTGTAGAAGCTGCTCCATAATGGAAATGCCTGACGCGTTTCGAAGCTCCATATGCTTCTCTTCAGAGGCTTGAACGGAGACAGTGTGTGCAAACGCTGAACCCACCTCGCCATTTTCATATTGCACACCCACCAATTGGAAGCTCGAATGAGACTGTGCATTGTGGGAAATGTGGTCCGGATAGCACACAAATCTTGTCCTGTATGGACCCTGCAAGTGGACTCGTCCTCAATCCTGTTTGCGGCTGCTATATATGTATATGTATATAGATATATATGTGTGTGTTTGTGTGTATGTGTGCACATACGTTTAAAAGCCTACCATATATATACACACATAGGCACATATGTACAAGGCTATGCAAAAAGCGGGACAGGCTGACTAGATATAAAAAGTAAGACTAATGGCTTTAGTCCTACTTTTATTTCTGGTGTGTCCCGGTTTTTGGTACTCAAAATCTGGTCACCCTACCTTTAAAGGAGGCCATTAGTCCTCAGAAGAGCCTGTAAAAGATTGCTGCACCAGAGCCTTGCATATGCCTGCTCTGAGCCATTACTCGCCCTTGCTGCATATATATCCCCGGCCTCCAGCATTTAACACAGTATTGAAAATCCCATTAATACACCAAAGCTATTGCCTTTCTCTTTCTCATGCTGCTGCTGCAGAGATATTTTCCTATTACAAAAGTTGACAGGAGGCTGAAGATGAAAAGCACCAAATGTAAAAGAAATTGGAAATCGCTAATCTCTATTTTCAGCTCTCAAATAATTTGTTTAGCCCTTCAGCCGATTAACATTAAAACCCTCAGAGAAGGCGAAAAGGCACACTTCAACACTCTTTGACAAACCATAGTCTTAATACCCTTTTAAGGGATTTTTAAAACCACTAAATTCAACAAATGGTTGAAAGGCGGTGATTAGAGCTGCTTTCTTTCATATCAAATGCTGCCTTATTCGCAGTGCGCAGAGAGGAGGCGGCTTTGTGCATAGACTGTGACGGGGGGCGGGGGGAGGGGGTAGCAGTGATACTGGGCTGAAATTGAGACTTCAAATAATCGCCTTTAAAAAGTGCTGACTCGCTGATAGCCGCTGCAGGCCCCGCGTCACTTCAGATACTTCAGAAGTAATTTATCACTGGCTCAACTGAACGCTAATCGGGCTTTTTTGATCTTTTATTTATTTATTTTTCTTGATATCTGTGCTGTAGAAAGAAGCAATGCTGGACGGGCTGTAAGGAACAGGAACAGAGAACTTCTTTGAAACCTTGCGTCACTGGAGCCGGAGTGTAACTGAGCACCAGTGATGAATGACCCTTTACTGCCGAGCTGCAGCACCAATGAATGGACTGTGCAGGGGCAGTAAGACCCGTTTTATTATAGAGCAGAGCCAAATACCTTATTGTGCGAGGGTAGAAAACCGGTGTAATGTAGAGCGGTGGCATAAATTACTATATTATAGATGGGCAGTAGGAACTGCTTTATTACAAGGCTGCTAATTCTCTTATTGTCCAGGAACAACATCAAAACCTTTACTATGGGGCTGCAGCTCCAGTTACTTTATTATACCTGGTCAGTAAGAGGTGCTGTATTATAAAGCGGAAGCACAAATCAGTCCATTATACAGGGGCAGCTGCAACCGCTTCATAATAGAGTTGCAGCACCTCTTAATTTATCATTCATGAATAGAAAGAACATAATTGTTACAGAGCTGCAGCACCAGTTACTGTATTATACAAGGGCAGTGCAAACTGCTTCATTAGAGGGCTGCAGCACTGGTGCTTACAACATTCAAGGACAGTAGGAATTTCATTGTTATAGCAGTGCAGCATCAATTATTGTATTGTACAAGGGTAGTAGAAACTGCTCTATTTTAGGAGCTGCAGCACTAGTTACTTTAATATTGAACGACAGTATAAACATTGTAGCTGCAGCACCAACCACTGTTTTATAGAATGGAAACTTCTTTATGTCTGGCTGCAGCACTAGTTGCTTTAATATTAAAGGACAGTAGGAACATCATTGTTGTAGAACTGCATCACTCATTGCTGTAGTATACAAGGGCAGTTGAGACAGCTATGACTCTCCAGAGTGGCTGTTACTTGTTTTGCTGGTGATAGAGTGCCATGTTCTCGTGAAATTTGTAGGGGTGCATCATAATCACCGTTAGTCCGCACCCGCATATATCTAGACATATATTAATGAGTGCCTAGTAAAATGTAATTTGAATCGCATTATTAGAGTGAATAGGAGAGTAGTTGTGCCATTATAATTATGCAAATGTAGTGCATCATTGAAATACGTTCAAAATGATGCATAGATGACTTAGTTCATGTGTAGTTAAAAATGTAGTAGTTACGTGTATGATATTAAGTTGCACGTGTAGTTATTTTTGCATATGAAATGTATGAGCCTATGTTTAAAGAAGTAATTAAGAATCGCGTGTTTAAATTGTGTAAAGGCCTGACTGCATATACGCCAAGGAAAGGCCTGTTCGTTTTTATGTTAGCTTATTTTGTAGGCAGAGAGAAGGTGTTCTCTTGGAAAGGCTCTCTGGGCACAGTTGGTAGATTTGTACAGAGGGAAAGTCTGTTGAAATGTATCTTCTGTTGCAGGTGCAAGGACACATGCCTCGTTAGCGAAAGACTGGCACTTTGTTTTAGGAGTTAGGGTGGTGGGAGGCATTGGGATGGGAGTATACTGGAATGTAGGGATGATACTTTCAGCGGAGAAGGTGCCTGGAACTCAAGGTCGCTGTAACCATCCTGGATGAAGTTAGAGTTTCGATGGAAAAGTACGAGAAGGAAGACCTGGCCGAGGAGGCGTGACAAGGGCGTGTTCAATTGTATGTGGATTTTGTATTAGGGACAGTGCCCCGAGGGAGAAGGGGAAGAGGAGGTAGAGGAGACCTGAGAGAAGGTCAGAGAGAGAGATCTATTAGGAAGGAGCATCTTAGAACGAGCTCGAAATGCTAAGTGAGTGCACTTCTTAGGAAGTCTTCACAGCTGACACCTTTTCTTTTACTCTTGCCTGGGGAAATTCGTTAAGTAGGGATGTCACTTTAGTGGTAGAGTAGGGACAGTTTAATGGTTTACGCTTATTTAGGTAAATGAAGAATAATATAGAGATTGGAGCAGTTATTGTTTGTTTAATACTTTTGGAGCTAACGATTCTTCTTATCCTGAGTCGGATGAGACTCCTGCGTAGGATGATGTTTGTATTAGTGCCCATCTATTTCTTTAACCTCGTGTTGAGGTGCTTGCATGTGCAGTTATTCTTGGCTGTAATAAACCCACAAAATTGAATTCGGAGTCAGTGGTCCTTTAAGGTAAACTGGATTCTAAATTGTTGCATAACCGAAATGGATTTTCTTCCCTTCACACTATTCAGCAGGTAAAAAGATTCTGGCGACCTGAGGATTCTTAGTGATGGTGAGATAAGATAAGAATCCCGCTTTATCAGTTGGTAGCAGAGGATGGTTTCCTCTGATAGTAAGGGGAGATCTAGATTAGGATAAGAGATTATTGCCCCATAGAGCCCGAGTGATGATGATCCAGTGGATTGGAGAGCGACGGCTGTCGATGAAAACTGACGGAGAGTGACGGTGCGGCGGAAGTAGCAGTTCGTGGTAGAGTGAGTATGAACAGGGTGATGCTTGTTAGATTGCAGTGTTTAATTGTTGTGTGATGTCTTGCGGAGTTGGAATGAGAGTCGTGTGATTGAGGATCGGACCGTGAGCACGCGCGGGGCCGAAAGATTTGATTCGATATCCCGGGACAATAGATTGTGGTGTAGAAGCCACCCAGAGCTGAGATTGTTGACCAGAGGTTGTGGGAGTCATGAGTCGTCGTTGATTAACCCACTGAAGATAGGGAGCATATGTGTGAGTGTGTGAATAACCGACGCTGGTCGTAGGTTGTTGGGTGCAGAACATTGAGTGTTTGGATCCTATCGATTGTGTCAGAGGTGATTGTCCGGTCGTTCGCGGACAGACAGTTGCCAGATTGAGGTCAACAGTTTTGAGAGGCTGTTCGGTCATTGGTGGACCGACAGTCAGAGAGGTGATTGTCCGGTAGGACAGACAGTTACTTCAGAGGATGCTGCATCGGAAGCGTCAGGTAGCAGAAAATCAGTAAACCTGACTCTGCGGGTTTGGTGCCTGCAGTCTACAGGAGAGTTGTTCCTCTGCCCCAAGGGAGTTCTCTGACAATTAGCGATGGGCTGGGGGTGCTCAGGTGTTCCTGAAGTCCTCACAGTAGAAGGGCGAGACAGCACACCATGATTGAGTCCTGGAAGCAGCAGGCAGGGTTTTGTGCCAAAATTCTGCAGGAAGTCTTCTGTTCTTGGGTCAGCAGCTCTTCTTTGTCCGTATCTTCTTTGTGGCTATTGAATCTAAAGTTCTGGGTCCAAGGATACCACCTAAATACTAAATTTAGGGGTGTGAAAGGGGGTGACAAGTAGTAGCCAATGGGCTACCTACCTTTAAGGTATCTACACCCTCTAAGTGACCACTTCCTGTGGGAAGGGGCACTACCCTAGTCCTGATGTGTTAATTCCTGCCATCCAAAGATGGAGGAATTGGAATTGTCATGCGCACATCACCTGCCCCACCTTAGGGGTGGTGCTGGCTGAATGTGGGCACACCTCCTAATCTAACCAATTTTCTCGTCTGTCCTCCCACCAAATGTGGAGCAGGAGAGGGGGGTTGGCATCCTCCAGTAGTTGGAGCTGCCTGGGTTGCATTTCAATGGAGGCATCGCCTTTGTAGCTTCCCACCCTGGAAAGCCATCTTAGCCTAGGGGAGGTGTGAAGCACCTCCACCCAGAGCAGACTTTGTTCCTGGCCTCTGAGAGCGCTGGCTGTCACCCCATGAGGTCAGAAACATGTCTGGTTGTGGCAGGCTGGCTAAGACTAGCCAAAGACCACATCAGTGCTTGGTAGGTTTCCAGGGGGGCCTCTAAGGTGTCTCCTGTGTGCATTTATTAATAAATCAGGGAGGATTTATTAAGACTAGATGTGTGATACCAAACATTTTAGGGTACAGTGAAGCCATCATGGCGCTAGGAAACTCGTGATGACAAGTATCCAGCCCATGTACTCTCTATGGCTTCCCTCTGCACTTACAATATCCAAGAATGGACTTAGATATTATAGGGTCAAATCTGCTCATGCAGATATGTCCACACATGGGATATAGTGCACCCTGCCTTAGGGCTGTAAGGCCTACAGTAGGGGTGACTCACGTATACCTCATGCAGTGTATGAGGGCATGGCACACAGGGCTGTGTGCCATGTTGACTCTTTAGTTTTCTCTGTACCAAGACCCGCAGCCTGCAATGGCAGTTTGCTTTGTCTTGGTGAGGGGTCTCTGGTGTGGTACAATTTGTGCTACAGCCCTAGTGGACCCTCTTCAGTCCCAATGCCCTAGGTACAATTTATAAGGGACTTACAGGGGTTGTTGAAGTTGTGCCAATCATGGCACAGTTTTAGGAAAGAGAACTGACACTGGGAACCTGGTTAGCAGGGACCCAGTGCACTTTCAATTTGAAATCACATCATGCAACAGGCATAAAGTGGGGGCTAATCATGTCAAAAGAGGCACTTTCCTACAAATATTTGATTAGTTTCTCTTCAGAACTGCCTAGACACAAGCCATAATGGTTGGAAGCTGTTGTGAGATTTGAATTCTTATTTTGGATGTATTCTTCGCCTATCGTCCCAGAGGATACGAAGAAGCTGAAGAAGCATGAGCCTCTTGTAGTCTGATGTGTCAGCTGACTGAAACTCCATTCATTGCCCGAGACTTTAAAAAGTCTTACAGCTTGGCTATCAGGGCCAGATTGGAAACCAAAATCAACAAAAAAAAAATTCAAAAAAGGCCCCTCTTTTAGCAGGGCGCAACTAGATCATAGCCAAGGTGGCATGATTGTGTCAGCACACCCGATCCGATTCAAAGAGCAGCCCCCTAACTTGCAGTCAACCGGAGAAATGCCATGGTGTCAGAATATTCGTTACGAAACTGCTGGTTACCCTTCAACATAACATGAATCTTCGGATAGTTTGTGTTCAGATGAGCCAGTTGGCATGAGCGTACCCACTGCCTGAAACAGAGCTGAATGGGTAATGAACTCAGGTGTCTAAATTTGGGACATACAAAAATCCCTAGTCATCAGTAACCGACCCTCCAAGTAGTGTGTAGGAGGGCAAGCATACCGCCCAGTCTTCTTGGATCTAGGGACGGGATTACGAGTGGGCTGTAAAACGGCCTGTGATTCCTCTTCCTACTTGACTCCGAGTTTCCGATACCATAGTCATCAGTAACTCAGTGGTTTGGGAGGAGTAGGAGAAAAACTCCCAATACATGTTTTTGGGGAATCACATGTTTGGAGCCGTTCTTTCTACTCATATTCAAGCATCGTTTGCACCCGCGCTTCCGGGGAAACATAGAAACTTGTAATCCCAATGGGTCTGATGATTCCCATTGCAATTCCCATCGAGGTTACCAGGGCACTCAAAATGAGGCTGTAAGGAACAGCTGTGATGCCGAAATAGTTGACCATACTCTGTGTTCAGAACAGATCCTCCCTTCAGCTGATGAGCCTGAAGGAAGGTTTCCTGAAGTCTTATCTCAAAAGCTGGCAAGTGCAACAGAGCTGTGAGCAAGACCTTGTGTGAAGATCACTATCCTAACCAGGTGTGACATTTACCTGCTGCTGAATAGCCGAATCTGACCTTAAAATGTGTAAGTCTCATTTCAATGTGTGTTCATATCCCCTCAGTTTCCTAGGCCCATGCCTGAATAGCACATACAGCCATGTGCTTGCTTAACATTGTGAGACCTGAGATACTCATGCATAGATCTATGAAACTTTACACCACTGGAGTATTACTTGAAGTCTCTGTTGGTCTTGAGAAGTTAGAACAATAAAGCGTAGAGCGGGGAAAATGGCAGAGCATGTTACTATATGTCTATTTTTTCAGGATAGGCACCATCTTGGAAGAATGAGAAGAGACCTACCTGCAGGTCATAGCAGTAGACGTTCCATTGCTGGAGACTCATTCACGCTATGGCAGAGGTGCGTCGCCCCCCCTGCCAGCACTTCAAAAAATACAAAAAATAAAACGATAATAAAACGGGTTTAAAACCCGTTTTTAAATCATTTTATTTAGCTTGTGCTGGGGCTTGGGGAGGGGCCAGGGTTATGATAGGCTGGATGGGGAGTGGTGTGCTCTACCTACACTGCGCATGTGGTTTTTGGCCGGCCATAAACCACATGTGCAGTGACTCCTCTCCAACCCCAGCTGCATTGTTGGGTCTGGAGAGAGCAGGCACAGACTCCCAGTCTGTCCTGGAGCACACATCATCGGCACTCAGGCCAATACTGAAGCTGCTCTCATGCGAGAGCAGCTTCAGGATTGCCCGCAGGGCAGGCTGGGAGCCTGTGCCTGCCCGCAGCTGCAGAGAGGAGCGGAAGAGGTGACGCGATGCTCGAGGGCAGCAGGTAAGTTTTATCTTTTATTTTTTGTCTTCCTTGTCCCCCATCACCCACCCACCTCTTTGGTAAAAAATGTTTTTATTGCCGTTATCCCCTGCCCCCCCCCCCCACATCCCCAGCCCCCTCTCCCACCCTGCCTCCTTTCCCCAATACGAGCCGCTCCTGGGCTCATTTGTTTGCTTTTTGTAACTGTTTAACATTTATAAAATGTATAATCTCAAGAAAAATCAGGGTAGGATTTTAAATTCCATTGGTGGTTGAACTACATGTTCACTGGCAGTGCTGTAAAAGCGGGACATAGGCAGCCCTTATAGAGCTGGAACCGGGATCTGTCTGGACTCAGTGAACTTCTCTGTGTCCTGCTGCAACATGTTGAGTCCTAGACACATTCAGCAGTGCCTGTGCTTTGTGTGCCTTGTGTTCAGAGCAGCAACCTGCATGGTGTTTTGAAGCGCTTTATTTTAATTTCCAGCTGGACCTTACATAAATGCCTTTTAAACAACGAGCCATCAAGGCTCCTCTTGTTTGAGCGTCCTCCTTGCTGGCAGACAGCTAGAGTCTAACACCTTGGTGCCAATGCTATTGAGGAAACAAGGACATTCAACTTGTCACTTCACAAGCACTTAAAAGGTAAACTATGATTTGGGATCTGGAAGCAGCTTCTTAACCTAGCTGTGCTTGTAAAAGACATGCATACACTGTAAGAATGCCAGATGCTTCAGTCTATAGAAGGGATTATGCTATTAAACATCAGTGTTATCTTACTGCTGTTATACTTGGAACGTGCTGGGTTCACAAAGTCCTCTGCAGCAGGTGCCTTAACCCTGTACGAATTTTGGAAATGGAGTCTACTTGTAACCAAATAAGTACGGCAGAGCTGATTTACTAACACGTTTCCTTGTTGCTAATTTATTTGGGGAAGAGTTTAATAAAAAGAATATATAAATTGAATGTCAGACTCCTCCCCTGGTGACGCCATCCACTTTCTGCTGCCCCATCCCTGGTCCCCCAATTTCCTGGATCACGAAGTATTTTTTCTATTCCCAGGACTTTCGACTGGTCACAGCACTTTCCCTTACTTTGGAAGCACTCGGCCACATGGTGCGAGACAGCTGTATCTCTTTGGACATTCAGTCATAGAAAGAGTTAACCCTCCTACCCCACCGCACCTATGTCACTGTTGAATACCTCTCCAATTTAATCAGCCTTACTATTGTTCTTTTAATAGTAGTATGCATTTCGTGTTTGCTAATTTTTTGCAGTTGGATGGTTTTGGTACTTTAAAGGGTGTAAAGAAATATGCTTGTAGTTTATTGTTTAAAAAAAGAATGTTTAATGAACATGCAACAATCCAAGGTAGCTCTCTAGAAGTATCTGATGTCTCTTTCTGTGGGGCAATGAGGGGTTTAGAGCATGTGATGTCAGAGCCACTATTCCTGTGATTTGGGTTAAAACCAGCCACTGGTGCAATCTTTGGTTGATGCAAGAGTCCACCTCTGGTCTAGGGGACCGCAAACTGTTAGGAGAAGCATACAGCTTTCGATCGTTTCCATCCATCAAGGGTTCCTCTATTGACCTGATAGTCATGACCACCACCAACACGAGCACCAGCTCCCCACTCCATGTTGTCTGTGCTGTCAGGACACTTGTTTTCATAGCTTTCAAAAATGCATTATCGTTGTTGTAGTTTTGACCCCTCGATTGAACCACTTGGATTAGCACATTTGAACACTGAATTGCATCACAAAAGTTCAGGATTTAAAACCTGTGTCGTGATAATGGTGCAAGGTGGCGTCCAACCTCCCCCCTCCCACCCCCCTCCCTTTTCACCCCTCCCCTTGCATGCGTCACTGAGCAATGTGTCTTCTGCTCTCTTGTCAGTCAGCCCAGAGTGGCAGGGTTCTCTTGACGGGCAGCTCGCGCACAGCTGACAGCTTAACCCTCTATTATGTGCTTCAGATGGCACAGTCCAGGTGAAGGCTCGGTCTTCCAGTCTGTTTCATTCTTTAAAGGTCCAGTGCCGTCTCTCGAGCCGTGCCTGCCCCGGGAGAGCCTTGTTGACATTCTGATGTAATTCATATCTCTAATGAGCCTGGAAGCACCCCGGATTAGGGAGCGCGCATGAGACGGCCCTTCTCCTGCTGTGCTAGAGAGAGGCCCAGCAGGTGCCCGCGCTTCTCTGCAGCATGCCAGAGCATCCTTGGACGCCAGCCAGTCTGCACGGAAGGACCCGGGACAGCTGCACAGTCTGCTGCAGCAGGGCCTGGTCATTAGAGCGCGAGGTCACATGTCACCAGGAAGGACGATCTCTGCCAGTGTCTGTCCTCTAATCTGGGATAATTCCCCTCCGTAACGCGAGATCCGTTGTACAGCCGTGCCGCCGGGGCCTTGGAGGACCCTAGTGGACTCTCCCACTGCCTTAATTTTCACTGACTTCTTTCAGAGGTATAGAGGAGGGATTCAACCATGTATGGAACATGTCTTCAAAATGCACGCATCTCAACCAACATCATCTATAGAGGTCATTCTAGGTCTAAAGCCCTTCCAACTACACCTCTGAAAGGGCGCCCAGGAACTAATTGTCGGAGCGCTTTGTGGTCTCAGGGTATGAACTGCTATACAACCCTGCAAAGATCAGTACATATAATTTAATGAGGCTATTTTGTACAGTGTTGTATGCTAGAAGTCTTCAAAAAATTTTTTTTAAATAAAGGATACGCAATTAAGAGAATTTTGGGAATTAGGCGTCCATTCCTAAAAGGTATTGATCGGTATATTTCTGATCTCTAGTCTAAAGATCTTCTTCACAAAGCTTTTATCTCATGGGTAGCCGGGGATTTCTCTTCAAAATTCGGGCTGTGGTAAACATGGGTGTGACGGGCACATACGAAAGCAACGCAGTGCTTATTTTTGTAAAATAATAAGTGCTGGTGTTCAAAGTTGTGCTCAGAAGGCTGTGAAAGCGCTACGTATATCAGGGTGCTGAATAACAAGGCTGCATATTCTTTTAAGTTTCAAAAGATAAGTTTATTAAAAGTATGTCAAAATGGAAACATCAAAATAGCAAATAACATAACATCAAAAAGAAACAATACTGAACATGTCATTAATGGCATATAGGCAAGTAATCATATAAGAAAAGAAAATTCATGGCAAAGGTAAAAAGGGTACAGAGAAGGAAAACGCGTTCAAAAATTAATAAGCATACAATTAAAACAAGATTACATTTGATCAATAAAGATTAGAAAGAATGATAAAAACCAGAGAAATCAAGGGGGTTGAGCAACTTCCTGAATATCTGGTACTGGAGCAAAGGATCTTTTAGCACTTTCATCTAAAAACAGTGTAACAGGAGACCATAAAAGTAATCTTTTTTGTTTCAGAGACGTGGGAAATACAAAAGTTGTGTCAAGTCTGTGGTTATGGCAAACAGAGTACCACCAAGCTATATTCTTGATTCAGCCTCATACCTCTTTCATCCACCACTAGAAACTCTTTCTCCCTTTTTAGCTCACTCTTGCGGGTTCTTTTTCGTCCCTGCTTTCTCCTTTTATCACTATTTTCTCCTCTTTTTCTTCCTCCTTCTTACCCCCTTTGGCATTTTTCTGTCTCTTGCTTTGAGTTAATGTCTAATCAAAAACAAGCATTGGAAATGCAATAGGTCTCGCATTTGTTTAAGTTTGAGCTTTTGGCTTTGCTAATGGTATAGTATTTTAGCCATGTGTTATTGAGTGTATGTATGTGATGTGATTGAATGCTTGAATTTATCTCAGCCAATGGTAATTACTTGGGCCACATGCCATTCCATCGTTACTCTGCACACCATGACACCCCAGTTTGGACCCAGCTATAAGCAAATCAGTCTTGACCCTGCTCCAATGGGAGCAGTCCAGCCAAAACTGTCAGGCCAGGTCCTCCCTGAACTGGAACACATGTAGCCAAGACTGATTTCACCCTTATTAGGGCTCATCAGTTGGGCACAGCTTTGTTCCAGTGGCACAGTGTTGTTGCAGTTGACACACTGGGTGCACAACATCTCTGTATGTTAGGTCACTCGGTGCACAACATCACTCTATGTCACTGGGCGCCACTTCACCTTGGTGCACGACATCCCTGGACGTCATCAGGGTACTCGGTGTTCAGTGTCACAGGACTTCAAGTCACTGTGCAAAACATCTCTGTACGTCACGTCACTCAGAGTACAAAATGACACCTTTCGGGACAGACCGATCTCAGCCCAAGCCACAGAGGACACAGTGATGCTAATTCTGCGCAGCACTATGCACTTATAAGACCAGCAGCCAGTTATCAGAAAAGTGCATCTAGAGAGCAGAGTGTCTAGTTCGGGAAAGCAGGGGTCCGTCCTACAGGCAACGACCGGGGTGCATTGATAGACCGGAGTGCGAGACTCATATCAGGTGTGTTTTAGAGTCACGGCTGGGGCGCAGTTGGTGAGCTCTATCTGGACTTCAGCACTGGAACAGCAAGAAATACTAAAGGAAAAGATTGAGGTGCGTTGACAGCGCGGTGTGAGGACCCCATTGCGCAAACAGCAAAGGGTGCCGGGTAACTGAGGCATAGCGCTACGTGTTGGTCTTAGTTCTAGAATTCCAGGAGGGTTGCGTGGCTGTGGAAGACTGTCCTGGAATAACAGGAAGCGCTGAAGGTCGCATTTAGATGCCGTCGAAGATGTATGTGGGGTCTTCGTCATGCAGTTCAAAGGAGAGCTGCAGGTGGAGCCTGTTTCCTTCGAAGAGGTGCGTGTGTCTGATCTGGGATGAAGAGATCTGTAGGTCAAGAGTGAGATGACTCAATAGAGCGGAGTGATGGTCTTAATAGCAGGGATTGTGAAAGAATCTGTAGAGGGGCCCCAGCGGAGTTGTGAGTAGAAGGGTATGTGTGCACACAGATTTACTAGCCTCTCCTGGCACACTTACGAAGACTTCATTGGAGCATCTCAGATCTACACACATCTTATGTCACACCTACAAAGTTTGCACTTGCGCGCCGCAGATTTACACAAGACATACGGCACACTCACATCGACTTTAATGTGAGCATCTCGGATTCACACACATCTTATAGCACACTCACAAAGACTTGCACGAGTCATATGACACGTACTCACAGTGGCTTTCACTGCAGCCCCTTCGATGTAAACTGGTTTCATGGCACACTCACATCGGCTTGCTCTGGAGCATCTTAGATTTCCCAAGCCTCACGTCACACTCGGATATACAGAAATCTTATGGCACACTCAGGGGGGCTTGCACTGGATCATCTCGAAATCACATGGATATTATGGCACACTCGCAGAGACTTGCACTGGAGCACCTCAAATTTACATGCATTTTATGGAGAACTCACTAGGGTTTGCACTGGTAAAACTCTGATTCACACCAGCCTTGTGGCATACTCATGTCGACTTGCACTGGGGCGCCTCAGATTTACACACATCTCATGGCACAACGACTTATACTGGAGCATCCTCAATGTGCACTGATCTTATGGCACCCTCACGGAGATTTACACTGGGGCATCCCCAATTTGCACAGATCTTATGGCACCCTCACGGAGATTTACACTGGGGCATCCCCAGAGTGCACGGACCCTGTGGCACACTGACAAAGAGGCGCACTGTCTGGAGCACCTCATATTTGCACAAATCTAATGGAAAACTCACCAAGACTTGCACTGGTGCAACTCGGATTTACACGTGTCTTATGGCACACTCAATCATCCACTGGCTCCTCTCTGGAGATGTCTTTGGTCTCTTGAGTGCAAAAACTATATGACTATGGCTAAAGCCAGCTGAGCATCTTTTTAAAGTTCGAGAACAGGTTATCAGAAAAGCGCAATCTATTTCAGAAATGTTGCACAGAGAAAACAAAGAGATTCCGACAGAAGTCAACAAAGAGCTCAGAACCCCTCGTGAGCAGTTCCCTCCGATGACTTCTGTGCGAAGTCCAGAGGCAAACTCCTGCAGCAGACTCTGTGAGTGTCTTTGCGCGGGACTTTAATTTCAGATTTAGAGATTTGAAGTGGGATAAAACATAAGGGGGGGGTGGATTACTAGCGCTGCTATCGCTCACTTTTGGGCATTTTCACCAATGCAATTATCACCAGCAAAAGTCTGGGGCAGTGGTTGATGATTCTATGACCTTTTCACCAAAGGGAGCCCAATTGGCTCACAGTGAGAGACAGTGAAGATGTTCATGCTTCTCCAAGCCATAAAGCAGCTCGAAACTATTCAGTTCCAAGAGCAGCGCTATACGAGTGCAAGTTCCTTCATCATTCATTTATTCATAAGAGAGACGCGACAGACGGCTGGGAGTGGAGGAACACATACATAGGCCGAGTTAAATGAAGATTAAGAGGTAGCCATAGAGAAGGGCAGTGCGAGAGAGAGAGAGAAGGAGAAAAGAAGAAAGAGAGAGCGAGAGAGAGCGAAAGACAGGAGTTCTAAAGCTACAGGGGCGGAGGGGGGAGATAGATATGGAAAAATAAAGAAACTGAAGCAGGACGAGCGAGATAATTAAACAATGAAAGAAAGACATGGAGAGGGAAGAAGGAAATGGAGAGAGCGACGGATGGAAAGGACAAGACAGAGTCTGAACAACATATCAAGAAATAGGGTTTAGTTGGCTATAAACAGGCACACTTGCAAGTATGTGGCTAAAGATGACCAAACTATGCCACAGGTGGCATGTTCTATGTCAGTATTATTTACAGGTGTTCCCATTTTAAGGCAGTAATGCTATGTGAGCACAGGGCGCGCTTTATGGGTAGCAGGTCAGCACTTGAATAGAGGGATCCGCAGTTGAAAGGTGAGCAGCCAACCCTACCATGCGCTTTCATCCTTTTGCACTACAAACATTTTACTTTGAAAAGTGCAAATTATGCAGCATATTGTGCTTCATGTGACGTGTGGCAAACCCATAATTAGGTGGGAAACACCATGGTCGTAGAATCGCCCATTCTAGTGGCCTTTGGTAAAAGAGACAGAGGCGGCAGCTAAAAACGGCCGATAAAAACAGAACAGAGACAGACAGGACGTCTGCAAGAGGGAGCGTGACAGAGAGGACGAATAGCTAATGATGCAGATTCTATAGACGGACAGAGAGAGCGTGAGGGGGGAGTTGTCTTAAGAGGAAGATCAGAGACGTTTTAAGGCATGGGCAAAGTGGGCTCTGGCCCAGGGCCCCAGCCTTTCAGGGGGCCCCCTGATAGAGGCAGCTCTGCCGCATTCAGCAAGGAAATGAATTGCAGCAGATAAGTGTCCCAGGTGATCCTGGCCCTCAACAATGGGCGCACTTATTATCCGCATCCAAGAACAATATGCAATAGGTCCGATTGCATTGCAAATGCTTAAGTTTAAAACTGCTCAAGAAAGAACAGGGGAACCCTACTCACTAAGGAACCAGGGTAATAGTTATATAGGAAAAACAATGGTTCCTGTGGAATAATATACTATGAGGTTATGATACATAAGCACAATCGCGATATAGAGGGTTAGATAATGGCAGAGCGCGAAGGAACCACTAACACACCGATTCCAGTGTAGTATATTTTATGAATTTTTTAAACAATAAAGTTAGGAGTAAACATTATACATCAAAACAACATTTGTGCATAGTGTCCCAAGTGACAAAGGGAACCTAAACCTAAGTGACAATGTGAATATTAAATACAAGGTTTCCACAGTTTGTACAAGTCGACCATTATCAAAATAATTCCATGTGAACAGCAGCTATATACAATGATATGTGCTGGGGAAATGGTTCGCTTCTTCTGTTTGTCGACTGCGTTTCGACCCTCAAAACAATGTGGGGTCTCTTCAGGACTATTGATGAAGGGACATCTAAATGGGATTGAAATAAAAAGAGCATAAGGCCCATATACCGGCACAAATGCGAAAAATAGGAAAAATAAAATTAAGGCCGTTGGATAAAAGGTACCTGAATATATGGTTGCGCAGCCTTGTGAAAATGATGTGCCACACGTGAAGAAAAGAGGAAAAGGTTTACTCACATGAGGACCTGTCCGGGTACTGTGATTGTGAGAAAAGAAGTTGCAATTACTGATAATTGGACAATGCGCTATGTATAATCAATTACAAGTTTCACCGAGGTTCTTACCTCAATGTGAGGACAGGCAGTCAATCCAATGGGGTATGTAGGTGGGCCAGAAGGGCTCAATTAATTTTACGCCACAGCCGTAGCGTTGTAGAATCCCTTTGTGGATTAACAGTGACAATGCACTGAGAGTATTTCTGGAAATTAAAATAATGTAGGGGTCAGATTATTGAATTAAGGGCTGAGCGCAAGGGCTACGCGGCCTGGATGTGCCAATTCTTACCTCGGTAGAAGAATGGAAAAGCGGGACAGCGCTCCACGTGTAGATTCAGACAAAGCCGCGTCAGTCAGCTTGATCGGGTACAATGACAGAGATCCTCATCCAGAGAGGATTGTTATATACAGGGTTTCCCGCTCTTTTTGCCAAGGGAAACCGGCAGACCTAGCTAGGGAAAACCGATGCACCGAGCAATCCGGTGCTCCGGTTCCGTGATCGGTAAAGAGTGAAAAAAGACCTCGGTGGGAGGTGAAGAAATAGAACGTGTGGCACAAAGGTGGGGCTTTTGCACTAATGACAGTGGTGAATTCTTTGTTAATAGGTGGGAATTAGGGCACAATACCGATGATGGGTACTAAATAGGGAAGAGCAGGTAAAATGACATATATACTTTAGAAAAAGCCGAATTTCGCCGGTGTTTATAATATGCAAACACGCATGCTGGGCACTTCATGGAGTGTGAACATTGTATGTGGGCAGACATTTCACACATATTGCATAAGACTGAATCTAATATATACAGTTCAAGTGTCACAGCGAACATGAAGTAAATAAAGCTGTTAGAGCAAGCATAGTCGGATGTCAGATGACATACAGGTGTATTCAGGCCACAATTGTTATATCACATGCAGTTGTTTAGCGAAGGGTAGTGACATATCCTCTCCATTCCTCAGCAGAGTTAAGCCCTTCATTTATTGAATTCACCTTATCTATCCAGCGGCATTCATTCCGTTGGAGTATCTGAAGGATGTCACCTCCTCTTTCTGGAAGAGTGGCGATCTCAATTACTTGCCACTTTATTTCATCAGCAGTATGACCTTTTACATTGTAATGAGACACGTTTTCAACTGATCTGCGTATACGGCTGCGATGTTGGCCAATGCGAGCCTTGACCGGTTGCTGTGTTTGTCCAATATAGGGGAGGCCACACGGACACCATATGCAATAAACAACATTCTTTGTATTGCAGTTAGAGAATGATTGTAAATCGTGTTTTACACTACCATGTTCAAATGTGTTGGTATTGAACGTGAAATTGCAGGAAACACAGTTGCCACATTTGTGGTGTCCTTTCATTTTGGGTAGGCCCCATGGAGTAATCAATGTGTTTGACCTGTTGGTGATTAAGTCTGTAGATGACCTGACCAGATGATCTTATATATTTTTTCCTCGTATGTAGGCAAACAGAGGTGTGTCTATTGTGGGATCAATACTCTGGATAATATTCCAATTTTTGGTGATCAGGTTGCGGACTTGATTGGTGTGTGTGTGCCAAAGGTGGTGACACATACAATCTTGTTAAGATTGGGTTTCTCTTTTGTCTTGAGAAGTTCTTCCCTGGGGCAGTGCCAGGCGCGTTTGAGAGACTTTTTTACAAGTCTGTTGGGGTACTCTCTCGTGACTAGTTTGGTCCTTAGTATCTCCGCCTCTCGCATGTAGTCTGTTTTAAGGGTGCAATTGCGGCGTATCCTAAGGAATTGGCCGAAGGGCAGTCCATCCCTTAGTGCACGTGGATGTTGGCTTTGGTATGAAAGGAGGGTGTTCTTTTCCGTGGGTTTCCTATGGAGGGAAGTGTATAGTCTCCCTTTATCATGATTGATGTTTAAATCAAGGAATGCGATGGTGGATTTATGTACTGTGGATGTAAACGTGAGATGGGTCTGTAACAAAATTGCCAAAGTCTGTCTCACTTCCTGTCCAAATCAGAAAGATGTCATCTATGTACCGCTTCCAACATTTAATGTTGGAGCGGTACACATTGTCAATGTTGAGAGCAAATGTTTGCTCCACATAGTTCATATAGATATTTGCCAGATTTGGCACAAAAACTGCTCCCATGCTGGTGCCAGAGCACTGCTTGTAGTAGTTGCCACCTGATAGAAAGTAATTACTCTGTAGGGCAATCCGTAATAGTGTGATGATGAATGTGGTCGGTACCTGGATGGGTCTAGGTCTGCTTTCTAACAATTGTTCAATGATTGCTATGCTCTCAGTCTGGGGTATGTTGGTGTATAGTGAGCTGATGTCTAAGGTAGCCAACATGTCAGTTTCCAAATTGTATGGCATCCCATCAACCAGGTTAATCATATACATGGTATCTTTAACAAATGTTTCTTGTAGGGGAACATATTCCTTAATGAAGTAATCTATATAAACCCCAATGGGTTCTAGAATGGATCCACAGCCTGATAGTATAGGGCGACCAGGGGGACTCGTCGTGCTCTTATGAACCTTGGGTAGGGTGTAAAGCACTGGGGTTCTGGGATTTTTAGCATTGAGGAATTCAAACTCTTTTTTGGAGATATACCCTGCTTCTTTGGCCATAGTAGTTATTTGTAAAATCTCATTGTGGATGTCTGTAAGGGGATTAGTGCATAGTACTTTGTAGTGTTTTTTCTCACTGATTTGTTTGTTGATCTCTGTTTCATAGTCATTGCGGTCTTGTACCACAATTCCCCCACCTTTGTCAGCTGGTTTCAGTATAATAGAATCATCATTTTTCAATGCTGTGTGAGCTTGTCTTTCTAACAGTGTGATATTGTAAGGGATAAAGTTCTTGGTTGTTTTCAATCTATCAATGCCTTGTATGACCAACTTCTCAAAAGTCAAAATTTCAGGTGGCATCATGCCGTTCGAGGGATAGAAGGTGGAGGGTGGTCGTAGTCCTGTGAATGAGTCTTGTGTGTTGGGTTCTTTATCTTTGAAAAATAGTTTCAATCTTATTTTTCTAAAGAACTGAAAGATTTCTGCTTTGAGATTAAAAAAATTGGTTCTTTCTGTGATAACAAAGGACAACCCCTTACTTAAGAGCGATATCTCTGCTGATGACATGACATGATGAGACAGGTTAAAAATGGGAATAGTTTCCATTTGGTTTACTTCGCAATTTAGTAGGGTTGGGGTCCCCACTGGTAGTGTTTCCTGCGTGTATGTCTTTCTCCTGGGTATTGATGCCAGGTTTTGGCCTTCGCCTTGCCTCCACGATCTAAAAAAGGCTGGCCTGGGTGGTTGTCAGATCGGCTCGGGCCTGGTTGTGCGTCTGAGTCGTCTGACCCTCCTGAAGATTCTGAGAATGTGATTGGTTGATTCCTTCTGAATCTGCCCCAGGTGTTCTGTCTATTTTGGTTACCAACAGTGGCATAGTAATCTTCTCTCAGATATGGGTATGCTCTCTCTTTTGAGACATTTTTGATATCTTTGGAAACTTTATCAGCTTTCTTTTTAAGTTCAAATGAATTGAAGTCTTCAATGGTTTTGTTTAATTTATCTAGTAAAGTTTTTGCCTCTGCTACTGCGTCTCCCTCAAGGAGTTCTTTTTCTAACTCTTCTATTTCCTTGAGTTCGGCTTTGGCGTGCTCAATTGCTGTTTCCACACCTAACACCATCCAATGGCGGGAACGGGTGGTGGAAATATGACTAAATTTGCCTTTGAATCTGGGGTCTTCCCTGAAAATGCCAGGAACGTTCCTGACCTGTAGTCCCTGCGGTATGATACCTGCCTTCAGGTACTCCGTCAGCATCCGTGCATGAAGCTCGGTTCTGACGTGCTTCTTTTTGGCCTTTTCTAATTTCTCAAGCAGTTGTTGTCTAGGGTTGATGCTTCTACTAGGTTGTGCGGAGAAAAGGGAGGGTCCACTAATTATTTTCGCAATGTAATCGTTCGTCCTCTGTCATTGTAACCCTCAGGGAAAGAATGACCCTATCGTTGTAGGGTGTGAAGGAAAATCCTGGTTAATGGATATCTCCCTCGCGGTGCAGCCACTGCACTAAAAGTTCAAGAAAGAACAGGGGAACCCTACTCACTAAGGAACCAGGGTAATAGTTATATAGGAAAAACAATGGTTCCTGTGGAATAATGATACATAAGCACAATCGCGATATAGAGGGTTAGATAATGGCAGAGCGCGAAGGAACCACTAACACACCGATTCCAGTGTAGTATATTTTATGAATTTTTTTAACAATAAAGTTAGGAGTAAACATTATACATCAAAACAACATTTGTGCATAGTGTCCCAAGTGACAAAGGGAACCTAAACCTAAGTGACAACGTGAATATTAAATACAAGGTTTCCACAGTTTGTACAAGTGGACCATTATCAAAATAATTCCATGTGAACAGCAGCTATATACAATGATATGTGCTGGGGAAATCTTCTGTTTGTCGACGGCGTTTCGACCCTCAAAACAATGTGGGGTCTCTTCAGGACTATTGATGAAGGGACATCTAAATGGGATTGAAATAAAAAGAGCATAAGACCTATATACCGGCACAAATGCGAAAAATAGGAAAAATAAAATGAAGGCAGTTGGATAAAAGGTACCTGAATATATGGTTGCGCAGCCTTGTGAAAATGATGTGCCACACGTGAAGAAAAGAGGAAAAGGTTTACTCACATGAGGACCCGTCTGGGTACTGTGATTGTGAGAAAAGAAGTTGCAATTACTGATAATTGGACAATGCGCTATGTATAATCAATTACAAGTTTCACCGAGGTTCTTACCTCAATGTGAGGACAAGCTGTCAATCCAATGGGGTATGTAGGTGGGCCAGAGGGGCTCAATTAATTTTACGCCACAGCTGTAGCGTTGTAGAATCCCTTTGTGGATTAACAGTGACAATGCACTGAGAGTATTTCTGGAAATTAAAATAATTTAGGGGTCAGATTATTGAATTAAGGGCTGAGCGCAAGGGCTACGCGGCCTGGATGTGCCAATTCTTACCTCGGTAGAAGAATGGAAAAGCGGGACAGCGCTCCGCGTGTAGATTCAGACAAAGCCGCGTCAGTCAGCTTGATCGGGTACAATGACAGAGATCCTCATCCAGAGAGGATTGTTATATACAGGGTTTCCCGCTCTTTTTGCCAAGGGAAACCGGCAGACCTAGCTAGGGAAAACCGCTGCACCGAGCAATCCGGTGGTCCGGTTCCGTGATCGGTAAAGAGTGAAAAAAAGACCTCAGTGGGAGGTGAAGAAATAGAATGTGTGGCACAAAGGTGGGGCTGTTGCGCTAATGACAGTGGTGAATTCTTTGTTAATAGGTGGGAATTATTGCACAATACCGATGATGGGTACTAAATAGGGAAGAGCAGGTAAAATGACATATATACTTTAGAAAAAGCCGAATTTCGCCGGTGTTTATAATATGCAAACACGTATGCTGGGCACTTCATGGAGTGTTAACCTTGTATGTGGGCAGACATTTCACACATATTGCATAAGAGTGAATCTAATATATACAGTTCAAGTGTCACAGCGAAAATGAAGTAAATAAAGCTGTTAGAGCAAGCATAGTCGGATGTCAGATGACATACAGGTGTATTCAGGCCACAATTGTTATATCACATGCAGTTGTTTAGCGAAGGGTAGTGACATTTCCTCTCCATTCCTCAGCAGAGTTAAGCCCTTCATTTATTGAATTCACACTGGAATCGGTGTGTTAGTGGTTCCTTCGCGCTCTGCCATTATCTAACCCTCTATATCGCGATTGTGCTTCTGTATCATAACCTCATAGTATATTATTCCACAGGAACCATTGTTTTTCCTATATAACTATTACCCTGGTTCCTTAGTGAGTAGGGTTCCCCTGTTCTTTCTTGAACTTTTAGTGCGGTGGCTGCACCGCGAGGGAGATATCCATTAACCAGGATTTTCCTTCACACCCTACAACGATAGGGTCATTCTTTTCCTGAGGGTTACAATGACAGAGGACGAAGCTCCGCTATACATAGACGATTACATTGCGAAAATAATTATTGGACCCTCCCTTTTCTCCGCACAACCTAGTAGAAGCATCAACCCTAGACAACAACTGCTTGAGAAATTAGAAAAGGCCAAAAAGAAGCACGTCAGAACCGAGCTTCATGCACGGATGCTGATGGAGTACCTGAAGGCAGGTATCATACCGCAGGGACTGCAGGTCAGGAACGTTCCTGGCATTTTCAGGGAAGACCCCAGATTCAAAGGCAAATTTAGTCATATTTCCACCACCTGTTCCCGCCATTGGATGGTGTTAGGTGTGGAAACAGCAATTGAGCACGCCAAAGCCGAATTCAAAGAAATAGAAGAGTTAGAAAAAGAACTCCTTGAGGGTGACGCAGTAGCAGAGGCAAAAACTCTACTAGATAAATTAAACAAAACCATTGAAGACTTCAATTCATTTGAACTTAAAAAGAAAGCTGATAAAGTTTCCAAAGATTCAAATATTTCTCAAAAGAGAGAGCATACCCATATCTGAGAGAAGATTACTACACCACTGTTGGTAACCAAAATAGACAGAACACCTGGGGCAGATTCAGAAGGAATCAACCAATCACATTCTCAGAATCTTCAGGAGGGTCAGACGACTCAGACGCACAACCAGGCCCGAGCCGATCTGACAACCACCCAGGCCAGACTTTTTTAGATCGTGGAGGCAAGGCGAAGGCCAAAACCTGGCATCAATACCCAGGAGAAAGACAAACACGCAGGAAACACTACCAGTGGGAACCCCAACCCTACTAAATTGCGAAGTAAACCAAATGGAACCTATTCCCATTTTTAACCTGTCTCATCATGTCATGTCATCAGCTGAGATATCGCTCTTAAGTAAGGGGTTCTCCTTTGTTATCACAGAAAGAACCAATTTTTTTAATCTCAAAAGCAGAAATCTTTCAGCTCTTTAGAAAAATAAGAATGAAACTATTTTTCAAAGATAAAGAACCCAACACACAAGACTCATTCACAGGACTACGACCACCCTCCACCTTCTATCCCTCAAACGGCATGATGCCACCTGAACATTTGACTTTTGAGAAGTTGGTCATACAAGGCATTGATAGATTGCAAACAACCAAGAACTTTATCCCTTACAATATCACACTGTTAGAAAGACAAGCTCTTACAGCATTGAAAAATGATGATTCTATTATACTGAAACCAGCTGACAAAGGTGGGGGAATTGTGGTACAAGACCGCAATGACTATGAAACAGAGATCAATAAACAAATCAGTGAGAAAAAACACTACAAAGTACTACGCACTAACCCCCTTACAGACATCCACAATGAGATTTTACAAATAACTACCTTGGCCAAAGAAGCAGGGTATATCTCCAAAAAAGAGTTTGAATTCCTCAATGCTGAAAATCCCAGAACCCCAGTGCTTTACACCCTACCCAAGGTTCATAAGAGCACGACGAGTCCCCCTGGTCGCCCTATACTATCAGGCTGTGGATCCATTCTAGAACCCATTGGGGTTTATATAGATTACTTCATTAAGGAATATGTTCCCCTACAAGAAACATTTGTTAAAGATACCATGTATATGATTAACCTGGTAGATGGGATGCCATACAATTTGGAAACTGACATGTTGGCTACCTTAGACATCAGCTCACTATACACCAACATACCCCAGACTGAGAGCATAGCAATCATTGAACAATTGTTAGAAAGCAGACCTAGACCCATCCAGGTACCGACCACATTCATCATCACACTATTACGGATTGCCCTACAGAGTAATTACTTTCTATCAGGTGGCAACTACTACCAGCAGTGCTCTGGCACCAGCATGGGAGCAGTTTTTGCGCCAAATCTGGCAAATATCTATATGAACTATGTGGAGCAAACATTTGCTCTCAACATTGACAATGTGTACCGCTCCAACATTAAATGTTGGAAGCGGTACATAGATGACATCTTTCTGATTTGGACAGGAAGTGAGACAGACTTTGGCAATTTTGTTACGTGCCTTAACACCATCCAGACCCATCTCACATTTACATCCACAGTACATAAATCCACCATTGCATTCCTTGATTTAAACATCAATCATGATAAAGGGAGACTATACACTTCCCTCCATAGGAAACCCACTGAAAAGAACACCCTCCTTTCATACCAAAGCCAACATCCACGTGCACTAAGGGATGAACTGCCCTTCGGCCAATTCCTTAGGATACGCCGCAATTGCACCCTTAAAACAGACTACATGTGAGAGGCGGAGATACTAAGGACCAAACTACTCACGAGAGGGTACCCCAACAGACTTGTAAAAAAGTCTCTCAAACGCGCCTGGCACTGCCCCAGGAAAGAACTTCTCAAGACAAAAGAGAAACCCTATCTTAACAAGATTGTATGTGTCACCACCTTTGGCACACACACCAATCAAGTCTGCAACCTGATCACCAAAAATTGGAATATTATCCAGAGTATTGATCCCACAATAGACACACCTCTGTTTGCCTACAAACGAGGAAAAAATATAAAAGATCATCTGGTCAGGTCATCTACAGACTTAATCACCAACAGGACAAACACATTGATTACTGCATGGGGCCTACCCAAAATGAAAGGACACCACAAATGTGGCAACTGTGTTTCCTGCAATTTCACGTTCAATACCAACACATTTGAACATGGTAGTGTAAAACACGATTTACAATCATTCTCTAACTGCAATACAAAGAAGGTTGTTTATTGCATATGGTGTCCGTGTGGCCTCCCCTATATTGGACAAACACAGCAACCGGTCAAGGCTCGCATTGGCCAACATCGCAGCCGTATACGCAGATCAGTTGAAAACGCACCACTCGTGTCTCATTACAATGTAAAAGGTCATACTGCTGATGAAATAAAGTGGCAAGTAATTGAGATCGCCACTCTTCCAGAAAGAGGAGGTGACATCCTTCAGATACTCCAACGGAATGAATGCCGCTGGATAGATAAGGTGAATTCAATAAATGAAGGGCTTAACTCTGCTGAGGAATGGAGAGGATATGTCACTACCCTTCGCTGAACAACTGCATGTGATAGAACAATTGTGGCCTGAATACACCTGTATGTCATCTGACATCCGACTATGCTTGCTCTAACAGCTTTATTTACTTCATTTTCGCTGTGACACTTGAACTGTATATATTAGATTCACTCTTATGCAATGTGTGTGAAATGTCTGCCCACATACAATGTTCACACTCCATGAAGTGCCCAGCATGCGTGTTTGCATATTATAAACACCGGCGAAATTCGGCTTTTTCTAAAGTATATATGTCATTTTACCTGCTCTTCCCTATTTAGTACCCATCATCGGTATTGTGCCCTAATTCCCACCTATTAACAAAGAATTCACCACTATCATTAGCGCAACAGCCCCACCTTTGTGCCACACATTCTATTTCTTCACTTCCCACTGAGGTCTTTTTTCACTCTTTACCGATCACGGAACCGGAGCACCGGATTGCTCGGTGCAGTGGTTTTCCCTAGCTAGGTCTGCCGGTTTCCCTTGGCAAAAAGAGCGGGAAACCCTGTATATAACAATCCTCTCTGGATGAGGATCTCTGTCATTGTACCCGATCAAGCTGACTGACGCGGCTTTGTCTGAATCTACACGCGGAGCGCTGTCCCGCTTTTCCATTCTTCTACCGAGGTAAGAATTGGCACATCCAGGCCGCGTAGCCCTTGCGCTCAGCCCTTAATTCAATAATCTGACCCCTAAATTATTTTAATTTCCAGAAATACTCTCAGTGCATTGTCACTGTTAATCCACAAAGGGATTCTACAACGCTACAGCTGTGGCGTAAAATTAATTGAGCCCCTCTGGCCCACCTACATACCCCATTGGATTGACAGCCTGTCCTCACATTGAGGTAAGAACCTCTGTGAAACTTGTAATTGATTATATATAGCGCATTGTCCAATTATCAGTAATTGCAACTTCTTTTCTCACAATCACAGTACCCGGACGGGTCCTCATGTGAGTAAACCTTTTCCTCTTTTCTTCACGTGTGGCACATCATTTTCACAAGGCTGCGCAACCATATATTCAGGTACCTTTTATCCAACGGCCTTCATTTTATTTTCCTATTTTTCGCATTTGTGCCGGTATATGGGCCTTATGCTCTTTTTATTTCAATCCCATTTAGATGTCCCTTCATCAATTGTCCTGAAGAGATCCCACATTGTTTTGAGGGTCGAAACGCCGTCGACAAACAGAAGAAGCGAACCATTTCCCCAGCACATATCATTGTATATAGCTGCTGTTCACATGGAATTATTTTGATAATGGTCGACTTGTACAAACTGTGGAAACCTTGTATTTAATATTCACATTGTCACTTAGGTTTAGGTTCCCTTTGTCACTTGGGACACTATGCACAAATGTTGTTTTGATGTATAATGTTTACTCCTAACTTTATTGTTTAAAAAATTCATAAAATATACTACACTGGAATCGGTGTGTTAGTGGTTCCTTCGCGCTCTGCCATTATCGAACCCTCTATATCGCGATTGTGCTTATGTATCATAACCTCATAGTATATTATTCCACAGGAACCATTGTTTTTCCAAATAAGTTTAAAACTGAGCGCGGCGCCGCTTCACGGACACCGCGCTCGGTTTCTTTATATATTTCTTAACTTTAACACTGAGCGCGGTGTCCTTGAAGCGGGCGCTGCACTCAGTGTTAAAGTTAAGAAATATATAAATAAACCGAGAGCGGTGTCCGTGAAGCGGCGCAGCGCTCAGTTTCAAAGTTAAAAAAAACAAACACAAACAGAGCGCGGTGTCCCTGAAGGGGACACCACCACGCGACTGTGCGAACGCACGCAATAGTAAAAGCAATGCATCCCACACACAAGATATAGTAACAAAATAGCGTAGCAAAAAAACATTAAGTTAAAGCCACTAGTACTAAATGCATTCCACTCGCAAACGCATGCAATAGTGAAAAATAAAGTGCAGAAAGTCAATATTAAACCCACCGTCTCACGCCGCCAGTAAAAGATCCAATCCCGCTGGGCGTGGCCTAAAAAGGACAGGGTGGCAACCAGGAGGAACTAAAAACCCTCCGGTACAATCAACGAAGTCTGTTCTGAATAATAACTGACGACAAACAACGCACACCAATCACAATTGCAGGCGGAGCTCAGACGACTTCTGGAATCGTATTGATTCCAAGAAGCCCTCGGATGACGAGAGCAGCGCATGCGCGCTGCTAACGCCAGGTGAGACCTAAAAATAAGTGATGGTCCCCAAAAATACGTTCTAGTGGCCTGCACCTGCAACCACAGGCTCAAATTAAGCCAGTGGTCTTCCAACTTCTGAATGCAGCGACCCCCCCCCCCCGTGTTAAAAAAATAAATCATCACCCCCCCTCAATTTTTCAAAATTATTCTGTTAAATTCGCAATGTTTAAATATGTCTGAACATATTTAAACATTGCAGTTAAGCTCTGTTACCCCTTTTACACATACTCACAGTCAGGATATAAATGACAAACGTTGTTAGTGATGGCCCATTGCAAAGTGGCGTACTGCTGCTCATGTTTTATCACTTAAAACAAAGCATGATGCTTCTCTTGGCCAGAGCCTGAATCCCCCACTCCCCTCCCCAAGAGACCACCTAAGGCTCCTCTAGGGGGCCTGCCCCCCCAGTTTGCAGACCTCTGAATTAAGCACTGAAAAGAAGGAAGTGATCACACAACCCACGTTCATATCCAGGCAGGTCTCAACAAGACTTTGTGCTGGCACCAACCAACAATGCCAGTCCAGTGAACTAGTGCAGGATCACATTGCCAGTTCTGAATGGAGGTCATTGTAATGTGGCATGAACCCATTTAAATAGCTCTACCATCAGTAAAATGATAGCATGGTAAACACTGTGGCTGTGTATATGCCATGGAACTGTAGTCACTTCTTACTATTCTCCATTGTGCAACTTGCCCACTGTGCTATGTGGTCAACAAGGGTCTCTTACCTGATGAGTTTCAAGATTTCCTCCAACTTTAAGGATCACTCAGAGTTAACCTAACTGTTGGACTTGACATCCTTGATGTGGTATTCTCCACAAACATTCTGCCTTCACCTCTTTACTGAATTTGTTTCTATTGGATTTAGGACTCTGCACTTAATCACTGCTAACCAGTGCTAAAATATTTGTGCTCTCTCCTTCAAACATGGCAAAGTTGGCCTACACCTAATTAGCATATTTAATTTACTTGCAAGTCCGTAGTAAATGGTACTACATGTACCCAGGGCCTATAAATGAAATGATACTAGTGGGCCTGCAGCACTCATTGTGCCACCCACTAAAGTAGTACTTTAGAAACATGCTAAAGGCCTGTGACTGCATCCTGTAGTGCAGTTTTAAACTGCCATTTCAACCTGGCAAAATAAACCTTGCCAGGCCTAAACTTTCCTTTTTTTATACTTAGAAGTCACCCTTAAGATAAGCCCTAAAGGCTCGTAGGGCATGGTGCATTGTATTTAAAAAATAGTCATTTGCACTTAAGTTTTACATGTGCTGACAACGAATAACTCCTAAAGTTGTTTTTCACCATTGTAAGGCCTATCTCTCCCATATAGTAACACTGGGTTACCTTATTGCATTTAATAAGTGTTAACGTCAGGTTGAGAGCAGATAGCGATATTCCGTTTACACTCAAATGAATTGTAATATAAAATCCTCTTCAATGGTAAAGTCGGATTTTAAGTTACAATTCTGAACATAGCACTTTTAGAAAGTTGGCATTTTCTGATCCCAAACAACTGAACCTATCTGCCAGTGTCCTGGGTCACATGACTTTACATGTCTCTTCTGTTGGGGTTTGTGTATTACTCTGAGACATTGACGCACAGGGGGCTTAAGTGTGGACAGGATGAGCCACCCTAACAGGATGGCTGAGGAGGAGTTATACCCAGCCTAACTCACACTCCAAAGAGCTTTGCCTCCTGCACACACAAAGGATTCTCACACAAGTCCTGCCCTGCCTTTTGTCACCCCCAGACAGTTTGGAGCCTTGACAGGGGAAGGGGAAAAACTTTCCAGAACCAGATGTGGAGGTATGAGAGCAGTCCGCCACAGAAAAGCTGGCACTAGTTATAAAAGTAGTACTTTCAGAACAACTCATTAGAACACTCCTGGACCTGGGGAAGATTTAGAAGAAGGACTGACCTGCTGCCAGAGGACTGGCCTGCTGGTTGAAGACTGCCTCCCTGTCTGAGAAGGAAGATTTTACCTGCTTTTCTTCATCCCAGACTACCCATAGTGACTCCAATGGTCAATTTGCTGACCTCCTATGTGAGCTACAGGGAAACAACAAGCTTCAGAAGCCTCCCTGCAACTCCTGCAACTACCTAGCTGACATGCTGCAACTGGATCTGCTTAGCCCTGCTGCTGGTCTCTGCTGGAGTGAGTCCTGATCCCCAAAAGGTATCCCGTTGGTACTAGACCCTTGGGAGGAATCAGAGAAAACTCCTCCTTGCACAACTGATGGGTTCCTCAAACTCGACATGAAGCAATGTGAAACCCCGCAAATCCTCACCGCACAGTTGAAGGCTTCCTTTGAACCGATGTCGAGTGATGCGAAGCCCCGCAAAACCTCGGTGCACAGCTGAAAGCTTCATCGCATCCGACGCTGAACTACGCAAAGCAAGCCCCATAAAGCCTCGCCATCCAGTTGAAAGCTTTATTGGAACCAATGCCAATTGAAGTGAAGCACCGCAAAGCCTCACTGCACAGCTGAAAGCTTCATTAGAACCGAGGGAAAAATGAAAAATTGCTATGCTTTTGGAGATGACCCTTATTTAATTGGTGCCCTGAGTATTTCAGTACTGGAAATGTTCCTGCCTTTAGCCACTATTCAGCCAGAAAGTCGATAGGTCAAACATAAGACGGTAGCCATCACTGAGAGGTGTGACACTATTGAAAGATCTAAGTAGGCACTGCAAAAATATGGTAAATTATTCAGAAGAAATAGCATGAAATATCTATGCATTGCACATGGGCAAAATATGGTGAGAGAGAGGGAGAGAGGGAGAGAGGGGGAGAGAGAGAGAGAGAGAGAGAGAGAGAGAGAGAGAGAGAGAGAGAGAGAGAGAGAGAGAGAGAGAATCCTCTTAGAGTCCTCTGGTGACATACTGTTCCTCAGTAAACTCATTGAAATAACAGAGTTCTTACAGACCTCAAGCTTCTATGGAAAAACAAACTACTATTAAATATGCAGGCAGGCTCCACACCTAGAAAAAACACTAGCAGCTAAGTAAGCAGAGTCTCATTCCTACAGATATTAACTCTGATATAAATGCTCCAATTTCCTCTTCCTCCTCTCCTGACCCTCTCCCCTTCGACAATTGGCTCTGACATAACTTTGAATCAACAAATGTGTTTCTCCCCTCCTTTGGTTTAACTTTTTTGGAAGAATGTTCCTTTCCTTCTGTGGTAAACTTCTTTTAACTAGACTACTGCATTTGTGATTGTGTGCTGTTGTTTTGATGTAAAGTGCACTAATACTCTATGGTAGAGCTGCAGTCTATAAAACTACTAAATAAACAAGCATTGGCAAAGCCAGTACATCGCTACTTTTGGACCTATTTTCTTTGCCGGTGCCTTTTGATGATGCTACTTTTGTCACCCTAAGTGGGTAGGGTATGCCCAGACATGGATCCCGTGCTTACTGTGCCACCGGATTCAAGCTAGCCTGGCTGATGAGGGGTGACACCCCGAAACTGCTCCCAGGATGCTTTCTTCCGGTCCAGAGAGGACCTGGCATGGCAGTTCGGGCTGGACTGTTCCCATGGTCAAAACTGATTTCCATATGGCTGGATCCAAACTGGGGTGGTATGGTGAGCAAAAAACAATAGATTAAACCCAGATCTGTGACTGGAGGTGAATGTTTGATTTGTTCAGCATTCCGTCCATCATTTATACTTTTTTCTTTTGATGAAGCTGTACACGCCAAAAGGACAAAAAGCCACGATGCGTGGCTACGTAACTTTGTAGGGATGGGAATCTGAGATGGATCAGTAAATAAAATAAAGTGCGAAAGAAGTGATACGAAAGTTATTTCTTTTAGGCAGAGGGTCTGGCAGCAACATGCTGCCTGGGGTTCCTCATCCTCCCTAAATAAAAAAAAAAAATAGTTTTAAAAAAAGGCGATAGGTGTGGTGACAACAGAGGGGTTGAGGAGCAATGAGGAGTGGGTGGAGGGAGGGGAAATGCAGCAAGCAAGAGAGAGCATCACAGTGGCAGGGGAGAAGCACCCAGGCAACAAAGTGCGCAAAGGCAGGAAGTTTGGCAGGGGAGAAGTACAGGAGAGAGCTTGTAACACAAGTGTAACAGCAACACGGAGTATTTGTTAGCTGGAGAAGTACATAAGGAGAGAACTGAAAAACACATGCAATTTCAGGGAGTGCTAAAACAAAGAGAAAAAAGTAGTTTTCTAAAACTGAGCAGTGGAAGACTAGAAGGCAGCCAGTCAGAGAGATGATAAAGATGCAAACACAAGATTGACAAGCTGGAAAAAGGAAAGCCACTGACTAATAAGCAATCAAATGAGAGTGACAATAATCATGATAACTAATGGTATGCAATGGGCGGGCTGTTACCCCCTGTCAATTCATGGTAAGCTCACATTAGGTCTTTTGCAACCAGAAAGCTGGTGCTGCCCAGTAGGCCCGTCCTCAAAATTGCATCTGCACTAGTCTCTATTTGAAATAACCGTAAGAACTGAGTTGATACTGATGGAGATGCTACTCTTTTCCTACTCGACCTGTCATCTGCTTTAGGAATTGCAAATCACTAACTGCAGCCCTCCTGGTTACTCCAGGACCTGGCACTCGGGCCTCCAAATGAGGAAACGCCTTAGGTGGGGGGCACCAGTAAGTCTTGAGTCTTGAGCCCCCCCCCTTTTTTCTTTTTTGGACTGTATCGCCCTTACTGCTACGCTACCCCCGACGCTCAACAGGCGGGCAAGACTGTGGACCCAGCAGCAGGTTGTGAGGCAAGGAAGAATATCAGTCACTGAGCAGTGGGTCGCGCAGCCTGTTCACACATTTGTACTAGGCTCCAAAAGTCTGCCTTTGTACTTGTGCACAAGGGAAAACCAATGTGAAAGAAGGCTGGAAATACCTGACCGCCATGAAACCCAATTGAAGTATCCCATTTCCAATGTACTGATTAAGTAACAGAGGGCCAGATGTACGACCGTTTTTTGCGGTCCCAAAGAGGCATTTGGCCCGTTTGCGACCGCAAAAACGGATGCAAAATGTACTAACCCTATTTTGCGAGTTGCTAATTTATTAGCGACTCGCAAAATAGGGTTAGCGACTCGCTATTAGGAAAGGACGTGCCAAGTCCTTCCAAATGCCATGTATGAGTGTTTTGCGACTGCATTTGCGGTCCCAAATAACTTGCAGTTTACCACCTACTTTAAGTAGGTGGTAAACTATTCGCAAACAGGAAGGGCTCCCCTTCCCCTTTTTGAATGGGTGCGCAAATATTTTTCAAGAGCATGCAGTGGCCCTAGGGACCACTGCCTGCCCTTAAAAAATGAAACTGGAAAGTTAAATTTTTCTTTATTAAATGCATCCCATTTTCCTTTAAGGAAAACGGGCTGCATTAAAAAAAAAAAAAACTGCTTTATTGACACAGCAGTGCCAGACATGGTGGTCTGCTGACCCCAGCAGGCCGCCATCCCTGGGAGTGCTAGCCATTCCCAATGGGGTCGCAAATTGCGACAGCCTCATTAATATTCATGAGGCATGCAATTTGCGACCCCATTGGGAATCGCAAACAGTGTCAGAGACATTGTTGTACATTGAATTTTGCGACTCGCTAATTGCAACTCGCAATTTGTCGCAATTAGCGAGTCGCAAAATTCAATGCTCGTACATCTGGCCCAGAGTGTTTGTAGTGCCGGGTCTAGTTAGTTGTATAGGAGTTTAAAAAGCGCAACAAAATGGTTAAAAAGTAGGTTACCAGTACTAAAGTTCAAGTAGGGTGACAACCAAATATAATCGACTTTTTCCTGGCAAAACGTGTTAGTGCTGTCTCTAAAGAAATCAACTTAACTGAGGGAAGCCTGTCTCTGGGGTGCTCTGGAAAGGGCTTCCCCTTTTGTCCAGGGCTTTCCAAGATGCCGGAGACAGAGAAGTCCTTAGGGTTGGACAGCACGACACGCATAAGCACAAGGACAAGTCAATATCAGAAACTCTAATTCAGAGGAATCTTTTAACCGGAGCAGATGTTCCCGAGCCTAACGAGGTCTTAGCTACTTTGCCATTGGAAAATTCCCCAGCTACAAAACGCAAGCGGAAGTCTAGGCAAATAAGGAGTCTGTTTCACCATTGGCGCTGTAAACTATACTGGAGGTATACTGGACTCTGCCTGGGACGCAATGCTGAGTAAATTTACCCCAATTTTGAAAGACTGTTTGAACCCTCTGAGAGAGAGGTTAGACAAATTGGAAATAGCAGTTGGGAAAGTTTTGTCCTTGAGCCAGTAGCAACAGGAGATCTCCCAAAAGGGGATTTTTCCACAGCCTAAGAATGTTAATTTAGTTGATATGGTAGCCCAGACTGGCACTCCCTCCTCTAGGGGTGATAGTACCTGCGTGGCAACAAGGGATGTTGGTCATGGGGGCCCTGTATTGCATATGCTGTCTGATAAACCCTCAGCTGTTCCAACACAGGTTTCCAGTGTGTCCAATACTGTAATCCCCACCCAAACTTTGCCAATATATTAAGGGGTTCTCAGCCTGCATTAAGGCATCCTCAATTGCCAGTGATTAATTTGCCTCTGGCTTGTTGGCCTTACGTTATTGTACTAGCTGGTGTCCCCCCTGTGTTAAATGCTTCCCAAGAGTCTCCTACCACGCTCCAAAAAAAAGTGAGCCATTGGGTGGTTAAAAACTCAGATTTTAATGTGCAGGATCATAATAATATTTGAATGGTGTGCCATGTGGCTTGGGTCAGTCCTTCCCTAAGACCATTCAAGGGGACTGTATCATAGTGAATTTTAGGCGTCCCTTAATCGTGGGAAGAATTTTGTTCCGGCACCTTCATTTTCAGCCTTTGACTTTAAATAGTGATGTTCACAATCTTCTGCTTGTTTTTTTTTTTATAGGCCTCCCCTTTTTGCTCCACCTGTAGGGTAGCCCCATGGCCCCATAATGCAATTAGTGAATGATAATTTCAACACAGGATGCTCCAACCGCTTTGCACCTTTTGCGAACCTGGATGAACAGGATTGACAACCGGGTGCTCAGGTTGTGGCCCCTTCACCAAGTATTAGTAAATCAAGGATAGGATTTTGAGTCAGAGACGTTTTATTAAAGAGTAGTGATGAAATTATTCCACCCCCAGTTACGATGGATATTATGGCTAAAACAATCTATATTAGCCCGTTAAATTTTAATACTAAACATCTTCAGTTTGGGGTCCTCAGGGGGTTGATCCTTTTAAATTTCATTGTTCTACTGTGATTAGTTGGAACATGGCCATACTTAAAAGCAAGATCATTATCCTTGATTGGCTTGCCTTTATAAACCGGTATGATTTTATTGTTCTTCAGGAAACGTGGGCGGTATCACCTATAACATGTAATGACTTTGCATGCTATTCGTGTCCAGCGGTTGCTTCCCCTTCTGGAAGAGCTAAAGGTGGTCTTGCCACCTGGGTCAAGCTCAATCTTAGGCTCAAAGTGCCCACAGTAAATACAGGTAGCCATGTGTTTTAGGCTCAGTTAATTAGCGACTGCAGGAGTTCTTTCAGTTTTTATGTAGTTAATTTATAGAATAATGATTTTTCGAAGACTGATGTTAATCTGTTCCATGAGTTATTTGACTTTGTAATGGCTTTGAACCCCCAGGGGGTAATTAATGTATCCCTCTCGAGGATCTTACTTTGTGGGTATTTTAATGCTAAAATGGGGACTGAATTTGATGAACTGGGTCCACGAAACACCTTGTTGATATCGGACCAGGGGATACTAGGGGTGTGGATCTAAGGAACTTAATTGCATGAATGGACTTCGAGGAGGTGATAAATTATTTTCAGTAGGGGTGCCAGAGCAAGCCAACGTTCAGAGGTGGGGGACAAATGTCTGTTATTTATTACATGTTTGCTTCTAAACATTTTTTGCATTGGTGTTGACAAGGTACTGTAATTGAAACCCAATGGAGTGATCACAATGCCCTTGTTGTTGAAGGAGTCTTCACTTTAGATAGGGATAGAAGCCCCCTATCAAATGATGGTGGGGCCGATTCACAGAACTAATCTGAGACAAAATCCTAAACGTACTACTTTTGGTATTCACAGAAGGCACTTACTACTTTTGGTATTCACAGAATGCACTTACGACTACTAACTTTACGTCCGCAATCGGGCCGGAATTCCCGCACTCGGGCCGGAATTTCCGCACCCGGAGCAGGAATCCCGCATTTGTGCCGGGATTCCCGCTCCCGGTCCGGAATTCTTGCTCCCGGTCCGGAATTTCCGATTCCGGGATGGAATTTCCGATTCCGGGACGGAATACCCGCACTCTGGCCGTTGATCATTTTCCTCAAGGGTAAACACCTGTTCAAGTGCCTACCATCCCCCACCATGCATCAGCTGACACACTGCAGCCAATCCCAGCCCTGCAGCATGTATGAATGCAGAGCAGACACACACAAACCCTTTCAACATGTCGCTGAATGTGTTTGTTGCTCTGCCCCTTGCCATGCAGCAAGAATACTTGAGGAGGAGGAGAGTAGAGAGGATCTTTAGACAAAGGATCAACCTATTTGGGATGTCCAGCCAAGATGTCAGGGCCAGATACCGTTTCCCTCCAGAAGTAATCTTGGAGATGGTATGTGAGTGGGAGCAGGAACTTGACTCTGTGAGGTGCAGCTCCCATGCCATACCAGCCTATCTCAAGATCCTTTCTGCTCTCCATTTCTTTGCCACTGGGTCATTCCAAAGGGTCTCCAGTGACCATGTGGGCATTTCCCAGGCAAGCCAGTCGCGGTGCTTACATCAGGTACTGAGATGCATCACTGCAAGAGCCCACCACCACATACGAATTCCCCATACACTGGCCGTGAGACAAAGGACAGCTAGAGATTTCTATCTCATTGCTCGCTTCCCACGTGTGCTGGGTGCAATTGATTGTACCCATGTGGCCCTTCAGCCACCCTGCCGCATTGCACACATCTTCTGCAACAGACACTGATGGCATTCCATCAATGTGCAAGCTGTCTGTAATGCCAGTGGGAGATTCATTGATGTACATACAGTGTTCCCAGGCAGTACCCATGACAGCTTCGTATTTCGCATGTCACCTCTTGCCCGGTGGATGGCTGCGGGAGAATTTGGCAACAAGTGGCTACTGGGTAAGTACCAAGCACTAAAAATGAGGGATATGTGTAATTGAAATGTCTGAATGCCACCTCACATTAACAACTATTGTACAATAAGAATCATAAAGCAACATACACGGTCTCAACAGACACTGCATGTACCAAAGTATAGATCATGCCCTGTATAAATCAAAGAGGGAAATGTAACCAATTGCCCTTTCTTCCCTCCTCAGGCGACGCTGGGTATATGCACTCTCCCCACAACTCCTCACCCCTTCCAGATGTGCAAACACTGTACCTCAGCGTAGGTACAATAGGGCACACATACGGACTCGAGCCATCATAGAGCGCACTTTTGGTCTGTTGAAGTCGCGATTCAGATGTCTTGACCGTACAGGGGGTGTGCTGCTGTACTCTCCTGAAGTTGTGTGCAAGATCATATTAGCCTGTTGTGTTTTGCACAACATAGCTTTAACGCATGGCTTACACATACCTCTTGTACCTCGGCTAGCTCTGAATCTGGGAAACCGGGCCATTGCACATAACCGAGGTCAGGGTATGCAAGTCTGTAATCAGCTGGTTGCCACGTTTTTCACATGAGCAACTTGTTGTGTCATGGACAAAATGTGGTTTGCAGTCTGTTGAAAGTTGGATAATTACGACGCTGTCCGAAAATTCCATCCTGAGACTACTTTGCAAGCCACTCTAACTACATGTAAACCACAGCTGTTGACAGTAGTCAAAAGATTGACGTGCTTCAGGTCATGTGCCCATGTCAGCGATCAGTGTAGTGAATGTCCCTAAGGAATCTATTGACGCAGAGGAAAAACTGTACATGTTCTGAGAGACCTTCCTGGACCTTATGAGGATGGGTTTCTTAATCACAAAAGGGCATAACTATTGCATTCTCAGAGCCTTTGCCCTCAACAGATTTGACTCCCCCACAAATGATGGGCCCACAACATGAGTGACGATGTTATGGGTGAATCTGGCACTATGTGTCTGTGATACACAGCACTGCTTCCCCCCAATTTTCCGTAACACAACTCTTGTGTTGAGCCCTAAATATGGACTACATGTACCATAATGCAAAGTAGGAGAAAACTAAACTGGGGTTTGATGTTGTGTCAGCCCCCCCCCCCTTGTCCGAGCCAAAATGTCATTAAATGGTTTGCTCCCCCTTTTGTTACATGTCTATGATTCTCTCTTGCACTGTCATTTCAGGTTTTTCCACTACAGAACAGCAGGATGGCAGTGGATTTGATTTGTGATTGTGGATAGATCAGAATGAATGCAAAATGGCTGTCAACTACTTCCTGTGATGTATTTCCTGTCTCCCACTTCCTGTATATCATTTCCTGTATGAAATAATGAATTCCGGTTCAATTTCGGAGATTACGGCCCGAAAACGTAATTTCCAGTTTCGGAGCGTACGACGCGCATGCGGACCCGACGCTCCGGAAGCGGAAGTTACGTTTTCAGGCCGTAATCTCCGAAAATGAACCGGAACACATTATTTTTTACAGGAAATGAAATACAGGAAGTGGGAGACAGGAAATACATCACAGGAAGTTGTTGACAGCCATTTTGTGTTCATTCTGAGTCATACTCTCTCACAGATCAGATCCTCTGCCATCCTGCTGCTCTTTTCAAACTTATTTCCCCCAAAATGGCTGAGGGTTATGAGGAGAAAGCACCCCCTTTCACTGAAAGGGAATTAGACATCTTGGCTGAGGGGGTGCTGTCCAAATTTCCTCAGCTATATGGGGGGCCAGAATACCAGCTGAGCAATGCAGCCCGGGCCAGGCTATGGGCTGACATTGGTGAGCGCTGCAGTGCAGTGGGCGTTCACACCAGGAATGCGAGGGCATGCCGCAAGCGCTAGGAGGACCTAAAATGCTGGGCCCGGCACAAGGCTGAGTAGCTACTGGGCCAGTCTTCCCAGCACCATGTGCATCGTCCTCGCCTCTCCCCACTGTACAGGAGGGTCCTGCGTGCAGCTTGGCTGACCCTCCATGCTCAGCTAGAGGAGCATGAGCAGCAGAGACCTGGTAAGTGCATTATATGCAATATGTGTCTGGAAGTATGATGTGAGTGAAGACAGAGCTGTACCATTGTGTGTCCCATGCCTCCATTCACCTATTCTGTGTCAATGCAGCAGTCATCATGAAGCAAAAGGCTCACTGTGGCATATGGACTGTACAGGGCAGAGTGCATTCTGGGAGTTGTAGTTTCTCATGACAACTGGGGAATTGAGCCACACACGTGTATTTGTACTAACATTTGCACTGCCACCACCACTAACAGTGAACCAAGGGAATCATAACTGATGTGTGCATTGGATGAGGAATGGTACAGACACTGTCCAGTGTGTGTATGAGAGGCCAATGGGTATTGGATGCTGTGACTTGCATTGCATTTTTTGAGTTTGGGTTCTGATTGAGACAGATCATCATGTGCCATGGCGTCAAGACAGACTTTGAGATCCTTGCCTCACTCTTGAGTGTTTCCAATTTTGCCAAGAGTGTCCACTGACACACGTCTTACCCTCAGTGGCTTGTATGCCATTTTTCATGTACAGGTAGCTGTAGCAACGACCCACTACTGTTCACCGGTGCACTGCACTACCTTATCAGTCATCGAAGCCAATATGTGGCACTGGATTGTCAGCTTTTGTGAGGGAATATCAAAAGGCTAGACTCACAACGTAGCAAACCAAATAGCCCAGACCCTATGTGGATGAGTGACCCACAATCGGCATTTGTCTTGTCCCATACAATGCTACACAGCAGATAACATTTGTCCAGACGTAAAAGTGCTGAGACTCCATATCACAGGCCCTTTTCAATACCATCTGGACTCTCTCTGATCTCCTTTTGTAGACTGGGTTTGGAACCTGCCCATGTAGCAGTGACAGGACACACAGATCACAAGAATGCCACAGTTGATGGTTGGCCAATACAGTTGTGCAAGCCACAAATATTCACGTGAGATGTCCATGTCAGACTAAAATCAGGAGATGACAGTGAACATACATGTAATGTAAGCTCATAAACACTGACAACTGTATAGTGTGATCAGAGGAAAACAAAGTCTGACCTTGGTTCATCTAGGTATGTGTCTTGTCCTGACGTGTACAACCACTACATCATGATTTTTCTTACATTTCAGTGGGCACAGCTGGCCAAATGGAACAACAGCAGGACCAGGTTCGGAGCAGGAGATCTTCGGTGCGCTGGCGGCTACGACCTCTTTTGACAAGTGAGGAAGAAGAGGATGAGGTGGGACCCTCAACATCAGGAGGCAGGGGGATTGCGCCCACCCGGACTGACCAGTTAGACAACTCTGGTGCTACGGACCGGGTGGAGGCTGTGGACATTAAAGTGGGGGGGGAAGAACTGGACACCTCTGGCTAGGGGGGGTGGAGAGCTTCTCTCCCCCAGACCATTAACCAGTAAGTTCAGTCAAGGTGTCCCCGGGGCAGGCCACTACCCAACCTGGGCCTGCCATCACCCCGTCCCTACCTCTAGAGGCCCCCATTCCATCGGGGCCTCCAGATGCATCCCCTGCAACCGGTCCCCCTCATCGTAGCTGCCAGGTTGACCCCAACATTGGCTCTGAACCTGAGGCACCACACCCCTCATGTCCCACCCAAACCCCTCCCTGTGTTGTTCCTTCTGTGGCTGTCCCAGAGGACTTGCTGTGGGTATGTGAGGGTCAGCCAGACATGTCCTCTCGCATCATGCTGCATATGTGTCTAGAGATACGCATGATGCGAGAGGAAATTGCCAGAGCTCTGGCCACCCTCACTGCCAGTGTCAATTCCCTGGCTGCAGCCATGTCGTCTTTTGTTTCCCAACCTCCTTCCCACACCACCGTCAATGTCTCCCCCTGTCCGTCGCCCCACACTGTTTCCCCCGTACTCCTCGTGTGTACCGACCCCGTGTGGTGCATATTCCTGCACCGGCCAGCCATGTGCCCGCATCGGACTCGGAGGATCTGGACATTGTGGTATTAGAGGATGACCAGAAGGACACTTGACCTGTTGGACAGAATTTTCTTGTGGACAATTTATTACTTTTCCCCTGACGCTCCCTGACGTGTTATATTTTTGTTGCCCCACCCCAATCCAAGTTCCTTTCTCCTTCTGTATTATGATCATCATTTGTTTTCCTTTCTCCCTTCCAAATGGACTGTTGTTGTTTTACAAATCACACACTTCTATTTACATAAAATATATTTTTGAATCCTACTCTCTTTAACTTGTTTGACTTCATTGTGAATGTCTTGTACAAAATATGGACATGTATTTTGTGAGTCATCTGCTATGCACATTATGGCTTGTTGCAATGATGGGGTTACACTTCTAAATGTGTCGCACGCACACATACATCCTCACATCTCTAGGCCACCAAAATTAGTATACATTTGCCTATCAGGACATGATACGCAACAGAATCTTGACTTGTGAAGATAATTACTTTTTATTTACACATATTCACAGTGGTCAATTCGTTTTTGGGATGTTGTTAATTAATGGGGATCATGCTTGCAACTTCGCAATTTCGGAGGTGATGATCGCTGTGAGGGATCATGTCTGGGTTGTCACCTATGTGTAGGTGGGTGTTGTGCATGTGCCTGTACAGGGTGATGTTCATGTGCTGGGGCAGATGGTGTATGTACAGTTGGTGTTTGTGCATGGACAAGGGCTGGTTGTGCAGGTGGTGGGAGTGCCTGTTCAGGGGGTAGTGGTGGTTGTGCAGGTGGTGGGAGTGCCTGTTCAGGGGATGGTGGTGGTTGTGCAGTTGGTGAGAGTGCCCGTTCAGGGGGTGGTGGTGGTGGTTGTGCAGGTGGTCGGAGTGCCTGTTCAGTGGGTGGTGATGGTTGTGCATGTTGTGGGAGTGCCTGTTCAGGGCACAGTTGTGGGTGTGGACCCTTGCTGTGGTCCTGTGCAGTTGGTGGTACAGGTGTGTGGGTGTGATGTGCTGCAGGCAGATGTGATGGCTCCCCTCCCTGCGTTGACCGTGAAGGGAGACTTTGGATCACTTTCAGCATGCCCTCCATCATCTTCATGGCCAAGGCATGGTGTCTTGCTCTCTCTTCCCTTTGGATGGATATCATGTCTCTGATATTCTTGGACATGTCTTGCCAAGTTCTATCCATCCTATCCAAAACATGGGTCAGTCTACCCACCACCTGAGGAAATTGGAGCATGTCCTGCAGGGACTCCGACGTGTCTGACAGGGTAGCCCCTATGGCACGAATGTCCTGCCTCACATCTGACTGCTGTTGGAAGTAGTCCTGCTCCCATAGGCCACCATAGCCAGGTGCAGGCCCTCTCTGCAGGGGTCGGCCATGGATGAGACCAGCAGGTCCAACAGCAGGGGGGGGGTGGCAGGTAGAAGCCTGTGGACAGGAGAATGGTGCCCAGGGGATACCTGCACCACAACAGGGTTGGTACTTCCCCCAGATGGTGGAGAGGATGCCAGGGATACACTGTATAGGGAGGAGCTTGTAGGGGAACCACCATGTCTGTCCTGGATGTGAGGGCTGTGAGGGAGTGAAGTCTGTGTTGGGATGCATGTGAGCTGTGGCTGGTTAGCTCTATGCTGGGGACAGGCAATCTTTCATTTTGGAGGAGGCTGAGGCACTTTTCTGGGCGGAGGGTGTGATTCCTTGAAAGATTTGGGCAATGTGGTAAGATTTCTGTCCATGGCATCAGAATCGTCAACCCCGGAGAGGATGGACATATAGTCCCCATCATCTTCCAATCCTTCATCCTCAGGTACTTCCTCCTCCTCCTCTTGCGCAGTACTTGCAGCGGACATAACTGCCTGGAGGAGTAGTGGATTTTCCCCTCTGATTGCCCGTCGCCCAACACTGGTGGAAGGTCCTCCCTCTTCATCGTCATCATTCACTAGAACAAAGAGGTTGCAACCGTATTAGTAATTGACCTAGAATAAGATGTGGTGCAACACAAGGGTTGGATTAACTGTACTTTGCATCAACAGATGACGTACGTGTGACCTGGTTTGGGTACCCCTACAAATGACAGCTCACACCATAGCACTGAGGTGTTAAACGGAGATGTACATTGCACAAGCAAACTCACCAGCTCCAGCTTTCTGTCCCTTTGCGATCCTCACTGATGTCAACTGCTGAACCATCCTCCTCATAGGTTTTGTTGACAAAGCCGTCCCCGATCCAGCAGCTGTAGAGGGAAGTGACACCATTCGCAATGATCTGCATTACTAATTTACAAATAGGCACATGTGACACTTATAATATGTATGTAACTTTGTAAACAACGACTGCAGATTCTATGCAGAAGGGGATTTTGATCTTTGTCATTGTTTAGTAATCTATGATAGGGAAACACTTCACACCACAATTACCTGATGGACAGGTGCGAGAGGGTTTCACTGCTGCAGCCAGGATGTCTTACATTCCCCGGGATGGTATTGTACGCTGCACTGGTGTCATCCTGTCAGCAGCTGTGATGAGACATTCATGTCCATATTTCAGTACACCAAATGGTAGCTATGAGCTAACATGTATATGTCATTCTCAATGACCATTGATAGGATATTCCTGGACAATGTGCAGCATGTTTACCTCATGGACTTTACATGTGGGACCCTGCTCACATGCAGCAATTGCCAGCTGTTAACTCCACACAGCACTGACAGCAATGAGATGACACATCAACAGACAAACGTGTATGAGAAGGTTACTGATAGTTCAAGGAAGGGGATAAATGATCAGGACTCCTCCGCATTACATTGATTACACCTTCACCATTAAGACTAACATGTTTCATGAGTATGATGTTTGTAATGATGTATAATGTCTGTGATGTCATTTAGAAGTGTGTCATGGTAGAAGTTCTAAAAAGGAAGGTAGAAGGGTTTTTAAAAGAAGAACAGCAGTTCAGCTCAGGGCGTGAATAGAGTCGGAAGCTAATGTGAGGAGCTCCAATAAACATGCATATATGATCAATACTTACCGTGTTAAGAAGATTCTTCACAATGGCGACGATTTGGAAGAAACACGCGTCAAGACTTGCCAGCGTTTAACCTGCTGTGAGAAAGCTTTGAAAGAACTTGTTGTGAGGAAACTCGAAGAAACTGCAAGCCGTCTCTGAGTGAGTAGCTGGCCGTCTACAAGGCTGCGGCGAGGCTGAACCATGATTCTGGTGAATTTTATTTAAAATTAAAATAATCGCGAGTAAGCGCGAGCGCCGCATCGAAAGAAAGCAACTGTGTGCGTGCGCAGGCGCGAGAGTCACAAGCGAAGTCAGCGCGAGTGCCGTGTCAAAGGAGAACAACTACGTGCGTGCGCAAGCGCGAGAGAGAGACAGGTACAAATCTCTCTCAGGACATAGCGCGCACGCGTCAAACAGAAAGACTGCAACACACACGCATACAGCACTGGAAAATTAAATCTGAGGAGAGATACTGCCCTACTATACATGTGCATGTAAAAAATATAACAAAAAAAATTAAAATAGACTCATTTTGTAAGGGAGACCTCATCCTTCAAGAAGCAAACAAAATATCATTTTAACAAATAAACACATATTGTCACATTAAAAAAAAGAAGTACATAGCATAAAAAAAAAAAAATATGACTACAGAGGGCACAAGCAATGAAATTGCTGTAAATATGAATTCAGACATGTACAATGAAGAAGATACTGAGAACATTTCAAGTACAATATTTAGAAGACCATTACCTTTCAATTTATCTGAACAAGAAAATGTTGCACAAAGGTGGGAAAAGTGGACAAGGAGGTTTGAACATTTTCTAAAAGCAACATGTAAAAAACACTCTGATGAACAAGCAAAAGACCTTCTACTCAATCTTGTAGGAGATGATGTTGAAGATTTAGTAGTCACATCATTCCCAGAGCATGAAAGAAGTACTTATCAAGGTCTTATGAAATGTCTGAATGCAAAATTTGACCCTCAAAGAAATCTAGACTTTGAAAGATATAATTTTAATATGGCATGTCAACGAGAAAATGAAACAATGGATAACTATGTTACAAGACTAAAAAAGTTAGTCACATTTTGTGAATTTGATAAATTTACCAACGAGGAAGCTATACGGCTAAGAGTAATACAAGGATGTAACTCAATAAAATTTAGGAAAAAATTATTAGAAAAGACGTAAGACTTACAAGAAATACTGCGCATGGCAAAAACAGAAACACAAGCTCAAAAACATGCTACAAACATGGAAGAAGGGTGAATTAAAGCAATTGAACAAATTAGAGAAATGTAAAAAAAAACAAATGTAGGAGGAAAAACTGAAGCACAAATTAGAGAAAAAAGATCATTCTACAGGTGTGGATTTCAGTTCCCACATCAAAAAACATGTCCAGCAATAGGACAGCAATGTAAAGAATGTGGAAGGTACAATCATTTTGCAAGCATGTGCAAATTTAAAAAAGAGAAGAAAGATTTTGGAACAAGAAAAGAGAATTGGAAGCACATTAACTCAAATACAAAAAAACTGGAAACACAAAGTATGTAAGACATATGGAAGAAATTGAAGAAGAGTCTGATGAAGAATTCGAACAATCAGAAAAGCTCTACATGATGCAAGAAAACAGTGATTTCCAACAACTTAATATGATTAAAAGAGAAAATATTTAAAAAACCACATCCGTGGATTTAAAGGTTGGATCACAAAAAGTTCCATTTGTTTTAGACAGTGGAGCAACATGCAACATAATGTGTATAACTGAATACTTGAAAATGAAAGAACAACCCGCATTGAGCCCGTCAAATGTTAGTGTTTTTCAGTGGGGTGCCAAACATCCGGTTCTATGCTTAGGAAAGTTTGAAGAAACATTACAATATGGAAGTATAACAAGTAAGGAAGAAATACACATATTAAAAGGTGAAGTACCAGGACCCTGTTTACTAAGCAATGTAACTGGGTTTATTAGCAATGAATTGTAACATCTCGACAGACCATCCAGTTCTAAAACGATATCCTAAGCTATTTGAGGGGCTAGGTAAATTAAAAGGAAAAAAATTACTTTGCACATAAATGAAACAATAAAACCAGTGGCACAAACACATAGAAGAGTTCCGGTTCACATGCAAGAAAAAGTGGAAAAAGAAATCAAACTACTACTTGGACAAGATATAATTGAAGGAATAACAGGTCCAACACCTTGGGTAAGTCCTATTGTTATTGTTCCAAAAAAGATACTGACGACATCAGGATATGTGTGGACATGAGGATCCCTAATACTGCTATTGAAAGAGAACGATACCCAGGCCCTCATCTAAATGATATGATAAGCACAATAAATCGGGCGACAGTATTTTCAAAACTCGATTTATGCAAAGGGTATCATCAGTTAGAAATTGATAATCAATCCAGATACATAACAACGTTTTCAACGCATTTGGGATTATTTAGATATAAACGATTAAACTTTGGGATCTGTTCAGCAGCTGAAATATTCCAAGAAGTTATAAAAAATATCATAAGGCCAGTGCAAAACTGTATGAATTACAGTGATGATATTCTGGTTTTTGGAAAGACACAAGAAGAACATGATCAAGCGCTGGATAGAGTATGTCAACAACTTCAAGAAGCTGGATTAACCCTAAATAAAAAAAAAAGTGAAATAAATAAAAATGAACTAACATTTTTTGGACACATATTCTCTGAAAAAAGGATGAAACCAGACCCTATTAAAATAACAGCTTTAAATGCAATGCAAAGACCAAAAGATATAACAGAACTACGATCTTTTCTTGGAATGGCAAGTTATTGCGCACGATATGTAAAAAGTTTGCAACTGTAAGTTCACCACTGAGAGAACTAACAAAGAAAGGACAAAAATTTCAGTGGAGCAATGAATGTGAGCAAGCATTTGAAGAAATAAAGTTAGAAATAACAAATGCGGCAAACTTAAAATATGTTGACCCACATTTGTGTACAGAGCTTGTAGTCCTGTGGGTTTAGGTGCAATTCTAGTACAGCATAAACCTGGAAGAGAAACCCCAAGATACGTAGTCTCACATGCCAGCAAACGTTTATCTGAGGTAGAACGGAGGTATTCTCAACCTGAGAAAGAAAGTTTAGCTGTCGTTTGGGCATGCAAACATTTTCATGATTTCATTTATGGGAAATCATTTGTAATCATCACTGATCATCAAGCTCTAGTTTCCATTTTTGGAAATCCAAAAACAAAAATGCCACCGAGAATTGAAAGATGGGGAATGAGACTCATGGATTATGACTTTAGAATCATCCATAAACCAGGAAAAGAATATAAAAAATATAAAAGAATATAATCCAGCAGATTATCTATCTAGGCATCCGGCTAAGACAGATGATAAGCAACAATTAGAGGTTGAGGAATACATATGCTTCATAGTTAGATCAGCAGTTCCAGGAATTGTAAAAGAAAAAGAGTTAATTGAAGAAACACAAAAAGATAATACGTTACGAGAAGTCAAAGAAATCATACTTGAGAACAAATGGAGATTAATAACTAATGGAAGTCGATTTCAACCAAGTATTAACAAAAATGATATATTGGCATTTAAAAACATAAGTTCAGAATTGTCTGTGACCTCTTCAGGAATACTACTTAGAGGAAATAAAATAGTGATACCAGAAAGTCTTCAACGTCGTGTCGTTGATCTAGCTTATGAAAGTCATCGAGGTATCTCAGCAACAAAAAAATTTCTGAGAGAGAAATTGTGGTTCCCAAGATTGGACAAACAAGTAGAAGAAGTTGTTCAATCTTGCTATGTATGTCAATGTACTGCAAAAGAAAAAGGAATTGAAGAACTACACATGTCTGAGTTACCGGATGCTGTGTGGTCCAATGTAGCAGCAGATTTTTATGGACCATTAGAGTCTGGACATTACCTATTAGCAATAATAGATGAGTATTCTCGTTTTCCCATTGTAAAGCTAATATTGTCCACATCTACATCAACGGTACTTCCGGTATTAGATGAAATATTCTCGAATTGGGGGATTCCAAATATACTGAAAACAGACAATGGACCACCATTTAATGGAGATGAATTTCAAAAATGTATGAACTATTTAGGAATAGTACATAGGAAGATAACTCCAATGTGGCCTAGAGCTAATGGAATGGTAGAAAGACTGATGGCTACAATCAAAAAAGCTGTACAAAGAGCAAAACTTTCACAAATTTCAATAAACCAAGCTCTGTGCCAAGTCTTAAGAGATTATAGAAATACTCCACATGTGTCAACTGGAAAATGTCCTTCAGATCTAATGTTTGGACAATCGAGACAAACTCGTTTACCACATCTGCCACTAATTCCTCCAAAAGTTCATAGAGAAGTGGTAGAGAAAGATAAAGAGGCAAAAGAAAAAATGAAATATTATGCTGAAAAAGGAAAAAAATGTCAAAGTCAAAACTATCAAGTTGGTGATTTTGTGTTAGTTCGGCAACAAAGTGAGGAAATCTCAGACTAGGTTTCATCCTGTACCTTTAGAAGTAACAAGAATTCAAGGCACAGCAATGATGGCAGAGAATGATAACAAAATAATAACAAGAAACAAATCCTTTTTCAGAAAAGTCACACCAAATATTGAACAAAAATTTCACTCAAATGACCAGCAGAGTGAATGGATACACAGAAGATCTGAAAGAACCTCAAGAAGACCTGAGAGACTAATTGAACACGGTTGATTTACTTATTCATTTATTATTTTACTCATTTTAGGGGGGAGAATGTAATGATGTATAATGTCTGTGATGTCATTTAGAAGTGTGTCATGGTATTAGTTCTAAAAAGGAAGGTAGAAGGGTTTTTAAAAGAAGAACAGCAGTTCAGCTCAGGGCGTGAATAGAGTCGGAAGCTAATGTGAGGAGCTCCAATAAACATGCATATATGATCAATACTTACCACGTTAAGAAGATTCTTCACAATGTTGTCTGTTGACAAGTCAAAAGGAGTGTACATCACCAGGCTGACCAGTATCACATTTGCACATCAGTTCAAACATTGCATTGCAGAGTTCATGTGTGAGATGTGCAATAGTCAGGTACATAATGTGGCTCATTTGTGCTTCCCTGCCCATGAAGTCACAAAGCTCATTTTGGAATGAGAGATCACAGATTTGTTATGTCCATCCTTTGAGTGGCCTCTGTTCGCATACTCCATTTCCAACATCATGGTAGTACTTAGCTGACAATGGATGGTGTCTTGTACAGCAGACATCCTAACCTCATATGTCAACCACTCACTTATATATGTGAATACAGTAGAAGAGGAGGCAAGCAGAATGCAACATTTGACTAGGATCCCACATTGTGGGTAAGTTGAGAAGCTTTGATGGTTGCCGCCTGCACTGGATTTGCGTTGTGCTTTTCAGCCAAGTGATTTGAAAATTTCACTTCCTGAAGATTCACCTTAGCAGCCCATACACCCATCTCAAAAGAACCCAACTGTCATCAGTGCGAGCCTCATCCACACCAATTTCAATATGATTTTACCATTGATATTTGCAAGAGAGTTTTCATATCATTGAATTGCAATTCAGTTGTGTGTAGGACACTTCATATGACACAATGTACTATTTTATGTCCACTCTGCACTCACTTGGCATCCATTTTGTGTCATACTTTCAGTAGCCACCATGGTCTGATCTGGTATGTGGTTAAATGCCATATGTGAGCATATTGTGATGCAGGACAATAGTGTTGTACAACACATACAACATACAGTGGAGATTAAAGGCACATTTCATGAGCATTCAGGTACATTATTCTTGGGTTTACTTACGATGACCCAGCACCTGCCCAGTATGTGGTCCCTGACCAGATGTCACAGCCAACCTTGTAGCAGAAGTCAATGTGGGTGTTGGAATCTGGGAGGACATCATTGGACCTACAATGATAAGTGTGTTTGCAACTTTACATTTCTGCTGCCACATGTGATGCACTCAATTTCAGGCACAAAGGATAAGCACAAGCAGTTGTGGGCACTACCGTTGCAGAAGTGTGTAGCACTAAATATCATGAGTGATCCCACATTTAACTTATAATGGCCCCACTGCCTAGAAGCAACGTCTATCAAAATGACATGACTACAAATCCTGAGGTAAGGTCCACTATCGTGTTTTGTTAATGCCAAAAAACAAGCCATCCAATGAAAACATATATAACCAGCTGGGAGGACTGGGCAATTTCATGTATAGTAAAAGCATTCTAAGTTGGACAGTGGATGCATTCTCAATACTCCTGACAATAGTATCTCACTTCTTGTTCATCATTGTCATATTTGTTAACATTGGATTTCTTGATTTGGTCTACAAAAACAATTACAATATAGTGGGGACTCCTTTTTGACTAGTTGTGGCACTCGAATCCAGGATTGAGTTCCCAGTTCTGAAACTGTTGGTGGAATACATGTAATGTTCCCAAATTACAAGGTATGATGAGCCGAGATATATTATATTTTGTCTTTCGCTATTCACAAATGTCATTTGCTAAAGGTAAATATCCATTAAGAACTCCAATAGTTGTGAAGCTAATGTTTCCTCTCCGGTTACCTTTGATATTCGGGCACTATATGTCCCTCTGTTGTCTGCTGACAATGTATGCATTTTGACCATCTCCTGACCAGTTTGACTTACCAGTTAGTGAGGGTGGTAAGCGTTGCTCTGGATGATGTGGTTTCCTCCCAGAAGATGCAGGGACCTCTGCTTCTGTAGTTGTACTCTGGCTGAATGTGTCAATAGGTGAGAAGAGAGAAAAGTCACCAAATGGAAAATGTACATGTGGAACTTGTCAGACATTTCCTTATATCTTCTGCATTCTAACAGTATTGTGAAGTACTGCCACGGCCGGTGCAGGTAGGAGCAGTGGGGCACTGGGGATGTAATGACGTGGCAGGGTGGGAAATAGACAACGGAATATGTGAATGAAGTGTTTTGAGATAAGGACTCTCTCACCTTCTGCTTTGTGATTTTGGCTGGCACAAGGTGAGTTACTTTTTGGATAATTTGTATTTATTTTCCCTACTCCGTTGTCAGTTGATTTTCCTCTGCACCGCAACCCCCACCCCATTACGTTCTTGACTGACCCATCCGCGTCTGGATAAGTGGAAGGGGCACTTTGTCAATTGCTACTTAACAGTGTTAGGTATATACGGCAGCAGTACTGGGTCCATGTTTTCAATAGTGGGAGAGGGATTTGCCATTTCTAATACAAAGGATTCTGGGACTTGTGGTGCAACATACAGAGGGTAACACATGAGCCTCTGACTGACTATATTTTTATATAAACTTTGGACAACTTCCTTACTCACAATGGCAGTGCAACACAGACAATCTTTTCATATACTTATTCTTGTCATCCTATTTACCTGGTACCACGTTGCGGACATCACTCACAGGCAGCCCATGGAGCATGTGGGGGTGGATTGTAGTGAAGATATCCTCCTCTAGTGGGTTGAGACGGAAGCGGGGTCCAGAGTGTGGGGCAGGGAGAATCCTGTTCAACTCGATCCTGGAGTACTTCTCCTTCACCCTCTGCTTTTCATCCTGCCACTTCTTCTTGATGTCCCAGACTGTGCGCCTCTCCTCCCCCAATGCTGTGACAGTAGTGGCTAAATGCTGCCATAGAGCTGCCTTCTGTGTGCCACTGGTGCAGTAAGGTGGGAGACCATATAGGCGTTTGTGATGCCTCACAATGAACTCCACAATCATGGTGGTCTCCTCAGTAGTGAAGTTCTTCTTCCTCCTCATTTGGTACATTTTCCTCTAGCTATGAACAGCGAATGAAAACAGGAACTCTCTGTGGCCAAACCTGTTCCTTGAATGTGTGCTGCTTTTATATGGTTTGTGGTGCTGGTCTTGCAGTTAGTGTTAATTGACTTCAGCTGGAGCATGGTGGGGGATGGTAGGCACTTGAAATGATCATCAGGCCCAAATGCGGGTATTCCGGGCCGGAATCGGAAATTCCGGGCCGGAATCGGAAATTCCGGCCTGGGAGCGGGAATCCCGGCAAAAAAATCCGGGATTCCCGCTCCGGGTGTGGAAATTCCGGCCCGAGTGCGGAAATTCCGGCCCGATTGCAGACGTAAAGTTAGTAGTCGTAAGTGCATTCTGTGAATACCAAAAGTAGTAAGTGCCTTCTGTGAATACCAAAAGTAGTAAGTTTAGGAATTTGTCTCAGATTAGTTATGTGAATCTGCCCCGGTATTAGTAAGCACTCTAAAGATGGATTGAGGGAGGATCTTTAAGATGCTGATCTTAAAGATCTCTCAGCAACATTAAACGTTCTATTAAAGAAGACTCTCCCGGCTTTCCTTAGCTGTCTATCTAATTGAACTACTGAAGAGATGTTCTCTTACTATGAACAACTGTGTAGTATTATCAAGAACTCCCTATTGAAACCTCTTGCACCTGCGAATGACCACCCTCGGTGGTTTGTTGGGCATTGTTCCGCAGCAAACTGCCATCTGAGAAAGATGCTGACCAGCTCCCCCAGAGATATAGGGGCGATACGGGAGGTTAGAAAGTTCTTTAGGCTAACTCTTAAAAGAGGTAGCATTTATTGTTTCTCAAGCATTGGGAGACATTAGAGCAGGCTACTTTGCAAAATAGCAATAAGACATTTTGGGAAACAATTAATAGGTTATTTTTGAGCCACACCCCACAAACGCCCAATTATTAGGTAATATCTCTGGGCAGGATTGGGTGGAGCATTTCACAGGTATATATTCTCTAGAGAGTGATAGCACATGGGAAGGTGCACTGACGCAGCTTTTCACCCCTCCCATAACCCTACAGATAACTGTTCAGGAGGTTTAAGTGGCCATAGGAGCTAGTGCCAGTGATAAGGCACCAGGCCAGATGGGATCCCCATTGATTTTTTTTTAATGTAGCTCTGATCTCTGGGGACCCCTTTTTGTCAACATTTTTAACAATTTCCTGTGTTATACGATTCCAGAGTCCTGGGCCGTGTCTACAATTTTATCAATTTTAAAGAAAGGTGATAGGGATTTACCCAAATGCTACAGGCCCATTTTCTTGGTGGATAGTTCTGTAAAAATATTGGGGAGGGTTATTTTTAAGCACTTGCAGACATCTGCCATAGACAACATTTTATCTGTATATCAATATGGTTTTCAACCTGGGCTGATTACAGTGGATCAGTGAATGAACCTACATCTGATAGTAAGTAATACACTGTCGCCAGGCGCTGCCCACTGTACTTAGCCTTTATGGATCTTTCTACCGGCTTCGATTGCATCAATAGAACTAAATTATGGTTGATGTTAATGAAAATGGGGGTAGACATTGCATTGGTTAATTTTCTGAATGATTTACGAGAAAATCTGAGTGCTAAGGTACGATATGGAAAATCAGTAGAACTTTCTGATTCTTTCCCTCTAGCCAGTGTCGTGCACCAAGGGTGCGTGTTAGCACCATTGCTTTTTATCCTGTATATTAAAGATTTGGGTGTATCTTTACCGGACACAACCAAGGATGTGCCAAAAATTGCGAACCTAGCTGTTATAGTCCGACAACGCGGTGTTGATGGCCAAAACACTGCGTGCCCGTCTCAGTTTGGTCGAATCATTTGTCTCTTTCATGAATACGTTAGATATGAAAACTAATTATGAGAAATCTCATATTATGGCATGTGGCCCAGGTAAAAAAGCCCTGTCCGTATTAAATTTGGGTGGAAAGCAGATAACAGCAATTACAAACTTCTGTTGTTTAGGCCTGCTGTTTGATGCTAGTAATTAATGGCAGTCACAAGTAAACAGGACGCGGCTAAAGCTTGGGAGGGCAGCGGGCTCGCTTTTTAATTTGGCTAGGAGGGATGTCAGGACTACAATCTCCCCTTTCCTTAAAATTTACAAGATGCAATGTGTTCCCACTGCTAGCTATGGAGCAGAGGTTTGTGGATTTCATAACGCCAACCCAGCTCAGGTGGAAGAAAACAGAATATGCAGGAGAACCTCCCTTCCTCCAGCCAAATTTTATTTTGCACTCTGAATTGAATCTAGAATATCTACAAGATAGTATTAGACTACCCCCCTGAAACTCTGGGTAAATATTTGGAGTAATAAGGAAGCTTGTTTTAATAGGTCAGTTATTGCCGATTGCTTGAATATGGATGGGGGACTTTCTATATCTTGGTTGAGTTACGTGCGGAAATGACTAGTTGATATTGGCCTCTCAGAATTGTTCAGTGCCTCCGGGTTGATTAAAAATGCCACCAAAAAAGTGCTTAAACAGAGCTTTGCTGAACACATTTCCTCTCTGCGGTTACAGGAGATCGCTAGTAAGCATACTGTCTGCCAATATTATTCTATGTTTGCTATGGGTGACATAGCTTTGTATCTTACGTTAGACCTAACCCGATGGGAGAGATCACTTCTATTTAGATGTAGGTCAGGGTCGGTTTGGCGTCTATTATGCTTTTATGATTTGGAAGGTGCATGGAGTAAGAAACTGCCCTCTTGTCCTTGTAACGGCAAGACGGAACCGTCTTTGCTACATTTTATGTTTTTCTGTGGCTTTAATTGGCATTTTTTTCCAATCATACCTTAAACCTATACTGATTAAATCAGCCTTTCGGAAATGTAGGGTTGCACTAACCTATCTTCAAATGTTGGTTAGTCCAGAAATTTGTCTTACTGTCCGTTGCTTTCTTAAGATGAGCCAAGAATTGATTTGTGAGTTTCTTCCAATATATACACAGGTTCCAACGATTTCTTAATTAAGTTTTCGGTTAATTGGTATATTTCATCAACAACATGGTGTTAATAGTCAGGCTAAATGAAGCATGAATTCTTCTAATTATCCTTGTTTGACATGACCCAATGCATTTCAGGACTTGCCCTTCATCAGGGGATAATTCCTACAATATAATATGCCTCAAAATTAATCAAATGATTCTGAAGTACCACATCGATAAATAAATTGTCTGAATGAACCATGTAACACATACAAATGAAGATAATGGCTGGTACTCCAACATTGTTTATCGTGCGCCCCATTTTGGAAAAGTGACATGAAGCTTAGATCCTACGTGCGAAGGTAATTATGTGAACAACAGTTAAGGATTAATGGAGAGTTGAAATAAAAGTGCCCGAACGTCGTAACTAAAATTAACAGAACCGTGAAGTGGCAAATATGTGCCCCTCAACTGAACTGGAATCTTAAAGTGAATCAACCTGACCACACACTTGTGCATAAAACTACAGACTAAACAGATCAAACTTAGATCCAAGGGGACGTCACTGGTATCATGCAATTGCCTTAAGTTAGATAGCCATTCGAATGTGTACCCCATGTAATTAACTAAAGTTAAATACCCGTTCGAATGCGTACCTCCCAGCAGGTAATCAGATATTTAGTAGAATCTGCCACGAAAGTGACCGCTGAGTGAACCACCGAGTTCTCCGCAGCTGTACATATGTAAAGAACCCAGGTAAATGACATAGGGAAAGGACCAAAGCGCGTTAATTGAAATAGAAATAGACTAGAATGTGACCCCAAAGTAGGTTAAAGTGGAGAAGCCATAATGGAAAAGTGAAAAATCAACGGATGATACCAACTAACTCAGTGAGTCATGCTAACGAACGGTGTGAGCAAACAGTTAATACTAGAAATATTGAAGATGACAAAAGGTAACCGGCAGAAAAATCACATAATATTCATGGTAAAGAGCACATCATTACTAAAAAACAATCACCACATTTTTTTTTACCAGGAGTTACAGATGACAACTAAAATCTAATTGTTCATTGAGTCCCTTTGGGCTGACAGAGTCCAAACCTTTCATCCAGTAGATTTCTTTTTGGAGAAGATATTTTTGGTTATCTACACCTTCCTTTATTGGTACTGTTTCCAATATTAGAAACCTGAGTTGGCTCACATTGTGGTTATGTGTACTAAAATGTACCGCAATGGTTGATTTGGCATTCTTAGTATGAATATTGCTTTTATGTTCATTCAACCTCACTTTCATTTTCCATTTAGTTTTGCCCACATATGCCAATCCACATGGGCACTTTAACATATACGCAACACTCTTCAAGTCGCAGGTTGCTGTGGTTTTTAAATTTATGGGAGTCCCTTTAAATGGGTGCATAATGGTGGTACTTTTTATAATGTTGTTGCAGCTTGAACAATTATGACACAGTACAGTCCCTATGTGAGTCTGATCGGTGGGATCCATTGTTTGGGATAATAATTCCTTTAGGTTTTTTGTCCTTTGATAAGCAAACAGAGGCTGGTGATTGAAACTACCTTTGAATTCAACTTCAGTCTGTAACATTGGTCAATGTTTTAAAATGATATTTTTTAACTTATGTCTTCTGGTAGAGTATTTCGAAACAAACACAGTTCTTTCACATCTGTCTTTTTGTTTCTCACCTTGAAGTAGTTGAATCCTATCTTTTGTTTCCGCTCTGTCTACAGCTGCGTTTAAGACATTGTTTGGATATCCTATTTGTTTGAACCTTCTTGTTATGTATTCTTTGTTATTCTTAGATTGCTGTTCGGTAGATGAAATTAATTTTACTCTTAGCAATTGAGAATAAGGCAGATGTCTTTTAATGCGTCGTTTTGAATTGGACAACATCCGGAAAATGGAAGTGAGGTTGAATGAACATAAAAGCAATATTCGTACTAAGAATGCCAAATAAACCATTTCGGTACATTTTAATTCACATAACCACAATGTGAGCCAACTTAGGTTTTTTAATATTGGAAACAGTACCAATAAAGGAAGGGGTAAATAACAAAAAATATCTTCTCCAAAGAGAAATCTACAAGATGAAACTTTTGGACTCTGCCAGCCCAAAGGGACTCAATGAACGATTAGATTTTATTTGTTATCTGTAACTCATGGTAAAAAAATAAAAATAAAAAAAAATAAAAATTGTGATTGTTTTTAGTAACAATGTGCTCTTTACCATGAATACTATGTGATTTTTCCGCTGGTTACCTTTTGTCATCAGCGATATATTCTAGTATTAACTGTTTGCTCACACCGTTCGTTAGCATGACTCACTGAGTTAGTTGGTATCATCCGTAGATTTTTCACCTTTCCATTATGGCATCTCCACTGTAACCTACTTTGGGGTCTCATTCTAGTCTATTTCTGTTAAGGCACTTTGGTCCTTTCTTTATGTCATTTACTTGGGTTCTTTACATATGTGCAGCCGCGGAGAACCCGGTGGTTCACTCAGCAGTCACTTTCCATGATGGATTCTCATAGAAATCTGATTACCTGCTGGGAGATACGCATTCGAACGGGTATTTAACCTTAGTTATTTGCATGGGGTACACATTCGAATGGTTATCTAACTTAAGGCAATTGCATGATACAAATGGTGTTGCCTTGGAGGCTAAGTTTGATCTGTTTAGTCTGTAGTTTTATGCACGAGTGTGTGGTCAGGTTGATTCACTTTAAGATTCCAGTTCAGGTGCGGGGCACATAATCTCCGCTTCACAGTTATGTTGATTTTAGTTACAACGTTCGGGCACTTTTATTTCAACTCTCCATTAATCCTTAACTGTTGTTCACATAATTACCTTTGCACGTAGGATCTAAGCTTCACGTCACTTTTCCAAAATGGGGCGCACAATAAACAATGTTGGAGCACCAGCCATTATCTTCATTTGCACGTGTTACATGGTTCATTCAGACAATTTATTTATCGATGTGGTACTTCAGAATCATTTGATTAATTTTGAGGCATATTGTATTGTAGGAATTATCCCCTGATGAAGGGCAAGTCCTGAAATGCATTGGGTCATGTCAAACAAGGATAATTAAAAGAATTCATGCTTCATTTAGCATGACTATTAACACCATGTTGTTGATGAAATATACCAATTAACCGAAAACTTAATTAAGAAATCGTTGGAACCTGTGTATATATTGGAAGAAACTCACAAATCAATTGATTTCAGGGTGTGCTAGGTGGGGACATCTGTTCCCTTTCAGGAAGACGCTTGACTAATCAGATTTATATGCCTTTTTTGATCAGAAGGCGATACCCACCAGCACCCTTCAAACTGCTTACTAAGGCAACAAATACTGAATTTGGAGTGCGATTGTTATTATCTTTTTGCTTTCTTAAGATGGCCATCTGCAGTAGGAAAACAATGGAGGGAACATAATAGGGCAATTTAGCTGCTAAATCATGTTTTATATTATCTATGTTTGATGAATTATTATGGTTTTAATATTCTAATTATTGTCTTGCACTGAGACCAATATATTGTGATAATGATTTAATGTATCTATTTTATTGTATTATTTTATCTCGTGCTTCTATGATCTTTTTAAAGATCGAATAAAGATTTATTGAATTGATACTAGCCCAAAGACTACATATAAACCAGGGATCCAGGACACAGCCCTTAGCTGGGTAAATTCCTACCTCAATGACAGATACCAAATTGTGACATTGCCTCCATTCACCTTTTGAGTGAGTGTCGCACAGGGCTCAACAATTGCCCACCTCCTGTCAATTTTTTCATATCTACTTTTCCTGAGCTCTTGAATGCAAAGTCACCTGATATAGCTATGCAGACAACACTCAGTAATCTTAAAGCTGCCAAGACCATTGGAGATTGACATTCTGATGCAGCAAATATATACTGGCAGAGGAACAATGGATGTCAAAGAATCATCTTAAACTTAAGTCCTTCAGAACAGAAACACTCACCTGTGGATATGGGAAAATCATGGCCGTGCATTATCCTCGAGTCTTCCACCATCAACATTGTGCAAGGTTTGATCCTGGATTGTTATTTCACTCTAAAAATTTGTCAACAAAGTGAAAAGAGACTCCTTCTACATGAGGACAATATCAAAAAGTGTCTTCCCTTACTTATAGCTCTCGCACAGCATACAAACATCAATATCCCAACAGATATCACACCTAGATTACAGTTAATTGGCAAGCCAAAGAATGTTGCAGTGAGACAAGTCCTAAACTGAGCAAATGAGGTTACATCACCCTTGCACCCACGGCTCTAACCTGGTTACCGGTCACAAGATGAATCTCTTTAAAAGCCAGGGCTTTAAGTGGGCAGGGTCTCACCGGTGCTGTGCACCGGCAGTTTTTTAAAGGAGGCCTCGAAACAGGTCTCTATCGGGCTCTGTTTTGTGCCCTGGCACAAGCGGTCAGTTTTTTTCCTGACTGCAGTGACAGCAGGCACATCGATGTGCGCATGCTTACACTGCTCACTTCTCACTAGTAGAGAAGTTACGGCAGGACGTCATGCCAGGTGAGCGTTGTAGGGGGAGGGAAATCCTTTAAAGAGTCATTTTCTCTCTGTATTTCCCTTCTCTTTTTGAAACTCAGGAGCAGCAACACTGTCGTGGTGTCACCAGCTTTTTCAATATTATATACAAGCCATAGTTGCTGCTTATTTATCTTATGCAACTAACAACCATTGACAAAGCCAATAGTCCTGACTTGTTGTAGGTATGATGTTACTTGTGTCATATATCTGGATGCAATGACAGAAACAGCAAAATACAAGTCGGGCGGCACACTATGCTAAGCACAGATTTTTAGCTGACGTGTTTTAAGCCACGCCCTTAATTACATTGGTCATGCCCCTTTGAGAGACCCCCCAGTTTTTTCATCCCACTTAAAGCCATGTTAAAAGCCATCAGCATTGCACACTGGGCAGTCCATGAGATGCATCCAACCCTCCTGCAATCTAAACTCAGATTGTACAGCCAAACGAGAATCCTACTCTGTGTACACTTATCTGTCTAGATATGCAATTTTTGAAATACACTTTCACTTCAGAAAACAGACTACTATCAGCAATCTAGAATTAGGATAAGCAAGAATAGCATGGCTTTTCCCAGAATCAGAAACTCCCGCACTAAAACATTGAGCTGCTTGTTTGCACATCATATAGTACACTTACTGATATTCCTTTCTCATGCTACACAATGCTTAAGCTGCCCTTGAAGTCTGTCCCACAAAGTTTGGAGCACATTCTCCAGGACTCACACACAACACAAACACACAACTCTGATAGATGACACTTCAACCAGCTATCTTCACACTTCGATGCACTACTGACTACTTCTTACTCAACCAACTGGAAAACACTTTGGGCTTTGGAAACAGATAAGAAAGGCCTATAGAAATGTTGAAATACAATACAACACAATAATGAGCACCACTTAAAACCCACACTTACCCACATTCTTGTCTCATTCACCTTCACTTCTCCACATGAGCACCACCTTTCATTTATCCATACCCTTGTCTCCCGTCACCACTCTCCAGTACCCAAAACATTGCTCACCTACGCTTTGACCCATGCAGGTGCCAATAGCATCAGAAATATTAAAAACATTCTGGGGTTTACTAATGTTCGGATTACTTTCTGATAATCTTCATTACTCCCAGTCCTACTCATCCTTGTCACAGACATTAGGTCATGAGGGATCTCCCTCTTAGGACAGAAAGAAACACAGGAGAATTCAAAAGTTAGCCCCACCCACCGAACTGGATTCCATATAATTGGTAGCTTAACAAGAATCCTCCTGTTATATCCAAGCAACTGTCAAAGGCTAGGAGGGAGGGTGACTGATGAGTAGGAGTAATGAAATTTACCAGTAAGTAATCGGAGCATTACCTCTTCATCCCTTATCCTTGTCCCAGTCAAAATATCATCAGGAATACCAAACCACATGCCTTTTACAATGAAAAAGACACCAAAGCCCTTTAATACATACTTGCAATGAAATACAACAAACATAACAGCCCTGATTAACCCAAGTCTGATTTCAGGACCCCCTCACCAAAGTTTGTGTTCCCATCAATAGAATTCTTCAGTCTGTAATGCTTGATGGAAATAGGGTCACAAGACCAAGTAGCCACCCAGCAGATTTCAGCAATAGATACTTCTTGAAACTCTGCCAAAGAGGTGGCCATCCCCTTTGTAGATCTCCCCTGAACCATGCCACTATCAGAGGATTCCTGATCAGTCTGAAGAATTGTGGATTTGATCCACCTGTTGAGAGTAGACCTGGTTGCTTTTTTACCTCTCTCCGCTTGTCCATATGTCATAAACAGATTAACTACTTTGCGGTATGTCTGTGACCATTGAGATAAATTAAAAGAGCCCTTTAAACATCGAAAGAGTGTTGAGCGTACTCTTCCTCTGAGGAAGGGGAAGGAAAAACAGAATGAATTATCACCTCTTGAGAACAATAAAAGGAGAAATTTACTTTGGGAACAAAGGAGGCATCTGTCCTCAGTATCACTCTGTCATCAAATAGCATAAGGAAGGTGGACAACAAAGAAGAGCAGAAAGTTCCCCAATACATCGAGCTGAAATAATAGCAACTAAAAATAGGTCCTTGAAAGAGAGAAAGTTCTAGGCCACCTCCCCCAGAGGTTTAAAAGGAGGAGATTACCAGGCCTTAACACCTTAGGGAGATCCCAATCAGGAGAAGTAGAGCTTGAAATATGTCTAGAGATAGAAAAGCTGTCAAAGACCCTATCGTCCATCGGCTCAAAGTCTTTTGAGATTCTGGAAACTCCATGAAGGCTTTAATAGCAAACCAATGAGTCTAAGGAGTGGGAATCGAAAGATTAAGATGAAAGTCATCCAACAGAATTTGCAATAAAGCTGAAAAAGGAGCAGAGAAAGCAGAAAGATCATGCATCAAACATCACTTGTGAAAAGCATCCCAGTTTCTAGAATAAGCCTTCAAGGTTGAAGGTCTTCTAGAATTCTGACTAGTGTCCACCATAGAAGAAGGGAAACCCTTATTTAATAAGGTTGACTGCTTAACCTCCAAACCAAGAGACACATGTTTAGAGGAGGAGGGTGAAGACTCCTGAGAGGAGAAGAAACTGATGGAAGGACCCATGGACGACAGATAATGATCAGGAACCAAAAGCGACTCAGCTAGAAGAGAGCCACCATAATCACCTGCTCTCTCTCCGAATTAATTTGTCAATGTCCTTGGAATCGGGAGTAAATCCCAAAGAAGCGGTGGAGGCCACTGTATCAGCAAAGTGTCTGTCTCCTGAGCTCCCGTCTCCTGAAACATGGAGCAGAATATGCAAAACTTTGCATTGCTTCATCAAGCAAAAAGATCCATATTTGGGATCCCAAACACTTGGCAGATCTGATCGAAGACTCTCCTTGATAAAGGATAGGCATATCGATGTGGAAATGTCCTGCTGAGGAGATCTGCCTGTGAGTTGTCCACTGGATTGATGAAAGAATCTGAAAGCTGTTCTCTGCCCAGATACCAATAGCTGTTGCCACCTGATTCAACGTCTCCAACCTGGTTCTCCCCTGATGGTTGATATAAGCCATGGACACTATGTTGTCCGTCTGAATTAAGACATTATTTTGCAAGATGAATCTATTGAACTTCAAAAGACCTCTGTACACAACTGTCAGCTCCCTCCAATTCGACGACCTCCTGTGCTCCAACCTCTACTACTTCTGTTGATAAGAATGCTGCAATCAGGTCGCTCCCCACCCTATCCTTCTGGCATCTGTTCTGATGAAAACTGGCCAACCCGGGTGCATGCACATCCCCTTTTGCAGGTTTTCCAACACCACCTGAGTTCCTGCTTGGTCTGATTGAACTGACGAAGTGGATGGTCCAATGGATGAATATTTGGAGCATAGTAACAGCAGAGATGGAACAGAAAAGGGCAGAGAGGAATTCGAGCTTAAGGAACCATGAAAACACATGCCACCATGGTACCCTGAACTTCCAGGCCTCACTGACACTACTGAGCTGGAAAGCAGACTCTTGACCAAAGTTTGAAGAGAAATTATTCTCTCATGAGAAAAGTTATCCTAGGTTTGTTCTGAAAATAGGTCTGGTGAATCTGATGTGTCTTAAAGGGGACAACTGACATTTCAGAAATTTGAGCAGCATCCCAGCTTGCTGATATCTCACCTTGTGACCTCCAGAATCCTGCAAGTCTTTTCAAAGGAAGGAGCATGAAGAAGCCAGTCGTTGAGATACTGGTAAACAGGAATCTCTTGAAGATGAAAAGATCCACCACCGGAGCCATCATCCTTGTGAAAACCCTTGGGGCTGACTTTATTCAAAACTGAAGTACCATAAAATGCCAGTGCTGATCTCCTACCACAAATTGGAGAAATTGTCAGTCTGCTCTCTATTTGGAAATGTGGAGATAAGCATCCATTAAATTGAGCACAGTCATGAAACTGTTTAATGGGATCAGATGAGCAATTCTTTGTAATGTCTCCAGCTTGAACCTCACAGATAGCTCAAATCTATGACCAGACAATAACCACCGGAAGCGTTCTTGACTAGGAACATTATAGTGTAGACTCCTGAAGCTTTCTCCTTGGCTGGGACATGGAGAAATTGCTCTTTTCTTCGCCAGAGAGGCAATTCCTGCCATCAATGCCTGCATCTTGGTTGGATTCTGGAGAACAGGTGTACAGATAGTTCCTGGTGGAATTGGAGGAGAGAGAACCTCCATCCGATATCCCAACTTCACAATATTGAGCATCCACTTGTCCTTTGTGATGTTCTGCCATTCTGAGAAAAACTCACTTATCTGACCACCGACCTGTAATGGCAAAGAAGTCTCAGCATAGTTGGGAATTCTGCTGTTTGGAACCACATTCCTGCTTCTGTTTCTGGAAGGAACGAAAGGAAGAAGACTTCCCCTGATTTGGAAGATTGATCAAAGGACAGCTTCCATGAAAGCTGATGAAAGGATTTCCATTTCAAAGACTAGGCTGGGTTTGAAGATTCTCGCCTGAATGAAGAGTGCTTCCTCTCCTTAAAAAGTCGATGCAATCTCTCCTCCAGTTCAGCAACAAATAGTCTAGGACCGTTGAAAGGTACCCTGAGAGCCGTAAAACATTGCGTTGTATCACAGGTTGCGTCTGGCAGCATTCAAAGCACCACCTGCCAAAGCTGCTGATCTGACCACATCGAAAGATATATCAGACAAGAACAACGTGGTGTTCAACAGATGCTTGTAAAGGGAGATAGTCTCTCTCCTCCTGTACCATTTGGAAAAGGTCGGTAATAAGAGATTGCGTTGTGTAGGCACTGTAGACTCTTGCTCCGAGTACCACATGCAATCCCAAAAGAACCTTTGTCAGGGAAGCATCCACTTTTTTACCTGCTGGATCCTTCAAGATATTCTCCTCAACCATAGACTACCGTCCCACCAGACTGGCAACCCCAGAGTCTGCATGAACCACATCTGGTAGCGTAGTAGCCATCTCCTCCAGAGGAAATAAATACGACATAAACCATGGCAGAGAAATATTTTCAGGATCCTTCCATTTATTTTTCACCACATCCAAAACAAACTGGTGAATGGGAAGGGCTGCAAACGATGATTTTCGAAATTGTGGAAGTAAAGGATCTTTAGAAGAAGGTTGCTTAAGTGGAGGAATCCGCATGCTAACTCTGACATGGGAGAGAATCTCTTGTAAACTTTCTTTAGAGACATATTTCCTTTTTAAATCTGGAGGAGGAGAAGAGTTTTACTTTCAAAGGATACATCAGAAGCTAAAAGAGGTTCCCCAACTGATCTAGTAGAGGAGTCTTTGAGGGCCACATCGTTGGATTCTTTGTGAAATGCCTTTAGAGTCTCTAAGACAATCCTCTGGATCCTCGCTTCCTCATCATCCCCTTCATGCCTCCTCTGCCACTTAGGGGAGGAGGGAGACAAACCATCCTCAGAAGAAGAACCAGACCTGGATGGAGAAACATGACTATGTTTTGCTAAATGTTTATCTACAACAGAATGCAGGGTAAAAAAACAAGCAGGTTAGAAACAGCAACAAAAAGGCAAATCTACAGCATGAAGTATATGTGGCTTACCTTGTTGATGTCTTTTTAATACAATAGGGCTGCCCATCCTGTGGGAGAAACAGTATGTGGCCATTCAACACATGCGTCTTCGTGAGGCCGACAGCTCCAATGCACATGCCTGAATGTTGCGCACTATTCCCTCAGTCCCCACAGCCAAGGGAGAGAACCAAAGATGCTGCGACCTTCCAGACACCAGTCGCTAGCAGCAGATGGCCAAATCTTCTGTGCTACTCCCCACGACCCCACGCCGGGGGAAAATCAAGCCTGTGGCTGAAACCCGCTGCCGAAATAAGTAAACATGCTCCTCTTCCTGCAGATACCACCAGTGGCGACTGCTAATGAATAGTACTATGGAGGAGAGGGGGGCGAGGCGGGATTAGAAAAAATAAAGAATTTACTTACCTGCCGCGGAGTCTCCTCCATCCTTCGACGAATCAGGAAGCACACATGCTCCCAGACTCCCCTAGCCAATCACGACGCTGCGGTCACCAGCATGACAGCAGCATTGTGATTGGTCTGAGTGCCCTGGTTCAGCACTCAGACAGTAGTGGGAGCCTGTGCATGGTCTCCACCCAGGCTGTGCAATACACCCGGGTGGAGAAATATTAAATGCGCATCACTGTTTGGCCGGCCCAAGACTGCAGGCCAAACCATCATGCGCACTTAGAAAGTACCCACCACTCCTCCCCCTGCTGGCTGTGATGACAGCCCAGTCCAGCCCTGCCCCACACCTAAAATGCAACTGAACTGAGCCAGTGCAGAAAAATAAAATGATAATAACATCGTGTTATTATAATTTTATTTATCGTTTTTGAACTGCTCAGTGAGCAGTGGGGCGATGCTCCTCCATCTTAGCAGAGAAGTCGCCGCTGGATATCACCACCAGAGGAGAGAGCAAATCAGCCTGGCTCCGAGTCATGCCTCAGCTCCTCAGGCTCAAGGTACCCCGGGAGAGTCAGGACCTGTAAGGAGTCTACAACCGCTGCCCCATACGGTATACCTCCTACAGCACTCAGGCTCGTGGAGATGCCGGCAATGGAGGGGAGAAAAGGCCTTCAGCCCCACAGACAGACCGATATATCCCTCGCCTCATCATGTGTCCAATTTCCTGGACAGAAAGAAAATAACAGGAGGATTCTGGTTAAGCTACCAATTATATGGCACCCTGGTGAGTGGGTGGTGCTTACTTTTGAATTCTCCTGTATTTCCTTCTGTCTTGGGAGGGAGATCGCTCGTGACATAATGACTGGGACAAGAAAGAGGGACGTAGAGATAATGGAAAATCAGGGTGAGTGTCCGGCCAACTCCCCTGAGGCACTATCACTCTACTCAAAATGTGCATGGTTCTGGTATTTGTCTCCTGGGTCCTTTGATAAGAGACACAACTGCCTTAAATACCCTTAATATCAAAATTTCTGGTGAGCTACCATGGAAGGGCAGCTTTAGAATTGACCTCTAAAAGTGATGGCTCAAAAAACATGCAATGGAAAGTTGTGACTCAATTACTTGCATACTCCTGTTGATCTTTCTACCTTTCTTAATCCCCTGACTGAGAGCTGGTGGCTGTCAAAAATCGGGTTATGAGCCATCGGGCTTCCTGGCTTCAAAAGTTGTAGATAAAAGACGTCTATAAACTGAGGGCCTGGTATGTGCTGCAGTCTACATTCCAACCTTTCTCTTTAATTTGAAAATTGGCAAATCCAGGCAGTGCATCCGCAGTGGGAGTAGCCAAACCAAGATTGTACCACAGGCCGACATGCACGAGCTAAATCAGTAGAAGTAGGGATTAACAAACTGGAAAGCCATAGCATGGTCTGCCAGGAATCACACATGTAGTCATTGGCAGCGTGGGCATCACTCCCAGGCCCCAAGCTCTACCCTACGGTCCACCTCCTTCACTATCGACGTCCTGCAGCCAATAATACAAGCAAAGCGCATTCCTGCAGGAGGTAGTTGTGCCCATGTATTTGGGTAACATCTGAATTAAAGGCGAGCTCTCAGTCCAGTGTCCAGAACTAGGAGCGGGCATACGAAGCAAGCAGCCAGACATACGTCTCGAGGCATTTCGGTTCAAAGCGCCTCCACCTCCCTCGCTGAACCTTCGGCGCGCTCCGCGAATGCTGCTTTCCAGCGATAAGCGGGTGGCATTTTCCCGCTGTCCCCAATCACGAATTATCAAAAGAAAAATGCGAGCATCTATCAGACGCACAGTGATTTATGTTCAAAGTTAGGATTATCTGCTCTGCTTCGGATCCCTTCAATCAAAACAGCGGATAAAAAGGAATCACATCAGCCAGATAAAATTGGAATATAGGTTCGTGCTGCGCAGCTACGGGCTTGGCTGTTCTCCGAACTGTTTGAAAAGATCCGCTTCATTTTGTCAAGGTTTGTTCTTCATTCACAAGATGGAGATGTAGGGGTCCAGCCTCGAAGACCATCCTGCAGGTCATTCCCTACGGGGCTTTGTAGGAAGGCGTGGCACGCGTCTGTCCCTGCTGAAGCTAACAACACTACTTAGGTGAGCAATATTCCCATCCTCACATGCAGAACCGTATACACAACTTGTTGCAAATGATTTTCAGCTGGAGAGTTTTTCAGGCCAAGCAATTTAAATACATTTTTGTCTAAAAGATTTTAACCCCCCAAAAAACTGCGTATTAAAGTGTATGCACCACCTAACACTTTGAATAAAACTGTATAACAATCTGAACGTTGCCCATTTGTTTGGGTTACTTTCCTGTAAAGTACGTCATTAAAGAAAAAGCAAGCACAAAACTGCGTTTTAATTGCAATGCTGGCTACAACGAATAATGGCACAAGGAAGTCTCCTGTGACGAGCAGCATGAGAAACACTTGCCTCGGTAGGTAACGAATAACCAATGAACTTTTGACACTTCGGAGGAACGAACGGCCTACCGGTGGGGTCAGTCATTACCCAAAGTTAGTCGACGAAAAACGAGTTTGCAACGGGCCATTGGGCACTACTGACTGTGTAAGCCGATGTAAAGCGCAGCGCATTTTAGGTTAATGTATTTACTGTTTATGTTGTGTTAAGGTATTACCACCAAGTAGTGTCGTCCTGATGTACAGAGAGAAAGGGTGCAAGCACAAAAGTATCAGACCATAGTTTTCGAAAAATATATGACGTTCACGAGCGCCGGCCTTAGCCTCTCTGGAAAGTGACAGATTAGTTGCATTTGAAACTAACATGCTCCGTACCAAAGCGAACAACCTGGCGCTTTCTTTCAACATGCCCCAAAACGCCCCATTCTCACAGATTTCCGGGCGTTCTACTGGGAATGTCATATAACCTTTCCTGTGGGCTCCTATTCCACCTGTGCATAAATCTACAAAGCGTAGATTTCAACACAGGGGGAATTGAGTCTGCTCCACAAATAGAATTTTTTGTGCATTTTTTCTGAGGAGTATACTATTTTTCGCTGCCGAGAATGCCATTCCTCTGAACCCCTTCCAAATCTGCGGGTGATGGGATCCCCTTCCCATCCTGGAAGGGGGGTTTCTCCAGCCATTGTCTGAAGTAACTTTTCAACCATTTCAAGGGTGGGAAGGAGTTTGATCAGAGTTTGTGGATGCTTACAAATGTGCATGGTTGTGGGAGTTCACAAACTTACAAGGCAGGTCATGCCTTGTAATTCCCATTTCCCACCCCTTCCGTGGGATTTGCTTGCGTTTATTTTTCCACATCTGTTGCAGAAAAATCCACAGCATAAAACAATTTCCGCGTGCCGGGAATTGTTTTGTAAATGTCTGGCAGGCGAAATGAGGTATTTTGTACCGTAAACTTTTCTTTACAATTGAAAATACTCTTGTGATTCAGAGCCACTGCTTACCCAAATGTACACACTCTTAATAATGTCCTACCTCAAATCCCTCACAAGGTCTTTTCAGGGACAGCCAGTTCCTCACATTGACTGTGTTTCACAAGCCCCTCACATAGTCTTTCAGGGGTGGAAGTAGGTCGGAGCAGTCCCGTATTGTGCACGAAGCCCCCTAGCCCGGATGGCCCCTGCTCGGCTCAATGCATTTGTATACCTATGAAACAGCCGGCTTAAGTGACATTTTAGGGGCCAATGCCGGCCATTTAGTTCGAAATGTAGACATGACTTTGGGTTTATCTATTTGCCACAAGCGCCCCACACTGACTATCCAAGCTTTGATTTAACCCCAGCACTGCCATAGGTTCATTGATGTCTGAGTGGGCACACCTGCACATCAGACGATTTTCTGCGACTGGATGTCCATTCTAACAATGAATGGTGAGATTTCCAGACCAAAAAATCGTTCTGCACAAGGCTATAGCCATGTGCTTAGAGAGCATTGTTGGCTGTACTGTGGCCTTGTACCATTACGTCTCAGTCCAGCTGTTTATAAAATGGTTTTAACCCAGTTTTTTGCTTTCTGACCACTGTGATTTGGTGACCTTCTCTCATGGAGTCTCCCACGCTGTAGACTCAATTTTAATTGAATTATGAACGGCAACCTGTAGTTCCTGACATTTAATATACGCCCACTTCCTGTGGATAGCTGAAGTAAGGGTCTCTAGCTACGTTGCAGGGCACATGTATGAAAAGTGCATGTGAACTTGTTATGTCTGTTCCAGGATCTCACGGGACAGAGTGGGATGCTAGTTGGACTCTGCGTCCTATGAGAAGGTCTGGTTTTTACATTCCGCGTGCGATAAGGCATCTTTCCCTATGCTGCTCGATTAATTTTGTGGAAGTGGTATGGGGAGTTTCACCCTTTTGGACATTGTCCAAAGAAGGCAGTGGACAAGGAATAGAGGCTTAAGAATTGGCAAGTATGAAGTTCTTTTCGTATCTCAAAGACACCATATCACAGAAAATGTAGGCATGACTAGCCTTAAAAATAAGCCTATCCAAGGTGTTAGCTTTCCCCGAAGTCCTAATCCAAGACAGAGCTAATCTTTTTCTTGTGGTGTAATGTTCTGTGGAGATCATTTTTTTGTCACTGATTTTTGCTCTACTTTTTTAGATGGAAGCCTACCAGACAGCACAGTTATCTGGTTTGCTAAATAAATCTTGGGGACATTCAGAAAGCTTCCCCGGGAATACATTCCGCCCATTGCTAACAATTGGCTTTGTGGTTTGTAACTCACATTTTCTGGCTTCCTATTTGCTGGCTTTATTTGGTTTAGGATGTCCAGCTTCAGTTCATCCCTCCCAAGGAGCAAAGCCTTGTCATGCTACCTCTCCTTGTATTGCTCCATGAGTGTTCCTTTCTGTAAACAGGCCTGTAAATCTTGTTCTCATCTTGTCACATTTGCCTTGCATTCAAAAACAAATATCAAATGTAAGGCTCTGTCTTCTGAGGGAGCTTGGTGTTTACTTTTCTTTCTCTGACTTCAAAGTGAGATGATTTATGTGACAATCTTGCTGGATACTGGCGGTAGGAAAGGGCTTTTTCTACAACATTTGAATGAACTGTGAAAGTGCAAGAACGAAAGATGAGAGGCAACACAAGCAAATATCAGGTAAGTACAATGTACAAAACGAACTAACAATGATCAGACGAATGCGTTGTGGTCTTTTTCGTTCTTTTATTTCACACGTGGTCCACATAAACAGCCAACGCGTTTCGCCCAGACGTGGGCTTCTTCAGGGCAATGAGTAGATTGTGGTGGAGGACTGTCTCAATAATGTGTAGCGATTGGTCCCAAGAAATGTAACGCGTCCGTTACGGAGTATAAAAGTAATAATGTAAAGGTCTCTGGACCTGAGAGCCTTTCGTATAGCCGTTAGAGAGTTTCTAGGTCAGCTCTTGGGTAGAGCGCCCAGAATGTAAGGTATTTCGAGTGACTGTTGAGTCGCTGCAGTGTCGCGTCGTGATGTGCCGTGTCCGGTCAGACATCCGAAATGCGTAGGGGTAGTAGAGTGTCTGACTACTCCATTTAAACCCTCCTTAATGTAGAAGCAGAGCCCAAACTGTGAAAGTATTTCAGAGTATATAGAGGAGCACAAATAAAACACATTTTTGAAAATTCTGAAGTGTGTTGGAAACAAAAACTTTATTATGATCAAAACAAATTATTAGAGTACAGCAGGTGATGCCATTTCTGTACATTATCGTCTGTGACATAGTATTGTTTTATTAGTAAAACTGTATGTTTGTAGAAATGTAATGGTCATTTTAATTGGAAATGTGTTGTCTGTAATGGCAGTGTGCTACCACACCATGCATACTCCACTCTACGCCACTGGACTCTACTCTGCACCACCCCACTCCACTGCACTCTACTCCACTCCGCAACACTCCACTCTATGCCACTCCACGCCACTCTGCAACACTGCACTCTAGGTCACTGCACTCTATGCCAATTAACTCTTTGCTGTACCACTCCACTCTGTTCCCTACACACTATGCCAATCCACTGTACGCCACTCTTAATTACTCTGCACCACTGCACTCTATGCCACTGCACTCTACACCACTTCACTCTACGCCATTACACTCTACGGCACTCTACTCTATGCCACTACACTATACCATGCACCACTCCCCTCTATGCCATTTCACTCTCCTCTGAAACAATCTACTTTATGTCACTGCACTCTACGCCACTCTACTCCACTCTGCACCACTCCAATCTATGCCACTGCACACTACTGCCACTCTATGACAATGCACTTTACATCATTGCACTTTGTGCCACTGCACTCTACTCTGCACCACTGCATGCTGCGCAAATGCACTCTGGCCCACTCTGCAACACTGCACTCTCCACCACTGAACTCTATGCCACTCTACTCTGCACTGCTGCACTCTATGCCAAAGCATTCTACACCACTCTACTTTGCTTCTCTGCACTCTAAGCCACTGAACTCTGCGGGCACTCCACTCTACACCACTGCATTCTATGCCACTCCAATCTACGCCACTATACTCTACTCTGCACCACTCTACACCACTTCACTCTATGCCACTCTACTCTGCACAACTGGACTGTACGTCACTGCACTCTACTATGCACCACTCTAATCTAAGGAACTGCATTCTATGATGTTTGATGCTATGCCGCTGAATTTTATGCTGCTACACTCTATGCCACGGCACTCTATGCCACTATACTCTGAAACACTCTAAGGCAATGCACTCTACACTAGTCCGCTCTACTCTACTCTGCGCTACTCCACTCCACTGTATGCCACTCTATTCCACTACACTGTACTCTATGCCACTGCACTCTATGCCACTGCACTCTATGCCACTGCACTCCATGCCACTGCACTCCATGCCACTGCACTCCATGCCACTGCACTCCATGCCACTGCACTCCATGCCACTGCACTCCATGCCACTGCACTCCATGCCACTGCACTACAAGCCACTGCACTACAAGCCACTACACTCTACTCTACTCTACTCTACTCTGCACCACTGTACTCAACGCCACTGAACTCTACACCACTTAATGCCACTACATTCTACACCACTCTACACCACTGCACTCTGCTGCACACTACTCTGCAACACTGTACTCTACGCCACTCTACTCTGCACTGCTGCATTCTATGCCAATGCACTCTACGCCACTTTACTCTATGCCACTCTACTGTGCATCATACATCCTATGCCACTGCACTCTGAAGCACTTCACTATATGCCACTGCCCTTTATGCCACTGCACTCTACTCTGCGCCACTGTACGCCACTCTACTGTGCACCGCTCTACACCACTGCTGTCTATGCCACTCTACTCTACTCTCCTCCACTCCACTCTACGCCACTGTACTCCACTTTGCACCACTCCACTCTGCGCCACTGCACTCCATGCCACTGTACTCTACTATGCAACACTCTAATCTATACCACTGCCTTCTATGACGTTGCATTGTACGCCACTGAATTCTATGCCCTTGCACCCTATGCCACTGCATTCTACACTAGTAAACTCTGCAACACTCCACGCCAATGCACTCTACACCAGTATACTCTACTCTATGCCACTCCACTGTATGCCACTCTAAGTGACTCCACTCTATGTCACTCCAATACATGACACTCCGAGCCACTCCACTCTATGACACTCCACTCTCCTCTATGACACTACCTTTTTGCCGGGCTGAACAGCAGCAACACTGGTGTACAACATAGCTACAACACATTTGCAAAACCAATAGCTCTTGCATCTATTGGTTTTGCCAATGCTTGCCTGCAATATGATTTTTTTCTGGGTCTCCTTGTTTCTGGAAGACTTGCTTTGCTCTTTCTCAGCCTTCATTCAGGGTGTTTGTGATGTCTTGCTTATCAACTTCTGTGACATCCATCATTTCCATCGAGAATTACATCTACTGCTGAGAATAATCCATTTGTGGATTATTCTCCTGTTAAAGAGACATCATCTTATTAGAAACCTAACCCTTTCAGGTACATATTACATTTGACCTCGATAGCACCCTTTCCTTGGCAGCATTGCACATGTTGCATTTGTGGTTTAGGGTAAACAAGGAGTGCATCTGTGGTGCTTTATTGTGTGTGAGCAGGATTCCATTTTGGATTGTGCGTGTGTGTGTGTGCGTGCGTCCAGTGTACAAGATGGAGGACAGAAAGACTACCAGAGAGAGAAGTAGACTGAAGGAATATTCCTAAACTCCTTTGAAGTGGACCAGGCTTCTGTGAAAGGTATAAAGGAGATAGAAATGTCTTTGCAGTGCATGAGTAGACCCTGCCCTCTTCCTGCTTCATTCCTCCCCCAGAAGTATTACTTCAGACAGCATTGTGTAGATGCTGAGGTGGACGCCTCTCTCTCTTTTGTCCCTTGTTTTGTGCCTCCCGCATCCTTTGTGATGACACTGGATGACAACAACAGTGGCTTGTCCTCTCTGAGAGGGGTACACCACAAAATACAGAAACTGCCTGAAAGCAGTCTCGGGCTGGGCCAGTGGAAAGCACAATCTTTTCTTACAAACATAAGATACATACCAGAGAGAAAACACTGGTGGCAGTTCCAGTATTCTTGTGGACTAATGCAGAGATACACCCTGCAGGGTGGATGGTACTTAATTAAGCTCCAGAGCAAGGATGTCGGATTGCTCTTGCCCTTCCAGGTGGGGACAACTTGTGCAAGACTCGTGCTAGGTAAGGTGGAGGTTGCCTGGAGAAAAGGACGCACTGCCTGCTGGCGAAAGGGGGACTGCTGGGCTACATCTCCAGAGGAGGTGCCTCCTTTGTGGAGTCATTAGCCCAGATGACTAAGGAGTTGTGCAAAGGAGTTGGATCCTAACCCTGATGGAGAAGCTGCATCTGCCTCGAGGGAAGAGATCAACTCTCTGCCAAAAAGCCTTGCAGGAGAACTCTGTCGAAAAGAGGAGCCCACGTATGCAGGAAGGACAAAGAGAGAAAATCAGTCAAACTGAGGGTCAGACGTCCTCTAGGAAGGTGTTTCTACTGGTTGGGGCTCTGCAGCAGGTGCGATGGAGGGTAGGGGTACCTGCTGCATCATTAAATCCCCAGTGGGCTTTAGTTATCAAGGTGCTCCTGAGGTAGTGGGTGCCCTGTAGGACCTGAGTGCCATCATGCTATTTTTTCAACGCCCCTTTTCAGGTGACAGCCAATGAGGCCCTTTCCTGACCGTGGAGCCCACAAGCATGTGCTGAGTGGCCCTGTGAGGAGTGGCCCTCCAATGCATTAGGCGCAGTGGTCATGTTCTTCCCCCACACTCCTGCACTGAAGAGGAGCAGCGCAAGAGGAAATGGAAGCACCCATCTTCCTGAAGGTATCCAGCACCCAGCAAAGAAGGCTCATGACCGGGCCTTCAAGGAGCCTGCCACATGGGCTGCGTAAGTGTGGCAAAGTACCCGTCCCATGAGGTACTGTGGCCATTTTGATTTTTTTTGATTTGTACATTGCAGGTTGCGGTGTCCTTAGATGGGTAGAGGCACCACAAAGTGATTCTTAATTCCTTACAGGCTGCCAGGAATAGAGGTAGCATTAAGGATAAGGGGCGACCCGGTGTCCCTCAGAACCTGGGTATTGGTAATATAGAGAACAATTGGTTCTGTTGGGTGATACAATTGCTGTGATTACTGTATTCAATACAACGGTAAAGGTATCTCACAATTCCTTATTCACAATAAATGAAAAAACAATATAGGTAAGAACACACCAAGAAAAAGAATTCACAAGTAGAGGCGATTTACTCTTATATTTTCAAAAAGTATTGAATATTAAATGGCTGTCACAAACACAAGTAAATTGTGACAATACAAAGGTGACGATTGTGAGAAGGTGACAGGTGGTGACTGGTGAAGTGAACGGTACACTATATACAAAACATACATCTGTGACATAAATTAAAAGAACATTTTGAATTTTTGTCCTGTCCCCTTATTTAACACATGTAATGCAAGACCGAATAGTGTTTAATTGTTGGTCAAGAGAACTGTATAGACATGTGTGATGAAAAAGTGTCAGCGTTTCGACCCTGGAAACGGCGTGGAATGGTAAGCGTCACTGCGGGTCTTCCTGAGGACTATGGAGGGAGGGGTGGACAGCCAATAAAATTAATTATAGAGAGGTGGTAGTCAGGTGTGTTCTAGCAATTCGAGATTGTTGCAAAAAAGGCAGTAGCTGTACTGTAGCTTACCACAAAAGCAGAAACTTCAATCAATGAAATTCCACGGAAACTGCGATCTATTGGAAGATCTACAATTAAGGAAAACACGTCTTTAGTGAACATATAATGTAGGTATAGGGTAACCAAAGTGCTCGAGTGGAGCATTTGGTGTGAGGCCTTACCAAGAGGTCAGGGTGTAGCGGGGATCCAATATTGATCTCCAAAGTATGAATTCAAATAATTTGTCTCAGTACATCAACTGGGAGAATTCTAAAATTACAGGGAATGTGCATCAGTATCCCATGTACAAACTAGAAATGTCAAGTATGGCTAATCTAAGTTAAAAAGAAACGTACCATCCTATGTGGAAAAACACTTGAGTACGCTGAAGATCTCCACCAGCAGGTTGGAGTCTAAAAACAAATTGGGAGGGTATTGAGGTCATACGATCATGTGTATAACGTTCTGTGAAACATTTTTTTAAAAAGGGAGGAGGGGGAGAAACCTTAATCGTGGGCAATGCCACAGAAACACATAACATCCACCAGCCGGTTGGAGGCTCGTGTGCCTTCACTCTATAATTGCAGCCAACAATCAAGGTCAGGTACTGTGGGGTAAAGAAACCTATTAGGAAGGGCTATTATCAATAGGTAATCTCTAAGGACCAACATGTGTGTTAGTCTTTGCTGTTCTCACCTTCAAAGCAACACGCATCCGTCTGCCTTCGTCCGAAGTTTAAATCGAGTGCGGCCGCGGTGAAAGCTGACAGCTTTTGATTGCTGGCTGACGTCATAGTCAGCTGGAGTTCTATACGTGCACGCTGAGGTGCAGCAGCTCAATAGAGCTGTCAAGGAGAAGCGATCCTTATCAGTTGGTTAGGCCTGACGGGGTCTTTTAACAACAAAACGGGATAGTTTTAAAGGCAAAGGTCTTAGAACTAATACTTCCTAGCAGGTTCACATATTAATTGTAAGATCGTGATATTCATTTAGAGAGAACGTGAGCATTAGTGACATATACTGTATAAATAAAGAAACGCCACCTGTTTAAAAGTAATAATTCAGTGAACTCATAGGAAAAGCACAAATAAAGCATATCGGTGGCTTTGAATGCAATAGAGGCAGGCCACTATAAGCCTAAAGTGCATAGTACATCATAAGACTCCTAGGTAAACGAATTAAGAACCGGAAGAGAAGGTAAGCTCACAAGGTCTAGCATGTGTGATGGCCCATAGAGTTAGCAATCTGGTGTGAAAGGAGAAATATGCTTATAAAGTGAAATGCCCATTGCTTTCATGGAAAGTGTGTCAAAGTCAACAGTTCTTGCCTTTGTTCATGTATGACAAATACTCATTTGAGAAAAAAATCAATGATTTATCATGTCATATGTCTTGCCAAAGGCTGTACACCATTACTGATTGTAAGCTAGCCTGTGAAAGTCTGTAGATATAACCTTTCATTTGTTACCTGCAAGGCCCTCTTTAGGATGGATTGTGTTTTGTGTTTATAGTTGTGATTCTACGGAATTATTTAGCTTTGTGGACATTAAAACACTGAATAGAGAATGACATATAGAGTATTATTAAGTTTGTTACTAGGTTATCAGTTTCAAGCCAATCTCACCTCTCAAGTTAAGTGCTGAAGGAGTGAGCTTGGTTTCCATTTTGGGGTGACTATAGTATTGTGACCCCAAAACGCCAGTGCTAAAGGACCTCATTTGAGGCCAAGCCAACACTGGGGGCCTGGGCCGCTGAACAAGTCCTCACAGCTACCCTGAGAGGTAGTGACTGAGCAGTCACTGCTCTGCAGCCCCCCGTGGTGATTCCCTGCTGCTCCATATTCTCCCCGTTTGAGAGTTGGGCTACTGGCGGCATGGAGTTCCACAGCCCTTGTGTTTATAGGAGGCCCTGAGTGGCAGCAGGAAAGTTTTCACACTGACACCAAAGGCTCTTTTTTCCGGTTTATGTGGCGAAGTGTAACAGAAAATTATGCAAAATCACAAGAAGCAAATCTTCTTAACTTCGCGCGCTGTCATCCTTAGGGAGCATAGCAATCTTTTATTGTTGTGTCAAATCAAAGTGTTTTTGGATTTTTCATATCCAACGGATGCAAAAATCAAATAGAAAATTAAATTGTCTCTCTTTTTTGCAAGTTTCCTGTACCATTCACTTCAAACCTGCTAATTTGAATATTGACGACGGCACATCTTGAAGGTGAATACGATGACGTTTCAATAATATTTCAGTGAAATTAGAGGCATTGCCAAATTTCCCTACCAATGAATGTGTAACTCAAATGCAACAAACCCTGTAATATTCACATTTCGGAATGTTTTCTAAAACATCATCCTTTATGTAATGTATTCATATATTTACAAGGGTAGTGGTGGGGCATTTCTAACAGAAATGTCATACCTGAGGGTAAATAAGATTTAGAAAGGACCTAGATCAACGGGCAGAGCATATGCATATACCATAAACCACAGAGAAGGACTTGAGGCATTGTACAAGGATGCTGTTTGCGGTGCAAACAAGGGCAATACAATTTATAAAGATGTATTTTTTGCATTAAGATGTGCTGTGCATTCATCATGTTTCAACTACTTCTGCATGAGTACGTTTTTGAAGTGTCACTCCTCACATAAATGATTTAGCATATCGTGTACATGTAACTGAGGTTGCACAATATAATATTTCTCATTTGGTTGTACAGTTGTTTCTGTTTTGTGTACACAGCCTGTCATCCAAAAAGTCTGAACCAGTGCTTAATTTGTAAAACAATAAGTGCCAGAGCCCTGGTCAAGAGGCTACCACAACTCGCACTACCCATTGCCCCTGCCAGCGCTGCCAATGACAGTACTAACACAATTACTGCCATCACACTGGTACAAGCGTGACATTTCAGACTATTCCAGGACCCCAAAGCTATAAGAATGGCTTGAGCAGCAGGTCTTAGTCATTTTTTATGTATTTTGAATTAAGAAATAAAATCAGACAAACAGTGCCATCCTTGTGGCAGACTGCAATTAGACCCGGTCATGACAATAGAGTGCCTGTGCCCACTGGAAACCACCCGCATAAATTAAGCACTGCACGTTACAATACGACAGCAACCTCTAATGGTTTCTTTGCAAATCAGTGGATCATATAATGTATCATTACAGCTGAAGATTTATTCAGTAGCCATTCTTCATTGTTATTAACGTTCAGCCTTCCTGGAAATGTCACCGTTCGCAGGGGAAGGCTTTAGGAAGGGTCTGTGGATGACACTGTGGTCTGAGCTGCCTATGTGTTATCAGTATATACTGAGTACAGAGAGGTGCTGCCCCCCCCCCAACCCGGCTGCTCAAAATATTCCTCTCTACAATGAGTCAGAAATAATTTATCCCAAGGCAATTTTAACAGTTTCAATCATTAAAAAAAAAAAAAAAAAGCATTTACATACATCTCATGGAGTAAATAGTGAAGGAAGAGTTCCCTTCCTGTTTCGCTCGGGTAAGATTACACCGATTAGTTTTTCCAAGGCTGTATATTTTGTGCATATGGAGTGGACAGCTGTTCAGTATAATCACTAGTAAAGAAAGGTATATGGGTTTGTTAGGCAGAGACTTTACTAGTAGTCACTTCAGTCATCCACATGCGTGCCCTTGTCAGTGTCTGGTTGCTGTAATGTATGTATTTTTTTAAGGGCTTCAAATGTGGTTGTTAATACTATGGATATCCTATGGATGCTTTTTTCTTGCGTCACGAGTGCTGCTTATGCAATCGTCACCACGGTGCATAAATTAAGAGAGGAAAAAGCAAAAACATAGCATTTGGGTAAACTAAATAATGTATGATCAGTGTTAGATTCATCAATTAAAAACAGGAAAGGAACTGTGGACGAAGGAAGCCACCCATAAGGATTGTCCCCAGAAACCCACTCTGATAATAACTTATTTGTGGATAAAACCATGGTACTTGTGTGTCTGGCCAGCGACTAAAAGAACATCTGTTCCTGAAGCATGTGAAAATGTCCTTGTGAAGGCAGAGGTGTTACGCGATGAAGAGATGGCATGAGCAAGGTATCATGTGGAAAATATCTATTTACAAGTTATATGCACATTATTCCCAACCATGAAAGCAACGTAGATGTGACTCAGAGATTCGGATGCATTATGCTATATAGAACATAAGGAATTACCAATATATTTGGGCAATATGGTGTTGGCAGCTTTTTGCGCTGCTCTTAAACCCTCTAAAGCTGTTCCTCATAATGCCTGATTGTCAACAACTCTGGGGTCCTCACCGATGGCCCAGAGAGAGTGGAGGCTAAATGGAATGACAGCCAGACAGAAAGAAAGATTACTTACAATGATCTAGCAATTGTTAGAAAATAACTCTGCAAATGTTTGGACTATGGTTGATGATGCCCTTCACTGAAGACACCTGAAGACACTAGGTCCCCCCAGTTATACGTGTCCCTCCAATGACAAGCACATGTGTTCCCTGTATAGCAGGCACCATTTCATGTGAGTGGATACCGCCAAGAAAAACAATCAAAGAAGGAAGGTATGATAGCTTTCAGCATCAGAAGTCATACAGACACGTGTGTCACCCTTGGTTAAGTATTAAGACCAAGGTGGAAAAGGCTTATTGTCATTGACATTTACCCTGTAGTTAATTAGTCAAATAGGCAGCATTGCTACCTTTTGACTTAATGCATTGTTTGCTGCCCTCTTCTTAATGATGTTGAATCTTTTGCTCCGGTGTGGGTGTCCTGTTCAAGTACTTCATAATTAGCATTCGGCAAATTTTATTAATGTGGCTTCAGATAAGTGAAAGTGTGTAATAGTCTGGTTTTTTTGCAGGTCATCACAGGTATTCTAAAATATAAAATTTCGTGTTGGGCACTTGTTCAAACAGTTTCACAAATGTTGAATAACTTTATCTTTAACTTTAAATCATTGAATGAAATGCTTTTTTATTGCAAGGTTTTAATATTTCTACAATTGTCAACAGACCAGCCACAGTAAACATCAATAAAACAGACACCGTGTTTCAATCCACAAAATAATTGATGATATCCTGAGCATTTTGGATAAAGGAAAATGTAGATTTTCATCAGTTTTGATGGACAGAAAATCTGGATTTTATTAAAGACACGGAGGCTAATATTATTGCAATCTTTGACATAGTGAAACACCCCACTTTCTTGCAAACCATGGAAATGGTTCTATTCATACCTAGATAACTGATGCCAATGCATAAAAATAACAAACTCTGCCATGCTACAGTAAGGGGTTCCCCCAAGCTCGATTCTCTCCTGCACACTCGTCAGTCTTTACGTGGAACCTCTCATCTCCATCTGAGACCAATCTAATACAATATACAACTTCTATGCAGAGGACACGCAACTTTACCTGAAAATGCCCCTCCCCCTAAAGACAGAGGGGCCGATTATGATGCAGTCGGAAACGTCTCTGACCGACCCATTATGATGGAGTTGGTCGGAAAGGAATGCGACCGGTTATTCCAACTGGCTTCTGACGGGCTTGGAGAGCCCATCTGCTAGTCATTAATCCCAAGGGCGGCTCTTTCCGCCCAAGGGATCACGATGTTAGATGGAGACAGCCTTTCTGTGCCGGCCTATCCGACACAGAAAGGCTGTCGGAACTCAACTTTGGGGGCCCCCAGCAGGGCCCCCTTTGGTGCACGGCTTCCGGTTGAAGGCCGAGCGGGCACCTATGGTGCCCCCCTGTTGATCCCTGCACCTTGTGGCAGGCACCTTGAGGTGCCTTCCACGGGGTACAGGGATGAACTGCACCTCACATTTTTATATTGGGAGCATGCATTCCAGTCGGAATGCATGCTCCCATTGTAAAGTATCGGAGTGCGACCGAACAGTGTTCGGTCACATCCTAATTAGTCGGTCGGGACTGCCGATGTCGGGCGGAGAAAACTCTGCTTGACATCGTAATAGGGCCCAGAGTTTTTGGCCAGCTCCTGAATGATATCATAACATGCTAATTGCCACTGTTTACATCACAATCAGCTCAAAATGAACCTGTCCTAATCTTTCACATCCCACTCCAAACAAGTCACATATCAATTGCAGTACTTTACTGCAGCCCCTCTGTTGTGGAAAGTGCCACTTTTTTGGCTTCTACAAAGATGAGAACATCACATTTCAAGTACACCTCAACTGTGAAGGAGTCGGGTTCCCTTTTTCCAATGTACTCTGGAACCCTCGGTCAATGGACCGTTTGTACCTGCTTGGAAGTGTAGATGGGAGAAATAACTCATTAGGTTAGGCTCGCAAATTCAAAGAATCATGACTCCGAAGAATCACAGAATCCAGGTTCTACATTTAGTGGGTTTATTACAAAGTCAAAAACAACTGGACATACAGGCACCTCAAGACGAGGTTGAAGAAATACATCGGAACTAATACAAATCCAAACCTGCGCACAATGTTCCTTCTCTGGAACATGAAAAGGATGACAATTTCCCAAAACAGAACGCAGGCAATGATTGCCCCTACATCAAGATCAGTCATCATTTGCGGTTCGAAAGTAAAAAGCATTAGTCTTTCCCTACACTACTACTAACGTGATGTCCCTACTTAGCATTCCCCACGCAAGTTCAGGAATAGGTGTCATCGCGTGAAGACTTGCTAAGAAGTGCACTCACATTGAATGGGTCAAGTAGCACAAAGCTACAGAGCTCGTTCTAAGATGCTCCTTCCCTCTCCATCGATCTCTTCCCCTCTCCTAACTCAACCCCCGGGGCACTGTCCCTATTTCAAAAACCAAAAATCATAGAACACGCCCATCTCACATCATCCGATCACCTCATGCTGCTGGACACCTCCTCATAGGTGATTTTCCATTTAGTTTCGATACTCCGTCAGCTCCTGGCTCGATTACCTTGATTCTCAGGCCTTCTCCAGTGAAAAAGAACACCGTCTCACATTATCAGCACTCCTTGTACAAATGTATCCTCTCCTCCCTGAGCCTAACTCCTAAAAAAAAAGCGTTATTCTAACTAACAAAGATCAATTTCTCCACAGAAACGTGAGAAAGAAAAAGATTCGACATACACATGAGCATTACAAACAACCCTTACTATGAGAGCCAGGGAAAATGCATTTCAGGCCTACAGAAAACCGGCCAACATAAGAGAATAAAATGAACATTTTACTAAAATTCTGAATCACCACGTTTACAAGAGCACATCAAATACATGAATAATTATAAGTAACCTACACGAATCCTACACGTTAAACTTCCATTAAACACGCCTAAGTACAGACATTAATATAGTGCACATTTAAATCAATGTAATACATTTTAGTGAGTAGACTTCATTAATCAGTTATAAACGAGTACTAAGATTTACATTATTCAGAACACAACTACCACATTAATCTCTTCACATTGCACAAAATATTTCTATCATTTCACCTCTTCATGTTATTACACTTCACATTCTAATGACCAAATGTTATACAACAAAGAATAATTGCAAGTGCAATCTACTCGTTATTATGATGCACCCCTACAAATGTAAGAGCACAATTGCGCTCTAACAAGTGCCTGCCCTAAGGGTCAGCTTTAGCTCAAACTGCTGTGAGGAAAACTACCTTTCATCACAGATGTGGATTTCAAGCAAGAAGGACAACCTCTTACCAGGTGCGCCTGTGCAGGTAAGAGCGGTGGGCCGGTGGGGCTGGGTTGGGGAGGATTCGAAAGACAACCACAAGGGAAAATTAAATAAATAATACATTTTCCCTCGTCGTCATCTGTCGAAATCCCCCCACCACCGGCCCCACTGCCCCACCGCTCTTACCTGCACGGGCAGCTGCTGCCTTTCACGAATAACCAGATTACTACTGTGTGAGAAGCTGGCCTGGTATATGATGTACACTTTTGTAAGTAGACACCTTGCACCAGTCCAGACAACCCTTATGGTGATTTAAGAGGTCTTAGACAACCTTAGAAAGCTCTATAAGTGGTAGCTGTAGAGAGCAGCCTTCAGGCTTAGTCCAGAAGGAGTGTAAAGCAGCTTGTATTACGAGAATGCAATCTTATAGTCTAGATTAAGTGAAAAGAACACCAAGTATTTATAAAAATATGTATTCATTATATAATACTCTATAGTATGTTCAAATATCTCCAACACAGAAATAAACACAATGGACACAATACTTGAGCAAAGAAGCACAGTAAATAGCACGTAATACACAATGGACCCCGGGGGGGGGGACCAAACCATATACTAAGAAAGTGGTATAAGAACCACGACTCGGATCAAGACAGGGTCGAGAGGATGTAGAATTGCTGGGGACCCACAGAACCACCCAAGGTAAGTAGATAGGGACCCCACGGAGAGCGTGTGCAGTGTGGGAATACGACCGAGTGCTCCGTACAAGTCTATGTGCAAGTCGTGGTTAGATTTTTAAAGATTAGGGACCCTTCCCAGTGGACCCTGAAGAAACCCCTTGGAAGACAGAATACTGGAGAGTCACCCCATCAGTGGATACCCTAGTACCCATGTTACCTACACCAGGCAAGCCGGGTGCAAAGGTGTGAAATGCTGTCGGAAACCGCCGTCGAACCCAATGCAGGACTTCAGGAAAGTGCTGCTGCTGGAAGAGGAGAAAGTGTCCGGTGGAATCCGAGGATGGATTCTTGATGAGAGGTACCTGCAAGCAGAGGGGACAGAGTCTATGTCACTCAGGAGTGAACAGGAGACTTGGAAGACGAATGCCCTCCGATGTCGGGTGTTGCAGGATTGGTGACGATGACCTTGACTCTGCAGCTGTGAGGACCAGGCGATGCTGAGGAGGACCAGGAGCCATGCACGAGCGGTCCCACGAAGGATGTTGAGTGCTGAGGGGATGGTGTCCGGCGGGAGCACCAACAAGCCTTGGCAAAGGCAAGCAAAGCAGGAGTCAGAGAAGGAGGAACTTCAGGACCAGCAAGGTCCAGGGGACTCACCAAGGGCAGGGGAGTCAGGGCAGGCCCCAAGCAATCAGGGGAGCCCAAAAGAAACAAGTGTGACCCTCAAGTGGACTCACAGGCCGGAACCCCTGGAGTAGCAAGAGGACCTCAAGCAGCTCACCAAAAGATGGAGGCCACAATGCAGACGATGTGGTGTGGCTGAAGATTCTGGTCACAGGAGATGCTCGAGGTTGCGGCTACTTGGAGCCCGAAGATCTTTTTGGAAGGAACCAAGAAGCCTTTGCAACTGGAAGTTGGACGCAGTGCACCGGGGTTCGGTTATTGCAACCCCCACGAGGGCTACTGCCCTCAAACTTGGTGAGAGGGCAGGGAAGGCTTAGGGAGCTGTGGAAAACCCCCACCTGTGTTGCAGAGCCCACGGAATCAGAGTAGCTCAGGATCTGCAGACCGGTAGACTTAGTTATGGTGCCTGTGAATGCAGGGCAGTGATTCCTTCACTCCAAGGGAGATTTCTTCAGGTGTCTTTGATGCTTCACAGGCCTTGAAAGGATCCTGTATGATGCACAGGCACAGACGATGCAGCAGACTGGAAGGGAGACGAAGTAAGGCCCAAACAAAGTCCAGCGAAATCCAGAGTGCCCAGATGGCAGAAGTAGAAGTGGTGTCTGATCTGAATCTTTTCTCACGACGAATCTAGGGACCTACACCCAGGTAAGCCCTTAAGTACCCTAAGGAAAGGGTTGGGAAGATTCAGGGGACCCTCCCAGGGAAGAGTCTGGACAGGGAGGAGGTTACTCCCATGTCCTTTGTCCAGTTTCACGCCAGAGCGGGAGCCAACGGCTCTCAGAGCTGGCTTGAACTGGACTATGCATAGGGACACCAAATCTGACCCTCATGCAGACTCTCTGGTGCTGGCAAGCACACCCACCCGGTCCCAATACACTAAATCCTGTCTGGGAGGGAGTCACACCTCCCCGTGACAGGATGCCTATTGTTCTGCCTTCCCCTGCTCGAGCTTGGCTCAGCAGCAGGAGGGCAGAAATGTGTCTCTGGTCGGCAGCAACCATTTTGTGCTGTCCAGGTCTGGAAGACTGGTACCAGGGACATAGAGAGCCTAAGGGAGGGCTCTTCCAGTGCTTGGAATCATACCTTCCACACTGTGTACAGTGTGGGGGGTATGAGTCCAACATGTTTGATACCAAACATGATAGGATTCGTTGCAGCCAGTTTCGAGATGGTCAGCGCGTAATTACACGATGCCCCTCTATATGGTATAGGGCTACGTCACTGACAATCCAGGAGAATGGACTTCGTAGGCTGCAGGGGTGCCCTGCTCATGCAGGGTCACCCTCTCACTTATAACCAAGCACCCTGCCTTCAGGATTGCAAAGGTTTGATACCAAACATGATAGGATTCGTTGCAGCCAGTTTTGGGATGGTCATCGCGTAATCACACGGTGCCCTCTATATGGTATATGGCTGCTTCACTTACAACCCAGGAGAATAGACTCCGTAGGCTGTAGGGGTGTCCTGCTCATGCAGGGGCACCCTCACACATAGAACCAAGCACCCTGCCTTCAGGATTGTAAAGGCCTGCTAGAGGGGTGACTTATAGGTTTTAAGTGCAGTGACCCTAGATATAGGAAACCTCAATCTTTAGTAAGTGGTGCTAACACCAACTTGCACAGGATGCAATGGCAGGCCTGTAGTTCCATTTTGAATGGTCTTTCATGGGTGGCATAATGCATGCTTCAGCCCATGGGAGACCTCTGGGGTACCTATGCCCTGGGTACCTTAGTACAATATACTAGGGCCTTATAAGGGTACCCCAGTATCCAACCTGGGGTGTACCTAAGTACTGAACACAACAATTTAGGGAGAAAGCAGATAGACTGGGTTCCTGATTAGCAGGATCCAAGTCAGACTAGTCAAAATACAGCTTAGCACCAGGAAAAAAGTGGGGGGTAACCATGCAGAAGGATCCCACCTTCCTACATACTGTAACTCCTTAACAGCACTTTCCAAAATCGATTGTGGTAAGGAATATCATAGGTACAATATCGAAGGGTGACTAAAATACTGAGGGACATAATTCTGAAGAAGAAATTGCACAGTGGGAGGTATAGATTAACTAGTCTTAACTCCACATCTATGTACCTTGAAGGTATATATATCACCAACGAACATATGTGTGAAGGTATATATAGAAAATCTATACAAACTTAACTTTCAATATTTTGTTCCTTGATATTCTTTTCACTATACTTTGACACTTCAATATTCTGTCTTCGTTATTTCCATCATACCCCAAAGACTTGTCAAATCAGAACTTCTTGCAGCTGCTAGGTTGGACATCTTCTCCAAAACGTTCGATTACATCTCACCATCTCACTTAAGTGGCTTTCCATTAAGGTAAGAAGTATCTTCATACTGCCAACATCACATTCAAGGCATTCCACTCTGGCACATAAAGCTTTCGCACACAGAATCTGGCCATCTCAGGAGACCTACATTACCTTCAGAGCTCTGACTTCCTTCACCTTGATACTCCAGCCCTTAAAAAGGCAAGCACACTTCAACAATCAATCTCAGGAAGTGCCCCAGGGTGTGAAATTGCATTTTATTGGTCATTAGAACAACCTCATTCAATGAATCCTTCAAAAGAGAGTTGAAGTGTCTATTGTTTCTGCTTTAATATCTACCATGAATGGCCCAACACAGGGCCAAGGATGGCCTCTAACCCCTCTTCACTCCCCTTGCACTGCAACTAGTATTTATGTACATTTTATAGCCTCATTTATTCTTCCTTTTCCTTATGGTTATGACTATTTTGGAAAACAATCGGATGTTTATCAGTTAGATTTTTTGTTGCTCACTGCTGCTACTTTCAGGTATGCTTGCCAGCCAGCATACCTGAAACAAGTATGTACCTCCCTTCGCCATAGGCAATGTTGGCACAATGTGTAAAGGGGATACTTTTATGTGTTAGGGTGCACCCCCACGGGAGTAAGAACTAAAATAGGAAAAATATCGTTTACTTCCCCATGTAGAAGCAAAAGACATGAATCCCTACGGGAAAGATATGTTTCCTGCAGGAACGCTAGTTTAACACCGTGGCGAGTCAGGTAAAAAAATACCTGTTTGCTTTTATGTGGGTTGTTAAGACCATGGATGTTCCAGGACTGTAGGAAAGTAGGATCTGCTTTTACGGTTACCCACACTTTTTGCCTGGTGCTAAGCTGTTATTGCCTAGTCTGACTGGGATCCTGCTAATCAGGACCCCAGTCTATCTGCTTTCTCCCTTAAATTATTGTGTTCAGTACTTAGGTACATCCAAGATTGGATACTGGGGTACCCTTATTAGTCCCTAGTATATGGTACTAAGGTGCCCAGGGCATAGGTACACCAGAGGTCCCCCATGGGCTGAAGCATGTATTATGCCACCTGTGGGAGACCATTCAAAATGGAACTACAGGCCTGCCATTGCAGCCTGTGTAAGCTGGTGCTAGCACCACTTACTAAAGATATAGGTTTCCTATATCTAGGGTCACTGCACTTAAAACCTATAAGTCACCCCTCTAGCAGGCCTTTACAATCCTGAAGGCAGGGTGCTTGGTTCTATGTGTGAGGGTGCCCCTGCATGAGCAGGACACCCCTACAGCCTACGGAGTCTATTCTCCTGGGTTGTAAGTGAAGCAGCCATATACCATATAGAGGGCACCGTGTGATTACGCGATGACCATCCCAAAACTGGCTGCAACGAATCCTATCATGTTTGGTATCAAACATGATGATTCCAAGCCCTGGAAGAGCCCTCCGTTAGGCTCTCAGTGTTCCCGGTGCCAGCCTTCTCGTCCCGGAAAGCACAAAATTGTTGCTGCCGACCAGAGACACGATTCTGTCCTCCTGCTCGAGCACGGGAAGGCAGAACAATAGGCATCCTGTCACAAGGAGGTGTGACCACCTCCCAGACAGGATTTAGTGTATTGGGACCGGGTGGGTGCGCTTGCCAGCGCTACTAAGTCTGCATGAGGGGCACATTTGGTGTCCCCATGCATAGTCCATTTCAAACCAGCTCGGGGAGCCGTTGGCTCCCACTCTGGCTCGAAACTGGACAAAGGACATGGGAGTAACTTCCCCCCTGTCCAGACCCTCCCCGGGGAGGGTCCCCTGAATCGCCCCAACCCTTTCCATAGGGTACTTAAGGGCTTACCTGTGGGTGGGTCCCTAGATTTGTTGTGGGACAAGATTCAGATCAGACACCACTTCTTCTTCTACTCTTGGGCACTCTGGAATTCCTTTGGGCTTGACTTCATCTCCCTTCCAGTCTGCTGCATCGTCTGTGCCTGTGCCCCTTTCAGGAACCTTCCAAGGCCTGTGGGCATCAAAGACACCTAAAGGAATCTCCCTTGAAGAGAAGGAGTCACTTCCCTGCATTCGCAGGCACCACAACTTAGTCAACCGGTCTGCTGATCCTGAGCTCCTCCAGACTCCAAAAGGTTCTGCAACACAGGTGGTGGTTCTCCACTGCTCTCAAGGCTTGCCCTGCCCTCTCACCAGGTTTGAGGCCAGTATCCCTCGTGGGGGCTGCAATAACTGAACTCCCGTACACCACGTCAACTTGCAGTTGCCAAGGCTTGTTGGCTTTCTTCCACCAAGATCCTCGGGCTCCAAGTAGCCCCAACCTCAAGCACCTCTTGTCCACATCGCAACACTTGCAGTATGACCTGCATCTTTTGGTGAGCTGCTTGAGATCCTCTTGCGACTCCAATGCCTCCAGCCTGTGGGTCCTATTGAGGGTCACCTTTGTTTCTTTTAGGCTCCCCTGATTGCTCGGGGCCTTCCCTGACTCCCCCGCTTGTGGTGAGTCCCCTGGACCCTGCTGGTCCCGACATTGCACCTTCTTCGACTTCTGCGTTGGTTACCTTTGCTCCCGTCGGACTCCGACCCCTCAGCACTCGACATCCTTTGTGGGACAGCTTGTGCATGGCAACTGGTCTTCCTCAGCGTCGCCTGGTCCTCACAGCTGCAGAGTCAAGGCCATCATCAACTCTCCTGCAACACCCGACATCGGAGGGCATTCGTCTTCCAAGTCTCCTGGTCACTTCTGAGCGACATAGACTCTGTCCCCTCTGCTTGCAGGTATCTCTCAACTAGAATCCACCTTCGGATTCCACCGGACACTTTCTCCTTCTTCAGCAGCGGCACTTTCCTGAAGTCCTCCATCGGGATCGACTGTGGTTTCCGACACCACTTCACACCTATGCACCCAGCTTCCCTGGTGTAGGTAAGGTGGGTACTAGGGTATCCACGGGTGGGGTGGCTCTCCAACCTTCTGTCTTCCACTGGGTTTCTTCAGGGTCCACTGGGAAGGGTCCTTAATCTTTAAAAATCCAACAGCGACGTACACATAGACTTGTACGGAGCACGCGGCCATGTTCCCACACTGCACATGCTCTCCATGGGGTTCCTAGTCACTCACCTTGGGTGGTTCCTTGGCCCCCCAGCACTTCTATGTCCTCTCGACATTGTCTTGAACAGAGTCGTGGTTCTTATACCACTTTCTTAGTATATGGTTTGGTCCCCCCCTGGGATGCACTGTGTATTCTGTGCTATTAACTGCATTTTATTTCGCAAAGCAGTGTGTGCATTGTGCATATCTCCGGGTAGGAGATATTTGTATGTGTTAGAGAGTATTATATAATAAATAAATATTTTTATAAATACCTTGTGTGGTTCTTTTTCACTTAATCTATAAATATAAGATTGCATTCTGGTAAAACAAGCTGCTTTACACTCCTTCTGGACTAACCCTGAAGGCTGCTCTCCACAGCTCCACTTAGAGAGCTTTCTAAGGTTGTCTAAGACCTCTTAAATCACCATAAGGGTTGTCTGGACTGGTGCAGGGTGCCCACTTACATAAGTGGACATCATATACCAGGCCAGCTTCCCACAAGGACATACTGGAGTGCTCCACCACCGTGGGCACTCTAGGGCGGGCCCCATTGAGCAAGGGAAGAATGAGAAATATGTGTAGGCAGTGACCGAAACGTGCCGTAATGCAAATTAGCAATAAACAGACAAAACAGAAAAAAACTACAAAAACTACCCATCCCCCCACCCACACCAGTAATCGACGGTGAATCCCAGGCACACAAAAAAAATCCCAGATCACAACAGAGCGGCGTACACCTCAGGGGAGTGGCAAAACGACTGTAGTCAATTCCCTTGTGAACACAGGTGATGATCAAAAGTGGAAAGTCGGGTATAGCAGGAAAAAAAACACGGCATCATGGCAGAAGCATGCAAGAGAGATAATGGCAAAAAGCAACAACATATCCAACAAATATGGAGAAAATCATGCCAGATCAAGAAAGAGAGTCACAGTTTAATCCAGACGATCATGTAGGTACGCAGAGGCAGCAGGTTCAGAAGAGCGGTGGGGGGATGAATGGCTGGAGGAGGCATCGCCGGTGCCCTGGTATTTACAGAATGCAAGGGCGTCAGCAGGAGTGGCAAAATTCCGAGATTGGCCATTAACTTCAACTTGCGGACTAGCCGGGTACAGCATACTGTATTTGCGGCCCAGTTTCCGTAGGTGTGTTTGACATAGGAGAATATGTGTCCCGCCTCCTTTACAGCCATTGTGAAATTGGGGAACAAAGAGATGGAAGAACCTTGATGTTGCAGGGGTCCCTGTTCAAGAGCTAGGCGCAGTGCTGTGTTCCTGTCTCTGTAGTTTAAGAGGCGCGCTATTATCGGGCGAGGCGGCGCTCCGGGTGGCAGACCTGCACTGAGAGATCTGTGTGCTCTCACCACAATTAAGGTATTTGTGAAAGCCTGCCTGGTGAAAAGTTCAGTGAGGAGGTGTTAGACAAAGATGTCGGGTCTGCCCATGTTCATGGACTCTGCGATACCCATGATGTGTATATTATTCCGGCGCGATCGCATCTCGAGGTCTTCATTCTTGGCCATGGCTACCTTGAGTAGTTTTTCCACTTTCTCCAGGCGCTTCATGACATTGACGGCATCATCTCCCACTTCGGAAACTCAACACTCCACAACATCAACCCGGACCGCATGGTGGTCTAAGTGTTCACCTAGACGATCTAGCTTACTTGTAAGGGTGTCAAAGCGGGCATCAATGGATTTAAATCCAGCATGTAGCTGAGCCATGTGCCGATTTGTGCATCCAATTGTGCCGGTGCATGATCATCATGGGGGGCCTCCTGGGAGTCTGAGAGTGATTGGTGGCACTGCACACTCCTTGATTGAGAGAAAGAGAGCTTCTTCTGTTTGGGATCACTGTGCCCCATTGTGAGGAATGGATCCACAGGTAGGAAGATACTATGCGCAGGGGACAGATGCTGTTGGTAGGGCTAGTAGAGCTCAGATGTCGGGAGATATATGGCCTGGAAGTTGGAGTAGCAGACGTCAGGCCTGAAAGTCTATCTTTGAGAGTTGGCAGGAGAGTTACACAAGCAGGATCACAGAGCCTTAGGGCATGGGGGCTGCTTAATGGGGAATGGGGGACACCCCATAGATTGGTCGAGATGTCGCTCAAAGGAAGGAGGGTCCCCCGAGACCACCAAAGGACAGGAAGAGCACAGGCAACAGAAGAGGTGTGGCCACTTAAGGAGCCAATGCCCAGCACTCCAATTTTGGTAGGGGCAGTGCAGCACTGCAGCGCATCCACGGGTGTGGCGGTGCAAAGAGGAAAGCCGGCAGTCCCATAGACTAGGGCAAACAGGATGAAGCAAGTCGTTCACTCCGACCATGGACCCTCAGGAGCAGAAATAGGCACAGGGTCACAGCTGTTCAGGCAGGCAGGTGAAGGGAAGTTCGGCAGTCGGGCAAGGCAGATGTAGCGATCCATGCACAAAGCGCTGTGATACCCGTTACCTGGACACTAGTCTTGGGCCCTGCATGGCAGGACGATGTCTTCTGCTATAACTGCATATTTATGACGGGTGCAGAGCGGCAGATGCAGGAGGGGGTTGGGACCAGAATGGGGAGCCAGCAACCTAGAGGGGCTCGGTAGCCCAGATATTCAGGCTCACCCGCTGCCCCTGTCACTGCGGGGCCTCTGAGGAAAGTGCCAGGCCACTACAGCCCTCCGTCCACACTGCACCCCAGAATTTAGGTGCCCAGAAACTGGGATGCAGGCTAAATCCATGGTCTGAGCATTTATTCGCCACCAGCACCTCCTCAGCATGAGGATGTCATCGGATGCCATAGGAAAACTGACTCATCCGGGCAATTAGCTCTGGAGCTTCACTGCCGCGTGGCCAACTTGGTTGCCAGCGTGGCGATTCCCCCTAATTTGGTTCCTTATGGTAGACTGCAGTAATGCAGTGCCAGTGTTCCTGTGGAAATCCGACAGGAGCAATGGTAATTTTCACATTTCACCAGACCGACAGCCAACTCCATAGTACTCTAATAGAGTTATGCAGTAGACCTGGGGAAAGGGGAATGGGACAAGAGAGAGAGGTATCAAGATTTTAGAAGGTGCACTCCACAACCTACCCAAAGATATATGTAAAGGGAAACTGCCTTTAGATTGTGATACAACTATGAGCTTTTGCTTGAATTCAGTGTAGCTAAAATGTGGTCTTTTCAAATTATAATTGTGTGTGCCAATAACCCCTGCTTATGCCTTTATTCTGTGGTGATGTTGCTTGGAAAGGGAGCGCTGTGTTGCCAGCATGGAGATCGTGGAGTATGCTGTTTGTTCCAGCATTTCACAATGAATGCATTTAATCAGTTCATATTTTCATGCATTACCAGGAGGCTTATTTATAGGGGTGTAACTTTATGAAGTTGCTATGATTGTGACTTTCAAAAACCCAGTAAAAAAGCTTTGGGTAACGTCTCCCAAAAGAGAACTCTTATGCAAAAATGTGATCTCCTACCTGCAAAACTCAGGGCCTGATTTAGAGTTAATTCATTGCAAATGATTGCTAACATCTGACATACCACAGGCAAATCAACTTGTGCTTCACTTTTGATCAGGATCATGAAATCGAAGACTAGCCAAGCAGATAAAGTGAACAGGTTTTATTTGATATGAATGGGTTGAAATATCAAACAGATGTAGCCGTGGCTTATTTAGAGGTGAGTGCCAAGAACAGAGCTGGGCACTAGATGCATTGTTATATTGTTAGCAAAAACTGGTTGCAATTTGTCATGAGTCATTTTAGGCCAAGTATTAAATTTTACGAACATACATATGTACTAATAGGTTGGTTTGTAAAATTCAGAGTCGGATGGGTCACAATCTAACCAGCGTAATTATTAGTCAGTAAGTAATTTGCAAATTGCGACTTACTCTGGTAGGATCAATCACAGGGCTGGTGGCTTGCAAATTTCAGTAGATAACAATGTCTGCTATTGCATTTAAAAAAATAACCATTGGGGCATATTTAGAAGGTAATGAAGGAGCGCAGACCTGCGGCAACTTTTGCAGCTCCAAGCTCCGCCATTTCCAAAACGCAGGGATGCACCGTATTTACAACAATATGGCGTACCCCTGTGTTTTCCCTAGCGCTGGGGCTAAAATTAGCTGCCTAGCAACAACACAGACACCCTTGCGCCATAGTGCAAGGGTGCCTGCATTGCAGGGATGATTGTTTCTGTGCAGGAAGAGCACACATAGAAGTAACAAATCACCATTATTGATTCTGCAGCACACATAGAAGTAGCAAATCAACATTATTTAATGATTTTTTATGTGCAGGAAGGGACACCTTCCTGCACATAAAAAATAATTAATGGCATTTTGCTCTTTCCATGTGTGCTGCAGAATGCAGCACAAATAGAAAAAGCAAACATGAGGAGAAATAAAGGTTTTTCTCCTCGTTGCACCATTCTAACGTTTGCTATTGCATGGCATTAGTTTTGGCACTGCCTCAGATTTACACCTACTTGTAAATCTGGGACAGCGTCAAAAAGTAATGGGTGTTGCGGTGGAACACCCACAGCAACACCCATTGCACGCCCCTTTCATGAAGATACCTGCGTGAAAGGGTACCATATTTACAAAGCAGCATTAAGCCACAAAAAGTGGGTTAACGCCACTTTGTAAATATGGTGCAGGGCATTGCCCCACCGGAACGTCAAACAAAGTGATGTTCCGGTGGCGCAATCCCCGTGTAAATATGCCCCCTTGTTTTTTAATCAGCCTAATTTCCTTAAAGGAAACTGAGCAGCTTTTTAAAAAAAGTAAAAAAAAAAAAGGTTTTTTGAGAGTTAGCAGTGGTCCAGTTCCAGGTCTTTGGAGGTGAGTAGGTTTGACGGCAGTGTCCCGTACACCTTCCAAGTGTACCTCAGTCTGTCTGGGACCCTCCAATTTGCCTAAGGAGCTCTGTTCTGCTCACCTTGGGGTGGAGTTGCTGTGCTGCAACCATCCTGGTGTATCACTAACATCGACTGACCATCCTTTATTCGAAGGGAGGTCCCATGCCCCTATGGGGGCGCCAAGTTTCTAATTTTGATGCTGACGAAGTGCCGCCCTAATTCTGGGCTGTCTAGGCACGAAACATGTTAACCGCTATCTTGGTACATTGCGACCTCATGATAGCATCACAGTTTTTACTTAGCCCTGCTACCTTTTCCCTATAAAATTTGTTCTAAGGATAACAGAGACTATTTTAGATATCCCACAGTTCACACCTATCACTTTCTCGCAGAGTCCTCCCTCATGCACTCACCTAAACGACGTTACCGGATAAAAGATCTCCGACAAAGAGCCCACAGGCCCGTCAGGCATTGCAGCGCTGGCCAGATTAGGAGTGCCCAATGATGAAGCATGACACCCTAACAGGTGTGTGAGGGCACCAAGATCTGATATTCAGGTCACCCTGTGACAGTAGTAACAGCTACGTGGTCCCACCCCTTGTTACCACCTGGCCAACGAAGAACTACCCCTACCATGCTAACTATTAAGTTTACTTCTGGGAGGAGCACAGTTGTAGGACCACTATAAAAATCAATCTCTTCATTTCCTCTTTTGATTTAGAGATCGCTGCTCACTCATAAAGTTTTTGCCCAATTAACAAGGGTAAAGGCTTCAAATTGGACTCTCCCTTTTGCGAATGAATTTGGGTGTTCAGTGACATTTGAATAGTTTGCAACCATAATTACTGTTGCAAACTATTGATACATAGGGTACAGAATCGCTAATTGGGAGGGACTCCCTAAACATACCCCTTCCAAATTGTGATTCAGTATCCATTCCTAAACCCATTTTGTGATTCAGAAAAAAGTTCTTGGTAAATGCTTTCAGAATCTGGGGACCTTTAGGTACTGTGATTTCTGTTGACCAGAGTCAAGTGATCTGTTGATATTATATTTGGTTGTGTTTTTATTGTGTTGAGTCACATTTTAAAAGGGCCCAGTAAGGGATTGGAGAAGAATTAGGTAATGTTTAGTGATAACACATATTATCTAGTGTAACACTAGATCCTTGTATGTATGTTTGTGGAACATTATGTGCGTGGATGTGTGTGTCAAAGGACATTTTTGTTTTTATTGGTTCGCTGGGGGTAAGTTTGTCCATTGTCGGCTGTAGTTTGCTATGCTAATTCAATGAAGTTGCATAGAAAGCTGTTCTATGTAAGTATGAGTGTGATGACATGAAATTAGTTTTGTTCGGGAAGGTTCTTATTTTAATGGCTGAGAGGATGCAGATTTCTCAGTATAATGGAAAGCTGGTGTGGTGTCAAATGTGAGAATATCTTTATCTGCATGTTCCACTGAGGAGGCAAATGCATAGCCACCTATATTGCTTGAAGGTGTGTTATAAACATGATGGTGTGAGCAATTGTTTTCTATAAACACTGATGTTTCACTACAGCTTTTTCTGAATGTGCCATTGAAGTGGCAAATGTCTAGTGAACTAGATGGTTTGATGCCGAGATACCCTCCCAGGAGGATTTGTGCGCATAATATATTAAAATAACATAACAACATATCATGCTGTGTTGAGCACTTGATGGTTCCAAGACTTGTGTCTAAGGTGTACTGTTGTTGTATGATGATGTGTGAGATCTGCTGGATTTAGGATTGTTTTGTGGGAGAGAAGCATAAGGAAATTAAATGCAAGTCATACAGTTGCTTTTAATAGATACCAAAGCATTCATATGATTGGGCTTTTGCCATGAACAATCAACATTAACAAATCCTATTAAAATAAAATAGAAGGTATCATTGAATGTTCTCCTTTTGACTGCAGTGTATTCACTGAAAGGGACCAACTTGCCCGGTAGGGGTGCTCAAAAACCCATCATATCTAGAGAGGTATCCAGAGAAATGCCAGCAACTGTGCTGTGTTAAAATGGCCTCTGTGATATATATTTTGTTTTAAATCATGTTCTTTACATAAGGAATTCTAGCTGAAAGAAATCACTTTATTTATAGGCAACTGAATTGTGCTGCATATGATATTTTGTTTTCAGCTAAGCGATTTTTCCACTATTTCTGACGACATTGCCTCTTTTTTAAAGGAGTAAATTCAAAGTTTTTAGTCCAAAGGTAAATTTGAACATTTTATTACAACTGGAATAGTATGCAATCTATAAGTCACCTTAGACACTTTTCTTTTACCATATTTCTGAATTTGTCCAGACATGTACATCGATACATAGCAGATTTTGCTCCACTCCTGGGCTGACCTCACTCACCTTTTCACAGAACCCCTAATTCTTGCTTTAATACTTTCTCATTTCTACTCTGGCTCTTCTTTTTTCATTGGACTTCCATACTGAACTCTAGCACTACAGATGATCTTCATTTCTGCCCGTCTTATTTTTAGGATTTTTCCTTCTGTTAATTATATCTTTCCTTCCTCTGCCATTGGCTACCATTTCACTTTGTGGTCATTGTTTTTAAGTGTATTCATGATCTTTTTGTCCCATATTACATCCAACATGCCCACGCTATCCTCTTGGGTGACTTTAACCTCCCAGACAACAGAAGCTCTATAAAGCATAAGAGACACCCTCACCAAACTCATCAACACACTCAACATGGTACAGCAGGTCACACAACCAGCATACTCCAAAGGTCACACCCTCAGACTTGTCTTCTCAACATCACTAACTATACAATGCAAACCACCCATACACATGGGCTGGACCTACCAATTTGCCATCCCTATCTTCCTGCTCAGTATCCAACCAATAAACCAAGGTCGACACAAAATAGAAGACCAAACCTTCAGATTCTTCAAAGACTTTTCATAGACAACCTTATGCTTTAGGTCATCTCTCACCATATAAACTGCATATCTGATGCCATAAACCTTCTAAGCAAGTTCAACACTTTTTTGGAACTTTTTGTATCATCTACACCCCAATCACAACTTTCAAGTGCAAGCCAAAGCCTTCAGCACCCTTGCACTCTAAAGACCAAGCTGACAATTAAAGCCTATCCACAGACAGGAAAGAAAATGGAAGAAAAATAGAACTCTTGATGACCTCATGATATTGAAGTCCCTCTGTGCAACACGCAATCAGCTGATCATATCAGCTAAAGAAAAGCACTTCAACATCCTCAGTGAAGCCTCCAACACAAGCAGAATGCTTTTCAAGACAATTAATAACTACATAAACCCCCTGCTAGACCTACCAATTCCTCACGTCACACAAAGTTCAATGTCATCAACCTCTTTTTCAGTGAAAAAAATACAGAAGATCCAATAGCACATTGACAACACCAAGCCTGTTTCAAGTCGTATGCCCACCCTTTCGCATAGAATCCCACAATGGTCATCATTTAAGGCCCTATCTCTTGCTGACTTACACAACTCCCTAAAAGCCACTTCCTACACAGACAAAGTTTTGCCCTCATCCTTCATCAAAGCTCACCCTGGGGATTTTCTCTCACCCCTACTCAGCATTGTCAATGCCCCCCTCACTCAGGACATTTTCCCAGGAGCTCTCAAGACAGGCCAGATGCTCCCACTCCTAAAGTAACCTACCCTTGACCCTGATGTCCTTGTCAGCTACTGGCCCATCACTCAGCCACCAATCATCGGTAAGATCACTAAAAAAAGCAGTCTATGTTCAACTCCAAGATCACATTAATGCTAACCATCTCCTCCATGACGACCAGTCTACCTTCAGATCACATTGCAGCACTGAGACTGCTACTTTACACATTATGCACTGTTGAATCTCAAAGGGGCTCCCTAGCAATGTCCTTCACTGGTTTTCACCCTACCTTTCCAAACAACACCAGTTTGTTCACATGGGCACCTCCAGGTCCCAAAATATTTCTATCACCTGCAGTGTCCCTGAGGGTTCTATATGGTTCCCTATCACCTTCAACCTCTACATCTAGCCGCTTGGTGCTCTATTCACAGATACTAGAATCAAGATTCACTAATGTGCCAATGATACACAACTCTATTTTAAACTCTCTGCCGCTTCAAACACTGCCTGCACATCATCCATACTTGGATGACAAGAGCCTACTTGAAACTTAACCCAGCTGTACTATAGAATTCCTGTTAATTGTCCTGAGCAACAAACAAGAAACAGTACAACCTGGCTCAATGACATCAACCACAGCAGCTTCAAACCCTGACTTTCACTGACTGCTAAGTCACTTGGATTCATCCTGAATACCAACCTCACCCCGAAAAAACATTGCCAAAAAAACTAAGTCAGCCTGGTATCATCTTTCTTGTCTAAAGTAAATTAAAGTGTTGCTTCCAGAAAACAACTTAAGAACTGCTGTTCAAGCCCTCGTACTTTTGCATTCAGATGGTAAATGCCTTTCTCCGTGGCCTCTAAGACTCCAGACTTGCATCATTTAGGGGCATCCTACGTGCTGCAGCACATGTCATCCATTGGCTGAAGAAATATGATCACATCACCCCATCCTGATGGAACTCCATTGGCTCTCCTAGCCAGCCCGTACCATTTATAAAATGAGCGTCATCACTTACAAAGCCATGACAATCAGTGCCCCACTTATCTATCTTGAAGATAAGCTCAACACCTCCGGTTGTTCTTGCCACTGCTGGGCATGCCTGCCGACTACTAAGTGTAAACAAGCATTGGTATAGCCAATAGGTCTCGCATTTGGGACCTTATAAGTGTTTAGCCATGCAACACTTGATGTTGTTGCACCAAGGATATTGTGCTGGATAACTAAACACTTATAAGGTCCCAAATGCGAGACCTATTGGCTATGCCAATGCTTGTTATTTTATGGTGTGAATATAAACATATTAAGTGAGATAATGAACTATATATACACACACGCATATACATATATTGACATATATATGCTCCTCATAATAATTATATTTCTATTTTTATTTGAGTAATTGTTGTATAGTTTCAATTTAATTGGAGTTTTGTACGTTCCCATTGCTCAATTGAAGGTGTTGTCTGTTACAATGTTTTTGTTTTTACAATTATTTAAACGATTGACATACTTCACTTTAACTTAAACGAGAGTTTCAGATGTGATTTGCATTGCTAGGGCCAATTTCGCCTGCCTGCATTTGCGTGATGGGTAGTGCTTATGGTCTGTTCATGTAGGAGTTGTATTTGGTGACTATGACTGCCTTACGTTCTATATTACATATGTTAATCAGACAAAGAATATGCAAATCGACTGAAATCGAATCGAGGCAGCGTGCATTCATATTCCTTCAGAGCAGAAAGAAAGATGTCAAACTAATTTATTAGCAATTAAACACGTGCATTATGTTCAATATATTCTTTATTTTGGCGAGCAAAGCCAACACGTATTGCCTTTCACAAATCTCAACAAAGCAATTGATACATCGCTACAAATTGCAGATAGTTTTGTGGTTGATTTCTTTTTTACGCTTCCTGCACTCCCGTGAATTTTTCAGGGCATTCAATTATTGAACTTTGATCTAGTCATTAAAATAGATATCTTCTAAAGATCTGTGGCAGGGGCCATACACAGCAGTATCTACGGCATGCATATGTACACAAAACAAGCCACAAACAGTTGTAAGTGGAAGGGGGAGAGTTCACCAGTGCATCTTGCAGGCAGGGAAGCAATTCAACACTAGTGAGTGATTCATTGAAAACACTGTCATAAAATGATTTACACTGACAGCTGCATCCGTGTTAAGCAGGAAGTGAGGGAACGAGAAACAGGCTCGAAATGCATATACTAGGAAGAGTAAATAAACTAAAGTATGACATCTGAAACCCCAACCTAAATTAAAATACTAACTCCACATTAGTGGCAGCATCTGACACTGCAGTCCTTCGGTTACTGGCTAGAACATAAACAAGCATTGGCCGCGCGGCCGTGAAAGTGACGCGGCCGTCAAATTGAAAGTGATCGAACACGCAAATAGAGTTTGAAATAATGAGCACAACTCTAAGCACAAGCAGGAAGGAGGCGGGTATATGTGCGGGGAGCTGTGGGGAGCACAGCAGAAGGCCCGAATGGAGGAAAGAGGAGCAGATAGTTAAGAATGCACAGAAACAGGCACACCAACTGGTGAAAGTGGAGACGCAGAAGGACGAAAAAGCAGACAAAAGGCAAGATGAACGCGCGGCCGTGAAAGTGACGCCTGGTGAAAGTGGAGATGCAGAAGGGCAGGGCAGCAAGACAGAGAAGTGCTGGGTGAGAGCAGAAAGGAAGCGTCTGGAGCAAAACATTTAAAATTAATGAAAAGAAATCCTCAATCAAAGTGCGAGCAGCAGAGAAGCGACGGCGGGCAGCAACATGGAAAAGTGGTAGGTGGAATAAAGGTATACGTTACCGGCAAGATGTGGTGACAAAGGTTTGTGAAATACAATACTTAGGTATCAAACATACAAGTAAAACATTTTAAATGAATAAAATGCTGAAAGGAGCCTACTCTTTAAACAAGCGGAGATGGTAGGGAAGGGTGTGGTGTGGGGCAGCAAGGCAAAGAAGTGCTGGGTGGGAGCAGAAAGGAAGCGACTCGAGCAAAACATGTAAAATAAATTAAAGAATCCTAAATCACAGCTCAAGCAGCAGAGAAGCGACGGCGGGCAGCAACACGGAGAAGTGGTAGGTGGAAGCTGAAAGAAGAAATGCGGGTATGTTTCTTTAGTAGAGACTGGAAACACGAGCGCCACGAGCAAAACAGTTAAAGTAAAGAAAACAAGACCCGCGGCCGCGAGACGCGCTCTGTGGTGGGGGAGGGGGAGGGCGTTGAAGCGCGAGCAAGACAGGGAGGCGGAGCGAGGCGCGCGCGCTTGGGAGAGCGAGAGGAAAGCCAGATGGCGCCTCTGCTCGTAACTGTGCGCGTAACCGCACGCTCTATGCCACACAAAAAGCTGTGGTCGGCTTTTTAAAGCCCACTTACTAAATGTCTCGCCAGTGCAGCGCATGCGCTGGCTCAGGCGAGACCTAAAAAGAAAAAGAAGTCAGTGTCCTTTTTCATCTGTGCACCCAGGGTCTGAAACAGCATCCCAGTATTCATTAGAACTGCCCCAACATTGCTCCAACTCAGAATAGAGTTGAATATGCTCCTTTTAATGGAACACTGCATCATAATGCATTTATAGCAAGCAAACAAGCTCCCTCGCTTATCAATCATTGAATTTAAGCTTGTCTATGACCCTGTACACTGCTCCATTGCCTTTTGGCTAGGTTCACGCTATAGAAATACTACATACATACCTCAAACATGGTTGTTTGAAGTGCAGGAGATTTTTGACGGGTGACAACTAAAATAAAAACTTTTTAAACATAAAAAAATTGTGAGTGCCCAGTCTGAATCACGTCTTTTGACATGTGGGTTACATACACATACATATATCTTGCCCCTAACTTTCAGCATTAATTTTGAGGTCGATAAATGAGCACCATATAAATGAACAATAATAATGATACTTTTTGCTTACAACGCTACGAAAGACATAATATGGCAGCATCAGTAACATAAACCCAGCTCAGTGCACCAATCGCACCATGCTCTCAATTTGCTTTTTATAGCTTTATGTGGATGTTGCTCAATACTGGAATTCTTTTCCAGAGTTCATTCATGGAATATACTGGTCATCATCCGTAATCTCACGAAGAAGCACCCTGTCAGTTTCTTCCAGCCTACATTGTACTATATTGCATTGGCATCTAAATAGGACTTCCCTACCCTCACCGAGTCCCAAAGTGTTTTCGGATGGTCAAATAAGAAGCTACTCTATTTGTTGTGCATGGTTGGCACATTATGTATTTTTATATGGCTGATGTGGGAAGAGATTTTGGTGTCATGTGTGAGGTTTGAAGACTTTGTTCTAACGGAAAGTATGTACCTGCGCTTTAAGAATGGTGTGTAGCGCTGAAATGTGTGAGGAATAGGCCTGCTACTGTTTATTCCTTCCATAGTTAACTTAAAAAGAAATGGAGTATGGTTTCACCGAAAAGTGACAAGATCCAACACACAGAAGGTCACAGACACCTCAGTGGAGGGACTGTTGTACCGCGGAGAAACGTTGCAGGCACAAATCACAGTCACCTCAGTGTTTATCCAGATTGATTCATTTTCCTTTATATATGGCATTTTCCCTGTTGCTCTTTTTTTGACAAATCAATGAAAGTTCTTGTCCAGCCCTCTCGGTTTCCTGGGAATACCTGGCTTCCCATTTCTTTCAGCTAGTGCGGGGCACTAATATTTTGTTGTATTCAGGGAATTTTCTAAGTTTTTGTCCAAAATGATCAGAGCATGCTCTCATCAAACCACTGGCAGGATTTTCAAGATGATCATCAGGTATTTGCATTTAAAGGGAAGGTCCACTGAGTGACCATTTCAGTGAGTGAGAGCAGAGATGCGTTGGACCAGATCTAACGAGAGCAGTCTCCAATAGATAATCTATTCCATCTACTCAGAGATTGAGACCACCTGCAATCAGAGAGCAATGTTTTTTGGGAGAGTTTTTTACAACGAAATGAATACGGATTTATTTATTTGAGGAATGGATACTAGGCAGTCGATTCCATGTGACTAAAATCAAAGTCTTGGCATCAGAGAGCATTTTTGAGACTGCAAGTAATTTGAGTTTAATCAGCGGCTAATGTATCTATTTCATGGATATTGATCAACCAACTTTAAATATGATTTCCATCCCTCCTTTTTGATTGGTCTACTGTTATCTCCAGTCGCAATTGAAGCCTTGTGCTTGTCCACAAGGGAAGTAAACTGCTTGGTGAGTTTAAGAGGCTGCTAGTCATGGAATTTGGATTGGGCTGAGGAAAATTTTAAAAGCCTGAGGGCTCACAATCTTGGATTGGAAGGTAGTAGCTCACAACCCCACATTGAACACTGTAGCAATCAGGCCGTCTTGTTGAGGACCTCAGTACCTATGTGGTAAAGCATATAGAGGCACAACAAAAGATATGATTGCAAATTCCCAAATCAATATGACATTTGGTAATTACTATGGACACATTTAATTCCATTGTTTTAAAGTTCATCTATTCCATTAAGGATCAACCTAATGCAAATAAGCCTTGGCCTACCCAAAATAGGCATTGTCCATCTCCAAGTACAAGGTCACGTCACCTCTGAACAACACACAAGACACACAAGACATGTAAACGCCTTGTTAAGCTTTATCCTTAAGGTTTGGTTAACCCTATTTATAAAAGGGAACTAAAGAGATCCTGTCCCTTTCTGAGGAGGAACTCAGACCATTCGGTTTTTATCTCACCTTTTTCTGGCTTCAGATTCAGTTATCTTATATGGATTTGGACATCACCGTTAACAGGTCGATTGGATATTGAGTGCTGTCACTGCACTGCCATTGAAATAGAACTGGTTCTTCTTAACGTCAGCATGCTAATTGTATAACAGGCCTTGTCTTCTGGTCACATCACCGAATGGGCTCCCATAGAACAATAGATGAGAGAGTACTGGAGACTACCCTTGTAGGATGTTCAGCAGCACCTGATGGCTATTCATGTTGAGGCCACTGTAGTACCAAAAAACTGGTACACAGCTACTTTCAAAGGCCCAAGGAGGCCATCCGTCCTACACACTAACCAACACCCAACCAAAACACTTGTTGTTAAACTAACATGAGTGGAATTGAAGAAATTAACTTTTTCTTATTGACTTTCAGGGCAGGGTGAAGGATATCCGTTATGGTAATATGAAGCTGGCTGATCAGTCGCTGATCAGTCTCGTTCAGACAGGGCAGTAGCTTCTAACCATTTCATGTCTTACCCTAGGACGTGCCTGGTGCAATCCTGGATTGTGGGGCACGGCCCTAGCAGGCTTCCCCAGACTGGAGATCATGCATTTTTAGAAGCCTTCAGCAGCATAACAGGGACTTTAGATGGGAACCTCAAAGCTAGCTACTCAGCACAGGAAGGGTATTAAGCAAAATATGTACCTTAAAAAAAGTTTCCTAAGCTCTCCTTTGTCATTAAATGTGATTGCTCATTCAGTTATAATCACACTTATAAGATATCACTATAGAACAGTAGTTCTTATCTCTGCCTTGTAGAGGTGGCTGCTTTTATCACCCTCTAGAACAATGGATCAGGCTTACAGTGATTCTGCTATTTTGGAACAACACAACCAGCACTATGTGGCCTTTCTGGCTTGGTTTCTGCCATTTAAGTAAAACCAAAAGGAGAAACACAAACACTAGCCACCATGAAAACATAAACACACACACAATGCAACCCACACCGACAAACAACACACATCAATCTATTTGATAATCTGCATGATAGTCATAGCGCCTAGAGCGGGTCAGTGTTGTCTTCAAGAATAGATGAGACACTGTGTTCCCAAAGATAAGATTCAAGCAGCATATCAAAAACACAGTCAGTAAATAAGGACTGACTCAAAAAGAGAGTTTGACATCAGTAAAAATCATGAATGTTTATTAAAATATTAAAGTGCAATGCAGAGGATAAAAATAATAGTCTCAATAAATCAGTCAAGAGACATAGAAATCAATTGCCACGAATGTTCTCAGCATTTAAAATAGATGGAGCAATGAGCTAAATCTGAAAAATAATCTAAGTCCAGAATGTGGCACAAATCAATAGAGAATCAAGCAGCATCCCTAGAGGTTCAGAAAAGTGTCTGGCTACCTTGTAAATTGAGAGCCCTTTGCACTAATTCTCACCATAGAAAGCAATGGAAATCACACAGTTAGTATGCGTTGAGCAAATGTAACAATCCATTGTTGAATCATAACACAGCATTATTAAATGTCATATATTGCCACCATCCTCGCACTATCCCCCAAAAGAAAAATCACAGGAGAAAACTCCCATGGTGTGGGGGCATTATTTTTTGTAATTTGTTTTAAACTGCCTCTATGGGTATTTGTTTTTGAAAACTGAAAAACATTGGACAAGTTTGATGGCCAGCCGTTATCTTTCACAGAGCCATCTGTCAAACTTTTCCTACATTGATGGAAACCACCATGACTATGGTTCGTACCAATATATAGAGATGTCGGCCAGACTGGTGGACATCTCTAAATTTGACACATGGAGGAAAGGCAGGGTAGCAGGCATAAAATTCGCCACCTCCCTGTCTGCCTTTACTCCCTCTAAATCAGGCCCTCTGTCTAGAGTGGCACAGTGGGCAAAAACTATGGTTTGAAATGCTACCCAGAGCAAGTGTCAGTTGTTAGGCTATTTGCTTGCATTCATCGTGTCATCGTTTATGTTTTTGATTATCAGTAGTATGCCTCAAAATGAGAGATTGACACAGCTTTCAAAGGAGTAATTCTGTAGGTGCAGGTTTACAATTATTTTTGCAAACCTGTCACTATATATTTAAGTTCCATATCCAAAAATAACAAAATACAACCTCTTGGTGAAATTGGAGCGATGAGAAAAACCAGCACAGGCAGAGCAGACCCGATTCAGGGCCCTCAAACCCAACTACCAAGCTAAGAATGCATTTTGGGAGGTGTCACACCCCACTGAAAATATGCTCTTGCTAGCAGGGTGACACATCCATTGATTATCAGATATGGTAGACTAGCACAACAGCTGCTTGTTTATACTTGCTTATGGTGTCTGATTACATAATCTCTATTTTAGAAGTAAATAATACATGCATGTATGAAATAACCCTAACCTTTGAACCTTGAAGGTGGCGATACAAATGGAGGGACTGGTTCCTCGTCTATGATAAAGCCAATACAACTAAATCATTCTATTTCATTAAGTTTAATGGACATTAACATATGTGGTATAATACCATCTCTGCGTCACAGAGTCAAACTTGTGTAGGTTGGAAACATGTATACATGTGCTCTTTATTTCATAAAGCTGTCGAATTTCTGGAATAAAATATGAGAAGACTGATGGGAAATTTCTGAGTGTCAAATTACGTTCAAACTGATCTATAATTACTTTGGGTTTGCACTATGTAGATAAGAACTATTAAAAGAATATCATCTTGTTTGATGCAATGCAGTATAGAAGTGCTGCAAGTTGTCGCTAGTGACTCAAAGTGTTACTAGAATTTCTAATATCAGATTTAGTGCCATTAGTTTTGCAATATAAATTAGTTAATGTGCCAAGCACTCTTTGTGACAACCTGATTGGATCTGGTATCATTTAGAAAAATATTTGTCAAGTTCTGTATCATGTAGTTCGTAAGCCCACTACAACTACTTTTACCTTGTATTTCCTTTTATTAGCGTCTGACTACTATGTCTATCAACAATGTAAATACTTAACTACACATGGGTTAACAGATGCCATGTATGATAATTCTCCCTGCCTTGAAACTTCTACTTCCCCGTTTGATAGATACTATGGACCTTATTAGGATGTCGGTGGGACCACCACCAACAGGCCGTCGGTGGTGGTCCCACTTGGTGGTGGTCCCACTGACATCCAGCTGAGCGGTTTGACTGCCGCATTATGATGTGGTCGGTTGGACCGCATCGGTTGGAGGGACCGGCCGACACTTCCGATGGACTCAAGGAACCCATCGGACTGTTGGTCGGATTGCTTGCTCAGGCACCGCCATAGGTATTACGATGTCCCTTTCTGACAGCCTTTACATGGTGGTCCGACTGCCATAGAATGGCTTTTGGAAAGGGACTTTTGGGGGCCCATAGCAGGGCTCCCGTCCCCCCTGGACCTCCGCTATGACCTTGTCTCTGGTACCATATACCTTGATAATGTGTGATTGTGGGGCAGATTGTACTTAGGAATTTCCTCATGTTATGAAGTTTTTTTTTTTTTAATGAGATACATAATACCAGAACATTGTGGTTTAGTAGTTACTGTACAACTCTATAGTCAGTATAGTATACGTTACTTTTACATTTTTAACTTTACAATTGGCATTGAGCTGAATGCCCTTCTAATTATTTTATACTGTCACACAAAGGATGCAGTGACTAATGTAATGTGTTATATTTCTGCATCTATATAGACCAAATTCGATCTAACTTTTCATTTTTCTGTAAATAGTTTTTTGAACCATGTGATGAAGTTATTTTATTGGGGAGATATTTTATTGCTCATGGGGATGTGTCGTAGAGCTATGATAAACAATTAAAACTAAAATTATATATCCCAATACCCTGAGACTATGAATGTGGAAAATAAATATTATGATGAATGAGAAACCTGCACACAGTGATATCAGTCTATGACCAAAGAAATGCATTATTCTTGGCCAGACTGTGTTGTGATAGAGAAAAGCAAAATGCAACATACTATAAGCAGGTGTAAAGTGGAGACCATAAGAGGTGATAGTTTGTGTGTAGGGGCCTTGAGGGGTCCTGATTGCAGACAGATGTAGGAAAGTGACGGAAAGCTGTAAACCGTGAAGTGAACTAAGCCAAACTATATGGGTGTCTTGAAGAATTTGTAGAAATCCTAAATAGTTGTCTTTTTTTACTTTCTCTCTAAGCATGACTTTGAGACGGGAATGCCCTTGGAGGCAGCACTGCCCATGAAAAAGAGTTGAGCTGCAGGTGCATTTACAAAGCCAGTATGAATGGCACCTCACATATGTGGCTGACAAGATCATCTCCTCCTGGAGTTAAAGAAGAGCAGATAAGGAAAATAAACAGGCCTTCTCCATTTATCCACCCAGGATAGGGAACAACATCTCTGTATCCATATCCTGTAGCCAAGCACGTCCCCAGTCCTGCTCCAATTAAGGAAGAATTGAATGCACAATTCTTTAAATAACACATCAGGACAATGTAACATGTAACCAGTGGCGGCTCGCCAAGGGAGTGCTGCGGGGCGGTGAGGCGGGGCGGGGAGGGGCAGGGTGGGGGTAGTGGACTCGGACTTATGACGGACAGAACTCCCTTTGAGTTCTGTCCGTCGTATGTCCAAGTGCACTACCCCCCACGCTGCCCCTCCCCGCCCCGCCCCACGGCCCTGCAGCACTCCCTCAGTGAGCCGCCACTGCATGTAACACTCACCTCCACTCTCAAACCCAAGCTTTCAATCCCTGATTGATTGTATCCTTTCCTTTGCCCTGAAAGCACTCTCCTGTTTGGACAATAAAAATACCTCATCTATACATACATACATACTATGGCCCCACTTAAGAACTTTTTGTTGCATAAATCTCTTTAGCACATACAATAAGTTGTTCTATATTTACTTCTACTTTAGATCATTTTTAATCAGGTCCATAATTGCTTTAGGGACTGGCACATCCTTAGCTCTTGCATATCACACCATGTCTCTTATTCAATAAATCACCCAGTCAAATGGAATACCAGCAAAGTCTTTAAGTCTTGAATATCCATATTGCATGATCTGCTTTGCCATTATTGTATCATGGTCAAAAACGATAATAAAGTAAACCTGGAGAAACTCAACATGCAACTAACCTGATCTACATATTTATTTGAATAAAACCAATCTTTAAATAGTCTTTTCTTCACTGATTCAGTTCATGCGTAACTACTTCTGCTTGTTTTTGTTAGACAGAATATCGAGAGCAACAATATCGACATAACAGAATATTGTGTAAAAAATTGTTTACAAAATAAAATATATAACATTATGACTAATTTATTTACAATATTGAGCTACAAAATATCAATATAATTCAATAAAGTTTTAATATGTAATGTAATTTACATATTTATGTATCCTTTAAAAATATAAAAGTAATAATTAAACAATGTTTACAAAACATTACATTAAAAATATTAACAACTTGAAAGTAAATATTAACAATATTAACAAACATATATATATTTTAATATAAACATTAAATAAAAAATATTAATTGAATAACAACAATCGGGGAAAAAACAATAATAGTAAAAGTGTTGGACTCTGAAGAAGTCAGATTGACTATTTTATTTCTGATTTTAGCAAAAATGTTGGACTATGGAGGGATTAGGTCTACTATTCCCACTACAACATAAGCAAAACAGGGAAAGGTGTGGCCTTTGAAGGTGTTATATTTACTATTCTTTCACTAATGTAAACAAAAGCAGTGAAAGTGTTGAAAAGGGTTAGATTTACTATTCTCACTCCAGTCTGAACAATAGCAGGGATAGTGTTGGACTTCGGATGGCTAGAATTATTATACCCACTCTAACATTAGCAAAATAAGGAAAGTGTTGGACTTTGCAAAGATTAGATTTAATATTCCCCCTTCAATCTAAGCAACAGTGGTGAAGGTTTTGGACTTTGGAGAGGTTAGATTTATATCAGCCAGAAAAATCCTCACAATCAGCTCGATGCTTAGATTTAGTCCACCTCTCGACAGCTCCAATTCTTTTTGCTATAATAGCACAGAACATTAGAGTGGCTGAGCGAGGGAAACGGTTGTGGTTTCGAACTCCTGGGATTAAGACCTGAAAGAGATTAAACCAATTATTATTAATCTATTCTGGGTCTCCCCCCTGATAAAATATTGAGGGCCTCATTACGATGTTGGTCAAAAAGCATTCCGACCGACTCCTTGTCGGAATGGTTTCCGACCGACTAGGGTTTGGAGAGTCTGAACGACCGATTACGATGCTATCGAACACCGTTCAGTCGGAATCCCATTGAATTCAATGGGAACCTGTGTTCCAACTGACAACACAGGTTCCCATTGAAAAAAGGGGTGCTTGCGGAAAACCTTGCACCCTGTCGCAGGCACCCCATGGTGCCTGCCACACTGTGCATGGTTGTAAAGAGGGGACCCATGGGTACCCCCACAGGCCCCAACCGGAGGCCTCCGAGTGAAAAGGGGCCTGCTACGGGCCCCCAAAGTCAGCTTCCGACAGCCTTTTCGTGTCGGACAGACCGAGTTGGAAAGGCTATCAGAATCCGACATCGTAATACGTCAGTTGGAAACACGGTCCATAGAGCTGTACGATTCAGCTCCGACCGACTCAGATTTTCCGAATGCCGGTCGGAACCGATTCTGAATGACCGATTGATTACCTTCTCATCGTAATTGGTCAGTCAGAAATGTTTCCAAGACGGTCGGAAACATAGGTTCCGAGGCGGGTTAGGAAAATCCGAATGCCATTCAGAGCCTTTCTGACTGACATCGTAATGAGGCCCATGAATTACCGTATGAAAATAAACCAGTGAATGTCTTTGTTAGTGTTGTTTTTTACAGATTCATGTAGTTATAACTGGCAGGCATCTTCCATGTTTAAAGAAATACAGAAATAACTTTAATATACAATTTCTTTCTGGTCTTTAGGGAGCCAGGTTAAATGAGAAATTGCCAAATAGTACGTACCGCAAGCTAGAATTCTTGAGGTGTCACGTGGGATTAGCAATTGTCATTGGTGATACTTATCACCCCACCGTGCTAGAGTTAAATTATGAAAACATGGATTACTTGAGTCTTTTGTTTTTATCCAAACATATCTGGCTTAATAACTCTTTCCTCTTTTTTCAAAGATGACATTGATAGTCTCTTTTAGTTCTTATCTTTTCATCAGAACCTTCTTACCAGTTGGGCTTCTTTATTACTTTTCATGGATGGCTTTTGGCTGAGATCACCTTAAGTATGAATTCTCTCTCCTATGGTCTGAATGAGCCATTAGCTTAGAAACGTGTCACTAAATTTGCAAAAATACCAAAGTCCAAATGGGTCGACTTGGACCACCTTCACACTGTTTCAAAACTGTCACACAATCAACATAACTCAGCAGATTCTCGAAAGACACTAATGTCAATCGTTCTTTTTTTTTTTACATGCTTTCCCAGTTCAAGATCAGGATTTGTGCAGGTGCACCTTTACCGCACGAACTGCCTTGAGGATCTTCCACAATCTCTGACTCTGTGTCTGAAACAGGAAGACTCCAACCTGCTCCAGCTGATATCTGCAGAATAATGAGTGGTGTATAGTGGCTGGGGCCGCCTTTAAAGCAGAGACCGCCCAAGATGGCTGCCACTCTAGTACCGCCTCAAGGGATTGTGGGACTTGTATTCCTAAATAAACATTCTCATATACAAGGCAGCACTGATGGGTGTTTATAAATTTTGTATACAATTTATCAAAGGCCATTTATGGAATTTATAACAGACTCCGTTGTACCATCACTACTGGCACAAGAGCGCTACCATTTACGGGACCAATGCCGACATGCCACAGAGCAGGGGAACTGGCCCTTATTAGAGGATCAACAGCATTAACAGGGCATGCAGAGCTAGCTCGAGAAGCAGCCTTCGAGGTGTTTCCAGGGGCCCTGACAATTTGCAATTCACAATCCAATCCAAGAAACAGCATGGAAAGAAATGGGCTTTGTTTTGTTATGTTATTATTCCAACTCTAGCCTAAGGGACAATATGGGAAAGTGTTGGACATTCTAGGGCTTAGTTTTACTATTTCCACTCCAATCTGAACAACAGTAGTGAAAGTGTTGGACTTTGGAGGGGTTAGATTTACTTTTCCACTCCAATCTAAGCAACAGTATGGAAAGTGTTGGGCTTTGTAGGGTTTAGATTAACTAATCCTATTCCCAGGCAAGCAAAATTAGTGAAACTGTTGTACTTTGGAGAGGTTAGATTTACTAGTCCCACTACAAAATAAACGACATCATGGAATGTTTTGGACTCTGGCGACACTAAATTTACTAATCTCACTCCAATCTAAGCAACAGCAGGAAAAGTGTTGGAGTTAGGAAGGGTTAGATATACCATTTCAATGTCTGATAATAAAAAAAACCCATCTAAATACCTAACTACGCAAAATAATTAAAACATATTCTTAATAAAAAATATGGTTTGTAAATAAATAGGCTTAAATGTAAATGAAAATAATAACACAAAAATAATTTATTAAATAAAAAAAACAACACTTTCCTCCCTAACTCCCAACTATGTAAAAAAAAAAACGTGAAAAATAAAATAAATGATCAATAAAACAATATTAACATTAAAATAGTAATTAAATTAAACAATTAAAATAAAAACCAATACTACACTTAAACTGCATTTTATGAGGTTTATGAACAAATACACCTATCAGTAAATTAACAATTAATTAAAATAAAACAAAAAAATTACATTACAAATAATCAATTACATAATTTCTATAATTATCAATTTAATATGTAATTAACATAAAAAATGATTCATTTAGAAACATACATTTATAATTTTAAAAACAACTTTCCACCCATTTCTCCTACAAACCCAACAACCCACGACTTAATTATAAATTAGTATTAAAATACAGAAAAATTACATTTTAAATATTGTCACAAAATACACTTAAATCACTAAAATAACTATTAATCAATTAAACAATTTACATAATGAACTACCAATTAAATATTTAATTAATGTTACAAATTAACTACAAAAAAGCAACAAATTATAATTTAAATGACGTTTTACCCTATTCTCCTACAAGCCCTACAGCCAGCTACTACAGTATATATTATCAATTACTTGTAAAAGATGCTAATTACACATTATATATTAGAAACTATACTAAAAAATGAAAGCAATAATTAATACCATTAAAACCTAACATTAATATAATATATAATACATCGATTTTAAAAAACGATATTTAATTCAACTATCTTAAAGTAAAAATATTACATGCAACAATATTTTACAAAATGGTATTATATACTTAAAAATGATATTCTTATCTTAGGTAATTCTGTTCCTCAATATTGTTGCATTGACAATATTTTTGACATGATGTTCAGGCAGCTTGATATTTTTGAAACTATATTCTTGTCATTCACCCTGCATCCTTTAACAGTTGGTCGGAATTTTGGGATATACAACAACAAGCACCTGTTTTTCCTTGGATGGCTCTTTTACAGGCGTTGTTTAGAATTGAAAATGAATTCACAATTCTGCAAAGCAAGCGGAAACACAGCTGGGATTGTATGTGTACTCTAGCAGTTTGTCTGGGCTGTAACATCTAGCTCAAAATTGATTAATATATGCTTGGTCCTGTTTTTCAAAGTCACGGACATGCTCCCAATATTGTGGTCAAAATATCGATCTGCAGCAATCGTGAAGTCACACTATCTACTACCACCACATCATCAAGGTAAGTAAATATAGAGTTAAGAATTGTAAATCTCAACTTATCGATATATTCTTACAATGATGATATAGTGATGGACAATATTGTGGATGCAATATTTTTGACTTCGAGATTGTGACATGCAACCGTGCATTATAAGTCAGAACATTACAGATTAATAAAAAATATGTGTGTATTTATAACATCAAACTCAGTTTTTTCCATGAAAATAAATTCTCATCTTCAAGATGTTAACAATACTGTCTACTGCTTCTACTGCTCCACTGATTCAGGTTCAGACTATTCTTCTAATGAAATCTGTTCCTTTGTAAACTGAGCAGAGTAGTAGCATAGCACCATGGGGCTTAATGCAAGAGAAATGAGTTCCCCCCGCCCCCAGATCCTTGCTGGGTAGTGAAGGAATGTGATAACTGGGGTGCAGTGAGATGTTTCCAGCGGCGTCACTAGGGTTGGTTTCACCCAGTGCGGTAACTCATGGTGTCACCCCCTCACGACTTACCCCATGACACCATCACATGGGGTGACACCTTTCCCAAATGAGACTATTTAGTAAATAGTCTCATTTGGGAAAGGTGTCACCCCATGTGATGGTGTCACCCGGTGCGGTCCGAACCCCCCGCACCCCCCTAGTGACGCCACTGGATGTTTCCACACACTTGCCTCAGTGCCACTGCATCTGGTGTACTTTTGATATCTATGCCACTGAAACTGAGTGCCAGTAACAATTCTACATACCCCGGAATCAACCAATGGCAAAACCTTTTTTAACAAATCACCATCACAAGTCACTGGTATTTCCACTTAATAGCATTCCTAGTATTCATTCCAATTAGTGGACAGTTCAGAGAGGCCCATATAATAGGGGCTTCTGCCATCAGCCTAATGAGGAAGTATTTTAAAGAAAGTGATATTGTGAAACTCTGCTTCGTCTCATGGCACTCTTGTGACCACCATGCCACTTACAGATGACACCGTTCAGGGATCTCAGTCAATATCCAGGCAGAATTTGCTCCCTGGATATTGTTCCTTCCCCAGTCCCCAACTCCTGCCCTTGATGGAGAACTCACATTTTCGCTACCTAAGGCTGACTGAATCTTTACTTTTCTTCTTCTTTGCCATGATATTGTATTGTATTGTATTGTAATTGCATTTATATAGTGCTTACTACCCCTGACGAGGCTTCGAAGCGCTTTTTGGGGGAGTAGCATGCTACTCCAGAACCTATAAAGGATTAGTGGTGAATTAGTATAGTGAAAATATGAAAGTAATTTGAGTGGAATATAGTGAGGTGGAAGAGTATTAGTGGACCAAGACTGAGGAATGACACTTGTCACAATGCCTCTGATGCACATGGATAATAACGCACACTATTATTTACAAGAAAGCGACGCAGCACTGCTCCGCAAGCCCTTTGGCTTCGCCGCGCTGTGTCACTTTCAAAGCAGAAGGATGCCTCATATTTACAACAATGTGTTGCATCCCTGTGCTTTCCCTGGCACTGGCGCACAATTGGCTGCCATGTGCCAACTCAGGCACCCTTGCGCCATGGTGCAAGGGTGTCTGCGTTTTAGGGGAGATAGTTTTTTTGCAGGAAGAGACACTTTCCTGCACAAAAACAATCACATGAGGTGTTTTTCTCGTTCAATGTGTGCTGCAGAATGCAGCATGCATAGAAAGAGGAAAAAACGAGAAGACATATAAGTATTTCTCCTCGTTGCGTCTCCTTACGCCTCCCCTGGGCACACCGATTGGGTCAGCGTGACCCGGGAGACAGCTCTCTGGTCCCTTTGTGTCTAGAGATAACTAAAGTCACGTATGTTTATTATTGTAGCCTTGATGAAGTCTGCTGCCACATCTGCAGCAAAGGCGAAACACATGTTGGGAGAGAATTGAAAGATGTTTTGAGAGAAATAAAGGCTGGTGGTGAAACTGTACTACGGAACTCAACATTGACTTATTTTGAAGTGCTCGAAGTTTTTTGTTTATGACCTGAACCCGATCCAACAGAAGAAGTGGTGGCTTTTCTTCCTTCTTGAGCACCCGTTATGTGATGTTATGTCCTGGTTAGGATATTTGAAGCTTTGTCGACATTTAAGCAGTAGGGGCTCGTGGAGGGAGTGCTGCGGGGCGGGGGAGGAGCAGGGTGGGGGGTAGTAAACTACGGCATACGGCCGAACAGAGGTAAGTAAACAAATAAATAATTAAAACGAATTTCGTTGCGCGCGCTGCATCGCATTTGGCAATGCAGCGCGCGCAATGAAATTCGTTTTATTTATTTAATTGTTTACTTACCTCTGTTCGGCGTATGCCGTAGTTTACTACCCCCCACCCTGCTCCTCCCCCGCCCCTGCTCCTCCCCCGCCCCGCGGCACTCCCTCCACGAGCCGCTACTGCATTTAAGTGTGTGTGCCCTGCTCTCCCAGCCACCTATCTCATGTTCGAACATTACCCTAGTCTTCATCAGCAAAGGGCTTCGACGTTGGAGGCACGGAAAGGTGGAAATAACATCCGACTGTTTTTCCTATTTATTATTTGTTGTTTTTCTCATAGCTTTGAAGAACTCCCTCGTGGCCCATTGCTCTTGTTCACACTTGCTAGTAAAAACACCGTGCATAGATAGCAATAACTTTACATTTTTATATTGATCGATAACACAGAATTTGCAGCCTGGTCGTGCTGTAAAAGCACACATAGCAAATTACCCACCTAAAAGGCACCATTTTATGTGCCTCAGAACGATGAGATTTAGAGATGGTGGCGGTGAGATTTAATCACATTACCTTCCAGAAAACAAATCTCAGCAGATGGCACACCAGGGCACAGAGCCGTCTTCCTTGATTAGCAATATGTGTTTGTTGTTGAAAAAAATTATACTCTAAAAGTAATCTTTTAGAGTTCACCCACATGGTAGCATGGTAAAAGCTAAGGAGTACTCTGTATTTTCAGAAAATCCAATCTGCTGCTCCATTAGAGGTGAACTCAGAGTGCCCTCTGTTCAGAAGGATATGCAGTGGTATAAATGGACAGGCATTTCTAAGGGGACAAGTACTGCCCAGTGTGTCTGCCACTGTGACTTCTACTTTGGTGTCCGATTCCAAGTGCAGCTAGAGCTGCTTAGAAGAGTCTGGGAGGGGGAGAAACAGAGCAGCATCTATAGTGCAGAAATTGTAGAGCAGCATCTTCTAATGTTTTTGAATGGCCACCTCAGCGCACTGCAGGCTTGTCAAAGCATTGGAGTAACCCCACTAATGATCACACCTAACTCTTATTTAATCTACCACAAAGAAGGATGTGGCCTAACAGCTAGAGTGGTCGACCCCGAAGCTGGGGAACCAGGTACGAGTCTCGGCAGGGACGCACAACACCCTGTGATTCTTGGCAAATCGCTTAATTACCTGTGCCTAGCAAAATAAAAAAAAGAATGTGTCCGTCTATAATGCAACTGGCTCTCATGTAAAGCGCTCTGATACCTTCGGGTCGAGTTCGCGCTATATAAATCCGCCCCCCCCACCCAAAAAAACTCGGGTAAATGCACGGACCAATATTATTGAGAGCAGAAGGCTGATCTTAATAACCAATAACCACTTGATTAACTACTAAACATCAGGTCCAGAGTAATATGCTGTTCATCGTAAAGCGCTTCAACGCCTCCCAGGAGTAGTAAGCACTACAGATCCAATTACAGTTCAATACTAGGCGGTTGTGACTGTTTTCAGATCTCATTACCCATCGTTCCCTCGCAGTCCTCAACCTCCATGCAAATGGAGGGATATGGTTGAGGCAGTGGCTGCCCTAATGCACTGCCACCTTTTTTTCTAACTAGGGTCTCATTAGGAGTGCACAAAAGCATTCCCATCTGCTAAAAGTGTAAATACAGGACCAATCGATGTCACCACAACAGAAGTTGATGCAGTACTGCCTCTGGTAATATTGCACTGGCTGTCCTGTCCTTCTATTTTACTCATGAAAGAAATGCCATTGGACCATTGGAAACGGGCTGGGCACACACAGAACTGCACTCAAAATCTGTTTCACAGATAGTGCATTAATACCCACCCAGTGCAGGAAATGAAGGGGATCCTGCCAGATACTGCTTCCGGCTGTTAGGTCTGAGCTGGTTGTAGGCTTCGACTGACCCAGTGACATTTGCTGAATTTTTCCTGGTGTCATTGTCTGACACTGGGACACAATTCACCAACGCAAGTGAATTGTCTGCTTTGTGTTTGGAGCAGCAACATGGAAGTGATGAGGGGGCTTTCGTGTTTTCACTTCTAGCTGGGCCTAAACAAAATGCCTCGTTTTAAAGGCCTTCAACCCTTCTTTTGTTGAAGTATCATCCTAGCTTGGAGCCATCACATCTAGACATTAATGTAATGGAAGGAAACACAGGCACACAACGTATCACTACACAAGTACTTTAGAACAAGCATTGGCATAGCCAATAGGTCTCGCCTTTGGGACCTTATAAGTGTTTAGCCATGCAACAGTTGCATAACTAAATACTTATAAGGTCCCAAAAGCGAGACCTATTGGCTACACCATTATAATCGCGGCACCCGCGCTTTACTTTTAACATTAAAAGTAAAGCGCTTTAACATTAAAAGTAAAGCGCGGGTGCCGCGATTATAGCAAAAGTAAAGAAATAGATTATTTTTCTATTTCTTTACTTTCTACAATCGCGGCACCCGCGCTTTACTTTTAATGCGCTTTACTTTTAATGTTAAAAGTAAAGCGCGGGTGCCGCGATTATAGCAAAAGTAAAGAAATAGAAAAATAATCTATTTCTTTACTTCAAAGCCGCGAAAGTGATCGCGATGCACTTAATGACCCGTGACGCGCGTGCACGCTCACGTGAACGCAAGCTGGTCGCCAGCAAAAGCCACTGCTGTTTGCACTTCCAAAACCCGCTTACTAAAACTCTCGCCCAGTACAGCGCTAAGCGCTGGCTCAGGCGAGACCTAAAAACCATGACTTGGAGGCAGATTTGTTCTGCACCCTATGTAAGAGATGTGCATGCACTGTAAGAATGCCAATTGTATCTGTGTGTAGGAGTAATTACACAAATAATGATTTAAATGGCAGTTATTATTTATTTTTAATTTAATTCTTTGGTAATGCTACCCATCACAGTCTAGGGTGTCAGAGTGCTTTACATCACACCCAAAGAGACAATAAATCATACAAGTGTGTAAATCAATGTACAGGAAATGTTACAAAAGACAGTGTCTGTTATAAGCTATAGGAGTCACATATTGTCCATACTTCAAGACATTATAGGGCTTGTTACGCTGTCAGGTGGCACGTAGCGGTCTGGAACCGCCCGACTTTAGGATTAGGATGCGACCACCCATAGGGCAGTTGCAAACATCCATTTTTCAATGGAAGGGCGGAAAAGGCCCACAGCACAAACTAATTGAAAAATGAATGTTTATGAACATTCCTGCACCGTGTGGCAGGCACGATGATGTGTCTGCCACACAGTCCAGGGATGTTTAGGGGGGCACCATAGGTGCCCCCCAGGCCCCATAGGGAGGGGCCAGGAGGGAAGGGGCCCTGCTAGGGGCCCCCAAAGTCACTTTCTGACCGCCTTTCCATGTTGGAAAGGCGGACATGGAAAGGCTGTCGGGAAACAACATTGTAATCCCGATGCTCCGACGTCATTCAAGGGAGTACAATTCTGCTCCTCTTCCTACAGGCCATGTGAGCCCATTGGAAGAGGAGCGGAATCCCCCCACGGGTTTCCCTCCGACCACCGTCATCATAATACAGCGGTCGGAGGGAAACCCTGGATGTCGGGCGGAAAGCCTCAGAAAGACTGTCGGAGGCTTTCCGCCTGACATTCAGATCAGGCCCTATGTGTTAAGAGTGCATGGTCAAGAGAAACACAAAGTCTGGTTTTAAAACATAGCAGTGTCTGCACTAACAAGATTTTATTACTACCCAGAGGAACCTCCCTTAGGAAACTTAAAATAACAATAGATAACTTGCAGTTTGCATGCTGCTCCTTGATCTCAGTTCTTAGCTCACTGTGCTATATTGGGACTGCAACTTATGTACTGAAAGTAACAAAAGGATCTCTGTGTCAAAAACAGTAACCCCCTTACTATCCACATAAATTATAAATCTGTGATCTGTATGTACTTCGATGTGCTTTGCAGCAAGCACATTAACTCTCTATGCTACTTTTTGAGTAAAAACTGTGACTACACAAAACAGAACTCTTCGGGGACTGCAATAACCATTAGAATTATCTTACTGTTAGATAATGGAAGATATTTTAAATACAGCCTCTTAGTGCCCAATTAAGATTTACTGTCACATTTGTCGATGCTGCCAATTTCTTTATAGCAGATCCAAAAAAATATATATATGAGTTGACTGTCACACTCCACTTTTCATGACTCCACCCCTTGTGACACCACTCCCCTTTCCTCTGCCACACCTCAACTCCCAATTTATTTGTTTCTGGAGTATTTCCATCACTGGGCCCACCCCATCGTGTCCAGTGAATGGTGCCTCCCAGCGGTAGATCTCCGTTTTACGAGGAAGTAGCTAACTTGAGCCCGGCCTGATTGATGCTCTGTGCTGTGGAGGTCGTATCATCTGTGCACAGCAGCTGATACCACTGTTTCTGTATTGTGACTGCAGGTACTGTGGTGCCCTGTGGCCCTGGGGAACACAGGTAGGCCTTTTGCTCACCACAAGGCAATGTACAATAAATGACCACACATGCACAGTATAGACGGTCTCGCAGGGAGTGCCCCAAGAGATCACTCCCGCATTTATTTATACGTTCAGGTTGATCCCAGCCTTCAGGATGCAAAAACTGCAATATTGTATGGTAGACGCCAGCAGGCACTCTTCATACTATCCAACTTTAATTTGGAAAAAAAAAAAACTGCACTTACAGCAAACAAACATCGTCTCAGAGCAACCGGCTTGGGGCAGGGTTGGGGCAAAGAACATACCTTCGGCACCCCACACCACTATCCGCAAACTGGGAGGCATCCACCTGGGTCATCACCACCTGAGCACCCACTTCCTGGTTGCTGTCGATGGGGCCGTGGTGGCCAGCCTCTGTCACTCCAGGATCACTCACTACCTCTCCGTCAGCCAGGTCTGTCTCCTGGCTTAGCTTGGTGCCATCCTGTCTCCTTACTGGGGTGGTTAGGCGCTTGAACCAGGCTACATTCCTGGTCACGGTGGATAGTCCTCGCTGCACAATGACCATCATTCCCTGGATCTCTATGACGGTCCATACTTCACTCTCGTATGGCATGCACCCTGGGTGTCTATCCCTCATGACCACCTGATCGCCCACTGACAGTTCCAGGGCAAAGGCATGATGGGCTCGACTAACTTGGTTGTTGGTATACTGTCTTTTTTCCTGGGTTGCCTGCACATTGAGGACCCCTGGTTCCTGCAGGGATGCTGTCCCTGGTGGCCCGCTGGATCAGACGGTTCATTGGTGCACAATTTGTTGTGCAGTCTAGAGATAGGTCCACAGAAAGCGATAGAGACAGCACTCTCCGCCCTCGCCTTGCTCCATCTCACCATTCACCTGGGGTTACTGGGGGGTCACCTTGCGGTGCTGGATGTTCAGTGACTTCAGGTACTGCTGGAAATTTGCCCCTAGAACGGGGGCCTATTATCCATCTTGATAACAATGGGGAGTCCAAACATAGCAAATATCCTCTCGAGAGCTGGCTTTACTCTGGAGAACGCCCTTGACTGCACTAGTTCCACCACCGGGTACTCAGTGTGACTGTCTATCACCACTGCGGTGAGACATCCATACGGGAAGCTCCCAAAATCCATGCTGAGCCAGGACCATGTCTTCAGGTAGGGTTCCTCTGTCAGTACGGGAGCAGGGTGTGGTTACCCATTGGTGATTGTGCAGGAGTGACAGTTCTGCACCTTTTCATCCACCACCACATCCATTCCACAGAAACAGACTATATCGCGGAGGTGCGCCTTCGATTCACAACCCCTTGGTGACCATGGTGCGCTAAGTCCACCGCCCTCGACCATAGGCAGTGGGGCATTACGATACACCTCCCTAGCAGTAGCACCCCTCACTGCTAGTGCTAAGCTCCTCTCCTACTCTCCAAAGCTGAGTCATAGTCATGTGTTCAGTCAGGTCTAGCAATCTGATGCCTTCTAGGAAGTTCTTCCATTGCTTCTGGGCAAGTGCCACTTTGGCCTGTGATTTCTTCAGGGGGCTGAGCTCTGGGGCACACATCCTGCAAGACTATTTGTACAAAGTCCGCTGCCCCTTCATCTTCCTCCCCATGGGTGTCATGCAGTTGCTTCTGAGGGTGGCGAGATAGATAGTCTGCTGGGTTGTTCACCCCAGGGTGATACAATGCTGAACAAGTAGGGTTATAATTATACAGCCCATCTCTCAATGCATGGGGGCGCATGGCGGGAAGACCCTTCAAAAAGCGGGACCAGTGGCTTGTGGTCCATAACGATTTGGAGATGTTGGGCGCATAGGAAGAGTTGGGAGCAGCAAGACGCCCATCGTATTGCCAACGCCTCTCTCTTGATCTGGGCATATCGAGTCTCCATGCTTGACAGTGCTCGGCTGCCATAGGCAATGAGGACCGATGATCCTGCGCCCTTTTCCTGCAAAAGAACAGCTCACAGCCCTCTGGGGCTGGCATCCACCACTAGCTCTGTATTTCGTCTCGGGTCAAAGTACGCCATTGTGGCATCAGCCAGTAGTGCGCTTTTCACCTGACAGAATGCTCTGTCAGTGTCGTCCATCCATTCATAGGCAGTGTTTGCCTACATCTGAGACCTTAGGGGCTGGGACAAAGTGGCCAAGTTTGGGATGAAACGGCCACAGTAGGTTGCCAACTCTAGGAAGCTTCTCACCTCTGTGGCATTTCGGGAACATCCGCTTTTGTTATCGCCTGAACCTTCTTGGTGTCCACTCAGAGTGCATCCCTTGAAAAAATTTAGGCAAAGAAGTCAATGGAATTTTCATAGAAGGTGCACTTCTTTTTGTGGAGTGCAATACCGCATTCAGCCAGCCACTCCAACTTCACAGTCGCACCTGGTGGTCTTCCAGGGTCTCGGAGAATATCAGGATATTGTCATATGATGCCTATCAGGCCAGAGAGCATCTCCCGGAGAGTGTTCTCAAACACCTTGGCTGCCAACAATATCCCAAAATGTAGCCTCTGGCATCTCCTAAGGCGCATGTGTGTCGAAAAGGTCATTATGTAGCGGCTTAACTGATCTAGCTCTAGCTAGTGATAGTGAGCATTCTGCACCAGTTTCGAGAACAGTTGAGCACTATTGGGGTCCGGCACAATGTCATCCATGGTTGGTGTAATGTGCCATTCCCTCCGAATGGCCTGATTGGGGAGCCGCATGTCTACACTGAGTCTGATTGCCCAAGGTTGCTTCGGCTTAGAGGCTATCACCAGGGAGATACCCACGGTGTGGGCCCAGTGACTTTCTCGATCATCCCTTGCAGCTTTTGGTTTCGTAGTTCCTCTTCTATGAGTGGCCGTAAGTGAAAGGGCACCCTCTGATGTCTGAGTGCCATTGGCCTCACAGTCTCATCGATGTGCAGTTTCACCTTGGTGTTTTTGAGCCAACTCAGGCGAATAGCTGGGGAGGCAGTGAAGAATGTCAGTGGCCTGCGATTTGAGCACTTGATGAGCAAAAAACACCAATCCAAGTCTTCTGCTGTGTGGCAGCCTAGGAGGGTGCTGGTGCTTCCTTCAGTCACATGGAAGTTAGCCTTCATCGACTTATCATTACTCACCACCAGCACTTCTATCATACCTAACAGCGGCAATGACTCTGTGTCTCCATGTATATGTTTGCTCTGGAAGGTGTTATCACTGGGCATAGCACTTTTTTATCAAGCTGAGCAGTGTTCATTATGTTGACCGATGCGCCGGTGTCAACTAGGGCCTTTATAAGCTTGTTCCCTATTCCTACGGTGCACATGGGTGGCGGGCGTTTTCGGTTCCCTCCGCCACATGCGAAGGAGACCGTGAAGACCTTGTAATTGTCCTCTTCCTCTCTCACAGGCTGTGTGCACAGGCCACCACATGGGGAAGTGTCTTCCAGCTCCTTATCGTCAATGGACAACTGTCGCAGAGTGCCACCCAGACTGCTCCTACCAGGTGTTCTCATATTTTTCCCTTCACTCTGACACACATTAGCAAAGTGATCTAGCCATCCGCAGTGAGAGCACTCGCTGCCGGGCAGATGTCTACAGTCCAGTGTTCAAGGCTACAGTTCACGCACCAGTTGTCGGGACGGTGTTGAATGTTTATGGGGAAGCAGGGTGTCTCTAAATGGCGTCTACCAGTTCCTCCATCACAAGGGAGAGACGCATTCGGGGTAACTGAGCCTTTTGATGGAGCCTCCTCCATGTCATCCATCCGGCTGTTGGTTAGCTCATGCGACCGTGCAAGCACCAGGATGGCATCGAGCGTGATGCCTGAATGGCGCTGGATGAGCTGCTGCAGGACGGCCAATTTGCACCCCTGTATAAGCTGCACCCTGATCTCGTCGGCTTGGTCAGTATTCAGGCACGGGCTCGCTACCTGAGGCATGCATAGAAGACATTAGCGGTCTCGCCTTCAGCTTGCCTGGCCTGGCTCAGCTTGAACTGTTCATAATCTAGACTCAGCTGCAAGTCAAAGTGTCTGTCCAGGGCTGACACGTCAATGTCAAAATTGGCCTCATCGCCCGCATTGGGCAGATTTATGAACAGCTCGTACAGTTCTACACCCCACCTCTAAGTGGAGCAGCATTGATCTCATGATTGCCCCATCTGTCACTCTCGTGGCATGGAGGTAATGCTTTAGCCTCCTGACCCATAAGCGGGGACGTTGTTGGATCTGTATGCCAGACCAATGAATGGATGTGAAATACCTGGGGCGATGGGGGAGGTGCCTGCTGCTGTTTGTTTGACACCGCACAGAACGCGGGGCAGATGCGTTACGCCAGGTGCTCTGTTCCAGTACTCTGCATCGTGACTAGGCCTGCCATGCCTGTGGGTGGGCATTAGGTGCTCACTTCCAAACATGTGGACAGTTCTGACAGGGATGCCCCAGTGGGGGATGACAGTCCTTAAATGCACCTTGTACCACTACTGTCTCTTATTGCCAACAGTGGCGGCTCCCTCCTCTGTGCAGTCCAACAAATCCCTCAGGCTGGGGATTCTTCACCCAACACCCTCTCACCTCGATGCAGAAGAGGGTGGGCAACAGTACCATGCGTGCCTCAACAGGTGGCACACTTCACACGGCAAGCAAGCAGAACCTCAGGACATGGTCCATGTGCTCCAGCCAGCTCATGCTGATGCCAGAGATGGAGGGGAAGAGCTGAGGCCAGCAGGGTACACACTCACCTGCCTGCACACGTCAGGGCCGCTTCGCTAGGTGTGCTGCAGGCTGAGCAGCGGCTCCGGTACTTCGCCTGCTGTAGGCAGGGTCACCACAGCAGCTTTGGCATGGAGAGCAAACTACTCCTTGTCGCCAATGTTGTGCCCACGGGGCTTTGGGGAACACATATAGGCCTCTCACTCACCATGAGGCAGTATACAGTAAATGAGCTCACACTCGCAGTATAGACGGTATCGCAGGGAGTGCCCAGAGCAGTCACTTCCACATTTATTTACACCTTTGGGCTGCACCTAGCCATCAGGATGCAACGACTGTAACATTCTATGGTAGAGGCAGTGTGGCACTCTACAGGTACTACGGGGGCCTAAGGAGTTTAGCCCGAGCTGCCTACCGTCTCCATTGCCATTGTGATAGCCCAGCTTGGAAGGGTAGCAGGAGGGTACATTTTTAAGAAAGTTCACCTTATGTGTGGGTCTCTCATGACTCTAGTCATGGGACCGGATATCACCTGGGAGTGAGGGAGAATGGTGACCGGCAAATAACATAAAATTGTAGAAGGTCGAGTGTGAGCAAAGGAGTATTTTCCAGCTAACAGGTTAAAGTGGCATCACAGACACCTTGATCTACGATCCCCTTGTTTCACTTGGCTCCTCTTGGTGGAAAAGAACCCCGTTGTTGACATATGGGTGTCTACAAGTCCCAAAATTCTGCTCTAAAGAAACATGGTAGGTCACTAAAAACACTGAAAAACATTGACTCTGAAGCATTGAGATTGGAGCACTCCATATATAGTGTATAACATTAAAACCTGTAATTTTTTTATGCCTACTAAAAGCTTGGCTTTTCTCTAACGTGAAACCCTACGCTACCCGCAAGGGATTACTGAGGTGTTAAGGTAAATACTTTTCTGTGATCAGAACCTTATGAGCTAAGTGACAAAAAACACTCAGGCTATTAAAAGGGTTAATTGCAGCTTTTGTTGCAGTCATCTGACTTGAGGTCTGTGCGCGTGGGCTTTTCAGCCCTCATTAATAGTCCCTGGACAAGGCACGTGAGAGGGGCAAATATTGACTTAGCTGCCTACGTATTGAGGAGCAGAAGTGGATGCCACTTCATTAGCACAGTTCACACTTGCTAATTTGCTGCGCTGTTTGTCATGTTGAGTCAATGTTTATGCAGACGACGGCCTCAGATGTAGGGGGTGTCTTGCTGGCTCCATTTTCACACGCAATCCGAATAATAGCTGCGTTCATTTTGTGAACATTTCTTTCCTCCTTTCTTTTTTGGTATTTCAAATTGTTTATCTTTTTTAAATGTATTTCGTTTTTGGGTTTACAGAAAGGCGCTCCAATATAACACACAATTAGTGCGACGCATCCATATACATTGCAACCATTTAATTAGCCTGTGATGCCGTTTTCATTTCAGCTGAATATGCCTCCTTTTCACGCATGCCGTCACCCTGCATGCACGAATGTATGCCGTTTACTTGCTTGTAGTAGTGAAATATAATACGCGTTTTAACTTCACTTGCAGCCACTTGCAACGTGTAGGGAATTAAGAAATAAAAAATCATAGAGGAGGCATTCCAAAAATGCAGGACTCTTTAGATGGCATGTTGGAAGTGCAGAGATTTCAGACCTTGCAAAATACTCTCCGAAGTAAATGCTTGGCTCGATATGTTTCATAAAGCAGTGGAATGCTGTAAAAATAGCAAGTTAAAATGTCAAACCATTAAATCTCGAGTAAAAAGCTACTTAATAAGGAAAACGAGTACCCAAAAAATTACGTTACAAAATTCTGAGTTCCATTGAAAAAAAAAATTCCAGTTGCCAAAAACCTGCAATTGAAAATGTAGAAAGACTCCCTGGGGCATATTCTCAAGGACACATCGCCGAATTAGCAGCACTTTACCGCCACGAAAGTGGCGATAAAATTATCGCCCTATTCACAAGCCTGCGCTAACAGCCGACATCGTCAGTTTACCTTCGATAGCTGCCGCCGAATACATCGCCAAGGTTGACAGCGACAACTAACGCTAATCATATGCAGAGTAGGCGTTCCCGTGCAAAAACTCACGATAACATCACTTCGCGATATTCTCAACGACCAGCCACATCGGCGATGCGGTCCAAAAACAGGCGATAAGGCACGTTAGCAGCAGGGACTTAAGACCTGCTTTTTCCTGGTCTTAAATAGGACGAAAACCTGCAGTAGAAAGGGAGCCCAGCCAGAGCCACATCTAAAGACCAACAGATGCCATGGAGCTACTAATCATGCAGCTTGGAGACCAAAGAGGGCCACAACACCCACCACCCCCACCCCCAGGATCACCCCACCCGCCCCCCGGACTACCACAGAGGCAGCGCAGAACAAGACAGCGGACCTTCCGAAAACTGTAGTTGCTCCAACTTCCTCCATGGTGCTTCTCAGTTGTTCGGGTTTTGTTTTTATTTTTTATTTTTTTGCAGCTTTTATGGTGATTTTTCCTGCCTGACGTGGGAATAGCAAGCCTGGCGCTGCTTATCACTGATGTTTTTATCGCTGTTGGGCCCATCGCCACTTTTTTCACTTTCGGGTTTCCTTTTTTATCGCTGTCCCGGTAATTTTTACGCGGACATTTGACGCGTAATCGGGATACTATTGCCTGTTGCCGGCGTGTTGAGAATACGCCGTTAACACGGCGTTAGTTTCCCGCGATAGACGGCGTTATGTAAAGTTGCGTTAACCTAGGTTGGCGATAATTATCGCCCGTTCTTGAGAATATGCCCCCCCTGCTTCTTCGTGCAATAAGGCTGAGGTGGCGCACGCAGTAAACAAAGGAGCACAGGGAGAAGGAGAAACTGGAGTTTTCGGCCAAGTGTGGCGAGACTGGGCTAAGGTGACCAGATTTTGAGAAGCAAAAACCGGGACAGGCCAGACATAAAAGTAGGAAGATGTGTGAAAGGAAGATGTAAGAAAGGAGTGTATGAGATACAATAGTGAGACGACTGTCAGGAAGAGTAGTGTGTCGTGAGCTTGAGGGTAGTGAGAAGGAAAGACGGATAAACAAAGTAGGGTATCAAATCACGAACAAAAATGGATGTGTGAATGAAAAGTGAGAGAGGAGGGCGTATGAAGTAGAGGAAGGGAGGTGGAGGGTTGAGAAGAGAAAGTTAGAGGCTTGAGCATTTAAGAAAAGGAAGCAGGTGAATGATATAAAAGAGTTCAAGAGAGCAGCTGTGAGAATAGAAAACAGTGTGAGAAAGGGGCCAATTTTGGGGGAAGAGCATGCTAGGTGGATACTTAGGCTGCAGGGAGCATCATATTTCCAGTACAAGCAGCAAACGAGGAACAATTGTTGGAGTGGGTAGTTCAGAAAAATGTCTGCCTTGAACTAGGGATGGCGAAAAATCTTGTGCTAGCCCTGGTGGTGCAGACAGAGACAGATGTAGTAGAGACAAGTAAGAAAGAGAGGGTGTGTGTGAGAGATAGAGCGGATGACAGCAAGGGCGTAGGTTAGTCAGTGAAATTTGGGAGGGTGAATCGTGAATTTCCAACTAAAACAGTATGCCAAAGGATGGAGGTTCGGGATACACTGTTCTTATGAAGAACAGGTTCAATACTTATTTGCATTAGTTGGGCCTATGTCTAGGTTCTTTAAAAAATATATAACAAGTTAAAACCTTTAAGTCACAGGAATACGACCAGAAAAAACAACAAAGGCATAGAAGACCCGACTCAGGGCCCCCAGACCCAACTCTCAAGTCAAGAATGCATTCATTTGGGGGGATGTAACACCCGAAACACCCACCTGAAGCTACGTCTCTAGATGAAAGAGTGGGGCAAATTAGAAGAGTGTGAAGGCAGTATTGTATGCATCATGAATTAAATTGGGATAGAAGAGGGTGAGAGAGAGCCGGGGCTAAATGAAGAGTGTGAAAAAGTTGATGGTAAGAGAAAAGGGTGAAATGACAGAAAACAAGAGGAAATAAGAGACTGAGGAAGTGGTGCACATAAGAGGAAGGGTCAAAAATAAGAGAGAGGGAAAAGGCAGGTAAGGAGAGAACGTATAGAGGTAGAGGCTGGATAGAGACAGGAGAAAGGAATGTTTTATAATGAAAGGGGGAATATAGAGACAGAAGGGGCAATGATGGAAGGAGAATAGAGCAGCAGAGAGATGTGTTTTCTTGTTTTAAATTTTTCTGTAAACAGGCCATACTGGCACAAGTCACTTCCTCCACTCCCTTTAACACCAGGAGTAGGCAAAGTGATGATATTGGTATAGCAAGGGCCCAGCCTTTGACAAATGTGCATGTGAATTGCAGCATTTGGATCTAAAGAAAGGGGCAGTAGCAAGACAGCAGGATATGACACCAGCAGTGACAGCAGGTCTCTGAGTGACAGCAGCAGGACTTATAGGATGCTGACGTGGAATATCTACTGAATGAGAATGGTGTCAGGCTCATTTATTCACTCTCTCACCCACTTGTACATTCCTCTCAGTGAGCTAAGCATCCATTCCAGAGCTGGGTGAAACCTACAAGTCACTCATGCCTTAACTGTGCATGTTTTGTTAATGATGAAAGCTTATACTAGACTGCACTGCTTAATCTATTCTGCAGAGAATAGAAGATTGCATTATCTGCTTTCTATGAGAGAGGGAAGCTTTCTTTGCTTCTGCTCTGCTGTCATTGTTTTGGGAAGAAGCAAGCTTGCACTGCTCCTATGTGATTTGAATGTGTGCTGTGATGGGGGAAAGCATGCACTGATGCTGATCTTGCTGTACCTCTCCTCTGATGGATAGAAGCTTACACTGTGTCTGCCTCAGATATGTCTGTTCTATGAAGAAGGGTCGTTTCCATTTCTGTTTCCCCATCTTATAAAAAAAACACAAAGAATATATTGATGCATTTGCATAACATGCCCTATGAATCAGTGACTGTTTCTCAATTTTCCATGTGAAATACCAAGAACTGTTGTTCTGAGGAAGGTGTCTGACAGGGGTAATATTCAAGCATTTAAGGCCCAGATTCTCAAAGGTTTAGCGACGGGTTAGCGTTACTTTTGAAATGCGAATCCTTTTTTGGGCTTCACAAACCAACGCAAATTGGTGTTTGCGTTGGTTTGTATAGAAAAGTAACGCAAAGCAGCATGAAACGCTGCTTTGCATTACTTTGCATCAAGGGGGCGTTACATGGGTGGTACATGGGGGTACCCATGCTTCCACTCATGCTTTTTGATGCTAAGCCCTATTCTCAAAAATTAGTAGAAAGGATTTAGTGCCAAAAATCCACACCGCTGAAGAGCAGGCATTAAACTGAGAAATGCTTTTATTTCTCCGTACTTTTCTGACTTTGCATGCGTGCTGCACTGTGCAGCACACATACAAAGTAGGAAAAGCTTTTTTAATTGTCTAAGCATACTATTTTGTACAGGAAGGGTAAAACCTATGCTAGATTGATGCACACACCCTAGCGCTATGGCTCTAAGGTGTGTGCGTGCTGCTCGGCAGCTGAAATCATCGCTGGCGCAAGGGAGAGGAGAGGAGAGAGCCATTTCTATCTTACAATGGCACTCTCCTGCTCCCTCCTTGTCACCCAATGCAGCGTAGCACCTTTAGGTGCTGCGCTGCGTTGCCTGTAAGCTTTCAGAATCTGGGCCTAAGTATTAAACATGCCACTACACAAAAGACAAAATGATATGCTTTCTAGTGCTTGTTTTGTTGCATGATATGAGTTAAAGAGTGAACCTTACATAAGATGTGAGCACAGTATACTTTTGATTTTATATGTGAAACAAGTAGTATTTTGAAATTGACAAAATGACTTTGCAAAAAGTGGCTTAATATCATGCATCTCATTTTAGGCCAATTCTGGCTTTGTAACTGATAGCACTTTGTATGCACAAGACTCCACGATGCCGGCATCCGCAACAAAGCCCTGGAATGGATCCACTCCTTCCTCACCGGTCAAACACAGAGAGTCAGACTACCACCATTCCACTCGGAACCCACAAAGATCAGCTGCAGAGTGCCTCAGGGCTCCTCCCTGAACCCCACTCTCTTCAACATCTACTTGGCCCCGCTCGCAGCCATCGTTAGGAACCACAAACTCAACATCGTCTCCTTCGCCGACGACACCCAGCTGATTCTCTCCATCACCAGCGAACCCACAGTCACCAAGAACAACTTCCACGATGGGATGAAGGCTGTCGCCTCCTGAATGAAGAACAGGTGCCTCAAGCTCAACTCAGAGAAGACCGAAGTCCTCATCATGTGCTCCACACCCTCCCCCTGGGACGACTCCTAGTGGCCCGCAGCACTTGGATCCCCTCCCACAGCCGCTGACCACGCATGAACCTCAGAATCATCCTGGACTCCTTGCTCACCAAGAACCGCCAGATGAATGCCGTCTCATCATCCTGCTTCCACACAAAAGATCTTCAAGTGGACCCCCAAAGAGTCCAGAAAGACGGTCACCCTTGCACTCAGCAGCAGCAGAATCAACCACGGCAATGCACTCCACGCCAGCATCCCCCAGAAACTGCAGAACATTGAGAATGCCTCCGCTAAAGTCATCCTCAACATACCCCGCCCCAGCCACATCACAGGCCAACTGAGAGAACTCCACTGGCTCCCAGTCAACAAAGGAATCACATTTAAGCTCCTCACACATGCCTACCAAGCCCAGGGCCGGACTGGGAACCAAAACCGACCCTGGCAACCTGCTCGGCCGGCCCCCCTGTCGGTGCGGGGGGTGCAGCCGAGCTGTTTGCAAGGGCCGGTTTCGGCCGATTTTGTTACAGGGGGCCGATATTGCCGACCCCCAGTAACAAAAACTGCCCCCCAGAGGCCCAAAACCGGCCCCCACCCTGGCGACCCACCGGAGAAACGCCCGGTGCCTGCTACGGCCAGTCCGGCCTTGACCAAGCCCTACATGACGTGGGTCCTGCGTATCTCAACCGCCACCTTGCATTCCACGCACCCACCAAGACCGCAACCGGAGGAAGATCCTTCTCCTACCTCGCAGCAAAGACCTGGAACACCCTGCCTCTCCACCTAAGGCAATTGCCATCACTGCCTCAATTCAGGAAGGACCTCATGACCTGGCTCTTTGACTGAACCACTGCGCCTTCGACAGACCAGCGGCTCCCCCCGCTCCCCTAGCACCTTGAGACCCTTACGGGTAAGTAGTCACGCTTTACAAGCCACTTGATTGATTGATTATTTTACCAACTTTTTAAAGTGTCTAGGCAAAGCAGCACCAAATTAGTACATCAATCAGTTCCCGGAAGGTGACTGGTTAAACAGATCAAAGTATCTGCCACTGATCAGAACTATGTGTGGCACTTTTGAACCTTTGATCTGTACTTTGGTCGGTTTGAGCGAAAGAAAGAAAACAAATAAAAAACCAGGTGTGTGCACCCCTCTTTCTGAGCCCATTCTCATTGTAGAGTTTGCTGTGATGTAGGTAGAGTGCCTGAAACTGGCTCTGCCTTGAACAAGCGCATCACATGCTTAAGGTGCTCCTCTGCAAAGGCGCAAGTGGAAGACACACTAATCAATGAGAGGGGAGAATGGAACACTTGTCCTGTGTAACCAGGGTCTTCATAGATAAAGAAACTTTCATAAAAACCCTCAAACAAGTACACAGGCCGCTGGCGGTATATCATGATTTTCCGCCTTAATGTACTGTTTCAGCATCATCATTGGGTCTTTTTTGTAAGTTGCTGACCTCCACCTGGAGGAGGACCTACTGGTTTTACAGTAGTGGTCAGAGAAGTGAGGAAGTGCTCGTGCTATTGGTGTAGTGAATTAAAATTCCCTACATCGCAATCAGTGATAATATTTTATTTGTGACAATGGCGATGTGGGAAATTAAAAACAAAGGCGGTGCGTTATTAGATCAAGTTACTAATCTGTTGCACTATCATGGTCAACATGTTTCAGCCCCATGGAAACTCTAGAGGCTTTCGTCAGGACCGGAATATTTCATATGGAGATTATATTATCTCCTATGGAGTGGTGTATTCGCCACTCTTGTGGTGTAAGGATCAGACCGTTAGTATCTGTACCTTGTTGTATCTAAGTGCGGCCTCCTCGGGGTTCCGTCGAGTTAGGAAATTCGAAATCGATTCCTGCAAGTCATTCTGCTTGAACTGGCTCTTCGAACGTTGTAACGTTCGAAGAGCCAGTACAAGCAGAATAGAAACGGTTGAGTGAAAATGGAAACAGGCCTGAACTGCAGAATCTTTCCTCCCTTGGTTGGAGGAGTGAAGGAGTGAAAGAAGGCGATGGACACTCCCACCTCTTAACAAGGTCTGTGCAGCGAGTACTGATGCAAAAGGAAAAGTGAAATTTTGACCTTACAATACACAAAACATATTTGTGATTTGCCCTCACTGTACCCTCCCTTACATCCATGTTTTGAGAAATTAAATTGTGAGATGTAAACATGCCAGCACTTTTAGAGGGAAGGTCTGGGGGACCAAAGATTGGGATCATAATAAATCCAAATCCAAATTTCAGGTAGTATTTATTTACTTACCATATTAGCAAACTCCTTATTCTAAAAAGATTCAAAGCCATTGAATAATATACACACATCAACATATTTAGCCGAGCAACTAGACATCTGAGCGCCTATCCATAATATTTCCCCTGAATCATGGTTGTCCACCTAGCTAGCCCTTCAACATCACATAATTTCCTTGGGGTCCCTAACGGTATTCCATTCTGGGCTCCCCCAGGTAAATTCATCACAGGACTAATTCACCTGCTCCTCGGTACAATGGAGTGTGGGCCAACCTGTACGCTGAACTCTTAGCAATATGCCAGAGCCAACCTGAGAAAGGGGTCAGCCTTGGCACCCTTTATGGGATGAGCCTGTGCACTCAGGCCATAAAACGGGCACAAGCACCATCTCCCCCACTTCCCCTGTCCAGTGCTAAGGGTCACCTGAAAAGGGCTATGGGCAGCTTCTGTAGCGCCCACCACTAACTCTTCCCTGATTGCCACAGTAGCACTAACCTTGCTCATGGGCGAATCGAGAATTCGCCAGACTTTTCGATGTTTAATGCCAAAGTATATTCCAGCTTTGTGGCTAACCACGAGTCTACACCACAAAATACGACTTGGCTACCATAAATTATCAACATCACTTCGCAAAGGGCCATGAAAAACATTGCCTTTAGGAAAATATTACCCAATACCAACAGTAGACTAGCGGGATGGGAGGACGGGAAAACAAGGAAAAGAACAAAGATCTCCAGACACGTGGGCGCGGATCCGGGGGTCGGCTGCAGGACACCAGGCACAAAGAAAAGGTTAATGCTTCTAACTCCTCCAGCTTAAATGCTGGTTGCCTGGTGTCCCTGCAGCCAACCAACCTGTGTCCGCTCCAAGGTCACTACCAGCCAATCACAGGGGAGCAGATCTTCACTGGTTTTTCAACCACTCTCCTTGATGTTTGCAGTGATTCACAAAATGCCATGGCAATGGCCTTTGGCTGCCCCAACCCCTCAGAGGCCCCCCTATTTGCGATGGCCCCTTAGACCAGTGATTTTTCACTGTAAAAGTGCATGTGTGGTTATGTGCTAAAACTGAAAAATAACTCTTAACGCATGGTCAGGACCACAATCCATAACTGGCACAACAGCCACAGCAAACCATAACTCTTAATGCAGTGTGCATGACCTCACCCTTAATAAAGCAGATGCTGTTTCAAATGTTGTAAATCATTTTACATATCATACTACCCTTACCACTTTGATGGAGACACCTGTAAATTTAGTAACATTAATTAGTCTGAATATGTGTTGTTGTGTAATTACACTTTAGTTTTCGGTGTTGTTTTTTATAAGAATAAGTATTGTGAGTTCATATGCATTAACTGTATCTTTTTCGGTTATGTTCTGCACTTTTAAAAAATATGCATTGAGGAGTCATAACCAAAGCTAAACATAACTTCACTTTAACCTTTGGTTTTTCAATGCATTTTTTAGGCCAACAAACCATGAGCAGTCATCCCCCAACTGTGCTTGGCCGTTGTCTGTGAACAGTGGAGGTTGGCCACAGGGACTGGCTTGCGCCCTGGCCCTTTGCCCAGTCCTCCATGTGCAGTCAACCCTTGCCTTTGGTCATGCTCAGTGGGGGTAGAATGCCATGCTTGGCCTTAGATAAGACCAGGCACACAACCCTCTGAAGGAAGACAATACCCTGTACGCATGGGCATGCAAAGTGGGCATTGGTCACATGCAAACAGGCCCTGAATCTAGTTCTCAGCATGTGGCCAATCCAGCTGTGCAAGGCTTTCTGCTGTTTGCAGAAGGGGTTGGCTGTAGGACCTCATTCTGCCACAGGAGGCCAGCCTCTACTGCGACTGGCCTGTGGTCGTGCATAGTGAGGGTTGGTAGCAGGGTCTGGTACTTGGTCGGGTCCTGCTCCCAATCCTGGTCTTGTGACCAACGCTTCCGTGTGCCTATTGGCTAAGCTCAGCAGTAGCGCACTGATTTGTTTTTTTCTACTTTTGCAGGATTTGCATATTATCAGTCCAGATAGCTCTAGAATTTCACCTTTTTATGCCCGAATCTGAACACTTTTCTTTTCAAATACTAATTTCTGGAAAACTATGTGACATATTCACACCAAATCAAGTAAAGACATTCCCTTACATAAAGTTACATTTACCTGCCAGGTTTGGTGCAACTCCAATCAGCCATTTTTTCTGTAGTGAGACACTTGGGTTGGGCATGAAGAGGTTATATTTCAGAGATATCTGGACCATGAATTTGCGGCAGCGTTACCAGTTAATATGTTTTCAAATTACTCAGATCTGCCTGACCGAGGGAGCTTTGGTACCATCCACATCTTCCTTGGAGACTTTAACCTCCATTGGAATGACATGAATGATTCCTCAGTCAATAGCCTCAAATCCTTCTTAGTAGACCTCAACCTCACTCAAATATGTGATAGCCCTACTAAGATCAAGGGAGCTACCTTAGATCTGGTCATCAGTAAGATCAACTCCATTCAACTTGAATCTATCGCCCCTTGTGATTGGACGGACCACCATTGCATCTCCTTCCTTGACACAGAATCAGTGAGAACAAATAAGTTAAGCTAAAGAAACCCAGACACTAGCAATGAAGTCTGAGAAACATTAACTTATATGATCTGACTTCCCCTCAGTGATAACATCCTGCCCCCTCCTCTGGGCATGTCTGATGTCGGCGTCCTTACAGACCACTATATTCGCTCCATGACTAACATCTTAGACTCAATTGCACCTCTACAGCTAAAAAAATGCCCTCCAAAATCGCCAAACCTTGGTATAATGGTAGCCTAAATACTGAAAGAAGAAATCTGAGACTGGCGGAACGTTTGTGGAGATCCTCTCCCTCCCTTGACAATCTCACTCAGCTGAGATCTCTGAGAAATATATATAACAAATGCATCAGATGCTCTAAAGCTAGTTACTTCAGAAAACAACTAGAACAAGCCAAAAACCGACCGAAAAAGTTGTTTGAACTCATCAAGCTTCAATCAAACAGCAAACCTAACCCTCCCTCAATGGAACTCTGTTTGCAGCCTAATTGTGAAGAATTTGCTGCCTTCTTCCGTGAAAAGACAACAAAGATCGAACTGAAACTAAGGGCAGCTTTGGAGAATCTACCTTTCACCTATCCTCCCTCTGTGTTTGGAGTGCCCCCACCCGCTCTGGTTCTCCCCCATCAAAAAAAATGCTTCTTGGAGCATATTCAAAACTTTGGACGAAAGCACCATTCGCAAAACTCTGGCTGCACTGAACCCATCCAACCACTTCAGCGATCCCTTGCCATCGAACTTCTTCAATGAGATCAGATCACCCATACTCCCTCTTTGGAAGAAGATTGTTAGCGCCTCTCTGCTTCAAGGTTCGATTCAGGATTGCCTAAAGTCGGGGCAGGTCACCCCCATCCTTAAAAAACACAGCTGCAGTTCATACTAACCTTCACAATTTTTGTCCAATTTTCGTCCAATTTCTGGCAAAGCTCCTCGAGAAATGCATACACACCCAGCTATGTAGCCACATTGAACAATTTCAACTGCTAGACCAATTCCAATCCGGCTTCCATCAGGGTCATAGCACGGAATCCGCTCTTACTCACATTGCTGTTTATGCGCTGCGAATGTTGGACCAAAATGAATCGTGCCTTTTGATCCTCCTCGACCTATCGTCAGCTTTTGATACGGTCAAACATGACACCCTTATCGAGCTACTGGAGCATAGGATGGGGCTATCAGGGACTGTACTAAACTGGTTCTTCTCATTCCTACATAATAGAACCCAAAGACTCAAGGTGAATCAGTCTCTGTCTAGCCCCTCTCCACTCACTCTGGAGGTGCCACAGGGGTCCACGCTCTCACCCACTCTCTTCAACCTGTTCATGGAGCCTCTAACAGAAATCCTGAAACTGTCCAACATCCATTATCACATGTTATGTTAAATGGTATGTTAAAAAAGTTTTCTAAAGCGCTCGTACACCAGTTGGCTTCATGGCGCTGGTTCTAGGAGGGGATGTTGCTGAGTCGGTCACAGTTTATTCGTAGGCCTGGGTGTACAACCAAGTTTTAAGGGATTTCCTGAATTTCAGTAGATTGGTACTGGACCTGATTTCCAAGGGGATGGAGTTCCATAATCTAGGAGCCAAGGTACCAAACCTACTTCCCCCTTGTCGCTTCAGCTTGAAGGTGGGGATTACCAGAAGTTGAAGATGGGCTGAGCGAAGATTGCGTGATGGGGAGTAGCGTGAGATAAGGCTATCTATGAATCCAGGGCCCTGGCCGTGAAGAGATTTAAACATCAGACAACCAACTTTAAAAGCACAGCGTTGAGGGATGGGGAGCCAGTGCAACTTCCTTAGGAGAGGGGAGGCCTGATGCCACCTAGGTTGATGGTGAATCAGTCTAGCTGCCTGGTTTTGAACCATCTGCAGCCGCTTTGTGAGACCGAGAGGAAGGCCAAGGTAGATTGCGTTGGAATAATCTAGGTGGGATAGGACCATGGATGAGTAGCCTACATGTATGCCGATGACACTGAACTGTACCTGAAAGTCTCCTCAGAGGACATCAAGTCCCTCAATTCATCACTTCAGGAAATGCAAAGTTGGTTGACACTTAATCACCTGAAATGAAATGCTCTCAAAACAGAATTCCTCCTTATCGCCCCAGACAAATAGTCACCAGGCATTGAAGAACGGATGCATCAACTAACAGCTCTCAACTGCACGCCAAACATCATTGATTCCACAAGCTCGCTGGGAATAATGCTAGATAAGCATCTGAACATGCAGAAGCACATTAGCTCTCTCACCAAAGGAGCGAACTTCCAGTTGAGCATGCTAAGGAAAATAAAACCGTTCCTACCCCACAATGACTTCAAGACTGCGGTGCAAGCCCTAGTGATCTCTAAACTGGATTATGGTAGCGCAACCCCCTGTGGCCTTCCCAGATCGAAGACTGCACCACTTAGGGCCTCTCTCAACTCCGCTGCAAAACTCATTATAGGCTCAAAATGTTATTAACAAATCACGCCTGAGTTGAAGTCACTAAATTGTCTCCCGTATGAAGCAAGGATACATCTAAAAATTGCATGCAGGACCTACAAAGCTTTACATTTCAACACCCCAATATACCTTGCACAAAAACTTGAGCTCTCTGGGGGCTCCAGATCCTCCAGGGGCTCCAGCACTTCACTGCTCAAGCCACAGAAATTCCATAAAAAGAAAACCTACAATCGAGCATTCTCGGGTATTGCACCAAGAATTTGGAATTCCCTGCCACCTGAAATAAGACTGAATAATTCCACGGCTTCCTTCAAAAGGGAAGTTAAAGAGATACTGCTGAAAACATTTCTGGGCTAGATCCCCAGTCCGGGCACCCTAGGACTCGCTAGTTTATTTATTTCTTTTTAAAGGTACAGGAAGAGGTAACAATAGCACAACCGGACAAGAAACTATCGCATGCTGGTGAGGGACAGGCCCTTCCGCCCCCCACAGCTACACCACTTTCAACCTCTATGCCCTCGACACAGGATGCCGCAACAAACACTTCTGCCACAACGATCCACGCTCGATGATGTGACAATTTGCCTGTACTCACTGCCATTTTACCTGCAACAACACGCCCAGCAGCATTTCCCCCTGTCCCTCACCAGCATGCGTACACCAGACTCATGCGCCCTTCTCAATATACGCTCATTATCCAAACATTCCACAGAGATCTGGTACTTCATCACCACCCTCGCACCAACGTCCTCTTCCTCACAGAGGCCTGTCTCAACCCCACATCCTCGTCCGACATCACCAATGCAGTACCCAAAAGGTACATGATCACCCGCCGCAACCAGATTGTCGTGTAGTTTCTATAAACCTATATAGGATCTGCGTGTTTAGACAACATAGACTGTGGGATTGTTGTCCAGACTGATTCCAGCCACCCCACCGGGTGTGTTTGCCTGTATACCTAGCTAGCTCACAGTGCCACTGTAAACTCCTCTTACCAAGGAGAGAATAGTTCTTGGCAACGATCGAACATGACAACTCTGTCCCATCAGGAATCGTGGAAACAGTACAGTACTTTTTGCTCAGTCACTCATGCTTACTTTGGCTCAGAGAGATACACAGAGCAAATGGTTGGGACCTTTTCAATAGGCATTTATTGAAGCAGCGTCACTCTAGTGTAAAATAGGTGTGCTGAAACAACCATAAGACAGAAACAGATATAAATGATTATAAGCACCAATAGAGTACATGGATGGTAGATTCCTACCATAGTGCTAAAACAATGAATATAAGCAAGCATATAAATACATGACAATGATAATCCGTAATCCTACGATGCAACCCTAACTAGATGCACCTAAGTGTACCTACCATGTATGTAGGTGTAGAGCCAAGAATCCCCCTAGGCTGAAGCCAACCCCATTACCTTAAGTGAGAGACTGTGGGACCCCATCTTGGTCTCGAGATGGACACACTGCAAGGGATGTCAGACCACTGTGGGCTGGAGTATCTGCGTGCAGGAACCTCAGCGTCTCGCATCAGTGTGTTAGCATGGAAGTCTTTCTTTTCTGCTCGCCCCAGCAAAGATATGGTGTATATATACCCAAAAGGTACCCTTAGACGTTCTACCTTGCTGTGTCATGTCGGCCGAGTTATCATGCAGAAGTTGGTAATCCTGCTGTGATTCTGAGAATCCTTATGCATAATTAATGAGGCTAGTTTTAGGGGAAAACCACACAACATTTATGCAGCTAGGTAAAAGGTCAATACCTAAACCTGTTATGTAGTGCAATGGTACGGTAAATGTAGGTGGAGGGTCAGGAGACTACTCATACCTATATTGGGGTACCCTACGAAACATAACACCCAATCCTCATCCGACCGGATGACATATTAAAAAGGAAATGTCCTTCTAATCAAGCATTAAACATTGTTAAAAAGACGTTTAAAAATTGTCCAAAAAGTTAATAAAATCTCTAAAAATAAACTCTAAAAATCCCTTAAAATATGCTCATATATATATAGTCTGAGCAACTGAGTACGTCTGAAAGCCATGGTGCTCAGCAAGAGTAAATAAAAGGGGAACATTTTTTGTTTAAAATTCCATTTCGGTTGTTTTGGAAAAAAGGCCGAATTCTTCCCAGCACAAGGAGAGCCAAATGTTTATCTGTCCTGTGTGGGAGATGCAACATCACTGTTGCTTGCCTTCGCAGACGACGGTCCCTGTAACACCTCACAGATCAGGTCAGTCGAGCAAAGGTGATCTTCTTCAGTTCCCACAGCCGATGCTGAGGGGGCAGTTGAAATATCCAAAGCCTGTGTGCCTGTAGTAGAGCCGGTATCCAGTCCAACAGGATCTGAAGCATCCCGTGGTGGCTCTAAGAATGCCAACATCAATATGGGAATAGGCTGAGGACACTGCAGTACGTGGGCCGTTAGAGGGTCTAGTAATACATCCACGTCCGGTGGCGCAACCAATGGAAGTGTTAGACAGAGATCCTTCACGCATTCTTGTCCGCAGAACAAGCAGCAGAGAACAGGCAAAACACAGTCAATCCAGACTTGTGAAATGATAGGAACCAAGACTCTCTTAGCTCCGGAAGTCTTGGTGTGCCAAGATGGAGTACCATGCGATCACAGTACGGTCGCTCCAAGAGCGTTTTTTCCATTTCCTTGGTGACTGAGACGTCCATTGCATAGCAGAAAAATTAAAATCAGGATTACCACTACCAATAGCAGGATTAGCGGAAGCCCTCCAAAACTGGAAAGGGTAATTCGTTCGTACCAGTGCCTGTATCTCAGCAGAGGATCTTGCAACCTGGAGATCAAAAGTCTCTCGGGCTGAGGTTAAGGGCACATCTTTCTGTAAAAGCATGACTTTCATTCGGCTCAGAGTATCCAACCGTATAAAGGAAAAATTCAACGAAGGCCATAACGGCGCCTCATTGACTGTGTGGGTCGGTGGAAACAATACTTGCATACAATAAGTAACCCTGGAACTTACAGTGACAAGATATGCGATGCCTGGAAGCATCCCACAACAACCCTGATCATTCAGTATTAAGTAACTCCCATTTGAGAGTAGCCTGAACACTGAATTAATCACGGCAGCTGGGGAACCTTTCAAATGGCAGGACAAGTTTGCAAGTGAACCATTACAGGCCCCATGAAGCATAATATCCTGGCAAATGAAAGATCCACTCAAAGAATTCTCTCAGTCTTTACCGCTGAGAAACACTTCAGTGTCCCCGTTCCTGCATCCAAATCTATACGGTAATTCCCAAGATTCATAGATGAATTCCTCACCCATTGCTCTATGTCTGCCTACCTGATGGTGTTCCAGGCAATATTGAAACTGGAAAGTTGTTACTGGCAATGTTATATGGCCATGAATTAACCATTCTGTGGACGGTGATTTTGCCACGGTAAAAGGTAATTGGTCTAATTTTTCAATGCGCAGCATTGTATATTTCACATCCCTCTGTGCCATTGTTGTCTGCTTTTCTGTCAAATTAAAGGCAGAGAACAGAGACGTACTGTTGATATATCGCCAGGGCACATAACAAGAGAGCAGTGATTATAGCGTCCAGCTTAATGGCACAATGGAACGTAACTGTGATTGTCCGTGCTGTAAGATTAAAGAACAACAAAGAAAGAGCGAGGAAAACAAGGGGTACGTCCTTATCCCCAAAATAGTTAAATCAACGACAAAGTGGACGGACCCAATATAGGAATCCAGATACAAGGATGACTCAATGCCATGCACAGTAATGGAGCTAAAAATCACACCTCTCACACAAAAAAAACCCGCTCCGCTGTAACTCAGGCGTCGCAGCACAGCTGGGTTGCATTCGGTAACCCAGCTGGGAACCCAATGATGAAGCATGCCACCAACTAGGTTGGTGGGTGAGGGTTCTTCTTTAAAACCTACTGTTTTTTTCTTCATTACTGTGCATGGCATTGAGTCATCCTTGTATCTGGATTCCTATATTGGGTCCGTACACTTTGTTGTTGATCATGCTGTAAGATGGACAGATCCTGTTCCATTATATCTATAGTAGAAGATACAATGTTGCCCAGTGATTACATTTTGGATGTAAGAGTGGTCATGCCATTATCACTCACAGCCAAAGCCTTTTCTAAGTTAATTCTATCAATTTCACGTAATCTCTCTGCGGCTTCCAGTTGAGAGATTTTCCAAATTTCATTATAAACAGCATCTAGGAAGAGTTGCTGATGCTGTTTTTGGGCCCCTCGTAAAAAATCCCTATGATCCATGTCTTCTGAGAGTAGGGACAAGTGTTGTTTCACCTGAGACAGTGTCGAGGTTCTTAGCCAATCCAGACATAACTTCCCAACACTGTATGATGTCACCCCCCGGATGTTCTTGTTGTACATAGTGTAAGTCAGGCCTATGGATACTAAACCCTTCAGTGGTACCCCTGAATCTTGACTGACTCCTATTTGTGTCGATAGGCCAAACTAACCATCCCTTCCAATTGGGATCTGTTGAGTTGTATGAAACGCCATGCATAATGTCATCTAGTGTACCCTCACCATTTTCTGTATAGTCCCTCCAAGTGTGAAAAGTGTGGGAATAAGAGGTGTGTTCAAGTCCTTAATCTTGGCTAATTCAAGACAGGAAGTCTGTTGCACAGTGTCGTTCAGGAAAATCATTTGTTGTGGTATGAGGCATGCTCTAAATAGTGCCTCGGTTTCCTGAACCTGCCATTCTTTAGTCCTACAGACTGATTTCATGTCTATAGTGTCTTTCCATAAGGCAAAACCGTGTTCAGACAGTTGGGCAATAAAGGATGCAGAGCATATCTGTTTTGTGTTAGTAAGCATATTTTTCTTTGCAGATGTAGGTGCAAGCTGATAATAATATGAGCGTGGATCTGATGTATTAAATCCAGAAAAATAAGCAAACTTTTGTGCAAACGTTTGTGAACTACCTTTGGGTGGTGTTGGGCAATGTTCCCATTTGTGGTATATGAAAACATTACGTGGTGCACTCGTTTTATGCAAAAAGTGATGACCATAGTGTTGATAACAGTACATTGCGTTAAAATCAGAAGAGTCATCAAACATTTCATTTTTCGTAAACGCTGCAGACAATTCTAAATCAGACAACATATTATTAACAGTTTCAAAATCCTAATCGTCAAAGTATGTACTGGAGGTAATGATATAATTTAAAGAAATTTTGAATACATGTGGTATTTTCAAAAGTTCAGTGGGACCTAATACATCATACGTAACTCTGTCCCAAACTATTCCGTCAGGAACTGGAGCCACTGTAATGTTCACATATGACAGGTCTCTCTGTTCACGATGAGATGACGTATGAGGTTTCAGCACCAAGTACACTCTTGATACTGCAGAGCATTCTGTGAGATAGTGTCCATTCACGATCAATGAAAAGGCAGTCACTAAACCTATCCAAAATAGTAGGAACAGTATTCCTGTTATTATCCAATGCTGTAGCCATGGTGAAACTAGGTATGTCTTTTTCACAAAAATGTAAAAAATCATGAAGTTGTTTTTTGCGGAAACTGGAGCTGGCGGTGACTCAGGTTCACTTGGATCCAGAGAAAAAGTTTCGATGAAGTAGCCAGATGCAGTTCGATCTATCTTTGGTAGCTCAGCAGGTTTTGTTGAACCGGCAGTTGTCTCCTGTATAGGCATATTGATGTAGATGTCGGTTTTAGGCCGAATTGATATCTGTGTTTCATTTGTTTTTTGTTGTTCAATTTTCATAGGAACGAGTTCCATTTCATTCTTGGAAACTCAATTGCTTCAAATTGCAGATTCTTCGAATGTTACAAGTCTTTCTGTCTGAACTTCCTGTATGGTAGCGAGAGGAAAGCGGCGGCTACCCAGGAGCCCACGTGGCCTGCTATTCAGGATCGGCCACATAGTGTTCTCTTCTCTTTCTTGCTGGCAAGAGGCGGAAGAAGTACTGTTCTTGTTCCTTCAACAGCCAGGACAGGTACAGGCTTTCTGTATGATGGCCAAATTCTTTCTTATCCATAATCTTTTCTCTGACCAGATCCCCAACTTTTGGGATCCAGGCAAGCCTTGCTGTGACTGATTTTACTTCCCCAGTGGCGGTGCGTTTTACTTGCACGTTGCTTTGTAGTGCCAGGAATTCATTAAGATCCTGTAAAACAGCCAAACATTTATTGATGTCAAAAGGTTTTTCATCCGCCACTGTGCTTTCATAATAGAGATCAGGTAACCACATTCTCGTCCCAAATAGGACTTCGTAAGGGGTGACACCTCCTAGGGAACTTCTTGGCATATTATTTAGTGCCCTCTGGACCCCATATAGGTTATTGATCCAACTACCACCCGAACCTAATACCCTTGTTGTTAAAGATTGCTTTGATTACCGGTTTTTCCTCTCCACGACCGAATTTCCCTCTGGATGGTACGGAGAGGAGTACCGCAATGCAACACCCAAACTTCCCATGGCTTCCTTGTAAGCCCTAGAGCTAAACACGGGGCCATGGTCAGAATGTAATGTGCCAACTGCGTATGTCCCTATGAAGACTCGCAAATCTTTTATAACAGTTCGAGCGTCAGCCGTGTGCTGAGACCAAACCCACAGGAATCTAGAGCATGAATCCACTCTGCCACCAAGATATACTTGTAAGCCCCATCAGATTGTAAGGGGCTGAAGTGGTCCAAATAGACACAAGCGAGAGGTCTGTCTGACATTAGTAATGGTGTTTGTGGTGGGCGTGCTACGGTCAAACCCTTCATCTGCTGACAGATGTCGCACTTAAGTACAAACACTTTCATTTATTTAGTTAGACCTGGCCACCATTAGCGTTGTTTCAGTAATGAAACAGTCGCAGTAATCCCTGCATGTGCAGAACCCAGACCCTCGTGTGCAGCTAGAACTAACCCTAATCTGCGATCCATGTTTGGTATAACTTATCCCCCACTCGTGGAATTTGAGCATACAGAATATTTTTTGCATCTAACTTGTAGGAGTACTTGATTGGAAAACCTTTCGGCAAGGCTGTGCTGTTTTTGCATGAAGCAACTACAGCTATCATTGTGCTTCCGTCTATTCTCGTGCTAGAACAAGTGATTGCAGCTACAGCAGCAGTTTGCACTGTTGCCTTGGCAGCTTCATCAGCCAATGAATTCCCTTCAATGTGAATGCCATCACGTTGATGACTCTGCATGTGTATCACGTGAGCTCTAGGCAAGTCTTTTTTCAACTCTGCCACTTGTTCCCAAAGCATTTTGTGCTTTATTGTGCAACATTTTGAGTCTTTAAAACCCATTCTGAACCCAGTAGTGAAGATATTCATTGTAAGATGATTGTAAACGAAGATATTCATTGTAAGACGATTGTAAACGAAGATATTCATTGTACGACGATTGTAAACGAATCGCACACAATAAGTGTGGGGAATTCCCGATCAGTTTGTATTAGTGCCAGCAATAGGGCTTTTAATTCTGCCAGCTGTGCCGTGCAGTCCCCTAGAGACTGCGTCTCCGTACTGTTAGGATGGAACGTGCCGCCCCACATACATCCCTTTACATTCGCACAAGCTGCACTGTGTTGTTGTTTACTACCTATGGCAGGCTGAGCAGAACCGTCAGTGTAAATATTGTATTCATACTGATCCAGAGGCATTATTTCATTTGGGAGAGTATATTCTTGTTCGTATTGCAGGAATGCTTGCGATTTTAATGTAGAATCAAATTTGTAGTCGACATCTGTTGCAGTGAGAGAATTTGCCCATTGTAACCATCGTGGATGTAGCGGTTTTGCGTTCAGAACGCTAGCTTTTGTAACAGCCTCTAAGGCCGGTACTGGAGTTACGACAATTATTTGATTCCCCTGAGCCAGTGCTATTTCTTTCACTACAGCAGTCTGTACTGCTGACAGAATTTTTTCTGTAGAAGCAAAGCGCATATCAGCGTTTGTGTACAGATGAGATCTGTATGCTATGGGTACAGTTTCACCTTCATTGAAGGTTAGGTAAGTGTACCCAGATTGACCCGCGATTACACGGATCACCAAATTTGTGGCATTTACACGTGTGTGTAGATGTTTGAAAGCTATCATGTCAGCTTGTACGGAACAAAGTATAGCAGTGTGTTCCTGTGTCCAATGTCTTGATTTCAAATAATTTTTATTGGCATAATAGGGTATACAACACAAAAAGAAGTAAAAAGAAGAAAAATACAGGTAGTCATTATACATTTTAAACTCACTTAGTATGAGTGTAAATAGGTATAACCATTAACATATATATTGACAAATAAAACGAGTGTGGACATAGTTAATAGTATGTTCCTCTGTTCTATCACTGGTGGAAGGGATGTCACGAAGGTTTAACAAATACATAAGTACAGCTTCTTGTATCGATTGTCTACTGAATACTCATTGCATGTTGACATAAACCTGTTATACCTGAAATATAAAACTTCCAAGGTGAGTGATAAACCCCTGTATTTTAAAACGAAAAAGAAGGGATTAATTCCCAAGGGTCGCTACAATGGTCGTAGGATGCGTATAGAGAGGGATTGAATTATTACTCAAGAAGATCGGTGTCTGGTGAAATGAGATTGGGTGACATTAGATAGGTGTCTTAGAGGGCCTTCATGGTGGTTTGAAGGTAAGGGAGCAAGCGTCCAAAGTGCCCCACATTTTCCTACAAGGAGAGCGCCAGGGAGTTAGTTTTAGTGCTATATTGTCGACACCCATTAGGAAGATTAGTTCTTCTTGCCATGATTTGTAGGCAATCTTTTTGAAGTTATTCCAGTTTCTCAATATTATTTTGCACGCTAGAGTGAACATTAGGTCTAGGAGGTCACGGTCGTTGTCGTTTTTTATTTGGGGGTCTTGGGAACCTAGGATTACATATGAGAAGTCTCTGGCTGGTTTAATATGTAAGTTATGCATAATGAATTCAAAGATCTTATTCCAGAAGGAGTGCATGAGAGGGCAATAGAATAACATATGTGGTAAGTCTCCTTCATGCGAATTGCAATTCCAGCACTGGGGAGATTGAGTGAGGCTAAGTTTGTGTAACTTTGCTGGTGTCCAATATGACCTATTGATAATCATATATTTAGTCCGTGAGAGTGATGGTGAGATTTTGTTCCTAAATGGTGTCATGTGAATGTGTTTCCAGTCCCACAGGATACAATTAGTGTTAGACATGATTAGTTTATATATTTTTGACACTATGTGGCCCGCTATAGCTAGTTGATTCAGTTTGATGGGGAGAGAAGGGTGTATCGGTCTTATGGGTTGTTTAGAGATCTGGCTTTAAGCTTCATAAATTGATATAGATCTATGTTATTCAGGTTATTTTCTATTTGCAGTGTAGTAAAGGACTTAGGGGTGGTATCGTTATACAAATCTTTAATCATATTGATACCTTTCTGTGACCAATCCTCCCAATAGATTGGGATTTTAACTATACTCAGATTAGGATTGTTCCTAAGTGCTGCCAAGTTGGATTTGTCTATTCTGACATCAGAGTAAGCTTCTAAGCGCTTGAGAGCTTGCTTATTGTTTTGGATAATGTATTTTGAGTGTGGAGGGATTGATGAGGTCATAGTCATAATGGCTGGTAGCGGGATGCCTTTAATTAGGTTTGCCTCGACTTCCACCCACGGGAGGCGGTACAGTGGATTTTCTATAAACCGGGCTGCTCCTTGTCTGCAGAGGAAAGCAGTTTGGTAGTTTCTAAAATTGGGTAGACCAACTCCACCTATGGATTTGCAAAGTTTCAATTTTAACAAAGATATTCTAGGCTTCTTTCCCTGCCATAAAAAGTTGTTGAAGGCTTTGTCAATTTTCTTTATAAAGTCTTCTGAAAGAGTCATAGGAAGCATACTGATAAGGTAGTTAACAATAGGTGTAATCAACATCTTTATCGTCTCTACCCTACCCCACCATGATAAAAACTTTGGCGACCAACTATTGAGTAGATCAGAGACTTTCTTGAATGTGGTTTCTTCATTCACTTCTAGTGTGGAGATAAGGTCATTGGTGAATAGTAGACCTAGGTATTTAATTGGATCTGGTTGCCCTGTGTCCAATGTCTTATTGAAAAATCAGGTCTGATTAAATCGTAGAAAGGTTTTAATTTTTCTGCGTCATCTAAAATGTATGGTCTGCCAAAATTTAGGAATCCCAATATGGATTGTAAGTTTTTCTGAGTTTTTGGAGGTTGGAGCAGCGCGCACTTTTCTAAAAAGTTAGCTGTTAGGCTTTTTCCTTCACTTTGTAACTTGTATCCCAAAAATAGGACATTGAGGTGGGCTATTTTTGATTTTTTAAAGTTGAGTTTGTAGCCCTCAGAGGTGAACCCCAAAATGATGTTGCTCACCCTGGTCAAATGATTCATTAAATCATCATCTGTCAAATAAATGTCATCTACATAGGACAATGCCTCCTCATCAAGATTTTGAAGTAACTCAGTTACCCTAGCTGAGAACAACCCATGGCTATTCTTATACCCTTGGGGGAGTTGACAGAATTGACTCTGAGAGCTGAGGGCTGAGAATGCTGTCAAATATCTGCTATCAGGCACTATATTTTGACAGAAAAATCCATTTGAGATATCTAGTGTTGTTTTGTATTTTTTCCGCACAATGTTATTCATTAATGCGACACTATGTGCATTCTGTACTTCAAATGTCTTAGTGCATGTGTTCAGATGTCTATAGTCTAAAACTAGACGGTATGAATTGTTGGGTTTCATTATGGGAAACAAAGGATTATTCATTGAAGAGGTGCAATTCTCTCTTACACCTTGGTATTAAGTTGATCTAAGATCTCCCTGACTTGTTTCTTCGCTTCTTGTTTAATAGGGTACCGTCTCTGTGGAGTTGGAGTAGTTTTTACTTGGATTACATGGTGAAGTGACTTAGCATCCCACCCTACATGGTTACGATATAATGCTGGAGCAAGTGCTACCGCCCACTCCTTCACGTATGAATGTTTTAAGTATACTGGAATGTGGTAGGAGAAAGCAGGTAAAATTACAGTTTCTCCCTTTGGGCAATCGATAACAATCTCAGGCGGCCAATCTTTTTCAGACAAAAGGATGTCATAGCCATAAGTCAGGTTCTCCCAAAAGAGACCTTTAATTTTTCTGGGTTTGTCCCCCTCCATTTGGAGAGTTATTTCATATAACGGGTGTGGGGCACTTACCCATATATCAGGTGTTTCCACCATGATATGTTCATTCAACGCCGCTGTCACCAGAAATTCCATCAGGTTCTGGCGAGCTATTGTTACTTCTGCTGCACTGTCTAGCATCGTCAGAGCCCATTCCCCGTTCAGAAGTTGAGTCCTCAGTATTCTCGGCATGTCTAACTTTAAGACCTCCTACCTTCTTCTTTTTAAATTGAGGTTTTGATTTTGGTTTATCTTCTTTTTTGATACTATAGTCCAAAGTACGATGTGTATCTCTGGACTTTGTCCGTTCTTCTTGTCTGTGTTCTGACCATCCTTCCCTCTCTGAGTTTTTTGATGAACCCTGAAAGGAAGGAGAGGAACGTGTATCAGTATCCTAATACCTGTCAGGTTTCTTAATGTTATCACAATTCCTAAGGTTGGACCTCCTTTCGGAGTGCTCCTTTTGAGGAGACCCACTCCTTGATTGTGATCTATTCTCTCTATTCTTTTGTTTTTTATTTTCCCAGTTCTTCTTGGAAGAATCAGGTGCTTGCTTGGTTTTGTCCTTTTCAGGACCACCCATGAGTTGAGGTTTTGTTGCTCTAGCTCCCAAATTATCTCTACCTAATTCGGCATATATGTCTTTGATAAATTTAGGTAACTCACACTCATGTTGTAAAGGAGTGAAGTCCCTCAGGCGTTGGTGTATTGCCACTGCTGCTGCCTCCCCTTTTATGTTTGCTAATATAATAGTTGACACCTGGGCAAAATTTCCTAGCAATTTCTTCCCTAAGTTCGGAGCAGGTTCTGCTCCATACTCATTTGGAATTTGTCTTAATACATCCGGTATTACTGCTATTGAAGGGATACCATGAGTTCTGGTATATATGGCAGCGAAAACTGTACCCCAAGATGTATAATCCTCTATCTGGGGAGCTATCCCCATTGGCAAGCAGATTGTTAGCATTCTGTGTTTTTCTTGAGGGCTTGTGTGTGGAAACACTGCCTCTAACTGTGTTATTTTCTGAGCTATCCAGAATGGCATTTGCTCACGTCTAGTGGGCATTTTACCCATAACTGTGTGTAGCGTTTGTGGAGTTATTTTAGTTGTAGACCCCTGAATTTGTCCTGCTGGTGTAGCCCTTGTTGGCTGAAGTGTGAGTGTTCTCATAACGAACTGTGTCAGATTTCTGTAAAGTTGTATTATTTTTTTGTGTAGCGGACTTAAGTCTGCTACCGGCATTGTGTCTGAATGCGGTGTGTAAGCCGCTAGGACCGGCCACGTCGCCCCGCCTCTGCCGAGCGGACCGAGTCTTACTTTATCTTTTGTATGTGGGAGGGCACCTTTAAACCAGTATATGTGTTCTGGTATGTGAGTGGAACTTCAATGTCCTCATATGGACAATATTCCTCTAGTGTTTCATCTTCAGTGTAAGAATAAAATGTGTCTGTGCATGCATCTGCTGGTGGGGATTTGACCCATGAATAGAATACCTCTGTCCTGCATGACTCGTGTGCCTCAATCACGGAAAGTTACTGTCCCACCCCTTGCTGTGACTCCATAGTCTGCTAACTTTAAAGAAAGGGCAGTTCTGACATTTTCTGAAAAGTTTATTTTGCCTTCTTGTTCTCCTTCTTCCACTGCATTCGCATGTTGTGCTGGTGCACGGTTGTCTTCGTCAGCCATTGTTGAAAAAGTTTCAAGGAAACTAAGAAAAGGTTTTATGTACAATAAGAACTATTTGTCCTTCAAGCTTGAATAAACCTATAGCCGATACATAGAATATGCCCTCTCAGCTGCTGTGGATTTTTCCCTTCCCACTCCCGACGTCTCGGTAAATGTGAGTAGGGGTCTCTGAGAAAAGCATGACTGAACTACTCAGATTTGACCGTTAAATAAGTACCAAACCAACGTTGGTGGTGCCATGTCGTGTAGCTCCTATAAACCTGTATAGAATCTGCGCGTTTAGACAACAAAGACTGTGGGATTGGTGTCCAGACTGATTCCAGACACCCCCACCGGGTATGTTTGTCTGTATCCCGAGCTAGCTCACAGTGCCACTGTAAACTCTTACCAAGAAGAGAATAGTTCTTGGCAACTATCGAACATGACAACTCTGTCCCATCAGGGATCATGGAAACAGTACAGTACTTTTCGCTCATTCACTCGTGCTCACTTTGTCTCAGAGAGATACACAGAACAAACGGTGGGGACGTTTTCAATAAGCATTTACTGAATCAGCGTCATTCTAGTGTAAAATAGGTGTGCTGAAATAACCATAAGAGAGAAACAGATATAAATGATTATAAGCACCAATAGAGTAAATGGATGGTAGATTCCTACTATAATGCTAAAACAAGGAATATATGCAAGCATATAAATACATGACAATGATAATTTGTACTCCTACAATGAAACCCTATCTAGATGTACCTAAGTGTACCTAGCAATTATGTAGGTGTTGAGCCAAGAATCCCCCTAGGCTGAAGCCAACCCCATTACCTGAAGTGAGAGACTGTGGGACCCCGTCTTGGTCTCGAGATGGACACCCCGCGAAGGATGTCAGACCACTGCTAGCTGGAGTGTCTGCAGGAACCTCAGCGTCTCGTGTCAGTGTGTCAGCATGGAAGTCTTTCTCCTCTGCTCGCGCCAGCAAAGATATGGTGTATATATACCCAAAAGGTACCCTCAGGCGTTCTACCTTGCAGTGTCTGGTCGGCCAAGGATGACGGAAGGGATGACCCTTATACCTAGTTATTATGCAGAAGATGGTAATCCTGCTCTGATTCTGAGAATCCTTATGTATAATTAATGAGGCTAGTTTTCGGGGAAAACCACATGACATTTATGCAGCTCTAAACTAGGTAAAAGGTCAATACCAAAACCAATGAACGGTAAATGTAGGTAAAGGGTCAGGGGACTACTCAAGCCTATATTGGGGTACCCTACGAAACATACCAACATCAACAAGCAAGGCGGATGAGTTGCCATCATACACAGGGAATACTGACAGTGCCCCACCACGATGGACAACATCACCCCAGTCATGAAACACCTCAACTTCTGGCTCCAGATGAACAACAAGACTACCATCAGGGGCACCCTCTCCTACCGCCCCCCAGGACCATGACCAAGTTTCTGCAACTTCCTAACCGACTTCATCGCCCCTCTCGTCTTAGACCCCAGTGACTATATATTCCTCAGTGACCTCAAATTCCATCTCGATGGCCACAAAGACACCAACACAACCAACCTCCTCGACAACATGTACACCATCGGCCTCACCCAACTCATCCACGAGCCCACACACACCACAGGCCACATGCTTGATCCCATCTTCACCTCCAGTGAGGAAACACATTAAGTACAGCCAAACCACAGAACCCACATAGACTGACCAGAGCATCATCCCCTTCAACATCACCAGCCCATGGACTTTCTCCCCGTCTGCTCAGCACTCCCCAACGCAGCTATAGCAAAGTCTCAGTAGATTGATGGATCAACGACCCCAACACCTCCCAGCCCATCCCCACCAACAACCTAGACCAGAACGTCAGAAACTTCAACACCTGGATCACTAACTGCTTACGTCACCCCGATCAGCAACAAAAACACACACAGGAGATCCAGTAAGCAGGGAAGCTGGTAGCTGGTACACTGAAGACCTCAAAACTGCCTAACGCTACTGTAAACAACTGGAGAGAAAACAGCGCACAAGCAAGGTTGCCACAAACAAGACCTCCTTTAATGCAGCCCTCAGCCTCTACCAATGACAGTTAAGAGACTCAAAGAAAAAAGCCATAGCCTCACTCATTGACTCAAGCTCCAACAACAGCAAAGAACTCTTCAACATCGTCAAGCAATTTTCTAACCCCTCAGCTGCAGCAAACAACATCACCCCCTCACAGGAACTCTGGAACTACCTTGCAAACTTCTTCCACGACAAGATCGCCAACATCTGCAAGAACTTTAACTCCCCAACTCAAGGCCACCGATTTCTTCAACCACCACAATGGCCTGCTACCTCTGCAGACAACCGACTGGGACCAGCTTGCCCCCCAGGACACCCCTCCATCATGAGCTAGATCGATTCGGGCCCCCACCGACCAGTGTCCACACCACTTCTTCAATCTAGGAGGAGCTAGAGTCAGCCATGAACTCACCACTGTGTTCAACACCTCAATAGCTATGGCCAACTTCCCCAAGTACCAGAAACACGAAGAGGTCAACGCCCTACCAAAGAAACTATCAGCCAACCCTGGCGAACTCAACAACTACCGCCCAATCTCCCTGCTCCCGTTCCCAGCCAAAGTACTAGAAAAAGTCATCAACCATCAACTCTCCTCTTTATATGCCTGTTGCGCTCAGGCTCAGTTCCTTCACTACTGGGTTCACCCGACACCCTTCCAGCCTCATGTAGCAGTGGAGACTGACGCAGTGGCGCCTGTCCCTCTTCGGGTGGCGTTGTACCAGCCGTATCGTCGACCTCGGGATGGCATAGATACCACGGAGACCCTACACTGGGCATGGGATGAGCTGCGGAAGCGGGCGGGTGCCCCTGTACTATATGCCCCTTCTATACTGCTAGCACATAACCCTATGTTACCAAATATGAAGGACGGTATTAGTAGAACAATGGCACAAAAATTGAGCCTCCACACTTTTGCAGACCTTTATCCAAAGAACACATTCAGGTCCCCCCCCCGGTTGCAGATGAGGGTCAAACGGTGCCATTTGCTGAAATCTTCCTGTATCATAAGCTACGTGCCGCTTGTCGCTCCCTGCATGACAGTTTTCCGGCATATCCACCACCATTGTCAGCATTAGAGAATCTGCTGAGCTCACCCTCACCCCGTAAACTTGTCACACGTCTTTACACACACATGCAAAACCCGGCTCCACTGGTGAAGCCCAGAGCATTACAGGGGTGGAACGACGAGCTCCCTGCTCCGCTGACTGAGGATCAGTGGGCGTACTGTTGCTGCCAACTCACTGAGCTGTCCCCCAATTACAGGCTTCGCTGATTCATTTCAAATTCCTCCACAGATTTTATAGGACACCTGTAGGCCTACACCGCATGGGGCTGAGAGACGATGAAAGCTGCTGGCGATGTGGGTTCATTCCTGCATCCTTCTTACACATGGCATGGGATTGTCCAAGGCTAGCGGCATTTTGGTCCACAATCTTCACACTGATTAATCAGTTCATTGGTACATCTACGTCACCCACCCCCCTGTTGGGATTGCTGAGCTATGTCAAAGATACGCCAGTAAAAGTACGCAAGCTACACGCACTACGTCTGTTCGCCAAACGCCAGGTTGCTGTGCACTGGGGGAGGAGGAGGGTGCCTTCCATTAAGGAGTGGATCAGGGACGTCACGTATGGTCATTCCCAATTAACCACATTCTGGAAATTCATGCCCACTACTTCAAGACCCAGGGACATCTGGGAACCATTCATTACTTGGGCCCAGGAGAGACAGGGGTCAGACGGGGACACCTCGACATACCCGGGGTCAACAGGTGGGCTATTGTGAAATGTTGTAGCTGCCTCTCTTTACAGGTAGCCTGTCTGCAGTACATGTAAGATGAGACGGGTCTCTAGCTTTGTGGACAAGTCCCCCATGTGATTATTCCTTGATTGGTATCGAGTTGTGGTCTTACATCTACCTGTTCAGTATTAGGGGAAGGGCGCACACTGTACAACATTTGCAATGAACTGAATGTGCAGACTTTATTCCTGAAAATGCATCGCTCATGTACTGGCTTGTCGTTTTGTTTGTGTTTCTGTATTTCTTTTAAAAAATGCTAATAAAAAGAAATTTTAAAAAAAACAAAAAACCTGTGCAATAAAAAGCCTCAAAATGTAAAAAAAAAAAAAAAAAAACATCAACTCTCCTCACACCTGGAACAAAATCACCTCCTCAATGTCTCCCAATCTGGATTCTGCAGCAACTACGGCACCGAGACAGCCCTCATTGCCGCCACCGATGACATTCAAGCCCTACTCGACCATGGAGAGACAGTAGCACTGATACTCCTAGACCTCTCAACAGCATTTGACATAGTCTCTCAACACACACTCATCACTAGGCTCCACAACATCAGTTTCCAGGGACCCACTGTCAGATGGATCACCTCATTTCTCACCTCCAATCCCAAAAAAGTATACCTACCGCCTTTTACCTCCAAACCCAAGGAAATCATCTATGAAGTACCGCAGGAATCTTCACTCAGCCCCACCCTCTTCAACACATACTTGACACCACTGGGCAGCATCTTCAAATCCCACAAACTCAACATCCTATCCTACACCAACGACACACTGCTTATCCTGTCCCTTTCTCAAGACACCACCAAGTCCAACTTCTGTAACTGCATGACAGACATCGCCAACTGGATGAGGAACAACTGCCTGAAGCTCAACATGACTGGTCTTTGGTGAGAATAGGTCCCGGTAGGAAGCCTCCTGGAGGCCCACTGAGCTTGGACCCATTCCAAACCAGAGTAACCATGCCAGAAACCTAGGCATCATCCTGAACAACAATTTAACCATGACGGCCCAGATCAACTCCTTCTCCACCTCCTGCTACTTCATCCGTCACATGTTTCACGAGATCTTCAAATCGCTTCCCCTAAGCTCCAGATGCATCATCATCCAGGTCCTCGTCTCCAGCTAACTGGACTACTGTAACACTCGCTACGCAGGGATTTCAGACCAACTCATCCAAAGGCTACAGACCATTCAGAATGCTGTAGCCAGACTCATCCACATTCTCTCAAGTTGAACCCACATCACTCCCCACCTCAGGGAACTCCACTGGCTCCCTAATCAAAAAAGATGCCAGTTTGAGCTCCTGACCCACGCATTCAAGGCTTTACACAACTGCATGAACCACCTCCAGAACTTCCACGAGCCCACCAGACACCTCCACTCTGCCTCCCTCTCTCTGGCCCACAACTCCCACATCTAACAAAGCAGGAGCAGAGGACACTCTTTCTCCTACCGGGCAGCGAAGACTTGGAACGAACTTCCCCTACATCTCCGGACCTCTCCATCTCTTCCAGAGTTCCATAGAGCTCTGAAGACCTGGCTCATTGGCTGATCACCTGGAACCTGCCAGCACCTGGATACTCTAGCAGGTGACAAGTTGCGCTTTACAAATCGACTGATTGATTGATTGATTGATAAAACAAGTGCTTTCAAAATATATATGCAAAATGATTTAAGGCCTGGTTTGAGTTTTATGTAGTTTGGAGTAGTTTCCCCCGGGGTGGCAGATGATATTACCTCTGCTATTCTATGGATACTCTGCCCACCAGATTTAGAGAAGGCAGGGAGGTGATTTTTCGCAGTGTTGTAGTAGGCCCTCAGAAGTGCCATCTTCAATCCAGAAGCATCTTGTGAGTGCCAGTGGACCAGCACTGTACGATCTTCTGGCTCTACCTTTTAGAAGCTTGAGGAATCCAACTAGTATTAGGCCCATCCAACATCTCTTTACCAGAAGGCATGCTTTTAAATTATCACCTTTTAGCAAAGTTGTTTTTCTTTTTCACTGTTTATCTTTAAAACTATTATTTTGCCTTGTTTATCCATGATTATAGGAATTTTCAGGCTGCTGTAGAAAGTAATATTCAGTTTATGGTTTATGAACACCATGAGTTTTCCTTCTTCCTCTGAAATTTGAGTGTGTATTTCACTCGTGGTTTTGTGCCAGGCTGGAATGGTGTTGGGCGTAACTCTATATAGAGCATTCTACATTTGTGATTAGCTTTGATTAAAATTGCCAATTAATTTGTGTGAGTATCCATGTTCAGTTTACGTATTTGCACTTATATTGCAACAATAAACCAACTTGCAACAAAAATAATGTCAAGTTGAGAAGTATTTTCTTGGAATGCAAAAGAATTCAAAGCAGCTTAGATAATATGTTTCGTAATCTTTCATGGCTTTTCAGCATTTCAGTTTCAAAGAACGCTGGAGCAAATGGACTCATGTGGCAACATAGTTTCACAAGTTAGACTCTATTTGTCAAGAATGCAAGAGTCTCAGCCAAAGAGGTGCAATTTTACACAATTATTACTGCAGATTTATGTTTTCGCTCAAATATGAACTTACTCAGCAGGGCATCTTTCCAAAACTAGAGTCCCTGTACCTCCATTATGATAAGCTCTTATGTCTTTATAAGGCCAGTTAGCAGGGACATTTTAAGGATTTTTGAGGCCCGGGCCAAACTGAATTTTGAGGCCCCTCCTTGGAACATCTCTGAATTTATTGTCCATTTTCAGCTCACACCCTCAGTAACTATGGTCGGATCACTGACAACCCTCTTCATTAACCAGACTACATCCGGGCCCTATCCTGGAAGAAACAGTCTTTTTCTGACTAGCCGGCACCACAGACGCAGAAACATCAGTGGCCCGAACAAGTCTGCTTCTTGTGGACAGTGGCCTGTTACCTCCCCTTTTGAGCCTGTGCAAATGGAGAGTGTGTTTTTGTTTGCTGTACTCCCGTCCCTTCTCTGTGAGGTACATGTTTTCTGAGGCCAGTGGGACTAGACTGTGATTGCACTGGCCCAGCAACTGCTTCACGTGAACAGTGCAATCTTGGAGGGAGTATATATTGCTGCTCTGCACTGCACATTGACACATGTCCTATGATGGGGCCCTACCTTGGGGCAAGCAATCTCCCTCTGGTCTGCACCAGAAGAGCAGAATGACTAGTGATCCGACCAGCCCTTCTAATTAAAGTGGGTGGTGTGACGCCTGTCACCACCATTCACCCATATGATGCTTTTTTAAATTGCACTGGCTGTACTGCTTTGGATTGGTATTCAAAGTCTGATATCAGTAGAATATTATTGAACTGGTCTGGCAGTAGCTTCACAAAAACAAAGCAGTCAGAGAGGGAGTATACAATGCCAATCTTTACTGCACAGTAAGTAGCACATGCTGCATAAAGACAAAGGCCTGTTCAGTTGGGCTGGGCCTATGCATTTTAAAAGGCTAAAGTGCTTAATTAATCTAACCAGAATCTAATAGGTACTTTTCTTTACCCCTCACTATCACTCAAGTGGGGGCTTGAGGGGTGGACAGCCTGGACTGGTTAAAAAAACGTAAAGTAAGTAAACAAACTGGTTATTTTAACATTCTAGACAGTTTGGGACCATCCAAAAGCTTAATGTTGGGGCCTCTAGATGGTGGGGCACTTGGGCCAAAGGTCACCTTGCTCCTGACTTAAAACGTCTCTGCCAGGTAGTACTTCTCCAACCAAGATATTGCACATTAGCATGTTGTTCCTGGAGAACATTTTTCACATTGTGAATTATTTCCTCCAATTGCTGCAATAGAAGAAATACTTTGTGAACGTAAGCCGCACCGCTTTCTTGCTCTGTCTTAACAACCAGATGGTGCCTATCAGAAGGCTGGTCCAGGTAAAGGTTAGGAATGGACCCTGCATCACAGAATTTCACAGGCCGCTTTTCTTGTGTGGCTGAATGATGCTGTGAAGTAGAGCATGTCTCTCGCAATGAGACACTGAGCACAATAAATTGTGGGTGGGCAGGTTTCTGAATATTTTTCATGAACTGTAGATGAGTCTGTAACTCACTTGAGTTTCCAAGGGGCATATTATCAAGCGGCAGCGATAATTATCGCTGGCCGCTGTTAGCGTGAGGAATCCTATCGCCGGCTATCGCTGGAAATTATCGCCATGCTAGCGCTGTATTAACAACGCTTAGCGCAAAGGCGATAATTTTCCAGTGATAGCGATGTTTTACATGGAACATCGCTGGTTTTCCAGCGATGTCCCATGGAAAACGGCGATATACTTGGTGATAGGGCCTGTAGACTTAGCCACACAATCCACCCCCCATGTTAGGTATGCCTTAGTCAGGAATTTAGCAGACGTTAAATTCCTGCGTTAAGGCATACTTAACGCAATTTAAAATATCGCTAACCCACGTTGCTAATATGGCGATACCTGGGTTAGCGATATTTCCCCCTGTTGTTTTCACAGGCACGCCCCCTTTGCATCTCATTAGCGATGCGATGGGAGGCGTGCAGAAAACGGACGCTAAGTCAGGAATCATGCGCTAGCGTGTCCTTGTTAATTCGGCGATAGAATTATCGCCGCTTTTCGTCCGAAAACGGACGCTAAAGCGGCGATAATTCATTAACGCCGCCTTGTTAATATGCCCCTAAGTCTTCATTTGAGATTTGCAGTATGAGGGTGACAATGGTATGTTAGCGCGTCTGTGCAAGGATTCCTTCCCATCCCAGTACCACAAACAAAGATATGTAATTCCAAGCTCTCTTTGAAAACACCAATGAATACCGTGACCAGGGAACTGATTTTGCAATCTCATCTCATACACAATATTCTGTGGTTTCTTTGTTTCCCTAATAGGTTTATATTTGTGAGGACTGGCAACTAAGATCAAGCCATCTTGCTTTTCTCTCCTGTATCTTCACTTCTTGCATGTATTTATGAATCTACACGTGTGTGTATGATTTTTCTACCTAAGACCCACACTGGACTACAAGGTGTGCTACAGAAACCATTTTAAAGTAATTAAACATCTTCGGCATTCTAACGGTTAAAAAAATGTGACTCCAACACAGGTGCGTACCTCTGCATGCTAGGACTGTGCCCCCGTATCGCCAGGACAGAGATTGGGGGTGTCCTAGGGGTTGTGACATGCATCTGTGTTAATGCTTTGGCACCTCCTTGAACTAATGCATCCACTCCAGTGATCTTTGTTTGACCTCAAGGACACAGGTGCAAAATCACAGTGGGTTCACTCAGACTTTCGTGCTTCTTCGGTCGATAAAATGAGTACCACTGAGTTCGGTAACTATAAACATCTGTTATCTAGCTCCAAGATGCCTAAAAGAGTTAATATGCGCTTCACAAATTGACACGTTGTGTTATAATAAAATTAAGTTGATGAAAGCACTATTAAACAACTAACTTACTGTTTCTTGATGAGAATCACGCGTCCTCTGCTTGTTTTCACGAAATGGCATATTACTGGTACGGTGTTCCTCTTACACAAAATATGTTATGTTATGCTCGTATCGTTTATATAGCACACACCTGCCGCAGAGACGAGTTCGTAGCGCTTTTGGAAGTCACAGAGCCTCTGATCTCTATTATGGTGCTTGTGAAGGAGGCCGAGGACTAACGCTTAGATCTAACCTGAGGAAGCTAATTGTGCAATTGGAGGCATTAGAAGAAAAGTTTCTTCTCCGAACAGCTGCTGTTGATGTTTTTAAATGCGTGAGAGATTAGCACCTGAGTGATGTATACTTTCTTTGAAATTTCACACGTGAATTTATAGCACGCAATTATTACTTTATAACTGCTGGAGGCAGTAACTTTCGCCGCTTTTTAGATGTGCCAAGTTTGCACTTTATTGACATCTCACCGAATATTAAACTTGATAAGCACGAGTTTCTTGTTTTATTGCTTAATGATGTAGGAAAGAAACAGGGCAGTCATGCTAGAACGCTCTGCTTTTGTGATTAGCTTTGATAAAAAATGTTAAATAATACATGTTTTTAATATTTATTTTAGGTGGGTGCATTTGCATTTATATTGCAACAAAAAAGACTTGGAACGAAAAAAATTCCATTTGATAAGGGCTTTCTTGGAAAGCAAAATAATTTAACCAACCCGAGAGAAGATGTTACGCCATCATTCTCTCAGCATGGCTGCACCATGTCAGTTGCAAAGACACCTGGGGCATGTATCACGTAAACTCCATATTAATGAAGTGCAAGTGCCGAAGCCAAAGATATACCAATGACCTTGTTCTTTTCACCTACCTATGTTTTCACACAGGGCTGAACCTATCAAGTGGGATCCCTTTCGAAACCCAGAATCCTTCTGCCTCCATATTCAAGACAGCTCTTGGGAGTTTGGAGGACCACTCAGTACTCTGCGCAAGTTGGTCAATGCAGAGCTTTGGAATGAATGCGGCATTAGAGTATTTCATATGCCACCCTAATTCTTGTGTGGGTGAAACAATGAGGAAACTCAATGACCCAGCAAACTCCATCATGACTCACACAATGAGAAGTTAAATGTCACACTTGGTGGAACAGCAAATCTTGTGCTCACTCTCAAGTGGACATCCTCTGCACCATCCATTCATCCAAGGTCCAGCCCGATTAAACACTGCATTTTGGATGGGGAGAGGTCACAGCTCTATGGGTCACTCCTTCCTACTGGGCTGGTCTAAGAGGTGGCTGTATGAGCTTGTTCTCCTTCCTTTGACCCAGGCGGTTCACTCTCTTGAGTAGGCCAGCTTGTGATCACTTGATTCTGCTGTCTCTGTGTAGTAACCAGATCCTTGATCTTCTTCAGAATCTCCTTTACTTGCTTGAATTGGAACTGGCCGTAGTTAGTGTATATGAGTATACTCCATCGATCCTAACAAACTGGGCCACGTTGCAACACACCAGATCTGACCCATAAGCCAACCAACAAGGGATGGTACAATCGACAGAGAGGGAAGGTTGGAGATTGACCTGGCAAGCGATGAATTAAAGGAAGGTCTTGAGCCATTTTTAAAATGAGGTACCTCTGATCCCTATCTCAAATTCGATGAGACACTGAAGTCATTGTCGGCGATAGTGCTAAAGGCTGCACAGAGGTTGAGTAGATCAGAACTCCATCAGGGCCTTGTTACGTAGTAGAAAACTTCACCTCTTCGATGATCAAGAGTGGTTTTGTTTCTGTGTGGGTGTTAGAAGCTCAATCATGCCTCTTTCAATTAGACACTGACTGTCACATCTGGTGTAACATCAGTGCTTGCGCTCCATTCAGTGACTGAGCAGAGGCCAGAGTCTGCGAGTCACATCTTCCTCACTGGCTAGCATAGGATGGGGTATGAGCCTCTCCTTCCACTGGCCCAGGCTTCCCGCCCAGTTGAATGTGCCCGCTTGGGAGTCCCAGATCCTGCTGCTCCTACTGACTGACAAAGAGTTTGCCCTTCTGCAGAATCCTATCTTAAGCCTTGGAGTCTGGTGCTTATCAGGCATTTAGACAACTGGAACTATTTCCTAGGAATAGTTAGATCTCTATAGCTGCCGAGAGCAACTCTGCAAGATCGCAATACTAAAGTAAGTGCCTCCTGTTCTATAATTATGTCAGTGGGAAGAAAGCACAGTGTCTTCACTTGTCCTGTTGACTCTCTTGTTTTCTTCACATCTGGCTCGCACAAGTATTTATGTGAACATTTGAAACATGACAGCAGCTTTGATGTGCAATAATGCTGCTTAGGGGTTCTTCTCTTTGTGCAACCTATGGACCAGCAATCATTCAGATGGGGTTTTACATATCTCTCCTCCTATGATGGAGAATAGAGGCATCAGCTTTCCTTGTAATGAACAGATCAGACTCATGAGACTGCAATCAGCAGAGTTTTGGGGTTTAGAAATGAATATGTCATTCACAGAGAGAAGGTATACTGATATTTACCAGTAAGTGTAAGTACTGATTTTTGTAACATGCTGCAGTAATATTAACAACCCACGTGGCAGGCTTGGGTGAGAAAGTGACCAAAAATTCTCATGGCCAGGTAAGGCTTCTATTACAATCTACTCGACAGCAGATTGGAAAATTGTAATGGAAACCATTGCTACCCTATCCACTTGGTGTACGGAGAGCGGGTCTTTGTCCATCTACGTGCCATGTGGCATTTCCACATTCCTGCATACCATTTTGCAACAATACCAAGTGGGAGCAAGATTACCAGGATTTGTTCATGGAAAAATCCCTACTAGTCCCATTGTGCCTTAAAGGCTCAGTCTTGGTAACATTCCCTTGTGGACCCATACCTTTGATTCAACCTATCATGCTTACATAGTGAGCTTCGGTTTATGCCTGAGACAACATAGCTTTCGGTTATATTACAAAGATCAAAGAAGCTAGTGCCTTAGCAGAGAAAAAATCCTTTACTCCTACGTGGGCGCTATGGGCCAAACCCTAATTAGCAGAGACCTAAACTCGTGATTTGAAGTACTCAAACTAGAGTGGTGTATGTCAAAACTACATACTGTCGAATCATTTTTTCGGGGTTTGGAAAACTGTACATATGTATCCATATATATTGTTTAATGTACAAGACAATGGATCCTGAAATGAAAGCTGCAAGTGTTTAGACCACGAACACCATAATGCAATGTACAGATAATCAGTGGCACCTGTTTGATGTAAGCTCTGTGAAGTTCTTCATGCAGCTCGTATCTCCCTCATGCATGGCTATCAGCAACATGACTCGGTGCTGCTTGGAAGTGACAAAACTCCACCCGCCTGTGTGAATTACACTACGACCTGATCACTCATTTACTTTTATTCTGTAGTATGTGCCTGTCCTCGGGAAAAAATAATATTGAACACGATCGAAACATTCTGATGGATTGTTTGACAATATGTAGGAAGGCCTGATGACTGTCCATACCTCGCGAGTGTGGATCATAAATCTGGTCCCACAGGAATACTGACTCTTTCCATCACATACCTCTCTTCATTCAAGAATTGATACTGTATGATGGATGAGTCATTGATGATATATGAATTGTCATGTTTAACCTCCTGCCCTTGCATATTATTAGGACTATTTTTCGTTCCTATGAATATTCTTTTTTTTAGTTCTTCTGGAAGTCTGTGTAGTAAGCACTCCTCCGCCCTATATCTTCATTGCATCTTATACAGGCTACTCTTGTGGCCGGCGACAGCGGACATTGGTTGGTTTTACAATTCTTTCAAGATTTGCATCACATGCTTTTTATATAATACTGCACAATATTTTAACTTTGCTTTTCATATATTTGGATTCACATATTTTGTGACACAATGAATACAATCTAATGATGGATCGACCTGGGTCTGCGTCAGTGGATGAAATCCACAATAAAGATGTAAAATCATAAAAGAAATGTCATGAATATAAACCAGAATATCCCTGTTCGCCCTTCTGGATAAAGAGGATAGAACTATGCTGATCCCTAATTAATTACTACACTGGCAAAGCCTTGAATGAACTCTAATGAGACACGTTGAAAAATGTGAGGACAAAACAGTCTGTTGCAGAATGTCCACCACTCAAAAAAAGTGAGTACACATTTGTAATAAACCACATTCCAATTGATGGTGATGGGCTCTCCTTCATAGACCCACCTTAGGCATAGATAAAGCAATAGGTAAGAATTAGCAGCCCATACAGGAGACACTTCTTTGCCATCCTAGTGCGCTAACCAAGATCATCACTTGTCTCAGTTCTGGTCCATCAAGGACTGTGAGGACTCAGTGGCAGTCTACTGACTAGGCACAGCTTACAATTCTCATTGGTAGAGAGACACACACCCACGTTATTTATGCATATGATTGGCTTCACTCCCTTCCTTCTGTAATCACAGTCACTTACCCGAAAGAAACCACTGGACATACCTGTAGCCCAATTCTCCTTTGTGTTGTACCTGACATTGGGTGGACCATATTCTGAACAGAACGCCAAGTTCTTGATAACACAGTTCTGATACTGCTTGCAAAAGGTGGAAACAATTCTGAAAATGACATGCAAAGTGGTGCAGAACTTACAGCGCTCAAATGATGATACAAAACATGTATCCCTGTAATTGGTGGCCAGCCTCAACTAAACAATATTCATATGTCAGAATCATACCAAAACATGCAAGAAAGTGAGTATTGTCACCAGGAGGAGTGACCTGAAACAAGCAGTGAAAGCACAATTGTGAAAGAACAGTGGCCCATAGAACATGCAAATATCACAGGTAGTTGGGCCAAAATCAGTACAAGAATTGAAACAGAGGTCGGACTCATGCAGCGAGCTATTATAACAACGTGGAGATGAGTCAAAAGGTTTAGACTAAGGAGAAGTTCTTTCGTGACACTTAGGCTGAATAAACTGCTTGATCAAAAACATTACTATTTCATATCTGCCAAGCGATCTCTATGGTTCTTTGTTCAATTAAGTGGTAGATACTTCCAGCTGAATAGTTGATATCTCATTTAAGCAACTAGAGCAACGTAATTTCGATCCCATCTTAAGATACTGTAGGAGTGCATTACAATTATGTGTAGTCAGCACTCAAATTCATTCTGTGTGATTAATATGACTAAGAAAAGATGGGTACTGTTTATTCAAAGTACTCCATGTGAAACATAATTGGAATTATAAATTGTGTGCACTGAAACATGACTAATAAGGGTCTTTGCAACATTTACATTAAAAGAAATTAAAGTTTAGACTTGTCTCATTATGAAGTTAATGAAATAAGGTATATGTGTAGACTATTGTTGAAGCATTTATTTGTGTAACAAAAAATTATATTCATGCTGGCGTGTTTGAAATGACATTTTTGTAATCGTTTTGTAATTTATTCATGTGTTAAGAAACTGCCTTTGCAATGTGTGTATAAATGTGGACGTATCTGTAACCCTGTGCACCAAAAGTTGACAGGATTTTTAGGCCTCAAGAACTGTTTCAGTACAAGCTCACATTTAAAGTCTAAGATGTACTTCAAATTTAACCTTCGATGTAGAATGTATTTGCGTGCATTTTTGCATCTATTGCAGGTGCGAACAAAGCCTTATTAGTTAGAAAAGTAGGGTTTTTGTTTTAGTTAGAATGGTATGAGAAGATGGATCTTGGCAAGGAGAAACAAGGTAATGGGCAAGGAGGCGAGTTCCCATTGAGGACATATGAAGTAGCAACTTATCGATGTTGGAAAGGCGGTGCCAGTAACCAATTTGTGCTGGAATCTTGTAAAGTTACTGGAGATGAACAAGTGATTTACCTTGAGTTCAACTAATGTCTTATGCTGTATCGTAGTGAGGGTCAGAGAGCCATCTTAGGATTTCATGAGGTACAGACCTCTGCTTCTGCTTTGTGTGGCTTCATGCTACTTGACCCATAGTTGGTATTTTCTTCTACTGAAGACTCTTATAGCTGACACCTTTCTATTATTCATTCTTACTCAATGCTTCTTAGTTTAGGGTTGTCCCTTTTAAGGCAGTGTAGGGAGAGATAGCGTGCTCATGCTTACCTTTGAGAATCATTTGATGCAAATTAGTGTTCAATTCTTTTTCCGGATTACCTGCATCATCATAACAGAATTAGTTGTATGCTTCTTGGAGTATAGGGTAAATCTCTTTAGGAGATTTGGACTCATTCTTTTAAGCTAAAAGAAAGGGTTCTAAAAGAGCAGCGGGAGAACTACTTCCCTTAGGGGAAAAGGGAACAGGTGTCCAGGCTTGCCCTTTGCGAGAAGTTCCAAGTGGAGGTTATGTGCATGTGCCTTGGAGTAGAGGTGATCTTGCGGCATTTATCAATGATTTTCCGCGATTTAGAGAGAAGATTGTAGAGTGGTACAAACAGGTCGACCTATTTGTGAAAATTTCATAGGTGCTGTGGATTGATTTGAATTCACTGTTTGAGATTGTAAACCCTAGTGATTTGAAGTCTGCATGTAAGATAGCTACAGAATGGCCCGAAGGTGATCCTGAGAGGGATCCAGTGACACATGGTCCGTCACCCATAGTGATGAAGAAATATGATCAAGTGATTAATTGGTTGAAGGCTAAAGTGCTTCAGCAAAATATTGATTGGGTAAAGATTGACAGGACGAGTCTAAAGGACAAACTTAAAGAGACGATTCATGCATTTTATGAAAGGTTGTTGCAGGCTTTCAAACAGTATAGGGGAAAGGACGCCCTTGAACCCAAGTATATGGGACAGTTTGTGTCCAGATTTGTGACCGGGTTGAGGCCTGAAATTAGTATGATGAATCAACAACATTTGATTTGCTGGCAGAATAAGTCAGTTCACGAAATTTTGCATTATGCTAAATATTGTTGTGATGAGATTGAGATGAAGCACAAGAATTTGAAGGAAAAGTTGGTGGTGGTGCAGATGAAGGCTGCTCAAAAAGGAGGTCAAATTCAGCCTTATGTAGGGAATACTGTCCCTATGCAGGGAGTCTATCAGGCAGAAGTTCCAGTGCAACAAGGTGGAGAATTTCAGGGGCAGGGAAGAGGTGCTCCTATAGATCCGAGGAATGGAGTTGATGTGGCTACCATAAAGAAGTCTAATCCATGTAATTTTTGTAATAAATTGCGTCATTAGAAGCACGAATGTCGCCTTAATCTGCAAATCAAGAGCAGAATGGAGGGATTAGTCAATTGCAGGGTAATGTATGCAACCTCAGAAAGCATCCAGACCAAGATCTCAGAATTCAGCTGGTCCCCAATGTCCCGTAATATAAATGCCACAACCCCCAATGCCATAGCAACCTGTAAATAACATTCCATTTAACCAGAACACACACATAAGTGGGAATCAGAATAATTCCCATGACAGCAATCCTTTCCAACAGAACCCCATGTTTGAGACTCCTCATGGATACGGTTCAGATCATCCCTTATGACTGTACACTTGGCGCAGTCTTAGAGGTAGACTAGAGTGGACCACACGTTGATGCAGATGTAGATGGCTACAATGTCCTTTCTTGATTGGCACTGGTGTTAACCCCTCTACTGTGAGAATAGCAGAGGTTTCAAACCTATCCCTCTTGGAAAAAACAATCCAAGTTGTAGGAGTTACAATTAAAAGGTTGTCAAACCCCCTGTCGGAAGAAGTGCCTGTGAAGATAGGGATATTTGAAGATAATCATCAATTTATGGATGTGTGATTCTATTCCTGTGTGCCTTTTAGGACTTGATTTGTTGTGCAAGTTAAATTGCACACCAAAGGGTACTGAGCTGCAGATGAAGGGTGAGGATATTGCCTTCAAACTGGTAAATCAAAATTTGAACGTCCCATTGTTCCTCATGTTGACGGTAGAAGACTTACCGTTGGATCTCAGAGACACAGTGAGAGACCTAGCTTAGGACTTTTTGGCAAGGGACATTGAACTCATCAGAGGAGTTGAGTCAGTCCGTATCCAAGTTAAGCCAAATGCTGAATACCCGAGAACCCCACAGTATAACCTGACGCCCGATACAGTTGCTGGAATTACACTTGCAATCAAGACTATGATCGAGCAAGGTATTCTGAAAGAGATCCTGGGGAGTCCATGTCACACACCTACTATGGACTTGCTGAAGCCAAGCGGTAAGTACCGCAACTAAAGGATCTCCGTAAAATTAACAACATAGTGGTTCCTTGTTGTCCTGTGGTACCGAATCCTTCTGTAATATTGTTTCAAATTCCGTGTGAGGCTGAAAGGTTCACTGTTATTGACCTTTACTATACTCCCCTACACGAAGATAGCCAGTTTTTATTCACTTTTCGGCTGTGGAATTGTATTTTAACATGGTGTTGGGTGCCACAAGGGAATATGGAAAGTCAACCAGACATTGAAGAAGAACCTGGAGTCTCTGGTCATACCCTGCAATTCTGTTCTAGTTCAGTACATAGATGACATTTTGGTCACATCAAACACTCGAGAAGCATGTAAAACTGATACCATTGTGTGAGAAGTTGGCCTGGTATATGCTGTTCACTAATTAAAGTGGACACCTTGCACCAGAACAATTCGACTCTTATGGTAGATAGGTTTAAGACAACCTTTATAGAAAGCTATCCTAGTGGTAGCTGTGGAGAGCAGCCTTCAGGCTAAGTCTTGAAGGAATGTAAAGCAGCTTGTTTTACCACACAATCTCTTGAATCACCAAATGAAAAGACACCACACAGGTATATATATCAAATATATATGTATTTATTAATAAACGCTCTCTACTAATCTCTTTATGAGATTAGAGGTCAGGAACATATGTACAAGTCAAATCTTATCAGAATAAGTTTAGCACAATCGAATATCACAATCTTAGTTTGCTAGACCTAGGTCTAGGGCATCTAGAATCGAGGGACCCCCAAGAACCACCACAGGTAGTTGTAGGAGACCCACAGGGGACGGACGCAGTGACCTGGCACCGCTGCGAGTCCTGTGCGAGTCTATGTACTCAGACGCGATTGAGATTTCAATGTTAAAGGTCCCTTGCGTGTTCGAGGCGAACACACCGATCGGTCCTTGTACGAGTCGAAGGACGCGGTCACAGATAGAGATGCAAGGGAGATGGACGCGCTGTGTCTAACACAGACGCGAACCTTGTGCGAGTCAGTGCAATGGAGATCTCAGAGTTACAGGCCCTTTGTGTGTTCGAGGCGAACACCGATCGGACTCAGTACGAGTCGAAGGATACAGTTTTAGATAGTGTTGCAAAGGAGATGGACGCAGTGTGTCTAACACAGACGCGAACCCTGTACGAGTCAGCGCAATTGTCGCACTTGGAAAGTTAGAGTTTTAGGACACTTCTAGGGACGCTACAAGCAAGTCACTTACAGGGTAAGTAGTTCTAGGGCCCACACCCACAGGAGCACCGTAGTGCTGAAGTTACCTCACCCAGGGGAGCCGGGTGCATAGGTGTTCTTTGGTGTCGGGTCGCGGCGTCGTTTTCAATGGGAGCCAGTGAAGACTTGCTGCTTGCGGCGACAGGAGAAGTGTCCGGAGGAATCCAAGCCTGGATTCGGAAGATGGAAGACCTGAAAGCAGAGGGGACAGTGTTCAAAGTCACTTGGCAGTGACTCGGGGCAAGGAAGATGGATGCCCACCGTCGTCGCAAGATTCAGGTCATTCGCGGTTGCCTTGACTCTTCAGCCACGAGGTCCAGGAGGCGTCGACGATGACCAGGAGCTGGGTTCGGCATGTCCCACGATGTCTGCAGCTTACTGCGATGTCGGCGACTCGATTGGAGCCAACAAGCCTTGGTAACAGCAAGTCTCAGGGAAAGTGTGAAGAGGCAATGGTGCAGACCAGCAAGGTCTGTGGGACTCACCCAGCGAGGGTAAGTCAGGGCAGACCTGGAGCAACCAGGGGAGCCCTTTGGTTTCTTTAGAAAGTCTTCTGGGGACCCACAAGCCGGCTGGCAAGGGATCGCAAAGACACCTCAGGAGGATTTGCTCACAGGGGCCCACGGTCACTCGGGACGTGGTAGGCCTCTGATCTTAGGAGGGATTCCTGCTGGAGGCTGGGACCACACGTGGTCAAGTTCGTGGAATGTTGTGAAGGGGTTGCACTCGACAATAGTGCACGGTACCCAAGGGTCGCGGTTCCTCGTTACTCTTGGGGTCCACTGGCCTTAGCTTCGCTGGGGACTCACGATGGCCTTTGAGAAGTCAGGAAATCCACTTCTTGGGCTGCAGGGACTTCGGACTCCGGCGGGAGCGGCGTAGTTTGCGACCGTCGTTTGTAGTTTTTGGTGCCTGCCAAGCAGGGGAGTCACTCCTTGACTCCAAGGGAGATTCTTCAGTCTTCCAAAGGTAGTGGAACGTCTAAGGTCCGGGATTCGTCTTCAGAGCGTCGTCCAGGAAAATCTAGGGTGCAATGCACAGGTTCCCTCTCTTATACTAAAAGAAAGGGAGGGACTAGCTCTATGACCCTACCTATGGGAGGGTCTGGGGAGTGGGTGGCTACACCCACTTCCCTTTGTCCAGTTTCACGCCAGAGCAGGGACAGGTAGCCCCTGAGCCGGTTTGAACTGGCATATGCACAGAGGAGCCTTCTGCTCCCCCAGTGCAGGACTTCAAAGCACTCTAAGAGTGCACCCACCCAGCCCCAATACACTAAACCCTGTCTGGAAGGTGGTCACACCCCCTTGGGACAGGATATCTATTGTTGGGCTTCCTCCACTGCGAGTGTTGGTCATCAGCAGGAGGGCAGCCCAGTGTCTGTGACTGGTGGCATCCGTTTTGTGATGCCAGGGCTCTGCAGGATTCTACCGCGTTTCCACAGTAGGTACATGTCTATCCCTCTAGAAGGGTGGAATGCTACCCCCGCCGCCAGGACTGGCGGGGGTAGTATTCCAAGATGTTTGACACCAAACACGACATGTTTCGATGCAGCCATTCCAAAGTTAGCATTCTACCGCGAGGATATAATGCACTTAAAAGTATATGGTTTAACCGCATCCACAAACAGCACCAGAGAATGGACTCCGAGAGCTGCAGAGGGGCCCTGCTCAGGCAGAGGCACCTCACATAGAAGCCAAGCACCCTGCCCTCAGGATTGATAGGGCCTGCCTTAGGGGTGACTGATAGGTTTATATGTGTGTGTAGGAGAGATATAGGGGACCTATATCTCAGTGAGGGGTGCTAGCACTTCCTCACCCAGGCTGCAGTAGCAGGCCTGTGGTGTCAGATTTAGTCTGCTTCCCAGGGGTGGCATAATACATGCTTCAGCCCCTGGTAGGCCTGTGAAGTACCTATGCCCTTAGTACCTAAGGTACCATATAATAGGGACTCATAAGGTACCACAGCATCCAATCACTAGTGCACCTAGAGTGCACTCCAAGTCGTTTAAAGAGAAAGCAGATAGGCTGGGGACCTGAATAGCAGGTTCCCAGCCAAACTAAGTCAAAAACCAACAAAACACCAGGAAAAAAGTGAGGGCAACCATGTAGTCAGATTCCACCTTCCTACACATTGCCTTGTTGAACCATTTGGCTGAGAAGGAACATAAAGTGTCCCCAAGCAAGTTGCCGTACTGTATGATGGTATTCCTCTACTTAGGACATCACATTGTGAAAGGTGCGAGAAAGGTGTCGCAAGAAAGAATATTGGTGATCATGCAAATGAATCTGCCTCATACGCAGAAGGAAGTCAGGATGTTTCTGGGAATGGTGGACTACTGGCGCCAGGGGATACACAGCTTTCCCTAGTGGCCAAACTCTGCAGAGGTTGACACACAAGGATGTGTCCCGGTGCACTGGGACAATGATTGTTTGAATGCATTCCTGGAGTTGAGAGAGAGTCTCTGTCGCGCTCCTGCATTGGGAATGCCTGACTAAAATAAAGCGGTTTCACTTTTCTGCAGTGAAAGAGAATAGTGTGATCTCTAAGTGTTGACTCAGAATCATGGAAGTGCATGTAGACCAATTGCCTACTTCTCAGCTACTCTAGACCCAGTAGAATCAGCGTTGCCCAGATGTCTCAAATCCGTAGCTTCAACAGGTGTCAGCATGGAGAGATGCAAGAGCATCGTAATGGGTCACCCTTTGACTGTTTATGGGCCACACTGAAATATTGTTGACTAGAAACACATACACAGCATTTGATGAATAGCAGGCTCACTAGGTATGAGCAAACTATCTTGGCTGCTGAAAATGTAACCCTGAAGAGATGTTCAGTTCTGAACCCTGCCACTTTACTTCCATTACCAGATTGTAATGCGGATGAGATTGAAGTAGAACATGACTGTCTCGATGTCTGTGAACTGTGCACCAAGCCACGTCCTTACATAATGGATAAGCCATTGCCCGAGTCTGATTGCACCCTATTTGTGGACGGCTCCTGTGTAAGGGACAATGAGAGAAAACTGAGGGCTGCCTATGCTGTCTGTACCATTACATGAGTGAGGGAAGCTGCCTGGCTTCAAGGAGTATTCTCCGCGCAGATGTGCAAATTGATTGACTTTACATGAGCATGCTGTGTTTTAGACCAGCTGAAGATGGCAATATATCAGCGATAGCCAGTATGACTTTCGTTTTGTGAGCGACCTAGGACAGTTATGGTCTCAAAGGGGATTCATGACCTCACCAGGTCCTCCATGCGCAATAAAGAAAATCTGAGAAAACTGTTAGAGGCCTTACAAATGCCTAACCAGATTCCTGTTGTCAAATGTTCTGCACATAGTGAGGGAATTGATTTTGTTACAGTTGGGAATTGTTATGCAGATGAGGTTGCACGTTACTGTGCCCTAAATGTTTGCATTTTCAATGGTAAATACACAAATGAGAGAGCAGATGAAACCAATGCCAACCTTCTGATGACCATTGCTGATACATGGGATGTAGTGAAAAGATTGGAAGAGGAAGTTACTGAGGAAGAGCAGCAGGTTGGATTAGAGCAAGGAAGGGATGCCATGGTGAGATTGTTTCGGCAAACCAGGTTTAATCCAAAGATTTGAGTGATGATTGAGGCATTGTGTCATAGATGTGTGACTTGCCAACAAAGTAATGTGGGGAAAACTGTGAAATTGAGTCACACAGGGAGATCTGGAGGTCCTTTCAACCGGATGCAGTTGGATTTTGTTGAGATGACAGTATGCAATGGATTGAGATACATCTTAGTAGTGGTGTACATTTTCTCATGTTGGGTGGAAGCCTATCCAACTAGGAGATGTGATAGCCTCACGGTAGCTAAGCTGTTATTGAGGGAACTCATTCTGTGATTCGGATTTCCAACCACTTTAGAATCAGATGAGGAACTCATTTTAATAATGAGGTTCTGAGAATGCTATGTGCAGCATTGCAAGTGGAGCAGAGATTGCATTGCAGTTATCGGCCAGAAGCTTCAGGCATCCTAGAAAAGGTCAATGGCACTCTGAAATCCAGGTTGGCTAATGTGTGTGATTTGATGTCTCTGAAATGGCCTGATGCTTTGCCTCTTGTGCTGATGAGTCTTCGCAGTGTACCTGATCGATGGACAGGATTGTCATCCCATAAGTTCATCATGGGAAGGGCTTTGCAGTTTTTTGCTGTGCCTGCAAATATGATTGTAAACATCACAGATGATTTGGTGCTCAACTACTTAAAGGAGTGGCTGACGGGGTTTGTTCTGTTCTCACCAGTTTGAAGCGGCTACAGCCCCACCATATCAGGAACAGGAGACTGGGTCATCGTGGAAAAGCATGTGAGAAAGAAGTCTACATCGCCATTGGCGCGGTCCGTACCAGGTGATCTTGGTTACTATGACTGCTGTGAAGTATGATGGCTTCCTAACTGGGTGCACGCATCCCACACTTGTAGGGTCCTGTGTCCCCTTGATAAAGTAACAGCACATCTCCCAGAAGAAACGCCAGCAGTGGTCGAGAGGTTACGGGAAGAGGTCAGCCAAGCTGTAGGGGACCAGACAGAGCCAGAGACTGCACTAGAGTGATCTGAGGGGAGTCCAGCGGATCAGAAGTTTAAGCTGACCCGGAGGAAGCTGGTACTGTGGTGGTGAATGGGTCAGATCCTGACCCCAATGAAGGGACTAGAGCTGTGGGACCACAAGTGGTAGTGGAAGAAAGCTGGCCAAGAAATCAAGCAAGGAGAAGATTGAAGTTGTCTTCTGAAAGAAAACTTGCACCCATAGATGAATCGTTTGGAGAATTGTAGCTGAGTGAAGACAAAAGTGAGAGACCTAATCTAAGAAGGTCCAAAAGATTGAGGGTGCCTTGTCGGAGATATTCTTCTCCTGAGTAGACTTATCTTGCTACAGTTGACAGCGAGGAGATTCTGGAATAATAGTGGAGATTCATTTTAAGCTTTAGGAACTTGAACTGAACTTTCTTCTTACTTTTGAGCTACCTTCCCAGACAAGACTGAGTGCCTTGAGACACCTAGTACTGAATGAAGCTGAATTTCCCTATCTGGATTATGGGGAATTCCCTGTACTTGTTAATGAACTGAAAATAATGATATTTTAAATACTCATTTATGAACTTGATCCCTTTATCATTAGAGATGTTGAATGAACTTTGTTGAGTTGCTTAAGAATATTACATGGGTCCGAGTGGAAGAAGAATAAAAATTAGGGTTGCAATCTAGAATAACGCAGAGTAGGGCTAGGGAAGCCTCACAAAGATTGTACATACATTTGTCAATAAATCTGAAACAAATAAAGACTGATTTTGCTGTTTGCACAGGTGGAGACTGACAGAGAAGATTCTGTTGCTGCTAATTCTCCACCCACTTGGTCTAAGTCTAAATAGCATGGAACCTAATATTTCTAATCGTAGATATACATTCATAGTAGGTGCAATAATAATAATTATAGTGTTGGGCTTAGTAATACTGCTTGTAGGATTATATTCAAATTCCACTAGTGCTGTGGAAGAGAAGCAGACACCTGAGCAGAAATCATCACTTGAAGTAGATGGAGATATATACTCATTAAGAGAGCAGAACTTGCATGTAGATTTATCTAGAGGAGATTATACATTAAACGCTTACACTAGGTTGCGTTTGCTTTATGAGTATGTCGATACGATGGAAGCCAGAGATTGCTATGTATGTATGCAGCTACCTGCTTTGGTAGTCAAAGGCATTACTTACCATCATATACCCTTAACATATCATATCACTTGTAGTTTACTATTGAGCATTTTCTATGGAAAGGGTCATTTCCAGAACTACTATTGTAATTATGATTTAGTTCTTTCAGAAGTTCCTTTGTTCAAACACTTTGAATAGACATTCATATGCTCAGATTATTAAAACTGCTAGTAGATATTTTGCCATGGTTAAAATGTTAGATACTGCTTATGCACATAGACACAATTTAACCTGTATTTTTACTGACATTGAGAAGAAATTTATAAATCAAGTAGAACATAGGTATAGAGAAGTAAAGACTAATGCAACTGAGGAAACACATTTCCCATTTGGTCCCAAGAGGAAAAGTATCACCAGACAGCAGGGCACACTGAAGCATTGACATTAGATCGGCAACACAAAGGAAAGCTGTGCATACAGAATGATAGGAATGACTATGATACTATCTTTCTAGGGAAGAGTGAATGTGATCATACCTTTGAGGCCCGAGAATCTTGGAAGTTGTTTTGGATGGTGGAGATCCTGTGATTCCTGGAGTTTATCTTATTTGTGGGAAGAATGCTTATTTGAAATTGCTTAATAAATGCATGGCACATGTTATCTAGGAGTAGTGTTTCCAAAGGTCAATCAAGTAGAAATGTTTTATCATCCAGTTTGGGAGGAAAAATCTAGGTCTAAATGATGCACTAGTACTGTAGAAATTGTGGGAGATATTTTTGGCGCTATAATACCAAATGATAGTGATACTGAACGATATTAAGATTAGAAAATGATCTTCCATAATTGATAGGTTATTCACTAATACTGCTGGAGCTCTATTGCTTGTAAATACTGAAATGGTTGCTCTTAGGGCTATGGTTTTGCAGAATCGACTAGCTTTAGATATTTTGCCTGCAAAAGAAGGCAGAGTCTGCCGGATGTTGAAGGTTCAACAATGTACTTATATCCCAAATAAAAGTAAGGATTTGCAGAATTATATAAAGAATGTTACCGGCATACAAAGGGAATTGAGTGAATTGGCAACCGCAGGGGTTTGGGATTCAGTTGGAAATGGATTTGGTGCTATAGATAGATGGTTTGCAAACTTGGGAAGTATTATATTTGGTTCCATCTTGAAGCCTCTGTTGATCATTGTTCTTTGTGCAGTGGTTGTGATGTTGACAGTGAAAGTGCATAGGAGATCTAAGGCAAAGAAAGGAATATCCCGGAAAAGAGAAGATATAGAGCTGGAGAAGAAATATTATAATGAAATGAAATGTTTGGAGGAATTCAGATGAAAGGCAATTGCCACGACAAGAGTTTAGATTGGTTCATCTGATAAGGTCAAAAGATAAGATTAAGAGATTATGTGATGGCTTGATACGCCATCAGAGGGGGAATTGGAGCAGAGTAGTTTTGATCCCATCTTAAGATACTGTAGGAGTGCATTGTAATCATGTGTAGTCAGCACTCAAATATATTCTGTGTGATTAAGGTGATTAAGAAAAGATGTGATATTGTATATTTAAAGTACTCCACGTGAAACCTAATGGAAATGATAAATTGTGTGCATAGAAACATGACTAATAATGGTCTTTGCAACATTTACATATTAGTTTTCTAGAAGAAATTGAAGTTTAGACATGTCTCATTGTGAAGTTAATGAAATAAAGTGTATGTGTACACTAATGTTTAAGCATTTATATGTGTAACAAGAAATTATATTCATGTTGGTGTATTTGAAATTACTTTTTCGTAATCTTTTTGCAATTTATTCATGTGTTAAGAAACTGCATTTGCTCTGTGTGTAGAGAAGTGCACGCATAGGTAACCCTGTGCACTATAAGTTGACATTATTTTTGGGCATCGAGAACTCTTTCAGTACAAGCTCACGTTTAAAGTCTAACGCCATTCATATTTAACCTTCAATGTCGAATGTTTTTGCTTGCATTTTTGATTCTACCGCAGGTGAGGACAAAGAATTATTAGTTAGAAAAGTAGGGTTTTTGTTTTAGTTGGATAACAAGGTATGAGAAAATGGATCTTGACAAGGAGAAACGCGGTAACGAGCAAGGAGGCGAGTTCCCATGGAGAAGGAGAAAAATAGCCAAGGACAAATGAAGTAGCAAATTATCGATGTGGGAAAGGTGGTGCCAGTAACCAATTTGTGCTGCAATCATGGAAAGTTAATGGAAATGAGCAAGTGATTTACCTTGAGTGCAACTAATGTCTCATACTGTAACGTAGTAAGGGTCAGAACAACATCTTAGGACTTCATGAGGTACAGACTTCTGCTTCTGCTTTGTGTGGCTTCATGCTACTTGACCTTTAGTTGGAGTTTCTCCTACTGAAGACTCTGACAGCTATCACCTTTCTATTATTCATTATTACTCAGTGATTCTTAGTTTAGGGTTGTCCCTTTTAAGGCAGTGTAGGGAGAGATAGCATGCTCATGCTCACCTTTGAGAATTATTTGATGCAATTTAATGTTCAATTCTTTTCCGGATTACTTGCATCTTCATAACATAATTATTTGTATGCTTCTTGTTATATAGGGTAAATCTCTTTAGGAGATTTGGGCTCATTCTGTTTGTTCTGTATTTCTATACTGTGATGCTGAGGTTGATTTATATCAATCTATTTTGAATTTATAATTAAACCTTAATCTCAGATTTAGTTGTCGATTGGATTATTGTGTGACTAAGGGGCATATTAACAAGGCCCGGCGATAAATATCGCAAAGCGCGCTTAGCGCATGCATATTTATCGCCGGCTATCTCTGTAATTTATCGCCCGGTTAGCGCGTTATCAACAACGCGCATCGCTGAGGCGATAAAATTCCAGAGATAGCGTGGATATTGCCGTTTTCCATGGTGGAAAACGGCGATATCCTAGATGATAGGGCCTGTGGTCTTAGCCACAGAATCCACCCCCCATGTTAAGTATGCCTTAGTCAGGAATTTAACAGACGTTAAATTCCTGCGTTAAAGCATACTTAACGCGATTTAAATAATCGCTAACCCTCCTTGATAATATCGTGAAGCTGCCTTCGCGATATTATCCCTGTTTGGTTTCACAGCCACGCCTACTTTGCATCTCATTAGCGATGCAAAGTTAGGCGTGCTGGGAACGGGCGCTAAGTCAGCAAAACACGTGATAGCATGTCTTTGCTGATAAGGCGATGAAATTATCGCCGCTTTTCGCCCGAAAACGGACGCAAAAGCGGCGATAATTTCATATCGCCGCCTTGTTAATATGCCCCTAAATTGGTTGCACTGTATTGAAAAATAAATTGGGATCGTTTTCTCCCTCTTACCTCTCAAGCAGCTAAAAATACCATCTGCTTGAATAGGGATGCTTAAGTGGGCCCAAGCTCTCTCACAACCATACTTGTTTGAAACCGTGGCTTACCACATTAGCTGAGGACAAGGGTGCCTTGGCATGGCATGAGATGAATGTCTTGCAACAAAGTCCAATAGGTATTACATGGATAACCATCTTGCCTGAAGGTATGTGGGGAGCCTGATTACTTTATCCGGCTTATGCTCCACACGGGCCTTGTCGAAGTGAAGTAATTTGGCACCCGGTTCTGACTATTCAACACATTTATCTTCCACAAGAGGGTCTTGATTTTGTAAGTAATGTTTATGAAATTATATTTGTGCATCATTAAAAAGGTGCATAATGCATTTTAACATTTGTTTTCACATGTATATATTGATGTAGGATTACTGCTTTTCTATGATATGTAGAAGTGTGTTTTCCTGATGTATGTTACTTAGGCCACATTTTAGTGCAAACACCATCTTGTTCAAGATGGAAGTCATCGTTCACTCATCCTGTTTCCCCTGTGCCACCTTCTCTCCTCACAAAGTCTGCAGCATGCAGTTAAGCTGAGATGTAATGGTTTATTCCCACTGTTATTGTTATTTTACTCTCAATTAACTATTCCCTGATCTGACACGGTTCTATACGAATACACATCCTCTGCTAGTTCACTGTGCCCAATTCATACATGTTACACATCATTCTTCATGTATCTACTTATGTTCTATTATCTCTGGACGACCTTAGCATAGAGGGTGCTGGATATTTTTTCATGCAGTGGGTTAGTGCTTAGATGATAAGGCAATATGATGTTTAATTTTCATGTGCTCTGATTTGTTGAAGAAATTATACATTTGCTCACACCACCGTGAGTCCATGGTCTCTGTAATTTCATATGTGAAAATAACGTTGATACCCCCTTGATTTTGGAGATGAGCCAGCACTTTCCTTTATGCTACTAGGGATACAGTTTTTTTCTTTCCTGATTTTGCTGCCCATTTGGATAATCTGTATAACTCTGCATTTGAAATCCTTTATGGCATTGACTCTTTACCGCATTAATTTAAATCCTGTAATAAAACCCTTTACCTTTTCATTGATTTATAATTCAGTTATTAATTGGGCCCATTTAATTAATCTTAATCAATTAATAAATTGTAGTTCTGATTTTTGATACTTTAGCGTGCCTTAATGAGGGAACATATTGCCTCAAGAAACTGAGGTTTAACGCCGTCTCTGATTGAGTGAAATGTGGGAACCATGATTCAGGTAAATTTTGGGGTGTCTCAAATTTGAGGTAGCATTTTACTCCCATAATTAAAAGATGTATATGTAGCAGGACTGAAAGTAGAGAGGTCTAGCCTCTTGTGGAAGCTGAATACACAGACCCCGCAGGATAGGCAGACATGGCAGTCACACTAGAGTTAACCTTTGATAAAGCATTGGCATTTGTTTGAAAAGTTCAGCCATGCTATTAAAATGTAAATTACACAAGCTGAACTATATTAGTTTGGAAGGAGCAATGGGAATAGTTTATGGTAAATCTTTTCTGTGGAAGCTTTTCAAGTAATATCACTGTGCAGGATAAAGCAGAAGACAGAGAAAGGAGGAAGCAGAGAGTTAGAGAAAGAGTGTGAGAGAGAAAGAAAGGATGAGAGAAGGGCAGATAGAGACAGAGAACAGATAGTAGAAAAAAAGCAACCAGTGCAAGCCATAGGATCTTTCAGAATTCCTTGCAAAATTATATTTTGCAGTTTGAGTGCTTCTGCTTCACTAGACAGCAGCAGCCTGTCCTTAAGGGCGGAGCAGCCTCACACCCCACATTTTTGCAAACATGAAGAGTGTCCATCAGGCACAGGAGGGGTGAGCGTGATTAACACTCTTCGTGTTCAGGTCAGGCATCCAGGCATTGTACATGTGCTAAATGTGCAGGTGTCTGGCTGCCTGAGCTGAACTTTGACAAGCTGAATATTTCACAGCCCTGTGGACATGACCTCCTCAGCCCGGCAAAGTGCTTGGAGGTCCTCCTGCTCATGACGAGGTAGCATGTCACAGATAGACTCGACCTGGGAGCCTCAGCTTTAAGCCCTGAAGTGCCCAGGGCGCTGTGTGTCCATCAGTGAGGCTTGTCACAGAGTGAGTTGAGATCAGCAGTCACACTGACCCCATCTTACTCTGTGATGAGTAAGGGACTGATGTCATCTCTTGTTGGTTGACCAATAACAAGGTCAGCCAGTGAAAGGAGGCAGCAGTCCCAATCCTCCAGCCACCTGTTGTCACCGCCAACAGCCCGGGAAGTGTTTTTTTAATGTTCGGCGAGTGTGTGTATTTATGAATCCATGTGTACTTGTGCGTGTGTGCTATGATGGATGTATGCATATGTATGTGCTTGTGAATGGTGGATGTATGTGTGCATGCTTGTGAATTCATGGGTGTGAGTGAGCGTGCATGTAGATGGGTGAGTGTGAGTATGTGTGTGTCTCCCGTCTGCCCCCGATTGAAGTACCAGCCACTACTGCCACTAGCAAGGAGTTTATTTATAGGCCATTTATTACAATCCGGCACCCTATTGTAGTCACAAGTTATTGGTTTCCTATGGCAGCTGGCCTTAATTGAGCACAAATGTGAGCGATGGGGAGGGAGAATGGGAGTAAAGAGAGAGAGAGTGAAAGCTAAGAGTAAAGTAAAGAGTGTGCGCAAAAGACAGAGAGAGGGGTGAAAACAGCTGCAATAACCAGCAGCTGATGGCCATCAGTGGCAGATAAAATTGAAGAGCTAAAGGTCTGTAGGAAGACGCTAATTTTCTTCCATGCTCTGAACACATTGACTCTTAGACCCAGATTTATCAAACTTTCACACAAGGCAACGCAGCAAAACACCTTGCTATGCTGTGCTGCGTGAAAGGGCAGGAATGTGTTGTATGTAACATTATATGGTGCACCCTTTCCTCGCGCTGGCTCACAATCTGCTGCTTTGTGCCAAAGCAGGCACCTTTCTGTTGTGGTGCAGCAGTGCCTGAGTTGTAGGCAGGATTGTTTTGTGCAGGAAGGGACACCTTCCTGCACAAAAACAATACTCAGAAGCATTATCCTCTTTCTAGATGTCCTGCAGAATGCAGCACATCTAGAAAGAGGAAAAAATAAGGAGAAATTAAGATCTTTCTCCTTGTTGCCCCTCATCTGGGGAGGCGTAGCAACTTGACGCATTTCCAGGTCTACCACTAATGGTAAATCGAGGAGTGCACCAAAATCTATGGGTGGATATATGGAAACACCAACGTTCCACCCATGGAACGCCTCACTGGGGCCAAATAACAAAAGGTAGCGATTTGTGCTGCCTTGCGTTACTCCAGATTTATCAAGCCATGCAGGACCATGCAAGGTGACCTTGCGTGGCTTGATAAATTTCACTAAGGCTTTGCGTCGCCCTTGTGCCCCCTTGTGTGGTGCAAGAGCAATGCAAAACCTTGATTATTCTAGCTGAAATCCACAAATGTATGATTATAAAAAAATGTATATATTTTAGGGCTTATTCATAAAGTTAATTTTATAGTACATAAGTAGTAATACTCATGTACTACAAAATTCAATTTTTGAACCATGCAGCTGGAGACCTCCACCCTCAACCTCTCTTATATTTTCCATGTGTAGCTCTCCACCACAGCGTCTAAGATCTAAGTAGACGTGGAGGGACCGGCGGAGTGGTGGGAAAATGGAGATTAATTGCTACTAAACGGGAAGGGTTCAAGGAAATTTAAGCAGGGTGGGAAGGGCATGCTAATGTGTAAAAACACACACCCTCAAAGGTGTCAAAACAGACTCAAATCTGGGGGCATACTTACAACGAAATGTTTATAGCGCAGAGATGCACCTAATTTTGGAGAACCACGTTCTGACATTTCCACCATGCAGGGATGCGCCGAATTTACAAAAATACGGCACACCCCTTGAGTTTTCCCTAGCGCTGGCGCTAAAATTAGCACAATGCAGCACACATAGAAGTAGCAAATCGTCATTATTTAATGATTGTTTATGTGCACGAAGGCACACTTTCCTGCACATAAACAATTATTATTGGCGTGTTGCTCTTTCTATGAGTGATGCAGAATGCAGCACACATAGTAAAAGCAAAAACGAGGAGAAATTAAAGCATTTCTCCTTGTTTCGCCATTCTAACGCCTGCTCTTGCATGGCGTTAGTTTTTGGTGCTGCCTCAGATTTACACCTCCTTGTAAATCTGGGACAGTGTCAAAAAGCAATGGGTGTTGCAGAAGAACTCCCACAGCACCACCCATTGCACGCTCCTTTCATGCTAAGTGATGCGTGTAAAGAGGCCATATTTAAAAGAAGGCGTTAAGCCACAAAAAGTGGATTAATGGTGCTTTGTAAATATGGAGAAGGGCATAGCGCAACCACAACGTTGCTAAAAGTGACATTCTGGTGGCGTTATCCTTGTAAATATGCCCCATAGTCCGACACAGTCTTGGTGTAAGTCAGTCACCACACATGTTCAACCACTGGTACTGTAAAACTTTCCCATGAGGGCAAGGAATTAAAATAACGGTTGTGTGATGGAACCACACATGCATTTTCAGCTTTGCCGGTTCCACGCAGTCTTGACCACGCAAGCCTTAACCACACATATGCCTTTACCACGCATGCCTTTACAATGTAATACGCATTGCTAAGGCATGTATGGTAAAGACATATCCGTGGTTAAGACTTATCAGGTAAGTCTTATCCTCCCGACCCCTGCTCCCGCCCTGTGTCCTAAAACTAACCCCTCCCTCCTGAAAACCAGCCTCCACCCCCCGAAGCTCTAAAAACTTCCCTGTCTCCCAAGTCCTAAAAACTACCCCGCCCTCCCTTCAGCCCTAAAAACTACCCGACCCCCGAGCCCTAAAAAATACCCTGCCCCTTTAAGCCCTAAAAAGTATCCTGATCCCTGCCCCCTACCCGGAGCCCTGAAACGACCTCCCAAGCCTCTGACCTGACAACTAAAACTATCCCCTCCCTCCTGAAAATCAACCCATCACCCCTCTGCACACTAAGGGGCCTATTAGGATGGCGGACGGAAAATCACCCCGACCGCCATGGAAGCGGAAAAAAAACACCCGCCGGCACCGGGGAGAAACCGGCGGCCAAATTAGGATCAACCGCCCAAAAACAACGACCGCGGCGGTACGGGGGAAAGAAAAAACGCCCGTAGCGTGCGGAGATGGCCAAAACACGTCCGCAGCAGACGGATCCGTGGCGGAAAAACACCAACCCGCCGCAAGGATAGTGGAGACACCGCACGGGAAATTAGGATATCCCCGATGGTCCCGCGGCACGTTCCGCTCTTTCCGACCGCCGCGGTCGCTAACAGTGATGAATGGGAGAGCATGCGGAAGAGCTGCAGCAAAGCCACCGCCGCGGATGCTCTGTAACAAATTTTGCGGACGATTTAAAAATCCCACAATAAGGCCACAAAGTGCCCACACCAAAGTAGCCATGCCACCCAAAAACAGAAAACACACCCCAATGACACAACATTGCACAAAAAAAAAAAATTACAAGGACAACCCACACAACACACCTGAGAGCACTCCCACATGTGGACACACCCACATAGAGCATAAAACCAGCCCCTTCCTTGACCACAATCCTCTGCACTAACCCACAACTGAAGGGCCCAACCCCTGAGAACAAAGGATAGGCAAAGCTACACACCATCACCACTCACACCACACACAGCACCACCACCACTTCCACACCTGCACCCCTAACCCCTTTGCACATCACACACCATACACATCACCACCACCACTTACACACCTGCACCTACAACACCTCTGCACATCACACACCATGTCAACACATAAAATGCCCAAATTCACAGAGAGTGAGTTGAAGGTAATGGTAGATGAGATAGTCAGAGTGGAACCACAACTGTTTGGTAGCCTGGTCCAACAGACACCATTAGCCACAAGGACTCAAATGTGGGCAAGGATAGTCCAGAAGGTCAATGCAGTAGGGACCATCCCAAGATCCAGAAAGGAAATCATGAAGCAGTGGCATGACTTGAAGAGGGTTGTCAAAGAGAGGAGGACCAAGAACCGTCAGCTGGCTGACAAGACTGGCGGTGGCACCCCCATACCACCAAAACCATTCACCCCATGGGAGGAGAAGGTGCTTGCCATACTGCATCCAGAGAGTCTCACAGGAGTACCCGGGGGAGTGGAGGCTGGTAAGTACAAACAAATGACTACCACCACACTGCTATGTACTGCCTTGCACAACTACAAAGATACACCTCCTAGGACCAATTCCATTCATCTGCACCACACACTCACAAAAACATGTCTCACAGATCCAACATCCACCCCCTCCCAATCACCACCAATGTAGCTAGCAACATTACCATGGGTGCATGTGCACAGGCAGCCAGCACTGCAACTCCCACCATGCCCCCTTGTCCCACACCTCAGCAGGATGGAGCACTCCCCCACCCCACCCAGAAGCATGTGTCAGCCATTACATCCCCAACAAACAAACTAACAGGTAGGTAGCCATCTTGCCATGGAGGGCTGTTTGGGGGGGAGGCCTGGACTACTACTCCCACCATGCCCCCTGTCCCACACCTCAGCAGGATGGAGCACTCCCCCACCCAGAAGCATGTGTCAGCCATTACATCCCCAACAACCAAACTAACAGGTAGGTAGCCATCTTGCCATGGAGGGCTGTTTGGGGGGAGGCCTGGACTACTACTCCCACCATGCCCCCTGTCCCACACCTCAGCAGGATGGAGCACACCCCCACCCCACCCAGAAGCATGTGTCAGCCATTACATCCCCAACCAACAAACTAACATGTAGGTAGCCATCTTGCCATGGAGGGCTGTATGTGGGAGGGAGACCTGGACTACTACTCACACCATGCCCCCTGTCCCACACCTCAGCAGGATGGAGCACTCCCCCACCCAGAAGCATGTGTCAGCCATTACATCCCCAACCAACAAACTAACATGTAGGTAGCCATCTTGCCATGGAGGGCTGTATGTCGGAGGGAGGCCTGGACTACTACTCCCACCATGCCCCCTGTCCCACACCTCAGCAGGATGGAGCACTCCCCCACCCAGAAGCATGTGTCAGCCATTACATCCCCAACAAACAAACTAACAGGTAGGTAGCCATCTTGCAATGGAGGGCTGTTTGGGGGAGAGGCCTGGACTACTACTCCCACCAAGCCCCCTGTCCCACACCTCAGCAGGATGGAGCACTCCCCCACCCAGAAGCATGTGTCAGCCATTACATCCCCAACAAACAAAATAACAGGTAGGTAGCCATCTTGCCATGGAGGGCTGTATGTGGGAGGGAGGCCTGGACTACTACTCCCACCATGCCCCCTGTCCCACACCTCAGCAGGATGGAGCACTCCCCCACCCAAAAGCATGTGTCAGCCATTACATCCCCAACAAACAAACTAACAGGTAGGTAGCCATCTTGCAATGGAGGGCTGTTTGGGGGAGGCCTGGACTGCTACTCCCACCATGCCCCCTGTCCCATAACTCAGCAGGATGGAGCACTCCCCCACCCAGAAGCATGTGTCAGCCATTACATCCCCAACAAACAAACCAACAGGTAGTAACCATCTTGCCATGGAGGGCTGTATGTGGGAGGGAGGCCTGGACTACTACTCCCACCATGCCCCCTGTCCCACACCTCAGCAGGATGGAGCACTCCCCACCCAGAAGCATGTGTCAGCCATTACATCCCCAACAACCAAACTAACAGGTAGGTAGCCATCTTGCCATGGAGGGCTGTTTGGGGGAGGCCTGGACTACTACTCCCACCATGCCCCCTGTCCCACACCTCAGCAGGATGGAGCACACCCCCACCCCATCCAGAAGCATGTGTCAGCCATTACATCCCCAACCAACAAACTAACATGTAGGTAGCCATCTTGCCATGGAGGGCTGTATGTGGGAGGGAGACCTGGACTACTACTCCCACCAAGCCCCCTGTCCCACACCTCAGCAGGATGGAGCACTCCCACACCCAGAAGCATGTGTCAGCCATTACATCCCAAACAAACAAAATAATAGGTAGGTAGCCATCTTGCCATGGAGGGCTGTTTGGGGGGGAGGCCTGGACTACTACTCCCACCATGCCCCCTGTCCCACACCTCAGCAGGATGGAGCACACTCCCACCCCACCCAGAAGCATGTGTCAGCCATTACATCCCCAACCAACAAACTAACATGTAGGTAGCCATCTTGCCATGGAGGGCTGTATGTCGGAGGGAGGCCTGGACTACTACTCCCACCATGCCCCCTGTCCCACACCTCAGCAGGATGGAGCACTCCCCACCCAGAAGCATGTGTCAGCCATTACATCCCCAACAAACAAACTAACAGGTAGGTAGCCATCTTGCAATGGAGGGCTGTTTGGGGAGAGGCCTGGACTACTACTCCCACCAAGCCCCCTGTCCCACACCTCAGCAGGATGGAGCACTCCCCCACCCAGAAGCATGTGTCAGCCATTACATCCCCAACAAACAAAATAACAGGTAGGTAGCCATCTTGCCATGGAGGGCTGTTTGGGGGGAGGCCTGGACTGCTACTCCCACCATGCCCCCTGTCCCACACCTCAGCAGGATGGAGCACTCCCCCACCCAGAAGCATGTGTCAGCCATTACATCCCCAACAAACAAACCAACAGGTAGTAGCCATCTTGCCATGGAGGGCTGTATGTGGGAGGGAGGCCTGGACTACTACTCCCACCATGCACCCTATCCCACACCTCAGCAGGATGGAGCACTCCCCCACCCAGAAGCATGTGTCAGCCATTACATCCCCAACAAACAAACTAAAAAGGTAGGTAGCCATCTTGCCATGGAAGGCTTTTTGGGGGGAGGCCTGGACTACTACTCCCACCATGCCACCTGTCCCACACCTCAGCAGGATGGAGCACTCCCCCACCCCACCCAGAAGCATGTGTCAGCCATTACATCCCCAACCAACAAACTAACAGGTAGGTAGCCATCTTGCCATGGAGGGCTGTATGTGGGAGGGAGGCCTGGACTACTACTCCTACCATGCCCCCTGTCCCATACCTCAGCAGGATGGAGTACTCCCCCACCCCGCCCAGAAGCATGTGTCAGCCATTACATCCCCAACCAACACACCAACAGGTAGGTAGCCATCTTGCCATGGAGGGCTGTTTGGGGGGGAGGCCTGGACTACTACTCCCACCATGCCCCCTGTCCCACACCTCAGCAGGATGGAGCACACCCCCACCCCACCCAGAAGCATATGTCAGCCATTACATCCCCAACCAACAAACTAACATGTAGGTAGCCATCTTGCCATAGAGGGCTGTTTGGGGGGGGGAGGCCTGTACTACTACTCCCACCATGCCCCCTGTCCCTGTGTCCAACAAGATGGCTCTCCCCATACCACCCAGATGCATGTGGCATGTATTGGATCACTCCAAATAAACAAACAGCTAGCCAGACATATTATTCTGTCTTGGGCCACCACTGAGCAGGATGCAAGCCTCCACCACGCACACACAGATGTGTCACAAAACAAAGACAAATGCAAACACACAACAGGTAAGTAGGCAGTACGTGCACCTAGCCATTCGACACAAAAAGAATGGTGCCATATGACAACACCAGTCCTCTCAATGCACAAATATGCACACCGATCATACTGCCACGCACAGTGTGCACACAGCTAAGCAAAGGAAACTGTCACAGCAACCAAAGTGTGACACACCAATGCACATGTAGAGGAAAGACTGGGAACAATCATGCACAGCAATGAATGACAGGTTCAGTGCCATGGGGCCAGAGTAACAAGGACCATATGAACAGTAAGAAAGCATGGTATGTGGTACCAATCCAGATATGCACATGACAAGACAAAGGTATGCAGGAGATGACAATGGCCAGGACATGCCCAGATGTGACGGCTGACAGGTCAAAAAAATCTACAAACAGTCCGCACAAAAATCATATTTAGCGCAAGGCCCTAGATGTCAACATGTCCCTGTAATCACAAATTATGCACGTGGTGCATGGTACATATTGACACCTCACACCATGGACAAGAAATGCATGTACCACCGCAGCATGTCAGGAGGCACAGTAGTGCACATAGGAAACAATGTGATGATCAGTCAACTGTGTAGTGTACTAACAGTGAATGACAAACAGCTAACACAAATCTTACGGGGTGCACCCCAATGACCATTTCCCATCTGACCCACAGGTGACCAAGAATTGACTGCAGAGGACGACACCAGCAACCTGCAGGGCCAGTCTACCCCCCCCCCTCCCCTCCCCCGGAACATCGACTCTCGGATGTTGACTTCCAGGAAACTTCGGACGAGGAGACCGAGGCCGGCCCATCTGGTGTTCCAGGGCGCAACAGGTCCCAGGACCCCATCATCCCCCCCACCACACCTGCAGCTACAACAACCAATCTGCATGTCCCTGCTGTTACGTCCGGTGCGTCCTCCACCACCACCACCACCACAACCACCAGTGGTGCCTGCAACACCCTCCCTGTCCCACAGGATGACCACCCCACCTCACCAACTGAGGAGGGCAGGGAGAGGATGTGTGGTCCGACAGTGGAGAGGCAACCGGTCCGTGGCAGCAGTGCAGGTGGGAGGGGCAGGGTCACCCACACACGATCACAGCCTGGGACCGAATCCCTGGACCACATCCAGAGAGTCCTTGGGGCATATGAACGGGCCCAGGGACAAACGGCCCAATCAGAACAAGATTCAGGTGAGCTCCTCCTGCTGATGAGGTCCATGGACACCCGCATGGGACAAATTGTGGACCTCTTGGGCCAACTAGTGGCAGTACTGAGGGACAGGCCTGCACCACAAACAACACCTCCCCCTCCCACTGGTGGTCCGCAGGATGACAGTTCACCATCCTCCCCTGCGGCCACAGAAAGTGGTGAGTCCTCAGACCCCACTGGCCCTATAGCAGAGGCCCCCCCTGCCAAACGGAAAAGGGGCCGTCCGAAGAAAACCCTGGGAGTATCTTTTGGCAAAGCACCTGCCAAACACCAGTCATGCAGCCAGCCATGATGGCAACCCTCTGCACCACTGCATTGACTTTTTGGACTGTCCTTCCCCACACTGCCTTGTGAATGGCATCTGTCTGTTGGACTGGGTCACCACACCTATGTGGTTACCACTCGATTATCTCATTTACCATAACTGTCAAGTCACTGCTCCACTAATCACCTCACTGTCAATGTACCCCCCTCACATGTCACCTTTGTAAATAAACAAATCATTACACACATGTTGTTGTACCTGCTCCGTCTTTATTCCAGGATGTACAATTTTCTACAGGAATACAATGTACCAGGGGACGGAGTGTATGTAGGCAAGGAGAGGTCAAAGGCACCTAGGAAAACACAACAGAACAACATTCACTAGTCTGGGTGTGGCATCACAGACATCACACAACACTTCACAACAAGAACAACCCACATGCACACATAAGAATGGGCAACAAGTGCCAACATACACATCCTGTAGATGTTCATAAATGAACTGTCCCATGAACATTGACAGCAAACACTGAGTCTACAACTGGCTGCTGTCACAAATCTCACTTACACACTCACAACAACAGCAACATCATCAGACAATGGGTACGTTGTACATTGTCACCCACCTTCAAGTGAAGTAGCGGGTGATGAGCTGTTGACGCAGGTCAACACCTTCCTCCTCTCCACTGTCATCATCACTGGACACAGGTTGGTTTGCAGGCGGGGGCCTTGGCTGCTCATCATCATCCAGGAGCAGGGGAATCTCCTTGCGAATGGCTAGTTTGTGGAGCATGCAGCATGCCACTACAATCTGACACACCTTCCTGGGTGAGTACATCAGTGCCCCTCCGGTCTTGTCCAGGCAGTGGAAACGTGACTTCAGCAGTCCAAAGGTACGCTCCACCACACAACGTGTCCTCCCATGGGCATCATTGTAGCGGACATCAGCTGGTGTCCTGGGGTTCCGCAGTGGGCTCAGCAACCACGGACGGTTGGGATATGCAGAGTCACCTATGTGTGACAAACACAAAGAAACATTGCAATGTCGCAGATGCAGAGGACAGCAGGTCACACACACAGCATGCCACATGACTAGGCATACTCACCCACAATCCATGCATGCTCAGGAAGCAGATTGGCCATCAGCTGGGGTACAATGCTGCTACGCAGGATGTATGAGTCATGGGCCGAGCCAGGAAATTTTGCACACATGTGTGAGATGATCATATCTGCCAGGCATACCACTTGGACATTTATGGAGTGGTAATGTTTACGATTCCTGTAGATGTGCTCACGGACCTGTGGTGGCACTAGCCCAACATGGGTGCAATCAATGGCACCAACAACATGGGGTATGTGTCCGAGGGGATAGAAATCTCCCTTTACAGCTGCCAATTCTGCCCCCCTGGGGAAATGGATGTATCTGTCCTTGGAGGTCATCATGGCGGACAGAACATCCCGCAGCACCATGCTGAACATGGGTTGTGACATCCCACCTGCCTCGGCCACCGTGTACTGGAATGATCCAGTCGCAAAAAAATGCAGTGCCGCCATCACCTTATACGTTCGGGTGAAAGCTGTTGGATATGTTCAGTGAGGCTGCAGGTGGGGCTCCAACAAATCACAAAGGGTCTTTAGGGTGGCTCTATCCAGACGGCATTTCCGGATGATCGCCTCATCCTCCATGTCTGCCAGCACTGTCAAGTGACGATGCAGATTTGGTCTCCTCCTAGTTGAAATGAGAGTGGACACATTGTAATGCAATACATCATGGGATGTGCACAGCATCTCACATCATGGCTGACACAACGCCAACAAAGAATGTCATATGAATTGAGTCACAGACCAGCTGACATGTAGGGACCCCTTCAACTACACAAATCACACACTTGTCTAATTCTACACAGCAAGTCCCCCAAACAACACCTCGGTCAAAGTGAATGGACATTGGGATATGGCCACATTCCCCATGGGCACGCCTGGGAGTCTGTCATCCTGCACATGTGTGACAAGGCAACCCCACGGTATCCTACCTAGCTGCTGTACATGACACACATTCAGGCGTCAATTGAACCTGGCACACCTCAACAACACAATGACCACAGTCTGAGCATCAATGACGAGTGTGTGCATGATCTAACATGAGAGGACATGCTAAAACAAACATCATCAATTGGAAAAGAAAAAATGCTGTGATTGACAATGCACATCAACACATTGACATGTGTGCACATTGTATTGTCCATACCAACACTGTCCTGTAGTGTAGTGTAGTGTACTGTAGGTGCAGTACTGAGAGACAAGTGATGCCCAAATGGCGGTTGGCATGCTCCGCCACCCAAATCGCGGTGCCTCATGTGTGTCTATGGCACCCAAATTGCGGAAACTACCGCCTGGCACCAGCGGTGTGTGTGCAACACACACCAAAGCACGGGTGCGGTACTGATAGCCCCAGAGACATGGCCAAATGGTGGTTGGCATGCTCTGCCACCCAAATTGCAGTGCCTCATGTGTGTCTATGGTACCCAAATTGCGGAAACTACCGCCTGGCACCAGAGGTGTGTGTGCAACACACACCAATGCACGGGTGCGGTACTGATAGCCCCAGAGACATGGCCAAATGGCGGTTGGCATGCTCCGCCACCCAAATCGCGGTGCCTCATGTGTGTCTATGGCACCCAAATTGCGGAAACTACAGCCTGGCACCAGCGGTGTGTGTGCAACACACACCAATGCATGGGTGCGGTACTGATAGCCCCAGAGACATGGCCAAATGGCGGTTGGCATGCTCCGCCACCCAAATCGCGGTGCCTCATGTGTGTCTATGGCACCCAAATTGCGGAAACTACCGCCTTGCACCAGCGGTGTGTGTGCAACACACCCCAATGCACGGGTGCGGTACTGATAGCCCCAGAGACATGGCCAAATGGCGGTTGGCATGCTCCGCCACCCAAATCGCGGTGCCTCATGTGTGTCTATGGCACCCAAATTGCGGAAACTACCGCCTGGCACCAGCGGTGTGTGTGCAACACACACCAATGCACGGGTGCGGTACTGATAGCCCCAGAGACATGGCCAAATGGCGGTTGGCATGCTCCGCCACCCAAATCGCGGTGCCTCATGTGTGTCTACGGCACCCAAATTGCGGAAACTACCGCCTGGCACCAGCGGTGTGTGTGCAACACACCCCAATGCACGGGTGCGGTACTGATAGCCCCAGAGACATGGCCAAATGGCGGTTGGCATGCTCCGCCACCCAAATCGCGGTGCCTCATGTGTGTCTATAGCACCCAAATTGCGGAAACTACCACCTGGCACCAGCGGTGTGTCCCCGCCATGGTCCATGCCATTACAGCCAATGGGCTCCGTGATCGCGGAAGCTCGATGCAATTTTGAAAAGAGCGGTAGGCGTGCTACACCACCGCGGTGCCGGTCATTGGATGCAATCAAAAGATGCAATCCCGCGGTAGCGCCCGCCTGGCCCCTGCGGTGTGTCACCGCCATGGTCCATGCCATTACAGCCAATGGGCTCCGCGATCGCGGAAGCTCGATGCAATTTTGAAAAGAGCAGTAGGCGTGCTACACCACCGCGGTGCCGGTGATTGGATGCATTTGTAAAAGGCTGACCTGGTACACCAATTGCAGCAGCCCAGGACTACTGGAACGACACCAGGGGGCTATATATGTGTGGGAGAGTGCCCAGAATGTCCACTGCTCACAGAGCCTGCTGCCTGAGACCCTCACCTGCTGCTGCCTCCAGGGACTGCTGCCTGAGACCCTCACCTGCTGCTGCCTCCAGGGACTGCTGCCTGAGACCCTCACCTGCTGCTGCCGCTGCTGTCTCTAACCAACAGTGATGTCAAGGACAGAGAAGATCCGTGCCAGTCCCTTCACCGGCGAGGAGCTTGAGGTCCTGGTGGACGAGGTGCTCACACAGTACCCAAGGCTATATGGTGCCCCAAATGTCGTGGTAAGTCTTCCACAGTGGGTGTGAGAGTGCAGGGGGCACACATGTAGTCGGTCGGATGCAGTATGTGCATGTGAGTGTGGGTTTGTGTCATGCATTGCCTAACTTGCATTCCATTGGGTGAAGGGGTGTGTACCCTACTCCTCAAGTTTCCCTGCCTGCACATCAAGATTGGAGGGGCATGTCTTGTCTTGTCAGCCATACAGTGAAGCAGCAAGTTGGTAATGGAGGATTCAGGCCAGTGATTGCTAGTGTGCATGTCTTTGCGTTTCCCTCTTGTCCATCTCAGTGTGAGCCCACCTGGCCTGCACAGTCACCGCCCAATACAACAAGAACGCATCACTGACTGTACAGGGTGTAACATGTTCATTTTCAAATTTGACTCCCCATCAATGTGCCATGTCAACCCTGTAGATTGCACACGACTGGCACTGTGAGAAAGGACGTGGGTTTGTGAGATCATGTCCCTCAATGTGATATATATGACACAGTGGGCTACTCACAGTGCATGTTCGTTGACGCCTGCGCATTGTCGGACACAGTGGGTCTCGCCACATACACATGTTGTTTTGTGACGTATGTCTTGCTCTACCTAAAAATGGTTAGTAGATGTGGGCAGAGTACACATGGTCTTCTGTGCTGGCATCCTGCTTGTACATGAGATGTGCAAGTATTGTGTCTCCCCTCATACATGCATGCATTTACGTGTGATTCTCACATGCAGATGTACCATGTGAAAAGCATTCCTGTCTCTGCATGTGAGATATGTGGATTTGTGATTAATCTGTATCATGCTACTGTCCTGAGTGATTTTGTCACATGACACTGTGTCACTGATGTTTGCCCCCTCTTGTCTCCCATGCCTGCAGCTCAAGGTGCACCAGCGTAAGGCCGTATGGAGGGGCATTGCGAACAAGGTGCGTGCTCTGGGAGTATCAAACCGACGGCGCACCCACTGCCACAAGAGGTGGGACGACATCTCACGGCTGGCAAAGAACGTTGCGGAGATGACACTGGGGCGGATCCCTCACACTGGCCGGATGGCACGGCGCAGCATGACACCACTAATGTGCCGCATCTTGGCCGTGACTCACCCTGAGCTGGATACACGATTGAAGGAGCATCAGCAGGCAATTAAGGGTGAGTGTACTGGGAAGGGTGACTATGGCTGTGTGTGGCTGCATGTGTGCACAGCATGTGCCAGCGCTGGGCGATGTGATGTTGGTAGTGTGATGCAGTGGCCTGTGAGTGTAAGCTTGTGCCTGTGCTGGGTGCAGCTGTCATGCATGTGTCCTACCTGTACTTAACACTGGGAAACGGGTATGGGGCATTTAAATGGCATTGTGGGTGGTGTGAGACAGGTATGAGCTATCTGTGTTGCTGTTATAACGGAGCCACATGCAGGATGTTGTGCTGCGTGGTCATCACATTGCTCACTTTGTCCTGGTTTGATAGTGCACACGCACTGTTGTGATGACAGAGGTGGGTTTGAACGATGTAATTGCACAGGGTGGCGTGCAACATGTAGATCTAGACATCTTAATGGTTGTCTGTATTGCATATGTTTGTTCTGTTGCTGCCACTGCACTGACCCTACATCTCTCTCTCTCATGCAGCATCTCCCGTGGTCACGGAGGAACAGGGGACGGACACCAGTGGTGGGGAAACTAGCACAACAGCTGCAGAGGAGCCCTGTGAGACAGATGTGACCAGCGCCTCGGAGGGGGACAGGAGTCTGCTGGAGGAATCACAGCCTGAGACGCAAAGTAGTACGTCATCTGATGCCAGCGGTGACGCAGACATGTTGGCGGGCACAGGGAACGGGGACTCTGCATCATCTTCCACCACACAGCGTGCAGTGCCCACCCTCCCAGCCACTTCCTCTGGTGCTGCCCGTGTTTGCACCGCTAAGAGGGGAAGGGTGTCCTTCACCCCCGGCACCGCAGCCCCTGCCCCGGTCCCCCCTGCTGCCATCAGTGCTGAGTCTGTGGATCTTTTGCGCCAGCTGTGTGTAGGCCAGACAGCTCTCCTCAATGCATTCATGGACCACGACAGTAAATTGGCTCAGGTGGTTGAATTCATTGAGGGCATACATTCAGACGTGGGTGGGCTGCACCGGACTGTCCAGTCATTGTCCACTGCAGTGACATCAGCCCTTCAACTGGCACAATCTGGGAGTCCAGCGAAAGTCCCTTTGTCCACACCCATGGCAGTGGCCACGTCGGACGACAGTGACCACGCTCCACAGACATCTAAGTCACGATACGGCACACGTAGCACACAGCAGCAACAGAAGCCCAAGCCGTCCAGGCCGCAGACACCATCCCCACAGATGACCAAAGCCACCCCAGTGCACACAGACAAGAGCCCATCAGGCAAAACCAGGGGACAAAGAGCCAAGAAGCAGGCGTCAGGGTCACGTGCCTCAGGGACATCCCCAGCCAAGGACTCTCCTGTCCCGAAAGCGTCTCCCAAAACAAAACATACAATTTCCATGCCCACTGAGAAGGTGGTGAGTGCCAAGGGTAGGCATAAGAAGGGCTGCAAGTCCGATTCAACCACTACCTCGACTCCCATAGCAAGCCCAGTGAAGCAGGGAATGGAGGGCACTGTGGGGGGACCACCTGGTAGGCAGGGGATGGAGGGGCAAAGCCAGGGCCATGCAAAGCGTTGCGCAGGTTCAAGCACGTCACAAGAGGGAGGGCCAGCGTCTGCACCTGCTGCAGCCTTGGACTTGAGTGAGCCTGATGTGTCCATGCCACTTCCCATTGTTCCCAAGACAGTGAAGCCATTGCGACTCCCCAAGAAGTGGAAAGGCACCCCTCCACAATCTCCCATCCACACTGTGTCTCATGTCTGCATGACTCCACCTCCACGTGCCACTATACCACCTGGTCCAAGCAGCCCTCCGTTTTGCCAAGACACTGATAGGTATACCTCAGCTGTGCCTCCCTCTCCCCAGTCAAGTGCTCCAACTGGGCCCGACACACAGCCAGCTCCCAGTATGACTGGCAGCCAAGTCTGAGTGTTGGTCGACCTCACACGCCTGTCTCTCACACAGCATGGCCTGTGCTGCACATCGTGACACCCCAGACTGTGTTGCTGACCATGGTTAGGGTACAGTTGCACACATTCCCTGTGCAGCTTCACATGGACTCACTCTGCACTTTGTCCTGCCCACTGGCCTTGTCGTTCACTGCTGTGTGCCCCCTGCCTGTGCAGCTTCTCATGGACTCACTCTGCACTTTGTCCTGCCCACTGGTCTTGTCGTTCACTGCTGTGTGCCCCCTGCCTGTGCAGCTTCTCATGGACTCACTCTGCACTTTGTCCTGCCCACTGGCCTTGTCGTTCACTGCTGTGTGCCCCCTGCCTGTACAGCTTCTCATGGACTCACTCTGCACTTTGTCCTGCCCACTGGCCTTGTCGTTCACTGCTGTGTGCCCCCTGCCTGTGCAGATTCTCACGGACTCACTCTGCACTTTGTCCTGCCCACTGGCCTTGTCGTTCACTGCTGTGTGCCCCCTGCCTGTGGAGCTTCTCATGGACTCACTCTGCACTTTGTCCTGCCCACTGGCCTTGTCGTTCACTGCTGTGTGCCCCCTGCCTGTGCAGCTTCTCATGGACTCACTCTGCACTTTGTCCTGCCCACTGGCCTTGTCGTTCAGTGCTGTGTGCCCCCTGCCTGTGCAGCTTCTCATGGACTCACTCTGCACTTTGTCCTGCCCACTGGCCTTGTCGTTCAGTGCTGTGTGCCCCCTGCCTGTGCAGCTTCTCATGGACTCACTCTGCACTTTGTCCTGCCCACTGGCCTTGTCGTTCACTGCTGTGTGCCCCCTGCCTGTGCAGCTTCTCATGGACTCACTCTGCACTTTGTCCTGCCCACTGGCCTTGTCGTTCACTGCTGTGTGCCCCCTGCCTGTGCAGCTTCTCATGGACTCACTCTGCACTTTGTCCTGCCCACTGGCCTTGTCGTTCAGTGCTGTGTGCCCCCTGCCTGTGCAGCTTCTCATGGACTCACTCTGCACTTTGTCCTGCCCACTGGCCTTGTCGTTCAGTGCTGTGTGCCCCCTGCCTGTGCAGCTTCTCATGGACTCACTCTGCACTTTGTCCTGCACACTGGCCTTGTCGTTCACTGCTGTGTGCCCCCTGCCTGTGCAGCTTCTCATGGACTCACTCTGCACTTTGTCCTGCCCACTGGCCTTGTCGTTCACTGCTGTGTGCCCCCTGCCTGTGCAGCTTCTCATGGACATGCTCTGCACCTTGGACTGGCCACTGGCCTTGCTGTTTTGCCCCTGCCTGTGCAGCTTCTCATGGACATGCTCTGCACCTTGGACTGGCCACTGGCCTTGCTGTTTTGCCCCTGCCTGTGCAGCTTCTCATGGACATGCCCTGCACCTTGGACTGGCCACTGGCCTTGCTGTTTTGCCCCTGCCTGTGCAGCTTCTCATGGACATGCACTGCACCTTGGACTGGCCACTGGCCTTGCTGTTTTGCCCCTGCCTGTGCAGCTTCTCATGGACATGCTCTGCACCTTGGACTGGCCACTGGCCTTGCTGTTTTTCCCCTGCCTGTGCAGCTTCTCATGGACATGCTCTGCACCTTGGACTGGCCACTGGCCTTACTGTTTTGCCCCTGCCTGTGCAGCTTCTCATGGACATGCCCTGCATTTTGTGCCTTGCTATTCTCTACTCTTGTTGCCTACCTGTGCAATTTGTGAATAAAGACAGTTGCTCCTGTTGTCTGTTTTGTCAGTGTCCTTACTGAATAAAGTTCTTTTGCTGTGTGTATATGGTTTACTGTGCCACATGCTGTGTGTGCAACTTCAACCTTGCCAATTTCTTTACTCACTTACTCTATTTTTTGCAGGGGTGAGGGACTTCAGTTTTTCCTGACCCTGATACTTGTGTGGGCAATGTATTAGGTTTGAGGTGTGATGCAGTTGTCATTGTTTGTTCATGTTGGCTGTGTTGTACACATGTCAAGTTGTGGTGCACTGCCAGCTCAGAATGGGATTCTGTCCAGAGGATTGCAGGCATGCTGGCCAGGCTCATCATGTATGTGTGTTCTTATTTTGTGTGCCCAGTAGTGTATGTGTGTGGTCATCTTGTGATGGGCAGTCATCCTAGTCCCATGGGTTTCTTTCAATGTGTGCTCTTGGGTGGTCAAGAAGTGTGCATTGTGAAGGTCTTGACTTTGTCTGGCGTGTTGATATGTGTGTGCCCCTGCATTGTCAACTACACACATGTTTCACCCAGGATGTGTGTGCCTGTTGTTTGGATTGTTTATCCCTGTGGATGTGGTTGTATGCACATGTGTGAGTTGTATATTGTGCAGTGTGCAGTGTGTTGGTGTGTCCATGCAGTTGTGGCTGACTCCTACTTGTTATTTCTGTCACTTGTGAGTATGCAGTGTGTGTGTTTGTCAAGTCAGTGTTGTGTTTTGTTGTTCATCCATCTGTCATGTTACTGTTTGTGGAGACAGTGCAGACCTGCTGATCCACACTGACATTGTGGTTGTGTTTTCTCATGCATTGCTGTCACATGGTGCCTGTTTGCCTCCAGTATGTGATGTTGTGTGTGGTGTCTTGCCATCCCCTATCTGTGGTTGGGATGCCTACCCATTGTGAGTCTGCACTCCTTCTATTTGTGTATGGTACACTCCTGCCATGGCACTTCACTTGGATGTCAGCTGTCCCCTTGTTTTACATGTGTGTGTGCCTCCCCATCACTTGATATGTGACACTGTGCTTTGTGGTGCAGTTCTTTGGACAGTGGCAATGTGCCACTCAGGACATTTCCCCAATAGGTTCTGTGTGATGTTCTTGGGCTGTTTGTCAGTCATGTTTGCTCATATGCACTTCAACTGTGTGTGCTGCCCAGTCCCCTGGTCAAGTTGTTTCCACCTTTCTGTGCCAGACTTGTGCATCTGTTGGTGTTGTGTTGCATGTATGTGTGTTTGCTGTGGTACTGCTTCACTTCCTGTGTGTGATGTTGTCTTTGTGCTGTGCTGATTGGTGTTGTGTGGGTTCATGTTGTGTCACTCATTTCTGTGTGTGGCTGGTATGCTTGTTGTGCAGACACTGCTTGTTGTGCATGCAGTGCTGTGGGGGTATGTTGCCTTGTCATTGGCTGGTATGCATCCACTTATGTCCTGCTGTGTTTGGTATGTGTTTTTTTTGGCTGTGCATCTGTTGTTTGTTTGCTGTGGCTGTGTTTATCTGTGATGGTACACTTCTTGTCTGTGTTGTGGTATGTTGTCTGTGCATTGTTCCTGACTGATGGGGTTGTGCACTCCTGTTGTGTCTGTGCTCCCATTGCCTTTCCACATTTTTGCTGCACAGGGCATGTCTGTTCTTGTTGTGGTTCTGTGTGTGGTTCTGTTGGGTTATGTGTTTGTCTGTTGTTTTGTGCAGACATTGGTTCTGGCATCCCTGTGTGTATGTGATGTTTGTGGCTACCCCAGGGAGTGTGATTGTTTGTCTGTGTATTGCCTGGACATTATTGCCACCCTTCTGTTTGTTTGACACTAGTGTTGTGTGCTGCAGATGTGAGGGGGGGTATGTGTGTGGATTCCTACTAGGGTTTGACAGTCATGGAGTGTGTCAATGGGCCCTGTGTGTTGTGCTGCTGGAGTATTCCTGTGAAGTATTTGTATACATATGTGTGGCTGTTCACAGTTTGACTTCAGGACCTTCCTTTCATCCTTGTGCCTATACATGTGTTGCCTTGCTGTCTCCCTGGGTTGTTGCACTGTGCTGTCTGTGGTTTGACTTCAATCACTATGCAAGCCATGTGTGATCAGATGGGCTGGGGGTGTTGTTCTATGTTCCTTGTCTTGCATGTGCTGTACACATGCTTGGTGGTTGTCTCCTTGGCCTTCCATTTGTGTGCACCTCACTTTGGCTTTCCTGTTTTGTGTGCTCCATTGCTGGTGGCATGTGGTCTGTGTATGTGTCTGTGTGTCAGTGTGGGGTATGTGTGTGTGACTTGGCAGGCTGTGTGTACAGTGAGATGTTTGTTCCTTGTATGTGTGTGTGTCCATTTGATGCTTGTACTGAGTTTACTTGCCATTGGTGTGGTGTTGTTGTGGTGTGTGTGTGTAGCCCTGGCCCTGTGCTTCTGTGCTGTGTGTTCCTGTGCAGCCACTCCTGCTGTGGCTGTGTCCCTATTTGTTTTGTGTGTGGTGCAGGGTGTGGTGTCACCTGGCTTGTTGTTGTGCATGGGGGTGCACAGGGGGGGCACATGGCATGTCCCTTCAGTGGGGAGCTAGTGTGTGAGGGTGGAGTTGTGGCCCTGTGGTCTTTGTGCCCTGCCCATGCCTGGTGCTGGCCCAGCCTTCTGCATTGTGCGCATGTATTCCCTTGTCTTCACCGCTGCGGTGACGTGGCCGTGACATTGCTGCACGATTGCGGTCGATGTGTGACCTGGATGCGGAGGGGTGTATTGGTGGCAAGTGGGTCTTGTGTGTGTGCACTTGGGGATGTGTTCCTATCCCCACCAGCGTATCTGATGTGGATAGGGACCCTGTGCCAGTCCATGGTTTGTGTTTTGTGGTTGTGTGTGGGGTTGTGTTGTTGCGTACTTGCGGCGGTGTCCGCGACGGTCCATGATTTGCTGGTGATGTATCAGGTACAGCACCGGGAAAACGTGGAGTGCTGGGTCCATGGCGGTCGTGTCCGGGCGCTGTTGACCAGGTCTCTGGTTTCGCACTCCGCTGTCGAGGTTCCGCTGTCTAGGATTGGGCGGTTTCTTGGCTGCGGTGCGACTGGTTGTTTGGAGCATCCTAATTTGTGGACCGGAGCGGACGTCATTCCGCACGGTGGTGTGTCTCCATTGACTCCCACCTCCGCGCTTGCAGGCGCACTTTGATGGCGGTTCGCGTCGCACGGCGGCGGACGGGAAATGGTCTATGTTTGGCCATACTAATATGGCGGACGTGAGTACCACTGCTCGCGGGCGGAAAAATGCATTTTTCCGCACCGCCAGCACCGCGGTGGTGCCACCGCCCGACATCCTAATGG